>JAGYZC010000010.1:2605841-3999277 GCA_020091625.1 Termitomyces sp. 'cryptogamus' | reverse complement strand
CTAACACTAACACTAACACTAACACTAACACTAACACTAACACTAACACTAACACTAACACTAACACTAACACTACCATCTAACAACCTCTAACACTGAATTCCAAATGGGGTCAAATTCCAAATGGGGTCATCATTGATGTGAGATCAATGCCAAGTGATTCTCACTAGGGTGCCAATCAATGCCAAGTGATCTTCACTGGGGGTTGTTTGCTTGGCATCAATGATGCCAAGTAGTTTCCAGGCAGACCCCAGAATGAGCCCACTCCAATAGATAGCGGCTGCGTGAGCCGCGAGATAGCTAATCGGTCCCTCAAATTTCAACGGTGCCATATCTTGTTCCGAAACCCAAAAAGTCGGCCAAGAAGCCTGCCAAATAACACCCGAGCTTGAGGTTCCGTTCCAAATATAAAGGAGTTGGTATGCAGATATAGCAGACAGGCTCCAACCATGATACGCGACTCTAATAGAGTAGAGGAGACCACGCCTCTGATTTCCAACAGTACTGAATGTCTGGTCCACACCAAAGCATCTTCCGTGGAGATATTCTGGCATGAGATGCGCATTATTCTTCAATCTGCAGTGACTATCTCTGGGTTTGTTCCATCCTCTTCTTCCGTGAACAAAATGCTAATACGCCAAAAGATCGCTTCTTGTAGAGTTCAGCTTTACTTTTGTTCCAGTAGCTTTCATAGGACACTTTTCCACCCCTGCTCTTGCTGCTCTTTGTCTTGGCTCTATGACGGCGAACTTGACTGGGATAAGTATCCTTCGAGGTCTTTCAAGCCCCTTAGAGACGATGCTCCCTTCAGCACATACTTCTGGACGCCCAGATCTCTTGGCATTGTGGACCCAGCGTACGAGTAAGCAGCTCGACCTCGCTCCCAATGACTTTGTTCACTTTCTGTCTTCATCAAGCGGTCGTCTTGTTGATTGCCATGATTGTGAGCTGGCGTTCTTGATCTTGACATAACTTGGCAGTCTTACTCGCTTTAAACAAAGCCAATTCTCGCTGTATGGCTGCACATGGAAAGCATTCTACTGTATCTCAACCAAGACCAAGAAATTTCCAAGTTGGTCGGGGTATATTTACGCTGGTTCTCTCTAGGACTACCAGGTGAGCGCCACACCTCAGACTTGACACCTCATGACCAATCGTGACTATAACACATATAGGTTTGGTCTTCCGGGAGATCTCAAGGTCAGGAAATCTTTTGGATGAATCCATGCATATTATTTACTTCGATCATAGGCGATATTTCCAGAGCCAAGGTAAGGCGTCGGTCGGCAACACCACATATATCATAAACCCTGACTGCAGTATCAAACAAAGGCTACCTTTTTGTTCATACTCAAATCATACTCATCGTCGCGTCATTGAACGTGCTTCTGCACTACATTTTGAGTAAGACTCGCTTTGTCGTTGAAAACTCTGCTCATCGCTTAACTTTATCAAGTATGGGGCCCCGAACCTTTTAATTTGGGATTCATAGGTGCTCCTATTAGCGCTGCAATATCCTGGGGAATTGTCCCCGTCATTTCGATCATTTATGGCGTATTTTCCGTCCCTGATGCGGCGTGGCACCCAATCTCCTTGGAGATATTCACAAATCTAGGTGAATTGACTCGACTGGGTCTGTATAGTGTCGGTCAGTTTGCATTCAGCGTATCTCTCGTGCTTTCATTCTCACGTTGTGTTCTTAGCACAAGTGGCATCGGAGTGGTGGGCATGGGAAATTCTTGCTCTGGCTGCATCCTTGTACACACTTCCAATACTTGAATCATCTTAGTTGCTAATTATCTTTAGTCTGGGACCCGTCTCTACGGCTTCGCAGTCAGTTCTTACTACATTAGCCTGTGTTGCGTGGCAAGTAGGTGCTTCGGTGAGCACTGCTGTAAACGTACGGTGAGTATCGTTACATTCAAACTCCTTTCATCCATTTGAATTTTTCTTCTTTTTCCAGAGTTGGACATCATTTAGGCGCGATGGATCATCGTAGAGCTCGCGGAGCGGCCAATGCATCGATTTTTTTGGTCTTGTTGACCTCAATTCTTCTGAGGTCGGTAATTACCTCACCCCGCGATTTCATCTCATGTTTTCGCAGCTCCTCATATATGTTTTTCCGTGAACCTTTAGCGCGTCTTATCAGCAACGATCCTGGTGAGGATATTGTAACCAGTGTTATGTGATCGCTGACAGCATGACGCGAATCAGAGGTCATAGCAAACGTTGTATCTGTTATACCTTTAGTCGCGCTGCTCCAAATAGTTGATGGCAATACTTGCGTCACAAGTGGATTATTGAGGGCTATGGGAAGACAAGTGAGTCGCCGCCCTAGATCCTTCAGCGGAAGAATATAACCGTGGATTACACAGTACACAGGCGCACTGTTGAATATCAGGTCAGTTCACCATCCGTTTTCAAAGGGAACTAGCTGATCAGACTCACACATTCTCCAGCGGTTTCTATTTCCTTGGTAAGTTTTCTGGATTGGCAGCCTCAGCTTTCTCCTACGCTGACTTGTCGAAAAGGCATTCCATCCAGCATCTATCTAGCATTCGGCTGGCATTGGCGCCTTCATGGCCTATGGGCCGGCTTAATCTTGGCAATATTGTATTGTTCGGTTATCGGGACCGTGCTTTGCTTAAAGGCAGACTGGCAACAAGAAGTTGAGAAGGTTCGGAACCGGTGTCGTGATAATAGAGAAGCTTCACCCAGAATTTATTATTATACTGATGAAGAGACGAATCAGAAATGAATTTTAAATTTTGTGTAATTGTAGTCCTTGAGTATATTGAGCAGCACTTCGCACATCTCTTGAACGACGAAAAGGGGTCGATTCATTTTCTAAGCTAAAAAGAAAATCGCAAGTAAAGATGAAGAAACCCATATTTTGTCGGTGGTGATAATAATGATGTAGAATAAAGGATACAACTTTGAGAATTTGATTATGATAAAGACATTGAAAGAACAAGGTAAAACTGAAAGCACAAATACGCCTCTAGTCGTCATGCACAGCCGCCGACCTCTATTTGATTCAATTAGTTGAGAGAGAAAAATGTATGGGAGAAAGGACGTACGTTCCACCATGACATCGATTGTGTCTATGGAATGAGGATCAGAAAGGCGAAAGTAAGACAGAAAGGAGGACCGAACCGTTATCTTCCATATCAAGGCTTGTAGGAGTATCGTCCTCGCTTATCCGGCTGCCGTCATACAAGAACCTAAAAGACAACAAATCAGTTCAGCTCCGCAGGTGAAACTCGCGGAGAGTTTGCAGAGAACGAAGTTCCAAGTGAGAGGAAGAAACAACGACTTACCGAATGCTGCTAACATCTTTGCCAACTTTGTTCGCATACGCGCCCTGAAGCTTGCTTAGCTTGGTGCTACGCTTAATCTTGAAGAACACCTCTTCGCCCGTCGAGCTCACGACCTATTGAAACAAAACTAGTCAGCTATATCGCTGCAAAAGCCAGATAGTATGCGAGAGCTGAGACAGAGCCGGCCATGGGCCGCAGTCAGAAGTGCGGTGGCTCCAACAACACATCCAAACCAAGAACCGAGCCAGACAAACAGACCTTGATGTTAATCGTGCTATTCGCATCCTCAGACTTGACGTCCTCCTGCCTCGACTGCTGTGAAGTCTCATTGTCCGACATTCCTGCTTCTGCTTCTGCGGGTGGTTCAACGTAGGCTTGGGGGTGGTCCGTGCGTCGCAAGTCTCCTCACAAACTTTTAGAGAGAAATCAAAAGCCCCCTAGTTAGAAGACGGATGGACAATAGAGAGAACTGGAATGCGTCGAAGGGACGAGGCTGTTCAATCCTGCGAGGCGCACGAAATGTGGTCAGTTACAGGACAGGCCAACGACCAAAAATCATGGTCATTGAATTATGTAATTAATTTCCTTGTTTGGTACTAGGCGCCTAGAAAGATTACACTGCTAGAAGAAGTTGTAATAAAATCTAGACCCGAAGGTGTGGTCATTATAAAAAAAAACATTACACCACCTCACGCCTTTGCCTTGCCTTTATCCTTCCTCCCTCCAAGCCGACTCAACAAACTCCTCGCCCTCGCATACTCCACATCCTCCTCGCTCGAATCCTCCCACATATCACCCACGTCCTTCTCCTTCGTACCACCCTCCACACTTCCATTCATTCCAAAACGAGTATCAGCCCCAGAGACCCAAGGTTCCTTGTCGTCGTACTCAATCGCAGGCGGCGTAGCGCTAAACGTAGGATTCAACGACACCCTCACGCTTTTTCTCCTTTTCGGTGGTTGTGATTCTTCGGCACCCACCGCAGCTCCGTTCTGCGCATCCGTCGATGGTTGCAGTGATTCATGATTCTCCTGCGTTCCATCGTCTGCCTCGAAAAATACTTCGTCGTCCGATTCACTAGCCGCAGCGTCGTCCATGTGTGCTGAACGTACCACCGGCGCTGGCGGTGTCGGCGAAGACGAAAGAGATTGCACACCAGCTCTCACCCCCCGCCCTCGCTCACTCACTTTGCTGTCCCGTTGTGGTTGTACCTGTGCTCCTGGCATAGGCGACGGCGTCCGACTGGAATTCCTCAACGCACTCCTCAACGGACTCACAGCAGGCCTCGTCATCCTCCTCCCCGACCCAGATCCCTCTGTCGCAGAAGACGCCGGACTTCCACCGCGCGCTCGACTTGGTTCCCCTGCACCACCGGCCTTATTATTCCCATCTGCACCTGGATCCAAAACAACTGGCAGCCCATCAATCGTATCAAACACCGAGCGAGGCGCTCTCGCTTCCTTCAGCCCATCCACCACCACATCCTCCGCCCGTTGCAGAACCTCTCCAACCCTCGGCGGCGTGCTCGACACCTCCATACCAACTTGCCCCGCCTTGACAAGACTCCCATCTCCCGGGCCCGCAGACTGACGCAGAACAAGACTCCCGTCTCGTACAACACCCGCAAACGAAGGCATCGGCTTCCCACCTGCCCCAGCCCCAACCACCTTCCCCAGCCTCTTTGCCCCGCCCACAGGTGCACTCGCCGCGCTCCGCATCGAACCATCTCTCGACAGCCCCCGCCCATGTACCTGCGACGGCGCCTCCAGAGGCGCACCTACACTCGCTCGTCTCGCGACACCAGCCTTAGAATGCGGGTCCGAGCTCCCAAGCACAGTAAGCGTATACCCCTCTTTGACACCCTCCTCCAGCTGCCTCTGCGGCTCTGTCTCCGTACGCCTAGGCGGAGGCTTCCGCGCCGATTTTTGTCGTTTGATCGTCGATGGCGAAGGCGTTGGGGTGACCGGGTGCTGCTGCTGCTGTGCTGGGGACATTGGTCGAGGCGACGATCCATGTGGCTCCAGCGCAGCCAGATGCCTTCTCTCAATCTCCGTCTCAGCAAACAAACCACCACCTCCTGCACGAGCTACCGCTGCTGACGCCGACGCTACAGGCGGAACACTCGAACTCCTTCCAGAATTCGATCTTCCCTTCCTCAACTTCTTCTTCGCCTCGCCACCCCCCGTCACTGCCTGTCCATGTCCAGCATCACTAACAACTCTCCCCCTCCCGCTCTCCCTCATATACACATGCGCTCCACCTCCCACCGCGGGACCAGATGCACCCACACCGACCATCGAACCTCTCATCTCCCTCTCAATCTCCCTCAAATTCCTGCTCGTCCTTGTCTCCCAATCCCTCCCCACGCCCTTCTTCCTTCCAAACAACCCTCCCCGTCCCGGACTCTCAGGCGCCTCATAGAACGCCAAGCTCGGACTCGCCGCTCTCGAGCCCCCAAAGAATCCCTTCAAGCTCCCGAAAAAACCGCTCACGCCTACAATTGCTGAGCTGCTAGGACTCCTCTTCTTGGGCGATACAGAGCTAGATCCTTTCCGACTCAACAACAAGCCCTTCTTCGTACCTCGTTCCGGCGTCCGCGTCTGGTGCTGCTCCACACTCGACGGCACGCTCCTATGATCGGCGTGTGCCTCCGTTGCAAAATACCGCGGGTTATCAATCGCCCGAAGTTCATGCTCCGCCTCTGGCTCGTCGACGCTAGACCCACCATCGTCCTCGTCTGTCAACGGGCGCTGGAGAGTTTCTTCTGTGATGCGGCGGGGGAGGGCACGACGCTGTTCGGGTTGCTGAGGGCGGTATGACGACGAAGAGGCAGGGAAGGGATCTGAATCGGAGATGGCGTGTGCGGGGGGGATGGAGTATGTTGATGTTGGGTTGTCGTGCGCGGGGGGCAGGGGTTTCTCGATGTGATCTGGGGACGGTAGTCGAATAAGTACGGAAATTGAATGTACTACACTACGTACCATTCAGTTCGTGTCGAAATGGAGTATAACCTGAGCGTCAAAAGAATTGACATTGGTTGATTAGAGAGAAAAGGACGGCGTACCGTTTGCTTGAGACTGAGGATATTCTATAAGAAGCCGTGGTCAGTGGGTGTTCAAGACAGAGGCCGCACGGACGACACGAGGCACGACGGCGAAACTTACGATATTCCTGAGCATTGCGTGCTATGCAAACGAGTTCAGTCGAGATGGAATACAAATGGCAAAGGTGCTTACCGTCCTGCAAGACTTGGAGCGCCGTTAGCGCCTGCTTGCCCACTTCTGCCCAGACCCATCCACATTCCATCAATACTCTGCACCTCAACCCAAGGCCTTCCCTGATTGCCTCCACGCGTCCGAGCTGCAGTGCCCGTTCCTTCTGGGCGAGCGTAGCTTCGCAGGCTTGGAGTTCTGCTTGAGCTGCGGTGAGTTTCGATGGAGAAGACGCAGAAAATCCGGACGAGAGGGAAAGTGTCGACGCCGAGTCTAGCTGGAGGGAATCGCGGTGTGATGATTTCGTGTTTTTATGTGATTTTGACGCCTTAATGAGACGTGTTACTCTGTAATAAACATAAGTATTATCACTAGAGACATAGTCAAGTCGCACAGAATGTCGCGATCGCGAACCACGATGCCCACGTCGTCCTCGAGCTCGTTGATTCTCCTGAGCTGTTCTCGACATTCCTCCACGGCATCTGCGTACCGCGCGAGAGCCTCGTCTGCTCCTCCAAGGGCGACGGAGACCTGCAAGAGGGCATTTGAAAGGGGCGGGGTGGAGGCGGCGGCGTAGGCGGAGAGCGCGTTGGACGGGGACAGCAGAGACTTGAGGGCCCGTGCGTAGTCTTTGTCGTGGGCGAGGAGGTTTGTGAGCAGCCGCGAGTCGGCGGGACGGTGCATGGTTGTTCAAGTTTTTGTGACGGCTGTTTGTCATTTTCGGTGATCAACATGCTTTGACAGATTGCAAACAACTCAATACTTTTCAAAGACCTCTCCATGCGATTATTTCTACATACAATACAAGTCGGTGCGAAAGGATAAACTACAGTCAAGTACAACGAGTGCAGTAAACCGATCATGGCACTCAGGTTCGCGGAAAAGTCTACAACGCGCATTAGCATCCAGGGCGTACCACAATGCTCGTGGCGTACCAATTATTTGTCTTGATATCTACACTTTGACGTTAAGGGGGCCGACTTTAATGTTCACCAACGACGGGTCGTCTGCCACCGGTGCCGGATCGTCGGCTACCAACGGTTCGAATGTTTCGGTATATGGGTTCCAGCTAGAACAAAATTGACACGAGCAGGTCAGCACTCAGGTTCGACCTCTGACAAATGTCCATCCTTACCAGTAGAAATCACCCCAAATTTTGTCATCTTTTAATCGTTAGTCGAGAACTGTGTTGACGACCCGCGGAGCACTCACAATAGCATCCGTCGCCCAGGTCATCCAGGGATCCATCGGTTGCGTCATCCAGGGATCCATCGGTTGCGTCAGCTGGTGTGAGCGCATTGGCTGCGTCAGCTGGTGTGAGCGCATTGGCTGCGTCGGCTACTGCGGGCGCATTGGATGTGGCATTGTTGAGCGCGTCGGATGCTGGCTGTGCAACATCAGACGACGGCGTAGAGGCCAACGGCAGAGGTGTGGCAGCGACAAGAGTCGCGGCGGCAGCGGCAAACATGAGGAGAGTGCGGAAAGAAGGCATTGTTGAAAGTAAGTAGTCTCTGAGGGCTGAGCGGCGCTGATGACTGGAGAAAAAGGTTTCACCACCTCGGGCTTTTATACCTAGAGTAATGTGTGTCAAGTAACATGCAAACAAAGTGGGTTGGACCTTTTTCACCGTAAGAATGAATGATGTGACCCGAATTTGGATTGGGCTCTTCGGACGGCTGAGTTTGTGGCGCCGCCCGTGCTTCCGGGGAGAGTCAAGTGTCCGGCAGCGATCCAAATATCGGCATATAAATTGATCAACGTCGGGCCACGGAAAAGTTTCACCCACATTCGAGACATCTGTGGCGCTACTATGGTACGTACCCGAATCAACCTCCCAACCTAAATTGCACCAAGTACACTAGGACAGGCAACCAATAAAATATAAATTGAATTGATTCTTCACAAAATTGGCAAAGCATCGGAGCTCAAGCGGTTACAAAACAGCTTTGGATTATCGATCAGACAGTGACGGATGTCTGCAACATGTCAAATAAGACTGCCATTCGTTGAATGACCGAGTCGGGGTTTATACTTAAACAATAATTCGCTGCATAGCTGGGCCGATCGAGACAGGGTGGCAGCACCCGAACAAGATTTTCATGAAAAGTATCGCGCATCAGCGACCCGCATGAACATTAGAAACGATCGACCAAGCAAAGCACGAAACCATCCATCCATGTCTGAGATTCGATCCGAATTGAGCAAAGGCAAGTATTTTCGGTTCACTCCCCGCAGAAAACTTCAAGTCAGACGTCGGTTAGACGTGAAAGCAACCATTTTCTCATCTGAAAGTCATTCTGACCCGCACAAACCTGTCTTCAAATGATGGAAGAGCCGTCAAAAGAAGTTCACGCAAATGATAATTATGAATTACATATAGAGAACGGCCGATCTCCAACTCGTTCGTGCTTTCCATAGCCAGTCGAACTCCAACATCGGGAGCCGCCACGTTAGGTGTTGCTGTATTCACTAAAGCGGGGTTAGTCACTGCTTGTTGTTTCCCAGTGTACAATCAGTCCTGGGTCGCTGGATTAGAGGTCTACGTTGAGGAGCATGGGCGGCGGGCACCTCAAGCGTTCCGTGCCCGAGAACAAAGGTAATCCTGTCATCTATACAATCAAGATATTAGTAAACTCTGACAGTCGTTACATACAGGAAATATATAAGACACAGGACGATACCAAGCATAATATCTCAGCATCAGGCTTGTAAACGAGCGAACATTCAGTGACCCAAGCTATTGCAGAACTTATTTGTTTATGAGCACTCGAGGAACTAAGGATGAAGTCAAGATCTTTCACCAGAGTGGCGATACAGTCGGTGACTGGCCTGTGAATGAGAACAAGACATTGCCCAGGATGAATGCGTGTCGTTGAATGGTATTGCACCGGTTCCTTTATTTATAGGTACCCATTAGGACCACTGTACTCAATGTGTCTCTGTCCGAGAGGCACATCGAACAGACAGTCAGCAGGAAGAGGTACGGCTTATATGAACACCCAATTCAAGATCTGATTGATGAATCAGTGTACTTAGTTGACAATGACGCTACCGAAAGACGCTGCCATACACCGCAACAACGCTCTTCCAACTCCAAAGTTTCATGCGTCATCTCGTGGGTGCAATGTCATAGTTTCGGTAGGATTGAAGCCTGAGAAGAGTGCGAAATATAGAGATGGATAGGTCATTATAGGAAATTTGTGCCTTCGACTGGCTACCGAATCAAGGTCCAAAATGATCCAAATTATTGAAATATCGGTTCACGTGATCGAATGGTGTTTCTTCACAACTCATAGACACTTCCTGCCGGAGAGTCAAAGGGTGCATCACAAGAGTGCTTGATTGCATGGATGCTCTCAACCGTAAGATTTCCATACACTTCTTGATAGAAACACACTGATGATATATTGTAGCTGATACCAAAGAGGTCAAGACGGAAACTATAAACGGTACGAAAGCACGGTCATGAGCTGGAATGAGAACAACGCTCCGTATCGGAATCACGTGATCGAATGGTGTTTCTACACAACCGTGGGGTCATTATACCAATTCATAGACACTTCCTGCCGGAGAGTCAAAGGGTGCATCACAAGAGTGCTTGATTGCATGGATGCTCTCAACCGTAAGATTTCCATACACTTCTTGATAGAAACACACTGATGATATATTGTAGCTGATACCAAAGAGGTCAAGAAGGAAACTATAAACGTACGAAAGCACGGTCATGAGCTGGAATGAGAACAACGCTCCGTATCGGAAGAACGCTTCTCAATTGGCTTTTATGATTGAGTACGTATGCTCGAGTACCCACGGAGAGCAAAAATGACGATATAAGAACCCGAGGCCAGTCTTTCAAACTCACGATACCAGATGCTTTCTCCAAGTATCCGCTTCTACTGGCACACTCTTTTCGCACTCCTAGCCTTGCCCAGGATCACTTCAGCTCAAAACGATCCATCATCCTGCACCGACCTTGCCAACCTCCACCTCGAAAACACCACGATCCTCTCCTCAACATACATCTCCGGCACCGCCAACGTCACAACACCTGGCTCATGCCAATCCCAAGCCCTCGTCTCTAACTCATTGTGCCGTGTTCAGTTTATCATTAACACGACGTCGACGAGCACTGTACATGCGGAGGCGTGGCTGCCTGATACGTGGTACGGAAGGTATCTGGGGCTTGGGAATGGCGGTTTGAATGGATGTAGGTAGTCTCATCTCGCATCGATTTCTCGAATCCAGAATTGACACGTTGTACAGGCATTGATTATACCAATCTAGACTACGGAACCAGCCTCCACTTTGCAACTATTGCATCCGATGGCGGGCACGATGGCAACACTGGTCTACCATTCCTCAACAACCCGGAAGTAATCAGTGACTTTTCCTTCCGCGCTCTCCATGCTTCGACTCTCATCGGTAAACAGCTCGTCGAGGAATTCTACGGCCGGCCACACGACACGGCGTACTATCTTGGGTGCTCTACTGGCGGGCGGCAGGGCATGCAAGCAGCACTCAAGTTCCCAGAGGACTTTGACGGGATCGTAGCAGGCGCGCCGGCAGTGAACACGAATTTTCTTGAAGGGTGGGCAACGATGCTCGGCAAGCTTGTTGGTGCACCTGATCCGACGGGTACCCCGGGTTTCATACCACCAGAGCTGTGGGATAGTGTCGCAGAGGAGGTGTTGAGGCAGTGTGATGCGTTGGATGGGGTAGAGGATGGGATTATTACGGAGCCGGATGAGTGTGTGTTCAGGCCTGAGGCGCTCATTTGTGAGGACGGGGATGAGGGAGGGTGTTTAACGAAGGAGCAGGTGGAGGTTGTAAGGAGTGTGTACCAACCAATGTATGGAGGGAGTGGAATGGGGGAGTTGTTGTCCCCGCGCTTTGATCCCGGTGCTGAGGCTGATGGAGGTGCGCAGAGGTGGTTAAGTGGATCCTTTGATCCGCTCATTGTTGTACGTGATGTATTTTGGACACTATGGTAAGCAGGCTGACAGATGTTCGTCTGCAGGATTGGTATCGATTTGCGATATTGAACGATTCAACGTACGACTTCGAGAACTTTAGCATGGACACAGTAATGCTTGGTGCTAGCATCAACCCAGGAGACATTGAAACATTCAGCGGCAATCTCTCAGCATTCAAAGCTCGGGGTGGTAAGTTCTTAACATATCACGGACGTCGAGACCAGGTTCGCTCACTTGCCCCTAATTCACTCAATTTCACAAAATCTTTCTCAGCTAATCCCATCCGGTAGCTCCAAATGCACATATGACCTTATATCCCGTACCCTTGCTCTCTCCAGATCCTCCATGGACACATTCTACCGCCTCTTTCTTGTTCCGGGCATGAACCACTGCATTGGCGGTCCCGGATTCATGCTTTTTGGCCAGATGGGTGCTGTATCAAATGCGCTCAACAACTCTGACAGCAATGTGTTGCTCGCGATGGTCAAGTGGGTCGAAGGGGATGTGGGGCCGGATGTGGTTAGAGGAATTGGGTTTGGAAGTGCAGGGGAGGTGATTATGAGGAGCCATTGTAGGTATCCAATGAGGAGCATGTGGGATGAGGGCAAGAGGGAATTTGAATGCGTGGTTTAGGTGGCTATTGTCAGTGTAAAGTGTTTGTACTTATTTCGGCATCATTGTTGCTAAATACTGAAATAGTTCTGTGCGTGATTCAGCCAAAAGTCTCCCTCATGACAGCGAACTTGCAAGCTCAAGCAAACCACTCACTGCACGCACATTTTTCCCTTCTGATTGTCTATATTTTACCTCATGACAAGTCACCACCAGGAAGCATGGAGTTGTGCTGCACGATCCGTGAAAAATCCTATACACAACATGAGTATGATGAGTCTTTTTCAATTGAGACTACGGGGAATTTTTTTTTGTTCATGAGTACTCTTACAGTTCATTATCATCCTGCCTCTGTATTTTCATGGATATGTGACATATACTAGCCTTCCTTGAGGTCGTTCTGGCCTAGAGCAAGTGATCTTGCAGCAGCTGCACGATATCAAACAGCTCGGCACATTGTAACCATGTCTGGCTAGGGGCTTCCCATAGCCGTTTTGAACAATTACATCGGTACGCCTTTATCTGAGGACGTTATCGCGTGTTGATAGCTTTTCACGGTTGGTCATGACGAGGACGAGATGGCAGGGGTACGACAGATCCTACGCCGTTTTCGAAAAATCATTTTACAATGGTGGATATGTCGTTTGCGCTGCCGAGTCCTTTGCAGAGGGTTAAGAAGTGGCGGGTCGATTGATGGCTAGCTGGATTGGTTATGTTCTTTGTAGGCTGAGTTCGGTTGATGTGGAACACGAAACGGAGGACATCTTTGTGTTGGATATCCCTACAGTTGCCATTCTGGTAGTGGATGTATACAGATACCTTGATATACACGGAAGTAGTACATAACATAGTATTAGTAGAATCAATACGTACACATACATTATTTACATACAGCATAGATAGTAATTTGACAGCAGAGGAAAAACAAGTGTTTGGTGTACATAGTGATTGAGATCTTGTATGACGATCATCAATCAGCCAGCTCCCGTCACAGGTTCAAAGTTTTTCTCTCAGAGACCTCCCAACTTTCGGCCGATACCTCGATCAATATCTTGTACTGCGCCAATTTTTTCTTAAGGACGAAAAGCAAAGACTTAGTTCTGGGGTTTGAGGCGCTTGTACCGGGTTGGGTTCAGAGTAACACTTTGAATGGTCACGGTTGTGGGATAAGGGTGTCGTAGAAATCCTTTTGGGGTATTATACGACTTCTGCCTCTGTTTCTTCTTGTCCAGGAGCTTTACAAAACTAGAAAGACCAGTTAAGAATGTTGAACATGGTACTTGTGGAGATAGGCTTTTCTACCTAACCAAGGTGTGACACACGAAAACCATCTGACGAAAGTTTTTTTTGTCCAGGAAGTCAGCATGGTGCACGCCACTGATGGGAATGAGGGACTTTTGTTGAAGACGTACTGCATTGCGCGCAAGGAGTCCAGGGGGCAAACTGACTAGTATCGTCAACAGAAGGGGCAAGGGGCGAGCGACGATGTGAAACATGATATGAACATGAACGTGAACGGGTCAGAGAGTGGAAGAAATGAGGAACTCGAAGTTCCGCTGCACTGGAGGGTTGAATGGCTGAGCAGTTCAAGTAAGAATAGATTAAGTTGCATGTGTGGCTTGAATGCAAACACTTAGTCGGAGGTGATAGGAAGCTTTGAGCTTGGAATAAATGTTTTCGCTTTGTCCGGTGGTCAAAAAGAGCACTTACCAGTTTGCCATTGCATCAGCCGAAGCCGAAGCCAGAGTCGTTTCGTACACCCGTTGCAGGATCATAACCTCTGACAATCAACGAGAGTACTGTTTATTGTCAGCTAAAAAGCTCATCATGACGACCTCAGACCCGTACTGAGAAAAAGCGAAGACAGGTTGACCAATCCGAGCAAGCTAAAGTAATGACCCTCCGAAGGATAATTATTAGTAGTGACACTTGCAAATTCTTTAGAGCCAGCACTGATAATGGATTGAAGCTCCACGTTTTTCCAGTCAAATTATGATGGGTGGTGGTGGGTGATATCCATCCTTGCCAGCTTGGACAGGTTTGTGAGTCCAAGGGTGGCTGAAGTTTGACTGGTCCCACTGATCACATACAAAGGTCCTCCATAGTATTACCCAATCACGAGCCTTCAAGTTCGTGCTGCTAATAGTGCTATCAAGACTTGCGGCCGCTATATTACATATTTTTGAGATGAAGTCCAACAAATTTGGCACGTCAGGCAAGTATCTGATCGTTGGTTGATTAGTCTGGGCCTAGCTGCTGCATCAGACTCAGACGTTGATTTGTTCATGTATTTAAAGTTAATACGAAAGGGTCCGGCTCCTTCGTCTCGTTGTCCACAAGTAGCGTTATCAGTACCTTATCAATACCTGATAGTGAAATCACTGAAGGGATCTCGGTATCTATACTTTCCTGTGCTGGTGCTGATATCCGCAATCTGATCCAAAGCCTTTTCTGCGTCGGAGATCTGCTGACAAGTTCTCTGATGGCGATAAGATGAAATGCAATCAGATTTATCCTTATCTCTGCTACCATCTTGTGCCCTCTAGACTTTTCGCCACAATTCCATTCTAGAAATCGAGGAAATAGAAGGTATCTCCTTCTTACAATATCACTATGTAGCACTAAGCCATCTTACTCCATGTGATCCTGCAGGCTCCAATATCCCCCAGCACAACGTCCAATTGTTCATGCGTACCAAGGGTCCCGACTAAATCTTTTTAGGGAAGCTCGACGAAACTCTCAGATATACTGATTCTCATTGGTTCTGGATGAGATCTGTAAGAGGCTCAATTAAAGACTCTTCGAATAAGGATTCATTGTGAGATGGGAACATTTACATTGCGTCTGTCATAACAGATCATTTGTAGATCATCGCCTTCTGTTCCGGATTTCGGTAGTCTTAACTACTCTCGCTTGAGGGAACCAATGCTGAGCACGTATATGATGTCTGTACCCCCCCTGCTGCAGTGTTTGCACTCGCTAAACCGACTAACCACAGCTTCCGTTACTCCTGACAGCATAATGATTGTTCATAGAGCGATTGTGTGTCCAATTGACTGGTCAGGCCAGGTACGGTTATCCAGACACTCAGCATAGAAAATAATCCTATCAAGCCCAGTATCCAGTCCGAACTACGAAAATATCTCAGATCCGTCGGATCGATGAAATGCGACGTGTAGTTGGCGACAAGTTCATTTTCATCTCTAGCCATTTCATTTTGGCAATGGTGTTGTCCAACTATCCCAAACGATTTAGTCTGAGAATCTTGCGCAACCAACGAGAGACTGCAAAAGGTACACCAAGCTCTATAGCTCTAAACCGCGCCAATATGAAACTTGAGTCCTTGTTGTTCACCTTGGCCGCGTTAGTTCCCCAGATTGTGGTTGGTACAGAACACCCACGGATACTTCTGCTGAGCCGCCTGACCCAAGGGTTACCGTGACTATGAAAGGGAAGTACATTTGGAAACTTCTTTTTGACTATGATAACAGCGATAACAAGGGTAATTCTGTTTATCTTAAACCTCCACTGAAGTTGATACTCACTTTCATAGCCCCTAGTAAACATAGCGACAGCGTTAGGGTCACTGAATTGGGATCGTACAACTCTAGAACGTTCAACTATGCCGCCAAGGCAGAAATCAGGAAACTTTCAGAAAACAATACTCAGTTTGACTCGGGCATATTGTATGGCCCCATGTTATTGACTTCAAAAAAGGATCAATTTTCACAAGGATGTTTACAGCGTCCTTCAGAAAGCAGTCGAGGAACAAAAAGAAGATATTGATTCTTTCTCTAGATCGCGATACCACAAGTGTAAGTCACATTCGTTCAATCAGAACTAGAGGGGATGGACTAAATATTTGACATACACGGTCGGCGCAGGAGACAGGGTGGTGCTATACCAGCGGGTTTTCCAAGTTCCTGGCCATGATGGTTGAGACAGAAATTCTGAAGACAACGTCAAAGCCTCTGCGTATTGATGAATTGGGGGAAAATGCTCCCATTCAGGTAGTACTGGCGCCAAGGAAGTTTCTCACAATCCTTGCATCATGTACAACGCAAATGCCAATCTTGTCTTGTTGAAACAGTCCGTCTGTCCAGACGATCCGGACGATGCGCCTGATGACCGTGTTCAAGACTGGTTCGGAGGCACCACTGATATCAACGATACGTATGGCAGGAAATAAGTGCTTCCGATGTATCCTTCGTAGTTAAGAAGGAAAAAGAAAAATTGATGCCCCCATAAGGTAATGCTGGATCGTCCCCCTGATGACGACAAATGTCAGCCAGGCGCGCACGAAGATTTATCTCTTGCTCCCTTCGAAGCCAAATCCGAAATATGTGAATCTCGCTGAAGGGACCTATGGAAAAAGTGAGTTTGGCTTGTATAACATATATTTCCTATGCAAACTGACCTGTTAATTGCCCTATAAGTTGAATGAACGCATTAGTGGCGGGGCAAACTTTGAGGAAAAGATGGAATCATAATCATAGTACCAGATATTTGAAGTAACAGTTGTGCCTGGAGATTACTGGTAGTAAGGATCAAATTTAAAAACGCACACCGGTTTCAATCACCTTTGGGAATGAAATAACCGTCATACCAATCATCCTACAGGAAAATTAACAAGTAGAATCATAAGCGGAAAATTGGAGGCTTACGCGCTCTACTCGCCTCGGAATGCCTTGGGACTGAAATGAGGATTCGAATAACATAATAAAAGATAAGGATTGGAACTTACCCATTGGACCGGCAGGCCTCCAGCGTAGTAACTCCTTGACAAGGGCTCGTATTTACGGCAAGTGTGGCCGATCAGCGAAGGTAGGAACACGCTCTCGACCAACCACTGCATCAATCTGAGCCTGCGCCTTGCGCATTACATCTGGATAATGTATCATTGCAATAAGAAAAAATGAGACGGATGCGGTAGTCGTCTCCGCGCCTGCTGAGCTGAAGTACGCGATGAACTTCTCGTAGAATGTAAGTGTATTAAGAGGCTCACAACATGATACCAGCCAACCAGGCCGCTTCCTTGTCGGTCAATCCATTTCTACCCCTTGTCTCAATCAGAGACGTCACAAATGAAGGTTGGGCCCTCCCCTCCGCCTTGAGCAAATATGATAGGCGACTTCATGTCACGGGAGCATCAGCTGATATGCACGCTCACCATCTCTTCGGCAACACCTGCGTGGAAGCCTTCGAACATCTCCGACTCGTGCTGATGCCAAACAAGTGCATCCCGCTTCCACTTCGCCATCCAAGGCGGAAGATAGTTCAGGGTCGGGAAGAGGTCTATCATGCTGGTACCAGGAATGCATGCGTTGGAGAGACGGGCAGTGTGTGCATGGATACGCTGAACCAATGGAATTTACTCATCAGTAAGACGTGACCATCCGTATGTCGCCGATAAAATATTGGATGAAGTTGACCTACAGGCATCATAGTCAGTACCAAAAAGTACTGAAGCCAAGTGCATACCTCTTGAGAATTACTTCCCAATTCTCTGGGTCACCAATAATCTCAGAAACAAGACGGGTAGCTTCACGTTCTTGAAGTGGTTGAGATTGCTCAGCCGCATGAGCTCCAAACGTTTCATGAGTTACTCTTCGCATCCGGCGGAACCTTTTGAAATACAATTTGAACATTGTTGCATAATGCATAAAGGAAAAATAGTTTTCCATACAGATCCCCGTAGGGTATGAAGGAAAGCATGATGCCGCTGCATAGGAGCTCGCCAGCCATGATAAAGCTAGGCCTATGACTGTAGTTTGTACCTCGTCGGTCTGCAAGTCGACACAGATAAATCTTGGGCATTGGGAAAGATTGAGTTCGAAGTTGTACCTAGGAGTTCATATGCTGATTTATGGTCATTCAAGACAATAACAGGATGGCCAGCGGCATTGAAGGAAACCACAGGTCCTGAGCAATGTTAAACGGGGTATAAACGCAAGGATGAGCCGATCGAAAAGCGCGTACCATACTTCTGAGAAAATTCTGCAAAGCGAAGCCAGGGCATTACCGTGGGCATTTGGAATACATTACCCAGCAATGGAAGACCTGTAGGTCCAGGAGGCATTTTCAGCCGTTCAAAGTAATGTCGTATCACAGAAGCTAGGATCCAAGCAAGGAAAAGAGCTGCAGGAATATAGTATGTTGGTAGAGTCATCATTGAAGCGCAAAGTAGGCATTTTACGCAGGAAATTATATAAGACGATACCGACGCTGCCGTGAGAGGTCAGTCACGTATGAAAAAGAAACCTGGAGGGTACCTACTTTGAGATCATGTATGCGGAAGAGGAGCCAATGGTGATCAGAATAAATGATGGAAATGTGAAGCTCCAGTACCGTTCCCTCGTGTCCGTAAATACGAGAAGAATAGAGAAACATCAACACATGACATTCGCGCAGACCAAGGAGATGCGTGGGGGAAGCTGAAGTATTATACGAGGCAGGAATACACACATCAGGAGGATGATAGAGCCTCAGAAATTCGTATGAAAGATGGAATGATATGGTAGAACGTCGTTTCATACTGGTAAGTGCAAACACTCCTGAAAAATCCATCTTCTTCTTACTATATTTTGTCTCTGTGCGCCGTGGAATGATAAAACGGGCTACACCCGGGAGCGGCAGGGTAATGATTGAAACGACCCCAAAATACCCAATGCCATGTCGCCAATTGTACGATAAGTCCTCCAAGAACGAAACCCAAGCAAAGGCCTCCAGTTCCTGCACCAGCAAAACTGGTACTCTGTTAACAGATTGTTTTAGTACTAAAACGTAAGGAATCAGAATTACAATGTCAAAGCGATCCCCCGTGCTAAAGAGTCGTGAACGCGGCAGTGAGCATTGTAGTGGCTGATGGAATGGTCATTGCAGCACCGATGCCTTGCAAAGCGCGGAGAACAATCAGTCCAATAATAGTGCCAATGAATCCTGCTCCGATTCCGAGGACACCAATCAAAAAGAGACCAGATACGAATACAGGTTTTGGTTCGTAGATGTCGGAGACGCGGCCGGCCTGTGGGACATAGACAAATGTCAGAGAAACAGCGTTGTAAGCGAAGTCCTTGCGCACAAGGAGCAGAAATGAGCCGAAATTCAAGCTATAAGCCGTCAGCACCCATGGAACAATGGAGGCTGGCTGATGAAAGTCCGTGCCGATCTACAGTAAGGATACGGAAAGATTAGGAATGATCTACACTCGTCTATACATGCATTCGAACGCACACTATCAAGGAAATGATCGCTCCACTTGTTCGTGAAGGCATCCACGAAAAGGGAAAGACAGAAGATAGTAAGGAGTATCACTCGTCGAAGGCTAGACATCTTTGGATCTCGGAATGAAAGTATCATATTCACGTCATGGCTTTCATCAATTCAGATTGATACTACATTTTCAAGTCGTGGATTTAAAAACGAAGGAAAGCTACCAGTTGCGGAAGAAGATAACACTGGAATGGGCAAGGCAATGCCTTTTGATCGGTCATATGGTACTTTTTCTATCTATTGTGGAACAGGTCTACTGGACTTCAATCGCCGTGTTACGTACTAATTCATCTATGAGCGGCACAACATCCGGGCGAAGCGCCACTTTCGGAAGGAGAGGAACTTGACGCGTTTTTTTGGATTTCGCGTCTTTTGCTTCCGAAGTAACGCCCACTCTCAAAATTCCAGCTGTCGTTACAACGAGGCCAGTTCGCCAACACATACAGATATTGTTTGATTTGTCGATCGATCTTGGGCCCCCAGGATGGGACACGCTTCAAGCCATCGAGAAAGTTCATCTCGACTTCTGCGTGATAGTTGATGACCCAATCCATGGCACCCTGGAAGTCGATACCAAACTGATGCATGGCGATTGTCAAAATGTTGTGTCTGTCGTCTCCAAGCGCCTGTTCCTTGTTGTACGATGCTACGTCCTGGACCAACGTGAATAAAAAATATCTTCATATGGCAAATCACAACCCACGTTTTCGAGGATTATCAGGTCCGTGATATAGACAGACAACTCCAAGATGACTGGATGGTAAAATACATCGTCGGGGAATCAAGATCCAATTCCATAGGCACAAACGAAGGTCTCGCTCCGATGTTCTGACGACGATTCTGAAGGTAGGTGTCGATCGTACGAAACGTATCATGATCACGGTCGGCTGGTTGCTGAACCACGGATTCTAGATACGCAGTTAAGCTCTCAACCATGTGGCGCTGTGAGCTTAGGGTAGCCGTTTCGATTCCCAACTGCCAGAACCTGATTGATGTTGAACTAGTGACTCCCAGAAAAGGTAACGGAACTTACTCTTGAGCAATTCTGCCGAGGATTATTTCTTCTTTAGGACGGGGTTTGTTGGGAATGTTCAGAGCATCAATAACAATGTCACGGACGACTGGCGCAGGTTCTACATCGGTATACTCGTCGATGACGAAGAATAGATTCATCAAGTCGCAGCCGGTGCGGAGGTGTTCTGGCTATTCAATTCCTCAATCAACCAGTCGGCTGTTGCCATTATCGCCTACCTTTTGAGACCCACGGATAAGCAAGAGAAGCAAGCCGACCTAAGAGCCAGTTCCGTCAATAACGTATGTAACGATATGTTGAATGACAAACAGCGCACTTACCAAAATCGCACTTATCGAAGGCGACTCGGGACCATGGTGAAAACGCCTCGAAGCCATGAAACCAAGCATCGGAGGCAGCGGAGACCTCTTCATAGTGCGGATTGATAGCTCGAGGCCAAGGCCAATTTGCCATGTATTCAGGGAGGTAAAGCATACCACCTTGGTCCTTAGAGCAGTTCATGTTGGGTTGGGGAGATGTGGAAATTGGTTCATCGAAGGCTTCTAAATATGATTGTGCCAGTACAAATGCAACTCGAGATTCCTCAAATCAAAGCTTACTCATACGCTCGCGGTCCCAATTTCAATATGGGCTTTCAAGTTCCTGCGGGCATGATCGGTTTTCGACTATCAGAATGTTTCAGCAATGATGAAGCTTCGTCTCGGTAGATTCGGAAACCAGGATAGGAACTTTCAAGGAGGAAAAGGTCGTCTTCCGATCATCCCTGACTAGACGAAATCAAAATGATAGTACGACCATGATTATAATGTAGGGGAATCCATTTTGGTCAACGTATTCGTCCCTTGGAAATATCTTGGACATAGCACAATATTATTGATGTCGCTTGCTGCAAGCCTTCTGGACGGATGCGATAGGCGGTCTTTGAAGGATCAACGGCGTCTTACTATGGGATAAGTTTCACATCAATTGATACAAAACGAAGACGTCATGGAAAGGAGACGTACCAAGCAGGTGTCTATCTCCAATATCTCTCGTTCACTTGTCAAAGGTCAAGGCTCGTTTCGGCTTCAAGTTCCACTCGCTTAGTCTTCAGGACTCTGGAAGCGCTAGCAAAGGTCAGCCAGAGTATCGAAAACGGATGTATTTGATGGGATTTCTGATCCTAGAGCTGCCATCAGTATAATAATATTGATTCATTCTACGCTCTGAGTAAGGCGTGGGGATCTCTAGTTAGACACGTCACCGAGGCTCCTATAATGTTTTGTGAGCGTTTCGTATCTGTGTTTGATCTCCATCTTGCATACGGTTAGCCTGTTCGTTCCTGATGATTAAAGACGACAGCGGGAGGGCTGGGTGGCGGTTCAGCGACCGGATGAATGCGACGACGGGATCTCCCATTGCACAGATCATGAATGTGATCAATTAGTGCCATCGTTGGCTTCTGCATTGGTTGCTGACACTCTAATCCACTCGTTCCTCTTTAGAGTGTTTATTGTGTACTTAGTGTTAGTGGAATATCAAGAAAAAAAAATAACATTGCTTTGACAGAATATCGAAACTATGGCTATGACACTGAACTGTCCACTTCAACTGGCATATTTGGATCTATATTGCCATTTTGTTCATAGTGACCCAAGAAATTGCAAGGCTGATTACTGCTAATATGTATTGAAGGTGATGGGAGACATTCTACTAAGCCATTTATCCCGACCTAAAGTAAGCTTGACCCATCCAGCTGGTGTCTACCCTCCTTTGTCCCAGAATCTCATACCTGGAGACCGCTGTTAAGAAAACTTGAGAATGAAGGAATATTGTCTATAAAAAATACACACATCATTTGAGATTCTGGTCGGACAATAGTAGTCGGGACAGATGGAGGAGAAGAGGATATGTAGGGAAAGAAGAGTGATTTATCTGACATGTGTTGAGGAGTCTGGACTGTGAGTGGAAGACTTGCCAGTCCAAGCACTCAACCAATTGGCCCAAAAGAGCACAATGTCCAAGCTGCTGGATGTGGTGACTGGCTCTCTATATATTGCAGTAGTCCTCTTACATGGACTGATCTCATAGATTCAGTCTATTTTGCAAGCTTGACGGGCAATGAGAAAGTCAACTCCCTTGCCAACTGCATAAAGTCATCCTGTGAGGTGGGCAAACTTGTGAAAGTTTCCTGCAGCCTCCCTGAATGGAAGAGGGCTCTGGATGGAATACCAAACTTCAATATAATCATATTTGGAGCTAATATCAGATTTGTTGGTGAGGAGCATTATCAGAGATATCCATTCTTTCCCTTCTTGAGCAATCTCATCCCTCAGTTCCCTACCTTTCCCAATCATTTGTTGCTCATGACTGGGTGTGGTTGGGCACAAGAAGAGAACTGAGAAGTTACACTTGATTAACCACTTTGGTTAATGATGGGATCCCAGATAGCAAGGGCCATATTGTCTATGGCATGTTTGCAAGGAGCCTTGGATGATTGCCACCACCTTGGAAGTGTCATCAATGGCAAAACTACAAGGCTATATTACCTTATTGTATTTGCTTTTAGTATTAGGGTTAGTGTTTCACTGGAGGCTTTACCATGAAAGATTGAGCATCACATCTCTGATTTGCTCTGCTACTGTTTGGATTATTTCCTTCTCATATTCTCTCCTCCTTACACTGCCCTTAATGTTGTACACTGTCATTCAAATGGATTTTGAGCATTGGTATGGAGCTAGGGCTCTTCTTCCAGGACTCTAAAGCACTATGGCCAGCAGCTAAACTTGAATTTCTGGGGCTTGAGATTGATTCTGAGGCAATGAAGACTTGCCTCCAACATAATCAAATGGTTTTTATAACAGAGCTCCTGCATACATGGTCATTAAAGTGGGCATGCTCGTTCCTGAGCTGCAGGACTCACTGGTTTCTTGGACTTTGACTCATGAGTTATACCTCAATCATGGACTTTCCTTCACTGTTTCTTTGATTCTTCCACCTTGTTCAACTATCCCTTTTCAACATCTTCAATTCCTAAGTCTGCAGGCTAAGACATTTTGTGGTGGAGTACATTCAGTTTGCACTGGATGACATTATGCTCATAGCACCATGATTACCTTCTGTGTCAGGTTACACTGATGCAAGTAGAAGGAAGGGTATTGAGGGAGTCATCCTGAATTAGTGGTATTACAAAATGTTTGCCTCAGCATTTCTGCAGCTGTGGTACCCAGTTCAAGGAGATATTTTCTGTTCTCTATGTGAAGTGGGGACATGTGTGGCATAGTCATATGGTGGCCTGGCTCAACTCTAGAACAGCAAATTCAGTCCACAGCTTCCTTGCAACATGTATCAATTCTTCTTTCTCTTCTGTTTGAGTTTTTCCTGAGAAGAAGTCCTTCCTGATTCTGCTTCTACAGCAAGTTTTCCATTCATCTCAGAAGTCTCACGTCACTGGTATGGAACGCACTCTAGTCCCTTGCCTCAAGTTGCCTTCCACTTGTGGCATGGGCTGGCAGCCAGTACTATGAAAACTTACTCAACAGGCTAAAAATCTTATATTGACCTCTGCCTCTTCCTGTGTTAGACTCGACCTCCCTATATAGATAACTGACCTTTTCCGGAAAGGAGTCCATCTTGCTGGCAAGAGCACTTGGTGGTTCATTAACACTTTGCAAAGCTGTTCCCAAGCCCCTTAACGCACATGTCCTGATAGATCCCCCTTTTTCTCGCGAGGTTCTCATAATCAATGCTTAAGCGGCGTCCCTTGCGTGTGGCATTGGACCCTCACACTTCTCAGGCCATAGCTCCGTCGTGGCGCAGCCATCACCACTGATAACAAAAACAAAGCCAGAATACATGAAATTTAACAAACAAAGTCATCCTAGTGACCAAACATAGCCACTGAAGAATAAATTTCACTGTTAAATGGTACAGGCATTGAGCCAGTGTCGAGACATTATTCATTCTTGAATCTATGTGAATGTAATACTGGTATCTCCAGTTTGATGAGCGAATATATCTTATGTGACTAGTTCCCTTGAGCATCCCTGATCAGTGTAGCAGAGTCCTTCCAACGAGGCTTTATGACACACTTGAATGGTTCAGGATGACTGCAAAAATAGCCACATCAGGATTCCACTCTTCAATACAGAAGAAGACGATTCATACCGAACGCTACGCTCCGTGTGCTTGTTGTTGATGGGTATCTCTTTTCCATTCTCATCAAGGCCTGGCATGAGCTGGAAACAATGTAACATGGAAACAATAGTAATCCAGAGAGTATTCTCGGCGATATCATTCCAAGGACAGGCGCTACATAAAACAGATTTAATCAGGGATTGATTGTCAAGGCAGTCTCATGGCTTACCGTCGACCAAACCCAAATGCAGGTCCTCTGGGATCTAGGGGAGGCGTCCGACCTTCTCCTACAAGGAACCTGTCTGGGTCAAAGTGTTCCGGATCAGCGAAAACGTTCGCATCGTGCAACTTTGCCCTTTTTGTTAGAATACAATGAACATAAAGCCGCATGACAGAGTTGAAGCTATGCACCAGGTGTTTGCTATTATTGTGGTACCCGCTGGGAGGAAGTATCCATTGTACGTGTCGTCCTGTGTCAGACGGTGTGGTACGCCTAGGAAAACATGTTTCAATAACGTACAAAACCATATATCTATCACCACCTACCAACTGGCGTTACTACTCCCCACCTGAATCATGGAAAGAAAGAGTATCACCTGCGTTAATGAAAGGTCACATTGAATCCAATATACCACCACACCTAAACGTTTCATTGATGATACAGTGAATGTATGGCAACCTTTCGCGATCAGAGAAGTCCGGAAGACGATTCCTTCCAATGACAGAATCGAGTTCCGCATGAGCCCTAGCCTGGACGACGGGATCGAGTACTAGCGCCAGTATGGCGGTCATAAGTGCAGCGAGAGTCTTAATCCATCATTTTTAGACTTTGAATCGTAGAAAGCTCAGCACATACTGTATCGAAGCCCGCTGATCAATCACCATGAGTTGACCGTTAGTCCAAGTCCTTGATGATAATGCTTGTTGAAGCTTACCCGAATATATGTTCCCTGCAGTATCTCTTACACCCTCCTCATCCTTGGTACATTGTCTCTTCCATCAGAGTTGAGGTATAGCATGGAGAAGCAGTTCCTAATTTCTTCGGGAAGTCAGAACAAGCCTGACAAATCAGTACCGAAACTCGAACCATTTTCTCTTTCACGAAGTTGAACGGCACATCGCGCATCGCAAGGAGATCTTCTCGAGTACCAGGAGGAAGCCGTTTGAAACTAGCTCCAGGAAACCAGTCTGGGATGAAACGAACTGTGAGAGATGACAAGTACCACGCGAAAGTCATTGATACAAGTATACTCACGACTAGGAATCAAGTCGACTATATGGGCGCCGACCGCGCCCGCGGCTGCTATCGTGCGTCCCCCCTTGGACGCAATTTGAAGAAAGTTATCGTCAATGGACTTTACTTCATGGCCATAGACGATCTCCATTATCACGGCTCCAGCCATGCTATAGAGTTTTGTCAATTCCGCGTATAGTAAGTGATAGAATGTGAATACCGCTCGATATGGTGTTTGAACCCGTTTGGATCGTCCAAAAGATCATTGACCAAGTGACGTGCTTCCTTCAGCTGGATGTGATAGTGATCTGGAAGGCATTGTTTGGCAAAGTACTGTGCAAGATATTTGCGATGTCGTCTGAACTTTTCCCCATATGGAACGAGTGGAAGTGCCCAATTCCAGCCGATTCTGCAATGATCATTTACTCCTAAAGTCAATGAAGGCAAGACCGACACGTACACATCGCCTGCCATTGGGACATGGGATAGCACTTCGCCTCTCTAAAAGGTCGTGCGCAATTGTGACAGAATTGATAACTATGACCGATTTTTGCATGACGCCGAAGTAAATCATATCGCCTTGATGCTAATTCATCAACTACGAAATAGTGTTACTTGTATACTCACCATATTTCTTTCCCCATTCTGCGTAGACCTTCTACTGAGCAGCATCTGTGGGGACGTCAAATAAATTCCCCAGCAGAAACAGTGGTTTGGGGCCAGGGGGTAAACGGGCGTGGAATCTCATGATAAGCCGATAGAGGATGATAACGAGAACCACAACAAAGGCATGCACGGTCCACATCTCATTAGGGAATATTCGATTGAGATAAGGTCATCACGAGCTTTTATCTAACTGAACTTGGTCACCCTTCATATTTTCCGAAACAGAGAATTTGTCTTCCATGGTGAAATTTTGATGCTTGTCGATTTCGTTTGTCAATCGGTCTGTTGTTTAACAACTATACAGCCCTCTCGTAACTGTATTCCCCTTCAGGAAGCACCTGCTTCGGCTTCCTCTTATACCCGGATTGAACCCCCTTTCGAAGTTTCCAGCACAAGTACTTGGGCTGGATTGCCTTTTGCTAAGTCGGACTACCGGAGAGCTGTCCAGAGTCTCGCCCATGCTCTGAGCCCGAGGTCTTATAGTCGGCTTATGGTGGTACATGTAGCCCGATCCATCACAACTGCCTTCCAACATGTGAACCCAGTTGGGGTCCCCAGTTGATTTCCCTTTGATCTCCGTTTCCGAATCTTCTTCCAGCGCACGTGGCGGCGATGTCTCCATTTCCAACGGAAGCGCGGGAGCATAATGATGTCACGATCGGCCAATCAAAGCGTATCCCGATTTACTCGGTTCTCGAATATCAGAAAGTTTCAGCGCTGATAGATATATGTTATACGTCCCTGCGGCTCTTGAATATCAGAAAGTTTTGGCGTTGATGATAGACAGAAATGGAATGTGGAAATCTAGTGGAAATCTATCTCCGTTTGCAAGGCGGCGGAGATGACGATTTTTTCAATGTATTTCATTCCGTCCATTGCCACTCTGGGTTACCTATAGATACTTAAATCTTTCAGAATCATTTTCTCATCACCCCGCGTTAAGTTAACTGCTGCAAAGAAGATGCGACGTTTACTTGCAATGATCGAATTGTTCATGCCTGTGTCGATGTGCAAGTAGAAAGAGACTTTGTGGTGGCTAACCTTCGTAGCAGTTTCTTCTCCGTGTCTCACCAGATGGCCGTAAACTTCCCAATCGACAAGTCATATCTCGTTGCTTCTTGGTGTGCGGCTTCACTCTGGTGTATTGCAATTATCATTATCCAGTTGACACACTGATTTCTGTTCCGTAGGTGCATTCACAGTCATTTTTGTAATCTGCGCAATGTCTACGTTCACTCGCTCGGGCCTTCCAGAAATTTTTTGTTCCTTGGAATAGTCATTACTATGTAGGTTACTGCCCACTTGTAGTTCATAAGGAAACGCATGACTGACCGGGTTGAACAGGTACCTGCTGGCATCAGTTCATGTTTCCATGACACTGGCTCGTAATATCGACACTTTCATTGTGAATATCAATGACATTCGGCCCATCATGAATCGGCTGGGGTGAGAGGTTGTCAAGGACATGATCTATGTCTATTTGAGGAAATGCGCCAATCACGAAGAAGTCTAAAAGTCTATTTATTTCCTTTTCTGCTTTACTTCCTAATTAAGGGCTCGCCACTAAGAGCCTCGTGTTTTCACCCACTTGCTGTTTACCAGTCTTTACTAAAACCTTATCCCTAGTGAGAACTGGATTGGGCCTGGTCAGGGTATATCTGGAAATATATGAAAGGATTCCAGATCCAGTAGAGCCCTGAAATTTGCTGGGTTTTCAGATCCTAGTATGGTAGTCTATGGTACCATTTGTTACTATCTGAGTGTATTTCCATATTAATATGGTCTCACACAGTCAATTCTGAAAGCTAATGAATTTAATTTTTGATTGTATTACAGTATTCTATCTGATCCTATATGAACAAATCTGTTGCTATACATTCCATCCATTCTGTATCATTTGGAGTGCTTCAAAATGCAAATTCAAGAGCAACAACAACAGAGCATACCTTAAGAAATGCAATAGTTCTTGTTGGTATGTGTCAACATTGGCATGGCATGCAAGGAATTCTTGGTTGGCTGGTCACCCTTCTTTTGTATCTTGGTTTGTTCTTTCAATAGTTGTTGATAATTCTATGTGAATGGAGTATCAATATATCAATCATTGGGTACACAAGACAATGAACATTGCACACCTCTTTGGTTAGTCCATTGCAAGATTTCCATGCTGCTGCAAACTCACCTTTGGTGGTGTTGGGATATGATGCCAGGTAGTCAATGAGGTAAAGGTTCCTGGACATGAACAATGTCAGTATGTCAATAAAAATTTTGAATTGATCAAACCCACCAAGCAGTCACCACTTCGTCTTTGGGCTGGAGTTGTTTTGATGTCACAGTGGATTTCTTCATGATTTGAGGTTCAATCAAGGCAGTTTTAGGAATTGTAACAGGTGGCAGTGGGATCATGACATTTTCCTATAAGATATATTGAGCAGGTGCTTGAGACAAGAAATCAATTACCTACAGTGGGTTGAGAATATTGCAATGCTTTGAATGTTGACTAGGAGGCAAATTTGTCAATAGATTCAGTGCAATTTAATTGGATTCAATGAATGCATCTGATGGCATTGATGGTTGCTTAGATAGTTGGGCATGACTTATGGATGGGGTTGATGACTGAGTTTGGAAGGTGTCTGGAGCTGTAAACAGGGACAGAGTTGATTTAGCCAATGGCAGAGCCTCTGAAAATGACAAAACAGGTGCCAGAACTGACAAGACAACTGAGGCAGGTGGGGACACAAGTGTAGGAGCCTTTGTGGATGGTTCTCATGGAGTGACTGGGAAAGTTGAACTTGGTAATGGCAGAGTGATGCTGGTCATGGTGGTGGGAAGACCCAACACAATGCTTGTCACTGCTGATGGTGGTGCTGATTTGTTCAATTGTGAAGTAACCTTTGGCAATTTTCAATCTAAAATACAAGACTTGAATTGATAAAATGATAAGAGTAAGCAATGATGAACCTTTGAATCCATCATCATTGATTTCGAGTATTGGTACATCATGCAGGGGGGAGGACATATGCTTCCACTTGTTTGGCCTTAGTTCATTGGTCCTGTTGTAGTCATATAGTTGTTTACCTCAAAAGATAGTGTCAGTCATAGTGCAAAAGAGACAGAAAACATACATGTGAACTTTTTTCCTTCTTGATCTGGATGGTTCTGGATCCAGTCTGGATACTTTGTTGTTGCATAGCACTCTACCTTCCAATAACTGTCAGCTAAGTGAAACTCAGGGTGTCTAGTAAGCATAGTGTGATAAAAAAAATCCTTTGCTATCTGTGACTTCTTCTTCCAGGATGATGGGGCCTCCAAGTACTAATTCAATTTATTCCAAGATGATTGTGCAGTATCAACAATCTCTTTCAATTGTTTTTTGAAAGGGCTTCACTGTTGCTATCTGTAATAAAGGCAAATTGATCCAATTTCCCTCCTTGAATCTTTTCTTTCTTAACCCAATCCTGTCATTGCAACTACTCCCAGAAAGAAACATTCCAATGGTTGTCTTGGCTTTTAGTTTGTGGGAGTTTCTTGCCCAGTGTTTCAAGACTTGGAGCTGTAAGGGAGCATTTGTAAGGGCAACCTCTGGGAACAGCAGCTCAATCATGCAGCTAGCAGAAGGGAATCCAAAGTATATTAGCAAGGTAACCAATAATACAAATAATAACTAATCACTTAGCAGAGGGGAATCCAAAGAAAACAAGTCTAATGATCCCTGCTGCTTGGTGCAGCACATCAGCAGGCAGCAGAGGCATGAGAACAACTATACAGAAGGCCAGAGCTAGCCCTAACCCTGGAGATGTGCTAGACCTTCCATGGCTTGGATTGTGAACAGTTTGGAGTGGAGGAGCACAATGTTGTATTGTCATCTGCTCCAGTGCTGTGGTCTACTCTCTGGGACAGGGTGTCCAGCTTCCTCATACTCTGGCCCAGCTTGTGGTGCAGCAAGAAGTCAAAGTTGGCTAGGTAAAGGGATTACTGGGCTTGTCAGCAGTTGAACTTCTTAGCCATTTGGAAGTATTTGAGGTTCTTGTGATTTATTCAAACCTTGAACTTATGCTGCACACTCTCCAAGAAATGCTGCTACTCTTCAAAGGACTGGATGATGGCCAGCATCTCCTTGTCATGGATCTTGTAGCTGTGCTCTACTGTATTCAGGCTCTTGGAGTAGAAGGCCACTGAGTGCCACTCCCCATCCTCCAGAGACCATTGTGATAGAATAGCTCTGGTGGCAAAGTTGGAGCTGTCAGCTTCTACCCAGAAGGGAGAGTTGTCTGGGAGGAGGAGGACTGGTCTGGAGGTGATAGCACCCTTGAGAGCATCAAAGGCTGTCTGCTACAGAGGCCCCTAGCTCTAGGTAGTGTCCTTTGCAGTGAGGTCAAATAGAGGGCAGGCATGATACAAGAAGTCCTGAATGAATCTCCAGTAGAAGTTAGCAAAGCCTAGTAAGGCCTGCACCTCCTTCTTGTTCTTGGACTCCAGCCACTCCACTCCACAACACCTGCCACCTTTACTGGATCCATCTCTGCAGCTCTGTGTGAGATGATCAGCCCAAGATACTTGATCCAGGTCTGCTCAAACTCACACTTCTCCAGTTTGAGATAGAGCTGGTGATGATGGAGGCATTCCAAGATGAGGTGCACAATCCAGTGGTGCTCCTCCAACATTTTGGTGTAAATAAGGATGTTGGCAATGAGGTCCTGGAAGATATTGTTCATCATGGGTTGGAAGGTGGCCAGGCTATTGGTGAGTCTAAAGCACATGACAAGATGTTTGAAAAATCCTCAGTTGGTCCAGAAGTTGGCCTTCCATTTGTCTTCATCATGAATGTGCATGTTGTTGTAGCCCTACTAAATGTCCAATTTAGAGAAGTACTGCACACCTCAGAGATTATTGATGAGCTTGGAGATGAGGGGGAGGGAGTAGTGGTTCTTCATAGTCATAGCATTAAGAACTTAGTAGTTCTGGACCAGTCAGAGTGAGCTGTCCTTCTTTTTGATGAAGAAGACTAAAGAAGCAATTGGAGATTTGGAGGAGTGGATGCAACCAGAGTCCAGGTTCTCTTGCAGGAAGGCATCAAGCTTTTCCTGCCCCTTGGGCACCAGTGAGTAGACCTTACAGCTTAAAGGCTTAGAATTCAGCATTAAGTCAATGGCATGGTCCCACTGTTTGTACTCTAGGAGCAAGTCAAATGAGGCCTTAGAGAATGCTGGAGGTACAAAGGCACAATGTCCTGGAACACTTGCAATGCAGAGTTAGTAGTAAATGCCTCAGCCAGCCACTTGGATGTAGTCTGGCTAGCCCAGATCTATGTGGTGGAGGGTGGTGAGCATAAGGTGGTGGCATAGATCTGGCCTCTAACTTCCACTGCCTTATTCAGGAGCTCTGGGTCATATATGCCTCCAAACTCCCCTTTTAGTTCCTGCTCTAGGGCTCCGCTGCTGCTCTGGTTGTCCTTGTAAGGGGCCTCTCTATGGGGGAATGTCAGGGGTGGGGATCCAGGAGGTCTAAGATGCACAAAGAGGAAATGGCCAGTGCAGCATGCTCAGATAGCCATGCATCTTTGAACTTCAGCCTGGTGCTCTTCTCTAACCTTAGTGGCATAGGCAGAGCACCTCCAGGAGTACTGGATTATAGTTATCTTGCTCTGAGCCCAGTCTACCTCAGAGTTGGGCTCCTAGAGCCATGTGAAACTAAGGATTGGGTCCTGCTTGCCTAAAGTAGTAATAGTGAAAACTGTGTGTTTGGCATGGTTCTAGTAGTGGAGGACAAGGTCTACTACAGAGCTGATAGCACTAGCATTGTTGGGCATTCCATCAATGTTGAACACCAGAATGGGTTGGGGAAGTGGCTGCATAGTTAGGCCATGGCACTTTACAAACTCTGAGTCTAGGTATAGTCCTGTTCCTCTGCTGTCCAGGAAGGCAGTGACTCTGTGAGTTTGCTAGGTATCTATGATCTTGATTTCTACATTGAGGTGCAACAAGTTTGCAGATAGGCTTGAGGCCACTACATACCACCAGAGTAGTTGGCACTCCTAGGCAGGGCAGTGCTGGTAGAGCCTAGTTGGCATTGGAGGGCTTGGCTTGGACTCCAGAGTTGGTGTTTGTATGTCTGGAGGGGAAAGCTGAGGTTCTTCTATCTTAGAATGATGAACATTGGGAAGGGCAGTTTTATTTTCTAACAACAGACATGAGAACTTGTTAGTACCTGGTGATGGAGGCATACACCTCATCTGTCACTTGACTAAAAATCCTCCTCTAAGCCTAAGTAGTAGTGCACAAGCACCCATCTTCTCTAGGGTCAACTCTGGTGCCAGCTCATCTGGTGATGAAGCTCTGGCAGCATTCTTTGCAGCCAACAGCTGTGGGAGAAGCTCTTCCTGCTACACTGTAGAGAGGTAGAACACCTCCAGACCCAACAGGCAATGTTGTGCAAAGTGCCTTGGTTTTTTGCATCTCTCATACAGTAGTGGCATGGGGCACTGCTGTTAGGCTGCATTTATGTCCATGGAAATGCTCAGTGGCAAGGGGCATGGTGTGGAGACAGCTGGAGTAGGGATGGGTGCTGGGAGTACAGGAGCAGGGCAATGGAGACTGGCAACCAGAGAGGGGTGCTGTGTTGGGTGCAAGTGGCAGAGCTTCCATTGGATCTCCATGAGCTGCCAATGATTCTGGGCCACCTTGTACCAGAAGGCAATCCTTTTATTGTCTGTGCAGCCCTCAACAAGATTGTTGATGCACTCTATCAGTGTGGGGTGCAGGCCATCCTGGAATGTGAGGCATAGTTGGAGATCATTGGAGTAGGCAGCTTGCTTGACTAGTGCCCAGAAGGAGTTGATGCACTTATTCAGTGTCCTCTTCCTTTGCCCATACTGCTCCCTGTCACATAGCACTAAAGTGGCAGTTTTGGCAGGATAGATTGAGAAAACTCTACTCAGAAGTCTATTTTGAAGGCAGCCCAATCTGCAAAACTTCTGACACCTCCAGAGTAGTGGAACACCTATAACATGTAGGTAGAGGCCTATCTGCTGTTCATATATGACAGTACCCAAGTTATCCTCAATGCATCAGAGTCAAAGGTGTCTCTGCTGAGGTGAATGTAGGTGAGACAGGACTGGAAGAAGTGCTCCCTACAAGAATGAGCACCATTGTACACATTCAGAGGGACAACAGAGCTATAGGAGCAACCACTAGAGCTGCCAGGAGTGGTGCAGAGATAGGAGGCAGGCATTCTAGTAGCACCTGGAGGGATTGGGAAATATGATTGGTGGTCTGATGGAGGGTAGAGAATTTGATTGTGTGATAAGTGAGGGATAATTGAGTCAGTTGCACTTGGTTCTGTAGGTATAGCAAGCAAGTCCAGGCTTTGTTCTGAGAGGCTGGAGTCTCCAGGGGAAGTGTCTGGATTGGCAAGCTGAGACATAGAATCCTGCAAATGCTTCAGTCTTGTGAGGAAGCAACAAATAGGGGCTTAGGAGTTCCCTGCAGCTATGAGGAGCTTCCAGACTAGAGTTAGAGACTTGTTCTGCTGTAAGAGCAACCTCTGGGAGCAGCAGCTCAATTATGCAGCTAGCAGAGGGGAATGCAAAGAATATTAGCAAGGTAACTGACAATACAAATAGTAACTAATCACCTAGCAGAGAGGAATCCCTGCTGCTCAGTGCAGCACATCAGCAGGTGGCAGAGGCATGAGAACAACTGTACAGAAGGCTAGAGCTAGCCCTAACCCTAGGGACATGCTTGACAAGAAACTACAGAAAGTTCTAAGAGTCTCTGGAGATTTCCAGGGGTCTGGAACAAGCCACAGAAATCACTGCAGAGGTCAGAAATGGAAGTCCTCTGACAGCTTGCTGCATGCCAAACTGTGCTACTTAACTAATGTGACAAGATCTTGCAATTGAAAAACAAGGTCAATGCACTTAAAGTGCAGAAAGAGAGTGCTACAAGCAATGTTGTGTTGGGTAATCAAGTCCCATGGCTCTTTCATCCTTGCCTAGTCCCTCACAAAGCTAAAATCACCTGTCTCTCAAAGAATTATGCTCTTTTGTATCAACTCTGGCCTAATGGGACTGCCTTTTTACAATACTGCTCTATGGAGCATCTAGCATTCAACAAAGCTGTTGGCTTGTTTGCTGAAGATGAAGCCAGTCTATATACTCTTGTTGCCATGTCTGAGCTTTATGATGTCATGCCTTCTGAGTTCCATAATTTTATTGAGCAACTACTTGCTTCTAGAGATGCAGTGAGTATTAAATCATGCTATTCTGATGTCAATCTGCTTTACATCCTGTTGACAGGTACTCCACCAACCCCAATCATTTTGCTCAACTTCCATTTCCAACATTCAAAAGTATGCAGAGAAAATCTTCATGAGTCTTGACATTTCCAGTGCCTGCTAGAATCAGACCTATAACTACCTTGAAGATGAGATTTGTTTTAGCCTGATCTCATGCAAGCCAACAGATGCCAAAGTGAAATTTAATATGTTCTGTCCAATTATCTACCCCGATCTCAAGAAACCTCATGTGGCTACAATGTTTCTGAGCCCAGTGCTAATGCAGGTAATGTGCCACCTTCCTTAATAACATATCAATTGTACTATTGTAGTATCTCATCCCAAGATTGCTTGCTTCTTATTGTTTGGGCCAGGCAGGCTGGTCACTGGCAAGGTTTCACCAAATGCAATTGGCATGAAGTAGGTTAGCATCATGACCACATCAGGATTAATCTCAGTGTCAGCTGATATTGTAAGTCTTTCATCTATATCACTTATATCAATAGTATCATTGAGTGATGAGGTACACATTTACTATGAGGCTGTATATTTTCTGTCATGAGACAAAGAATTCACAGCCACAGGTAAAACCACACACATCCACTATAGTATCATGTTTTGTAAACAAAAGGTGTTCATCAATCAGATGGCCAGCAATTAAAAATCATGAGTTTCTAATCTCTCTGGAAAGTGGAACCAGGTCAGAATTCTTGCTGATATACAACAAGCAGGAAGCTGCATGACAGGCATTGTTGAACATGATAAGTTCTGATTCTGTTTCTAGTGAGGACTTTGACTGGTCTGATGATATTGCCTTGGACCTTGGGCCTTTTTCTATGTCAGTGTCAGTGGCACAATTTACATCTCAGCCTCCTTCTATTTTAACAGAAGAGCAGGCACTACCTTTTGCTATGCTCCATGCCCTTTCTAATCCAGCAATTATAACAGAACAGCCTGCACTATCAACATCCAACATCCCAATTCTTCTAGCTAATAGCATGTGATCAGCTTCTCAATCAGTTTCAGAGTCAGCTGCAGAAAAATTAACTACCTTTCTGATTCAGACTCAAGGACACAAACTACTTGCCTGCTCCTTCTTGGTGGTCCCAAGATTCCTATAGTCCTGACCTTGGCATTGAGGGACTCTCCATCCATGATGACATGCCAAATCTGGAGTCATCCCAAAGAGAAAAGCCCACTCAGAGTTAAGAATGTGCTCCAACTCAACACAGCCATGGCACAACTGCTGGGAAAGGGAGAGGCAGGGGGAGAGCCCAAACTATCTCAGATCAGCCTGAACTCATTGAGCAGCCTCTCACAAGGCATTCTGAACAGTCCCAGCAGTAGGTTTAAACAATTCAGATATATTTAGCTCAGATGGAATCTATATCTTGTACTGATCTTTCCAAATTTACAGTCTCATCCTCTTCTTGGACCAAGAGCACAGTATGTCTAAATAGTGTATTATATTGTATTATACAAGTTGTCAATAGTAGTCATCGTTTGTTGCTTGCAATAGGTAGTGTTAATAAAGTGATGTCAGAAAGACATTTAAGCAATTCCAGAGGGGCCTCTTACAAGTATTGCATATGTTAAGCCCATTTCTCTATATATAGCTAGTTGCTTAACCTAGTGATAAGTATTATAAACATTTGTAGAGTGAGCCTCATGCAAGGTCCCAGGTTTATACCCCCACCAAGGTAAGTTCTACCATCTGAATATAACAGCTCATATCAACTAACAAATATCTACTATGGTAAGTAAAATAAATCAATATCAAGGTAGGTCATTATAAAGTAAAGTCAGTAAGTGACATAATTTAATGGAGCACCCATTACTTGCTTCACCTTTCTGACTTAGTTTCATTATTACTTAATTATATGGATAGCATCACATGACACTATCCCTAAAAGTACTATACATTCAATTATATAAGACAGCACCTTACTTCATGCTTCATAGACAGAACTATTGACTAGTTTTGACTTACAAGGTGTGAACTGTAATGGAAACGTTACATTTTTCTAAGTCAAACAAGCATTAACTCATTTGCAAAGTGGGAACCCAAACTTTGGTGAAAGAGGTTCACTGCCACTAGTTATAATCAGCACATTAAAATTTTTGACATGCACCTTCTACAATGGGCACCATGGTAACCATGGAAGGTCAGGTGCTTGAGCTTATGTCTGAGACAGAATTCAATAGAGCATTAAAGAGTGCTCCATATAAAACATCAGAATTTGCCACATCACACTATGATGGAAGCAGGGAGAGTGCTGTAATGCCAAGAGGACTGCCAGCAGTTACTCTAGTATGACTACCTGCAGGTGGTTGGGAGGGTGTCACAGTGGAGGGCTCTCAAGGGCCCTCTACTCAACTATATCTGACAGTAGAGCAAGGAGGCGCCATGGTGTTGGCAGACAAAGGGAAAACCCCCTTGTATGTGCTCACAGCACTGAGGCTGGAAAGACTTCAATCCTTCTCAGTTGCCAAGGGAGGTCAGATTGACTCCTCAATAGTAGAAACACCACTGAGGAGTGAAGAAGACTTCTTATACAGGGCTTGCAATTCTGTATAATTGTGAGCTGGGCCTATGCTGAGTATGCAAGCAGCAGCCCCAGCAGCATTCATTGAGACAATACCAGAGGATGTCAGAGACACTTCTGATATGGATGGTGAGGCTCACTCAGATAACATTCTTTGTAGAAGGGTGATGGCATTCTGGCAAAACCATGTTGAGGTTCCTAAGACCTCAACTCAGCAATGTTTAGCTGCTAGAATAGCTAAACACATTGCAATTCAGAGGTCATTGGGAGATGACATTATCCCAACAGATGCAGTGAAATATATGGATATTTCCATGCTATTCTTAGCACAGGAGGTAACAGATTACCTCCAGCACAAGAAGCTGTAGGAATTGCAGGCATCATCTGCAATGCCATCTCCTTATCTTAGTGGGGCCTATGTGCCCCCACTATCTCCAGTCAATGGAGCATTGACTCTGTTGCAAGCACCACAACAGCCTGGTGAGATGCCACATGATTATGCGGCTAGACAGGCTGCTGTGGACTACCAACAACAGGCCACATTAGGCACAATTATAGCACCAGACTTAGTGTTTACTGACATGGTGTTGGTGATTACAGTAGAGCAACTATTGGTGCAGTGTAGACCTGGTGGGGCTACATGAAGAGGACTGATGTGGAAAGATCAAATTGCTCTACAGCAATTTTACAATGGGAAAATGGAGGACTTTGGACAGTCCTACATGGACAATTAAGAGGTAGTGTTCCAAGGGAATACTGCCTATGATGCATAGCCAGAAGGGTACGTTCCACCAGAACAAACCAAGCCAATTAAGAAGGAGGAGCATGATTCTCATTCTCCTCTCAGAAAAGGATATGCTGTAACTGGTTAGAGCCCTGCACATTCTCAGAGACACACAGATTAAGGAGCAAATGCTTCTTGGAACTGGTCTGAGGAAAGACTTGTTAGCAGAGGAGATCCTGGATGGGAATCACTAGAGAGTGATTCTGTATACTCTTCTCCATTAATGCCACACTATAGACCCCAAGGTCTGGGAGGAAGAGGTGGAGGTTCAGGAAGAGGACCATCTTTTCCTGGTTGTGGCCCACTGCCACCTCCTAGGAAAGGCCTGCCTGATCCAGGAGGACCAGGTGATAGCCCTTCTAGTGAGGAAGATGGTGTGATGCAGAGCTGTAAGGAGGAGAACTACAGTTCTCCCAGAGAGACAGCTGCAACAGTCAACTCCAGGAGTGGAACAAGCCCATGAATATCACCACCAGATGATGCATGATTGTCTGAGGGCAGTGATGGAACAGTTGCTTGCAGTACAACTAGCAATACCAGAAGGACTTCAGCCAAGATGGAGTGATCCATCAAAAATGATCACTCCCTATGCAGAGTCTGCCAAGTTCAGTAAACTTGAAGACTGGCTGATGAGCATATGTGTATCCTATGCCATAGCTCAGTATGGTGGGGATGGTTCAGTGAACTTGAAGACTGGCTGATGAGCATCTGCATATTCTATGCCATAGCTCAGTATGGTGGGGATGAGTGTAATCACAAGAAAGTCCTAATTCTAATGGACTTTCTAGCTCCAAGTGTGCTGAAATAGTACCTACAACATGTAATATATAGCAAATGAGCCCAGTCCCATTGGAGATTCAAGGATGTGATCCTCAGACTGTACAACCAGTTTGTACATCCTTCAACAATGCAAGATGCACATGATGTGTTCTGTGATGCAGTGTATGCAGTCAAAGAAGGAGTGCAAGGCTTCTATGATACCTTGCTTGACCATGCTCAAAACATGGCTGTGTTCCCTGACAAATTTACTATATATGAGCAGTTCTTGAGGGGAGTACCCTCCAACATGCTTGTTGCATTAATATGCAATGGCAGACTGGCTCCAAAAGTGAATACTATCAAGGAGTTTGTCTTAGAGGCCAAGGCCTATGAGAACAGCATTAAAACTGCTGTGCACTACTTAGAGTGCAGCAGGAAGAGTCAGTCAGGATGGCAGTTTTTCTAGCAGCAGTGCAATCTACAGTGGGTGGGACTGCACTAGCTAAGCAAACAGAGGTGACCAGACAACATATTTAGTCACAGTTGTTAAGGTTAGTGACAAGGCCAGCTATATGTGGGGCCTTGAGACTGTTGCAACTTAGAGCTGGTGTGGGCTTGGGGCCCTCCCAACCTGTGGCTGCAGTGCAGGCAGCAAGAAAACATCTTGCTACAGGGAAAAATGTAGTGGCCATAACACCAGGCCAATCCAGCAAGGATGCAAGGCAGTCCACAAACTGTTATAAGTGTGGAAAGACTGGGCACTTTGCACATGAATGTGGGGAGCCAGCTAAGCCAGCTCTCCAGGTATTTATGTGCACAGCTCATACAGCTGCTCCATCAGATGTGGGTGAAGCTGGCAATGAGCAGAAGGAAGAGCCTGCCAAAGCTGATGTCAAGGATGTGTTTCAGTCCAATGGGACTCAGAAGCATGGCAAAGAGTATGTTGAATTGGAAATGTACAACAATGAGTCCTCTGATGTTGAAGTATATCAAATGGCTATGGAGGATGAAATATCCAAGCCTAGCAAGTTCAAATACTTGTGGGTAGAAGCAAGAGGAAGGACAACCTATGGCCCTGCTTAGCTAAACATATCAGACAAATCAGAGATTTGTCTAATGGCCTTGCATGACAAGTATACAAAGCCTGTACCACCAGCAAAATAAACTGAGAAAGAGCCTATTGCTTTGCTGAGAGTAGTTGCAGAGAAGGCATGACCTTCCAAGCTAACAGAAGACAACATTCCATGCCTTCAACAGCAGTGGTACAATGAGTATCAAGATGTTGTCAATGGAATAAAGAAGGAACTTCCTCCATAGTGAGAAGTGAATCATGAGATAAATCTCATTGATGAGACTAAAAAGTACTCATACTTCATGCCGAGGTGTCCCAAGTCACTTCAGCAGCAATTGTGGGAAAAAAATCAACATTATGTACATGCAAAGTGGTGGGAACTATGTGTAGCCAATCAGGCTGCACTACTATCATGCATCCCTAAGAAGAATGGATCTCTGCAGATAGCATTAGATGCATGTCAGTGTGATGACAATATTGTTAAGGATGTAATGCCCTTACTAGACTGAGAAGTCATTGGGGAGGATGTTGCTCACACACCAGTGAGGTCAAAAATTGACCTCACTAATGTGTATGAGCAAGTGAGGATATGTACATTAGATGTACCTAAGACTGTGTTTATGACCATTACTAGGATTTATTGCAGTAATATCATGCAGATTGGCAACAGTAACATGCTAGTCACATTCCAATGCCTGATGATGTTCATCTTTAGTGACATCATTGGCAAGTGAATGCATGTTTACTTAGATGATATATTTGTCTTCTCAGCTTCCATTGAGCAACACAAGCAGCACCTTAGAGTAGTCTTTGAAAGACTATGCAAGAACAAGCTCTACCTCAAATGGAAGAAGTGCAAGCTATATGCCAAGCAAGTAGAGTGCCTTGGCCATGTAATTGACTTGCAGGGTATACACTCTGATATGGAGAAGTTGAATAGGATCCAGGAGTGGTGCACTCCTAGAACCTACAATGACATCCAATGGTTTGTCAGAAATGGCCATGACACAGAACAGGTCACCATTTCATTGGTGACCCATTCACCAGCAGTGCTTAAACATGATCAAGAGGGTCTGTGACAAAACTCCAGTAATACACCCAATTGATCCTCAACACAAGGAGAATCCAAAGTATATTAGCAAGTAGATGACAATACAATCAGTAACTAATCACCTAGCAGAGGGGAATCTGAAGAGAATGAGTCTAAGAATCCCTGCTGCTTAGAATGGTGCATCAGTGGGTGGCAGAGGTGTGGGAACTGCTGTACAGGAAGCCAGAGCTAGTCCTAATCCTAGGACAATGATTGGTGAGATAATGCAGAGAGTTCTGCAGTTCCCTGGAGATCTTCATGGCTCTAAAACAAGCCCCAGAGATGTTGAACAAGCTGTGAAGATGCTGGAACAAGTTGCAGAGGTCAGAAATGGAAGTCCCCTGACATCACCCCCCCTCTAGCATGTGGCATCTTGACATGCAGGTAGAAAAAGTCCCTGATTTCCCAGTCCACTGGCAAAATAGGGCAAATTCCTTGTATGGCATGCAGAGCATCTGGATGTTTCCAGTGGAACTCTTTGATGAGCCCCAGAGTGTGTATGTTCTCCTACAGTTCCTAGGAGATATCCTCAATCTTGTAGCCCTTCCACTTCACTTTGTATTATAGTCATTGCCAGAATAAATGACTATCCAGGATTTCCTCCACCTCATACTCAACCACTACCAGAAGTAGTGGGGGTAGTGGACATCACCCTGGAATAGGATCCTTTGAGGCTGCAGTCAGTTTGACTATGTTGAACACCAGATAAAGCTGGCGCATCCCCACAGAGAGCTGGAGTCAGCAGGCTAGGGGCTCTACTTGCTGTTCCACTGTGAAAGGTCCCAATTGGTAGTGCGACAGCTTTTTTGATGGCTGAGTAGTTGTAATGTTGGAGGCATCTAGGTAGACTCAATCTCTGGGCTAGTATTTGAGTTCTGAGGTCCTCCCGTGGTTGTAGTATTGCACTATATCATCCTTTGCCTTTGCCAGTGCTGCCTGAGCCTCCTTCTATGACCTCTTCATCTAGTTTACAAATTTGTTTACTGCTTCATTCTCTGAGGGTTAGGTGCAGGGTTTGAAGCCCATGCACAGGTGTCATCTAGTGTCAAGGAAGAATAGGGAGAATTGGGTGGAAGCATGAACATGGTTGTTGTATTGGAACTCAGCATCAGAGAGGAGCCCATCCCAGTCATCCTGGCACTCATTGCAAGAGGCAGAGGTACTGCTCCAACTCCTGGTTTACATGTTTGGTCTGGCTATCAGACTGTGGATGATAGGTGGTAGAGGTGTGAAGCTTCACACTGAGTAGTCAATAGAGTTCCCTGATGAAGTCTTCCATGGATTGTGGCCCCCAGTTAGAGATGTAGGCATCAGAGAGGCCATGGAGCTTCTAGATGTTCCTTTGGTACAGGTTTTGCAGCACCCATAGTGGAGCAAGTAGTATGAGTCAGAATGAAGTGTGCTCACTTGCCATACAGGTTCACCACTACCATGATCACATCATAACTGTGGGTGTCAGGGAGCTCTACAATAAAGTCCATGGAGGCAACACTCCATTGCTTTGTAGGCATGGGCAGCAGGTGTAGCTGTCCAGAAGGGGGGCAGTGTTGAGGCTTGGTCCAGAGACAGAGATTGCATGTACTAGTGTAGGACCCAATATACTGGGACATCTGGGGCCACCAGTAGTTCCATGAGACTAGCTTCAACATTTTCCATTGTCTGGGGTGCCCAGCAGTGCAGAAGTTGTGGTGTTGCTCTTCAATCATCTAGGAAAGCTCTAGAATATTGGGCACATAGATACAATTCCTGAAGGCCAAGATCCCATCCTGAAGGCCCATTTGTCTGTGCAGACAGACTTGGTGCCAGTGGTGCACTCCAATTTCAATGCCTAAGCTTCCTGAGCAATGACTTCCTCCTGCTAACCATCTTAATTTCCATGCTAGATGTCCTGGAGGATGTCTACTTCTGCTTCCTGGATGGCTAGACCTTCCATAGCTTAGATTGCAAATAGTTTGGGGCAGAGCACAATGTTGCTGTTGTCCTCCTCCTGTTGTCCTCCTCCCTGTGCCATAGTCTGCTCTCCAGGACAGGGCATCTAGTTTCCCCATACTCCAGCCAAGCTTGTGGTGCAACAAGAAGTCAAAACTGGCTAGGTAAAGAGACTATTGGGCTTGTTGATGGTTGAGCTTCTTGGCTGTCTGGAAGTATTTGAGGTTCTTATGCTCTGTCCAGACCTCAAACTTATGCTGCATGCCTTCCAGAAAGTGCTGCTACTCCTTGAATGACCAGATGATGGCTAGCATCTCCTTGTTGTAGATCTCATAGTTCTGCTCTACCACATTTAGGCTCTTGGAGTAGAAGGCCACCAGATGCCATTTTCCATCCTCTAGTGATTGCTATAAAAGAATGGCTCCAGTGGCAAAGTTGGAGCTGTCAGCTTCTACTTGGAAAGGGAAGTTATTGTTTGGTAAGAGGAGAACAGACCTATGAGATGATCAGGCTAAGATACTCAATCCAGGTCTGCTCAAACTTGCACTTCTCTGGTTTGAGGTAGAGCTGGTGCTAGCAGAGATGTTCCAAGACAAAGTGAGTGATCCAGTGGTGTTCTTCCAGCATTTTGGTGTAGATGAGAATGTTGTCAAGATATATACACACTACACCCTCTGCAATGAGGTCTTGGAAGATGTCATTCATCATTGTCTGGAAGGTGGCTGGGCTGTTGGTGAGTCCAAAGAACATAACAAGAGGTTCAACCAATCCCTGGTTGGTCTGGAAGGTGGCCTTCCATTCATCTCCCTCCTGAATATGCATGTTGTTGTAGCCCCACCAGACATCCAGTTCAATAAAGTAGTGTGCACCCCAGAAGTTGTTGATGAGCTTGGAAATGAGGGAGAGGGGGTAGTGGTTCTTCACTGTCATAGCATTGAGAACCCAATAATCTTGGACCAGTCACAGCAAGCCATCTTTCTTCTTGATAAAGAAGATAGAAGAAGCCATTGGAGACTTGGAAGAGCATGTGCAACTAGAGTCCAGGTTCTCTTGTAGGAAGGCATTAAGCTTGTCCTGCTCCCTAGGCACTGGCAGGTAGACCTTACAGCTGAAGGGCATGGAATCAGGCAGTAGTTCAATGGCATGGTCCCACTGTTTGCACTCTGGAAGCAAGTCAAATAAGGAGAAAACATTCTTGAACACATGGAAGTAGGGGGGTACTACATCCCAGAACTCTCAGGGCATGGCATCAGCAGCAAATACCTGGGCCAACTGCTAAGATGTGGTCTGGATAGCCTGGATATTTGCAACAGAGGGGAGCAAGTGTATGGCAGTAGTGTAGATTCAGTCTCCCACCTCTACCACTTTGTCTGGGAACTCTAGCTCATGTATGCCAGCAAACTCCTCTCCACGTTCCTCCTCTAGGAATCTGCCACTACTGCAGTTGTTCTTGTAGAGGGCCTCTCCACAATGGAATGCCAGAGGCAGGAGATCCAACAGGTCCAGATTGGCAAAGGGGAGAGGCCCAATGCAACATGTGTGGATGGCTGTATGCTCTCAAACTTGAGCCTAGTGTTCTTTCCTGTCCTTAGTGGCACATGCAGGGCACTTTTGAGGGCACCTTCTCATAGTTACCTTTCTCTGGGTTCAATCTACTTTGAAGTTGTGCTTGTGGAGCCATGTGAAACTAAGAATCATGTTCTGCCTACCCAAACTGGTAATGGCAAAAACAGCATGCTCCATGTGGTTCCAATAACGGAGGACAAGGTTGACTACAGAGCTGATGGTACCTGCTTTGTTGGGTGTTCCATCAATGTTATAGACTAGAATGGGCTTGGAGAGGGGCTGCATAGTCAGGCCATGGCACTTGACAAACTCTGAGTCTAAGAATAGTTCCATTGCTCTGCTATCTCAAAGAGCAGTGACTCTGCAGGTTTGCTGGGCATCTGTAGTCTCTATTTCCATGTCAAGATGCAGGGAGTTGGCAGATGGGCTTGAAGTCATTATGTACTATCAGGGCATTTGATGCACCCAGAAAGGGCAGTGCTAGCAAAGCCTAGCAGGTGCTGGGGAGTTTGGCAGGGCTCTGGAGTTGGTATTTGTATGTCTGGAGGGGAACATTGAGGTTCTTCTGTCTTAGAATAAGAGGCATCTGAAAAGGCAATTTCATTTTCTAACAACAGGCATGAGAATCTATTAGCATTCAGCAAGAGGCATACATCTCATCCATTGCTCAACTAAAAATCTTCCTCCAGCTCTGGGAGTGACATGCACATGCTAGTCTCCTTTAGGGTCAACTCTGGTGTTAGCTTATCTGGTAATAGAGCTTTGGCAGCATCCTTTGCAGCCAGCAGTTGCAGGAGAAGTTCCTCCTGCTCTGCTGTAGAGAGGTAATATACCTCCAGACTCAAGAGGCAGTGGTGTTGTGCAAAGTGCCTAGGCTTCTGGCATCTCTGGCACAGTAGTGGCACAGCATGGAGCTGTCTAGCTGCATCCATGTCCCTGGAAATACCCAGTGGCAGGGGGCATGTTGCAGGGATGGCCAGAGTAGGGGCAGGCATTGGGCAAGCAGGTATAGGGTGGTGAAGGCTGACAACCAGAGTTGGGTGCAGCATGGGATGTGGGCGGTGGAGCTCTCTCTGGATCTCTATGAGTTGCTACTGATCCTGGGCCACCTCATACTATGACACAATCCTTTTATTGTCTGGGTAGCCCTCTGCAAGATTGTCAATGCATTCTACCAGTGCAGAGTGCAGGCCATTCTGAATTGTGAAGCATAACTGAAGGCTATAGAGGTAGGCAGCTTGCTCAACCAGTGCCTGGAAGGAGTCAATGTACTCATTCAGCATACACTTTCCTTGCCCATATTGCTCCCTGTCACATAGCATCAAGCCAGCACTTTTGGCAAGATATAGTGGGAAAAACTCTGCATGGAAGTCCTTCTTGAAGGCAGCCCAGTACAGGAAACTTCCAATGCTTCCAGAGTAACAGAAAACTCATAATGTGTAGGTGGAGGCATGTCCAATCTTTATGTATGACAGTACCCAGGCTATTTAAGCACCATTGTATGCATCTAGTAGTACAAGGCATAAAATCTGTGGCTATAGGATCACTAGAGCTGTGGGGATGGGTGCAGAAGCAGTCAGGCCTAGTCCTATAGCTGGGGGAGGTGTGGACATAGGAGGCAGGTGTTCAAGCAGTGCCTGGAGCAATTGGGAGATAAGATCTGTGATTTGACAGAGGGTGGAGAGTTCAATTGTGTAGTGGATGAAAGATGATTGTGTTAATTGCACCTGATTTCTAAGTGTAGCAGGTGGGTCCAGGCTTTGTTCTGGAAGGCCAGGGCCTCTGAGGGGGTGTCTAGGCTGGCAAGCTGAGACATAGAACTCTGTGGTACTTAATCCTAGTGGAGAAGCAACAGATAGTGGCTCAGAGATTTCTTGCAGCTATGAGGGGCTTCCAGACCAGTTTTAGGAGATTTGTTCTGCTATAAGGGCAACCTCCAGGGCAGCAGATCTGAAACACACAGCTAGCAGAGGAGAATCTAAAGTATATTAGCAAGTAGACTACAATATAATCAGTACCTAGTCACCTACTAGAGGGGAATCCAAAGAGAACAAGTCTAAGGATCCCTGCTTCTTAGCACAGTGCATCAGTGAGTGACAGAGGCATGAGAACTGCTGTACAGGAAGCTGGAGCTAGTCCTAACCCTAGAACAATGATTGGTGAGGTAATATGGAGAGTTCTACAGTTCTCTAGAGATCTCCATGGCTCTGAAACAAGCTCCAGAGATGTTAAACAAGCTGTGGAAATGCCATAGAAGTAGGCAAATGCACAATTGTCACAGCATTTGTTATGAGGAGGCACAAGTACTTGCTGCCAGTAATGACAGCAAGGGAGATTCAGCCCAAGCTCAGCATGGGTCTGATATTGAAGAGGATGAGGTGGATATGCATCTTGGAGAAGCCATCCTAGGGATGGCCCAGTTTCTGCAGCCCCAAAATAGGACATACAGAGAATTCCTCTATCAAATCTGATTTTTGTACAGCAAAGACAAGCTCTTCACTAAAATCCTGACTTGACCAAAAGACTATAAGTCCTTCCATCTACAGGTTAAGTTCATTTGGATTACCAGTTTCTTGAGCCACAAAGTGCTGTGTATACCTCATAAATGAGAGCTGGTAACCAGTGTATTCAAGCAAGCACACACTGTAATGGGACATTTTGGTGCCCAGAGAACAATGGAATATATTTGTTGTTGGTATTGGTGGCCGACAGTAGTCACAGACACTCATACATTCTGTACCACTTGTTAGCTGTGTCAATGGGTAAAAGGAAGCAATCAGCTCCCTTCAGGGAAGTTGCACTCCCTGCCCATGCCAGTAAAATCCTAGGACTCAATAGGAATGGACTTCATAGGCCTGTTCCCTGAGTCTAAAGAGTATAACTACCTAAAAGTAGTTATATGTCAGATGACAAGCATGGTGCACCTTATTCTGGTGCACACTATCATGACAGCATTGCAGCTGTCCTAGATTTACATGTGTAAGATTGTGAGGCTACACAGCCTCTCAAGCTCAATTATCAGTGATTGAGACTCAAAGTTCACATCCAAATGGTGGCACAAACTACACAAGCTGTTAGGAGCAAAGCTCCTAATGTCTACATTGTTTCATCCACAGATAGATGGTCAGACTAAATGTGCCAATAGAAACATTGGCCAGATCCTTTGTATGGTGGTACAACCAGACCAAAAAGATTGGTTTAGTTGTATAGACTTAACAGAACTCATGATAAACACAAGTATGTCTGAGATGACACAATTTGCACTGTTTGAGTTGAATGGTGGGTACATGCCATCTATGATATGGGTAATTAGGTCAGACACTGAAATTTCAAGAGGAATCTAGCAATTTGCCTGCCAAACTCTAAAGAACTTGGCAGTGGCACATGACACAATTATTGAGGCATGCATCTGAGAGATGTGCATGGCCAACTCACATTGCAGGCCTGATCCTGACCTCAAGAAATGTGCATTGGTGTACCTTTCAACAAAAAATCTCAACCTGCATAAAGGCAGAGCAAGAAAGCTCTGCTCAAAGTGGGTTTGGCTGTATAGAATTCTGAAGGCCTACAATGAGACATCCAACTATATATTAGAGTTGCCCATGGCACTCCAGGAACCAAGATTACACCCTAAGTTCCATATATTGTTGCTGCAACTGCATAAGGTCAGCAACAACACACTGTTTTCCAATAGGGTGATGCCAGAGCCTTACAACTTTGGCACCTCAGACAACCAAGAATGGTTTGTCAATGATCTAGTAGGTCATTGTTGGGATAGTAAGAACCTCAAATTTGAGGTTTGTTGGAGTCTTGGAGACACCACTTGGGAGTCTCTCAAGACCTGCAAGGACCTGGCAGCCCTTGACAGATATCTCAAGTTGCAGGGCATGCAGTGCCCTGCACAGTTGGCTAGAAGGTCTAAGTCAACTTGACTTATTCCAGAAGGTTAATAGGCCACTGTGCTGGTGGCCATCAATAATTATGTCAGCCAATTTTTTAGCTGAGCACAAAGTCCAACTGAACTTTGTCTTCTCCCATATCGTTGATGCTACACACTAACTTTACAAGGAGACTCCTTGTCCCATGGGCAAGAAAAAGAAACAAGCTAGTGAGGCAGATCTAGATCTGCCAAGTTGTCTGGTGAGCTCTGGACAGAGCTCAAAAGGAGGAGGATCAGGGAGCAGTGCACTCCCTGGCTTTGGTGGCTTTGCTGCACTGGCAGGAGGCTTAGTGCCAGGGAACATAGCACTCCCAACAATGAGAAGAGCAGCCCCAGCTCATAGACACACAAGTCCTATAAGCAGAGGACTGTCAGTGTTGCCAGGAGATGTGGCCCCACTTAGCTACACAGTGGCAATGCAGCAGTTGCCAGCATGGGGATGCAGTGTGCTCCTGCAATGAGGCAGAGCAGGCAGAGGGCATGGGGGAACACAAGTTCCTCCTCAAGGAGCAGGAAGAGGATGTGGGAGACCACTAGCCCCCCCTCAATCCAACTTTGGAAATATACTGTGGCCACACTACTAGTGTGGTCCCAGGAGTTCCAACAATATGTAGTGCCACAATTTACTGTGGCCCCACCTCTAATGGTCAGCCTCAGCTGTACAATGGGCATGGCAGGTCAACAACAACAACCTGCCACAATATCTTCACAAGTAAGGATCTCTGTCCCTGCAGCATCATCAGCAGAGGCAAGAGAAGGTGACAATGAGGGCTCAGAGTTGATTATGGCTCTGATGGAGTTGTTGGCATCTCCTAGGCAGTCATATCTGCTGCTACTTACATTGGCACATACTTTTGATGTGCCTTCTGCATCTTCCAGCATATCAGAGTAACCATAGGCCACCTTGACTAGCAAAGGCAAAGGTAAGGCAACTGCAATGTCATCTTCTGCACTGGCACAAGTAGCACTCTCTTGTCAACCACCTAGAAGATGGTTAGGTGACACTTCTCTGTAAAGCAGAAGGGCAAGGGCAAAGCTGAAGAGCATGAGCCTTCCACCACCTCAGATGAGCAAATTGCTCTACTGCTCTAGCCACTGCACAAGGCTGGAGTGCTAGAGAACATTGGTGCTGATGTCCTTGAGAACTCTGTAGTGCAACTTGCACTGGCTCTGAATGAACTTGCCATTGTTCAAAATCAAGGATGAGGCCCAGATGGACTCTTTTGTTCAGCATTGGGGAAGGGGAAACATGTTGCCTCCCTCCAAATCCTCCAGAGGCAAAGAAGGCTTGCACTGAGCTATCTGTGTTTGTTGAGGAATCCTCAACTCATAAAGCACCACTTAGTGTTAGTGTTCATGTGAGTTGACAATGAACACCTTTGTTGACTCTTAACCATTGGAATACCCCCCACTGTACAGGGGTACAATGGGTGGTATGCTCCCACTGCTGGTGACAGGGAGTACTTCTACATGCTCTCTTCTAAATCCATGAGAGTAGAGGCCACTCACCCCTCAGTATAGCTGAATGGCTGTGCTATAGTGAGGTGGGTATCTTTACTCACCTCTTGCACTGACCTGCAGAAGTGAGAGCCATGATGGTGCCAGCAAAGACACTCTTGCTAGTGGCTCCCAGCAAAGGCACTCTTGCTAGTGGCTCCCTCCACAAGTGCAGCCCCAACTGAGGAGGGGCCATTGTCATCAGTGGCTTTGGCCACTACTAATCCAGCATTAAGCTCTGGTGCATCCTCAGACAATGCACCTTCATAGGAGTCCATGGAATTGGACTACATTGATGATTCTGCATTGACCACAACTGCCCAACCAGTGATGACTCCACAAATTGTCCCCAGCACCACTGAAGCAGTGGTAATAACTAATGTTGCTACTCCTACTGCCCCTGATGCTGGAACCAGTGGCTCCAGTGATACAGCTAACACTGTATTAGAGTGCTGAGTGGACATCATGAGCAGCAAGGAAGCAGAGGCCTCAAAGATGGACAAATGAGCTGAGTGAGTGACTAGTGGTGCTCACATAAACACTATCAACACACACAGGCCTGGGTAGCCCACATTCTCCACTCAGCACAGTTGGACAGCATGCTGAGATATATGTTGTCCATGTAGAACTGCTTAGTTCTACCACAGTGATATGTAGGAATTCATACTTGGATTCCAGTGCACCCTCTTGGGTAGGATGCCGTATCCCACCCTTTGTCTCTCATTTACTTCATTTGTTCTTGGAAGTGAGTTCATTAACAGACTCAAAAGGGAGGTATGTAATGGAGTTACCATTACTTGCTTCACCTTTCTTACTTAGTTTTCTTATTACTTAATTATATGGATAGCATCACATGATGCTATCCCTAAAAGTACTATACATTTAATTATGTAAGGCAGCACCTTACTTCATACTTCATAGACAGAACTATCAACTGGTTTTGACTTACAAGGTGTGAACCATAAGCTGTGCAAACCATTATGGAAACATTACACATAAGTAAAAGTAACATAAGTAAAAGTACAGTGAGTCAGAAACTAAGGTCAGTAAGTGTCAATATAAAGTAAAGTCAGTAAGTAAGATAAGTAAATGTAAGGTAAAGTCAGTAAGTAAGTCAGGTAAGTAAAGTAAGTCAGTACAAGTAAGTAAGTAAGGCAAGGTGAATCAAATACAAGCACTGGCATCTAATAATTTTCCACAATCATTTGATCTAATCAGGCCATGTCAGACTTGTGCCTAATCAGAACCAGTGCCTGGTCAGACCATGTGTCTAATCAGGCTGAAGTCTGATCAGTCACCACTGATCTGATCAGGCTTGACAATTGGACTGGTCTAAAGGCACCTGATTTGGCCTCATCCCACTTGATCCGGCCGAGAAGATTTTTCCAACATTGAATGGATACACTTGGTCTCTTTGGGTTTCCATACAAGTATCACATTGGGTACTGCAAAAAAATGTAATGTTGTTATGGGGCGGAAAAACTCCAAGCAGAAGTCAACCCTGGAAAAAAGTCTATCTGGCTTGAAGGGTGGATCTAAATATACAATAAATAGAAGTTACCCATTGCCTAGACTGTAACGTTGTTACATGTTATCTGCTTGCATTCACGCAGATACAGAAGTATCCCAATCACTAGGATTCCTGTACGTAGTATAGAACACAAAAAACTATCCTTATGTAAGCACTAGCATATTATGTAAAATGTGCAATATGTAAAATATAATAATTAGATAAGTAAGGTATAATCTAAGGGACTATGATCATTGTAGAATTGGCTGCAACTGGGCACTTCCACTTCAAGGTTCCATACGGGGAAAGATCAAACGACATCTTGAATATCTTGCACAGTTCTTCAGATTGCGTGCGTCAAAGGGGGTATGCATGATTGCAGCCGCGGGTGTGGTTGGCGCCCATATAGTCGACTTGATTCCTAGTCGTGAGTATACTTGTAACAATGACTTTTGCATTGTACTTCTCATTACGTTTCTCATTTTTCTCACAGTTTGTTTTATCCCAGACTGATTTCCTGGAGCTGGATTTGAACGTCTTGCTCCTGGAGCTCGATAAGATCTCCTTGCGATGCGCGATGTGCCGTTCAACTTTGTGAAAGAGAAAATGATTTGAGTTTTAGTACTGATTTGTGAGGCTTGTTCTGACTTCCCAAACAAATCAGGAACTGTGACTTGTCAATGCTTTACCCCAACTCTCATGGAAGAGACAATGTATCTGTGTCATAAAGCCTCGTCGGAAGGACCCTGCTACATTGATCAGGGATGCTTAAGAGTACCAGTAACATAAGATTAATCATTCATCTAGACACTGGAGATATCAGTGTAGATTGAAGGATGAATAAATTCTCAACAAAGGCGTAATGCCTGTACCATTTAACAACGAAGTTTATTCTCCAGACTCGATTCACTGTAACTGATGAACGCTTCGCTTGCAAAGCCGAAGCAAGTATACTAGTTTTGACACGGGCAGGGTCATAACTGGAAACTTTCATGCCAATGTTCTTGTATGGATTTACCTATAGCAACAATTAATCAAGCAATCTAAGTACACAATGTGTGACGATAATATATACTCTAACGAAGAACGGGTGGATCCGAGTGTCAGCAACCAATGCAGAAGACAACGACGGCACTAATTAATCTCATTCATGACCTGTGCAATGAGAGATCCAGCGATCGCGTTCCTCGGGTGGATATCAGCGTCGAACGGATGTGGTTGGCTGTAATCAGAAGATGATTCAACGGGTTTAGCAGCACTTCGCAGAAAACACCGACCTTGTTACTCCCAAATCGAACTTCAGTTCAGGCGTTATCTCCTTCCCATCCGCCCCGATCGCTTTGGATATCGAAAGAGTGGCTAAAATTGTAGCCATAGCAATCCAGAGACTGTCGTCTGCAAGGTAGCGGCCGGGACAAATTCTGTTGGGAGTCATATACGTTTAAACCGTTAATCTCGGCGTTGGCTGGCGACTAACCTACGCCCAAAGCCAAAGCTGGTGGGAGGGTGTGGCTCTCCACGGCCGATGGGCTTTGGGAAAAATCGATCGGGATTAAACATGAAGGGTTCGTAGTAGACATTTTCATCCAATGTCATCCCCCTGTCAACGTGATATGAGTAGAGCCAAAACATATCGACAGTGTGCAAGCGGTACATACCGCGCGTTTGCGATTATAATAGAACCTTTTGGTATAAACATACCGTTGTATACATCATCTTCTATGGAATAGTGAGGTACGCCTGATTAAGTGTATTAGTGATACTGACTAGTAGGAGAGCGATCAGCAGGACAGACCCATTGGGACAGTGGGATGCCATCTGATCCACTTCAGTTATACAACTCGCACAGTTGTGGAAGAGTTACCTTTGTGTTTCTTGTAAAACACTTTCGACGTACGGTAGTGACTCGCGATCACTGAACTCAGGAAGACGACCAGATCCTATCACTCTGTCGATTTCTTCCTGGGCTTTGATTTGACATTCCGGATAGAGGAGCATCGCAAAAATGAAGATGGACAACGTAGAAGACGTCTTCGGAACTGTTGTCAATACTAGATGCTGCCCAATCGGATAAATTCACACACTGTCTCTGAGCCTGCAACATACGTGATCGCCGAAGCACCCTGAATATGTTCGATGGTGACACCAGCATCTATTTCGCCATTCTGGAGTTCCTCGAGCTGGGTTGCGAGAAATGAGGGCTTTGCGGTCCCGTCCGCCTGAGATAGTTGTGAAGACATGCCACTGTTATTGAGAGAACTTATAAACGAACAAGTTTTCTTTTAACATCGTTGTACGGGTACTCGTAGAGGCGGCGAACATATTTCTTTGCTTCTTTGGCACGGTTCACATGATAAGTACCAGGGAACCATGACGGAAAATGTTGAACTAGTAAAGCGTCTGTCAAGGGATCTATAAATATAATTTATTACATTTTACTCACGCCACGGTAAGATGTCAACAACTGTGCCTTCGGGAGGGGTGATAGTGGGAACTGCGAGGCGACACATGTCATCAGCGACTTTGAGGTAAGGATCATCATCATCTTTAATTCGATGTCCATAGGAAACTGCGATGATGATCGCGGTAGAGAAACTAGGGCACAAAAGTAATTAGGCCTTATGGTTACGATATAGGAGAATGAGAGCAAATAATACCGCAGGAGTATGATTTCCCGATTTTGAGGTTTTGAAGCAAGGTTTTGAACTAGGATACGGGCCTCTTGAATAAGGATTCGACGATGCGGCAGAATCTTATCTTTAGCATAGTACTTCTGTAGCATCTTTCGATGTAACCTAAAGTCGGCTCCGTAGTTCAGAAAAACGAGAGCCTGCCTAAAACCTATCCTAATGAACAGAATAGAATCGGCCATATAGACCAACAAGAATGCAGGGAAGAAAACGACGGACACTTCTGTCAGCGGAAATCTAGGTCTTCCACTGTAATTTGTGCCCCTCTTGTCCAGAAGTTCGACAGCGCTTTCTACGCTATTTAACACAATAAATGGTTGGCAAAGAACGCTTAGGTATGAGACGCTTCCTGCTTTCTGATGAATCTTTGGATGAGATAGTAGTAGACTTAACGCACCATGTTTTTTCCCAAGTTCATAAAAGAAGAGATCCTGATCATCCGAGGGTATCGAGCGAACGTTGCCTATGATGGGGTCCCCCAGAGGTCCTGGCGGCAACGGTGGATGTTTCTTTGAAAAGTAACACCTGGCCCAAAAGATAATAACTGTGCCGAGGCCAATCGAGAACAGAGTTGAGGGCGGCGCCATAGGTGATGGCGAACTACAGGAACTTGTTACTTAGCCCAAGCAGGTTTCACCACCACGTGAGCAAGGAAATGTCCGAAGACATGGTCGGAAATGAACCATGATTCAGACGATAAGGCCATGATACAAGTTCCTGCGGCAATGATCGGTTCTTCCAATATCAGAAGTGGAAATCTATTTTTGTTTCCAAGGCGGCTAAGATCATTATTTTCCCCTTTGATGTATTTCATCCGTTACACTCCGGGGTGAACCCCTAAATCTGTCAGAATCATTTTCTCATCGCCCCGTGTTAGGTTAGCTGTTGCGAAAAATGTGATGCGACGTTAATTTGGAATGATCGAATTGTTTGTGCCTGTGTCGATGTGGAAGTATAAAGAGACTTGTGTCAGTGATTGCTACTAGTAACCTTCGTAGCAGTCTCTATCTTACCAGATGGGCACAAACTTCCCAATCGACAACTCATATCTCGTTGCCTCTGGGTGTGCGGCTTCACTCTGGGGTACTGCAATTTTAATCAGCAAGTTGAAACACGCTAACTGCCGTCCCACAGGCGCATTCACTGTCATTTTTGTGCTTTGCGTAATGTCTACGTTCACTCGCCCGGGCCGTTCATGAAATTTTTTGTTACTTGGAATGGTCATTGCTATGTAAGTTGCTGCTCACTCGTAGTTCGTAAGGAAACTCACGACTCACCGGGTGGAACAGGTACCTGCTGGCATCAGTTCATGTTTCCATGACACTGGCTCGTAATATGAACGCTTTCATTGTGCACATCGATGACGTTGGGCCCATCATGTACTTGGCTGATATTGGTCAACATCTCAACGATCAAAAGACATGATCTATATCACATTGGTGTGTTTTTTCATTGTAGTTTAAAATCTGGTAGTTAATGTAATGAGGTGCTGACGCCAGATCTGGCTGGGAGATACAGTCCCTTTGTGGCGTTGCTTCATGGTTTGGAACAAGAATTACCTCGTTGTCACTCTTCCTACCATTATGGTTATAGGGACTGCTAGTAAGTATCAGTTGACTTGTACAAGTAATGAGGTGTCATTGACGACGGCAGTCTCTGGATATGGCGCTATTGGACAATACTTTTTGACAAATCCTAACGAGAGCGTGGGGGTTGCATGGGCACAAGGAATGCTGGTGATATCTATGGTGACCAACATAATCTTGACGACTTTAACGGAAGAGTCTGGTGAGTGTTTTTCCAATTTCAAGTGGTGCTAGAGTTAATGAATACTTCGCCGATCCAGGATGCTTTCGCGCGCATTCAGGGGCATGTCCTTCGATCCTTCTCGCGCTCGATATAACTATATAATCCTCCTCATCATTGAATGAGGAGTCATCGTGACTGTCAGCAAAATCATTGAGCTTTTGCTCTTCGAGCTGTCTCCTCTAGACAGACTGGCCGGCAACGATGCACTGTACATTGTCATGGACTGCATGCCACAGATCATGGTCAGTATAACTACTTTCAAAGATTCTTTCTCACTCAAGTCCAATTAGGGTATCTGCCCCACCTTCATTATTTTAGCGGTCAACAGGGGCTTCGTCTCGGCAGATTCGGAGACATACACGAGTAGTGGATATGTACAGGGTAGGTCCTCTCGAGGACAAGAACGTCATCTTCCGATCGTCCTGGCTAGAAAAAATCAAAGTGATAGCACAGAATTGACAGTAGGAAAAGAGGGGCACTATCATGTATGACCCGACCCACAAATTCTATACCTCCCAGAGCCATCATGTACTTATTGTATGCTGAATTTGCATTATGAACTTGATCACTTTACAGTATATCAGGAAAACCTCAAATTTGTAAATAAGCACTATCTTGTTGTCATGTTCACAGCTTAAGACCAGAAATTATCAAGATCAGAAAATTTCTTGAAGATATTCCCACGTTTTCCTTGGTCGCATTTTCCCTCCTTCAAAACTCGACATATCTCCAAACTCTCTTACAGTACAAAAGCTCCATATATTTCAATTTTCAATTGTACAGACATGTGAGATTTGCTACTAGTAAGCCCGGCCCCAAACACACGTGTGCGTGCATTTATACATTGTTTCCCCGGTCTACATCTGCCAGGTCCTGCTCCCACATACAAATGCCACTGCATGAAGTGCTCTCAGCACCCTGACGGGCTCGGGTATGATTGTGATACCCACTTTTAACTAATCTATTGGCTGGCTGCCTCTTCTTACTATGTTTGCTGGCCACCTCTTTCCTGTACTTTGAAAACTGTTGGCTGGCTGCTTCTTTCTTCCCACTCAAAACCTGTTCACTAGTCACCTCCTTTATGACCCCTAAATTTGTTGCCTTGCTGCATCTTCTTCTGGTTCACATAACATGACTCAAGTTATACCATCTCTATGAAAATTAGTCTTTGTACGGGTCCAAATGAATATAAAAGCCTTTGCATACATGATCACATGCTCCTATGACCTCTCAGTCCACCATTCACTGCTTCTCCAACAGTCCTCCCCACCCTCATTGACACTGGTGCCTCCAGCACCTTTGTCAGTAACCAGCTTGGTCTCCACCACAACAACCTTGACAAACCCCTCAAGCTCCAGCTCTTCAATGGAACCCCCACCTCTAGTGGAATCACTCAGTACCACACTAATGCCCTCACTCTCAACAACAATTTAAGATTCCAGGTCTGGCTTCTTGTCACCCAACTCCTGACATCAACTCCAATCATGCTTGGACTTCCATGGTTGCAGGATGTCAACCCCAACATCAACTGAAACAACTTCACCATGTGATTCCCCAGCCCTGAAGTAAGCTTAGTGGCCACCATCCCTCTCCACACCAAGTCCACCTCAGACTCTGATGTCCCTGACCTCAATTCCAGCACCTCTGGAGCAACCCAAAGCCCCTCAACTCTCAAGGATGACCAAGGAAGGGAAGAAAGTGCACTCCCACCCTGGTCCTCCTCAAACAAAACTCAATGGCTCTCCCCCAACATACCCCAGAATTGATACAAAGGCCTGCAGTACCCCAACCAAACCCCTCCAGACAACCCCACGACAACTCCAGACCCAACTGCTGCCACTCCATCACCCACCCCTATCAATCCCAAAGCCCTCAACATCAAAATCATTGGCACTGCTCCCTTTGCATGCATCCTACAAGACAGCACCCCTGCCTTCCAACTCCAAATCACACCAGCCTTACCAGAAGAATACCCCCATGCAGAAACCACCCCACTGGAACAAAAGACAGAGGAACAAATCCTACACAAAGTAGTTTCCCTGGAATAACATTGATTTGCTGATGTATTCTCTGAAGGGAGTGCAAAAAACTTTCTCTGCACTGCTCCTACAATCACAAAATTGATCTCAAAGAAGGCACCTCACCCTCATTTGGCAAAATCTACAACATGTCCAAGATCAAACTCTGGGCCCTGAAGGATTACCTTGATGACATGTTTGGCAAAGGTTTCAGCTGCCTGTCAATCTCCACTGCCAGCACTTCAGTCCTGTTCACCAAGAAAAAGGATGGGTCCCTCCAACTCTTTGTTGACTACCAGGGACTCAACAAAGTCGCCAAAAAGGACTGGGATCCTCTTCCCCTGATCAGAGACCTCATTGACTACCTCCACAATGCCAAGATCTACACAAAAATAGACCTCCACTCTGGCTACAACAATGTCCAGATTGCCCTGGGGCATGAATGGAATGCTGCCTTCCACACCTGCTATAGCCTCTTTGAGTATCTAGTGATGCCTTTTGGAATGACTAACTCTCCTGCCACTTTCCAGTATTTCATGAATGATGTCTTTGTCATTGTGTACCTGAACATTCTGATCTACTCAAACTCATTGGAGCAACATCCGGGGCATGTCTGCCACATCCTAGAATGACTCTGGTAATACCACCTTCATGCCAAACCCAAGAAATGCTCTTTCCACACTACAAAGGTCAAATATCTCAGAGTTATTGTCACTCCTGACAGCATATGCATGGACCTCACCAAGGTCAAAGCCATCCTCAACTGGCCCCTGCTCCAGAACATCAAGAAGGTACAGTCATTCCTGGGTTTGGCTAACTTTTATTGCTGATTCATTGACAACTACTCCAGAATCACCAAACCTCTCAATCAACTTATGCAGAAGGACACCCTTGGGACTGGGACAGCAAGTGCCAAAGTGTATTCACCCTCCTCAAAAAAGCCTTCACCTCCACTCTGATCCTCTGCCATTTCAACCCTTCCCTACCTTCTACCCACCATGCTTGAATGCAATGCTTCCAACTACACCATTGCCAGAATCTTCTCTGAGTCAGACTCTGGAGGCAAGAATCTCTGCCCCATTGCCTTCTATACCTGCTTGATGATCCCTGTGGAGCTCAACTATGACATCTACAACAAAGAGCTCCTTGCCATTGTTGAAGCCTTCTGCCAGTGGAAAGCCTACCTTGAGGGATCTCTGCACTGCATCCAAGTCTACTCTGACCATAACAACCTACAATACTTCACAAGCATGAAACTACTCAGCTGCCGCCAAGCTTGTCGGTCTCTTGGAGTATGACTTCACCATCCACTATTGCCCTGGATGACTTGGCACAAAGCCCAATGCCCTCACCCAAAGGCCCAATGTGTACCCAAAGAAGTCACTTGAGGCTGAGCAGAATGTGTTTGACCATTGAGTGGTAATCCCCTCTGAGCATTTGCATGCCATGCCAATAATAAACAAAGAAGGGATCCTCTACCAAATCAAAAATGCACCTCTGGACTCCCTTTTCACCCAGCATAACCCCTGCAACAACTCTGCTGACAAGTCAACTGCCAACAGCCCATTCATGCTATTGCTGGACTACTGCCTCCTACTCCAGAGTGGATGCATCTATGCTCTGGACCATAAATCCATTTGCCTCAACATACTCTGACAGCATCATAATCACAAACTCTGAGGACACCCAGGAATTTGTAAGACTCTCCAGCTCATTTGCAGGACTTACTTTTGGCCAGAAAGGAAGAAGGATGTCATGTTATATGTAAGGGCCTGCAAACCATGACTCCAGGCCAGAGTACCCTGCCACTGCCCCTATGGCCTGCTAAAGCCTCTCCCTGCTAGTCACTGCCCCTGGTCCTCAGTATCAATGGACCATATTGTTGAGCTCCTTGACTCTAGAGCAACACAAGCCTTGTGGTCATCTACTGACTCAACAAGCAAGCCCTTTTCATTCCCTGCCACACCACCAACAGCACTCAGGAGTTTGCTAAGCTGTTTCTCAAGCAAGTATTCTCCAAATACAGGCTTCTGGGCAACATTGTCTCTGACTGTGGCCCTCTCTTCATCTCCCACTTTTGGCAGTCACTATGCAAAGCCCTCAAAATTGAGACTCATCTCAGAACAAGTAAACTGGACCTTACAACACTATCTCTGCCTCTACATTAGTTATTTACAGAATGACTGGCATGCAGAACTTCCCCTTGCTGAGTTTACTTATAACAACATGCCTCACTCCACCACCAGAGTTTCTCCTTTCTACACCAACAAAGGCTACAACTCTCAACTCACTTTATCCCTTAAAGATACCCACAAAGTCACAGAGGACCTCTGCTCCCTCTGCCAGTTTCTCTGGGACAAAGTCAACACTGCCAATCAATGTAACCTCAAGAACTCACAGGCCCTATATTAAGCTTGACCATAAGCAACTTGGCCCTTTCAAGATCCTCTGGAAGTTCTCAACTATCAGGGGACTTCCATTTCCAACCTCTGCAGTTGTTCTAACACCTCCACATTTCTGACCTCCATGGCTTGTTCCAATGCCTCTGCAGCTCACTTGATGTTTCTAGGGCTTGATCCAGACCCCTATAAATCTCTGGAGATTTGTAGAACTTTTTGTATTACCTCATTAATCACTTCTGTAGGGTTAGGAGTAGCTCCAATCTTCTGTATAGCTGCTCCTATGCCTCTGCCACCTGCCAATGCACTGCACCAGGCAGCAGGGATCCTTAGACTTGTTCTCTTTGGATTTCCCTCTGCTAGGTGATTAGTTACTGCTTGTATTGTTGTCTACTTGCTAATATACTTTGGATTCCTCTCTGCTAGCTGTGTTACTCAGATCTGCTGCCCCAGAAGTTGCCCTTACATTAATACATGCCTACAAGCTTGAACTACTTCCAGGACTGAAGGGGCTCCATCCCATCTTCCATGTCTGCCTCCTTGAGAAGTATACTCCAGATCCCTTTCTAGGACAGTGCCCCAGCTGACCACCCCCCATCAAGGTCAAAGACAAATATCACTACAAAGTCCCTTGACTCCTGCCTTTTCTGCAGTTTGCCTCCACTACCTGGTCTGCTGGAAGGATTACAGACCTGAGGATGACATGTGGGAACCCTGCAAAAACCTCTCCAGAGCCCCTGTTAAACTCTAAGACTTCCATCAATGACACCCTACCAAGCCCTGGAACCTCCAGGACTAGCACACACACAGATGACACTAGTGGGCATAACCCCCACCTCTGCATTCATCAGGAATTCAACTCTCACAAGTAACCCCCTGCATGTCCTTACTTCTTTATCTCCTCACATAATCTAAAAACTAAATTGCTCAGGCTAGAAGTCCAAGAAAGTTGTATACACAAATCTACTGATACAAGATCTTACAAAAGTTGTGGGGTGCTGATGCAGGAAGAACAAGAAAGACAACAAAGTCTGAGCCTCTCTCTACTCCTCCTCCTCCTCCAGAACCAACCCCACTATCCTGCCCACTAAGTCTACCTCCATCTGAGCAACTACCATAGTAAGGACCTCTGCCTGACCAGGTAAAGGCTCTCCCACATCTGTTGCTACCTCCCACCATGCTCTAGGGTCCACCACATTCCTCCACTTATGCTCCACCAGTAACTACCCCATCTGCTGGAACCCCTGCTCCAACTCTGGAGGAAGTTCTCTGGGCATCCACACTAGCCTATCCTGTATTGAAGCATGAGCAGCTAACACTCCATTTGGAAGAACTTGGTGCTGCTAGACCTAATCTGGCCAGCTTGCATTAGTAAGATTAGAAGGGTAAGGCACAAAGGCACTCATGCATCACCCCTCTCTGCCCCAAGGCTGCTTCATTGGCCAGCCACTCTTTGCACCACCTCTCCACCTCTGCCACTGCCCTAACCCCCTCCACCCCAGTGGTCCCATGCTGCTCCCCTGCCCTCTGCTCCATCTGCATCTCCAACTAGCCCAGCCATTCTTGCAACCCCTGGACTTTCCAACAACTGCTCCACAACTGTCTATGTGGCTACCTCCAACTCCCACCATGGCACATCCCTGTCCCTCTGTGCCTTATCATATTCCTGCTGGATCCTGTCATGATCCTCCCCTACCATCTGGAGCTCCTCCTTGCAGGTCTCCAACATGCCCATCAACACTTCCACTTGTTGGTGCAGGAGAGTCTCAAAAATCAAAGAGGACAGCTTGGAAACCTGCCCAGACCTCTGCAAACTTCTCCAGGGTCACCTCCACCTGAGCAACCCACAGTGCCTCCAGGATAACCTGTACTTCTCCTAGACCAAAGTTGGGCCTTGAAGAGTGCCTCACCAACACCAGTGCCAACTGCATGGAAGCCCCACCATTAGACAAAGTCCCCAACAGGCCCACCACTGCTGCAGATGATTCTGTCAAGCCCAATTAGCAATCCCAGAATACAGAGAAAACAACATTGCACTCATAACTAGTGTTATACCTCTACCGTGGTTATGATAGAAATTGGACTCCTCAGATGGGAGAGAGCAGGAGATTCTGATGGAGACACTGGTGATGCTGAGGATGAGGCTGAAGAAGACATGGGAAAGAATTTGGGAACTCCAGGGTACATCTGACCCTTTTTAATTGACTAGGAAGAACCCCCTGACAAATGGCAGCCATGCTTCAACTTTGTTACCCATAACACTGCTGCTTGCTGTAGTTTGATCAATATTACTTGGCTTCAATTCCCATGCCCCACCAATCCCCAACTCTCACCCTGTGCCTTGAGGGTCTTGACACTGAAGGGGGGGGTGATGTCATAACCCACTCCCACACCACCAGACCTTCCCCCAAGACACCCCATCTCCTTGGAGCCTCCCCCAATACTTTTTCCAACTCACTCCAACCTTTGTTGATCTGCAGCACCTGTCTTGGCTAACTCTAATGCTTCCTCAGCAAACCCTGATAACCTTCTGGCAAATCCTGGCACATCTCCTGTAGGCCTCCTCAGCTCCCCTTCTTGCCTATGAGACTTCCAAGCCTCTCCAACACTTCTCTTGGCACAGGCATATGTCACTCAACTGCCCTCATGACCCACATGACTCCTTTGGAGTTCTCCAATGACTATGGGACTGACTGTGTTCCTATCAGAGTATTACCATGCCCCACCATCCAATCAGATCTGACACCTATCAACCCTGCATGGCTCTGATGAGCCCTGCTGCCATGCCCTCGACCCCCAGAGAAGGTCCAGTAGTTATATATAAAGATATAGAGAAACATCTGTTACTCTAGTCTTGATATTACCTACTTTACTTGGTTTCCTGTGTTTTATGTTTCTGTTCTGTTACATTTCTCAGTCTTGTCTCAATTTCTATTTCTAGTCTCAAATCTATTTTCTTTCTCAGTTCCATCTCATCTTGACTTTGTCTTGTCTTGTCCATCTCTATTTTGCTATCATTCCCAAGTTCCTTTCATCTCTGACATCCTTATGAACTCCACACACATGCTACAACCCTTCAAACATTACTACAACAACTCTGGACCTTGCTCTATGCTCAGCTCCACATCCCATCACTCTTGATTGATCCCTCATTGAACTCTGGCTCCACTCCCATCACTCACAAAGCCTCTGCTTACCCTGCAGCCCATACACTTGCTTACAGACTTGTACCTGACACCTGCCCAAGCCCAACATTTAATATAGTTGGTCTTAGACTTTTCCAGACCACTCCAGACTTGCTTGGACCACTTCCCTCAGCTTTCCCTCACAAGGACCTACAGTCTGCACCAATCCCAGAGCACTAGGTTATAAGCACACATAGTGTCTGCCTAATAAGAACTCACCCAGTGTAGCTGAGCCCCTGTGGTCAGTGGAACCTGACACCTTTAACTACTTGTATTGTAATTATATAAGGCAGCACCTTACTTCATACTTTGTAGACAAAACTAATTGACTGGTTTTGACTTATAAGGTGTGAACCATAAGCTGCATGACCTGTAATAGAAATGTCACATCCAGAGTCCAATAACAAAGCAGAAATCCATTGTAAATGGCCTTGATCTCCAGACCCCTGAAACTTGACCACATACAAATATAACCAAAAGATAGCTCTTGGTTGAATGTACTTGTGGGCCAAAGGTGGGAGGCCTATGATGAGCATTTGTCTCAAAATAAAGGAAACAATCTGGGGGTCTGGTAAGAGGCTGTGTGGAAGGGCAGTACTTCTCTGAGTTACAGACAGAGAACTAGCACAGCCTAAGGGCTGTAACTGAAAACAGCAGACAGGGAAAGCAAAGGAGAATAAAGAAAAACTATAAGGAGGAATAGGACAGAGGGGAAATGGGACATCCCCTGACAGGAATGGGGTAGGAAAGCTGGCAGAGGTGGTAGGAATCATGAATGCAGAGCAGTACTGCAAAAGTTTGGATGATGGAGCAAAAGAGAGCTTTGACAATATAGTACTGGATTAGAGTAATACTGATAGTTCTGGGGCTTTCTTGAAGACTTAGGCAGTCTACTCCAATTCCACACTGATGTCTTGATAAATGCTTGAAGTTGAAGGGGTTTACTTCCAAAATATTTCTATTCTGAATGCAGAGGGGTCTCAACAAACTCCAGCTTAAGTGATTCACTCCCTGGGAACCACTGAGCCTTTGCCTATCAATTGCCTGTCTATTTGCTACTCTACTTGGGCTATTTATACCTCTTTCTACAGTGCACAGACCACCCCCTACATGTGACTTTTGGTTCCATACTTTCTAGCCCCTTATTCATAACTGTTATTCTAATTCCCCCTTTTGGCATGCCTGTTTCAGTGCCACAGGCCAGTTCCTGGTTCTATCATTCCTCCTTTGCATTATTAGCTTCCATTTTCCCCATTTATCTCTCCCTCCTTTGTATTTCTTCCATTCATATGCTTCTCCATTCAGGTTCTTCCACATTCAGGTTCTTTCATTCATCTGTCCCCTCCCATTCATTCCATTCATCTTCCTTTATTCATTTCATATTCTTCCCCTTTCAGGTTCTTTTCCATTCAGGTTCTTCCATTCATCTTCTTTTCCCTTCCCTTCATTCCATTCATTTCATATTCTTCTATTCATCTTCCTTTCCCTTCCTTTCATTCCATTCTTTCTCATTCATTCCCTCTTTACCTCCTTTCAGTCAACATTCCAATCTGGTTATTCTTAGATCAGATCTAGATCTTGCCAGAATTGATGCCACTCAGGTGCTTTTGCCAATCCCATGCTTCCCCTCCCATTCCAGTGATTGGACTATTATTGAGTGTATAGTCTAGTATAGTCCTTGTCCTATCCTGTTCTGTATTTCTTCTGGTGTATTTAAAGGGATAATGTTGCTGGGACTTGTTTTACCAGGAGGCTTACAGTTTTCAGCCTTAATAAATGTTTGTTTTGACTTCTGGTGTTTATGTTCCCAATGGTGTGACAACATTGTATCAACAAGTTGGAGATGGAGGAGGGTGCCTACTACTTTCAACAGGACTGTCAGGGAATATCCCATTCCCCCTCTGTCCTGTTCTCCCTCGTTATGGTTTTTCTTCATTCTCCTTTGCTTTCCCTATCTGCTGGTCCCAGTTCTAGCCCTCAGGCTGCACCAGTTCTCTGTCCATAATTCTGACAAGTGTTGCCCCTTCTACATGGCCTCTCACCAGACCCCTGGATTGTTTCCTGCATTCCAGGCCTACTACTCATTGTAGGCCTCACATCTTTGGACCACAGGTCCTTCAACTAAGGGCTATCTTTTGGTCACATTTGTATGTGGTAATGTGCTGAAAGTCTGGAGATCAAGGCCATTTACAATGGATTTCTGCTTTTTGATCAGACTTCAGATTTGGTTCTTGTTGGGTATTTCTTTCAGAAGCTCTTGAGTAAATTTTCAGAACCCTGGTATTGGAGATCCTTAGACTTGTTCTCTTTGGATCTCCCTCTGCCAAGTAAGTAGCTAGAACTCTAGAACTTTTTGTAGATATTGAATAAACTTTGGATCTCCCTCTTCCAGTTGTGTGATTGAGCAACAGCCTCCAGAGGTCACCCTTACAAGGACAATGACCCCAAACACAACTCCAAGAGGGCTAACAAGTGGTTTGAAGACAACAACTTTGATGTCCTTTGGTGGCCAGCCCAATTCCCTGATCTTGACCCTATTGAACACCTCTGGGAGTACCTCAAGGAGCAGCTTAAGCAATGTGAAACACCTCCTCATGGTGTGCATCAATTGTGGAAGAGGGTTGCACATTGTGTGCTCAAAGTCTGAATATATGGAATATGATGGGTTTGTGGGGGATAAAATTGTACCTTGAGGACCACCTCACTTATACTAACTAGAACCAAGAGAGAATGCAATGGAAGTGCTGAACTTGTTAAAAATGATATGGAAGTCAATTTTCTGACTTGTTACATGACATGGTCTGCATCAAGCAAGGTATCTGCTAGCACAACAGAGGGCAGGCATCAGGCCATGAATGAGGAGTGAGGCATTCTGCTTGGATAGTCACCAAACTCCCCTGTTGAGATTAAGGGATGGAGGAGGGAATGGTGAGCAAACACAGAGTTATAAGGCACCTAACTTAGTTGAACTTGGACCTGACATGCTTAACTTAGCCAAATCAGCTGAACCTGACATACAATTAAATCATGACATGTCAGTAACTGGAGACATAACTCTAATGTTGTCAGGAATAGAATTCTTTGGATGTGGTTAGGCACAAGTGTAAGTACAACACAATACTAGAAAAGATTGTTGAAAACCCTGGAGCTCACAAGAGCTTTGAAATTGATGAAATTAGAGAAGTCATGTACCTTGAAGCCTTGAAGAAGGTAAGAAGAAACTACTGTGCATACCACATGGACTTATTAGATGATGCAGCATTATAGAAGTTATTATTGGAGATGTTCACTACCTAGAAGCTCATAATATGTATGAATACCTCAGGAATATTGTATGGTGGAAAATAATGGCCCACAATATACAGTCATATTGTGAGTCATGCATTACCTGCCTAAATTCAAAATCCAATAACCAGAAACCTCATGGATTATTGAACCTACTAGATGTACCCTTGAGCCCCAGGAAATTTATTGGAATTGATTTTGTAGGACCTTTGACAAAGCCTGTTAGAAGTCTAGACCCAAAGTTCACACCTATAGAACAATGATAAGTGTTATTCCTCAGTCTGATGTATGTGACTGGTAAGACTGTACCTATAGAACAATTATAAGTGTCATTCTACAGTCAGTGAATATGTAGGGTGTAACAAATCATAAGTAACTACCCTCAGTCTGATGTAAGTGACTGAGGGTGCTGTCTACAATGGGTCAAATATATCTATGGTTGCAAACAATGAGCCATTGTTCACAGATAAACAGAGAGATAATGTGTGGCCAGTACAATGTAATGGTGCCCCTGCATGTGTGCATCTGTGATGATGTCATTTAAGTCCAATACTCTTCACCACAAATGCACTCCTCCTTGCATGAAATTGTGGTTTTGTTTTCATCAAAGGCCAAGGCAGGGGCAAAGGTATTTGAAGGTGGGGCAGGCAGGGCTTTAGTTAAGATATTGGAAATATTTTCTTTGGAAGGGACTTGCCATAGAGAATTTCACCAGACTGTACTCATTCTCAAGGGAAATGGTACTTTCTATCTACATGCTTGACTCAAGCATGTAAAAGAGGGTCTTCCAATAGTGCAATTACAGCATTGTCATCACAGAATATTTTCATGGGTTGGGACATGAAATCAAGACCAATGTTCCTTAACAGTGCCTAAAGCCAGCTGCATTCTTGGGTGCTTTTGAATGCTGCAATATACTCAGCTTTTCAAGATGACACTGTTACAGTACTTTGCTTCCTTATGGCCCATGAGATTGCCCCAGTTCTGAGGTTTCAAGTAGATCCACCTACACTCCATGCAGTGTCTAAACAGCTAGCCCCATCTAAGTCTGTGTAGCTAGTAAGCATTGTGTCTTAACCTTGTCCCCCAAGATGTAAATGAAGGTCTCAAGTTCCTTTTAAATAATGCACCAGGCATATAGCCACATTCCAATGAGGTGTTGCATGTAAGTCAAGATACTGGATGAGTTGTTGGACTCCAAAAGCAATGTTGGAGCATGTAGATCTGGCAAGGTAGAGTAGACAGTTGATAAGTTGGCAGTAGGGTGTTCACTCCAGAATTTGTTGCTCTTCATTAGATAAAGTTTTACAATCCACTCTTTGTAACTGTGAGTTAGTGTCCATGGGCAGTGACAAAGGCATTGCATCTTTCTGACCAAACTGAGAAATGATCTTGTTGATGAGAGCCATTTGTGATAATTTCACAGTGTAATTAGATTGGACCCATTCAATTGAGATACTGACAATGAATTGGGGCAATCCAAGGTCTGAAATAGTCCAGACTTGTCTCATCTGTTCTTTGAATTGGTCATTCTCTGCTTTGCAACTTGTGATTGAGAGGAAGTCATTGACCATATAAAGCTGCAAGTAGTAGTGCCCAGATCAGTAATGCAGAGGTAAATGCAGGATTTGCATGCCAATTGTTTGAAACCCCATGATGCCATATTGTCATTCACAGTCCTGTTCCAGATTCTTTCCACCTGCTTCATGCTATACAGTCCCCACACCAACATCTATCCAGATTATTCAACACATTGTTCTATTCAATACACTTGTGTTCTGCTTGAGCTGCATGCATTCCCCTGCTTTGATCAATTCTTGCATCACCTTTTCTACTCATGATGGCATCACATTTTCTGGATCAGCTCAGGCTGTTGGGATCAGAATACAAGTCAATCTGCATAAGGAAGGATGTATTTCAATTGCTGGCTCTGGTAGACATACTGGAATTCTTTCTGTAGGGGTGGGGTCTTCGTCATCATAAATTACTGGTTACTTGGGTTGCTGATTGGCTAGCTCAAAGGCTGCACCCTCCTCCTGAGTAATAACATTGGAGATAGGCATAAGGGGATGTGGGTCTCCATCATGGCTTTTGCAAAACTTGATGTGATAGGTCTTGTCAATCTTGCCAGTCTTGTGCTCATAACATCTGTAGGCTTTTGAATTTTGTCCATACCCAATGAGAATCCATTCAATTGAGCATGCATAGATTTTTGGATTGTGGGATGCTAAGATCAGCACAAATGCCTTGCAACCAATCTCACACATATGTGAGTAGTCAGGTTATTGGCCAGTCCAGGCTTCATGCAGTGACTCCTTCCAGGGATCTTGTAAGAGTCCTCTTGTGTAAGTGTGAGGCAGTAAGATAGAATTTGTCCCACAAATTTGGTGGGCATCCTGCTGCTGTTCACATTGCCCTTGCTTTTCTCATGGTTGTTCTATGCATTTGTTCAACCCACCTGATGTATTCTGATGTATGCACTGCTCCAAATTGATGTTCAGATCCTTGGGACAGAAGCCATTCTTCCAGCTCCCCACTATGTCCTGTCCTGTAGACACCGAGTTTGCCTTGAATTTCACTCTCTTGCAATCTGCCAGGCTTTCAGATGTGTTAATGAATTGATCAATGTTCACTTGTATGGTCATCCACAAGATTCATAATATAAAAGAATCCATTGTGAGATACAACAGCCTGTGGTCCAGTAAGCTCTACCCAGACAATCTCTACCTTCTGTGTCACTCTCCACCCCTCTTCCCACACCTTAGGGGCAGTATTTTGGGTCTGCACACCTAGGAGGCTTGAAGATAAAGGTAGAAGGCATACCTGGAATCAAGCCAGCTTTAGCCATATCCATGATAATTTGGTAGTTGGCATGCCCAAGATGGCAGTGCCAAGTTTCCAAGTTTACAGTGGATTGTGACACAAATACACAATGGTCTGTGAGTGCTGAGTCAAGGTTGATGGCATAGAGGTGTCAATTGGAAAGGAGTGGGCCTTGTGCTACAATCATGTGGGTGGATTTGTCAATGAGTTTAACAGATGTATGATCGAAGAGCAAATTCAGACCAGAGTATTTCAGCAGAGATTGAAGTTTCCTCTGACACGCATGGCTCTGCCTCATAAAAGTCGCTGTGGGTAGGAACAAAGTCTGTTGGTGCTTTGACATTGATTCAGCTCACCGGATCTAGGATCGCTTAAAAACCTCAGTGTCAATATCCTGGATCCTGTGCCTTGTTCTTAAAAGAACTCAAGAAGCATCAGATATTGTTCTAAAAAAGCGATGAGATAAGGTTTCGTACCTCCACCCTTTCAATCTCATTCAGTACGTTCTCGAATCCGACTTGAGCACATTTTATCCTTCCTCGTGCTACGTTGCAATAGAGTATTTTTCTCAGCTGTTACGTTTATAGCGGTTCCCTTGATTGTTCCAGACGCATTAGACAAAGTTGAACGTTTTTTTTTTTCAAAGAATATACTCCATTCTCACCAACCCGTCATGCCTACCGTCCGTCGAACTTCGATCGCTGCTCGGGATGCATTCATTTCCCCTTCATGCAAGCGTAAGGGCACGTCGAAACCACCCCCCTACTCCCGTATTCCTAGCCATACAATATTAACACTCGATGTGGGTGCCGAAGACAATCACAACAGCCGAAAGTGAATTTACTTCTCGGGCTTGGAGGTCGAAATGCTGTTCGAGGATGTCTTTGTTTATGTGCTGAAGGAAATTGATGGTCAGGCCCTCCGAGGTACGTTCGTTCTCAAGGACCTTGCGGCATAACCATGTTACTGGTTCTGACATTACGTCTCATCTCGACTCCTGCGAACCCTGGAAATCGACCTTTCCTATTCCCCAGCACGGCTTCTCTCCAGTGGTGAATCGACCCTTTACTTGTACTTGCACGGGCGATTTATATCTTCTTCCGTGCGAAGATTTGGTGAGATATCGAGATGGTTATCTATAACCAATTGATCAAGAAACAGCGAGGAACGAGCCAAAGTAAAAACACGATTGAATGTGGTGGAGATCCGCAATCCCATCTCGTCCTAAACAAGAAAAGCATCCTGCCCGTTGATGACTCGTAGAACAGAGTTAGATGAGTAGCTAGGTAGGTTTGAACATCGAGGGCCCAAGTAGTAGATTTAGTGCCTAGTTGAACACCGCCATGTTCAGATGATCTTACGTCGTCCTTGTGGCCGTGTGCTCCGAAACCAGACATCGGCTTGCGTCGATCGGCGAGAAGCACAAGAGTTGTGATGTTGACGGTGCTGAGAGACGCCTCAGCCATCTATAGTCTTCGTCTCGTCCACGATACCACGCAAATACACGCCTACTACATCTTCCCAGCCCTTGCGCGTCCACCCATCCTCATGTAACGCACCCCGAATAACAACAAGCCTTGTCCGAAGCGACTCCCCCTCTCCATTGCCACAACTGTTGTCACTAACCACCCTCACGATCGCAGGGCCCATCTCTTTTGGTACAACCTCATCACGCTCACTCGTAAGAACCAGCATCCGCCCACAAAGTCTCCTCAAAAGACTCGTCTCACCATCCACCTTCTCAACCGCACCCAACGCATCCCACCGATCCCACACAAACGGCGTAAAATACCGATACGGCAGCCACTTCTGTGGGTACAGCGCCTTTATCATAGCCGGTACGGACGTAAATGGGTTCTCGAGGATGACACCGCTGAGTCTGTCTGCGTCTTTTCCGAGAAGACTGGAAAGATTTGGTTGAGCGAGGAGACAGAGAGCGACTGCGCCGCCGAGAGAGTGGCCGTATAATACAACACGGGCGTTGGGGAAACGGTGGAGTGTGTGGGTGAGGGCGGCAGTGTAGTCTGCAAGGATTCCGGGCTGGGTTGGGCGGCCTGGAGAGGAACAGTAAGAGCGTGGAGCGGGTGCAAGGATGGATGCGTTGGGTGGAGAGGCAGAGAGGAGAGAGTGGAAGACAGGAATGCGGTGCAGAGTGCCAGTGTTGCCTTGAAGGTACAAGATCACGAGGTTGGGTGCAGACGGGCCGACTTGGAGGGCAGAGATGGAGGCGGGTATGCAGAGTTAGGAACATGGAAGGCGGTAGGACGATTGTCAGCGAGTCGGTCCGTGCGTGCACCGAGTGAGCCATAGTCTGCAGAACGTTTGTCGTTGAGTTAGGGTAGGAAGGGCCGAGACAGACCCATGTAGATGATCTTTCATTGAAACAAAACCATCATCGCACACTAGACAGACATCACTTGGTTGTATGTACCAGCTGAACAGCCAGTCACCTTGTACGCCCACAGAGCAGCCAGAACCCCAGTAAGAATAGACGCCACGACGAGAAGCGAAGGAGGTGTAGGCATCGTAGCTAAAAAAAGAAAGATGATCGTAATTCTGATGGATCAGTTTCACACGACCAAACTACGGGTTTGGTTTTGGTAGCCATCACTTCGAATTCTGCGTGTCGAGATAGATGGTAGAGAAGAATCCGGTAGGTCCACGACTCGGGGAATAGATGGAGCGTCAGCTCGTTAAAATGGTTGGATCGAAGGACCGTGAAGCTGCCGTTTGAAAAATATTTTGTTAATTTGTTTTGTGAATAGCTACAATAAGCGGCACTCGGGGTGCTCGCTGCTCTTGCCAAGTGGCTTCTTCTCTTGCAATTGCAAGACCTAGCGCAGACTGAGAACACAATCTCTTTCCTTTTTCCAAGTACATGTAAATCTCATACTAAATCCAGCTTCCCCATTGATTTCTATCCCTCAATCTCACATCACCCGACGTCCGGCTCGCCGCATGTGTGGAGTGTTTCTAATCCATCTATCCTTCCTTCATTTCCTGAATTGATTCACACAACAGTACTGCACACGTCCTCTGCGCCTCTCACGAGACTCACAACACCAACAACTGTTACATAACCATCTACCCGCATGGTCGTGAACACAGTCAATCGCATGGTTGTCATCAGCCGTCGATCTGGCTATACCACACGCCTTCACAGGCACCACTAGTTTTGGGGCTCTAGCTCCAACAAAAAGTCAAGTTGACACACTGGAATTGGCGGTGTCAACGACGATAGCGGCTCTATATCACTCTTTGATAACGATGTCCGTCATTCACTAACTGAGCCACCCAACCATCATACCACCACCCCTCTCCATATTCCGTGATACCCTCTCGCAGCACCCCGCACCTCCTCCCTGTCCTTCTATCCAGCTTGCACATCCGAGCCCAGGCGTGCGCTACGCGGCGTGTCAGTGTGTGCGCGTGAGATGAGCAGGGCCGTCGCGGTGCAACACAATACCAAAACGTCTGGGTCAGAAAAGCAGTCAACGCCATCATAGATATCAGTTAGTGGGCTCAAACACACCAACGCATACCATCCTCCCAAAACTCAAACTGCCTTTGATTTTTTGAAGATCGCGATGTGAGGATTAGAGAGTAGGTGTTGAATGTATTGAAGAATGTAACTGAGAGTGAGAGGGATTAGCTTATGTCGAGGTTGCGTAGGATGTGCTTTTGGATCGTCTGGCGAATGCACTGAAGCCCTCTGATGATGATATCGTCGAGATCGATACCTGCGTTTCATGCATTCGTTGGACGCAAAGCAAGATTATATCTACATAAAACAACATGGGTTCACTACAGCTGTCCATGTCATTCCTATGCTGCACGATAAAAAAGCAGGCCCTTTCTCGTAACATTTCTAAAGACACTCAGCTAGGCAGCAAACTATTAGAATTCGGCGTGCATACCTCTTTGATCTTGATGATACCATACACTTCCTTGAAATTTGCAATGCTTCTGCAATCCCTTTTCCCAACACAAAGAGTAATATCATTTTTGACCAGAGGCAAGAACATCAGCTGTCGCAAGTGGTGTACTGGACAAAAATGTTGGACCTCATCCTCTGCGTCCTTCAGATGGCTCAATTCATTGTCTTTCTTCGTTGTGTATACCATTTGATTCATATGGTCGATTACTTTGGGGTTGCTTACAGCGCGGATGACACGACGAAAGGAGAGCATGACAAGTTTGGCCTCTGGGGATATCGAGGTCTGTGTCTCGATAGTATTAAGTCTTTTGTAATCAGGTGGAGCCCTATCAGGATAAGTGTAGTGAACAAGCAGCCTCGGACCTCCTGGTCACCACCCTCACAATCCCCTCATACGGCCCACCCTCACACTTTCTCTTCCTCTTCCTCCGATCGCTTTGGCACACTAGCCTGTACCCTCCCAATCGGCACTCTCATAACATGGTAACCCTTCCCTCCTGAGTGTAGGCTGAAGAACTTGAAAGAGGTGCTCCTCAACTGTCAAAGGTCTTGTCCATGCGTTGCAAGCAGATAATGTAGTGGTAGTCAAGTGTGATGGTTGGGTGTGAGAGAGGGGGTGTTGGTTCAGTGTGGGTGTGGTCGTGATGTTGTTCTGACGGAATGTGCAGAAAGTATGACATCAAACGATTGGGGTGTCAACTGACATTGTTTTGAGAATACTCCGATACACTCATCTTCTTCTGCTCCAAATCCTTTGCCAGGCATCCTCCCACATCAATCTCAAACAAAAACAATAGTGCCAGCATGTACCCCAAGTCCAATGAGACGGAGGTTGTTCTTCGTGCAGCCTCCTGAAGAAGTGACATGCCGGAAGGGTCGTCGATGTAGGAGAGATTCAAAGATAGAGTTGACAGGAAGATGAAGAGATCCATGAGGGCAAAAGATGGAGGTGTTGCGGTCGAAAAGAGAGAGTCAAACAATGTGTTGAGGAATGTGTGTGAGTCTGGAGTTAACGTTGTGATTAGTTGAAAGGAATTTGTGTAAAGCAGAAATAAGTGAAATGAACCGTGCATAAGTTTCGCTATGTCCTTCCCCTTCGCTATGTCCATGACCAATCTCCCTCGAGTATCCCTCAGCGAGTCGTTGACTCCCATCAATGACATCACCGATAGTCAGGGTTACCAAGTTGTTTCTACCATCTCGAGGAAGACACAGATCGCAACGCCAGCTCAAAGACAACCGCCCGATGCGATGTAAGATACGCTATTTATACATTATCAGACGAATGCATGAAACCACATCCATGCAGAGCAACTGCACCGTCATTTCGTCCATTTGTCAGTCCAGATGGGTTCTCCGTTCGTGTTTCAGCCTTGTCCCGAGAGGCTTTAGAACGTGTATTAAATGCGCGTGAAACGCGGAGACCGGACTTGGGCGCCTGAGTGCCATGTGGTTGTGTGGCGATGTATAGTGTTAAAGGGTTAGCGAGAAGGACTCAGATGATAAACGGAGGTGACGTAGGTCCCATGTATTTCTTCCAAATCGGCCTGTTGGAATTTAGGCTGACCTTGATTGTTGCACTCGCAATAATACTCGTAAACTTCTAATAGTGTTCGAATGTGCTGTGGGTCGGACTCCCAAGTGAACACTAGACGCAACCAAGAACTCGTTGTCTTGCTCCTGCTCGTCATGCTTCTCAGTACTGTGTCTATAGATAAGGGCTGGAATAGGCCAGGGATACCCATCATTAACATTGAAGGGATTTCTTTAATCGAACATGCGACAGATACCCAGAAGTCCGAGGCCATCGAAGTCGTCAGCTTTCCCGTCTTGGTGTGATACACCGGAGATCCCAAGGCCTACAAAGTGAGCTGGAGGGGGAGTACTGGGAAATTAGGAGTGTAAATGAATAAGGCACCAAGGAGAAAATAGATAGTTTGTATCAAGGGAATGTAAAAGATCATTTGAACATGACAATGATGCTAACCGTGTCGCTATTTAGAGAGGCAATATCAGCAGTGGCCGGGGTCAGTGAAACCTTAGGATCGGCAGCAGCACTCTTGAGGTAGGGGCTTGGTTAGAAGGATGAGGCCGCGGGTGGTGGGAGGGAGCACCTGATTGGGGTGTCAGAGGCGTCGCCAGGGTGGCGGAATCCACCAGTGCAATGAGAGAGCGTTTGATACAGAATACATGGGAACAACGAGCGTGTGGTCTCACCAAATGCTAAGATGATGTCATCATTGTCACCACCGTCTGCATGGTCACCTACAAGGCCCTAAGAGTGCCTTCAAAGATACACACTCCAAGCTCCTGCTTTACGTCATCCGCGTTGCCTATTTACTCCCCCACCTATCTCAATCCAAAGCTCATTGACAACAGCAGTGTTGCTAACATTCTCCTACCTGGCAGCAGAGGAACAAATGCAGCCCATATGACTGCACTGCATATGGGTATAGTTATAGTTGTACTTCTGCCCTTGGGCTTTGTATGAGCTTTCTGATTCTCCCATAAGTTCAAATTGTAGTGTACAACGGGTGCAACTTCGAATTGATGGATGTACATCACATCAACTTTCCTCCGCATCTATCATCATGTCAGGTGTGTGGAGTGCTGGTTCCGGAAATGCTATATAGCAACTACAAATATAAACCTGGTAATGTTCTCATTGAAAACAGTTATGGTATCTAGCTCCACTGATTTCCAGCAATGTCACTATGTTACTATTTTGATATCTACCTATGCCACCAAAAGGTACGTATATAAACCCCAAATGGGCTGCTTCGATTGATCCCCATCTAAGCCTTTCTCAGATCTCTCTCACCAAGCACAATCTAGGCAACTGAGGGAGGTTTTATACCCTTGTTAGTGTTGTTCTGCTGTAAACCCTCTGGGCCTATCATGACCCCTGAAGAACGCCAACTCATACAAAGAATTGGACAAGATTTGTTTGTGAACTGGTTTGCTGCTCCAACAACTATCTCTTTATGCTACGGTTCACTGACTTCTCTGAATGTTTATGTCATGTACTGAATACTCCACAGGAATACTGGTTCCAATTGCAGCCACTGTGGTCTATTCTCAGTGAGACTCATTTCTGAAAGTCCTATAGTTCCTTCTGGTTTATGGTCTACTAGGCGCAAGGCTGAAACTTGGAGTTCTAGATGGCAATCGGCCATAATTCTTCTGGGCCTGCTCATTTTCACAGTACTTTGGGTAACAGAATTTCAGATAGCATTCTGCGGATATACATTCTTTCAGCCTAGCACCATTCCTCTCCAAAAGCGTGTGGATCATATGAATGCTGTGGCTGCAAAGTGGGATGTGGTCCAAGACTGGCTACAACTTATGCCTGTAAGAATATCAATATATCACAAATGTGTTCTGCTGATGTGAACAAATTCAGCCAATCATGAATGATGCCTTTATCATTTGGCGTGCATGGGTCCTCTTTGAACGACGGCGCTGGGCATTATATGTTTCAATCGGCCTCTGTCTATCAACTCTTGGTATGTGGCATCCTAAACTAGGCCATGTGATCCATTGATATATATACAGTTGTCACACTTGTGTATCTTGGAATATACTCCAACCCTGATGTCTTATTGGCAGCTGTAATATCCAACAGTGCAACCCTGACTTTCCTATTCATTGCTTCTACAATTCTGTCATTCTTGACCAACTTTGTCTCAACCTCCTTCATTGGTTGGACATTAAGGTATGTCTTCACTCACTAGTTTCGAGTACTTGCCCAGTGTGTGTGTATTCATCTACTTACAGGAGGCACTTAAGGTTCTTACAGATGAATCTGAATAGTCAACAGCATCAAATATTTAGATTGAAGCATATCATATATCTATTAGTGGATGCTGGAGCTATCTATGGTGTACTTCAGGTAGGAATTTACACTTTCAGTGTCTATGAAGGAATAATTGTCATTCCTGCAGCTGCTTTGCATTGTTGTTACAATTGCACTCAACCCTAATCAATTTGCTGCATTTATTTTCAATGATGTTGTTTCAACAATTTATTTTTCCATTTCAGTATGTATGATCCTTCCCTATAATTTTACACATGCTTAATCTTCACAGTTTGTCTACCCAGCAATGACAATTGCCCTTATCCATGGCCCATTTTCAATTGTGGGGGTTCATGAGACAGTGAACTCCCTCCAAATTTCTTCTCCAGGGGTATGTTTGAATGTCAATTCCATCTAAACAACTCAGTACTAGTTCTACTATATCTCTCTCTATACTCTGAGCTGCATTGTATTCATTGGCTACCTTTGGTTTCAATAAACTGTTAACTATGCTACCTACATATCCATTTCAATTTCTATAGAAAATTTGTGTCAGCTTTATGCCATTTATAAACCAGAATAATTAATCCCTAGCAGATCTATGCCATACAAATATTAGAGCATGCAAAAAGATAATAAGGGGCATATTTGTACAACAAGAGGAGTATATTAAGGGGTGATCATGGGTGAAACCTCTCATATGTCTGGTTATATTAGAGAAGATGTAATAAATCCTTTGTTGTTTATCAACTTTAAATAGAAAAGCAAGGACAAGATGCTAGATCTCACCAATAAAAATAAGGGAGAGATTGCTGGGTATTCCACAAGCACTTCAACTCACATTTAATTCAAAGCCAATCAGTATGGTACCATTGGCATCCATCAACTATTTTTCTTGAGGCTATGTCACCTGTTATGGCAATATAACAATTCACATTTTCCTAAATGACAGCTATTATGGGGACAAATATATGATGTCTACACAATGACAGTAAAATTCTCACTTTGCCTATCTGTTCCACAATCAAATTTTTTTCAAGTTGATGGTAAGCATCCATTTATGGTAACATCCCCTTATCCAAACATGATAAAAGGGAATTTCAGGGGCTGGTTTTTGCTTGAAGTTTTCTACCAAAATTGGAAAGCTTTTCTCATCATGGTTGTAAGAGATTTTTCATTTAGATTTATTTCTGTATTAGTTACTGATTTACTTTCCATTAGTCTAAGGTCAATGAATCATGTTGTCATGGGTGCCTGTCAGGGAACTGCCAATGCATGTGCTTGGCTTGGTCATGTGTTTGGTCACATGATCAGTTGCCATGTGCATTCTGTGCAGAACCCACATGGCAAGGTATGCACATGTTTGGCAAGGTCATGTGACCACAGTAATTTTTCCAAATCCTGGCATTGGAGATCCTCAGACTTGTTCTCTTTGGATCTCCCTCTGCCAGGTGTGTAGTCCTACTTGTAGACATTGTACTGTGCTGAATAGACTTTGGATCTCCCTCTGCCAGTTGTGTGACTGAGCCACAGCCTCCAGAGGTTGCCTTTACAGTGCCACCTCTAAAAAAAACCTTACTTGATCTTCCATCACTACTTAATGTGTCCTGGACCAATACTGCCTAAAGATTTTCTAATGTCCATTTTTGGAATATGAGTCAGCAGTTAGCTAGTTAGCCCAACCCACTAACCATCAAAAACCTGACTCCACATGTCAAATTTTAATTTTGTGGGCTGCTTATAATTGTTAGGGGATCCCCTGTTTTGTTCCCTCATTTCCCTCTTCATACCTTCTTGGGTCATTCTTATGGTTTTTCTTAATTCTCCTTTCTTTGTCCTATCCACTAGCCCTACTTTCAGTGCTCAGTCTACACTGGTTCTCTGTCTAGACTTAGGACAAGTGTTGACCCTTTGGCACTGCCAATGGCTTATGTCACTGCTGACCAATTTCTAGTGCATTGCTTTTTTATTCTTATTTTGTCATGGTGTACAGCTGTTTTCCATGCTTTTGAAGCATTTGAGGCATCACACTTACAGATGGAGCCATGTACATATAGCAAAACTTGGAATAGAGCTTATTTCATTTTGATCTTGAAGTACCTAGCCTCTATGAAGGCTATCAAGCTACTTAATTTTCCATTATTTTAATTTGTTATCTCATCTGCATACTAATCACAGTAGTTTCTTATTTTTTGCACAGTCATAAATATTTTAGAAATGATAGTACCACTCACCTCACACAGGAAAAGTCATCCATATCTTCATTTCAGCAGTTTTAACAAACACAAAGTATACTTCTATCTTTGAGATAGATGACCCCACATGGTACCACAGAGTTTTTTTCTTAAATACAACATCACTATGTTTATTGTCACATGGCTTTTGTTGACATGTCAACAACAGTTGAAGCTCTTGATTACTTAAACATGTCAAGAAAATGCTGTATACATCAATTGTAAGGGTGACCTCTGAGGGCTATGGCTTCATTACACAGCTAGCAGAGAGAAAGTAAATTAACTACTGTACAGTGTCTACAAGCATAATGACACACCTGGCAGAGGGAGATTCAAAGGGAACAAGTCTAGGGATCTTCTATGCCAAGTGTGACTCTTTAAAGAATTCAGAAGTATAGAAAACAACTATACACTATTTATATCTTAACAGGCAACCCCTGGAAAAGTGGCTGTGCTCTACAATACAATGATGCAAATTTTAAAAAACTGGGTCTGATCAAACCTTGTGTGTTGCTTATGTAAAACTATGTAAGTCAGTTGGCTTTTGACTCCATCCTTTGGCAATCTGGACACTGGAAACTGGATAGACTGCACAACAAGTTCTGATCTGTGTAAGAATGAAAGGCCATCTATATGATATCTCCTTATAAATTCCCATTGCTATCATTTTTCTCAGAGTTGCACTTAGAACAAAGACATAGAAATTGAGGAGATTCTGAGAAGTAAGGATATTTGACTATATCACTATATCCTCTGAAAAATGATAATGAATTTTCTGGAATGGAATCAGCTTGAGAAGGCAGAAAGAATAACACTCTCTAGGAAATGTTGCCATTCTTCAAAGGACCAAACAGTAGCAAACATCTCCTTGTTATCAATGTCATGATTCTGTTCCACTGCATTGAGGCTTTTGAGTAGAAGGCTATGGGATGCCACTTGCCATTCTCCTTTGACTGCTAGGAAAGGACTGCTCTTGTGGCAATGTCAGAGCTATCAGCTTTAACATGGAAGGGAGAGTCATCATCTGGAAATAGGCTACACCTGCCACTTTAATGAAGTCCATCCCAGCTGTTCCATACAAGATAATGAAACCTAGGTACTTTACCTTAGTCTTCTCAAATTCACACTTCTCAGGCTTCAGATAGAGCTGGTGTTGGCAAAGGCATCCCAAGACAATGTGTGCAACCCTCTAAGGTTTTGGTGTAAATGAGAACAACATTAAGATACACACAAAAAAACACCTTCTGCAATCAGATTGCAGAAGATGTCATTCATAATAGTCTGGAAGGTGGCTGGGCTATTAGTGAGACCACCAGAGGTTTAAAGAGTCTGCAATTGATTTGGAATGTTGCCTTCCACTCATCTTCTTCTTTGATGTGCAAATTGTTGTAGCCTCAAGATTGAATTTAGTGAAGTAGCATGCACCTCAAAGGTTGCTGACAAGTTCAGAGATGAGTGGCATGGGATAGCAATTCATTACTGTCAACACATTCAAGATGCAATACTACTGAACCAGATAAAGAGACCTATATTTTTTCTTAATGAAAAAGAGTGGGGAGGCCATTGGGGACTTAGAGGGTTGTATCTGTCCAGAGCTAAGATTCTCCTGCAAAAATGTGTCTAGCTCATCCTGCTCACAAAGTGCAAGTGGATAGACCTTGCAGCTGGAGGGTTCTGCATCTGGTATCAGCTTGATTGCATGATCCCACTGCTTTCACTCTGGAAGGAAATCAAGGGATGCCTTGGAGAATATGTCCTAAAAGTCATGAAGGTGATTAGAAACCATGGCATGAAAGGGCTTGGGCTTTGAATTTGTTGCAAATGTCTCAGCAAAGTGTTGAGAAGTGGTCTGACTGGCCCATCTCTCCCACCAGAAGAGGGGGGCAGAGGGTTGTAGCATAGATCCTATCACCTACTCCAACAGTTTCATCTGGAGACTCAAGGTCCAGAGCAATGGCAGATTCTCCTTTGTGTTCATCTTCCTCCTGATGTTCACACCCAACACCTCAGACATCCTAATAGAGGGCTTCTCTATAAAGGAATGCCAGGGGGGGGATCCAGGAGGTTGAGTTCAGCATAAGAACAATGCCCAGCATAACAGGCATGCATAGCAGCACACTTACAGACCTTTTCTGTGTGATTGTTGCAGACTTCTTTTGCACAAGTCATGCAGTAATGAGGGCAGCACCTAATCTTCACCTTGCTCTTAGTTCAGTCAATCTCAGGGTTATGTCTATGTAACCAGGTAAACTCTAAGATCATGTCTTGCTTCCTCAAACTAATGATGGCAAAAGCAGCTTGCTCTGAGTGGTGAGTGGTTTTGGTAACAAACAACCAAGTCCACCACCAAACAAATAGAGCCAGCTTCATTGAGCATGCCATAAACATTGTACACAGGGATAGGACATGAAGAGGGCAAGTGGTGTGACAATATTATTGCACATAGTTTGTGTTGAGGAAGAGGCTCATTTTCCCACTGTCAAGCAGGGAAACTACACTTTGGGTCTGCTAAGTGTCTGTCATCTCAATTTCTACTTGTAGCTTCAGGGAGTCAGCAGAAGGGGTGGAAGCAACAATGTAGTGACAGGGAAGATGGCATTCCCATGCTGGAATCCAGAAGCATGGGTTAGGAGATGTATTCTTTGTAAAGACCTTAGCTGGGGAGAAGGTTTGTACATCTGAAGAGGGGCTTATCATTTTTGGTATAGTATTAAAAGCAGCAACTGATATATTTGATTCTATAGACAGGGGAGCAGAATGATTGACACTAGGCAGCAGGGGCATACAGGTCATTCATTGTCTACTCTAAAATCCTCCTCCAGCTCCACAGGTGCAGTCCCCAAATCTTCAGCTGTCTTGGTAGAGGGCATGACTAGGGATGTGTCAAGAGAGGGTATGCCAGCTGCATTTCAGGCTGCTAGGAGTTGGACAAGCAGCTCTTCTTGCTCTAATGCAGAGAGGTAGCACACCTCCAGCCACAGCATCAACACAGCAGGAGAGTGGATGACCACTAGGCAGAAGCATCCACATCCACTGGGACTCCTAGTGGCAGCAAGTGCATGGAGGCTAGAATAATCACACCTGTTTGAGGGACTACTGAAGCATGCAGCATTCTGAGAGTGTAGTAGGGGGAACTTGAGGAGTGAACCTGCCATAAGAGAAGGGAGCAATCAAGGGTTGAGCCTGCCATAGCTCATGTTGCAGTTCCATCAACTGCCACTGCTCACATGCCACCTTGTACCAGCTGTCAACATGCTCATCATCTGGCCGCCCCTCAGCCATACTGGCAATATGATCCATGAGAGAGGAATGGAGTCCTTTGTGGAAGGTTAGACAGAGCTGCAGACCATCTGGATATCTAACCTGCTTGACTAAAACACAGAACAAATCAATGTAGTCATCTAGTTTCCACTTCTCTTGATTGTACTAAGTTTGGTCTTGAAGAGCAAGAGTGGCAGTCTTGGCAGGATCAAGAGGGAAGAACTTGGCTCAAAACTCCTTCTTAAACTCTGTCCAGCTGGAGAAACTCTCCACTCCTCTAGGACATTGGAAGATATGCAACACATAGGTCAAAGCTTGGCCCATCTTTATGTAGGACAGGACACAGGCAAATTCAGGGCATTGGAGGCAAGAGCTTCACTGCTCAACTGGATATGGGTAATGCAGGACTGGAGGAAATGCTCCCCAACCTTGCAGTCCCCATCAAGTGCATAACAAGAAAGTTTGGAGTAGGAGGCCAAAACCTCTGAGCCAGGTGATAGGGGTTCAAGGGGAGGAGTAGGAGCAAAGAGGAGACATTCCAAGAGGGCTTGGAAGGAGAAGGACATTGCTTTAGTGGTTTGATGGAGTCTGGTGAGTTTGGCAGTATAAGAGGTAAGGGAAGCTTGGGTAAGTTGACCAAATCTGGAGACTTGTTCTGCTGTAAGGGCAACCTCTAGAGGCTGTGGCTCAATCACACAACTGGCAGAGAGAGATCCAAAGTTTATTCAATACTGTACAGTGTCTACTGATATAGCTACTCACCTAGCAGAGGGAGATCCAAAGAGAACAAGTCTAGGGATTCCCTAGGCCAGGTGTGATGCTTCTACTGGAATCTGTAAAGCAGTTCCAGTAGCAGCTTGAAGCTGTCACACAACCATTTTTACTGGTGGAGTGTCTTAGCATATTGTGATTCTAGTGGAAATGACCATTCCAATGACTAGCCATGCCAAATGGTTTAAGGTACCACATTGTTACAGTTCTCTCTGTAAGGATGGAAGTTTGACTCCTTCATTTGACAGTGACTGGGGAAAAATGGCAGTGATGCTTGAAGAGAAGTAGAATGGTGAACTTGTGGTGACTGGATACACTATAAATAATAATGAGTTCAAGAACAAGGAGTTGAGGAATGTATATCTGCAGGCCTGTGCTGTAGAAGGAGAGGTTGGAGAAAGAAATGATGAAATATTAGCAGCCTATCTAAATGGGCAGTTATCTCAAATACCAGAGGAGTTAGAGGAGATTTTAGTACAGCAAGAAAGCCTTGAGTTAGAAGCAGGTGTGGAGCAAACTGCACAAGTATTTTCTAGGAAATACAAAGCTGTGGCCAGGAAGGTGAAGCCTGTACTAGAAAACTTTTCTAAGGAGATTATAATTGAAAGGTGCATCACTGGAGATCCACTGGCAGACATGCTACAGTTGGACCCAAATCCACCTGATTTCAAACCCATAGAAAGGTATACTTTTGATAGCAAGGAAATCATTGACTAAGTATATGGTGATGATTTCTTGTGGCCAGAAATGAGAGCAGTGCATGATTGAATGATGGTTGCAGAATGGCCAATTTAAAATACTCACCTTTACACCTTATTCTTATTTTTTATCTTTAATTTTTGTCTACAAAGAGTTCTGGGTAGACTTTAGGAGGCATTTGCATAGAATAATTCTCAAAGAAGTAGGCTCCAAGAGGAATTCTTCCTTTTTGTAGTGATGCCAGTAATCCCTCACACCCCTTGGGTATTGAGGAACATTTCCACTGCTCTTGCACTCAGAGATAAATTCTGCCAAATGATAAAGCAGAAAATTGAGGCAGAGATTTATGAACATTCTCTATACAGATCCTAATGGTTCATAGTATTGAAGATGGTAAGAGTTTGAGGATAGTTCATAGCTTGAATCCTTTAAACAAAGTAACAATAGCACACTCTGGGTTGCCATCAGCAACAGAGGAGTTGGCTAGCCACTTTGCTGGTAAAGCTTGTGGAGGAATCTTTGATCTGTATATGGGGTATGATGAAAGAGTGTTGGATGTGAGATCTAGGGATTATACCACCTTCCAGACACTCTGTGGTGTACTGAGGCTGGTAACCCTTTCTATGAGATGGACAACTTCAGGACCAATCTTTCATGATAATGTTACTTTTATCTTGAAGGACAAGATACCTCATGTAACTTGGCCATATATAGATGATGGGCCAGTCAGAGGGCCACCTCACAGGTATGAATTACCAGATTGCAGTTATGAGGTTATACCAGAAAATCCAGGCATTAGGAGATTTGTATGAAAACATCTGCAAAATGTAAATAAGGTCAAAGAATCAATTATGCTGGAGGAACTTTCTCTGGGAAGAAGTCAGTAGTCTGTGCAAATGAGTTTATGGTGGTTGGACACAGCTGTTCTTATGAGGGACAGAAATCTGAGATGAAGCACTTGGCCATTGCTATGGAGTGGAGTGATTGCCATGATAAGTCAGATGTCAGAGCTTTTCTAGGTACTTGTGGTACTTTTAGGATGTTTGTTAAAGACTATGCCAAAGTGGCTGCACCCATCAACAAGATGACTCAAAACCACACACCAATTGTTTGGGGTGAGAAAGAACAGTTAGCAATGGCTCAGTTGAAGAAGTTGCTAGCTGCAAGTGCACCTCTAAAACCACTTGACTACAAGTCAAGAGGAGCAGTGGTCCTGTCAGTTGACAACTTGGATGGCAGTGTGCTTTGGGTAGCAATGCACTTGTGCTAAGCTAGGATCTATCACCTTGAATGAGAGAGGCAAGGTTCTCACAACCTAAGAGAGAACTCTATGGTTTGATGAGAGCCTTGCAAGCTAATAAATATTGGCTAGTTGACTGTAGGAAACCTGTGGTAGAGACAGAGGCCAAGTATTGGAAAGGAATGCAAAGCAAATTTGGAGTAGGACCTGATGCCATTATTATGAGATGAATTGATGTATAACTCTATCATTTTACCTAGACTATGCACTTTGAATATCCAGCTGAAATCAACAATGAATTTAGATGAGAGGATTGAAAACTCTTAGCACTTAAGAAATTTGCAGATTACAAGCAGTAGCTACTGAGATATCAAACTTTGAACAAGAAATAGAGCAAGGTCTCAAGTGGAATTCAAGAAAGGAGTTCTAAGTCAGCAACAGCCATCCAGAATGGATGCTGTTGCAGTAGTATCCCTCTATCAGCTTTTATCATCTACAGAAGATACTGAGAAGAACAAGGAAGCAGACTGACAAGCCTATGTGGAGCATGGGAAAGGTGGTGAATGTGAACAGTGGGATGATTTGCTACCAATTGTACAAAGATAGCTACAAGACCCACATAAAGAACTTGAGGCTTTGTAAGGTTGGGACCCAGACAAGTTCAGGAGGTTTGCAAGACAGCTCTACTTTGATCTAAAGGGGAGACTGTACAAGTGCAATCATGAAGCCAGGTATAAGCTAGTAGTCAATATTTGTAGATGAATGTTCATGCCTAAATCAGCCCATGATGTCTTGTGGAATAGAGGAACTTGTGCAACTAAAATGTTGATACAAAAACAATCTTGGTGGCCAAGAATTGATGGAGATGTTCAGTGGTATGTTGATATGTCAGAATACAGTTGTAAACAGAGCCCCAACTGTGACCTGTACACCATCTTCAAATGATCCACATTGATACCATGCACATGACTCCAGATTCAAATGACTGCAAGTACATTGTTCATGGCAGGTGTGCATTGTCTTCTTGGATGGAAGGGTGGCCACTGTCCAAGCATAACTATAAAACAATTGGTCAATGGTTGTTCAAAGATGTGATCTGTTGCTGGGGTTTAGAGACATTGCTATCTCTTTATACAACTCCTTAGCCAATGGCAGAATTGAAAGACCACATTGGGATGTCAGGCAAGCTTTGTTCAGAGCTTGTAAAGATCACACTAAATGGTTCTGATATTTTTTCCACATTATGTGGAGTGACTGTATTATCATTTGGCAGAGATTGAGTATTCACCATACTTCATAGTTACTGGAGTTCATCCAACTCTACTTGGTAGAGGCCACTTGGTTAATTTCATTTCCAGAAGGGCCACTATCTACAGTGGAATCAATTGGCTATTATGCTTGGGCATTATCTAAGCACAATCAGCATGGTGGAGGAAATGAGAGAATGAGTTGGGAAAGACAAACTCCAGTGGGCATTGAAGTTTGCAGAAGAGCATAAGCACTCAATCAAAGACTTCAATTCAAAATCCTTAGATGTAATCTTGCTCAAAAAGATGGTTACTGAAAGTTCATTTAGTGCCAAGATGTTACCAGATTTTATAGGCCTTTAGTAGTCATTACCAGAACCAGAGGTGGTAATTGTATTGTGGCAGAGCTGGATGGATCAGTTGGCCAGACCAGGGTGGCAGCATTCCAGGTTGTACTCTATAAGCTGGAAAATAGTTGGTACTACCTCAAGGCCTTGAGCATTGGGTAAATATAATCATCAGCTCAGTCAAAAGAGCTGAGGAAAGGAATCTAAAAACCTATAAAGAAAGCTATACCTGACATTTCATTTGAAACTATAAAGCTCCATGAGCTATTGTATCAAGAATATTGAGTGTCCAGAATGATGACCCCAGAAATTGAGGGTTAAGAGAAGCAACTTGTGAAAATAAGTAAAACTTAAAATCACTCATTCTCAGGTGTTATGGCATGATGGCAAAAGGGCACCAAATGCTTCTATTGCCAAGTCATGTGGCAAGGGTTTTGCACATGGGAAAGTGATGATCCCAAAAATCAGATCTATTATTAAAATATATACATTATACAAATGGCTGAAACTGTAAGCCAATACAATGTCAAAAACTCTAGACATAGAACATACCTTAAAAAAGTAGAAACTCCTATAAAACTAATGCAAAATGAGCCCACAATCAGTCAACAACAGCCAGGAAGCCAAAAATCCATAGTACATGGCTGGCCCAGTGTCAGGGGACTTTCATTTCCAACCTCTGTGACTGGTTCCAGCACCTCTGCAGCTTGTTTGACATCTCCAGGGCTCTTTCCAGAACCCTGGAGTTCTCTGTATTACCTCAGCAACCATTGCTCTAGGGTTAGGAGTAACTCTAGTCACCTGTACATTAGTTCCTATGCCTCCACTGCCTGCTGATGCACCACACTGAGCAGTGGAGATCCTTAGACTTGTTCTCTTCAGATTCTCCTCTGCTAGGTGATCAGTTACTGATCTGTATCATTGTCTACTCTGCTAATATATTTTGGATTCCCCTCTGCTAGCTGCGTGACTCCAATCCACTGCCCCAGAGGTTGCCCTTACAGCAGAACAAGTCTCCTAAAACTGGTCTGGAAGCCTGGCATAGCTGCAAGGAACCTTCAAGCCACTATCTGTCACTTCTCTGGCAGGATTAAGCACCATGGAGCTCTATGTCTCAGCTTGCCAACCAAGACACACCCTTGGAGGCCCCAGCCCCACAGGACAAAGTCTGGACTTGCCTGCTCCACCTAGAGACCTAGGTGCAATTAATGCAATCATCTCTCACCCAGTATACAACTGAACTCTCTACCCTTTGTCAGACAACAGATCTTATCTCCCAATCCCTCCAGGCACTGCTACAATGCCTAAGCTCTAACTCTGCCCCTTCTACAGTAGTGGAACCAGCTCTGCCTGCTGCAGCATGCACCTCACCTCCAGAGCAGGAGGAGGATTTTTAGTCAAGGGACAGATGAGGTGTATGCCTCCATCACTAGGTGCTGACAGGTTCTCTTGTCTGTCAATAGAGAATGTAACTGCCTTTTCCGATGCCCTTCATTCTGAGACAGAAGAATCTTGAAGCCCCCTTCTAGACATACAAACACTACTTCTGGAGCCCCTGCCAAGCTCTCTGACACCTCTGAAGATCTGACAGCATGGCTTCACTTGGGCATGTCAAATGCTCCAATAGTATGTGATGGCCTCCAGCTCATCTGCCCATTCTCTGTGCCTCAATGTGGAGATCAAGACAACAGACATCCAGCAAAACCATGCAGTCACAGCTCTCCTGAACAGCAGAGCAATGGGACTTTTCCTGGACTTGGAGTTCATTAAATGCCACAGCCTTACTACACAGCCCCTTTCCAAGCCCATTTCTGTCTACAACATTGGTGGAACACCTAACAAAGCCAGTGTGATTAGCTCTGTGGTTGACCTGGTTCTCTGCTATCAGAATCATGCAGAGCACACCATATTTGCTGTCACCAGCTTGGGAAGGCAAGACATGATCCTTGGGTTCACATGGCTCTGAGAGCATAATCCCAAGGTCAATTGGACTAAAGGAGAGGTGACCAAGAGTGGATGCCTCAGGAAGTGCTCTGCCTGTGCCATGGAGGACAGAGCAGAGCATCAGACCCAAGTTCAAGAGCATGCAGCCATCCAAGCATATCACGCCAGCCCTCTCCCCTTTGCTGATCTAGACTTTCTGGACCCCCTGCCTCTGGTGTTCCCTCATAGAGAGGCCTCTACAAGAACAATCAGAGCAATGGCAGAGCCTTGGAGAAGGAGCATAAAGGGGAGTTTGCTGGTATACATGAGCTAGAGCTCTCAGATGAAGTGATAGAGGCAGGGAATTGAATCTATATTACCACTGTCCACCCACTGCTCTCTGTTGTGGAGATCAGGGCTAGCCAAACTACATCCCAGAGGCTGGCCCAAGCCTTTGCTGCCAATGCCATGCCTTGTGAGTTCTGGGACATGGTACTTCCTTATCTGCATGCATTTGAAGATGTGTTCTCCAAAGCCTCCTTCAACTCACTTCTGGAGTGCAAGAGGTGGGACCATGCCATCAAACTGCTGCCTGACTCCACACCCTCCAGCTGTAAGGTCTACCCCCTTGTGCTCAGAGAGCAGGATGAGCTTGATGCATTCCTACAGGAGAACTTGGACTCTAGTTATATCCATCCATTCAAGTCCTCAATGGCTTCTCTGGTCTTCTTCATCAAAACGAAGGATGGCTTCCTCTGACTGGTACAGGACTACCAAGTACTCAATGCCATGAGAGTGAAGAACCATTACTCCCTTCCCCTCATCTCTGAGCTCATCAACAACCTCTGGGGCATGTGATACTTCACTAAACTGGACATCCAGTGAGGTTACAACAATGTGCACATTCAGGAAGGAGACAAGTGGAAGGCAGCATTCCAGACCAACTGAGGATTGTTTGAGCCACTCATCATGTTCTTTGGTCTTACCAACAGCCCAGCCACCTTCCAGACCATGCTGAATGACATCTTCTGGGACCTCATTGCAGAGGGTGTAGTGTGTGTGTATCTCAATAACATCCTCATCTATACCAAAACACTGGAGGAACACCATCAGATCACCTGTCTTGTCCTGGAATGCCTCTGCCAGCACTAGCTCTACCTCAAGCTGGAGAAGTGCAAGTTTGAACAAACCCAGATTGAGTACCTTGGCCTGATCATCTCCCACGGAGCAGTGGAGATGGACCTGGTGAAGGTAGCAGGTGTAGTGGAGTGGCTGGAGCTCCGAAACAAGAAGGAGGTACAGGTGTTCCTTGGTTTTGCAAACTTCTACTGGAGATTCATCCAGGACTTCTTGCACCATGCCCATCTGCTGTTTGACATCACAGGAAAGGATGTTACGTGGAGCTGGGGACCCCTGGAGCAGATGGCCTTTGACACTCTCAAGTATGCCATGACCTCTGGGCCTGTCCTCCTATTCCTGGACAACAACTCTCCCTTCTGCATAGAGGCCAACAGCTCCAACTTTGCCACTGGGGTGGTGCTCTCACAGCAATCTCTGGAGGATAGGAAGTGGCATCTGGTGGCCTTTTACTCCAAAAGCCTGAATGTGGTAGAATGGAACTATGAGATCCATGACAAGGAGATACTGGCCATCATCCAGTCATTTGAGGAGTGGTGGCACTTCCTGGAAGATGTGTGGCACAAGTTCAAGGTCTGGACAAATCACAAGAATTTCAAATACTTCTAGACAGCTAAGAAGCTCAATTGCTGGCAGGCCCAATGGTCCCTCTACCTTGCTAACTTCAACTTCTCCTTGCACCACAAGCCAGGCCAGAGCATGGAAAAACCAGACACCCTGTCTCAAAGGGTGGACCACAGAATGGGGGAAGGGGATAACAGCGACATCATGCTCCTCTGCCACAAATTGTTTATGATCTGAGCCATGGAGGGCCTCACCATTGACAGAGCAGAGGCAGACACTCTCTGGAACATACAACAGGGTAATAGGGATGGTCAACAGGAGCAGCTTGTTACCCAGTTTTCCCCATTCTTCCTTGATACTGGATGGCACCCACACATGGGTTTTGAACCCTGGGCCGACCCTCAGAGAATAAGGCAGTAAATAAATTTGTGGACCAGATGAAGAGGTCACAGGAGGAGGCCCAAACTGTGCTGGCGAAAGCAAAAGACAACATAGTGTGATACTATGACCACAGAAGGATCCCAGAGCACAGATATCAGCCTGGAGATCAAGTCTACCTGGATGCCTCTGACATTACAAGCACCTGACCCTTAAAAAAGCTGTTACACCACCAATTAGGGCCGTTCACAGTGGAATGACAGGTGGGACCACTGGCCTATAGACTCTGACTCCCTGCAGGGATGCACCAGCTTCATCTGGTGTTTAATGTGGTCAAACCAACACTGGCCCCTAAAGATCCTATCTCGGAGCAATGTCTGCCATGTCTGCCACCTCCTATAGTGGTCAACAACAATGAGGAGTATGAAGTGGAGAAAATCATGGATAGCCATTGATTCTGGATATGACTACAATACAAGGTGAAGTGGAAAGGCTATGGAATTGAAGATGTCTTCTTGGAGCTGTGAGAGAACATACATGCCCCCGGACTTGTCAAGGAGTTCCACCAAAGACATCCAGATGCCCCACATGTCATACAAGGAATCTACCCTATCTTGCCAGTGGACCGAGCAATCAGGGACTTCTTCTACCCTGCGCATCAAGATGCCACACACTAGAGAGGGGGTGATGTCAGGGGACTTCCATTTCCAACCTCTGTGACTGGTTCCAGCACCTCTGCAGCTTGTTCAACATCTCTGGGGCTCTTTCCAGAACTCCAGAGATCTCCAGAGAACTCTGGAGTTCTCTGTATTACTTCAGCAACCATTGCCCTAGTGTTAGGAGTAACTCTGATCACTTGTACAGTAGTTCCCATGCCTCTGCTGCCTGCTGATGCACTGTGCTAAGCAGCAGGGATTCTTAGACTTGTTTTCTTCAGATTCCCCTCTGCTAAGTGATTAGTTACTGATTTGTATTGTTGTCTACTCCACTAATATACTTTGGATTCCTCTCTGCTAGCTGCATGACTCCAATCCACCACCCCAGAGGTGTTGGAAGTTTTCCAGACTGAGCCACCTTTGAAAAAGACTTCTGTGCAGAGTTTTTCCCACTGAGCAACCTCTGGAGGCTGTGGCTCAATCACACAGCTGGCAAAGGGAAATCCAAAGTCTATTCAGTACTGTACAGTGTCTACTGAGATAACTACTTACCTGGCAAAGGGAAATCCAAAGAGAACAAGTCTGGGGATTTCCTAGGCCAGGTGTGATGCTTCAGAGGCTTCAAAAGCATGAGAAACAACTGTACAGTATGATAGAGAAAAAAGACAAAAGTGATGTGTCAGCAATTGGTCAGCAGTTACATAAGCTGGTAGCAGTGTCAAAGGGGCCACACTTGTCTGAATTATTGACAGAGAACCAGTGCAGCCTGAGGGCTGAAACTAGGACCAATAGATAAGGAAAAGGAAGTAGAATAAAGGAAAACTATAGTGGAGCAAATCTAACAAGAACTGGAGAAGGAGAAGGGGATACAAGTGGGACATCCCCTGACATCACTCCTCCTCTAGGATGTGGCACCTCAATGCACTGGGTAGAAGAAGTTACAAATTGCCTGGTCAGCTGGTGAAATAGAGTAGATGCCTCAAATAGCTTTTGGGGCATTGGGATGCCTACAGTAGAAGTCCCAGACCAAGCCTGATGCATAAACATTAGCCTGTGGTTCCCAAGAAATGTCCTTGATGCCATATCCCTTCCATTTCACCTTGAACTGCAACTTCCCTTGGAATACCCTGCTGTCCAAGATTCCCTCCACCTCATACTCATCCTCATCATTGACCAGGACTGGTGGTGGGGGTGGCTTAGGGCAACAGCCTGGAATTGGATTCTCTGGAGCTGGAAATAACTTGACTACATTGAAGACTGGGTGCAGTTGGCAGAGGCCTGCTGGGAGTTTAAGTCAGTAGGCCAAAGGCCTCACCTTCTTCTCCACTGTGAAGGGGCCAAGATGATGATGTGACAGCTTCTAGGATGGCCTTGTTGTCTTAATGTCTGAACTATTCAAGTATACACAGTCCCCAGGCTTGTAAACTGGGGCAGGTGTCCACCTGCAATCATAGTACTATGCCATGTCTTTCTTTGCCTTCACCAATGCAGCTTTTGCCTTCTTCTGTGCCCTCCTCATCTGATTCACAAACTTGCTGCAGAGTCATTCTCTGAGGGGCATGCCCAAGGTTCAAATCCCATGTGAGGGTGCCTGCCAGTGTCTAGGAAGAATGGAGTCATCTGTGTGGAACAGTGAACATGGTTGTTGTATCAGAATTCTGCATCCAGCAGCAGCTCATCCCAGTCATCCTGCCTCTCATTATAAAACAGGCAGAGATACTGTTCCAGTTCCTGGTTAACATGTTCTGTCTGTCCATCTGACTGAGGGTGATAGGCCATGGTGGTATGGAGCTTCATGCCTAGCAGGCAATACAGTTCTCAAGTGAATTCTGCCATGAACTGGGGGCCCTGGTCTGAGACATACCCATTCAACAGACCATGGAGTTTCCAGACATTCTTTCCATACAGGCTGGCCACTCCCAAGGCAGAGCATGTGGTGTGGGTAGGTATGAAGTAAGCCCATTTGCCATAAAGGTCCACCACTACCATCACAGCATCATACCCATGAGCATCTGGGAGTTCCACAATGAAATCCACTGATGCAACACTCCAGCAAGCAGCTGGAATAGGGAGTGGGTGGAGCTGGCCCATGGGTGCTTGGCAGCAAGGTTTGGTGCAGAGACAGAGGTTGCAGGTGCTAGTGTAGGTGTCTACATATTGGGAGATCTGTGGCCACCAATAGTTCTGGGATACCAGCTCTAGTGTCTTCCACCTTCCAAGATGTCCAGCCACCCAAGAGTCATGATGTTGTTCTACAATGCACCAGCAAAGTTCTGGAATATTAGGCACATAAATGCATCCTCTGAAGGTCAACAGCCCATCCTGAAGACCCCACTCATCAGCATGCACTGACTTGACTCCACTTGCCCATTGAGCTTGTAGGGCCTGTGCAGCCTGGGCAACTGCATCCTCCTGTGCACCCTTTCAGTTGCCTCTTCAGATGTCTCTAAGGATGTTTGCCTCATCTCCATGAGCCACAATCCCTTCTAGTGCACAGATGGCAAAGAGCTCTGGCTTGAGGAGGACAATGTTGTCATTATCTCCTGCTCCTGTGCCATGGTCAGCCTGCCTGGACAGTGCATCTAGTTTGCCCATACTCTGTCCTGGTTTGTAGTGCAATGAGAAGTTAAAGTTGGCCAGATACAGAGACCACACTGTCCCCCAGAGCTCTCCAGTAGTCAGTATATAAGTTGTAAAGTAGCTCCTTGTACTCTAGTCTTGATATTGCCTTACCTGCTGTGTTTCTGATTGTTTCTATCTCTTGTTTTGTGTTCTGTATTATATTTTCCTTTACTTTCAGTCTCCCAGCCTTCCCTCCATCTCTCAGTCTTGTCTTGTCTCTATCTCCATTATCATTCTTGTTATCATTGTGTATCTCTGTCTGAATCTATTTTCATTCTCATCTCAATCTCATATTGACTTTGTTTTGCTCTGTTCAACTTTGTCTTGTCTTGTTCAGCTCCTTTTCCATTACTGTGCTCAAGTCCTTTCAACTTCAATGCCTTTACAAACTCCATGCTCATGATTACAAGCTCAACACTTTCCAAACCAACTCTGGACCTTGCTATTTGCTCAGCTCCAAAAGCTGTCAACCTCTGTTGATCCCCCATCACTAGTGTAGCCTCCACTCCCATCACTTTCATGGCCTCCACTTACTCTGCACCTACAATATTCACCTTCAGACTTGTACCTGATGCCCTGTAAGTCTGCCCCTTACTCTGCAACTCATCATAAACTTCTCCAGACCACCCCAAACTTGTTTGGATCACTCCCCATTGCTTGCCCTCACAAGTCCCCCATACTGAGACCCTCTCTGAGTGCCCAGTTATCAGTGCAGGGAGCACATTTGCCTAGTAAGTATTCATCCAGTGTAGCTAAGCTCCTGTGGTCAGCAGAACCTGAATACTAGGTCCACCATAGAGTGAATAGAGCCAGCTTCATTGAGTGTGCCATCAACATTGTATACAGGGATAGGACAGGAAAGGGGGTGAGTGGTCAGGCAGTGTTGTTGCACATAGTCAGTGTTGAGGAAGAGGCCTGTTGTACCACTGTCAAGGAGGGCAACCACACTTTGGATCTGCTGGGTGTCCATTGTCTCAATTTCCACCTGTAGCTTCAATAAGTTGGTAGAAGGAATGAAAGCAACAACATAACAATGAGGAGGTGGCATTCCCATGCAGGAATCCAAAGGCATGGGCTAGGGGGTGTGTTTCCAGCTGAGACTTTAGCTGGAGAGGGAGTTTGTACATCTGAGGAGGGGCTTATTGTTTCAGGCATAGAATCAACAATGGCAACAGATATATTTGTTTCTATGGACAGGGGGGTGAAAAAATTAGTACTGGGCAATGGGAGCATACTGGTCATCTGTTGCCCTTTTAAAAATCCTCAGACTCTGTAGGAACCTCCTCCAATACATTGGCCACTTTCTCAGAATAGACAGCTATAAGTGCATCTAGAGAGGGAGTTCCTGTGGGATCCTGGGCTGCAAGGAGTTGGATGAGCAGCTCTTCTTGCTCCAATGCTGACAAGTAGCAAACTTCTAGCCCTTGAAACAGTAACAGGCAAAATGACCTGCCTTCCCACAGCATTGACACAGCAAAGAGGTAGAGGACCACTGTCAGGAAGCATCAACATCCATTAGGACTCCTTGGAGTAGGAATTGCAGAGGAGCAGCATGAGGCATAAAGGAAGGAGCTGCATCTGGTTGTGGGGATGCTAATGCAGGTGCGGAAGAGAGAGCTTGGAGGGTAAACACTCCAGGAGAGAAAAGGAAGGTCAAGGGTTGCATCCATGCAACTCATGTTACAGTTTCATGAGCTGCTACTGCTCACATGCCACCTTGTACCAGGTATTGACATGCTCATCATCTGGGTGCCCCTCTGCCATGCTGTCAATATGATCCCTGAGAGAGGGGTGGAGTCCATCATGGAAGGTTAGGCAAAGTTGTACACTGTCTTGATATCCAGCCTGTTCAACTAAGGTACAAAAGGAGTCAATGTACTCATCAAGTGACTGCTTTCCTTGACCATACCGAGTTTGGTCTCAAAGAGAAAGAGCTGCAGTTTTGTCAGGGTCAAGGGGGGAAAACTCTGCTTGGAACTCCTTCTGAAACTCTGTCCAACCAGAGAAACTCTCCACTCCTCCTGGGCATTGGAAGTTATGCAATGCATAGGTTGAGGCTCAACCAGCCTTCATGTAGGAGAGGACCCAGGTAATTTTCAAGGCATCTGAGGTAAAGGCTTCACCACTCAGCTGGATATAGGTGATGCAGGACTGGAGGAAATGTTCTCCAGCCTTACAATCTCCATCACATACATCAGGGAGTGCAGGACAAGCAAGTTTGGAACGAGGAGCTGAAAGGCCTAAGTTAGATGTAGATACAGACTATTCTGCAGCAGCTGGAGCCAAAAAGCCTGAGCTAGGTGCAGACACAAACTGTTCTGCATCTGCTGGGGGCATTGAAGGTGTGATAGGAGCAAGGGGGAGACATTCTAGAAGGGCTTGGAGAGAAAGGGACACTGCTTTAGTAGTTTGATGGAGTTCAGTGAGGTCAGCTATGTGAGAAGTAAGGAAGGCTTGAGTAAGTTGAACCTGTGTCTCCAGGGACAGCAAACAACTCCAGGCATTGTCCTGGGAGCTTGAAGCATCAGGGGGAGGTGCTGGAGGGGTTGGCTGGGTCATAGGAAGGGCACAGGGGCACTAAGACACTGGTGGAGGAGAGACCTTTTGAGGAACCAAATAGAAGCTCAAGTAACCAAAAAGGAGGCTCCCAGACTGAATCTAGGGACTTGTTCTGCTGTAAGGGCAACTTCTGGGGGCTGTGGCTCAATCACACAGCCAGCAAAGGGAAATCCAAAGAGAACAAGTCTGGGGATTTCCTAGGCCAGGTGTGACACTTCAGAGGCTTCAGAAGCATGAGAAACAACTGTACAGTATGACAGAGAAAAAAGACAAAAGTGATGTGTCAGCAATTGGTCAGCAGTTACATAAGCTGGTAGCAGTGTCAAAGGAGCCACACTTGTCTGAATTATTGACAGAGAACTGGTGCAGCCTGAGGGGTGAAACTAGAACCAATACATAGGGAAAAGGAAAGAGAATAAAGGAAAACTATAGCAGAGCAAATCTGACAAGAACTGGAGAAGGAGAAGGGGAAACAAGTGGGATGTTCTCTGACAGTGGAATGCATTGACAATCTCACAGAGGGCCACCCAGATAATGAAAGGATTGCTTCATAATATGAGGTAGCCCAGGATCAGTGGCAACTCATGAAGATCCAAAGAGAGCTCCACCACCCATATCCCATGCTGTGCCAAGCACTGCTCACTATCCTCCACTACTCTGTACCTGCTTGCCCAACACTCACCCCCACTCTGGCCATCCCTGCAACATGCTCCTTGCTGCTGGGCATCCTCATAGATGTGGACATGGCCAGACAGCTCCATGCTGTGCCACTACTGTGCAGGAGATGCCAGAAGCCCAGGCACTTTGCACAACACTGCCCTTTGGTTCTAGAGGTATGTTACTTCTCTATGGCAGAGCAGGAGGAACTCCTCCTGCCACTGCTAGCCACAAAGGATGCTACTGGAGCTCTGTTTCCAGACAAGCCAACACTGGAGTTGACTCTAGAGGAGATCAGCACTTGCATGTCATCTCCAGAACTGGAGGAGGATTTTAAGTTGAGCAATGGATGAGGTGTACACCTTTGTTGCTGGGTGCTAACAGGTTCTCATGTCTGTTGTTGGAAAATGAAATTGCCTTTTCCAATGCCCCTCATTCTGAGACAGAAGAACCTCAACCTTGCCCTTCAGACATACAAATACAAACTCCAGAGCCCCAGCCAAGCCCCCTGGCACCTGCTAGGGTCCACCAGCACTGCCCTGCCTGGATGGACCAAATGCTTTGGCAGTACATAATGGCTTCAAGCCCATCCACCAACTCACTGCACCTTGATGTGGAGATAGAGCCCATGGACACCCAGCAAACTCACAGAGTCACTGCTCTTCTAGGTAGCAGAGCAACAGGACTGTTCTTGAACTCAGAGTGCATCAAGCACCACTGCCATACCACACAGCCACTTCCTAAGCCCATTCTGGTCTTCAACATTGACAGAACACTCAACAAGCAGGTGCTATCAGCTCTGTGGTTGACCTTGTCCTCTGCTATCAAAGCCATGTGGAGCACGCAGTCTTTGCCATCACTAGTTTGGGCAAACAGGACATGATCCTCAGTCTTACATGGCTCTGGAAGCATAACTCCAAAGTAGATTGGGCCAAGAGTGAGGTAACAATGAGCTGGTGCCCTCAGAGGTGCTCTGCCTGCACCACAGAGGCCAAGGAAGAATGCTAGACTCAAGTTCAAGAGCATGCAGCCATCCATGCATGCTATGCTGGCCCTTTCCCCTTCTCCAACTTAGACCTCCTAATCCCCCCCCCCTGGCATTCTGGAATAATGGCAAGCCCAGGAGGAGGAACATAGGGAGGAGTTTGGTGGCATACACAAGCCAGAGCTCCTGAACAAAGCTGTAGAAGTGGGGAATCAGATCTATGCCATTACCATACATTTGCTACTCTTTATTGTGGAGATCCAGGCTAGCCAGACCACATCCCAGCAGCTGGCCCAGGCATTTGCTGCTAATGCCACACCCCAAGAGTTCTGGGACATTGTACTCCCCTACCTCCATGCATTCAAGGATGTGTTCTACAAGGCCTAATTTAACTTGCTCCTAGGATACAAGTGGTGGAACCATGCCATTGAACTACTGCCTGGTTCCACACCCTCCAGCTGTAAGGTCTACTTGCTAGCACCCAGGGAGCAGGACAAACTCAATGCCTTCCTGCAAGAGAATCTGGACTCTGCTCACATATGCCCTTCCAAGTCTCTGATGGCCACTCCATTCTTCTTCATCAAGAAGAAAGATGGCTCACTCCAACTGGTCCAGGATTACTGTATTCTCAATGCCATGATAGTGAAGAACCACTACTCCCTCCCCCTCATCTCCAAGCTCATCAACAACCTTTGGGGTGTGCAATACATCACTAAACTGGATGTCCAGTGGGGCTACAACAATGTGTGTATTCAGGAGGGAGACAAATGAAAGGCTGCCTTCTAAACAAACTGAGGACTATTTGAACCTCTTGTTATGTTCTTTGGACTTACCAACAGCCCAGCCACCTTCCAGACAATGATGAATGACATCTTCTAAGACCTCATTGTGGAAGGCATAGTATGTGTATACCTCAACAACATTCTTATCTACACCAAAACACTGGAAGAACACTGCAGAATCACCTGTCTTGTCCTGAAACATTTCTGCCAGCACCAGCTCTACTTCAAACTGGAGGAGTGTGAGTTTGAGCAGACCCAGATCAAGTATTATGGCCTGATTATCTTGCATGGAACTGTGGAGATGAACCTGGTGAAGGTAGCAGGCATAGCAGAGTAGCAGAAGCCCAAGAACAAGAAGGAAGTGCAGGCATTCCTTAGTTTTGTGAGCTTCTACTGGAGATTCATCTGACTTCCTGCATCATGCTCATCTGCTATTCAACCTCACTAGGAAGAATGTTGCATGGAGTTGGGGGCCTCCAGAGCAGAAGGCCTTCAACACCCTCAAGTGTGCTATGACCTCAGGACCTGTCTTCCTCTTCCTGGACAATAACTCCCCTTTCTGAGTAAAAGCCAACAGCTCTGAGTTTGCCACTAGGGCCATTCTTTCACAGCAATCCCTGGAGGACAGGAAGTGGCATCCAGTGGCCTTCCACTCCAAGAGCCTAAATGCAGTAGAGCAGAACTAAAAGATCCATGACAGGGAGATGCTGGCCATTGTCTGAATGTTTGAAGAGTGGTGGCACTTCCTGGAAGGCATGCAGCATAAGTTCAAGGTCTGGACAGATCATAAGAACCTTGAATACTTTTGAATAGCCAAGAAGCTCAACTGCCAACAGGCCCAATGGTCCCTCTACCTAGCTAATTTTATTTCTTGCTGCACCACAAGCCTGGCCAGAGTATGGGGAAAGCAGATGCCCTGTCCTGGAGAGTGGACCACAACATGGAGGGAGAGAACAACAGCAACATTGTGCTCCTCCAGCCCAAACTGTTTGCAATCTGAGCCATGGAAGGTCTAGCCATCAAGAGAGCAGAGATAGACATCCTCCAGAACATCCAGCAGGGTAACCAGGACAGTCAGCAGGAGGAACTTGTCATGCAGGCAGCTTAGGTGCTAAAGTTGGAATGTACCACTAGTGCCAAATTGGTCCACATATATGAATGAGCCCTCCAGGATGGGATCTTGACCTTCAGGAATCATATCTATGTGCCCAACATTCCAGAGCTCTGCTGCAGGATTGTAGAGCAACACCACAACTCCCACATTGCTAGGCACCCTGGACAATGGAAAACATTGGAGCTGGTATTGCCAAATTAATGGTGGCCCCAGATGTGCCAGTATATTTTGTCCTACACTAGTACATGCAATCTCTGTCTCTATACCAAGCCCCAGCATTGCCTCCCTTCTGAACAGCTGCACCCACTACCCGTGCCTGCAGAGCAATGGAGCATTGCCTCTGTGGACTTCATTGTTGAGCTCCCCAATGCCCATGGTTATGACATGATCATGATGGTGGTGGACCTGTATGGTAAGTGAGTGCACTTCATTCTTACTCACACTACTTGCTCTGCCATGAGTGCCACAAACCTGTACCAGAGGAATGTCTGGAAGCTCCACAGCCTCTCCAATGCCTACATCTCTGACTAGGGGCCACAATTTGTAGCAGACTTCACCAGGGAACTCTACTGACTACTTGGTGTGAAGCTTCACACTTCCACCACCTATCACTCACAGTCCAATGGCCAAACCAAATGCATAAACCAGGAGTTGGAGCAGTACCTCCACCTCTTCTGCAACAAGCCCCAGGATGACTGGAATGAACTCCTCCCCAATGCTGAGTTCCAATACAACAACCATGTTCATGCTTCCACTCAATTTTCCCCATTCTTTCTTGACACCAGACAACACCTACACATGGGCTTCAAACTTCAAGCCTGGCCCTTGGAGAATGAAGCAGTAAACAAGTTTGTGGACCAGATGAAGAAGTCACAGGAGGAGGCCTGAGTGGCTCTAGTGAAGGCAAAGGATGATATGGCACAATACTATGACTACAAAAGGACCCCAGAGCACAAATACCAGCCCAGGAGTCAAGTTTACCTGGATGCCTCTAGCATTATGACTACTCAGCCTTTCAAAAAGCTGTTGCACCACCAATTGGGACCTTTCGCAGTGGAACAACAGGTAGGGCCCCTAGCCTATTGACTCTGGCTCCCCATGGGGATGCACCAGCTTCATCCAGTGTTCAACATTGTCAAACAGACTCTGGCCCCAAAGGATCCTATTCCAGGGCAACATCTGCACCCCCACCACCTCTGGTGGTGGTTGACAACAATGAAGAGTATGAGGTGGAGGAAATTCTGGATAGTCATTTATTCGAGCAACAACTACAATACAAGGTGAAGTGGAAGGGCTACAGGATTGAGGATATCTCCTGGGAACTGTGGGAGAATGTACATGCCCTGGGGCTCATCAAGGAGTTCCACAGGAAACATGCAGATGCTCCACATGCCATATAATCAATCTACCCTATTTCACCAGGGGACAGGGAAATCAGGGACTTTTTCTACCCTGCACATTGAGACACTGCATATTAGAGGCTGGTGATGTCAGGGGACTTCCATTTCCAACCTCTGTGACTTGTTCCAGCATCTCTGCAGCTTGTTCAATGTCTCTGGGGCTCATTCCAGAGCCCTGGAGATCTCCAGAGACCCATGGAGCTTTCCATATTACCTCACCAATCATCATCCTAGGGTTAGGACCTACTCTGGCTTTCTGTACAGTAGTTCCTATGCCTCTGCCACCCACTGATGCACTGCACCAAGCAGCAGGGATCCTTAGACTTGTTCTCTTCAGATTCCCCACTGCTTGGTGATTAGCTACTGGTTGTATCATTGTCTACTTGCTAATATACTTTGGATTCCCTTCTGCTAGCTGTGTGACTCAGATCTGCTGTGCCAGAGGTTGCCCTTACACTGAGGCTGAGTGTAACTAAGTCTCAAACAGCTTTGTGAATTAGATGTCAGAAAAATGTTGAAAAATGTTCATGGCTGAGTCAGATGACTTAGGCATGATCCAGCTACTTAAGGGCAGACCTTGTCTTTATGCCTAATCAGACAAGTGTTATTGGATGATTAGGCCAAGGGTCTGATCCTATCTGATCATACAATAATCTGATTTGGCCTCAGTGATGACAGTGAAAATTTGACATTATCAGACCCAAAACATGTTAAGATCAAAACATTATGATATTTATTTTCTTATGTTATTTAAATTATTGATCAATTTTTAGTTGACTATGATTATTTTATTTAGATTAAGTAGTACCTGATATTAAACTAAGCTCATAACACCAGCATTTGAACAACTGACCTTTTAGAATGACTATATAGAATTACAACAGAGACTTACAACTAAGCTCACTGACCATTATTGTAGAGGAGAAACAGCTTTATTTATTAGGTTGTTTGAGGCACCCTCTTATGAGACTTGTGGATAGCATAAAAATCCTGGGGCAAATTCTGCATAGTCAGAGGAGGTGTGGTAGGATATCTTGCTGACAATATCAACTGAGGAAAAATACCACCAAAGGGTGTACTGCACCATTTGAATAGCAAGAGTGTCCCAATTCAGGTGACATAAAATACATGGTTGTGCATTTGAGGAAATTAAAGGCTGAGCTGTGACAACATTGAGTAGCTTAGAATGTAGAGGGAGGAAGGGGTCTAAGAGTCCTTAATCATGTAAATGACCATCCTATGATTTGGGTTGTGAAGGCTTCAGAGATCAACAGAGCTTTCTTTATAAAACATTGATTGGTGCTTACAGGTGCTTTTGGTGATGATTGTTGGGCAAGAGGGAATTCAACATCTCAGCTGCATGCCATGATGTCACAGTGATGTTATGTAACTTTCAGCAACCTATGTACATCCATGTTTTGTTTGAATAGGTCATACAGCAGTTCTGTTCACTTTTTGAGGGCAAAAGGAAATTATTTACATGCCACAGATACATTAAATTTAAGATATTGCCATCAGCAGCAGTAGGGTACCACAGCAGCTTAAACATGAAATTGAACACTGTCTCTGATTATTTTTTCCAGATCCCTTGACATGAACAGTGCCACATCAGACAGGCTGACTGACCTGTGATGCATGAAGAGACACTACAGTATCATGCACTGCAGCAATTGAAAATAATCCACATACAAGAAAGATTGTCCAGGTTGGATAAACAAGCTGCTGAATCTCAGAATGAATAATGAGAAGACCAAAATGCTTACAGAGATGGATAGATAAATATTATTGATAGCCTGGCTACCAAGATATACAGATACTTCATCTGAACCAGTAAATCCATAAATGACTGAAACAAGCTACCAAAGTGGTAAAATGTGTGTTCCTGTATCTCTAGGCTTATAGATAGTAGTCACACACCTGCAGAACACAATAAAAAACTCCAGAGTCAACCAGGAGCATCAGTATGTGTGACAACATGAAAAGCTCCTGTTTCCCATGTTGTAAATTCTTCTTCAGGAAGTTCATATGTTCCCTGTTCAATGGATTGCTAGTCAAGCTTGAGAGGGGATTAGACAATGATATAATAAAATATTAGAGGACCCATCCAATCATTGCGGTGGAAACAAAATTGGTTACAAGTGATAAAGCAATGGCCGTCTCTATGATGAGCGTGACAACATCAATGTCAAAGGACACTGCCGTAAATGTCACTGGATTTGATTCTAGTGATAACCCAATAATTGCTACCACTAGATGAAGGCTTTTAACATTTGTCAACAATGTAAGGGGAAAAACATGTACTAAATGAGGGAAAGCAGAGGGATATTGAAAGATACATTGCCCAGCGCCGCCTCTAAAAGAGTGTCCATGCATGCCATATGATGAAATAATCATTAAACACTGGCTATGAGGAATTGGTTGATTTCAGATATTTCCTCCGATGCATGTGCAAATGACTCACAGTAATCTGTGTAATCCAGACATCAACAATATCAAAATTATTGATACTCAGATTATAAGTGATGGCACTTTGGCCCAGAGGTGTGGCGATGTTCATCAAGAATTTGCAAAATTTTACATCCACTGTAGTGTCCAATGCATAGTCCACTGTTAATACAAACAAACCCAACGATACAATCAAAATGGTCCTCCAGGAAGTAGTGAGCTTTCTTTTCCTTATGAATCACTTCAAATGGCAATGATCATCAGACTATGGAGGTATCCACTCACCAGATATGAACGCTCAGGACCCAAATGAAGATTGGCATTGAGATTATGATGTTAACCCATGAGGAGAGAACAGGATAATTTTACTTACCATAGAAAAAAGACTTCATTGCTTCAGGGACAAGTACATCCTCAAGAAAGGATACACCATTGTCTTTGAGAATTGACCGTTCTTCAGGTGTCATGGCTGACTGCAGTTCTGAGGCGAGTAGAGTGTGGTGACTACAAGAATGATCAGCATTATCATGATATAAGGTGAATCAACTCCAGTCCGGCACACGTTTCGAATTTCTCTAGCAATGATCTCAGGGGGGTTGAGACACATCATAGCATGATCAACCTCCTGGCTCTGCAGTCACTTCTTGAACCAAACAACCTTTCTGTCAGCTCAACTTGCTGTTGATCCTTCCTGGCCACAATTCTATCTGTTGTTAATAGCCATATAATTCGGATTTCACATACCTTGGCCTGACATGCTAAGGGGACTGTGTAACTATAAGCAAGATGAACATTATCTTGATGTACATAGTTGATGAAGGGCTATGTATAGAAAGGTTATGTTTGATTAGAAGAAGCCATCAGCACTGTATGAGGAGTTAACAAAGGTATGCCCAAGCTGATTCAAATTCACCGGGATCACGTTGTCGAACAACAAAATTGCTTGCAAGTGAACAATAATTGGAATCCAACCTCAGTTGAGTTGAACACTGTTAAAATTGAGACAAGAGTGTGCGGTAATAACATGTTGATATATTGCATGCCGGGTTGATGTTGCTGAAACAAAGGTGCACATCAACTCCGGTCCGGCACCTCTCTAACGTCCCCCGTCTTTCAAAGCGTTGAGACACAACATTTCCTTGGCTTCACACCTCTTGTAGCTTTTGAACAATCTTCCTGTCGGCTCAATTCACTGTTGATTGTGATTGATAGGAATGTAATCTAGGTTTCATGTATCTCAGCTGACTCCACAGAATGCGGGTGATTCATCACATACTTTACAACTAGGTTTGGCCTGTTCATGACTTTTCCCAACTCTACACACAGCTACACTGTTCCCACTGCAGCAGATGCAGAACCAATGAGGAAATCATGTCGACCGATCAAGAGGTTTCTCGAGCACGGATGTAGATATATTGATCCTCACGTTTGGTAGATTTCTTAATCATCTTCATTATATTTCCTATTTTAAACATTCGCAACCAGGATCCGCGCAACATTTTGACGACTGGGATGATATTCTGTCCTTGTACAAAATAAGCACTCATCTCGTGTCAAATGAGACGTACTCGCCAGACGGCACTGGTATATTAAACATCATAATGGTTGTATCTGGACTAATTATCTTCTTGTTCAACCCAATATCTCTATAAGACGCTGTGGGATAAATGGACGCGAGGGAGGAAACAAAAAATGGCGAATATCATCGGAAAAGGCTTGAGTCGCTCTGCCAAGCTTGAAACAAGTACGTTAAGTCCTCATTTTCTTCTTCCACCACTTCCTAAGTTGGTCTGGTTAGATCACTCACAGGCACATATGAAACCTCACCACCGCAAGCCCGGTCATCCTCTATCCTTAGATTACGTCTCAATCACACATCTGCCATACCTTATGCATCCTCCACTCATTCACTAGATGGGTCCCGACTTTGCCACGCGTTGGAACCGTGCTTAGCCAACAGCAATGGGTATGAGGCAATCTCATCTACCATCTCCACCCATGAACCCCGCCCCAAGCTGTAGTTTAAAATCTAGAAACATGGAAATGATGGCAAAACGACAGGAATTCCTGCATGAGTTTGGGAAGGACGGCGATTGCTGACGCACCGTAGATCACTCATGGGCACAAACAAGACTCCGCGCATCTTTCATTTCATTCAAATGATTGATAATTCATTTTATTGTCCTGTATATATGCACCTCCGTGTTACTTGCGATCCATTCGTTGCTATTGGCACATGAACGATGTGCTGTTTGCTCAGAATTGGTGGAACGTGAACGGAAACCAACTGAACTGAATCAGTCATCACCTCCGCAGAACACCCAAATCGAAAAACAACCTACATATATATGTATAGTCTTCTTCCGACATCCTAATATCTGTACCTCGAGTCAAGCTCGCCGGCGTACCCCGAAATATCCTGGCTCCTGGCAACACATCGATGATTTCTGTGATGAGGATTCTGGTATGTAGGGTTGCGACAGTAATTTGACTCTGAAGGAGTGATCAAACAAAGGGTGGGGGATATGTATAGTCTTCTTCCGACATCCTAATATCTGTACCTCGAGTCAAGCTCGCCGGCGTACCCCGAAATATCCTGGCTCCTGGCAACACATCGATGATTTCTGTGATGAGGATTCTGGTATGTAGGGTTGCGACAGTAATTTGACTCTGAAGGAGTGATCAAACAAAGGGTGGGGGAAGAAGGCCTGACTGGAACGTAATGGAAAAGAAATGTTCTTGCTCGTGAGAGCGAGGTACTTGTCCTTGTACTTGCGTGCGAGGGCTTGGTAAAATATCGAAATGGTTATTCGATCTGATCAATTAATCAATAAAGAAAGAGTGAGGAACAAAGCCTAAGTAGAAACACGATTGAATGGAGTGGAGATCCCGAACCCATCCCGTCCTAAACAAGACAAAGGTCCTTTCCGTTGATATAAACCGGATGCTGGGCGCAGGATAAAGGTAGATCAGTAGTTAGCTAGGCAGGTTTGAACATCGAGGGCCCTAGTAGTAGATTCAGTGCCCAGTTGCACACCGCCATGCTCAGATGATCTTACGTTGTCCTTGTGGCCGTGTGTTCCTAAACCAGACGGCGGCTTGCGTTTGTTGTGAAGTTGACGGTGCTGAGAGACGCCTCAGCCATCCGTAGCCTTCGTCTCGTCGACGATACCACGCAAATACACGCCTACTGCATCTTCCCAGCCCTTGCGCGTCCACCCATCCTCATGTAACGCACCCCGAATAACAACAAGCCTTGTCCGAAGCGACTCCCCCTCTCTATTCCCACGACTCTTGTCACTAACCGCCCTCACGATCGCAGCGCCCATCTCTTTCGGTACAACCTCATCACGCTCACTCGTAAGAACCAGCATCCGCCCACAAAGTCTTCTCAAAAGACTTGTCTCGCCATCGAGCTTCTCAACCGCACCCAACGCATCCCACCGATCCCACACAAACGGCGTAAGATACCGATACGGCAGCCACTTTTGTGGGTACAGCGCCTTTATCATAGCCGGTACGGACGTAAATGGGTTCTCGAGGATGACACCGCTGAGTCTGTCTGCGTCTTTTCCGAGAAGACTGGAAAGATTTGGTTGGGCGAGGAGACAGAGAGCGGCTGCGCCGCCGAGAGAGTGGCCGTACAATACGACACGGGCGTTGGGGAACTGGTAGAGTGTGTGGGTGAGGGCGGCAGTGTAGTCTGCGAGGATGCCGGGCTGGGTTGGGCGGCCTGGAGAGGACCAGTAAGAGCGTGGAGCGGGTGCAAGGATGGATGTGTAGGGTGGAGAGGCAGAGAGGAGAGAGTGGAAGACAGGGATGCGGTGCAGAGGGTTGCCGGCGTTGCCTTGGAGGTACAAGATCACGAGGTTGGGTGCAGACGGACCGACTTGGAGGGCAGAGATGGAGGCGGGTATGCGGAGTTCGGAACATGGCAGGGCGGTGGGGCGAGTGTCAGCGAGGCGGTCCGTGCGTGCACCGAGTGGGGCATAGCCTGCAGAACGTTTGTTGTGGAGTCAGCGTAGGAAGAGCAAAGACAGACCCATGTAGATGATCTTTCGTTGAAACAGAACCATCATCGCACACTAGACAGACATCACTTGGTTGTATATGCCAGCTGCATTGCCAGTCACCTTGTACGCCCACAGAGCAGCCGGAACCCCAGTAAGAATAGACGCCACGACGAGAGGCGAAGGAGGTGTAGGCATCCTAGCTAAAAAAGAAAGATGATCGTAATTCATTATCCCGGACGATCTTAGGTGTTGTATGTCGGTATATATATTGCAACCACACGATTAATAGTCCGGTATGGTGTAACGGCTAACATTGCCGCCTTTCATTCCATCTCGCATTCCATTTCGCGGCAGCTCGGGGTTCGATTCCCCGTACCGGAACATCAGATCATCATATAGTTTTTTCACCACGTTTGCAAATTCCGAACACAGCGACTGATATCTTCTGATGGCCAGCATGCTGACGAAGATGAACTTTTCCACTCTGTAGAACACTCTAGCCTCCTCGTTCTACAGTCATCTTGATTTATATTGTGCCAAATCACTGCATATCTACTACTACAATCCGAGATCTGTATTCCTTTCCACATGCTATCTTTCATGCAACGTATGATTTGTCAGAATATATATATCATCCTGATGTGGTTCAGCGCTGAGCGGCGGCCCTGGGAAATTTAATGTCATAGAGCCTCTGCAGTTAATCGCGTAGCCTGTCTGTCTGATCATTTATATGTGTGTTGGATAGCGTATACCTGCCCTCTCAGCGACCTCCATTGTTTAATTTTTGATGAAGCGTCGAGCTAGGACTAGTTTCTGGGTGTATGTATCTACAAAGCTAGAAAGACGAATAGAAAAGAATTGTACAAGGGGAGAGGTGGGTGGGTGCGCGAAATAAGTACTACAGGACGGATTGAATTCTGATAAAAAGAAAAGGCTGTTAATCAAGCGTTCGCTCGGGTGAATGTATCAAATTCAGCCTACTGTAAAAACAGAGCTGCGAACGAAAATCTATGTCAAGAGAAAAGAGTACCGCTCATTAACTGAGTACTGGAAGGTTCTTACGTCCTCGAGTAGTGAAGTACGAATACTGATCACAAAGAACGACTGAGGCTCTCACTACTCTGAGAGGACGTAAGACTGAGAAAATGCTGTTAACGAGCGATTCCACGCTCACCTGTACTGAAGATACGGACTGTAGATTGCAAAATCGCTGCACAAATGAAAATGCAAGACCGTTGCGTAATAAGGCTGAATGATCCACACTGATGCATGGCAAAACTCTGATATGTGGGACCTTGGACCCTACTGTTCTCGGCCCAGCATCCGCCATATCATGGCACTGAGTCATGAACGGCCTAAAGTTCCGCACATCGTGAGCACGATTGTGATGTGATTGTCGGCGCTTTCCGCGCAGAAAATGCACCTTACCCTCGGAACCCGCATTCACGTCGAATATCAACATGCCAAAGAAAGGAGAATGGAGACAAGAAAAGCAAGGCTGCGCATGTGATGGGTTTCCATGTAACAGATTCAATTAGTAACCGCCAACCTGCATGATTTATCTTTCGCACGTTCATAATTAGTAGGAACGAGTCACACTCTGCCTGAAGCCGTGAGAGGAATGGTCCATTCGGGCTGTGTCGAATTCCGGACGAGCCTAAGGTAATTTGAATGACACATCTCTACTAGGTTCAGATATTCAGATTCAAGAATATATGATGAATTGATGAAGATCCTACCGAGGACGAACCTCGGGCCTTCCTATTACTCATGCAAGCAGCGGGCAGCAGGCGGTCCCCATATGTATATAATCCAGCAACCGCAAATACGACCCACTAGGAGGAACATTGCGCTGTCCCGCATACGCTGATACTATATAACGAACGTCACATGGGTGCGGCCTTCATCCTGACCGATGCCCATTGAACACGCTCGTTGTCGTCATCGTCCGCCATCACAGGCAGAGATAATGATATTCTTTATCCGTCCGCAAGAGAAGATCTAGCAATAATCGTCCGTATTGTCTCCGTCTGCATGGACATGGACTGGGGGCCGAAAGGTTTCTGGAAATTGAGTCAAAAGGTGTACTTTCGTACCGGGGTCCGGGGAATCTGGATACGAGAGCTAAGAGGAGTCACTGGCAGGAGTACCGTACGCGCCAAGATAATCCTGATGTAAGTATCTTGTGAGGATACACCGTGCCCTGCGTCTCGTGATCCAATGAGCAGATCTATATTTTTGATGCGGCTCCTGATAGACGACAAATGAAGATAAGATGAAGCCATGCGTTATTAAATCAGGATTACACTGTGTACCTGTTTCCTCACAGTCTGGATGCAACTATAGCTAGTGATAGTCTGCTGACTGATACACTGCAGTGTGAGCGATAATCTTATCATAGACTTAGCCTCGCACAACGAACCACGCGCCAAACGAACTCACGATTTTTGTCTTATGCAGGAGCTTGTACAGCGAAATCCATAGCTGCTGCGCCAATTCGTCAGATCTTCAGAATGAAACGTTTCGTGAGTTGTCCATATAGCACCCCGACTCGGAGTCTGAAAGACATGTACATAAATGTAAATAGAAGGAGGGTCGCAATTTGAAGCCAGTCTTGTCACGCTTCGACTGCTGCTGATGTTCGTGTATGGTGCCGATTCCCCGATACGTCTGCTCATTGACACCACCCCTCTTGCCATCACTTCCGCCAACGTGCTCGTCGCAGGTCTCTAGCAACACGCCTGCCGTCTATATCCGAGTCTCTTCTGAATCCTATCAATATGGTTTCCCATGCCATCGATGACAAGATCACCAATACAACTTCGAATGGGCTCGCAGGTTTGACAATTCTCATGCATCTGCCAACTCTATCTCATCAAGTTTCTCGTGTCCAATAACCGTACCTAATGTTGCATATCAAGCGGGACTGTCGTTGACAGATCTATCGATCTCTTGAGCACAATAAAACAGTTGAATTCGAGGGAAAGGAACGCCGCGGGTTCTTCCTTTTGTATCTTATCCTCCTCTGCCTACCGACGCGCTTTGCCTTAGTGCAACTACTGTATATGAGGCCGTTGTTAAATAGTACATCGCAGCCTCTGAATGAATCGCCTGCCGTAATACACGGAGATGCTGTGATTTTTATGATGGGACGTGGTGCGCATCTTCACCTGCCTCTTGTTATATCAATAGACTGCGAACCCACAGCATCCGTTTCCGAAAGGCGTACACGAAGATCACTGCAAATAATTCAGAAAAAGTGTATACATCAAGGTAAGAAAAGAGGGAAGGATGTCTGTAGTCAACCCTGGTGCTAAGTATCTTCTTGTTTCTTTGCACTACAGAAGGTCAAGTGATTCGTTCACGGATGGTTTTTTGTTCCAATGACCTCCAGCCTCTACGCATACTACCAGTCCTAGAAGCTCAGTACGTGGGCTCTTGAGCCATCAGTGCCGCTATATCCCGATCTAGGAGAACAGAACGCGATTACTGCAATTCACACTATGGAACAAGACCTATATCTCACGAAAAGGATTCTTCATCCTGTCAAGTTGTCGTGAATTGTAAGGGGCTGTTGATTCTGAGGTCAATGCTCTCTGATGGTCTATATTCATCCTCGTCTTTCCTTGAGCATATATGACCAAGCGTGGGAGCACGACTCTTCTAGTGTTTCACGCCGTCTATTCATGGATATCGGCGGGTGGTTCTTTATTGCAGATACGACTGCCCTTGGCCCCGTGTGTAACAGGGATACTTAATTCGCGCTCCTCGTCGTCTTGGACAGCAAGTTACTTCTTGCTATTATGGATACATTAAATATGATACATTAAATCTAACATCGTGTCAACGACGCCGAGAACTGCCATAATTTTTTCCGATCTTCCGGCCTACTGTCAGGTGCTGAGCTTTCATCTCGTTTGAATTCAAAGTTGGAAACCATCAAAGTGGCTTGACAAGTCTATTGCGTCCAGTACAGATAGATCAGATGTTCTAGTATGGAATACTGATTTCATCTTAGGCTTACTATACAAGTGCGTTTCTCGTCTCCATCTCCAGAATAGCCTATAGTTCGCATGGAGATGTGTCGTGAGAGCGTACAGGGTCTTTCAGCTGTCGCTCTTAATGTTTGTTTGACAGTGACTCTCACTGGACGGGGCATCAACTCTGATTTGGAAAAGACAAAGAGTTGTCTTTACTGGACCCGGGTCGGACAGCAGTCATGAGGTCGTTACCATCAATGTTCCCCGGTCCCCTTCCTGGGTCCCTTTGTGAACATTGTGTGCTTGTTGCGCTGTTATAATACTAGAGTGACGTGTCACTTGTCAACGTACCATCCTGTCTGTAATACATTGCGGCTCAAATATTTGGGTAGTCTATTTCACACATGGAAGGCTTACTTCGATGTATCAGGCCTAGTGCATCGCAGACGGAGACTAGGGCAAATTCATAGATAAGTGGTTGCCAATCTTTGACAGTGTTATATTATATTTCACGAGCACCTTCATCAATCAAGATTTGGTGAGATTAGATCCTTCGCTTGATTTACTGACTGGCTGGAACCTCTGAATAGCACAATTCTCGAGCTATGGTTTGGTCATCTACTTCCAATTTACAGAAACTGATTGGTAGACGACGATCTTCCTCAGTGACTCTAATAGACAGCAGTTGAACCAATCACGAAAACTATGACTTATTTTACACCATTATCCGATTATGATGCTATCAATCTTTTTATGATAACACCTTATAAGCCGATATAATACTTCTATCGGCGATTAGTCCGGTGGCAGGCGAATATGAACATACGGTCCGGAAGTCATTTAAATAGTGGGGAAAGTCAGCTTGAACTACAACAATTGGTTTTTCCTCTCTCAATGACAGACAGAAATTTCTCGGAAAAACTTCTCACTAAGCCCGCGCCACAGTCTCTTCGACTGTTCCCCGACACATGGCATCCATATCTGGAGCTCATGCGTTGGGATAAGGTAGTGTAGTGACTGTTGTTTTGAGGATACCTTCGTTTCTCACACTTTTCTAGCCCACTGGAACCATGCTTGTGTTTTGGCCATTCGGTATCCTTTTGTCTATCTCACATGTAGGCGAATAGTCATAGAGAATCGATTTTCAATAGCATGGGGATTGACCATGGCTGCCTATCAACAAAAGCTGCCTTTGATCATCTATCCCGTTCGTTTGATTGAATATCTTGTCGCCGCTTTCATGCTCCGCAGTTCGGCATGCACCATCAACGACATTGTGGACTCTGATTTCGACATCAATGTAGGTATGTAACCCCGAGTCGGTCTTATCAGTTGCAATAGAAGCGTACCTGGTATCAGAGCGCACAAAGAAACGACCCATTCCAAGCGGACGCATATCCATCAAAGCCGCTCTTTTATTCCTCCTGGCGCAGTACTTAATCGCCATCGCCGTCTTCTACTGCATCCTGGATGGTCTTGCGTCAGTGCAGAGCTCCGACGGTCCTTGTAGATCATAACTGAATAATTATCTTCTTTCAGGTATACAGTCACAGTTATCCAGCTCCTGCCTCTGTTGGTCTTCTCTAAGGATGCAGGCAATCTTCTTAAAAGTGTCATTTGAACAGATCGATAATCTACCCTTTTATGAAGAGAGTGACAAATTTCCCCCAGGCCTGGCTTGGTATTGCGATTAATCTCGGTCAGTCATCGTTCGAGAAACGTCAGAATAGTTCATTGAATCTTTATAGGTTTCGTAACTTCATATCTAGCTCAAGATGGCCAAAAAAACGTCCCTATGATCTTTACAGGAATGATTGGCTGTTGGTGCTGGACCATGCTTTATGGTCAGCTTCCATATAGCTGAGACATTCATACTACGTGGCTTATTATCTCTAGATACAATTTACGCTTGTCAGGATAAGAGGGACGACATTAAGGTATCTTCATCAGAGTCTTACTCTATCATCATACTCAGCTAATACACATACACTTCGAAGGCTGGAGTAAACTCATCAGCTCTGGCACTCGGTTCCTTAATCGGACCAATGCTGGTGGTATTTGGGTTGGCCTTTCTCGCGGCCTTTATCAGTGCAGGAGCACTGAATCAACAGACTACGGCATACTATATTATCTCAATAGGTGGCTTAGTTGTCCACTTGACATGGCAATTCTTCAGCGTAGATCTCGATGTTCCAGATAGCTGTGGAAGTATGTCACATTTGATTTGTTATGAACGTGTGGACTGCCTTAACCAGCTCTATAGAAACCTTCCGGAATAATGGACAACTGGGATGGATTATCTGGGCGGGCCTTGCTACAGATTACATATGGAAGATTTACGGTCCATTTTCACCATTGTGATGGTTGGCTGGACTTAGATGGCCAACATGTAAGTATAAGTTGGTGTATCAGTCCCCAGACTATTAGAATCCCAGATATATGTAGGTCAAGCTTGAGTCTTATGCATTGGAATGATCAGCAAAAATTTTGTATTTGATACTGCCGTTTTTACTGTATTTAGTACATGCCCACCTTCACCTTTTGAATTCCTGTTAATGTTGGCAACTCTCTTACTCTTCTATGGAACTTTCTTCGAGTTTGATCAGAGTCAGCAACTTTCTGCAAGTTTTGTCAATGTCGTATTTCATGTTAAGTCATTTTCAATATCAACATTTATCAATGAAACATTAGGAAAAATGTAAGAGATATGGACAGCTCACTGTGAGTACTAGTGGTTCATGGCTATGACATATTGAGTGATAGACATCCATACTTGTCATACATGCCTATGCCTTTTACAATGTGTACCATAAGGTTGATAAACTGTACTGGAATATCCATACATGCCTATACCATGCACTGGAGAGTGTTTTCTTTGCAAAAGTGTACCAGAAACATTTATTTTCATCATCTAATGCCTGTTTCTCCTTGAAATATGTGCACTAGAAATCACAAAATATGTTTTTTTTCCCACTTTTCCCAGAGAAAGCATCAGTGGCTGCTGGCAGTGTGTTTGAGTTAGTCTTGCTATACATGTTTATACACAGTGCAAAAAAACAATTTTTTTGGTAGAGCTAACACATTTATGTGATATTGTATTGAAAAAGTTGCTCAGAAAACAAGGCCAAATATAGCCTGCAACCAAGTATTTGATCTCAGCATTATATTGACAACTTAGACAATATAATTTGAGAATTGTATTTAGTCATTAATATAATATAATTTCATAATGATTGCAAAATGATCTTCTTCAAAACCTCTATATTGTGAAAGAAATCAATACTATCTTGGTATATAAAATACCAGGGGGACCACAGGCTAACTTGATCTTACCAGGCCTTACCATATCTATACATATTGATATATAAATTCTTTCTTATTTGAATATGTATAGAACATTTTTATATCTACTTTTGAATCAACCTATTCTACATCAATATGTAAGTAGATATTATATTTTTTGACACTGTTGATTGAAGCACTAATATTAAAAAATGTCTAGTTTTGTTGATAGGGATATATTTATGCATTTTACAAGTAGTGGAATTGGACACCAGATTATATGAGAAGCAATTCACAAGATGCAAAAGAGCTTGAATATGGCATATTCTCCAGAGATATCAATCTCTTCCTCTGAGGAATCATATGATGAGCTTTGGGACCTTCAAGCCTAAGAAGGAGAAGGATCAGTGACTGAAGAGGATTTCTATAAAGAAAATGACTTGGATAATCAAGAGGAGGAGATAAGGAATGAGAACAGTGTGAGAATGAAGACAATAAAGAAGAAGAAGAATATCTTGAAGAGCCTTGTGATTTTGAAGCATTGTAACCTTTGTACTATTCAATACTAGCAATCACAGATGCAAATGCATCATCACCCTCCATAAACTCAATTTGATACATGTGCTTCTCAACAAGGCCTGATTTGGCTTGATATTCAAGCCACTCTGATTGTTGAAATGGTTCTCCACTTCTCAAAATTTGCACCATTGCATGTGGAACATCTTCACAATACAGAAATACTAATTTGTGATCATCTTTTTCTGAAAAAATTATCACATCAAACTATTGACATGAATTGATTGTGTCTTGATCACATCAATTATAATATGTAGTGCAGTTAACAAAGTCTTGTGCTCATAGATGATTGAATCTTTAATAATAATATTTTCACAATGTTCATTTTCAAAAGGGCATAAAGTTCTAATTTATTATTTATAGCATGAGATCTAGTATTTATATGCTCATGTAGAGCAATCTGCTTTTCAAAGTGATTTTTATTAGTTTGTGCATAAAGTGCCTTGACTTGTTTATGTTCTATTTCACCTTTATAAAATTATTAAATCAGATTTAAAAGAACAATCATGCTAGCTCACAATTTAAGTTGAATAAGAATCTGTAGTACCAAAGCATCAGATTTCTTTTGGATAATGAACCATCAAATAAATCTTTGGAGTATTGAGTTTAAAGAATCTTAGTTTATTCAATAGTGTGATAAGCTCAGATTCTTTCATTTTGCCTGATCTCTTTGCACTAGTAGTTGCTTTTCCATGTGCAGAAGCAGTAGCTGCTTTTGGTGTTTCACATGTTTTTAATTCAGGACAGATTTCTTTAGCTAAAATGCAAAGCTTTTGAGTCATTTCAGATGTTTGGCTACAAAATATTTCTAGAAACCAGTCTGTGTGCAGTTCCATTTTAACTGAAGCATGCCAAGATCTCATAGCAAGAGATTATGAACTTTCTTGTTAATGCTGTAGCTAGTTTGTTGAAAAACTTCTTTAAAGCATGAAGCTGCATTCTTATTAAAAGAGTCTTAAATAAATACCTGAAAATATGTAATAGCATACTCACAATAAATCCTCAAAATCCTGAGCAGCAAAACTATGCATTTCAAAAACATTGCTGTGAAACTTTTGTATAGTTGATTGTTTAAAAGGTGCTATTTTACAATAGCTGATATAAAATAAAAATAGAATTAGATTATAATAAGCAGACTTCTTACAGAAAATCCAATTCAGCAACAAAATTAAAACCATATGCATGCAACATCCAAAATAGGATGTTTAAAACTTCTTTCCAAACACTAAATTCAAACACATGCATGAGAAATTAGGAACAAATAAATCAAAGTAAATTTCTTTATTTAGCAAAAGCAGCTGTGAAAATGCATTCTGAGCAGATACAGTTAGTATCATTGATAAATGACTTGGTTGATTCCTCACTTCAATCAGCACAAATGACTCACTAAGAATGTTATCAATTGCTTTGCCTGTTGCAGCCATATCCCATTGAAAAGATATATCTTCTTGCTCTTTGGATTTGGCCTTTAAAATGGCTCAAAAAACTGTTCCAATGTTTTATACTTTTTAAAAGATGACATTGGCATGAAGGATTCAAAGTATTTAAAATTCTAGTTAAATTATATAAAATATTATGGCATCATAGCTACAAATTGCATTTTTGCATTTGAGTTCCAATAGTCCACATTTTTGAATCGAGTTTACAATAGTATTCCATGTAACAGACATGCATTGGTCATTATACCCTGTATCATACTATCTAATCATTTACACCTGTTTTTTTTAGTGTATCTTTTACATTTAGTCATCACAATATCTTCATGTTCTCTCTTCCACACTCAACCATTCTCTATTGGCATCCTCAGACATCTGTCACTTTTGTAGGCAGCAGCTATATACAAAAAATAGCCAAACTTGGCATTATTGCAGTAAGTAAGAGATATTTTAATATTTTGACTCAGGCCAATGTTGTTAATTTGGCCTTTTAGTACATATATTTATCAATCAATCAAGCTTTATATCTTCATCTACTCTTCATTTCAAAGTTCTTACACTCACATTGACTATGAGTCCTGCCAGCTTATGTTAAAAGGCTTTGATTGCAGCAACTGTATAGTCACTACATTTTACATATACTTAAATAATGTGCAACAACATTTAGTTAAAGCTTTTATGTACAGTTATTTAAGACTTTCTTACAGCTGGCATGCATGACATATAATTGTTTAGCATTCAGTACTTGGCACAATAATAAAGAAACATGTGTTTAACTTAATATTAAAAGAGATAATAAGTAATCAAATCCTCATGCTATTTAAACCTCTTATTCATTTTATTAATTTATATATACAGTTTGCCCTTGCAATAGGCAATTGATGTATTAAAAGAGATCATGAGTGATCAGACCCTTATGCTATTCAAACCTCTTATTCATTTCATTAATTTATATATATAATTTGCCCTTGCAACAGCAATTGATGATCATCATTCAACAATGTTGTTTCTTTTTTAATAAATTCAGGTATGTGTATTTCTACTATTACAAGTAGTCTTCTAACAACTTTACACAATATCAGCCATTTTTTCAAACATATTATTTTGTAAAACTATGTAAATATTACAGGAAGAAATTAGATTATGTATTATACATTTTAACCAGAATTTGAAATACTTTCAATCCTTTATGCTAATTGTCATCTTTTAAAAAGTATAAAGTATTAAGACAGTTTTTTGAGCTACTATATGTACTTGATTATTTGCTTGTGATCCAGTAATATCATGAAGCATTGTACCAACATACATAACTTGTAATGATAAAATTTAGCCCATTACATAGAAGATTCTATTTGCTTAATACTAGCCAACAGTGCTCTTGAGAAATATTAATTTAACATGAAAGGAGAAACAAGTCTAATAAAACATATCTTTTAAGATAATCTGCTGAATAGCAAAAGAAACAAGGATACAATTTTTGATGAATACTATCATACATCAAGATAATATTATGCTTGTAAATATTCTGAGTTCATCTGTAAAAAGAATGTTTGCATCAATTCTTGTTTGGAGTGTATCAAAATAAATTGAAAAGCAGTAATAATTAACAGCTTCTTGTTATAATTTTTATAATTAAGTCAGAAAGCTAAAGATAGAAATAATGAAGCATGGTAGTAAGACTCTATTCTTGCTAAGTACAGATTTTTAAGCTTTCTTATGTTTTAGCAACTTCTAGATTTCCCAGTTTTTCTGCAATGCAATGTCACTTGTGGTCTAGACCTTCAACTCACTAACCAATGTTCCCCTCATGCTCTCTGGCTTCCCTCTTAACAAGGTCCCTGACAATATTCTCATTTTTAATATTATTACTATACTTTCATTATTTCTTAATTTGGATTGATTTCCTTAATATGCATCACTCTCACAACTAGTATACTGGCTGTTATTCTAAGTATCAAATTAGCTACACTTTGAGACATTGACTTGCTCCAACCATTTCTCTTAACTCATTTATGTTGCTAATGACCTTTTTACTATTATGGAATTTTTTAAGGTTTATGACTTATATTTATTATAAATACTGTCATGTTTTCTATACTACTATCAAAGAATTGCACTTTGTTCTTAGCTCCAGACTTCAGATTTAAGTCAAGTAACTTTAAACCTTTTTTTTTTGCTTTAGCATTTTCTCTTTTGAGTTAGCACTCTCATCATTTTACTCAGTTAGTACTACTTTAGGATATTATTTTGCCAAGTCTATATTTAGTGCTAGTATCTGTGGCTAGTATTGTTTTATTGTTCTTGTTTCTAATGCTTCTTTTGCTACCTCTAGTATCAGTTTTTAGCCTTGCTTCACTAGTAATCTACTTTCTAGCAACTTCAGTTTGACTCTAGTTTGGTTTACTCCAGAAGTTTCCCCTTCCTTTTCCATTATTGCCATCTCTTGACTTTGTGCTAGCAATCTAGCACCACTTCTGCATTTAGCAGGCCTTTCTGAGACTTGGCTTAACTTGCAACCCACACTTTGCTTAGTCTGTTCATACTCTCCTTGTGAAACTGCTAGTTATTGTGTAGTCTACATAGCAACTAAGCAGCAATAAATTGTCATCAATAGTCAAATATTAGAAATAACAACATACTTATAAAAAGTATGTAAGATAATTAGCAGAAAAGCTGTTTAAAGTACCTCAAATATATTTGAAATCCTCAGCAATATGCTGTTCTGGCTCAATGTCTGATAGTATTTAGAACTGTGGAAATCCTCTCCAGTAAATTTTGTTGGCAGTAATACTTTAAGCAACTGATTTGAAGATTTTAAGAATATCATGATGCAAGAAGTTAATTTGAAGAATTGCTGCTATCTGCTGGCAAATTATCCAACTGCCTACTTTCATGAGCAGCATTGAAGCTTTCAAAATTCTCAGAGTTAGTCAAGTACTAGAATTATAGTATAGACAAGCTAATCCAGCACTGCCAGAGTAAGAGATTTTGCAGCATTATACTAAGTCTCCCATACATCTTCAGCTCTAATGTTGTTTATTCTCATCTATATCTACTTTGTTTTTATATATCTCCAATTCTAATCTTGTTTATTCCCATTTATATTGAACTCTCACTGCTTGAATTCTTGTAAAACCTTACTATAAACAGAAATCTGAGCTATTCTGAGTTGTGTCCATGTGAGCACTTGGAACAGATTAGACTAGATTAGATGGGATAAGATTCTAAATGGCTTTCAGCTGTATTAACATCACTACTAATTTGCCTCAACTCAAAGGCTAAGTATGTTTTGTATCTTTTATTTTCATGAGCTCACAATAATGTTTGAAATATGAAATTACATTAGATTTACAACATGTAATTACAAATTACAACATGTCACTGTTACAGCTTCAACACTATCAACATTGACAATGCCTCAGCAATCTACTACTAGGAACCACTCTCCAGCCAATAATTGCTCCCCAGCCAAGCAAAGCTCACAATTCTCATGAAAGAACAATGATTGGACAGAGTTTCTCTTTGCTTTTTGCACTGCAATGAGCTTAGATATGCAACAAGGAAAATAAATATATGTCAATTTGTATTCTCACATTCTCATTGTAACTCAGATACTAGGACAAGTCCCCTTTTACCAGTTAATTGTGCTTAAAAACTTATACTGTGACTTTTGAACTCTTTCCTTGAATGGAAATACTGCAACTCATAAGCTTGTCCTTTCTTACAAATATGTGCTTATGCTTTGTTTCAGATTTCATTAACAATAGCAAAATAAAAAGAAATTCAAGATGACCATGCATGACTTCCCTCTTTCCTTATACAATAATATACACTGCTTCAAACAATTTCTGGTTTCTCTGATCCAAGCAACCAAGATCTTAAAGAAGAATTTGATTATAATGAGTATAATGCAATTACTGAAGGGCTCTGTTTAGGGGCACTTCTGACTATGGTGAATTTTTGATTTTCTTGTGTATTCATATGAATTAATGTTCTTTTTAAGTTTGCCAATGTATTTTATTTAGCTCTTGGATAGACAAAATGGAAGCTCATGCAAAAATGAGCTCATTTGCTGAGAGGTATGGCATTACCATAATTATGCTGGAAATCATAGCTTATTCAGCAGTTCTGATACATGAAGATGCTGTTGCAATTCTGTGTCAACATTGTATACTTAAGCTTGTTTTGCCTTGAGTTTGGTCAATCAATGAAACATGGCCAAAAATCTTTTTTCTTTTGCAGATTTTGATTATAACACTCTCAAGTTGTTCAAATGAGCAAAGGAAACATTGGATTATTGGAATCAGTAGGCTGACATTTTGCATATTCTAGAAAACTCTCATGTACATTTGTAGGTTGATTTATAGTCATGATAATTGTAATGATAATGTCTCTTGCCTTTGCCAATAATGTATTCAAAAGGCACAGCAACAACATGAGAATGAGCATGAAGGTAATCAACATTCCTGAGCAGAGATAACCAGCAAGTTGTAGCCTATTCCCACTCTGACTCATCTAGGTTGCTAGCAACCAGTTCCCCATTGTGATCTCCTTTTGGTTTCATTACTTTACTCATGATAAATACTGTCATGTTTTCTATACAACCATCAAAGAATTGTATCTCCTTCTTAGCCCCAGACTTTAGATCTAAACCTTGTAATTCTAAAGCCTCTTCTTTTTCTTTAGTGCTTTCTCTATTGAGTTAGCATCCTCATCATTTTGTTTTGCTAGTACCATCTTCAGGTACTGTCTTGTTAAGTCTATGTTTAGCACTAGCACTTATGGCTAGTCTCAGTCATTCCTTGTCCTTTTTGCTAATGCTTTTGCTATTGCCTAGAACCTCTCTCTAGTACTACTCTGCCAGCACTGCTTATGCCAGCAACTTCATATGCACTCTAGCTGGATTTACCTGCAGAGTGCCCTTCCTCTGCTACACTTCTCTCTACTGACCTCATGCTAGTGACCTAGCACCTCTTGTACTAAACTGGGTTCTCTGGGACCTAGCTTGACTTATGCTCTCATTTTGCTTAGTCCATTCATACTCTACTCACAAAACCACTAGTTGTTGTAACAGACACCATCACCAGTCAAGTATTGACATCAGCAATTTGACAGCAATGACAACAGTGAGCAACATGACAACAGTGAGGACAATGGCATGGATGACCAGCAATGGCAAAGCTGAGGGTCATGACAGCAGTGAAGGTGATGGTAATAAGGATGGTAATAAGGACTCAGAGGGGTCCAATAGGATGTTGAGATATTCAATTATAAACAAGTACAAAGAATGGAGCAAGCCATTGGTGCAAAATAACTTGTCTTACATCCTTGTAATAGCAGGTGAAGCTCTTCCTCTATGATCATGATATCGGTTTTGAACCTTTTCAACTTCTTGTAGCCAATCTGTCCTGAGGCAAAGCATTGTCCCAATAACTGAACAATACAATAATGCCAGGATTAGTCCAGCCCATAGGCCGTAAAGGTGCCAATGCCAGCCAAATGCTAAATATATGCTGGATGGAATACCTTTTTGACAAGTCAGCATAAGAGAAAATAGATGCTAGCAGTCCAGGAAACCTACCAATGAAATAGAAGCCACTGGAGAATGTGTGAATCAATCAGTTGGTTACCTCCTTTGAAAGCAGACGGGAAGACGGACCTGATATTCAACAGTGCACCTGTATACTGTAACCCACAGTTATTTACTTGGCTAAAGGGATCAGGACGGCAACTCACTTGTCTACCCATTGCCCTCAATAATCCACTCGTGACACACGTGTTGCTGTCGACTATTTGGAGCGGCGCGAATAAAGGTATAATAGATATAATGTTTGCTATGACCTCTGATTTGCATCATGCTGTCAACGATGATATAACATTAATTACAATATCCTCACCAGGATCATTACTGAGCAGACGTGCAAGGGGTTCACGGAAGAGCATACATGAAGAGCTGCAAAAACATGAGAGGAAAGGGTTGCGTCGTGAGGCAACAGGTAATTACCAACCTGAGAAAAATGGAAGTCATCAAAACTAAGAAAATTGATGCATTGGCCGCTACGTGAGCTCTACGATGATCCATCGTGCCTAAGTGATGTCCAACGCTGGAAAAAGATACGTTCAAATAAATGAAAGAGGCTTGAATGTAACGATGCTCACCGTATGCTCACAGCAGTGCTCACTGAAACACCTACTTGCCATGTAAGATAAGCTAAGGTAGTAAGGACTGACTGAAAAGCCATAGAGATGGGTCCCAGACTAAATATAATGAGCAACTAAAATGATTTAAGTAATGGATGTGTGTACAAGGATGAAACGAGAACAAGAATTTCCCATGCCCACCATTCCGACGCCACTTGTGCTGAGGCAAACACACAGTGAGAAAGCACGAGAAATACGCTGGATGCAAACTGACCGACACTATACATGCCGAGTCGAGTCAATTCACCAAGATTGGTAAATATCTCCAACGAGATTGGATGCCACGCCGCATCAGGGACAAAAAAAACGCCATAAATGATCGAAATGATGGGGACCACTCCCCAGGATATTGCAGCGCTAATAGGAGCACCTATGAATCCTAAATTATAAGGTTCGGGGCCCCATACTCAAAATAGATCAGCAGTAACCAAAGTTTTCAACGGCAAAAGCAAGTCTTACTCAAAACGTAGTGCAGAAGTACGTTCAATGACGCAACGATGAGCATGATTTGAGTATGGACAAAAAGGTAGCCTTCGTTTGATGCTGCAGTTCAGATTTACAAACAGTGGTGTGCTGAGGATGCCTTACCTTGACTCTGGAAATATCGTCTATGATCGAATCAGATGATATACGAGAATTATTCCAGAACATTTCCTGACCTCGAGATCTCCCTGAAGGCCAAACCTATTTTTGGTTGAAATCACCGTGAGTCATGAGGCGTCAAGTCTCATTCGCGGCCCTCACCTGGTAACCCTAGAGAGAACCAGCGTAAATACACCCCGACCAACTTAGCAATATCTTGGTCTTGGCTAAGATACAACATAATGCTTTCCATGTGCAGCCATAGAACGAGAATTGGCTTTGTACAAGGTGAGTAGGATAATTGAGGTTTGTCAGAATCAGAAAAGAAAGCTCACAATCATAGCAATCAACAAGACAACCGCTGTATAAAGACAAAAATTGAACAAAGTCGTTGAGAGCGAGATAGAGCTGCTTACTCGTGCGCTGTGTCCACAATGCCAAAAGATCTGGATGTCCGGAAGTGTGGGCTGAAGGGAGCATCGTCTCTAAGGGACTTGCAAGACCTCGAAGGATACTTATCCCAGTCAAGTTAGCTGTCACAGAGCCCAGACAAAGAGCAGCAAGAGCAGAGGTGGAAAAGTGTCCTATGAAAGCTACTGAAACAAAGGTAAAACTGAACTCTACAAGAGTCGATCTTTCGATGTATTAGCACTTTGTTCATGGCAAAGAGAATGAACAAACCCAGAGATAGCCACTGCGGATTGGAAAATGATGCGTATCTCATGCCAAAATATCTCCATAGAAGACGCTTTGGTGTGGATTGAACATTCGGTATTCTTAGATATCAGAGGTGTAGTCTCCTCTGCTCTATCGTAGTCGCGTGTCATGTTTGGAGGTTATCTGCTATATCTGCCCACCACTCCTTTATATATGGAATTGAACCTCCAGCTCGGGTTTTATTTGGGAAGCTTGTTGGCCAACTTTTTGGGTTTAGAAACAAGACATCACACTGTTAGAACTCTTGAGGTGGACTGATTAGCTATCCTCGCGGCCCAAGAAGCAACCATTGCATTTATTCCGGAGTAGACACTGAAAATAAGCTTTACACTCGTGCCCATACCTGAGACAGGATAACCATATATGGATGTACACATAGTATGCCCGAGCTGATATGGAGTCGATATATGATGACTAAACATATTTACTGACTTTGGGATGTGCGGATTCGAGAAATCAATGGACATATATGGATATGTGAGGGCGTCAAGTGTGGGCGTCAATGAAATCACTCCCGCTTGATGCGGATATTAACACGTTGACAGACAACAGGTAATACAACGTGCATTGTAACAAAACAGTCCGTAATTGGGAACAATAGCTCAGTCAAGCGACCATCATTTATGAAGGATGGTCTAGTACTCGATACTCGGAGGTAGAGAAATTCAAAATAGACTGTAAGTACCAGTAGGAAAAGGAAAAAGATGGCGCCACATCTGAGATTTCCGCATGTTCGGGAAAGGCCACTAACGTATACCCAAGTTTCGTGGACACGGGCACAAAAGGGACTCTGTGTGCGTTTCTTTTATTTCTATATAGGCGCCCGCGTGTCCACTTCCGATTCTTACTATGCACGGCTTGCTCAGAACTACGGGGACGGCAATGGCGACCAAGCGAACTAAATCGCATCACCCCGAGAAGAGCACCAAGATCGAACGAGACCTAGTGTTCTAATCCCTGAGAACACCGACACCCTCCTCGACCTCCGTACTTCAAGCCTTTCTCTCCGTGTACGCAAATGTCCTGGCGATATATCAGCAATTCTGTATGATTCTGGTATGCAACCGAGGTGCGAAAGTGAATTGACCTGTCAATCAAACGATGCAGGAAGAAGCTTGACTGGTACCGTACATCCGGGACAAAAATTCTTCTGGTAAAATTTATCTTTCGCAGCACGTGGGCAATTACAGCACATATCTGGATTCGGCTTTGACCCACGACTCGATAACGGGCTGAATATCAAGATGGTCTGTTATCAATAAATACATAAACGAGGAAGAACCAACGCGTGCACATGGCAGTGACCTAAATCTACAACCAAACAACTTTGATGTTCTAATATGCAATCGAAGTGCGAAATGTGAGCAATACATCCAAGATGGAAACTCATCTCTTGAAATTGATCCCCTGTGCACATGAACGGCACGCCAACAGACGATTAGAAGAGTCTTCAGATTGAACGGCAACCCTTATCAATTTCACACGATCTTCAAGCTGTTGGTTCAATCGCAATCGCTTCCGCCAAATGACAGTGAGCTCAATGAATCTCTAGTCAATCTCATGAATCTATGCAGCACCGAGCACGAAGCTGCAGCCCGCTGAGATCCAAAATTTATAGCCAAGTAAGTCGCAATTGGATTAGGTCAAATCGAGTAGCTGCAGCCCTTGTTGATTGCCCTAACTACCCTGGCGACAAGTTCTGCCCTCACAACGTAGACTCTTTCTTTTTCCTAAGTAGATGTGGATCTTATACCAATCCCAGCTTCCCCACCAACTTCTAACCATGTCGCTGGTTCGTTTAAAATTCATCTATCCTTCATTTTCTGATTTGATCTACATCACAACGCCGGCATTAGCTAGTCAAATCATCCACCCGCATCGTCATGAGCACTGTGAGCCACCAGATTGCCTCGCCCCGTCACCAGCAAACGATCTAGGTACCCCTCACACGCCTCTACAGTCGTAGCACTCTCGGCAGTTTTGGGGCAAGTAACGCGCACTCGGGCATGCTTTGTTCTATGTACGTCACGTCTTCCCGTCCCATATTTTATCAAGATACTGATTGATGGTTTGGGGTGGGTAGCAGCCGACGGCCTCGCTCTGTCAAGCTGCGTTTGACCATGGAAGTTTATGGGGCTTGTTACGGCGCTCCCCTCCTGCGCCGTCTTCGCTGATTGCGGAAGCGGAGGTGTTGGTCATGGGAAGCAGGGCAGGACAGGGAGGAAGTACAGCGGTAGGGGCTCAAGGGTATATATATTCCTCCAGAGGACGCAGCGAAGATCGAGGAAGAGGAAGAGTGGCGTGAGCCTGAGTGGAGGGCTTTGTTGCGCGAGGTACGCTACATCCTTGATCTACTTGCGACAAATGCTGAAGGTGACCTGGGTGGAATATGCGGTGTTAGGACGATAGCGGCTATACCACTTCGATAACGATATCAGTCTGGTGGCCGTATTTAACCTTGTGAATGATACCTCTCGCGAACGATACAGAAGCCTCATATCAAGCACGAATCCTCTCAGATCCCAAGATCCTCCCAGCTCTTCCTGGAGCGGTAATAGATCAACCGTACCGACTTGCTTGCCGTCTAGTTCTAGCTCCCCGTCTACGCCCCACACGCATATATGTCTGTCCATACTGTGCCTGCATCTGATGTTCGCTCAGTACTCTATATCTCGGCAGCGGACCGCTGTGATATAAATCCATTGCAATGGTTGTATATCTATTTAACCAGAATCCCCAAAAACTCTAAGGATCCTTGGGGCGCTGTACGACTCACGCTACATAACATTCGTTTAAGCATCGAGATTGGACCTAGCCACAGGGATCGCCGTCGCTGGGTTGTCAGTCGGTCTCCTTTTGCGAATTTGGAGAATGTCGGATGATCATAGGCAGGTGGTGGAGAGGGCAGGGGGGGCGTTGAGATTGAATAAGAGGGGTGGGTCGTGAGTCCTCCTTACTCCCTCACTTCTCAAGGTTGGTTGTGGGGTTGGTTCGTCGTTGTCACTTTTCTTCAAAAAATCCAAACTCGTTATTATTCTCCGTGATGTAATAGGTCTAGCATATCCAAGCACGAGTATGTGGTACATAGTGTGTCAGCCTGATGAGTTGGGTCAGCGTTGCAGTCCTGAGGGGAAATATATGTAAATCATGACTTGGTTATGAGACTTTCAAGGCCGTGTGTCCAGGGACAAAGTGGCACGGAAGAGTTCGGTCATACTTCCTTGATACTGAAGGGGCAGGAGGATAAGGTCGATGGCTCTGTTTCGTGCATCGGAGACGCAATACAAGAATATTTTTACACAAAACAACACAAGTTCACTCGAGCTGTCCATGTCTGTGCTCTCCTGTGCGATCAACAATCAGCCTCTTTCTCGTGATCTTTCCGAAAACACTCAGTTAGGGAGCAAACTATCAAAGTTGGCGTACGCACCCTTGTTCATTACTCCAACGCGACGCGCTTGCTTCACATTGTCAATCTTTTGGGCATCCCTGTTCACAGCGCGAGGAATAATATCATTCATGGCCTGAGACATAAGAGAACGTGAGTTGTAGCAAGCGGTGCAGACGAAGAGACCTGTACCTCGTCCTCGGTGTCTTTCAGATGAGTTGGTGCACTGTTTTTGTTCGTTCGGTTGTACACCATTTGATTGATGCGTTCGATTACACTGGGGCTGCTTACAATGCGGATGAAATGACGAAGCAAGAACATGACAAGTTTGGTCTCTGGCCCGGGATGTCGAGGCCCGTGTCCGAATATTACCAAGTCTTTTGTAGTGAGGTCGAGCCGTCGTCCGATCGAGGGAAGATATTCAACTTTTTTTTTGCAGTAGTACACACAAAATACATAGTTTACAACGCCGTGTGATGAGATCGCCGCAGGGAACGCGCGGGGGTCGGAAGTGCTAGAGTTGGAGTGAGGAACCCCAAATTGATCTAATGAGAAGCTCTACGCGGAAATCCAAGTCACTGATCGGCGAGCTCCTTCATCTAATTTTGCAGAGCTTTCGAATGAATAATCGTCGTAAAACCAGACTCAGGAGCAGGTGTACCAATCGGCCTGCACTACGGAATCATTGTATGATTGAGACTCTCCTATAAAAAATGAATGCAATAGTTATAGAGATCTGCATCTAAAATCTGACGTTCTATTGGTAACTTCTGAGCGAGTACCCCAGCAGTTCTACATCTGATGTGAATTGTCATGAAAGATAGATATCGGCCACTTGAGCCAACTTGTTGGAGTCCTCATGCTATTCTGAGCTAGGAAGCATTTTGCTACCTTGTTTTAGAAAAATTATGTCTGGACACCGCTCAAGTCCATAACGGAACGGATTTCCAACACTGAAGGATCGAAACGTGGGCACAGGAGACGAGGGTCCTGCGAGTATTTAATAATCGACATGATCCAGACACGACTGCTCTTGAGAAGAACGATATACACCGACACGGACGTTGCCTAAATCTCATTTTCGTTCCCATCCTCAGGCATCCACATCTGCTGAAATCCCATACTGCCAAACCTTTCAATGGGTATAACTTCACTCTCGAGTGGATACATCTGATATTGAGACAACCTCCACGCGGGTACACGGTTGAATTCCTCAATCATCAATCGAACGCATTCAAACTCACATTGCACCGATAGCCACACCTCTCTCTTCTACCGCAGACTCTCCCACTCAGGTTCTTTCCAACACCACCATTGGTATCCCTATTCGTCTCCCCAGGTGGATGTAGTAACCCACGCACAATACCAGTGGCCATTTAAGCCAACCAGTGTGGCTCACTAAAGACTCGGGAGACGGAGACATACCTGGGCTCTCCCGAAGAGTTCGTCAGATCATACAAGAGGAGCTCCTTCCACTCCTTTAGCTTTCCAGCTTCCGTTACTAGGCACACAAAGCACGAACAGCATTCGACGGCCACCCACAACCCCCTACCTTCCCCCCCTTTGCTCACGAGACTCATAACCTCCCATCCTTCCTCCTCCAACATTCGCACACTCCCCCCGCACCCTCCCAATCGGCTTCCTGACGCGAACAAGTGTAAATAGAGATAGAAGGTAATTCTTTTCCTCGATTAATCAAAGTCTCTCAAACCTCATAATCCCAAATCCGTGCCAAGGACCAACCTATCCTCTCCTCATCCAACAGAAAATGCACCCGTTTCGCGCCTTGAGTGTACAGATCAGGGATATCGGATGTCGGATATCGATACATTACATCGTCTCCTGAACACCTGCGCCACTGCGTGTTCAATCCCTACGAGATCCCAGGTCGTCCATCCAGAAAGGGAAGTAGCCCAACCTGGAGTGGAATGAGGTATATACAACAGCACAGGGCCATTCCGGGATTGCGTTGACAAGAATGTCCACGAGAGTGCGAGGTGCTTGTGCTTGGAGGGGGGGTCAGGTAGGAGGGGGTCCACATCAAGTCCGTTTATGGCTAGTCTGATTGGCTAGGCCGCTTGGTCTTGTATTTGCGCGGCGCGTACTCAGACCACGAGGAAAGTGAGAGTGGGCGTTTAAACCCAGGGATCTATGCTAGAAATGAGGGAGATGTCAAGCTGGGCTCGTTTGTGCGTTGTGCGTTGATGGGAGTAGTCGAGACGAAGCGAGGACCTTGATTTCGTTTTTTTAGAGCGAGGCATCGATACGGATGTCATGCTGTGAAAATCCGCGTCCATCTGAACAGGGGGTGAAAACTCAATTGAATTGTGGGGCAGCGTGCGGGGCATGGCGCATGTGCATGTGCATGCGAATGACCGACCCAGATCGACATCAGAGTACGATAGGCTCCTCTCCTCGTTCGTTCCCCGGCTCGGCTTGGCTTTGCTTGGCTGTGCTTGGCTGTGCTTTATTCTGGCCGGAACAGACAGAACGCGCTTGTCGAGGACTGATCGGTCTTTGTCTGGATAATAAGTAGGTGCCGCTGCCATCGTCGTTGCCGTTGCCGCTGTCGTTGCCGTTGTCGTAGAAGTACAATCTCGTCCTCGTCCTCATCCTTTGGCAAGGCCACGACGACGGGTGCTCCGAGTTCCCTTCGACGAGTCAAGGTGCGGACAACTGTGTGGGGGGGGAGGGGCGTGACCAGCCTGGAAATCGAACGCCCCGAGCGTCAAGCAGTAATATAACAATACCGTTTACTGCTGAAGAAAGAGATGTAGATGGGCAGAACACTAACACGATGCAGCAGAATCCAGAATCCAGAAACCGCATCCAGAGTCCAGGTATCCTAAATACTCGAGTAGGGGTTAACGTTAACGCTCAGTAATGTAATGCTGTTTGTTGCCCCGATTTGTACACCCCCCCTTGGCCTGCGCACCCGCACGGGACCCGCGCTGACCTGTGCATGACATGGATATCGTGCTGGGATTGAGGGGTCGACGTTGGGTGGGAGAATGTTGAGGACTGATTGAGTCTCCAACTCCAATCAATGCTAGTTGCCGCTGCCATAGAACACCCGTCCTGTCCTTCGCCATCCGGTGGTCAGTCAAACACGACGGGTATTCGAACCTAGCGCCCCCTCCCCCAAAGTGAAGTTGGCGAAGAAAATCACCGCGCGGTGACCATCTCGAAGGATGAACGTCGTCGCTGCTCCATACCATACCAAAAGGCGAGCGTCAAGCGAGCGGAACACTGCTACCCTCCCTTTCACGAGATGCGATTGGACACTGGACGCACATAATCTGCATGCATGCAGGCGCTGGCAGAGCTACGTGTTCCTCTTCACAGATCAAGGTACCCTCCACAGCTCAGCTGCCCATCAACACCAGCACACCAGATCCTCGACTACCCACGCACCAACACCCCCAAAGGGTCCGTCTGGCCTTTCCCGACCGCAGGCCTCGACAAAGGTAACATCAGTCATAATTACCGCCTGCAAGGTGAACGGCGGGTCATATTATGATTACGTATAGGAGAGCCGGACCCGGCTATCCTCATTCAGTGGCAATGGATAAGTAGCTACCCTCCCTTTCGCGAGATGCGATGGACACTGGACACATATAAGCTGCATGCGGGCGCTCGAGATCGAGTTCGAACGGAAGCGTTCCCTCGTTCGTTCTCCGGCTTTGCTTTGCTTTGCTTGGCTGTGCTTTATTCTGGCCGGAACAGACAGAACGCGCTTGTCGAGCACTGATCGGTCTTTGTCTGGATAATAAGTAGGTGCCGTTGCCGTTGCCGCTGTCGTTGCCGCTGTCGTAGAAGTAGAAGTACAATCTCGTCCTCGTCCTCATCCTTTGGCAAGGCCACGACGACGGGTGCTCCGAGTTCCCTTCGACGAGTCAAGGTGCGGACATGTGGGGGGGGGGGGGGGGGGTGACCAGCCTGGAAATCGAACGCCCCGAGCGTCAAGCAGTAATATAATAACAATACTGCTGTTCGCTGCTGAAGAAAGAGATGTAGTGAGGCAGAACACTAACACGATGCAGCAGAAACCAGAAACCGCATGCATTCGAAATGCGCGAGTGGGGGTTGACGTTGACGCTCAGTAATGTAATGTTGTTTGGTGCCCCGATTTGTACACCCCTTGGCTTCTGCCCCTCACCCGCGCTGAGCTATGGATGACGCTGGGGCAGGGTGTCAAAATTGGGGCTGACAGGGATATCGTACTGAGGGAGGGGTCGACGTTGGGTGGGAGAATGTTGAGGACTGATTGAGTCTCCAACTCCAATCAATGCTAGTTGCCGCTGCCATAGAACGCCCGCCAAACCTGTCGCGAGGGGACGTACCAATCCGGTACTTTTAGTCAAGCACGACGGGTGTTGATTCAAATTCCAAACCAAGCGCGCCCAAGTGAGGTTGGCCGCGGGTGACCATCTCGAAGGATGATTGTCGTCGCTGCTCCGTACCATACCGAAGGCGAGCGTCAAGCGGGCGGAACACTGCTACCAACGAGATGTGATGGACACACATACGCTGCGTGCGGGCTCCACAGCTCAGCTGCCTGTTCAACACCAGCACACCGGATCTTCGAATACCCACGCGACCCTTACGTGAGACCAAGACCGCATCGATATCGCTGGGTACGCCTATACCGACGCCAGGTGGAGTGGTAGTTACTGTTTGTCGATGCTGAGAAGTTTGAATTTTCAGCTGGGCATCGCGGTATCTCCTCCGAACGTGGATTACTGTAACTCACGCGTACAGGACGCATATACGTCCACAGTGCTAGGCCAGGCGATTACGACAAGAAATGTAATGTCTGTATTCAAGGAGTAAAAATACATGGATAGGTATAGCAACGCACAGAAAGACTATAGATTGTGATACATTGTCAAATCTCGCAAGGTTCACGACGGAGGCGGAGTTCGGGGGCCTGTGAAGAACAATGAGCTAAAGGCCAGAGGTGTGGATACAACTGACCAAAGAGACCACGGGACGGGGGAGGGAGAGGCGGGGACATGGGGGCGGCATTGACGGGGGTGGGTGCGAGAAGGGGGTTGGCTGGGAGCAAGTGAGCTGGGGACTCGGGGAAGGAAGGAAAACGCACGTCTCCACTGGGCCCAGGCGGGCATTGGCGGCTCGGGAGCAGGCGACGGCACGGCAAAGGGCGCGGGTGGTGGTGGCTGTGCGATGGCCTTGGGGACGGTGCGTGGGGGTCGCTGTCGGGGATGGACCGTGCGCCAGCCGGGGCGGGCGTGGACGGGAGTCGGCGGGGTTGCTTCTGGCGGCGCGGGTGCGGCTTCGAGCAGGGGCGGCTGCGTTCGGCGGTCAGTCATTAACTGCAGGAGAGCGTGGAACACCCGCACTGGTGGCCTCCAATCCGGCGCAAACTCGCCCCCGGACCCGTGCTTTGATTTCATCTGCATCAGTTCTGCAATCTCACTGTGTCCTGTCAGCAGCAGACCACCGACACAGCGCACGCACACGCACTACTGCAGCGCTCGACGCTCGTCTCTCAGTTTTCCGACTTCCGCCAGCAGGATCCTCACTTCGTTGGCCAGCGCTTTGCTAAAGTCATTCAAGTATCTATAAACAGAACTCAGCAGGGGATAAAACGACGGAAAATCGGAACGTACTTTGGAGGCGGTACCGGTGGACCTGTGCCATTCTTGTTCATGCTAGATAGTGGTCAATGTCAACAGCCAACGTTCGATTTCTGTTTGGCACCTGATGATGCGAGCGGAGCCGGCACAAGGCGGCCCGATGTTCGTCTGTCAAAATTTTAAGCAGTTTCAACTCGAACCTATGGCATTTATATCTCTATGGAAGGATGCCACACGTCATACACGACGCAGTCTATTCGAGTAACAGTCATCCTTCCAAGCTGCTCCATCCTCTAAAGCGACTTTTCAAAGTGACGACCCATGCTTCTGACGGAACTAACGACCAAACCTACTCAACGACCTAAACTCTCTTCGCGTCCTCACTCAAAACCTCCTGTGACCTCTCCACAGAACACTGAGAGCCCGACGCATTGTCTCTACTCCCGCAGCAGACCTACAACGCAGGGGTCCTTGATGTGCGGTGCCCGACGACGAATACGGCACTGGTATCTCTACGCCTTCGATACGAAAGACCGTTCGCGCCGCTCAGTACGAACGACGGATTCCGATTGCTGGAAAAATACGTCGTGTTTAGTGTTTGGATCGACGACATTGTACTGTACAACGCGATGGGAAGCGCCATATACAAGTACCGGAGATGGATGATCGCGTTGGCACACACACCAATGTAAGATGCATTGTGTCGAGGAATGAGGATGAGGACGTTTGTGTGTTCGTTTGTTGGAGATTCAGAGCGCATTGGATGATGAATAATATTCTTTTTTGGCAGGAGGGGGTCCGTTTGGGCGCTCGAGCGTGGAGGCTGGGTTAGTCATTCAATTGGGAAGGCGGTTGTGCGTTGTGCGTTGTGCGTTGTAGTGGAGAGGAGAGGATACATCCGTGCAGACGCAGACAGATCTTCTCAACCCAAACGCGCTTTCTGGAAAATCTGTAGGGCTAGTACTAGTGGGTAGCGGTGCAGGCCTGTGTGTGTGTGTTGTGTGTGTATGCAATAACCCCTTAACCGCATTGATTCGACACGCCTCACCGAATACGTGCCGTTCACCCACACATCACTCGTCTACGGGCCGAGACAACGTACGTGTACGTGTACGTGTTGATTAGGTGTTTATACACAGCGGAAGCGCACGGCTAGCACAAGCGTTCCGAAGCGCAGCGCGCGAGTGTGGTTCACGAATGCATGCATCTCCACGCACCGCGCACCATACGTAACTCCGGACCATCGTAGAATCGTAGAGAAACGCGCATACGGACTTGAAGGGGACTTTAGGTTTAGTGCAGGTTTAGCACAACGGCGTTCGACGCGTAGTTCTCTTTGGTTCGTATACGTGTTCGTATACGTACGGATATGACAGGAGGGAGGGGGGGGGAGGGGGGATAAGTATATAAGTACTACGGATCGGGTCGTGCAGCGCATAGAGAGTCGGGAGCCGAGGACTTTCGTTCGTCTGGAAGACGCGCTCGACGCGTCTTTTTGTTGGGTCTGGCGCTGCTGCTGCTGCTGTAGCAGGAGGCCAGGAGGCCTGGACTGAGAAGAGGAAGAAGTTCTGAAAGCCACGCCAACGCCAACGACGATAATCAATCAAAAAGTTAGGATAAAACAAGGAAATCGAGAAATCGAACATACAGACACAGTGCATGTGGCCGAAGAAGAAGAGGATCTAGAAGCCACGGGTTCAATTCCACCTAATTGCACTGAAATTTGAATTTGAATTTGAATTTGAATTTCGCGGGGGGGAGTCATCGCGGTCACGTGTGTTGCCGAAGGGAATGACTTTTGGCAACCCCCATCATAAACTACGAATTCCTCGTGATTTCATCGAACCCACATCACTCGTTCTCTCGTCATCTCTCAATGTTCTACTCGACTCACTAGCTTTATTGTCAATCCATCCCCGCAGTGCGTTTCCAACTTGTTTATTTACGACGGGACGGGAGGGAACGAAGAGGCATAGACAGTGATGCGTAGTTCAGCTGTGTATGTATGTATGTATGTATGTACGTATACTTTTATTAAATTTGCATACCCCGAAACTCGGAGCCTGGAACGAAGTATCATATTTTCGGGAACCGGAACACCGTAGTGACTTATATTTCTATACGTGGACAAACCCCCCCAAAAAATACGGATCGAGGATCTCCCAAGTCAAGATCTCAAGTCGACCTGTAGATAAAGTCCATTCATTCGTTCAACCTACTCAAGCACGAGGATTCATTTGATGAGACCTGTCATGTATGCCTGAACTTGCTGTGGCCTGCATGGGGGCTGGAAGAAAAGCACCCGTGATGGCTCGAGAAATGTACAGAGGGGTGAGGGGACTGGGGGGGATATCAGATCTGACTGTAGGTACAGAGCTGACTATAGAGTGCACCCTCTATATCCAAAGCTCAGCTAGGGTTCCGAGGATGTCGAACATGGGCACTTTGTCTATGGGACTCGAAAGACATGTAAGTGATTCTCTGGTGTGATAATTTGGGGAGTGCTGTTTGGTCCACATGGGGAGATGAGCTTGGTTCATGCCCTTGCTAAGTCCTAAACTCATCCTCACTACATTTGGTCAAGTCTTTGTATTTCATCAACTCAATGCTGAGATCCAGATCCAATCTCACTACATTTAGTTAGGCCTTTGTATCAATGTGTTGATAGTCTTGTCATTGCCAATGTCAGTCTTTACTATGATTTCACTCTAAACCTTCTTTCCTTTGTATTTCATCAACTCAATGACAAAATCCAGACCCAATTTCACTATGTTTAGTTAGGTCTTTGTATTTCATCAATGTGTTGATAGTCCTGTCATTGTCAATGTCAGTAAATGTAAGTCTTTACTATGATTTCACTATAAAAAAACATAATGCTGAAATCCAGGTCAAACTTCACTTCACATGGTTAGGTTTTCAATATTTCCAACTCTTTCAAATGATTGTCATTCAATATTTCCAACTCTTTCAAATGATTGTCACTCAATATATCATTGTCAATATACTTGAAAATCTAGAATCATTGATGAATCAAAGTATCCTCCACCTTCTGTCCCCTTTTTACTCATACACTTTGAAGAGCATTTTTGACAATTTTTTGCCACCAAAATATACTAAAGAGAAAGAAATTAGGGAAGTAGCCTGAGTGATGATATATCTATAATCTCATTCATGGTATAACTAAGTGGTACCAATACTCAGCAATCATACTTTTGACTTGTTTTTTTCTCAAAGTGGTGACAATGCTCTATCTAATCCAGATTTATTACACATCACACATCTGTTTTCTTCAACTCAATATAATCATCCAATTACAAACTATTCACCTTCAAATCAGAAACCCTGTAGATCCTCAGAAACAGGACCTAGCCTGCAGCTATCAGCAATCCAATCTATGCAAACATACATATATGTCATAGTAAGAGAGTTGCAGCTGTAATTCCAGGAGATGGCTCAGAAGAGTGATCAAATGATTGTGATATAGTCTTGCACTTGCATGGAGGTCAATTGAAGCAGATCAGTCACTTGCACCCATATTACACTCCATTGCATTATACCATCATCTTTCCCACTGGACAGCCTGGATTTCACACCAACATTTGCTCTCATTTTGGACCACAGAATCAACAAAGATCAGAAAAGGTCACCCAAACAGCATATTATGCATACAGGCTGCAGCAAAGGACTTTGGAATTCAATGCACCATTTTTCTGGAGTGGGAGGCTATTTCAACAATATGTTGTGGATGCATGGGCTTCTACTGAACAAAACAAGTTGAATTGGATTCGACACAATCAGAAGAAGATCAGAGCTGAAGTTTATCAGGGAGTAGTGGATGCTGCTGCTGGAGATGAACAAGTCACCCTACAAAGCCAACGTGTTATCCTCCCATCCTCACATACTGGAAGTGATCAACAGATGCAGCAATTATTCCAGGACTCTATGTCTATCTGCAGGAATTTTGGAAAACCTGATCTCTTCTTGACTATGACTGCCAATCCAAAGTGGTCAGAAATTGAAGAAGCTCTCTTGAAGGAACCTGCAGTCAATGGGAAAAGGCAAACAGCTGCTGATTGACCTGATATTGTTGCTAGAGTATTTGAACTCAAGAAAAATGCTGTGGTGAAGGAGATCAAGGAAGGTCTCTTTGGCAGCTGTGTGGCTTATGTTCATACCATTGAATTCCAAAAGAGAGGACTTCCACATATGCACATCTTGATCTTTTTCCATTGCCATCACAGGATCAAGGATGCACCTGATGTGGATTCCATTGTCTCTGCCCAAAGTCCAGATCCAGTCACTCAGCCTCAATTGTATTAATTATTGGCTTTGTTGGAATCCTAGATTCAGTTACTTATCTTTGTTGTCAGGTTGTTACTCCAACATGGTCCATGGTCCATGTGGAGCTGCCAAACCCAATGCTAAGTGCATGGTAGATGGCAAATGTTCCAAGAAATACCCAAAGGAATTCCAAGAGGCTACTCAGTATGGAGATAATGGCTATCCTCAATATGCTAGGCCTGACAATGGCCACTTCTTTGAAAAGAATGGTCGTCAAATTCTTATCTCTCAGCCAAGTACAAATGTCACATCAATATGAAGGTCTGTGCTTCAGTGGAAGCCATCAAGTACATCCACAAGTACACCTACAAAGGCCATGTTAGGACAACTTTGGAGATTGCTGGAGAGCAGATGGACCAGAGGGATGAAATCAAGGAACACTTGGATGCCAGATACATCTCTGCACCTGAGGCTTGCTGGCACATCTTTGAATTCAACATGCATGGAGAACATCCTCCTGTATATCAATTACCTGTGCATTTGGAGGGCCAACATGAAGTCTACTTTCAGGATAATGAACCTTTGCAGATGGTAGCTGCTAGGCTTAATGCAAACAAGACTGCACTCACTGCTTGGTTTGAAGCCAATGCCAGATTCCCTAATAACAACACCACTTATCAGAGCTTTCCAACCAAGTTTGTCTATGAAGCTTCCAAAAGGACCTGGAAGGAGAGGCAGAGAGGAACAGCTATTGGGAGGATGTACTTTGCTTCACCTCAACAGGGAGAAAGGTTCTACCTCAGGATGCTCCTAACAGTTGTGACCAATGCAACATCATGGGCTGATCTCAGAATGGTCAATGGCCACACTTATCCTACTTACAAAGGGGCATGCAAGGCCCTTGGTCTCTTAGAAGATGATGCAGAATGGAGGCAGTGTCTTGCTGAAGCTGCTCCAATCCAATCAGGATCAGTTCTCAGACAGCTCTTTTGCACTATCCTATTTCACTGTGCTCCTACCACTCCAGAAGCTGTATGGGATGAATTCAAGCACTCCATTTGTAATGATCTTTGACACAGATTGGAGAATATCTGGCAGTACAGGGACAGAGTCTTTACTGAGGAAGATGTCCATGACTATGGCCTTCATCTGATCAATGACAATTTGAAGAATTTTGGCAAGACTCTTCAAGACTTTCCCAATATGCCAGAACCCCAGCAAGTTTGGAATGTAATTTCAGGCAAGTTGGACATTGTATAAAGAGTTGACATTGATACTGATCAAACAATTTCAGGAAATAGGCTTTTGCAAGAAGAAACAGATTATGATGTTGAGGAGTTGAAGAGAAGAGTAGATGAAAACAAGGCCAGATTTAATAGTGAACAACTGGGAGCCTTCAATGAAGTTATGGACTCTGTGGACAACAACTTGGGCAAGATGATATTCATTCACAGTGCAGGTGGATGTGGCAAAACATTTGTCTACAACACTTTGGCTTCTGCTGTTCGGTCAAATGGAGATGTGGCATTATGTGTAGCATCATCTGGAATTGCTGCCTTATTGCTGGAGGGTAGTAGAACTGCACATTCAAGGTTCAAAATCCCCATTCCTGCTCTGGAAACATCCATTGCCAATATCAAGAGAGGAACTCAGTTATCTCAACTCTTACTCCAGACCAAAGTTGTCATCTGGGATGAAGTCCCAATGCAACACAAAAATGCCATTGACTCTGTGGATTGAGGGTTCAGAGACATCCTGGAGAAGGATGTCCCTTTTGGTGGAGTGACTGTGGTGTTTGGAGGAGATTTTAGGCAAACTCTCCCAGTTATCCAGCAAGGACTCAGGCAGCAGATGATTGCTGCTTCACTCAAAAGGGGAAGACTATGTGATCAAATTCAAGTCCACTACTTGGTTCAAAACATGAGATTGGATCAGACTCCTGATAACATTGCTCATGCAGCTTGGTTATTGGATGTTGGTGCTGGAAAAAACCTTGGGCCTGGAGAAACAGTACAACTTCCAGAAACCATGATCTGTGATGACAATTCTGTCACTGGATTGATCTCTTCCACTTATCCTCATATTGATCACCATCAAGATGATCAGTATTATCTGGACCATACCATCCTTTCTGGCAAGAACTCTGATGTAGAGGATATCAACTCTGAAGTTCTGCAGAAATGTCCAGGAGAAGAGAAAATCTTGCAGAGTGCAGACTCTGTCATATCTGATGATGGGAATCCTAATGGTCTTGCATTGTATCCAATGGAATACCTCAACTCTCTCAGAGCCAGCAGTTTGCCCTTGGCTAGATTGGCTCTGAAGATTGGTGTTCCTGTCATGCTGCTCAGGAATCTGGATACAATCAAAGGACTTTGCAATGGGACAAGAATGATTGTCACCCACATCAGCACCAGAGTTCTCAGATGTAGGATCATCAGTGGGGATGCCAAGTTTGCAGAATAAATTGTTTTGATTCCAAGAATCAACATGGATGTGTCTGAAGAAGATTTGCCAATTCCATTGTGCAGGAGACAATTCCTAGTTTGATTGGCCTTTGCTATAACAATCAACAATTCTCAGGGTCAATCAGTCAAGCATGTTGGATTGGACCTTCGATCAGGAGTTTTTTCACATGGCCAGGTTTATGTTGCACTCTCTTGGTGCACATCAGGAGATTGTATCAAAGTCATCTTGGACCCAGAAAACACATCAAGAAAGACTGCAAATATTGTCTATCAGGAAATCCTGAATGGTTTACAAATGTAAGTGTGACTTTTATTGGACTCAAGCAACAAATTGCTAACTTTTATGGACTTCAGCACCTAATGTCTATAGCTGGACCATGTAGTATAGATATTCTTAATGGTTTACAAATGTAAGTGTGACAGTTTAAATAATTGCTTGGTTAGTCCTAACTTTTATAATTTTCAGCATCTCTAATATATACCAGTGGACATTGTAGTATTTTGTTAATAATGTAATATAGATACATGATTGGTTCATACATGAAATCTCAGTGTAAAAACATAACTGAATGAATTGAGGTTGGGTCTGGGACTTAGCATTGAGTTTGAAATACAAAGACCTAACCAAACAAAGTGAGGTTGGGTCTGGGACTTAGCATTGAGTTGAAAATACAAAGACCTAACCAAACAAAGTGAGGTTGGGTCTGGGACTTAGCATTGAGTTTGAAATACAAAGACCTAACCAAACAAAGTGAGGTTGGGTCTGGGACTTAACATTGAGTTAGAAATATAAGGACCTAACTGAATGAAGTGAGGTTGGGTCTGGGATAAAGCATTGAGTTAGAAATACAAGGACCTAACCAAACAAAGTGAGGTTGGGTCTGGGATGAAGCAAGAGCTACAGGCCCATGCCAAAGGCATGGGGCATAGCTTGTCTATAATATATGGGATGACTCCTGGGAAAGTGGCTGTGCCTCAATCTTCCAACAACCTGGGAAGATTCCTTATGTAATGCTTATGTGAAATTATGTAAGTTGGCTGGCTTCAAATTTTCAGCCTTTTCCTTTGGTATGGTGGCAAAGATCAATCATTGCACCAAATCACTCTTTCTTTTGACCTCTCTTTCCAATATGAAGCATCAAACATTCTCTCTGCTCTGATACTGTGAGAATAAGCTTTGTTTGGCCTGATAGACTCTACTGACCCTCTTTTGGAGGTTTTTACACTTAACTGGCCATATATGCTCTACTTTTTGTCATCTCCAATCACTAATCATAGCTGATAACCAGATTTCCACTATTGCATCCTTCTTCAGGCTTTTTCTAAGCATTGAGTAGCTTTCTCTTCTTTTGGGTGGGCTTTTTTTTCTTTGCTTAATTGTCCAATGGCTGATTTTGGTGGTTGTTTCTATATTGAAGCTGAATTGGGCTAGGTGTACTCTTTTTCTGAGTGTAACTTTTATGGACGAATCATGGCTGAAATCAGACTTCACTACATTCTTCATTAGGCTCCCTTTCTGAGTGTTCAGTAGCTTTGCAGGTATGCTTTTTATATATTTGTCTGAGAACTAATTCAAGTGTTATCCATTTTCTTTTCTAAACAGTTATTGGCTTTCTGCTTTTAAGGTAGATCTCTTTCAAACACCAAATTGCTAACCTCTGTGAATTTCAGCACCTAATGTATATGAGTTGACAGTGTAGTATAGATATTATCAATAGTTCTGGGACTTAGCATTGAGTTTGAAATACAAAGACCTAACTGAACAAAGTGAGGTTGGGTCTGGGAATTAGCATTAAGTTTGAAATACAAAGACCTAACTGAACAAAGTGAGGTTGGGTCTGGGAATTAGCATTAAGTTTGAAATACAAGGACCTAACCAAACAAAGTGAGGTTGGGTTTGGGAATTATCATGAAGTTTGAAATACAAAGACCTAACCGAATGAAGTGAGGTTGGGTCTGGGATGAAGCAAGAGCTACAGGCCCATGCCGAAGGCACGGGGCGTAGCTCGTTTACCATAAATGGGTGTATCTTTGTCAGCATTGGTGAGCGCTGACAAATTCTAGTCAACAGAATTCTTCCCAGGAGTCATCGTATAGGCACAGCCACTTTCCCATGTCTGTCTTCGCATAATCTATAGTAGGGATTCAAATAAGTACGTCAAGTACGTCATGACTTCGAATTTGTTTTTCTGCCATTGGCCTCCACAGCGCCGCTCCACTACATTCCATGTGCTACTATACCCCGTTTGATCTACGAATACTCCAAGGTTACTCAACCATTTCTCGGCACTTTCACCTGGTTGTTTTCAACAACATATCTTGTCGATCCTACTTACAATGAAAGAGTCGCACAGTGAAGTTCTTCCAGTTGATCCTTTGTTAGACGAGTGACCTGATATCCATCAGTCTGACTTCATCGCATCGTGTTTCTATATCTCCAGCTTGAAATCAAAGCACCTGAGAATTCGCAAGGGTTGATTTTAACTTCGCTATCTTCGGGCTGCTTCCCATCAGCTAAGCTTTTTGATCTTCCAAATAGTTTTTTCGATTGATAGTCATCGTACAACTCAGTTTTTCCGTCGCAGTTCTTTTCGCTGCCACAAACGTAAGGAGATGCTATTCACGATACACAGAACAACCTATCGAGGTCCGTCAAACCCATGAATGGGAGTCTCAGAACAACCCTCGGATGGATGATGAGATGTTCACATAGTACGTACAGTGCATGTTCTTCTCTAAATCTGAATGAGATGGGAAATTTGTGGTAGTATCGAAGCGGATGAATTTGAAACCGTATCGAGCTTGTTATCCTCTTTCTACAATGGGTAGATCAGGATTATAATTATACTTTCCTTCTACCAAAGATATCGCATCTACGATGTTAGCATAATACTCTCCCAATTAGGATCGTATTTGCGCTGTTCAATTAATTCAGAACATGTCATTATAATGCATGGGTCATCAATAACCTGCCATTCGTGCTTGAGCTTCAAGTTCAATCTGAATTTGTTACGGATCGGTTCGAAGTGAGTTCTTGCCATCAAATCGCTTTCTGCTCGTTGCAGGACTGCTTGCGCCGTAGCTTTTGTTAGAGTCGTATGAGCGGAGTAGGGGATATGTACAGAGAGATTTACGGATTCGAGTCGAGATTTGCGAACGTCATGTGCCCAGGAAATAGTAAGACGGCTGAACAGTTCCACTATGGTCTGCAAGTGGCTATCATTGAAGCACATAACGATGGCGCTAAATGATGCGAGCGTAGAAAGCCTCTCGAGTACAATTGGAGAACGTGATGAGTCGGAATCATTTAATGTCAGGTTTGCGAGCTCATTCAACTGATTCGAGTTGGAAGGCTTTTTCTCATCATTTAAAACAAATGTGAGGCTGGAAAGCTGACTGCAGTCATATAGCATCCGTGCGATGTCGTGAATATTGAGGAACATCGGAGTGAGTATAAGAGAATAGAGAGTGGGGACACTCGGTAGAAGCGCAGGAACTATTGATGCCTTTCCTGTTTCTCCATCCCAGAACTTGGATAATAGCGTGAACCGCTCAAGTACGGGGAAACAAGTATGAGATAACAGGGCCGACAAACGTTTGATACCAAAGATCTCAGACACAAGCTTCAGGTTGATTAGCTTCTCAAAAGTTGTCGTATTACTAAGATTGGAGGAAAAGGACTCGTCCTGAACGTCAATGTCGATGGAAATCGCAGCGTACTCTAGGTTTATTGCACGGAGAAAGATATCAGGAATAAAGTTAGCGTGGACTGGGCGGCGTATGTCAAGATTTGTGATCTGTGTCCATGGGAAGTCTTCTAACAACGGATTCGAGGAAGACTCCATATCCAACGTCAGCTTCTGAAGTTTCAATGCCCCGACAAACACTCTGGTTCTCACGTTGGTTACTGCTGAGAAAAAATCACCAGATAGATGCAGAGATTCAAGTGCTGGGAACGACATGGGCGGCAATGAGAAAAAATCTTCAAGCCAGACGCCGTGAAGATTAACCGATGATAAATTATGGCGGAATGGAGAAATGACGCGGAGTGCATGTTTAGCAAAAGTACAGGAAGCGTATCGAGTATCACATAACGTGAATGAGAGATTACCTTGTTCCGCCTGATTAAATTTCATAGTATCTGTATTCCAAAGAGCTGGAAGGGCTAAAGCTGCTTGCCGCCAGGTGATACACACATGGCAGAGAGCATATGGATATAACTTGTGTTCTGTCTTCGTGGTCGGCTTCGTATAGTTGAAAATCACCCCCAGAACCTCAGGTGGGAGGAGTCGTACGGCAGAAGCCGCTGCTTTGCATTTGTCTACCATCGTCATCCGATTGGAGCGCTTCTTGCGCAGAACATCTAGCCTATCCCTAAGGGAGCACATGCTAGACACAAAATGATTGATCTCGGATTGAAGATACCCGGTTTCCAGCGTGAGAGAATCGATTTGCTCATCGACTTCGTCAACGTCACACAAAGCATCTTGGACCAAGGCATTGACAACTGCTTTTTGGGATGTACACAGGGGATGATTTGTGCGCCAAATCTGGGAACAGATCGCTTCAAACTCGGCATATTTGAATGCTGATGACTGTTGAAGGATGGCTCAAATACAAAAAATTAAGCAAATATCGCGACCCCTTGCCTTATCAATATGACCAAAAGTAGACGGTGAACGTCGGATGGTAGAACTTCGAAGGACATCTATTGTCGGCTGTGTAAGAAGAGGAACTGATCGATTTTTGAGACTCAAAACGCATAGTCAGTCAAGAGAAGTAGAACCCACGCGAATCTACATTATAAACAGTCAGTAGGCTAAAGCCCAATCACTAGTAAGACACACAGATCGCTTTTCGTTGGTCCCAAATTAGAATCCATGGATCAGGGTTTCGAGAATAGTTGACCTGGTGGGCTGGTAGGTAGCCAGCCATTTGCAAAGACACAACTATGCGACTAGAAAATGCGTGGGTACAAGTGATTGTACTGAAGCTTGGGAGGGCCACGAAAGAATGCTTACGTCACCATCATATGGCATCAAAAGATGTTGCCACAATTACCTCTAGCTCCACATCACCTCTAGCTCACCTGACGAAGCGGGTAAGTCGCTTTCAATGATGTATGGAACAAGCTGATCATCTATTGTAACAATGCTATTTGGTCTCCTCCGACGATCGTCAAATATGTGCACCGCGAATTTTTGTCACATAAAGACTCCATACGCAAGTTGCCGAAAATATCTGCAAGGGGGTATCGGAGTTTCAATGCCGGATTTAAACTCTGACATCAGACGTTAGTTGGTTAGTCCGATAGGCTGAGGCCGAAAAAAAATTTCGAGGTCATCTTGTGAGAATTTGGAGTAGAATAAGGTACAAATTGATGCTAGATATTTAAAAATACATATCTAGTCATGATAGAAGTGGAATTGCTTTTTTTAGGATATCGTAGCCGATTTTTCGATCATATAATTCCTCCACTACATTATCTAAGCGTGTCTACACCCGCGAAAGGTATGTTTTCTAATGGAGCACAGATAAATGATTATACATGATGGTATTAGGTCTTGGCCGGCACTGTTGATGACGATGGCATGGCAGAATGCCCAGATTTTGCTACACAGCAAAATTAGAATTGCCGACCAGCCATTCAAGTCATCAGCAGGAGGGAAAGGGTATCGCGATGATCGATGACGCATCGCTTATGGATCATTGCCCTATTTGGTAATGTGCACCTGATCACATAGTTAAGCAGTTAGTCGTAAGTTAGTCCAGATTTTTGTTAGTCCAGACTTTTGTTAGTCCAGTTTTTTATCGCAAAAAATGATTCCGACGTCTGGTCTTTTTTCAATTTTTTTCAAAAGCCGGTACCCCTTGTTCATATGGAAACTCAAGCTCGAAGGTGAGGTAGGTAATCGTCCCTAAACTGATAAGGCCAGATCCCCTAGCGCTGTAATCATTTTTTGGAGCTTATTCCCTTGAGCGTAGATGCCAGCTATCAAACAATATGTATCGTCTATGGAGTGGTGTCAAAATATCGAAGCAGGTGAGATCACTGCCAAATCTGTGACATACGAAAGCGTTTCATACATCATGTCAGATTTAACCGAGTCCCAGTTCAAGTTGGTACATAAGTCATTACAATTACATTTCTGACAGATCAAAACACACTGATATTCCTGTGATTAGAGCACATTTCAGGTTAGAACCCCCCTCTTTGAGTTGCCCCTGTGTAGTTGATTGGTTGATGGCGCCGCTTGCCGGGACGTGGCGACAAATGCCGTCTTGCCATGAATTAACTCCTATTACTAACCAACGACGAAAGGTACTGTGAGTTGTATTATAAAAAGTTTGTATAGAGGTGGGGCAAGTGGAAAAAGCCGTAGCCATGTGGCTATACTACCATACGATTGGCACAGCCTAAACATGACTCGCACAGCTCAAATGGACTCTCCAGCCTCACTATCTCAAATCCCATGTACCAGCTCGCCACTTGGACTTAGAAGCATGCTGTCTACTGCTCCACTCAGACACCACTACGAACCTTCCATTCTTGCAGCTCCGGCTATGCTCTTTTCCCAATGTCGTCTGTCCTCGTTCAAGTTCCGTTGGAAGTGTATCGGCAGCACAATCCGTATTTCAATTGTGACATTGGTGTCAAGTGATCAGGGCGAGTTTTCCTTTGCATGATGTGCCTTGTGGAGAGCTGGGACTCCATCTTCGAGCGTGCACCATGAGTTGGCTGTTACAACTCCTGGTAGAATAGATAACAAAGTTTGACTTTGACTGATTGAATTACGATATTGTGCAATGTGAATGTCAAAGACTACGATCCTTTACGGACAAACCACAATATGGCCTTATTTGTTGCCACTGGCAGTATGTCATATAGGGTCATTCAGGGAACAAGGTGAAGTAGGATTCTATGATCGGGTTGTCTAAAAACAAAATCAGCACAGCTTTTCTTTGCTCTTCCCAGATTACGTATCATGTCTTGATAGGTATAAAAAACCACTTGATGACCTCAGGTGGTTGTCGGAATAAGGTGAGTATTTTCGGCGTCCCCGTGGCTCTGCACTAGATTGTCCTCTGGCGATTTCTCTGGTATCTGCTACAACCTCCTAATTCACACAATTCTTTTCTTATTTTCTCTTACTTTCCAATATACAGAATCTGTTCCATTAGGCACAAGTCTCACTCAAGCAGGCAGCAGGGACCACCTCTACTAAAGTGTCAAAATACATCTCACTCGATGACACCACCCTCTGATACTATGTCCGCGGTGCACACGTCAAGTTCGCCGTTACCCATTGACTTGTCTTGCTCCAAGGCATTTCCATGCTTTAAAGAGAATTCTAACCGGTCTGTTTCCAAATCCCTTGTCCTTTCTCGGTCTGCCAATGTGACTGCCAACTCCAACTCCTGGACAGACGAAGAGATAAAGATCTTCCCCTCCCTTCCGCCTTTGTACAGGGGACATCCTGAAATTCATATGAGGGCTGGCGTTATGAGGGCCGCACATCTCGCCGAAGCCTGCCAGCCAGATGCAGAAAAGGCCTTCTTTGTGGCGGACCTTAGTCAAGTCTACCGTCAGCACAAGCGGTGGATGACAGCGCTTCCTGAAATCCAGGCCTTTTACGGTGAGTGACTCCGTGGAATATTCGGTCGATGCAACTTACTCCCTGACTTAGCTGTGAAATGTAATCCGGACCCTTATGTCATTCGCCTGCTTGCTGCGTTGGGTGCAGGGTTTGATTGTGCGTCCAGCGGAGAAATTTCGATGGTTTTGAATGTGGGCGGTATCGATCCTTCCCGTATTATATTTGCCAATCCCTGCAAAGCTGTGTCATTCATCCAAAACGCTGCAAAGATGGGTGTCAAAACAATGACTTTCGACAATGCGGACGAGCTCTACAAGATTTTCCGTGCCCATACCAGTGAGAAGCTCGTCATTCGCATCCTGACCGACGATTCAAAGAGCTCGAGTGCACTCGGTCTTAAATTCGGTGCACCATTGGGAACTGTGCCTGCGCTACTCAAAAAGGCGAAGGAACTCGGTCTCAACGTTGTAGGAGTCTCCTTCCATGTGGGGAGTGGGTGCTATGATCCTTCGGCATACACAAATGCGATACTACGTGCTCGTACAGTCTTCGACATGGGGAAAGAAGCAGGATTCTTGTTCAACCTACTGGATATTGGCGGAGGATTCGAAGACGCACTGTTCGAACAAGCTGCCGGATTCGTGAACCGGGCGATCAACGAGTACTTTCCCGATCGTCAAGCTTTAAAGATCATTGCGGAGCCTGGACGGTTCTACGTTTCCAAAGCATTCAAACTTGCTGCCAATATCATTGCTAGGCGAGTTCCTCTTGTCGACGTTCAGGGACCAAATAATGAGGAAGCATCGAATCAACCAGACGTCAAGTGTCAGTTCTATTCTTCTGTTATGTAGAAGGAGTGCTAACGATGTTTTATTTGTAGATTACATCAATGAAGGGATTTATGGTGCCTTTAACTGCATTATATTCGACCACAAGGTCGTGCATCCGTACGTGGTGTCGCTGAACGGATCGTTCCACGTCCCCGCATCGGAACCCCAGGGACCTAGCAGTGTATGGGGTCCGACGTGCGATTCAATGGATTGTGTGTCTCCAGAAACCTTGCTTCCAAGTGCACTCCGAGTTGGAGACTGGCTCGGCTTCGATGATATGGGTGCCTACGCCATCTGTGCAGCAAGCCGATTCAACGGGTTTGAAGTCAGTAATGTGATTTATACATTGGGAGGACTAGAGGGACAAGAAGTTTACCAGACACTTGCTGCTTTTGCCGCAAAGCCCTACAGACTCTGAAAATGGCTATGTGATTTTTCCATACTATATAAATATATGGAGTGTGAAGGGGGGTTTGGTCAGCCACATGGCCTTCATGTCGAGATGAAAGTGGTTCTGCATCGCGTGGTGAAAAGATGAAAGTCAGGGAGTTTTCTGGGCGAAACGAACTCATAAAAAATTGCGACGTCTAGTATTGATCGAGGTTTTTCCACTTGAACTTTTTGTGTGCGCAGAAAATCGAGCCATGTGACCCTGCTTAGCCATGTGACCTGTTTAGCCGTTTGCAATGAACATGGCAGTTCCCCAAAATTTTGATCAATTCCAAATGATATAACTTAGCCAAACAAACACTGTATTCTTTACTGTCATGTTTCGCAAGATCAGCCGCAACGTCAAAGTTGCTGCTATCCACCTTTATGAGCACAGTCTACTTTCTCTGAATGATATCCTTGACTGTTGTTGCCTCTCCGAGCAAACCTTTGACAGAATCCTCAAGCTTTGGCATGCAACTGGTGATGTGGTGCCACATAAGACCAGCCTGCGTGGTTGACTCCGTAACCTCATTCAAGGTGATATTCACTACCTTCTCCAGCTCATACATCAGAATCTCAACTACTTCCTTAAAGAACTTCTTCACCTTCTCAAGGACAACTGCTTTGTTTTGGCGAATTATACCACAATTCATCATAAACTTGAAAGGCCTGGTGTCAGTTGCAAAAAGCTCAAATGCATTGCAATTGAATGAGATGAAGCATATTGAGCTGAGTTCATTTGTAGAATGGCATGCTACTCTCCAGAGCAAATCAGGTTTATAGATGAGATGTTGAAAGATGAGAGGACTATTGGATGTCAATATGGAAGATCAAGGAGAGGCTGTCAAGTTTCAAAGAAGCAGCATTGTGTTTGTGGATAGCAGACTTCAACTATGCCATCATTTTCCTTGGATGGGATGGTAGCCAGCACAGTTGTTGAAGGTTCTATGATACAGGCTCTTTACATGGAATTTCTTGAGTTCACTGTCATGAGTTCATTTGTTTTCTTTGTGTACACTATTGAATTGACAAGTGTAGCTTCCCAAATGCTTGGAATATTCAAGACCACTCAGTGTTCTTGTCAAGGACAATGCTCAGATCCATCATGATCCAGCTATCCTTGAACATTTCAATAAGTTTGGTATGTATATATATTGCTACTCACTGAGTCAGTTCAGGTGCACACCTTGTTGATCCATTCTTTCAGGTGTTTGCATTGAATATTCCTCCCCATACTTACCAGATCTCAACCCAATTGAGGAGGCTTTTTCAAAAATAAAGCATTTTCTGTGTCACCATCAAGATTACTACAGCACAGTTCATTTCTTTCATGCAGGATGGATGTAATTCATACTGTTTATACAATGAACTGTATACAGAAGTCTTGTTGAAATGATAATTACAAGTGCAGGTAGTGGGACAAAAGGAGCAGTACAAAAGCAGAGAAATAATTCCAAGCACAGACAAAAGCAGTGCAGCACAAAATCAGAGAGAGAGAAAAACAAAGCTAGATGGTAGTATGTGCAACTGGCCACATCTCAATAGCATCTTAAAAGGCCACAACAACTTTGAGTTCCTCTGCTGTAACAAAGTGCAGAATGTGCATGTTTGTGTATCCATTATGGTTGAGCTTGAAAAGAATTGTGTCACTAAGATTGTACTTATTGCAAAAGTCAGGAAGAGTCATATCTGTTAGGAGACTGCTCTTACCAGGCCCTCTGATTGTTTCCTTCATTCAGAGCCTGCCATTCATTGTTGACCTCCCATCTTCTGGTCACAGGTACTTTTGGCCAAGGGTCATCTTTTTGTTATGCTTGTACATTGTCATGTGCTGTGAGTCTGGAGATCAAGGCCATGTACAATGAATTCCCATTTTTGGATTGGATCCCAGATTTGGTTATTTTTGAGTGTTTTTTCCAGAAGCTCTACAGTAAATTTTCCAAACACTGGCATTGGAAATCCTTAGAATTGTTCACTCTGGATCTCCCTCTGCCAGTTGTGTCATCAAGCCACAGCCTCCAGAGGTTGCCCTTAAAATATACAGACCAAGTAGGCAAGAGGGGATGAAGAATTTTTGAGGCTTGAATGTTGTGCCCATGAATGACAACAGCCAGAGTGAGAGGAACTATATTGGGGGGGGCTGACCATTGTAGGAGGTGCCTGAGCTTGATGTGGCAAGAAGTCCTCAGCAATGACACTAGTAATAGTGAGATTGAGAACTGGAGCTGCAGGTGGTGAGATCCTGTTTTTCTGAGCCTCAAGTCAACATTGTAAAACAGGAGAATGGGCAGGGGCAGCTGGAGGGAGATCAAAGAGTTGATAATTTGGTGGCCACTCAATGGTTGCATATTTGTCTCCTTTCAGATAGACTACATGTGAGTGGGGCTGTATAAATCAAGTATGTATCACAGCACCATAGCAACAGCCCAACATTCCAGATGCTCATGGTTGAGGGGGATATGCTGGTGTGGCACCACAGGATACACATAGCAATGAACATCAATGCATGTTTCTTGATGTTTCTCACAGATCCACCAATCTTGAAGCTTCAGCATGTTGACTGCCTTGGCAGAATTTCCAGGAATAGACAATGATCCTTCATTACCTGTGATATGATCATGCACACTTTCTTTGTCTTTAAACTCTTCTCCTCCTTTTCTAACTCAACACCCTGCCCAATATTTTCCTTCTCTGACTTGCTATCTTTCCAAGGAATAGTAATGTTGACAGTGGATGTCTTATTTGTCATATTGCAAATTTGTTCAAAAGGCCTTGGTAATGTGCATCTTCTACAATGTTGATTCCTAGAGATCATGATCCACGATGCTGAGCTTTTTGGGTTTGAGAGCACTATCAATCTTGATGAGAAACTGTGCCTTGACAGTATCCCAAGGTTTGTCTGACATGAGCTAAATGATAGGGTCTTTGATGTACATTTTGTAAGGCTTTTGGACATTTTAGTTAAGGAATAAATACTGAGAAGATAAGTGATCTTGATCAGCCTTTGAGGTGGCTCTGCTGCATAATTGTACATCAGTAATAGCTAGAGTGTCAAAAGTGATCAATCATACATGAAGTTTTCCTTTGTGCTTGTGCTTTTTTTCAATGAAGGACTGAGGAGAAGACTGAGGCTGATTTTCTAACTCTACTATGGAGACCTCCTGTCAGGGGACTTCCATTTCCAACCTCTGTGACTGGTTTCAGCACCTCCGCAGCTTGTTCAATGTCTCTAGGGCTCTGATCTCCAGAGAACTCCGGAGTTCTCTGTATCACCTCAGCAACCCTTGCCCTAGGGTTGGGAGTAGCTCTGGTCACCTGTACAGTAGTTCCCATGCCTCCACCACCCACTGATGTGCCACGCCAAGCAGCAGGGATCCTTAGACTTTTTCTCTTCAGATTCCTCTCTGCTAAGTGATCAGTTACCAATTTGTATTGTTGTCTACTCCACTAATATACTTTGGATTCCCCTCTGCTAGCTGCATGACTCTGATCTGTCACTCCAGAGGTTGCACTTACAGTAGAACAAGTCTCCTAAAACTGGCCTGGAAGCCCTGCATAGCCACAAGGAACCTCCAAGCCACTATCTATCACTTCTCCACCAGGATTAAGCTTCACAGAGTTCTATATCTCAGCTTGCCAACCCAGACACACCCTTGAAAGCCCCAGCCTTTCAGGACAAAGCCTGGACTTGCCTGCTCCACTTAGAAACTCAGGTGCAATTAATGCAATCTTCTTTCACCCACCATATGGCTGAACTCTCTACCCTCCATCAGACAATGGATCTTATCTCCCAGTCCCTCCAGGCATTGCTAGAATGCCTAAGCCCTAACTCTGCCCCTCCTATGGCCAAGTAACCAGCTCTGCCTGCCACAGCACCTGCTCTAGTGGCTCCAGTGACTCTGCAGCCACAGATCCCTTGCCCAGCACTGCCAGACACATACAATGGCGCTTGCTCTGGCAGAGAGCAATTCCTATAGTCCTGCCTCACCTACATCCACCTCAGGAAGGACACTTTTGACTCTGATGCATTGAAAATAGCCTGGGTGCTGTTATACATGAAGACTGGACATGCCTCCACCTACATGCTGCAAGTTTTCCACCATCCTAGAGGTGTGGGGAGCTTTCTGGACTGGGCTGCCTTTGAGAAGGACTTTTGCACAGAGTTTTTTCCATTGGACCCTACTAGGACAGGGGCACTAACACTGCATGACAGGGAGCAGTATGGATAAGGGAAGCATATATTGGATGAGTACATTGACTTGTTCCAAGTCCTGATCAAACAGGCTGCCTACTCCAATGGCCTCCAGCTGTGCCTCACCTTCTAGGATGGCTTGCACTCCACCTTGGTGGAACACATTGACAACCTGGTGGAGGGTCTCCCTGATGATGAAAAGATTGTGTTGTGGTATGAGGTGGCCTAGGACCAATAGCAGCTCATGGAGATACAGAGGAAGCTCCACTGCCCCCATTTCATGATGCACCCTGTTCTGGTCAGCAACTTCTGCCACCCCATGCCTACTCATCCAGTGCTGGCCCTTGCTCCAGCTGCTCCCTACTGCTCATCCCCTACCCCCAGGGATTCCCATGGATGTGGATGTGGCCTGACAACTCTGTGCAGCCCTGCTGTTATGCTGGAGATGCAAGAAGCCCAGGCACTTTGCATGGCACTGTCCCCTGGGCCTGGAGGTCTGCTACCTTTCTGCAGCAGAGCAGGAGGAACTTCTCCTACAGCTCCTGGCTGCAAAGCATGCTGCTGGAGCTCTGTTGCTGGATGAGCCCTCATTAGAGTTGACCCCAGAGGAAGCTAACATGAGCAGCTCACCTCTGGAGCTAGAGGGGGATTTTAAGTCAAGCAATGGATGAGGTGTACACCTCCATCACTAGGTGCTAACAGGTTCTCTTGTCTGTTAATAGAAAATAAAACTGCCTTTTCTAATGCCCTTCATTCTGAGACAGAAGAACTTCAAAGTCCACTTTCAGATGTACAAACACTAACTCCAGAGCCCCCACCAAGTTCTCCAACACCTCCAAAGGTCCAACAGCATAGCCCCACTTGGGTGCACCAAATGCCCTGACAGTATGTGATGGCCTCTGGCTCATCTGCCCATTTCTTGCACCTTGATGTAGAGATCAAGATGATGGACACTTAGCAAAACCACAGAATTGCAGCTCTCCTGGACAGTGGAGCAATGGGACTTTTCCTGGACTTGGAGTTCATCAAATGCCACAGCCTGACCACGCAGCCCCTTCCCAAGCCTATTCCTGTCTACAACATTGACAGAATGCCCAATGAAGCTGGCACAATTAGCTCTGTGATTGACCTGGTTCTCCACTACCAGAACCACACAGAGCACACCGTATTTGCTGTCACCAGCTTGGAAAGGCAAGACATGATCCTTGTTTCACATGGCTCCAAGAGCATAACTCTGAGATCAATTGGACTAAAGGAGAGGTGACTATGAGTAGATGCCCCAGAAAGTGCTCTGCCTGCACTGTGGAGGCCAGGGCAGAGCAACAGACTCAAGTCTGAGAGCATGCAGCCATCCAAGCATGTTGTGCTGGCCCTCTCCCCTTTGCTGATCTAGACCTCCTGGACCCCCCACCTCTGGCATTCCCTTGTAGGGAGGCCCTCTATGAGGATGATTGGAGCAACAGCAGAGCCCTAGAGGAGGAGCATGGAGGGGAGTTTGGTAGTATATGCAAACCAGAGCTCCCAGATGAAGCAATAGAGGTGGGGGATTGAATTTATATTACCACTATCCACCTGTTGCCCTCTATCATGGAGATCAGGGCTAGCCAGACTACATCCTAGCAGTTGGCCCAGGCCTTTGCTACCAATGCCACACCTCAAGAGTTCTGGGATGTAGTACCCTCCTACTTGCATGCATTTGAGGATGTGTTCTCCAAGGCCTCCTTTGACTCACTTCCAGAGTGCAAGAGGTGGGACCATGCCATCAAACTGCTGCCCAACTCAGCATCCTCCAGCTATAAGGTCTACTCTCTTGCGCCCAGAGAGCAGAATGAGCTCAATGCCTTCCTCTAGGAGAACTTGGACTTCAGTTGTATCTGTCTATCCTAATCCCCAATGGCTTCTCCAGTCTTCTTTATCAAAAAGAAGAATGGCTCCCTCTAACTGGTACAGGACTATCAGGTACTCAATGCCATAATGGTGAAGGATCACTACCCTCTCCTTCTCATCTCCAAGCTCATCAACAACCTCCAGAGCACATAATACTTCACAAAACTGGACGTTTGGTGGAGTTACAACAATGTGCACATTCAGGAGGAAGACAAGTGGAAGGCAGCCTTCTGGACCAACCAGAGATTGTTCAAGCCACTTGTTACATTCTTCAGTCTCACCAACAGCCCAGCCACCTTCCAGACATGATGAACAACATCTTCTGAGACCTCATTGCAGAGGGTATAGTGTGCGTGTACCTCAACAACATCTTCATCTACACTAAAATGCTGGAGGAATACCATTGGATCACTTGTCTCATTCTGGAACGCCTCCACTGGCACCAGCTCTACTTCAAGCTGGAGAAGTGTGAGTTTGAACAAACCCAGATCAAGTACCTTGGCCTGATCATCTCCCATGGAACTGCAGAGATGGACCTGGTGAAGGTAGCAGGTGTGGTGGAGTGGCCAGAGCCCCAGAACAAGAAGAATCTGCAGATGTTGCTTGGTTTTGCAAATTTCTACTGGAGATTCATCCAGGACTTCTTGCATCATGCCCAATTGCTGTTTGACCTCACAGGAAAAGATATTATGTGAAGCTGAGGACCTCTGGAGCAGATAGCCTTCAACACTCTCAAGTGCACTGTAACCTCCAGACTTGTTCTCCTCTTTCCAAACAACAACTCTCCCTTCTGCATAGAGGCTGACAGCTCCAACTTTGCTACTGGGGCGGTCCTCTCACAGCAATCTCCAGAGGACAGGAAGTAGCACCCAGTGGCCTTTGACTCCAAAAGCCAGAATGTGGTGGAACAGAACTACAAGATCTATGACAAGGAGATGTTGGCCATCATTTGGTCATTTGAGGAGTGGTGGCACTTCCTGGAAGGCATGTGGCACAGGTTTGAGGTCTGGATGGATCACAAGAACTTTGAATACTTCTGGACAGCCAAGAAGCTCAATTGCCAGCAGGCCCAATGATCTCTCTATCTGGCCAACTTTAACTTCTCCTTGCACCACAAGCCTAGCCAGAGCATGGGGAAACCAGATGCCCTGTCTCAGAGGGTGGATCATGGAATGGGGGAAGGGGATAACAGTAACATCATGCTCCTCCTCCACAAATTGTTTGCAATTAGAGCCATGGAGGGCCTAGTTGTCAACAGAGCAGAGGTGGACATTTTCTAGGACATCCAACAGGGTAATAGGGATGGTCAATAGGAGGAGCTTGTAGTGCAGACTGCTCAGATGCTGAAGTTGGGGCATGCTACTGGTGTTAAGGCAGTCCACGCTGATGAATGGGCCCTCCAAGATGGAATCCTGACCTTCCAAGATCATATCTATATCCCCAACATCCTGGAGCTCCATTGGAGGATTGTGGAGCAACACCACAACTCCTACATTGCAGGGCACTCCAGGTGGTGGAAGACACTGGAGTTAGTATTATGGAACTACTGGTGGCCCCAGATGTCCTGGTACATTGGGTCCTACACTAGTACCTGCAATCTGTGCCTCTAGACCAAGCCCCAACACCGACTCCCCTAGAGACAGTTATACCCGCTACCAGTGCCTATGGAACAATGGAGCATAGCATCTGTGGACTTCATTGTAGAACTCTCTAAGGCCTATGAGTTATGATGCAAACATGGTGGTGGTGGACCTGTATGGCAAGAGAGTGCACTTCATTCCAACTCACACCACCTGCTCTACCATGGGCACCACAAATCTATACTGGAGGAATGTCTGGAAGCTCCACAGCCTCTCTGATGCCTATGTCTTGGATTGGGGACCACAATTTGTGGTGGAGTTCACCCACAAGCTCTACCAACTGCTTGGAGTAAAGCTCCACACCACCACTGCTTACTATCCACAGTCCAACAGCCAGATGGAGCATGTAAACCAGGAGTTGGAACAGTACCTCTGCCTCTTCTGCAATGAGCTCCAAAATGACTGGGACCAACTCCTCCCCAATGCCAAATTCCAGTACAACAACCATGTTTATGCATCCACCCAATTTTCTCCATTCTTCCTCGACACTGGATGGCACCCACATAGGGGTTTTGAACCCCAGGCCTGACTCTTGGAGAATGAGGCAGTAAATGAACTTGTGGACCAGATGAAGAGGTCACAAGAAGAGGCCTAGGCTGCACTAGCAAAGGCAAAAGATGACATGGTGTGATACTACAACTATGGGAGGACTCCAGAGTGCAGATATCAGCCTAGGGATCAAGTCTACCTAGATGCCTCTGACATTATGACCACCTGTCCCTCAAAGAAGCTGTCACACCACCAGTTAGGGCTAATCATAGTGGAATGACAGGTAGGACCCTTGGCCTATTGACTCCAACTCCCTATGGGGATGTGCCAGCTTCATCCAGTATTCAATGTGGTCAAACTTATCCCAGCCCCTAAAGATCCTATTCCAGGGCAACATCCACCACTTCTGCCACCTCCAGTAGTCATCAACAACAATGAAGAGTATGAAGTGGAAGAAATTCTGAATAGCCATTTATTCTGGAGATGACTACAGTACAAGGTAAAGTGGAAAGGCTATGGAATTGAGGATATTTCCTGGGAGCTACAGGAGAATGTACACACCCCCAGACTTGGTAAGGAGTTCTATCAGAGACATCCAGATGTGCCATGTGCTATACAAGGAATCTACCCTATCTTACCAGTAGACCAAGCAATCAGGGACTTCTTCTACTCCACACATCAAGACACTGCATGCTAGAGGGGGAGTGATGTCAGGGGACTTCCATTTCCAACCTCCATGACTGGTTCTAGCACCTTCACAGCTTGTTTGACATCTCTGGAGCTCTTTCCAGAACCCCAGAAATTTCCAGAGAACTTTGGAGTTCTCAGTATTACCTCAGCAACCATTGCTCTAGGGTTAGGAGTAGCTTTGGTCACCTGTACAGTAGTTCCCATGCCTTGGCCACCTGCTGATGTGCCATGCCAAGCAGTGGGGATCCTTAGACTTGTTCTCTTTGGATTTCCCTCTGCTAGGTGATTGGTTACTGATTTGTATTGTTGTCTACTCTGCTAATATACTTCAGATTCCCCTCCGCTAGCTGCATGACTCTGATCCATCACTCTGGAGGTTGCCCTTACACCTCCTCAGTTTTCTCTGGGTCTTCTACATCTTTCTTGAAGTTGCTTACATTGCTAGAGCTCAGAGAATCAGAATCAGAAATCACCACTCAATGGGTCTGACTCAATGGTGAGATCATGATTGAGAATAGAGATAGGTTTAAGAGCACCAAGCAAAGCAGATTTTGTTTTTTTTTTTTGCAGGAGAAGGCATGGACAATGATGGATACAAGAAAACTAAGTATAGATATTTGGAATTGATTACAAAAATCTGGGAACTGCCATTATCTTTGCAAACAGCTGTAATATTATATATATATATTGACTTATATTTTTTATTATATATCCTCAATGGTACTTAAACTATTAGTGCATTGGACATTCTATTATATAATCTGTCTTTCTTATGTGGAACAGCTTTCATATGGCTGAGTAAGTCCTTTTGGATTCTTTTGTATATTTACTATTGATGTTATAATGTGTACTTTCATCAAATCATTCTTTGTTACTTATGCTCTCTTCTGCCATTCTTTCCTACTGGCCCTTCAAAGAGTTGCATTAGCATCTGTAGGTGTAAGAGTGACCTCCAGGGTGGCACATCCAAGTCATGCAGCTAGCAGAGGGGAATCCAAAGTATATAAGCAAGTAGATGATGATACAAGCAGTAACTAATTACTTAGCAGAGAGGAATCTGAAGAGAACAAGTCTAAGGATCCATGCTGCTCAGTGTGGTGCATTAGTGGGTGGCAGAGGCATGGGAACAATTGTATAGAAGGCTAGAGCTAGCCCTAACCCTAGGAAAATAATTGGTGAGGTAATATGGAAAGTTCTGCAGGCCTGTGGAGATCTCTAGGGGTCTGGAACAAGCCCTGGAGACATCAAATAAGCTGCAGAGGCACTGGAACAAGCCATGGAGGTCAGAAATGGAAGTTTCCTGACATCACCCCCCTTCTAGTGTGTAGCATCTTGATGTGCAGAGTAGAAAAAGTCCTGAATTGCCTGGTCCACTGGTGAAATGGGTTAGATTCCCTAGATGGTGTGTGGAGTGTCTGTGTTAGGGGACTTCCACTTCTAACCTCCACAACCCATTCTAGTGATTCCACAGCTTGTTTGATGTCTCTGGGGCTTGTTCCAGAACCCCAGAGATCTCTAAAGAACTGTGGAGTTCTCCATATTACCTCACCAATTATTGTCATAGGGTTAGGATTAGCTCTGGCCTGCTGTACACTAGTTCTCATGCATCTGCCATCTGCTGATGTGCTATGCCAAGCAGCAGGGATCCTTAGACTTGTTCTCTTTGAATTCCCCTCTGCTAAGTGATTAGTTACTGATTGTATTGTCATCTACTCTGCTAATGTACTGTAGATTCCCCTCTGCTAGCTGTGTGACTCTGATCTGCCACCCTGGAGGTTGCCCTTATAGCAGAACAAGTCTCCTAACACTGGTCTGGAAGCTCCTCATAGCTACAAGAAACCTCTGAGCTGCTATCTGTCACCTCCCCACCAGGATTATGCACTACAGATTTCTATGTCTCAGTTCACCAACTCAGACACACCCTGGGAGGCCCCGGCCCTGCAGGACAAAGCCTGGACTTGCCTGCTACAACTAGAAACTCAGGTGCAGTTAACACAATCACTCATCACCCATCATACAACTGAACTCTCCACCCTCCATCAAACAACAGACCTTATCTCCCGATTACTTCAGGTGCTGCTTGAACACCTAACTCCTACCTCTGCACTTCCACTATCTGTGGAACCAGCCCCAACTGCATCTGCATCCATCTCCACAGCTCCAGTGACCCTATAACTGCAGATCCCACACTCCACATTACCAGACACATACAATAGTGCCTGCTCTGGTGGGAAACAATTCCTGCAGTCCTGCCTCACCTGTTTCCACCTCAGTAGGGATGCCTTTGACTCTAATGCATTGAAAATAGCCTAGGTACTGTTATACATAAAGATGAGACATGCCACCACCTATGTGCTATGAGTCTTTCATTATTCTGGAGGTGTTGGAAGTTTTCCCAATTGGGCCACTTTCAAGAAGGACTTCCACATGGAGTTTTTCCTGCTAGACCCCACCAAGACTGCAGCTTTGACAATATGCAATAGGAAGCAGTATGGGCAAGGAAAGCATATGTTGGATAAGTACATTGACTCATTCTGGGCTCTAGTTGAGCAAGCCACCTACCCCAATGGCCTTCAACTATGCCTCACCTTCTGGGATGGCCTGCACTCTGCACTAGTGGAACACATTGACAATCTTGTAGAGAGCCACCCAGACAATGAAAAGATAGCATCATGGTATAAGGTGGCCCAGGACCAGTGGCATCTCATGGAGATCTGGAAGGAGCTCTGCTGCCCACATTCTACAATGTGCCCCACTCTGTTCACCAATCTCTGCAGCTCTGTACCTGTTAACCCAATGCCAGCTGCATTCCTGTGGATGTAGACATAGCCAGACAGCTCTGTGCCACACTGCTACTGTGTCAGAGATGCTAGAAGCCTGGGCACCTTAGATGGCATTGTCCCCTGGGCTTGGAGGTATGTTACTTCTCCATGATGAAACAGAAGGAACTCCTCCTGCAGCTACTCTCTGCAAGGGATGCTGCTGGAGCTCTGCCATCAGAGCTCCATTGCCAGACAAGCCCACACTGGAGTTGACTCTGGAGGAGATTAGCACATGTGCATCATCTCCAGAGCTAGAGGAGGATTTTTAGTTGAGTGACAGATGAGGTGTATTCCTCCATCACTGGGTGCTAACAGGTTCTCCTGTCTGTCAATAGAAAATGAAATTGCTTTTTCTGACACCCTTCATCCTGAGACAGAAGAACCTCCATGCTCCCCTCCAGACATACAAGTACCAACTTTAGAGCCCCCACTGAGCTCCACAACACCTCTGAGGGTCTATTGGTGTGGCTCTGCTTGGGCTTGCCAAATGCCTCCACAGTACATAATGGCTTCCAGCCTGTCCACCAACTCCCTGCCTCTTGATGTGGAGATTGAGACAATGAACATCAAGCAAGCCTGCAGAGTCATGGCTCTGCTGGATAGTGGGGCAATGGGACTGTTTTTGGTCTTGGAGTTTGTCAAATGCCATGGCCTAACTATGCAGCCCCTCCCCAAGCCCATTCTGGTCTACAACATTAACAGAATCCCTAACAAAGCAGGAGCCATCAGTTCTGTGGTCAATCTGGTCCTCTGCTATCAGAATCACACAGAGCATGCCATTTTTGCCATCACCAGATGGGTAGGCAGGACATGATCCTTGATCCTACATGGCTCTATGAGCACAACTCCAAGGTGGACTGGACTAAGAGAGAGGTAACCCTGAGCAGGTGCCCTCAAAGGTGCTCCACCTGCACTGCTGAGGACAGGGAAGAATGCTGGGCTTGAGTCTGGAAACACACATGCCACACACATCATGCCAGCCCTCTCCACTTTATGAATCTGGACCTCCTGGATCCCCTGCCTTGAGCATCCCCTGGTAGGGAGGCCCTTTACAAGTATGACAGTGGAGGAATGCAGAGAGGAGTTTGGTAGTGTGCATTAGCCAGAGTTTTGAGGCAGTAGAAGTGGAGGATTGAATCTATGCTACTACTGTACATCTGCCACCATCAGTTGCAGAGATCTGGGCTAGTCAGACCACATCACAGAGACTGGCACAGGTGTTTGCTGCCAATGCTGCACCCTAGGAGTTCTGAGATGTTGTACTCCCCTACCTCCATGTGTTTGAGGATGTGTTCTCCAAGGCCTCATTCAACTCACTTCTGGAGTGCAAGAGGTGGGACCACACCATTGAACTGCTGCCAGATTCCACACCCTCCAGCTGTAAGGTCTACCTGCTAGCACCTAGCGAATAGGACAAACTTGATGTCTTCCTACAGAAGAACCTGGACTCTGGTCAAATTCACTCTTCCAAGTCTCTGATGGCTCCTCCAGTCTTCTTCATCAAGAAAAAGGATGGCTTACTCCAATTGGTCCAGAATTATTGTATTCTCAATGTCATGATGGTGAAGAACTGCAACCCCCTCCTCCTCATCTCTGAGCTCATCAACAACCTCTGAAGTGCATGATACTTTACTAAACTGGATATCTGGTAGAGTTACAACAATGTGCACATCCAGGAAGGAGACAAGTGGAAGGCTGCCTTCCAGACCAACTGAGGATTGTTCAGACTGCTCATGATGTTCTTTGGACTCACCAACAGCCCCACCACCTTCAGGACTATGATGAATGACATTTTCTGGAACCTCATTGCAGAGGGCATAGTGTGTGTATACCTCAACAACATCCTCATCTACACCAAAATGCTAGAAGAACACCATCAGATCACTTGCCTTGTCTTGGAACACCTCTGCTAGCACCAGCTTTACTTCAAGCTAAAGAAGTGTGAGTTTGAACAGACCTGGATTGAATATCTCAGTCTGATCATCTTGCACAGAACTGTGGAGATGGACCTGTTGAAGGTGGCAGGTGTGGCAGAGTGGCCAAAGACCAAGAACAAGAAGAAGGGACAGGCATTCCCTGGCTTCACAAACTTCTACCAGAGATTCATTCAGGACTTCTTGCACCATGCCCACCTACTATTCAACCTCACTGGAAAGGATGTTGCATGGAGTTGGGAACCTCTGGAGCAGGCAGCCTTCAATGCTCACAGGTGTGCTATGACCTCTGGATCTGTTCTCCTTTTTCCAGACAACAACTCCCCATTCTGGATGAAAGTCGACAACTCTGGGCCTAGCTCTTGGGGAATGAAGCAGTAAATGAGTTTGTGGACTAGATGAAGAAGTCATAAGAGGAAGCCCAAGCAGCTCTTGCAAAGGCAAAGGATGACATGGCACAATACTATGACTGTGGAAGGACTCCAGTGCCCAAATACTAGCCCAGTATTGAGTCTACCTGGATGCCTCCAATATTACAACTACTCAACAATCAAAAAAGCTCTCACACTGCCAATTAGGACCATTTATGGTGAAACAACAGGTAGGGCTCCTAGCCTATCAAGTTTAGTTCCTGTGGGGATGCATCAGCTCTATTCAGTGTTCAATGTGATCAAATTAGCTCCAGCCCTAGAGGACCCTATCCTGGGGTGATGTCTGCCACCCCTGCCATCTCCAGTAGTGATCAACAACAGTGAGGAGTACAAGTTGGAGGAGATTTATGGATAGTTGTCTATTCCAGTGATGGCTACAATACAAGGTGAAGTGGAAGAGTTATAGAATGAAGAATATCTCCTGGGAACCATAGGAGAATGTACATGCTCCAGGGCTCATTGGGGAGTTCCCCTGGAAGCACTCAGACTATAAGGGCAACCTCCAGGGTGGCAGATCAGAGTTACACAGCTAGGAGAGGGGAATCCAAAGTACATTAGTAGAGTAGATGATGATACAATCAGTAACTAATCACCTAGCAGAGGGGAATCTAAAGAGAACAAGTCTAACAATCCCCACTGCTTAATGTGGCACATCAGTGGATAGCAGAGGCATGGGAACTACTGTACAGCAGGTCAGAGCTAATTCTAATCCTAGGACAATGATCAGTGAAGTGATACAGAGAACTCTGCAGTTCTCTGAAGATCTTTGAGGATCTGGAACAAGCCCTGGAGATGTCAAACAAGCTGTGGAGTCTCTGAAATGAGTCACAGAGGTCAGAAGTGAAAGTTCCCTGACATCACCCTCCCTCTAGCATGTGGAACCCCAATGTGTGGGGTAAAAGAAGTCCCTGATTGCTTGGTCCTTGCTATTGTTGACCACCACTGGGGGTGGTGGGAGTAGTGGATGTTGCCCCAAAATAGGATCCTTTGGGTTTGGAATCAGTTTGACTATGTTGAACACCAGATGAAGCTGGCACATCCCTATGGGGAGCTGGAGTTGATAGGCTAGGGGTTCCACCTGCTGTTCCATTGTGAAAGGCCCCAACTAGTGGTGTGACAGCTTTTTCAAGGGCTAGAGTAGTTATAATGTTGGAGGCATCCAGGTAAACTTAATCCCAGTGCTGCTCAGGCCTCCTCCTGTGACCTTTTCATTCAGTCCACAAGCTTGTTTACTGCTTTATTCTCCAAGGGTCAGGCCTGGGGTTTGAAGCCCATATGTGAGTGCCATCCAGTGTCAAGGAAGAAGGGGAAGACCTCGGTGGATGTGTGAATGTGGTTGTTATACTGGAACTCAGCATTGGGGAGGAGTTTGTTCCAATCATCCTAGTGCTCATTGTAGAAGAGGTGGAGGTACTGCTCCAATTTCTGGTTTATGCATTTGGTCTGGCTGTCAGACTGCAGGTGGTAGGCAGTGGAGGTGTGGAGCTTCATGCTAAGTAGTTGATAGAGTTCCCTGGTGAGGTCTGCTATGAACTTTGGTTTTCAGTCAGAGACATAGGGATCAGAGAGGCCATGGAGCTTGTAGATATTCCTCTGGTACAGGTTCACAGTGCCCATGGCAGAGCAGGTGGTGTGAGGTGGAATGAAGTGCACTTGCTTGCTATATAGGTCCACCACTACCATGGTGTCATAACTGTGGGCATCAGAGAGCTCAACAATGAAGTCCACCATGGCAATACTCCATTGCTCTGCAGGGATAGGTAAGGAGTGGAGCTGTCCAGAGGGAAGGTGGCATTGTAGCTTGGTTTGGAGGCAGAGATTGCATGTACTAGTGTAGAACCCAATATACCAGAACATCTGGGGCCACTAGTAATTCTGCAAAACTAGCTCTAGCATTTGATATTGTCTGGGGTGCCCAGCAATCTGGGAGTTGTGGTGTTGCTCTACAATCCTCCAACAGAGCTTCAGTAGATTGAGCACATAGATACAATCCTGGAAGGTCAAGATCTTATCCCAGAGGGCCCATTCATCCATGCAGACTCATTTGGTGCCAAAGGTATGTCTCAATTTCAGCACCTAGGCTGCCTAAGCAATGAGTTTCTCCTGCCAACTATCTCGGTTGCTCTGCTAGATGTTCTAGAGAATGTCTATCTCTGTTCCCTTAATGGCTAGCCCTTCTATAGCTCAGATTGCAAACAGTTCAGGCTGGAGGAGCACAATGTTGCTGTTGTTCTCTTTATGGTGCTGTGGTCTGCTCTCTGAGATAGGATGTCTGGTTTTCTCATATTTCAGCCAGGCTTGTGGTGCAGTGGGAAGTTGAAGTTGGCTAGATAGAGGGACAACCAGGCTTGTTGACAGTTGAGCTTCTTGGCCATCTGGAAATACTCAAGGTTCTTCCAGACCTCAAACTTATGCCATGTGCCCTCCAAGAAATACCACCACTTTCTACAGGACTGGATAATGGCCAACATTTCCTTGTTGTGAATATTGTAGTTCCACTCCACTGAATTCAGGCTCTTGGAGTGGAAGGCCACCAGATGCCACTTCCTATGTTCTGGGGATTGCTGCAAAAGAACTGCCCTAGTGGCAAAGTCAGAGCTGTCAGCTTCTATGTGGAAGGGGGAGTCATTGTCTGGAAAGGGGAGGATGAGTCCAGAAGTAACTGCATGCTTGAGAACATTGAAAGCCATCTGCTCTGGAGGCCCCCAGCTCCATGCAACATTCTTCCTGGTAAGGTCAAATAGCAGGCAGGCATGATGTGAGAAGTCCTAGATGAACCTCAGATAGAAGTTTGCAAAGCTTAGGAAAGCCTGCACCTCCTTCTTAGGCTCCAGCCACTCTGTGACACCTGCTACCTTCACTGGGTCCATCTCCATGGCTCTATGTGAGATGATCAGGCCAAGACATTAAAACCAGGTCTGCTTGAACTCACACTTCTCTGATTTGAAGTAGAGCTGGTGTTGGCAGAGGTGTTCCAAGACAAGGTGTGTGATGCAGTGGTACTCCTCCAGCATTTTTGTGTAGATGAGGATGTTATCAAGGTATATGCATACTACACCTTTGGCAATGAGGTCTCAAAAGATGTTGTTCATCATTGTCTAGAAGGTGGCCAAGGTATTGGTGAGTCCAAAGAACATAACAAGGGGTTTGAACAATCCCCTGGTGAGTCTGGAAGGCAGCCTTTCACTCACCTCCCTCCTGGATGCACACATTGTTGTAGCCCCACTAGATGTCCAGTTACTGCACACCCAAGAGGTTGTTGATGAGCTCAGAGATAAGGTGGAGGGGGTAGCGGTTCTTCATGGTCATAGTGTTGAGAACTTAGTAGTTCTGAAGCAGTTGAAGTGAGCCATCCTTCTTTCAATGAAGAAGACTGGAGAAGCTATTGGGGATCTGGAAGAGCAGATACAACTAGAGTCTAGGTCCTCTTGTAGGAAGGTGTTGAGTTTGTCCTACTCCTTGGGCACTAGTGGGTAGACCTTACAGCTGGAGGGCTTAGAGTCTGGCATTAATTTAATAGCATGGTCCCACTGTTTGTGCACTAGGAGTGAGTCAAATGAGGCTTTAAAAAACACATCCTCAAATGCATGGAGGTATGGAGGCATGATATCCCAGAATGCCAGAGCATGGGGTTAATGGCAAATGCCTGAGCCAGCTGCAGGGATGTGGTCTGGCTAGCTCAGATCTCCACTATGGGAGGCAGCAAACATAAGGTGGTGGTGTAAATCCAGTCCCCAACCTCTACTGCTTTGTCTAGGAGCTCTGGGTCATGTATGCCTCCAGACTCCTCTCTCTGTTTCTCCTCTAGGGCTCTGCTACTACTCTGGTTATCCTTGTAGAGGGCCTTTCTATTGGGAAATACCAGGGACAGGGGATCCAGGAGGTCTAGGTCAGTGAAGGGGAGAGGGCTAGCATGGCATGTGTGAATGGCCACATGCTCTCAAACTTGAGCCTGGTGTTCTTCCTTAATCTCTGTGGTGCAGGCAGAGCATCTCCAAGGGCACTGGCTCATCATTACCTTACTCCTAGCCCAATCTACCTTGGGGTTGTACTCCTTGAGCCATGTGAAACTGAGGATCATGTTCTGCTTGCTCAGCCTAGTGAGACTGCATGTTCTGCATGATTCCAGTAGTGGAGGACAAGGTTGACCATGGAGCTGATGGTGCCTACTTTGTTGGGCATTCTATCAATATTGAATACTGGAATAGGCTTGGAAAGTAGCTGCATGGTCAGGCCATGGTGCTTGACAAACTCTGAGTCCAAGGACAATCCTGTTGCTCCATTGTTTAGGAGAGCAGTGACTTTGTGAGTTTGCTGGGTGCCCATGGTCTCAATCTTCATATCAAGGCACAGTGAGTTTGTGGAGGGGCTTGAGGCCACTACATACTGCCAGGGCATTTGGTGCTCACAGGCAGGGCAGAGGTGGCAGGTTCTAGCTGGCATTGGGGAACTTGGCTTGGACTCCAGAGTTTGTGTTTGTACATTTGGAGGGAGAAACTGAGGTTCTTCTGTCTTATAATGAGGGGCATTGGAAAAGGCAATTTCTTTTTCTATTGACAGACATGAGAACCTGTTGGTACCCAGCAATGGAGGTGTACACCTCATCCATTGCTTGACTAAAAATCCTCCTCCAGTTCCAGGAGTAATGCATAAGTGCTAATCTTCTCTGGGGTCAACTCCAGCATCAACTCATCTGGCAATGGAGCTCTGGCAGCATCCTTTGCAGCCAACAGTTGCAGAGAGAGTCCCTCCTGCTCTGCTGTAGAGAGGGAGCATACTTCTAGACTCAAAGGGCAATGTCATGCAAAGTGCCCAGGCTTCTGGCATCTCCTGCACAGTAGCAGCATAGCATGGAGCTGTCAGGCTGTGTCCACATCCACAGGGATGTCTGGTGGCAAGGAGCATAGCATGGGGATGGCCAGAGTAGGGGCAGGTGTTGGGCAAGCTGGTGTGGAATACTAGAGGCTGGTGACCAGCATGGGATGCTGTGTGGAGTGGATGCAGCAGAGCTCCTATCAAATCCCCATGAGCTGCCATCAATCCTGGGCTACCTCATACTATGAAGCAATCCTGTCATTATCTGGGCAGCCCTCTGGAAGGTTGTTGATGCACTCTACTAATGTGAGGTGCAGGCTATCCTGGAATGTGAGGCATAGTTGAAGACCATTGGAGTAGGTAGCTTGCTCAACCAGCACCCAAAAGGAGTCAATGTACTCATTCAGCATTTGCTTCCCTTGCTCATATTGCTCCATGTCATGTAGTATTAAGGCAGCAGTTTTGGTTGGGTCAAGTGGAAAAAATCCACCCAGAAGTCTTTCTTAAAGGTGGCCCAGTCTGAGAAACTTCCAACACCTCCATAGCAATGGAAAACTTGTAATGCATAGGTGGAGGCACATCTGGTCTTTATGTATAACAGTACCCAGGCTATCTTCAGCATGTTGGAGTCCAAGGCATCCCTGCTGAGGTGGATCTGAGGTGGATGTAGGTGAGGCAGAACCAGAGGAAATGTTCTCCACCAGAACAAGCACCATTATACATGTCTGAAAGTGCAGGGCATCAAATCCATAGTCATAGAGTCATTAGAGCTGCAGAAGTGGGTACAGGAGCAGTCAGGGTTGGTTCTGCAACTGGGGGAGGTGCAGAGATAGGGGTAGGTGTTTGAGCAGTGCCTGGAGTGATTGGGAGATAAGATCTGTGGTTTGATAGAGGGTGGAGAGTTCAGTTGTGTGGTGGATAAGAGATGATTGTGTTAGTTGCATCTGATTCTCTAGGTGTAGCAGGTGGGTCCAGGCTTTGTCCTGTGAGGCCAGAGCCTCTATGGGGTGTCTGAGTTGGCAAGCAGAGACATAGAACTCTGTGGTATTTAATCCTGGGAGAGGGTGACAAATAGAGGCTTGGATTTTCCTTGTGGCTATGAGGGGCTTCCAGACCAATTTAAGAAGACTTGTTCTGCTGAAAGGGCAACCTCTAGGGCAGCAGATCTGAATCATGCAGCTAGCAGAGGAGAATCCAAAGTATATTAGCAAATAGATGACAATACAAGCAGTAACTAATCACCTAGCAGAGGGGAATCTGAAGAGAACAAGTGTAAGGATCCCTGCTGCTTAGTGTGGCACATCAGCGGGTGATGGAGGCATGGGAACAGCTGTATAGAAGGCCAGAGCTAGCCCTAACTCTGGAAAGATGATTGGTGAGGTAATACAGAAAGTTCTGTGGGCCTCTGGAGATCTCTAGGGGTCTGGAATGAGCCCCAGAGATGTTGAACAAGCTGCAGAGGTGCTGGAACAAGCCATGGAGGTTGAAAATGAAAGTCCCCTGACAGTAGGGGTTGTGGGGCATGGGCAGTTTGTATTGTAATGGATTGAAAGTTGTCAAGAACTAATTGGCTTATTCTTTTCATTGGTTATGGAATAGCTGACCTGCACTGGCACTAGCACTTGGTTAGGCAAGCCTGGCTATCAGCTTGATCCTGTTTTGATTAGGCAGCTGGAGTAGCAATGTTAGTTGCTACAGCCATACTTCAAGGGCCAGAGGCAACTGGATTTGTCACCTCTGAGCTAGCAGTAGTGGGGGCAGAAGTATCCTCATGAGGGTCCGAGTCCATGGACTCTGACACAGTCCCAACCTGTAAGGGTGCAACCATCAGTGCAGATGGGCTGGAGAGAGTCTCTGCTGGCAAAGATGAAGGGCCAGCCTTTGCAAGAGCTGCAGCTGTTTGGGGTGAGCCTGTGAAAGGCTTCTTTGCTGCAGCAAGTGAGGTGTAGATCAGACCCTATTCTTGCTAAGCACTGCAACTTCCAGATTTCCTGGTTTCTATGCAACACAACAGTTATATAACTTGGTCATGTGTGGTCTAGACTCTCAGCCCATCAGACAACTTTTCCTTTATAATGACTAGCACCCTCCAGTGACTTCCTAGCAAAGTTGCCAATCATATTACTTTTCTTGGTATTATTGGCACAGTTTTCTTGTTACTTCATTTAGTTTCATTACTTACTACATAACACCATAGTGACCAACATATTGACTGTCATTTTAGGTGTTGACTTTAGCTATATTTTGGGTTACTTACTTCCACATGCCATTGTTCCTGACTGGGCTAGGCCACTAGCAACCAGTTCACCATTGCTGCCTCCTTTTGGTTTCATCAATTTACTTTAAATACTGTCATTTTTTTATACAACCATTGCAGAATTGTACCTTGTTATTAGCCTCAGACTTCAAATCTAAGTCTTGCTTTAGCAATATTTTGGGTTACTTACTTTCACATGCCATTCTTCCTGACTGGCCCAGTTGCTAGTGACCAGTTCACCATTTCTGCCTCCTTTTAGTTTCATGACTTTACTTACCATAATACTGTCATGTTTTCTGTACAACTATTGAAGAATTGTATCTTGTTATTAGCCTCAAACTTTAGATCCAAGTCATGTAACTTTAAAGCCTCTTCTTTTGCCTTAGCATCCTCATTGTCTTGTCTTGCTAGTACCACCTTAGGGTACTATTTCATCAAGTCTACACTTAGTGCTAGCACCTATGGCTAGTTTCAGTTCATCCTTGTCTTTGTCACCAATGCTTTTGCTATCACCTAGCATCTCTCCAATTCCACTCTGGCAGCTCCTGTTATGCCAGCAACTCCATATACACTTTAGCTGGGTTTACCTGGGACCAAGCTTGACTCATGCCCTCATTTTCTATAGTCCATTGATACTTACTTGCACTGCATAGTAGCTAGGTGGCAACAGATGTCATGAACATTCACTACCTCTGCTAGTTGATGCAAGAAATGGGTGAAGATGGCTGATTCCTCATAGCACATCCATTTGGCAGCATGTAAGTGGAACTGATCATGGCTCTTCTGGAGTTGTAGGAGCACTCAGAAGCACTCCTAGTTATTGGCAGTAGGTTTGTACCACCTAGCATAGGCATCTAAAGTAGGAGGTTTGGCAAAGAGCCTGAGTCAACAATGGCATTTATTGTCAACCCATGCAAACAGGTCAGTGTGCAGCATACTCCCTGACCAATGGTGATTCAAAAGCATATAATTTAGGTATATGCATGGTTCACTCACATTGTGGGAATGCAGCTGGCAAGAAGGTGACAAATGACCTTCATTTTGTTGAGGTTGCTGATGTGGGCAGGCTGGATGTTGAGCCTGCACAGCATTCTCACTGGGAGTGCTACCTCCTCTAGTTCTTCTCCCCCTCTTTGTCCAGAGCTCAATGAATATGCAGGCAGATGTGTATCCACCTCTCCAGGCCATTTCTTTTTCTTGCCCATTAAGTAAGGGGTCTCTTTCCTAGTGTTGGTGTCTATGCACCAACTCAGATAGAGAACAAAGAATGGTTAAATGTCTGGCCAGCCAAAAGATTGCTTGACATAATCACTGATGGCTGCTAGCTCACACTGCTGGTACTCAATTGTGTTTTCTTGGGAAAAATCAGAAGAAAACACTGCAGGTACCAGAAGTTGATTCCTTTGAAAACAGGAATAAAGAAACATGTTATGCCATTTCTTTGTCAGCTTTTAGTTTTGGAAAAAGTCATTTTCCATTTTTTCCATTAGAAACATTTTCTGGCCCCAGCAGTGTCAGAGGCCCCTCAACTTCTGGACTCAGTCATTTTTTTCTTGTGTCTTCTAGCTAGCTGCACAGGGCACCAATGCCCTGCACATCCAGATAGTAGTCAAGAGCCTCAAGGTAGTCACACAATTGGGAAATGGAGCATTGTTACAGGTGCAGCAATGAAACATGGGACTAAGGATGTATCCTTCATTCCTGAAGGGCCACTGGCAAATCCAAGGCTCTCATAGAAGACTTCCAGGATCTTGTATGGCCCAACTCACTTAGGGCAGAGCTTCCTTGCCCTGCTCTTTGGCAAGTTGAGGTTTTTTGGTACACTAATGCATCTTTCTTTGGTTCTGGATCAGGTTGCTGACATGTATTAGACTTATGCATGTCAAGACATGTGCTTCAATGATTATGTTGTGCACTGCAGCCTAGTTCCCAAGAGCTTGGTGGGCATGCTCCTTGATTCCTTGAGGAATCACAGAGTTAGACTTGATCTCCCAAATCATGGAGGGCATGTACCCACTGTTCAATTCAAATGGTACATACTAGTCATTACAGATATGCTCATGTTAATTGCAAACTCCACTAGATCAATGCAATCTAACCAGTCCTTTTGATCTTGGCACACCACTGAGGATGGAAGGACATCAACATCAGGAGCTGTGCTTCTAACAGTTTGTGCAGTTCACACCACTATTTTAATATGAACTTAGAGTCTCTATCACTGGGAGACCATGGAGTCTCACAATCTCTCTCATATAAATTCATAACAGCTGAGATCCTATCACTGGTTCTAGGTATACCATACTTGTCATGTGACAGACAACTACTCACAGGTAGTTATATCTTTTGGACTCAGGGAATGGGCCTATAAAGTCCATTCCTATTGAGTACCAAGGCTTTGATGGAATAGCAGGGAGTGTAACTTCTCCAAAGGGAGTTTATTGCTACCTTTTGCCCATTGGCACAGTTGACATGTTATGCAAAATGCTCTCATGTATGCAACCAATGTCAGCTACCAATACTAACAAAAGATATACTCCCATCATTGTTGATGAGGATATAGATTTTGTTAAGTTTTAAAAAACTCAAGGGTGTTATAGTCTAGAATCACATGGATTTTATATCCTAGAAACTCATCCTCCCATTGAAGAGGATGGCCAGTGTCTCAAGCCTGTGCACAGCATAGTTTTGCTGTGCATTCATGGACTTCTTGGACCATGAACCTGGCTGGCCAACATTTCTGCCAGCTTAGTCTTTGTCCATGCATTTCTCCTACACCTCTTTGAGGTGTCACATATAAGCCATATAGGATCCTCATGTTGAGGATTGATTGGCCTCATTATAGGTATTTTAGCACAGATCCATTTGAGCATGTCAAAACACCTTTGGTGAATTGGGGATGCAATTCATTTTATTCATATCAGAGTGAATACTCTGCAAATCAATAACATGGCTGAGGCACTCCATTGCTTGGCATATGGCTCACACTTCTCCCATACAAGGGAGAGCTTCTTTTTGTATATTCCTTCAATGACTACTTTGAGGCACTCAACATGCTCCTCAATTGAGTCCAAAAAGATGAAATTATTGTCTAAATATTCATGCATCCACTTTCCAATGACATCCCAAAAGATGAACACCATCAGACATTGGAAAGTAGCTGGTCTGGTGCATTACAATTGTAAATTTGCATGATATAACTGTGGTATGTACCAGTCATGGTCATAAATGCTGTCTTAGTTATGTCTCATGCTACCAGGGTAGGGCACTACAAGTGCATGTGAAATTCTCTGCTTCCTCAAGTCAGAGGTGTCATTTCAGTCCCTCTTCTCCAACTGCTACAATACCTCCACTTTTGGTGGTGCCTGTTCAGCCAGCTTTGGCATTTTTGAGGGTCACAGTATTCTCCCTTCTCTCTTCCAAAGAGTATTATGATACTCTTCTTTCAATACCAGCAGGTATGAGTGATTGTTGTTGTTGGGCAGACTATGAGTTGTGCAAACATCATCATTATCCTCTGCATCCTCTATAGTAGGATGCTTCATTCCACTGGCTAGTCAAGGCTGCTCATCATGGCACTTCTTCTCTGTACAAATTTTTTGTAGGCAGCCATCTGCATCCTCCAGCTGCAATTGCTGAGCTGGAGTAGCTACTCCATCAATGACTACTTAGTCATTCTGGAAGTCTGAGAGGAAATTATGCGTCCTTATGAATAGTATCTCTACAATCATGTCATAGTGGTCAAATTGACAATGTCTCTATAGACATTGCAGTATTCACCAGGAACCTTGATGGTTACTCTGGCTCTGTAATTTACTATGGAACAACTTCCAATTGTTCCTAGTTGCAATGAGATCAGTATAGTTAATAGAGCCACACAAATCCCAGCCACAATTCTGGAAGTCTGAGAGGAAATTATGTGTCCTTATGAATGGTATCTCTACAATCATGTCATAGTGGTCAAATTGGCAATGTCTCTATAGACATTGCAGTATTCACCAGGAACCTTGATGGTTACACTGGCTCTGTAATTTACTAATTTACTATGGAACAACTTCCAATTGTTCCTAGTTGCAATGAGATCATTGTGGTTGATAGAGCCACACAAATCCCAGCCATTTGTGCAAAGGATGGTGTCAGGCCCAAGGTAGCACTCCAAAAATCCCACAACATCTATGCTGTGTGGCTGTTAACATCCACTCATGTAATCAGATATTCTTTGTCTCATGCCAACAGGATTTGCCATTCTATAGCTTCTTCTAATGCAATGATCCATACCTTGCACATACAAACCTCATTGGTAGGTTTCTGTGCTCTACCTTCAGTGGTAGGGACCTTGGTGATGGCAGAAAATCCCTCACTCACTATCACTGTCCCAAGTGTAGTAGTTGTCAGGGGACTCTTTATTGGGTGTCCTCATCTCTATATCCTTATGATTTTCCTTTGTTCTCCTTTGGTTTGCCTATCTATTGGTCCAGTTCCAGCCCTTGTGCTGCACTGGTTCTCTGTGCATAATTCACAAAAGTGTTGCTTCTTCCATACTGCCTCTTACCAGACCCCTGGATTGTATCCTTCATTCTGGACCTGCCATTCATCGTTGACCTTCCATCTTCAAGGCACAAGTGTCATGACCCACTCCCAGACCTCTGGGCCTCTTTCCAAGCTGCCCCACTTCTCTGGAGTTCTTCCCAACACCCCCACAACTCACTCCAACCTTTGTCCACCCACAGCACCCACCCCAGCCATCTCTGATGCTTCTCCAGCAACTCCAAACCCAACTCCAGGCATGTCCTTTATGGGCCTCCTCAGTTCTCCTTCCCTTACTCATGCTCTTGAGCCTCTCTGACATCTTCCATGACCCAGGCACACATTACTAGCTTGTTCCCATGACTCACTTGATTCCCCCAGAACTTCATGATGACTATGGAGTGGACCATGTTTCCATCAGTTCCTATCAGAACATCAACATGGCCCACTATCTAATTAGAACTGACACCTATTAATTCTGCACAGTGCTGATGAGTCCTGCTGTTGCACCTTCAGTCCCTGGAGGAGTCTAGTAGTCAGTATATAAGTTGTAGAGTAGCATCCACTACCCTAGTCTTGATATTGCATTACCTTGGTTACTGTCTTTTTTTTCATTCTGTGTTTGTTATGTCTCCTGGCCTTCTCTCTGTTTCTATCTATAGCTTTGTATCTCTCTCAATTCTATTCCATTCTTGCCTCTGTCTTGTCTTGACTCCATCTTGCCTCATTTGCCTAAGTTCCTATCATTCCTAAGTTCCTTTCAGCTCTAATGTCATTACAACCTCTGCACATATGTTATGACCCACTAAACATTCATAAGTTAACTCTGGACCTCACCCTACATTTGGCCCCAGAACCCATCACTCTGAATTGATCCCCCATCAAACTCTGGCTCCACTCCCATCACTTGCATAGCCTCCACTTGCTCCACAGACTGTATATTCACCTACAGACTTGTGCCTGATGCACCCCTGGACCCTAAACCCTGTTATATCTAATCTTAGACTTTGTTGGACCACTCCAGACTTGCTTGAACTGCCTCCCTTCACTTATTCTCACAAGTATCTGAAGTCTGGACCACTCTGGAGCACTAGATTATAAGCACAGGACATTGCATCTGCCTAGTCATTTGTTGTCCTTAGAGACACAGGTATAACTTATCCAAGCTTCTCTTACCTTCCACACTCTTTATCAGGTTCCGCTGACCATGGGGGCTCAGCTTAGGGGGGCAAGTCCTTACTGGGCAGACACAATGTCCTGCACCAATAACCTAGCATTCTGAAGATGTCTGGACTTCAGATACTTGCAAGGGTAAGTCAAAAGAAGTGGTCTGAGCAAGCCTGGAGTGGTCTGGGAAAGTATAAGATAAGGTACAAGGAAAGGTTGGACTTGGAGAAGACTCAGATACAAGTCCAGAGGCAAATATTGAAGGTGTGGGGCCAATGGAGGCTATGCAAGTTATGGGAGCAGGGCCAGAGTTTGATGGGGGATCAATGGATGTTGATGGGTTTTGAAGCCAAGCATAAAGTGAGGTCCAGAGTTGGTTATGAATGTTTGGCAGTCATAATCATAAGCACTGAGTTTGGAATAGCATTAGAGTTGAAGGAGACTTAGGCACAATAAAGAAAGTAGAGACAAATGAGACAAAGTTGAGGTGAGATTGAGACAAGAATGAAAATAGATTGAAGTGGAGATACAAGACAATAACAGGCAAATGATGAAAAACAGAGACAAGACATGACTGGGAGACTGAGATAAGAGGAAATATAACAAGAAACATGAAACACAAAGAAACCAAGTAAGCAATCAACAGAATATCAGATAATATCAAGACTGGAGTATGGGATGCTACTCTATAACTTATATACACCAACTACTGGAACTCCTCAAGGAATAGTGGGTCTGACAGCAGGGCTTGTTGGGGCCACACAGAGCTGATGGGTGTCAGTTACAATTGGTTGGTGGGCTGTGGTGATATACTAATGTGATCTCATGGGAATGCAGGCCACCCTAGGGTCAGCATGATGTTCCAGACTCAATTGGGTAAGCCATGGTGGAAAGTCAATGATGTATGCTGGGGTCAGGAACAGTGTTGGGGGTTCTGTGAGCTCAGGAGGGGAACATGTTGGGATATGCCAAGGGAGCTGTCAGGGTTTGCTAGGGGAGCTGTCAGAGTTTGCCAGAGAAGTATCAAAGTTAGTCAGAGCAGGCACCATGGGTGAATGAAGGTTGGGGCAGGCCAAGGGGGAGGGAGTTGGGGGAAACCCCAGGGAAATGAGGTAGCTTGGGAGGAGGTGCTCAGGTCTGGGGACAGGTTGTGATACTATTGAACTCACTAGACTATATTGAACCACTGAAGCAGTGTCCCTCTCCATTCAAGTCCTCCTTGAATGCCTCCTCCTTGCTCCTACCCCTCCTTCTGGACCCCCAGCAGCTGCAGAGGGTTCTCTTCTGCACTTAGCTTGGAGTTTTCAGCCTCCCTCTTCAAAGTTACTCACCCTGCACTCACTGATGTATTTGATGGGGACTGTAAGGTTGGAGAATGTTTCCTCCAATCCTGCATCACTTATATCCAGTTGAGCAGTGAGGTCTTTGCCTCCAAAGCCCTGGAAATTGTCTGGGTCCTCTCCTTTATGAAGGTGCACTAAGCTTTGACCTACACATTGCACATTTTCTAATGGTCTAGAGGAGTTGAGAGTTTCTTCAGCTGGACAGAGTTTGAGGAGGAGTTTGGAGCTGAGTTCTTTTCCCTTGACCCTTCTGCAATAGACTCTACCCCTCTCTCATGGATTGTATTGATGGTATGGCTGAGGGGTGGCCAGATGATGAGCATGTTAACATCTGGTACAAAGTAGCATGTAACCAGTGGCAGTTGATGAAACTGCAGCATGAGCTGCAATAGACTCAGCACCCTATAGCCACCAGTAGCAAACCATATATGATGTTGCAGAGGCATTAAGAACCTCTGTGGCTGTTTCTTGGGGGGGGGGTTGTTCTTCTCATACTAGCCATTTGCTCTACATATGTGGGGCTCATATTATCATTCTCATCCTCATAGATAGGACCCCCTCTAAGGAGCAGTGGTGGTCCATGACATGGGTGGGGTAGTCCCTTTAGTAGTTCTCAATCAAGCATAGGGGGTGAGATGGGGTCTTCACCCCAAATCTCCTCCACCTTTGCTTGAGTAGTCTGGCCTATTTGGAGGGCTACTCCTTCCTTGGCCTGATTGTCCTGAGCATGCAGCTGGACTATGACCACTTCCTAGCCATACATCTTCTGCTAGGGAGTGACTTTTGCATGCTTCAGTCTTTACTTGGCTGCATACATTCTGGCAGAATATAACCTTCAGGCCATACATCATAGGCAATATTCTCTTGGAAAACCTCTTCTTGGTCATCTACAAAGGACTGCCCAAAGTTCTGCAGATCACCATTCCATTCTGAAATTGCTGAAGAGTGACTTGATTTTCCCAAGTCAACACCCTCTGTGTAGATCCAGTGGATATACAGCATACCATGGGCTGTTACATCATAATGATTGGTCTGGCCTCAGTCAATGCCAGGTCAGTTGCTACTAGTATATCCAGTCCATCCCATCTCTGATAGTCTATTGCAGCTAGTTGTGCTGCATAATCACATGACATCTCACCAGGCTTTTGTGGTGCCTGAAGGATTGTCAATGTCTCATTGATCAGAGGAAGTTGGGGTAATAGAGCAACCCCCATCAACAGTGACAGTACAGCCAAGGATGTCTGAGATCCTTGCAACTGCTTTTGCAGGAGGTAGTCAACTACTTCCTGTGCCAGGAGAAATATCTAAAGTTTCATGAACTTCACAAGGTCAGTAGGAATAATCCCATCCCCTAGCAATCATTGGTTTGCTATATGCTTAGCCACTCTTGCAGCTAAATGCAGTTGTGTTGAGGCCTTAGTGATCTCAACCTGGCTTTTCCAGAACACTAGTACCCTCCAATGAAGAATGGCATCTAGGTTAGCCTTGCCATCTTTATCAGAGGTATTACCAACATACTTTGAAACTAATTCTATAAGCACAGAGGATTCAGTTCCCTGTGTGCTCAGAGTTGACCCAATTTTTATCCATGCAGGGCACCTTGCCCTATAAGTCTCTCCATAAAACTTATCATTGGAGTATTCAATGAGAGTGACTCCCTACATTCTCCTGCAGTCACTGGGAAGGATCTGAGGCCTTCTGCCTGTAACACTGTGAATGCATACAAAGGATTTTTCCCTTTGCTCCCTAGCACATCTGACCTTTCCAGTCTAACCTTTGAGTATAATCTGGCAGAGGGCACTCAAGTGCCCTCCATAGCAATGCCTCCTGGACCAGCTACAGCTGGTTGGATGGGAGTGGCTGCTGGCAGCCCTCCTCACATCACTCCACTTTCTTACCCCATGCCATGAGATGATGTGGCAAGATCCAACATTTCATGTGGAGCACTATCAAGTGCTCCATCAAACTCTGGTTTGGTGTCAGACCTAATTACCTGATCCTGCATGGTCACAATGGTGGCCATTGAGGAAGGCAAATATTATGAATTTAATGTTCTGATTGTAACTTGTGGCAGTGAACTTCTGGTGCTACTTTACAAAGAAGACAATGCTCATGTGACTTTAAAAAATGTATTGTTTCTCTTACAGTTTGTGCAGCTTATGGTTCACACATTATAAGTCAAAACTAGTCATGATAAGTGCTGCCTCATGTAAACAGAGAGTACAGTTTTAAGGGCAGGATCATGTGATGCTGCCAAGCTATTACACTTATAATAGATAAATATTCATGCAAGAGCCACAGGAGGTCTGCTGGATGTTCCATTACACTAGGTTTACCAGTCATTCTTTGTAGTAGACTCTTCATAGTTGATGCACTTTGTTTTTAGGTACATACAACTCATGTACCACAACACATACAATACAAACTTTATTTTAAGAGCTCTGCACTAGCAATAGGCTTACAATTAGCTTTAGATACCTTGCAGCTACACAACCAGTATAGTTGCAGGAGTTCCAGTAATATATGGTGTTACAGTTTCCTGTGGTTCCACTGCTGATGGTTGGACCCAGCCAAGCAATGGGCATAGCTGGTATGCAATGACTTGCTATAATTTCTCCATAGGCATGGCGCATTATGGTTGCCAGTTTGCATAATGTTACTGCAATATATCTCAGTAATGGTCATAAATGCAATCATGTAATCTTTGGTATGTCTGATATACATATCTTGACCTATTCATAAGCATCTGTAAGGTTAATTATTGACCTTACATGTGCTTGGGCTACATCCTCCCAAATTACCTCCTGTTAGGTGAAGGCATTATGTCCTTAGCTGTATTCTTGTTATGCTGATGTGCATCTACTACTGCCCACAAGCAGCCATCCTTCTTTAGAATGCATAGTGACAGTGCAGCCTGATCAGCTGCACAATGTTACCATTCTATGTAGCAGTCAATTTTGTCCTACAACTGCTGCTGTACACCTTAGCATGAAATACAAATAGTATTTTGTCTCATCTATGAAATTCATCTCATGATGAAACTCATGCAAAGGAGGGAATTCCTCCTTCATACTATTAATAATATCTTGAAATTTGTCATACCACTGCTAGCAAAGAGGAAGAATATCATCTTCCATAAGCCTAGCTAGAGGGGCCTTCCACTTCTCCTTGAATTCCCAAGGAATATTTTCTTCCTTGGTGGTTCTTCTTGAAGTGGTAGCCCTCTTGCATACTTACCATGCAGGGCCATACTTATCATGCAGAGCCATTAGGCAAATCTCTGAAAGAGTATGATTGTCAACCTGATCTGAGGCTATTGAAGAGCAGTTGTGACTGAAGAGATGAATGAGAGATGAATGTTTGGGGATAGGACTGTTCAGGCATAGTTTGCAGAAAAGAATCTGATTCTTTGAGTACAAAAGTTCTCAAGGCTTAGCTCTTCTCTCAAGAGAGAAAGAAAACAAAACTCAGGCCAAGGCTGTCAAGTCCCATAGGGCCAGAGGTTCAAAAGGGACTAGGTGAGTTTTGGCCATGGGAAGGGGGGAAGAGAGATACAGGATGCAAGCTGAGTTAATTTTGATGTAGAGTTTATACAGGTCACTGCACTACCAACCAAGGAGTTGCACTTTGTAGTTGCAGTATCCTGCAGCTGCCATTGCTGAGGCTGTGATGCACCTAAAACTGTGACTCACATACAGTTTGGGTTTGAAGCCAGCCTGTGATAATGCTTCCTGAATTGCTTTGATGAAGTAGGTATAAGAGAGGGTGCCTCCATCTGGCTGCTTAAAGAGTGGGGCATTGTCATTATGTGGAAGTTTTGTGAATAGAGTTTTGAGAGTGGCAACATGGAAAGTAGGGCATCCTGGGGCTGTAGCAACTGTTATTGTGACTTCCTTGCAGAAGGGGTCTGTTTTTGATGCAGGGAGAGTGAGCTTAACATGTGTGGCCTCATTAAAAGAGGGGAGGAACTGTATCAATTTCCAGGAGAGGTTGAGGCTCCCATTGAACAATCTTTCTTTCCTGACTGTGTATTTGCTGCTCCATCAGGGTCCAGAATATGCAAGGCAACAAGCTGCATAGACTGTGGTGTGTCCAGGGATGGTTCTAATAGGCAAGGAGGGCTGTGAGTATTGGCAGGGCAATGGGCTGAACAGGCTTGCAATCACATTCTTCATGGTATTGCTTGATGTCACAGATGAGGTGCTAGACCAGGGGGGACTCAACTGCAGAAAAGGGGACGTCAGCATTGACATGGAGGCAATGTACTGTAGCAAGATATTTGAACCTGTACATGAGAACACCGACGGCACAGTAAGGTATAATGAATCTCTTTTGTATCTTCAAGTGGAATTAAATCCCTACCTAACAGCCACCCAAAACCATATGAATGTTCAATAAAACCTCGCTCCCGGAGAGCTGTCTCGCTTATCAAAGCCGAAGACGACTAAGTGCCATACTTATATACTTTTTGATTCTCTGTGTCGACATCGTCAGTGTATCCCGCCTTTAGATTTTTATGTTATGTCGATTCATTCAAGGTCTTGTTGTTGAAATGCAGCTTGTTGAGAACAGCATTGAGACCAAGGTTCACGGGTGCGGTAGGCACGGCTGCGTCAACACCAGCTCAGCAACGAGGTACGAAAGCCTTTGATTGAGGTTTATGTAAGCGACACGACCCTCGATCAACCATCAGCAAAAAATCAGACAGAAAATATGGGCATATATGTGATCCCATCTATGTAATATAGTAGTTGAGTGGGTTAGCCATAGTATGGAAGCTCGATTTATGCTATGTTCTAACGATTTTTATTTCTTACATTAGATTTTGTGTCATGGTAGTAATCATGTGTGTTGTATTGTAATACTAATATTATTGGGGTACAAACAAATTATACATGTCCATGGAAAGGAAACACAAATCGACTCTACAAAGTCCATGAACACATATATGCAATGAAAAAACAGCAAACATAAGTAACAACCTAGTCACAAGCAAGTCCAAGTCAAAGCACACACATCAGAAAGGAAGGCCAAAACAAAGCAGTCAGTACAAGTCCATTCACAAAGTTCCTTGAGTACAAGTCCATGACTAAGTCAGTCCAAGCATGTCAATCAATGCACCTATACTTTCTCAACCAAGTCACAATATTCCTGTACCCTTGCCAACAAAATGTATTTGGAAGATGAGGCAGGACTACCAGTGTCCACACTCTCAGAGTCCTCACCTATATCATCCTCACCTTCACTGTTACCATCCTCAATATTCTCGGATCCCATGCATTGATACTTCACTGGTCATGCATTGACTGTCTTTTTCTTGCATTTAGTGTGGTTGACTTCTCCCTCTTCCTCATGCTCCTGGAAGTCTTGGCAGTCTTGGCAGTCTTGGCCATCTTGGTGCTCACCATGCAGTTGCTCTTTCTACTTATGAAGTTGCTCCTGATGAGGTTTCAGTGAGGCAGGAGATGTCATTTCCCATACAGGAGGTGGGGCAAGTGCTTTGCAATTAAAACAAATAGTGCTGTTATTACTGTAGAAGATTCTAGTAACATTGAAATTAGATTTGTCCATTCAGTCAATTAGCACTTACTGATTCCAGAAGTTTACTATATCCTGTGCCCAATCATGGTCATTGAATAATGTCAAACTATTGTAGTAAAAATCATGGTATGAAAATTGCCTCTTCTCATATTCATCCCTATCCACCTCCTCTTCAGCATATTCTTGGCTTGAGTTTGAAAATTTAGTGGAATCTATATGGAAGCATTGTGATTTGTCATAGAGGAATCAGGGTAAATTGTGCACCTTTACTTTGACCTTGCCATCATGTAATAGATGAAACCTAGCAAAAAGATGATCAGTACACAAATGTCAGAAAGAACAAACTTACAAGTCATCATATTTATATGCAAGTTTGGCACATCAAAGGAGCAAGCCTGTGTTGAGGTTATTAAACTCTTGGGCTGATTTTTCATGAGGCAGTAGCATCCTCATACTTGGAATCAGGAATTCCAGAGAGACATTCTGGATGAGCATCACAATTGAATCCTTGACATTATGTGTGTCACCAATGTGAGCACTTGAAGCTCCTCTTACAAACTAAGTTACATTAGTTAAATTCAGATAGTAATATAATGTATGAACACCAAAATCATAAAATTTCTCAATTTACTTTCATAGTAGTCCTCTGGCCCAATGTTATGACACAACTTCTTCAAGTACTGGAAGATAACTGGATCAATTGTCAGAATGGTGTCAAATGATTTGAGCTGTGCTCTTTCTTTCCATTGTCTAGATACAAATTTCATTGGTGGCATAGATTAAGATAAAACTCACTTTTTCATTGGATCATCCATCTCCTCATCCAAATTTCTCTTCTCCACACATGTTGGTCTCCAAGTTGCAGTCATCAACATTATATTTGTGTTTGTTGGTCTTGGATATGATGAGAAGGCCCACCTCTACCAGGCCCTTGATGTGAACACTGTTGAACTCAACAAATGGATTTGCAATGCATGGAATAATCTTCCTGGCATGATAGAATGGAGCAAGGGGGCCTTTCTATTCATATAGTTAGTGGAACTACACAGCTGAGCACAATCTGTATCCACTTACAGTTCATCTCTTGTTGAGCCTGAGGATTAATGTTGATCTTCAGGGTAGCACTTGTCCCACTCCAAGTTCTTTTGTTGAGATTTAGTGCACTGTGATTGGCTCTTGGCTGGGAAGCAATTGTTTTTTGCAAGTAAGTATGGAGAAGCCATTGTCATAGTTGATGAAGAAGGATACATCAAGTCATAGTGATGTGAACTTGTGATTAGTAATGTGTTAGTCACATACCTCCAAAAAATTACTTTCATGGATTTCTGAGCCTCATAAGATTTACACTTGCAATGTTCCAAGTTAATGCATCAATCATTCCATGTATGAAGTTTCTTCTAAGAAGTTCTAAGAAGAGAACATAAGTTCATTAAGAATAGAAGACTAAGAATAACCTAGAAAAAGTTGAAAGATGTTGAGAATCTTATCTTATTTTATTTAATCTAATCCAAGTTCTCACACAGACATGGCTCAATGAGAATCAACAGTGAGAGTAAGATATAGATGGGAATGAGGAGAATTAGAGTGGGAGATGTATGGGAACAATCATGTTTAGAGTTTTGCTTATCTGCATTCAGTTCTTTATGCTCTTTTCATTCATATATATAAGTAGTTTGCAACTTGTCAATTTACCATTCCCACCCTTCTCCCTTCTCTGGAGCATCCAGACCCTCTTTTTCTGCTAATCGTCCTTGACTCCCACCTATCCCTTTACCTAACTGACCTACCAACACTAATAGCTTTGGACTGCTGACTCCCAGAGGACCCCCTCCTCCCTGCTGGGCCCTGGGACTCCTCCTAGGCAATGCTGGCTCCCCCAGGTAGTGAACCACCCAATGGCAGACCTCCAGGTGGTTAGGGCCTGGCCATGGACAACCTTCCCCTTCAGTGTGAAGGTGGGAACAACAATTATTATTACTATTACAACACTGGACTACCACTTCAAAATCAAGACACCTATGACAACACTTGCAACACACTGGCCAAAGAAGGCAAGCTCAATCTTTAGAAGCTGGAGCCCTTCACTGGCTATGACCCCCAGAAATGAATAGTCTTCCTGACACAATGTCTTATTATGTTCCAAGCTAAGCCTATCACCTTTCAACTTGAGAGCTCATGGTGTCACGACCCGCTCCCTAGCTCCCTAGACACTGCTCCCAACCCCTCCCAATTTCCCGCCTAACTCCCCGGAACCCCGCCCACACTTTTGACGCTCACACCGGACAACTCTGACGCTTCTCCGGCAAACCCCGACGGCAACTCCCTCTCCGTAACCATCAACACCCCCTTGAAACCTCCCCCCTCCGTTCCTGGCCACGTCATACGTCCCCGACCCTCTACCCTAGTTTACCCGACCCGTCCCGGAGTGTCACGACATCCCCGGAGCGGCTGCACCCCCAACTGATCCCATCAGAATACCGCCGTGGCCCGACCCTGTATTGTACCCGACACCCGTCGACTCAGCACAGCTCCGTCGACCCCCGCCATCATATCCGCCGCCCTCGGAGGCACCCAGTAGTCGGTATATAAGCCATAGAATAACTCCTCAAACTTTAGTCTTGATATTACCTTTTACCGGTTTCCTATGTTTCGTCTCCCGTCTCGTCTCTATTTCTGTTTCTAGGTTTCGAATCTATCTTTTCTCAGTCTTGTCTTGTCTCTGTCTCGTCTCGACTGTACATATTTCCTTTGTTCCTCTGAAGTTCCCTTGCTCCCTACATCAGTACGAACTCCGCGCACGCGCCACGACCTGAACATTCCTAACGACAACTCCGGACCTCGCTACCCACTCGGCCCCGGAACCCACCAAGCCCCGGTAATCCCCTGTCCAACCCGACCCCGCCCCCCAACAGCCGAGAAGCCTCCGCCTACCCCGCAATCTACTTGTGCGCCCACTAACTAGCTCTGACACCTGCCCTGGGTCAACAACCAGTACCTCCGGTCTTAGACCCCTCTGAAGCACTCAGGACTTATTCGGGCCACTATCCCTAGGGACCCCCCGCAAGCTTTCCCCACCTCCGCTCCAACTCTGGGCGCCTGGTTATAAGCGCAGGACATCGCGTCCACCTAGTAAGGACTTGCCAGTGTACTGAGCCCCCGTCGTCAGCGGAACCTGACATAATATCAAGACTCCCCCTTACCCCGTTCTTGATGTCTGCGTTTAACCCCGCGTACAACCCAGTCGGTTACCCAACCAACGCCTACGGCCGGCCCATATTGGAAAATTCCTACGCCCCATTTTACCCGGGCCCCTTCGCGGACCAATACGTGCCCCGTCACTGGACCCCTGACCCCAACCAGGTGTTCTACGCCCCCTCCATCAGCCAGGCAATACCCCCGGGCTGGCGCCGCCCTCCCGCATTCCACGCTGATGGCAACAACCCCCGTATCAACCCCGGAGGATACTCCGCAGCACCCTCCAACCCCGCCTACCTTCCCCCCGCCCATTACTATGCGTACCCAATCCCCACTGCAGCCCCAGTCCCTCCGGAAGCCACAGATAACTATTCCCCACCCCGCCCACCATTCGCCATTCAAACCCCTCCTTCTCCTAGGCAGCAAAGGATCAAAGCCTACACCCAGCAACGTGACAAAGTCCTCCGCTTCCTCCGCCTGTCCCCTGCGGAATTCGCAAGGCGTACCCGCACCCTCCTTACCAGCCTAGGCTACCCCAACGCCTCCGCAACCCCAGAGGTCTGGGCGGACCGACTCCTCGACTTCCATGAACGCTACCTGCAAGGGAACCTCCCGGAGAATACGCAAGGCACCCTGGGCCTTGACGAGAACTTACGGAACGAGCTCCGCGCCTTGGTCGAAGAAATCCACACTAGCCCGAACCCCCGCCCCTTCGAAGATCCCCTGGATCCCGCCCGCTCCTTCCACGTGCAACGCGAGGAACCCATCGGGACACGAAACGAAGCCCCATCTTCCGTTCCCCGCCAGCAGGAAGAACTCAACGCGGCCTCCAGCATCTTGAGGAATCTCAACCCCACAGGGGGGTTGTTCGACCAACCCGCCACCCACACCCTGGCCCTCTCCGCCCGGCCCCGGGCCAGCTTGGTGCCCAGCGCCTTCCGAACCTGGGATCAACCCGCCATCCCCGAAATCCGCTCCCAATGACCGTCCCTACACGTTGACGACGACAACCGGACCCTCTCCTATATTGACGAGCCAGGCAACCCCGCCGACAAACACCCCCCGCGCAATGGGCCCCAACAAGACCAACCCCCCCACTTTGACCTCCGCGCCCCTCGTAGCAATGCCCCTCCGCCCCGTCCCAATGCCCCAGTCCCCCCGCGACAGCCCCTGGGCCCCGGGGCGCCCCGACCTCCTCTTTCCATCAACCCCTCTCGTCCCCCGCCCGCCCCGATGCCTAACCCCCCCAACAACATCAACTATTTCGGACCCCCGAATCCCGGAGGACCCTCTCCCCCTTGATGGGCCCCAGGACCCGCCCCGGGTAGTGTAGGTCAAAACCCCGGTGGGGGACCACCCAATGGCGGACCCCTGGGAGGATGGGGCCCGGCGATGGACAACTTTCCCCCCCAGCGCGGAAACGGAAACAACTACTACTACTACTACAATGCCGGACCCCCACCTCGAACTCAAAATTCGCAGGACGATACCCGCGACGCACTGGCCTGGGAAGGAAAGCTCGACATCCAGAAGCCTGAACCCTTCACCGGCCGCGACCCCCGGAAGTGGCGGATCTTCCTGACCCAGTGTTTAACTATGTTTCAAGCTAAGCCCATCACTTTTCAGCTTGAGAGCTCACGAGTAGCCTTCGCCGCATCATACTTACAGGGCATCGCCTTCGACCACTACACCGCGCTACTCCGGTTCAACCCAAACAATCCCGTACTCTCCCATTGGCCTGCCCCAACGGATCAAGGACGTCCTTTGCCTTGTGCCCAAACAAACCACCTACGACGGGTACAAGGCGCTTGTTACCCAGGTCGACCAACGTTATTGGGGAAGATCGCAGCAAAAACACGGCGCCCCGGACCCCGTGGAATACCTCCGGTAACACCAACTGGCAGGCCGGAGCAACCAATGGCATCCGACCCTCCATCCCCGCTAACCCTGCTAACCCCGCACCCCGCTTCCCCCCGGGCCGAGGAGTCCCCAACACTAATCGGCCCCCGGGGCAGCGACCACCCGCCCAGCTCAACGCCGCCGACCTCCACAACACCCTAGTACCTCTGGATACCAACCCCGACGATTGCGACGACATTCCGGACCCCGCCAACGATCAGGAAGCCCTATGCGCAAACAGGATCCAGGACAGTCAGTGGATCGACGTGCCAGAAGAAACGCAGGAGAAACAACGGAAGGAGGGCGCATGCATCCTATGTGGTGAGCAGGGACATTTTATTTGCAGTTGCCCTAAACAACAGGTGATGGGACGCGCCGTGTGGACGATCGACGGAGAAGACTGTAACTACCAGTTCACGGAAAACAAGTCGGCGGTTTAGGTCTGGAAGACACACTAGACCGCAGACCACATCCCGACGTCTTCTCCGCCCCAGCCACACTTCTCCGCGCAATGATGCTCGCCCCGGACAACCCCCCAGCACACCTCCCCTCCCACTCCTCCACAAACCTCCTCCTCCGCACCACTCTCCCCTTCACCGACAAACCTGTCCCCACACTAGTCGACAGCGGTGCCACCGATAACTTTGTTGACGAATCCCTGGCAGCGCTCGCCCCACAACCCCTCCGCCATCTCCCCACCCCGATCCCCCTCAAACTCTTTGACGGAGACTCTACCCCAGCGGGAGACATCACTCATTGCCTAGAAACGACCCTGACCTTCGCCGACAGACAACAGCAAGAACTCCGGCTACTCATCACAAAACTACACCCCTCCGCCCCCGTCGTCTTAGGGTTCTCATGGCTCCGCTCCACCAATCCCCGCGTTGATTGGCCCAGTCTCACCCTACGCCTCGACCGGGACAACCCCGCCGATTCCGGACTGGTACCCTTCCATGTCCCACCCCCCTCCGAGAGCTCCAAGGCCACAATCAACCAACCCTGGACCCCGCCGCAACTTCGCTCTAGGTCTGCGCGATCGTTCGTCATCTATGTCCAACTTGGCAGCTTGCTCAAGGAACTTCCCGCCCTCGTAGACAGCGGCGCCTCCAGTGTCTTCGTCAGCAACCAACTCGACCTCCGACGCAACAACCTCAACAAACCCCTCGAGCTCCAACTCTTCGATGGGAGCCCCGCCACGACAAGAATCACGCAGTACCACGACAACACCCTCACCCTCAATAACAACCTACAGTTCCAGGCCCGACTCCTTGTTACCCAACTACCCCCATTGACCCCGATCATGCTCGGACTCCCATGGCTGCGAGACGTCAACCCCGACATCAACTGGAAGAACCTTACTATGCAATTCCCCGGCCCCGAAGCAAGCTTAGCAGCTGCCATCCACCTCCGCTTCCAGCCTATCCCGGACCCCGATGCCACCCCGGATCCGACTGCTACACCTACAGGACCCGGCCCCGTCGACTCTGGAAACCTCGACATTAAAATCATCGGCGCCGTCCCCTTCGCGCGCCTCCTACAAGAAGGCACCCCTGCCTTCCAGTTGCAAGTCACGCCGGCCCTACCGGAGGAATACCTCCACACAGGGACTACCACGCCAGAAAAGAAGACAGAGGAACAGATCCTATCCGAAGTAGTTCCCCTGGAGTATCATAAGTTCGCTGACGTGTTCTCTGAAGGAAGTGCCAAGGAACTCCCTCCGCACTGCTCCTACGACCACCAGATTGACCTCGAAGAAGGCACCTCACCCCCGTTTGGCAAGATCTACAACATGTCTGAAATCGAGCTCCGGGCCCTGAAGGAGTACCTCGACGAGATGCTCGGCAAAGGTTTCATACGTCCCTCGATCTCCGCGGCTGGTGCTCCGGTTCTGTTCGCCAAGAAAAAAAGACGGATCCCTCCGACTCTGTGTGGATTATCGGGGACTCAACAAAGTCACCAAGAAGAACCGGTATCCCCTCCCCTTAATCGGAGACCTTGTTGATCGCCTTCGCAGCGCCAAGATTTACACAAAAATCAACCTTTGTTCCGGCTACAACAACGTCTGGATCGCCCCGGGGCATGAATGGAAGACCGCCTTTCGCACCCGCTACAGCCTCTTTGAGTATCTCGTAATGCCCTTCGGAATGACTAACTCCCCCGCCACCTTCCAGTACTTCATGAACGACATCTTTCACGACATGAATGACATCTTTCACGACATGAACAACATCTTTGTCATCGTATATTTGGACGATATCCTGATCTACTCGAATTCGCCAGCGGAGCATTCGGAGCACGTCTGCCGTGTCCTGGAACGACTCCGAGAGTATCACCTTCATGCTAAACCCGAAAAGTGCTCATTCCACACAGCGGAAGTCGAATATCTCGGGGTCATTGTCACCCCTGACGGTGTGCGCATGGACCCCGCCAAGGTCAACGCAATACTCAGCTGGCCCTCCCCACGGAACGTCAAGGAGGTACAGTCATTCTTGGGGTTTGCTAACTTCTATCGCCGCTTCATCGACAACTACTCCGGAATCACCAAACCCCTCAACCGGCTCACAAGGAAAGACACCCCTTGGGATTGGGACAGCAAGTGCCAGAGCGTATTCCTCCTCCTGAAGAAGGCCTTCACCTCCGCTCCGGTCCTCCGCCATTTCGACCCCTCCCTACCAATCGTGCTCGAATGTGACGCCTCCGACTACGCTATCGCCGGGATACTCTCCCAGTCGAACTCAGAGGGCAAGGATCTCCGCCCCGTCGCCTTCTACACCCGATCAATGATCCCGGCGGAGCTCAACTACGACATTTACAACAAGGAACTCCTTGCGATCGTCGAAGCCTTTCGTCAGTGGCGGGCCTACCTCGAAGGGTCCCCGCACCGCATCCAAGTCTACTCCGACCACAATAACCTGCAATATTTCATGACCACGAAACAGCTCAGCCGCCGCCAGGCTCGATGGTCCAAAACCCTTTCGGAGTACGATTTTACCATTCACTACCACCCCGGGCGACTCGGCGCAAAGCCCGACGCCCTCACTTGGAGACCCAACGTGTATCTGAAGAAATCGTTCGAAACCGAACGGAATGCATTCAACCATCGAGTGGTAATCCCACCCGAACATCTACATGCCGTGCTGATTTTAAACGAAGAAGGAATCCTACAGCAGATCAGGAATTCACCCCTGGACCCCTTCTTCAACCAGCACGACCCCCGCAACAACCCCGACGAATCGAGCGTAGACAACCCCTTTTTGCTATCCCCGGACCACCGCCTGCTGCTCCGGAGTGGACGAATCTATGCCCCGGACCATAAGTCCATTCGCCTCGACATACTCTGGCAGCACCACGATCACAAACTCCGGGGGCACCCAGGAATTCATAAGACCCTTCAACTCATCTCCCGGACTTATTTTTGGCCAGGAATGAAGAAGGACGTCACGCGGTACGTGAGGGCCTGCGAACCCTGCCTACGGGCCAAGGTCCCCCGCCATTGCCCCCACGGATTACTGAAACCCCTCCCCGTCGGTCGCCGCCCCTGGTCTTCAATATCAATGGATCATATCGTCAAACTCCCTGACTCCAAAGGTTTTGACGCAATCCTCGTTGTCGTCTGCCGCCTTACCAAGCAAGCCCTCTTTATTCCCTGCCACACCACTGACACCGCCCCGGATTTCGCCAAACTATTTCTAGAACACGTATTCTCCAAACACGGACTTCCCGACGACATCGTCTCTGACCATGGGCCCCTATTCGTGTCTCATTTCTGGCAATCGCTGTGCAAGGCACTCGAGATCAAGACCAGCCTCTCTACCGCCTACCACCCGGAAACCGACGGGCAAACCGAGCGCGTAAACCAGACGTTAGAACAGTATCTTCGCCTCTACGTTAACTATTTACAGAACGACTGGCGCGCGGAGCTTCCCCTCGCCAAATTCACCTACAACAACACGCCTCACTCCGCCACCGGAGTTTCCCCCTTTTACGCCAACAAGGGCTACAATCCCCGACTCACGCTGTCCCTCAAGGACATCCCCTCCCACGTTGCCCACGAAGTCGCCGAGGACCTCCGCTCCCTCCACCAATTCCTCCGGGATGAGATCGACACCGCCAACCAAGCCTACTCCAAGCACGCCGACGCCTGTCGCCAGCCAACCCCCGACTGGCCTCCCGGCACCTTGGTCTGGCTCGACCGACAAAATCTTAAGACCCGGAGGCCTTCTATCAAACTCGACCACAAATGCCTCGGTCCATTCAAGATCCTCAGGAAGGTCTCCACCCACGCTTACAAGCTCGACCTGCCTCCAGGCCTGAAGGGCCTCCACCCTGTGTTCCACGTTCAACTCCTTGAAAGGCACGCCCCAGACCCCTTCCCCGGCCAACGCTCCAGCCGACCACTCCCCGTCGAAGTCGAGGACGAGTATCACTACGAGGTCGACGAGATCCTCGACTCCTGGGTAGTTCGCGGCCAACTCCAGTACTTGGTCCGCTGGAAGGGCTATGGACCTGAGGACAATACGTGGGAACCCCGAAAGAACCTCGACAGAGCCCCCAACGAACTCCGGGACTTCCACCGACGGAATCCCGCCAAGCCCCGGAATCCCCGGGACTGACCCAACACAGATGGCAATAGTGGGCATAACCCCCGCCTCTGGGTTCACCAGGGATTCAACTCCCACCAATACTCTCCTACGTGTTTCCATTTACTCCTCTCCTCGCTCTATCTGAAACTCCCCACACTCAGCAGAGGGTCCAAAGACTGTATAGGCACAAACGATGTACAGGTATATACTCGAACAAGAAAGGGGCAGGGAACAAGTCAGCGACGGGGTCCGAATTCCCCTCACTCTCCCTCCTCCTCCGACCCTAACCCCGCTACCCTTCCCACCATGACCACCTCCAACTGTGCCACTACCGCTGCCAGAACCTCAGGTTGCCCGGGGAGCGGTTCCCCCACGTCCGTCGCTACCTCCCACCACGCCCCGGGGTCTGCCGTCGCCCTCCGCCGATGCCCTGCCAACAGACGCCCCATCTGCGTAACCCCTTGACCCAACTCCGGCGGAAGGTCCCCGGGCATCCTGCGCTGCCGACGCCCCGTCGAGAAGGATGCGATGCTCCCGGGCCCAGTCTGGGGAACCTGAATCAGCGCTTAGGAGAAGAAAGCGGGGAAACCACTCACGAAGCACTCCTCGCCAGCCCGAGGCCGCCTCGTTGGCAAGCCACTCCTCCCGCCGCCGCGTCCTCTCCGCCGCCGCCCAGACTTCCCCAGCGCTGGAACCCTGCTGGGTCTCCCGCACCCCTGAGCCTCCTGCCTGCTGCGTCGCCACCTCCGCCGCCTCCGCCTGTGCCTGCAAATGCACCGTCCGCACCTCCAACTCCTGCAGACGAGATAATCGCTCCGCGGCAGTCCCAACGGCAATGTCCTTGTCTTTCCGCGCCAGGTCCCGTTCCCTCCGAACCCCATCCAACTCCCGTCGAGCCGCGTCCCTCTCCTCACGTACCCCCTGAATCTCCTCCTTGCGTGCGACCAACAACCGTTCCAAGCCCTCTACCCAACGCCGCAGATAGGCCTCTGCCACCGACCACGACCTGTCTGCGGACTGCTCAACGGGGGCTCCGGACGTAGGGGAATACACCGCGGAACCAGGGGGGCCCCCCATTACCTGCTCGCCCCGCGCCTGCTTACTGGGACCCGCCTCGGGTGAAGGGGACGCCCTCCGTTTCCCTTTCTCCTGCCTGGAAGGGGCCCCCTCCCTCCGTCCACCCCGCGGAGGGCCCACCTTCATGACAGGTGCGCTAACCCGCTCCCCTTCCCTAGCTCCGGAGCCCCTCCCCGACACCCTGCCCTTCCGCCCTTCCTCCAGCTGCACTGCGACCCAACCCTGATCCCACCCTTGCTCCTCCACGACGCAAACGGCCCGCCAGCTCAGGGTGACGGAGCACTTCTCGTGCCGCGAATGGCACGGAAGACACACCGACGTGTCCCGCCGTACCCCCGATGCTGGCTCCTCAAACTCGCACTGCTCCCCTCGTCAGGTACAAGACGCACACTGCAGGGGCATGTTGGTTCGGGAAACATGAAGCTAAATGACCACTCACCGGGGCCGCCGCCTGACACCACTCAAGGGTGGGGGGACCCCTCGCCCGGCCCACTGCCTCGGCAAACTGCTCCGGCGTCACCTCCGCCTGTACCACCCTCGAACCCTCTGGGACAAGCCGGACCACCCCCGGGTGAATGCCAGACTTGGAACGCATAGAAGTGACCACACCCGCCGGGGGCTGCGTCGCATCCGCACCAGACGGTGGCCCTGAGGGACCAGCCACGGCCGCGGACAACTCTGCGAAGGGACAGTCAGTGTTCTGGGGTACAGGGAACGGGCCGCACTCACGACTACGGTACATCGCCTCGACCTGACGGCAATCTCGGCGACCCTCTGAATCTTCGGAGGACGACGGCTGGGAAGGCGGGGACGGCGACCTAGATGCTGTGGAAGAATAAGCTGAAGAAGACATTGCGACAAGCTGGCGGACTCCTGGGTGCGTCCACCCTTTTTAATAAATCAAGAAGGGGCCCCTGACGAACGGTGGCCGCACCTCAACTTCCTTCCCCACGCCGCCGCCGCTCACTGCGGTTTGATCAATATTGATCAACTTCAATTCCCACACCCTACCGATCCTCGACTCGCTCCCCGCGTCTTGAGGGTCTCAACGCTGAAGGGGGGGTGATGTCACGACCCGCTCCCTAGCTCCCTAGACACTGCTCCCAACCCCTCCCAATTTCCCGCCTAACTCCCCGGAACCCCGCCCACACTTTTGACGCTCACACCGGACAACTCCGACGCTTTTCCGGCAAACCCCGACGGCAACTCCCTCTCCGTAACCAACGACACCCCCTTGAAACCTCCCCCCTCCATTCCTGGCCACGTCATACGTCCCCGACCCTCTACCCTAGTTTACCCGACCCGTCCCGGAGTGTCATGACATCCCCGGAGCGGCTGCACCCCCAACTGATCCCATCAGAATACCGCCGTGGCCCGACCCTGTATTGTACCCGACACCCGTCGACTCAGCACAGCTCCGTCGACCCCCGCCATCATATCCGCCGCCCTCGGAGGCACCCAGTAGTCGGTATATAAGCCATAGAATAACTCCTCAAACTTTAGTCTTGATATTACCTTTTACCGGTTTCCTATGTTTCGTCTCCCGTCTCGTCTCTATTTCTGTTTCTAGGTTTCGAATCTATCTTTTCTCAGTCTTGTCTTGTCTCTGTCTCGTCTCGACTGTACATATTTCCTTTGTTCCTCTGAAGTTCCCTTGCTCCCTACATCAGTACGAACTCCGCGCATGCGCCACGACCTGAACATTCCTAACGACAACTCCGGACCTCGCTACCCACTCGGCCCCGGAACCCACCAAGCCCCGGTAATCCCCTGTCCAACCCGACCCCGCCCCCCAACAGCCGAGAAGCCTCCGCCTACCCCGCAATCTACTTGTGCGCCCACTAACTAGCTCTGACACCCGCCCTGGGTCAACAACCAGTACCTCCGGTCTTAGACCCCTCTGAAGCACTCAGGACTTATTCGGGCCACTATCCCTAGGGACCCCCCGCAAGCTTTCCCCACCTCCGCTCCAACTCTGGGCGCCTGGTTATAAGCGCAGGACATCGCGTCCACCTAGTAAGGACTTGCCAGTGTACTGAGCCCCCGTCGTCAGCGGAACCTGACACATGGATGGCCTTTGCTGCATCATATCTACAGAGCATTGCCTTTGACCACTATATAGTGCTGCTTCAGTTCAACCCCAGTAACCCAGTGCTCTTCAACTAGCTTGCTTTTACCCAGGAATTCTCTTGTAAGTTTGGAGTCTTTGACACTGTAGCAGAAGCAGAGGAAAACCTCTTCAACCTCCAGATGCATGACAACAAACACTTCACCACCTTCATTGTCCATTTTGAACAAGAAGCTTACAAAGCCAGCTGGAATTACAATGCCTTCCAGTTTGCTCTCTGCTGCACCTTTCCCCAACATATCAAGGATGTCCTCTATCTTTCTCCCAAGCAAATCATGTACAACTGCTACAAAGCACTTGTTATACAGGTCACCCAATGCTATTGAGAAGACCAGAGCAAAAGCTCAATCCCCTGCACTACTTGGAGCACCTCTGGCAACACTAACTGGCAGGCCAGAGCAAACAATGGCAACTTACCCTCAATCCCTGCAGCTCCTGCCAATCCTGCACCCTACTTTTCTCCTGGACAAGCACTCACCAGTGCCAATGAACTCCTGGAACCTCAGCCACTTGCTCAACTCTGCGCCACCAGCCTCCACAAGGCTCTAGAACTCCTGGACATCAACCCAACAGTTTGTAGGACCCTGACAATGCTCTGGACCCCACTCAAGCCTAGGAGGCCCTATGCACAAAGAAAATCCAAAACAGGCCTTGGGTTGATGTACTAGAGGAGATGCAGGAAGAACAACAAAAAGAGGGTGCATGTATTTTATGCAGTGAGCAGGGACATTTTATTAGCAGTGGCCTTAAATACCAGGTGATGGGACACACTTTATGGACTATCAACAGAGAAGACTGTGATTACCAGTTTATAGAAAATGAGTCAGTGGTTTAGATTTCAGAGATGGACTAAATTGCAGATCAGACACTGAGGTCTTCTCTGCCCTGGCCACATTCCTCCATGCAATGGTACTCTCTATGGACACCCTCCCAGCACACTTCCCGTTGCACTCCTTGTACAACCTCCTCCTCTGCACCACCCTCTCCTTCTCCACCAGCTCTATCCCCACTTTAATCAACAGTGGCACTATGAACAACTTCATCAACAAATACCTAGTGGTGCTTGCTCCACAACACCTCAGTGCTTCTCAACTCCCATCCTCCTCAAGCTCTTCAATAGTGATCCTACCTCCATTAGAGACATCACTCATTGTGTGGAAACAACTAAAATTTTTGCCAATAGATGATGACAGGACATATGGCTGCTAGTCACCAAGCTACATGCCTCCACTCTCCTTATTCTTGGCTTCTCCTGGCTTTGAACCACCAACCCCCACATCAACTGGCCCAGCCTCAACCTCCACATCAACTGGGATAGCCCAATCAACTCCAGACAGTCCCCTTTAATGTCTCACTCCACTCCAAGGGCCCAGGGCCCAGAAAATACTACTGATGTTTTCCAGACCCTCTCACAGCTCCTTTTGAAATCTGCACAATTGTTCATCATCAATGTCTCACTCAATGACTTCCTGATGGTCCTCCCCACCCTCATCAATAGCAGAGCCTTCAGCACCTTTGTTAGCAAACAACTTGACCTTCCCCACAACACCCTCAACAAGCTCCTTGAGTTCCAACTCTTTGATCAAAGCCCTGCCTCAAGTGGAATCACCCAATACCACAACAGTGCCCTCACCCTCAATAACAATTTTAGATTCCAGGTCTGGCTCCTTGCCATCCAACTTCTGGAATTGACCCCAATTGTGCTTGGACTCCCCTAGTTGCAGGATATCAACCTCAACATTGACTGGAGAACCCTCACTATGTAATTCCCAGGCCCCAAAGCAAGCCTAGCAGCTGCCATCCTCCTCTACCTCCAGTCCCCCTCCAACTTTGACATCCCCAACCTCAACTCTAGCAGCTCTGGAGCTATCCAAACCCCCACAAGACTCAAGGACAACCAAGAAAGGGAGAAAAGTGCACCTCTGCTCCAGTCCCTCTTGAACACCTCCCAATGGCTACCTCCCAACATTCCCAGGAATCAATATAAAGTCTGGCAGTATCCTGGCCAATGATGCCAAACAACTCTGGACACTCCTGCTTTAACTCCAGACCCCAACACCACCACTTCAACACCCACCACCATCAATCCAAAAGCCCTCAACATCAAAGTTATCAGTGCCATCCTCTTCACACACATTTTACAGGACAGAGCCCCCACCTACCAGCTTCAAATCACACCAGCCCTACCAAAAGAACACCTACACACAGGAACTACCCTGTAGGAACAAAAAACAGAGGAACAAATCTTACACAAAGTAGTTTCTCCAGAGTATCATGAATTCACTGATGTAACCTCTGAAGAAAGCACAAAAGAACTCCCTCCACACTGCTTGTACAATCACAAAATTTATTTCAAAGGAGGCACCTCCTTTATATTTGGCAAGATCTACAATGTGTCTTAAATCAAACTCTGAGCCTTGAAGAACTCCCTCAATGATATGCTTGGCAAAGTTTCATATGCTTCTTGATCTCTACCACTGAAGCTCCAGTTATATTTGCCAAGAAGAAGAATGAGTCTCTCTGACTCTGCATCAGCTACTGGGTACTCAACAAAGTCACCAAAAAGAACTGGTATCCTCTTCTCTTGATCAGAGATCTTGTTTACCACCTCCACAGTGCCAAGATCTACACCAAAATAGACTTCTGCTCTAGGTACAACAATATCTGAATTGCTCTGGGGCATCAATGAAAGACTGCCTTCTGCACCCACTATGGCCTATTCTAGTACTTAGTAATGCCTTTTTGAATGACCAACTCCCCCACTGCCTTCCAGTACTTCATAAACAACATATTCTACAACATGAACAAGATTTTTGTTATTGTGTACTTGGACAACATTCTGATCTACTTGAACTCCCTGGAAAAACATCCAGAGCACATCTGCTGCATTCTAGAATGACTCTGGGAGCACTATCTTCACACCAAACCCAAAAAGTGCTCCTCTCATGAGGCCAAATACCTTGAAGTTATTGTCACTCTGGATGGAGTACATATGGATTCAGCCAAGATTGAGGCCATTCTCAACTGGCCTCCATCCCAGGATGTGAAAGAGGTACAGTCTTTTCTGGAGTTTGCTAATTTCTATTGCTAGTTCATTGACAACTACTCCAGAATCACCAAACCTCTCAATCAGCTCACCTGAAAGGACACCCCTTGGGACTGGGATAGCAAGTGACAAAGTGTCTTCACCTTCCTCAAACAAGCCTTTACCTCCACCCCAATCCTCCACCACTTTGACCCCACCCTGCTGACAGTACTTGAATGTGATGTCTCCTACTATGCCATTGCTGGAATACTCTTTCAGTCAAACTCTGGTGGAAAGGATCACCACCTCATCATCTTCTATACTTGGTCAATGATCACTGTGGAGCTCAATTATGACATCTATGATAAAGAACTCCTTGCCATTGTCAAAGCCTTCCAGCAGTGGATGGCCTATCTTGAAGGAGCTCTGCACTGCATCCAAGTCTACTCCAACTACAACAACCTGCAATACTTCACCACCACCAAGCAACTCAGCTACCAACAAGCTGGCTGGTCCAGAGCCCTCTCCAAGTACAACCTCACCATCCACTACTACCTTGGTTGACTTGGTACAAAACCCAATGCCCTCACTCAGAGGCCCAACATGTAGCCTTGTTGTTATTTGCTGACTCACTAAACAAGTACTCTTCATCCCCTGCCACACCACCTACCATCCAAAGACTGATGGACAAACAGAATGAGTAAACCAGATGTTGGAACAGTATCTCTGCCTCTACATTGACTATTTACAGCATGACTGGTGCACAAAACTCCCCCTCACTGAGTTTATCTACAATAACACCCCTCACTCTGCCACCAGAGTCTACCCTTTGCATGCCAACAAGGGCTACCACTTCTGGCTCATGTTATCCCTCAAAAGGATCTCCCCTCCCACATCACATACAAGGTTACTGAAGATCTCTGGTCCCTCCACTAGTTTCTTTAGGATGAAATCAACACTGTCAATCAAGCCTACTCCAAGCCAACCAATGCCCAATGCAAACTGAGCCCTGGCTGGGCCTCCAGCACCTTGGTATAGCTTGATCAATGCAACCTCAAGATCCAGAGACCCTCTGTCAAGCTCAACCACAAACAACTTGGCCCCTTCAAGATACTCTGGAAAGTCTTGACCCACACATACAAACTCAACCTACTCTCCAGGCCTAAAAGGCCTCCACCTAGTCTTCCATGTCTGCCTCCTTGAGAAATATGCTCCAGACCCTTTTTCTGGACAATGTCCCAGCTAACTGCCATCCATCAAAGTCAAGGACAAATATCACTACAAAGTCAACCACATTCTCAATTCCTGCCTCACATGCAGTTGTCCCAACTACCTGGTTCATTGGAAGGGTTATGAACCTGAGGACAACACTTGGGAGCCCAGAAATAACCTCTCTGGCACTCCCACTGAGCTCCAGGACTTCACCAATAACACCCTGACAAGCCCTGGGACTCCTGAAACTAGCTCATACAGATAGCATTAGTGGGTGTAACCCCCACAGCTAGATTCATTAGGAATTTAACCCCCACAAGTAAATTCCTACATATTTTATCCTTTTGTTTCACATGTTCTGAAAGATGTTCTGTTCTCACACCAGTCAAACAAAGTCCAAGAAGTTTATGATACAAAACTGGGCTACACCAAAATTATGTAATGTGTAAGTAACAATGAGTCCCAAGCAGGCAAGAAAGTGAAGTCCAGACTCCTCTCACTCCCTCTCCACCTCTGGAGCTCCCCTCTCCATCTCCCCAATCCCCAGATCCACCTCCATCTGTGCCCTCACCACTGCCAGCACCTCTGCAAGCCTGGGCAATACTTCTCCTGCATCTGCTGCTACCTTCCACTATGACTCCAGGGCTACTGCATTGCACTATTGGTGCCCTGCCAACAGCTGCCCCATCCTCACCACCCCCTGCCCCAACTCCAGAGAGTGGTCTCCAGGCATCTGCACCAATCCATCCTAGATTGATGCAAATGCAGCAGAAGCCCTGTGCATAAAGACCCAGTGCTCCTAGATCCAACCTGATCAAATTCTGTTAACAAAGTCCAGAAATAAAGTTGTCACGACCTGTCCCCCGAAACCCTGCACATCGTCCATCAACCCCCGAACCCCCAAACCCCCAACGCTCTGCCGAACTTCCGCCCATGCCCCGTGCCTATTTTGGCTAACTCCGACGCCTCCCCGGCTAACTCCAACGGCCCCCTGGCCAACTTCGGTGCCTGCCCCGCAGCCACTGACACTTACCCTGGGCCTCCCGAACTCCGAGAACCACCCCTGCTGTTCCCGATCTTTGCCACCCATCATCAACTCAACACCCTGGTTCCTCCGACCTATTCCGGAGTATCACGACAACCTTGGGGCAACCCGCATTCTCCAATGATCCCATCAACATATCAGCGCGGCACGATCCTCGATCACAACCGACACCCACCCACTCCATTGAGCCCCGCCAAGCCCCGCCGCCACAGCCAATGTACCCCGAAGTCCTCCGGTAGTCAGTATATAAGTCATCGAGTAGCTCTTCGTACTCTAGTCTTGATATTGCTTAATGTTACTTATGGTCTGATTGTTTCGTGTTTCGTGTCTCATTTTCTTATCTCAGTCTCCCGGTCTTATCTCAGTCTCCTGGTCTCATCTCAGTCTCCCGGTCTTATCTCAGTCTCCCGGTCTTGTCTTGTCTCCATTTCGTTATTGTTCTCGTTATCGTTTCGTATCTCTATTCGAATCTACTCTTGTTCCATATCAACCCCATCCCATTTTGTCTGACGCTGTCTCAGTGACTCCGTCTGACCATGGTGCCCAAGTCTTCATCAACCTTAATGACCTCACAAACTCTGCAATTACAATTACGAACCCCGACACTCCTTTACCAGGTCCGAACCTCGCTCTTCACTCAGTCCCAGACTCCATCAACTCCAAATGATCTCCCATCAAACCCCGGCTCCGTTCCCATTGATCACACAGCCGCCTACTCCTTCGCTCCCGCGAATCTCCCGTATGGCCTTCTGCCTGAACCCCGCCAAGACCGTCTCGTTTCCTCACAATCCGACTTCTCCGGACCTCCCCGGATCTGTCTGGATCACAATCCCCCAACTATCCGCACAAGCCATCAGTGCCCAGAACGTTTCCGAGTGTTCGGTTACCAGTGCAAGGGGATCACGCCTGCCTAGTAAGGACCCACCCAGTGCAGCTGAGCCCCCGAGGTCAGCAGAACCTGACAAAAGTAGGGAAATACTCACACAGTACTCCTGCATGCCCCAAGGCTACCTCACTCACTAACCACTCCTTCCACCACTTCCCAGCCTCCCTCTTTGCCCAGGATAATCCTCCTTCTAACAAACCCCACTGTTCCTCTGCCTCCTCTGCAAACCATGCATCTAGCTGCATCAGACACTCCTGCAGGCCCTGCACTTCCAGCACCCTCTCTGTGGCTGTCTGCACAGCCATGTCATGAACCCACTGCAATACATCCCTCTCTCTCTGTACTGTGTCTCAATGATAAGACCCAATTGTTGCTGGACACTGTTATTGACATCTAGGACTATCTTATCTAGGCAGCACATGATGTGGACACAGCACAAGCAAGATTGTACAAGTCATGCAACTTTATCATGTGAGATCTAGCCCCAAAGTTGGGAAAAACATAGCCATTGCATGGGATTTTAGCAACTACAAGACTACTCAATCATGAGCTTTATCATGTGGAGTCTAGCCTTTGAATCTAGAACAATAAGGCCAAGGATCTAGAACAATAAGGCCAAGACCTTCCTCAGCAATGATCACTAGCAACCTTATCTAGAAATAACAATACCTCTTCAAAAATGAATATATCAAAAGCCATGTGACTTCTTACTTATCATTCTTCTTGACTTGCTTACAAACATACCTGAATGGCATCTACACTTCAGATATTGACATTAGGTATGCTCTCTTATTGTTACTGACATTTATTATACATCTTGTCAACATTGCATATGAATACTTGGTTACTATACTAACATCCAGTATGTATCAGGGACTCTTTAGCAGATGCTGTTGTTGGTGGTGGCTAATATCTCCTTTCTAAGTGCTATACCTACAAACAGTATAAATACTGCCTGTACATAGACAAAAAGCCAACAAACCAACAGAGTATTGTTCCCCTTGTCAGCTCTTAGCTAACCAGCTTTAGATTTCTTATTGCTCTCTCTCTCTCTTCATTGTTAATGACTTAGCAACAAGTCTTGACAACCTTGTACTTGATCTAGCATGGGTGCCAACTGTGGATGCTCTTAGTGTTATTGTGACTTAGCAATGCTAGCAACTGTGGCTAGCAACTAGTTTGCATTTGTCCCCCAGTTGACATTGACTTCACTCATTCCTGTTTCTCCACTCCCTTTTTATTGCTTAATTCCCCTTTCTTATCAACTCATTCTAGCAACTGTTTTGTCTCTATCCCTTTTCTTTCTATTACCCAGCAATCTAGCAACCTTTCTTACTTACTACTCCATCTCCCTTTACATCTTCTAGCTCTTGCTTTCTGGGACAGTTACTAACTCACCTCTGTTGCCAGCTACCCTATCTAGTTGCTAGTGTCTAGGCCTTTTCTTGAGTTCCTTGCATGGATGGCAGCTAGGTGACATAGGAGCACATCACCAATCCCCTGCCACCCTCTGGAGCTCCTCTTGCATTGCCAACATCCTCATTAACCCCTCCACCTAGCAACAAAGGAACATCTTAGTAATTGAGGGTGCAAGCTTTGGAGTGCTCAATAGATGCACCACTAATGCTTCCAACCAAGAGAGTACACATGGGGCCTGGGGGGCCCACCATTGACTCCTTGCCCCATGGTCTCTTACTGAACCCTGCTTCTAGCAGCTAGGAAGCCCTCTGCTTGCTCTTGTCAAGCACCACTGGGGCCCCCTATCTCTGCCCATGCTGCAAGGGTCCCACCTTCCCTACCAGCTGCCCTGCACCCTCTCCACTCTCCAACCTGGACTCCTAACCTGACACTCTAGTCTTCCACTCCTTGCCTGGCTGCCCCCTCACCCAATCCAGCTTCCATCTCAGCTCCATGGCAGTGCAGGCTGCACACTACTCCTGTAAGACAGAACACTTCTTATGCTTTGCATGGCATGGATGGGAGACAGACAAATCACAGCAGAGCTCTGTGGCTAGCCCATCAAACTCACATAGCTCCTCCTTCCATGCACAAGAGGGCACACTAGAGATAGTTGATGAATGAGGAGTGCAAACAAGAAATACCAGAGACTTACTAGAGCCTTGTTTTGGCACCACTCCAGAATTGGAGGACTCTGTGCTCATTCAAGCACCTCTGCAAACACCTTCAGCATTATGTGCACCTAAGCAACTGTCTGCACCTCCAGCACAGCTTAAACAATTGCCAGCCCCAGACTTTGTCTCAAGAAGCAAGCTGGGGGTGCCAGGACCAAATAGCCAGAGGGCCCCAGCTCAATTGCACAAAAAGAGCCCCTGGAAGAGCCCATCACTGCCACAAACAACTCTGTCAAGCTCAATTAGCAACTTCAGAGCACAGATATGCCACACTTATGACTACAATACATGGAATCTATTCTTCTACAGTCCTACATTGATTAAATTCTGTGCAACATCCCTTATACTCTACCCATACATTCATGTAGTTTTTATCAGAGGGCAGGAGGATAGGGAATGCCAATGATGCTGATGATGATGCAGAAGAGGATATGGGGAAGAAAGTTAGGAAGCACTGGGTACATCCTGACCCTTTTTAATTGATTGGGAGGAGCTCTTTGATGGATGGCAGCCATGCTTCAACTTTGTTCCCCATGCTGCCACTGCCCACTGTGGTTTGATCAATATTGCTCTGACTTTGATTCCCATGCCCCTGCCAATCCCCAACTCATTCCCATGCCTTGAGGGTCTCAATGCTAAAGAGGAGGTGATGTCACAACCCACTCTCAGACCTCCATACCTCCTCCCAAGCTACCCCACTCCCCCAAAGTCCCCACCAACACTCTCTAAACTCACCCTGACCTCTATTCACCTGTGGTGCCCACTCCAGCTAACTCCCATGCTTCCTCAGCAAACCCCAATGGCCCTCTGGCAAACCCTATCACTTTCCCATTCCCTTTCAAGGCTCTAGCTATCTCCAATGCTTCCTAGGAACTCCAGGACATGCTGTGGACCCCACCAATGTGTCACCACAGCCTGCCCAACCACTCTGGAGCATTCCATCAACCCCAGTGTGGCTCATGCTCCTATCAGGTCTCTCAATCCCATCAGTATATCACTGCAGCCCACCAACTGATCAGAACCAATACCCATTGACCCAGCATGGCTCTGGTAAGCTCCACTGCCAGACCCACTCTCTCCAGAGAAGTTCCTGTAGTAAGTACTTAAGTTGTAAAGTAATATCTGCTACAGTAAATACATCCTCAAAGTGATGAAGGTAATTGGGAATGGTGCTATGGAAAGGCTTGGGCTGTGAGTTTGCCACAAATGCTTCTGCCAGACATTGAGAAGTAGTCTGACTGGCTCAAATCTCTGCCACTGTAGGAGGGGGGCAGAGGGTTGTAGCATAGATATGATCATCCACCTCTATGGTTTCATCTGGGGACTCTACATCTGGAGTACAGGTCCAGTCTCCTTCACCTCCCTCTTCCTCAGGAGATTCACACCCAACACCTTGAACATCCTCATAGAGGGCCTCTCTATGAGGGAATGCCAGAGAGAGGGGGACTCAGCAGGTCAAGATCAGCATAGGGGAGATGCCCAGCATGACAGGCATGCACAGCAGCATGCTCATGAACCTTGGCTCTCTGCTCCTTATAAGCTTCTTCTGCATAGGTAATGCAGTGACAGGAGCAACAACTCATCTTCACTTCACCCTTAGTCCAGTCAATCTTAAAGTTGTGTTCACACAGCCAGGTGAACCCCAAGAGCATGTCTTGCTTTCCCAAACTAGCAATGGCAAAAGTGGCTCACTCTGAGTGGTCTTAGTAGTAGAGGACTAGGCCCACCATGTAGCAAATAGAAGTAGCTTCATTGAGCATACTATTAACATTGTACATGGGGATAGGATGGGAAAGGGGGCAAGTTGTGAGGTGGTGTCATTGCATATAGTCAGTGTCAAGGAAAAGGCCTGTTGCCCCACTGTCAAGGAGGGCAATCACACTTTGGATCTGCTGGGTGTCTGTCATCTTGATTTCCACCTGTAGCTTTTGGGAGTTGGTAGAAGGGGTGGAAGCAACAATGTAGTGATGGGGGAGACAGCATTCCTATGCAGGAATCCAGAGGCATGGGTTAGGAGGTGTGTTTCCAGCAGAGACTTTAGCTGAAGAGGGAGTTGGTATGTCTGAGAAGGGGCTTATTGTTTTGGGCATAGTATCAACAATGGCAACAGATATCTTTGATTCTACAGACAGGGGAGGTGGAATGATTAGCACTAGGCAATGGGAGCATACAGGTCATCCATTGCCCTTTTAAAAATCCTCAAACTCTGTAGGAACCTCATCCAATACATTGGCCACTTCATTGAACTGGACAGCTATAGATGCATCCAGAGCGGGGGTTCCCATTGTGTCCTGGGCTGTGAAGAGTTGGATGAGCAGCTCTTCCTGCTCCAATGCTGACAGATAGTGAATCTCTAGTCCTTGGGGACAGTAGCAGGCAAAGTGACCTGCCTTTCTGCAGTGTTGACACAGCAGGGGAGTAGAGGACTGCTATCAGGAGGCATCAACATTCATTGGGACTCCTTGGAGCAGGGAGCACAAGGGAGTAACATGGGATGAAAGGGGAAAAGTTGCATCTGCTTGTGGGGCTGCAAGAGCAGGCATGGAAGGGGGAGCTTGGGGAGTGAACCCACTATGAGTGAAAGGAATTGTTGAGGGTTGTGTCCACTGCAGCTCACATTGCAGTTCTATCAACTGCCACTGCTCACATGCCACCTTGTACCAGGTATTGACATGCTTGTCATCTGGGTGCCTCTCTGCCATACTGTCAATGTGATTTATGAGAGAGGAGTGGAGTCCATTACAGAAGGTTAAGCAAAGTTGCAGACTATCTGGATATCCTGCCTGTTTGACTAAGGCACAAAAGTAGTCAATGTACTCATCAAAGTGACTGCTTCCTTTAACCATACTGGGTTCAGTCTTGAAGGGAAAGAGCTGCAGTTTTGGCAGGGTCAAGGGGGAAGAACTCAGCTTGGAACTCCTTCTCAAACTCCATCCAGCTAGAGAAACTCTCAACTCCTCCTGGGCATTGAAAGATATGTAGCACATAGGTTGAAGCTTGGCCAGCCTTTATGTAGAAAAGAACCCAAGTGATTTTCAAGGCATCAGAAGCAAAGGCTTCACCCCTCAGCTGGATATAGGTGATACAGGACTGGAGGAAATGTTCCCCAGCTCTATGGTCCCCATCAAATACATCAGGAAGTGCAGGGCAAGGAAGTTTGGAGCAGGGTGCCAAAACCTCTGAGCTAGGTGCAGAACAGAACCTTCCTGCAGCTGCTGGAGGTCCAGAAAGAGGAGTAGGAGTGAGGAGAAGACATTTTAGAAGGGCGTGGAGAGAAAGGGATACTGCTTCAGTAGTTTGACAGGGTCCAGTGAGTTCAGCAGTGTGAGAAGTAAGGGAGGCTTGAGTAAGTTGAACCTGTGTCTCCAGGAACAGCAAATGACTCCAGGCATTGTTCTAGAGGCTTGAAGTGTCTAGGAGAGGTGCTGGAGGGGTTGGCTGGGTCATAGGAGAAATACAGGGAGCACTAAAACACTGGTGGAGAAGAGACCCTCTGAGAGGCCAGGTAGAAAGAAGCTCAGGTAATCAAGAAAGGAGGCTCCCAGACCAAATCAGGAGACTTGTTCTGCTGTAAGGGCACCCTCAGGAGGCTGTGGCTCAATCACACAACTGGCAAAGGGAGATTCAAAGTCTATTTAGCACAGTACAATGTCTATAAGTAGGACTACACACCTGGCAGAGAGAGATCCAAAGAGAACAAGTCTGAGGATCTCCGATGCCAGGGTTTGGAAAATTTACTCCAGTTATATGACCTTGCTATATGGCTTCTGTACAGAATGCACATGGCAACTGATCATGTAACCAATTGCATGACCAAACATGTGCATGCCTTGCCATGTGGGTTCTGCACAGAATGCACATGGCAACTGATCATGTGACCAATCACATGACCAATCACATGCATCAGCAGTTCCCTGACAAAGGTCAAGTCTGAGTCCATGGAGGGTGCAGGTTGTCCCAGAGGTGCAGTGGACTGTGCAGGTGGAGGTGATGCTGGAGAAGTTTGTAGAGGAAGTTGAGAGGTTGCATGGGCCACCAACCTTGGAGTGGTGTCAGGCAAAAATTCCAGTAAGTTGTTGAGGGTGTCATTCTGTACTCTGGCTGATTGGATGCCTAGTGCACTCTCTGCATCTGGGACAGGGAGCAGTGTGAGTTCAAGGCTCTGGTGCAGGGTTCCTGCCAGAATACATCAGTATGCCTCCCATGCCAGACAAGGCATAAAAAGTGCTCCATTTTGCTAAGTTGGCATGCAGCCTGTATTACAGCAGAGCAGGGTTGGAAATTGGGCTAGGTGGTGGTGCAGCTGCACAAGGGTTGGAGGGGCAGAGTGTCAGGTCATAGGTCTGGGGTGGAGGGCAGAGAGAGCATTGAGCAACCAGCAGGAAAGCTTGGACTCCTGTGGGGATGGTGAAGAGAGAGGGCCCTGGTGATGTGTGATAAGGTCAAGTGGAGGGTGGCTCTGTTTCCAGATGCCAGGCCCAGCAAGAGGCCCCAGGGCAGGCCTTCCTGGGCTCTACATGTACTCCCCTGAGTTAGGAGCTCTGGTGGAGCAGTGTGGGGAGGCTCTGGAATTGGCCTCATAAATCACTGTGACTCTCTTGCATTGCCAGGTAGAGGGATTGACCAGGATGCTGGAGACCTGCAAGGAGGAACTCTGGCAAGTGGGGGAGGATCTAGAGGTAGAGAGTGGCAGGACCAAGACACTGCTACATAGGTGGTTGCTGAGTGGTTGTTAGAGGTCCAGGGCTTTCAGAACAGCTGGGGCAGCTGGAGGCATGGGTGGAGCAGGGGGTGGAAGTGCAGTGAGGAGCACCTGAAGTGGGGGTGTCCCAGGCAGTGTTGTCCTGGGTGGTGGTGGAGGCAGAAAGAAGGCATGAAGAGTGCTTGGCCAACAAGGTAGCTTTGGAGCAGAGAGTGATAATGCATAAGGATTTGTTTTCTGTTCCTACCCATTCTGGCCATACTGACATAAATTGACAGACTGGATCTAGGAGCACTAGATTCTCCTGGATGGGGCATCAGTCACTTATGCATTAATTCAGGATGGGCTGGCACAGGTGCCTGGCAATCTTTCTCCAGAGCTGGAGCAGGGAGTTGGGCAGATGGGGCAGTTGTTGGCAGGGCACTGGCAGAGGAATGTGGCAACCCCTTGGTGTTTGTCAGATTTATGAGCAGTGGAATCAGGTATCCCTCTATATGAGAAGTCACTCAATCATTGCTTGTCCAGACTGAACAAGCTTCTGGTACAGTGAGTAGTGACAAAGTTCAGAGTAGTGATGGTGAGACAGACTCAGCTACAATAGATGAAGAGGCAGGAATCAATGATGACAAAAACCTTTTTCATGAAGACTCAAATGGAGAAAGCAGATTTGGTGATGACTCAGAAGATGAGTCTTTTGGAAACATTGAACAAGTTGACAGGGAAAAATGATTTGGTGGATGATTCTCTCAGTTTTGGGATGATGTAAATGTATTACTATTGTTCTTACACATGATAATGATTGATCTGTATTTTGTGAAATGAGGGAAACACAATAACATAAGAAATACAGCTATAGAAGTAGCAACAATAAGAACAACTCAAGATCCAATGGCAGAAAGAATTGTGAGCACAGGGATGAAATAATACCTATTCAGTCATATCTATTTAGTACTTGAGAGATTGAGGCCTTGTAGTACTAGAGTCACCACTTGTCAAAGTTGATTGCTGAGGAATCAAAGTGTGCTGTTCCAGACAAAGATCAATCCAATGCTCATTGTAGTAGGCTTCATAGTCAGGATCAGATTCAGTGACAGAAGATACAGGAGATTGAGATCATATTGTGGAAGTTTCTAGTATTGCCAATTTTGAGTTGTAGTTGAGTTGCATGACATTGAGAACAGACACATTAGATGGTTTGGGGGTTTGATGAATCAACTTGAACCCAAGGTTGGTCTGAATAACTGAAGAGGTAGGAACTCGAGGTTGGATGCATGGGGGAGTCAATGGATAGCCAAGGAGTGTTGTCAATAGTTTGTGGTCTTCTAAATTGCTATCAGATGCTCCTGTAAACTCTTTAGTAAAAATGGTATTAGTCAATGACCCATTGTCATTGCTCATCCAGGCCATCTAAACTCTTTTTAATATCCCAAATCTTGCCCCAAATATATCATGCCAGACTCTCAAAATCTTCCTCAATGGATGACACAAGTCAAACCAATTGCCTCTTGTTTTTGGTATACTCATCATTAGAGTTTGCATTGGTGCTAGAATTGCAAGTTTGTTTCAAAAAATGCAGCTTGGAAGCAGTGCACTGGCAGGACATAATGATGGAGAGAACTGGACTTGGCGACTTGTGACGCATCGATGATAGTAGGCACATGCCCATGATTAGCCAAATCTAATCTAAAGCCGTGCGAACATTCCAATGATAGTGCTCGATGCTTAGGTAATGATCACAGCAAAATTTCTGTAATAACTGACAGTTAAAATTTTGTGTATTTTCTGATGTACAGTATTATTAACATCACGCATAGTTGAATTTCGAACATCAAAGAGGTAACATCATAAGAAGTCGTATTAAGGCAGATCCAGATTTTGAATCTGATATATTGCTATAACATCGACTTGAAAACATGTGCATATAGTTGTTAGTGTCATTTATGTAAGAGGATCGGGGACTAATCTCATGTCCATTGAAGTGCAGACGTCTTATCCTATTGTCCGCATATACACCCATCGTATATATTTAGTTGCTTGGATGAGACTCGCGTCTGTTTAAGGTTACTAACTCTCGTGTCCTTGGGATTGTACCTACAACATCTCTCCCTGTTTAAGATATGTACGCAGTATTGTCTCTTGTACTGGTATTTCCACATAAGCGATCAGGGCTGGTGTATCGATATGATCTGGTCAGAGACGTGGACATACCTCCTAAAAGAAGCGCCGCCATGGATGATGTATCCTGTATTCATTTAATCATTTAGGTAACGTCCGGCAAGGTTAAAGTAGAAATTTACAATGGCAGAAGTTTCATGGTACATGAAAGGACGATGGACGGGTGAAAGCTTTTGCTGAAAGACGCGCAAGGTGAGTGGGACACCAACCATACGAAAAAAACATGGCAAACATGATATGTACGGAACTTGTCACAGAAATCTATAGGAGACAATCGATGTTAATGGCCAAGCTATTTCTCGCCAATAACACATGCTCTGACATTTCGTGACAGGACCGACCTCGTTAGGGAGGTCACCATAGCTGGGAACGTACTTCTTCACTTTGACTCCAGCTTCGAGCGTCCGGCGAAGGACATCAGTCTATACCCAACCACGTTACGCTCATGAACATTCTACCGAAAGATGACGAGAATGCGTACTTTGTTGAAGAAAAGAATCAAGGTAGCTTTAGCGAGAATCTTGTTGCGGCAGATTTCTCGCCAGAGCATCAGGCTGTCTTCCTATATATATTACTTATGAGCAGAAGGATAGACCTCAGTGTGTGCGTGTCACGCACCAGTCGATTGATCTCAGGGTCTTCCTCCAATGCCCGGTCAAATGTGAGAGGGGCAAGGAAGAGAATTGTCTGGACTGCAGCACATTCAGTCAAGTCAGTCCAATGTACAGGAACGAAGCGAAGCGGTAACTTGCCATCTTCGAAATACGGAATCCATTTTGGCCTCTGTAATCGCATGAGTTTTGGATGTACAATAGTGTTGCCAGATGGGTCGTTACCTGGCTCCGGCTCCCTCCAACATCAATAATGTACACTTCCGACCCCAGTTCCAGCCCTTTAACAAATGACCAGATAAATCTTTGGAAGTCATGCAAAGTTCAGAAATCATACCTCTGTTGATAAGAAAGCGATGTTCTTCGACACCCAGAGTCCGCACCCTCGCACGCATGATATCCGCTGCAGTACATGATGAGCACTGCCAACTCGCCATAGACATTTGGATACATACAGTCCGTCGGTACATAATCCTGGTCCGCTATCCGCCCTAGATCGTCCAAGAAGCTTATGAAGGAATGAGACAACCTTAGTTATAATTGTTAAATACCAGGAACCCACAAGCCCGGCATCTCCTCCATCTTGACGCCTCTCCTCTTCAACACCGCACGAACTCGCGTATCCTTCCACAGCTCCTCAATATCGTTCTTTGACGCCACAAGCACCGGCGTCGGATCTATCTCCTTCGTCAGCGGGTTCTGCGACCTCCTGTTCCTATTCAGGTTCCCGTTCCTATCCCTGCGTTCGTCCTTCACACATGTGGAATTCAAGTCCAAGTCCAAGCTCAGATCCAGCCGTTCGCGGATGAGCGCCTTCCAGTTACTACCTGGACGCACGCACACGTTGTGCGGGTCCTCGGTACCCGGGCCGATGATCTGCATCGCGTTCTGCCCGACGAATAGTAGGGGGGAGAGGCTGAGGCGGATGCGCCGGAGTTCACGGGTGAGAGGATGAGGGTTGCGGCCATCGGGGGTGATGAGAGATTCCCATTCGTGTGAGAGGATCTCGAGGATGAGTTTGAGGGACCTGAGGATGGGGATTAAGGTTAACGGTGAGGTAATGCGGGGTAGGGGGTGAGGCGTACATTATGAGATTGAGTTGAATGATGGTCCGCCACACTAATCTTTCCTTCTCAAATTCCTTTGGCGCAAAAGCTAGCTGAAAATCTGAGGCTGCGATCAAGATGTGGCGAGTACTTGATCGAATGGAGCCTTACTTTTAATCACGGAGCTCTGAACGGAACACGATCAGCATCATAGACTCGAGATGAACACAATATCTTACCTTTCCCGACTCGGATTGCCCTAAGGTACATCGATTCAGAGACTACACGGAACGGACACCCCACACCTGACGACGCACCTAAGAGCAGAATCTGCACCGCTCGTCTCCTTTTATCCAGAGCCTTCTTGGACGCCAACAGATCCTCATCGATCTCCTGGGATATCCTTGTTGCTTCCTCAGCTGAACGTCCGAGATAATTTCTATCGAGTCCATGTCGGAAAGAAGGGGTTGGGATGTCCCAAGGCGGGGTCCTCGGCATGTCGTCCATGGATAGCAGAAAACTCACGGATTGCAGAAGGATTGGTCGAGTGTGTCTAGATCTCTATGTATCTTGCAGGTCACTGAATGGAGTTCTAGGCCTCAGGGACGAAATTGAAATTCCACGGCTATCTGAGGATCGCGGAGAGTAGTGCGGATGTGTTAAGAACTTCGACGTGGTTAGGTGACAACCATCTCTGAAGCTCTCAAAGAGATACCCTAGAACGGAACACACAACACACACACGTATCATCGTTTCAAAAGTCGCGGAGGTGCGCGGTGCTGAATATTTTTTGCGATTTCTGATCGGTGTAACCCCTCGTTTGGAAGCACGATCCGATATGATAACGATCATGATAGGCCCCAGACTGTGCCTTGGGAGACAGGCCTGGACATATTTATCCATGACGAAACAGCTGGATCAATGTATAGTGCGACATACTACACAGATCAGGCGCTAGGCCATTACCACGATTCTGAACTCTTGAGGTCTCGTACAAGTACGAGTCGCGCGAAGATAAGATATGATTAAGATATAGCCATTGGTGCCACGTGGACGGTTAACTTGATGATTTTGCCAGAATCAAGAACGTTCTCCGAAAAGCTTGCCTGCTGCAGGCATTTTTGCTTGCTCGACACCGACGTTTGGATCAATGTCTGACGGTTATATGAACGTAGATGAAAAGTAAGAGGATTCTGCAAGAAAATGTGCCTATTTTTTCTCGGGAGCGGTCGAAATTGTGGAAGGCATGGAGGACACGGAAGCTTCCCGGGAAAGGCGATCATTACTAGCCTGAGCTGATAATGTTTTCAGTGCTTGCTCATAGAGAAAAGCAATACATGGTCCACTATTTGAGCCTCGTCATGATGAAGTGAGATGTACCGCTGGAGCTCTCCGGTGGTCTAGAGTCTCGCCAATGAAGGCAAGACATCAGATGTATGGACAGACCTTGCCTAGATCGTCTCGATGCTGAATGACTCTGAGTGAATAGAATATCTTACAGATTTTGAGCTTGATGTGGACGACACAACATTTGTTCCGTCTATGGTTATGACGTCGATTATTGTAACGGTAGACCACCTATTAGAGCAGCGTACGGTCACACCAATTAGCCTCATACTATAGGACTGTTTTAAGTCCTATATATTGCCAAGGCTGTCATCGTACAACTAGTCCTATCTTCTTATATAGCTAGGGGTTATCGGGGGGACTCGGAATATAACTGAATAGGATGACGAAAGTAAAGTAAGTTTCCTGGTAGAGAGTTCTGGCTATCACCAAGCCCGGAAAGTGACGTAGATGTCACGCACGCGCTACCATACGCCCTGCAAGTCGGATAGCAAGAGGCATACGGCTTTTATAAGTATTAGAGTAGAGTAGAAATTAAAACAAACTTTGATACTCGTTAAGCAGAGGGATCAGTGTCCAATTGGGGCTCTGGCAAGTCGGGGTAATCCTCAAGCTCGCCCTCCGCATCGTCTCCTGGGAGCGGAACGTCCTCGTGTTCTACTGCCATTTCCTGGGAGCGGAACGTCCTTGGGGTCTACTGCCATTTCCTCTTCTTAGTCTCGGGCTTACCCTTTTCCCTTGGGGTCAGAGTCTGGGATCACGATTCCTTTTGCAGTGACAGCGGCGCCGGCGGAGTGATAGTGAGTTCGAATAGGCCGCAGCGGAGGGGAGAGTTGGTCGAGTATCAGAGTGGCTAGCAGAAGTAGAGCCGGTGAACGTGCTTGCCCTTGGCGACGCCATGTAGTTTTCGCGTACCTCCGAATAGAAACGTTTTTGAGAACTGATGGGGTTACGGGGTCCTTAATAAGGCCTCAATTGACGGGCGTGGTACTGTTTTTCTTTTGCTGGACTAATTGACTGGAGGGAGCGGGCCAGGCGCGTACAGCGTGTTCTACAGTTTTCTAGCTATCGAGCTTGTTGGCCTGATAAATCCTTTTGGTCCATCAAATGTATCAACCCTTTGTGGTCCGTAAACCATTGAAATTTTACACCTTGTAGTATGTCTCTGTGGTGCAGCATGGTCTCAACCCCCGCTAACATCTCGATTTCATGCACAGGGTTTTGGTGTGCCAAATTCAGCTTAACAGAGAAAAATGCTGCCACCTTCACTGTTTTCCAATCTTCTCCTTAACTTACTACACCCGCTATTCCTGTAATACATCCATCTGTTACCATGTTCACTGGGGGCTTGTTTTGCCCATATTCCAATGGTTTCCAGTGATGTTCACGGCAGATTGATGCTAGTTTCTTTACATCCTCAAAGGCATGCTGGTGAGTAAACTCCCAACAAAACAGCACTGTATCTCCAGCTAACCCATGTGATATCCCCATAGGTACCCTTACCCTGTCAATATCATCAGACAAGTACCCCGCAGCACCCAGGAAACCTCGCAACAAGTCCCTATTGGTTGGGACTTTGCATCTTATCAGTGCATCAACCTTGCCTGGGTCCATTTGGATCCCATTGTCATCTACCACACACCCCAGGATTTTCATTTCCTTGCACAAGTAGGTACAGTTTCTTTTTCCTTAATATGTCTAATACCAGTTTGACATGTGTGGCATGTTCTTTCAGGGTGTTTGAATATATTATCATGTCATCTAGATATATGTCCATGAATTGACCCAAATATGCCCGTGAACAAGTAGTTCATCAATGCCTGGTAAGTTGCTGGGGCATTTCAGTCACCTTGCTGAATAACATGACTAACCATGTTCTCATCAGGTGTTGTCATTGTGGTGCAGTTAACATGTCTTGGTTTAATTTGGATTTACTCATATGCATCCTGGCCATCTATAATAGATCAGTCCTTGACTCCAGCTGCTCTTTGCAGCATTCCTACCATATCAGGCAAGGGTGAGGATTTTTTGATAGTGTTGGCATTTTGTGTGCATAAGTCACTTACAATTTGCAGGCACAGTGGCTCACCTGGTTTCCCAGGCTTTTTCAAGAACATCATTGGTACTGCATTCCCTGAGGCTGTGACTTCCCATCATCCCAATTTGATGAAGCAGCCCTTTTCTCATCCCATTGAGGTTTCAATGCTTCCAGACAGCATGAAGGTACAAAGCATGTACTGGGTGCCTGTCTAGTTTCACAACTACTACCAATGGTTTTGGTACAGTACAACTAGTCCCTTGTTCTACTTGTTGTCTATTTATTTCATTTGGTTAATATCTTCCCTTCCCAGGGCCTTGTTTACTTTGGCCATACTTAGCAGATGGAAGTTTGAGTAACTCCATCCATTCCTTCTCCATCATGCTTACTTCCTTCAGGGGGAGACTCAGATTTTTTTCTTTAGAGTTTCCATTGCTGTCCTCCCCATTTGAATTGAACAATTGTTGAACTCTAGTTGAATAGCAATTGCACAAGGCAAACATCAGATTCTTAAGGTGCTTTTCCTCTATGTGGGTTATGAACTGCAGCAATTTATCAAGAATCACTCATGTCTCAGCCTCTTGTTGTACAAGGTTGGATCATTTGCCATCATTACTACAGTACTCATGCTTGTTATCCAAGTATTGTGTTTCTAGTTCTACAACCCTTGCTGCATTCCAGGCCTATATGTTTTTTGCTATTGTTGTCTGGTACCGAGACAGCCTGTTTATGGGTAGCCTGCTATACTTGCTTTGCTCAAGGGCATACCATAATCTGGCAAAAAATCCTTCTTGTTCCACTGTTTCTGTAGGTAATATTGTTTATCAACCCCATATATGATCCCAGAGACAGATATTACCTCCAGCAATCTTGTAAAAATGGAACCATTGTCCCTTCAGTCGAAGGATGTTTGAGGGGTCTCCAGGATAAGGTTGTCAGAATTCAAGCAAGAAGTTGAGTTTCTGTGCTGCTGCACAACCAGTCTGGTGAGGTCTTCCAAAGGCCATCTCCTCTTCCCATACTAATTCCATTCTCTCTTCAGTGTTTGATACTATACAATTGTATGTTTTTCCACTAAAATCCTGTTCTGTGCTAAGCAATACCTCATTATGGTAATTAACTATGGGGTTTAGGTTCATTGTCTCTTCTTCTCAACTTATTCCCAGATCTGAGCTGATGTGTGGTAAGGAGTCCATGTAGCTTGCACCATCTTCAGAGTACCTGTCAAATATAGTAGGACTACCTTGTCTGGAAACTTTGTTGCAATTCTCATCTTGCCCTGGGCTCTCCAGTGTCAGGTTCTGCTGACCACAGGGGCTCAGCTACACTGGGCAAATCCTTACCAGGCAGATGTAATGTCCTACACTGATAACTGGGCATTCAGAGAAGGTCTAGATGTTGGGGACTTGTGAGGATAAGTGATGGGGAGTGATCCAAACAAGTCCGGGGTGGTCTGGAGAGGTCTAGGATGAGTTGCGGAGGAGGGGTTGGACTTGATGGGGGTGTCAGGTACAAGTCCAGAAGCAAGTGTTAGAGGTGCAGGGCAAACAATAGAGGTGCAGGGCAAACAAAGGCTATGCAAACAATAGGAGTGGGGCTGGAGTTTTATGGGGGATCAATGGAAGTTGATGGTTTTTGGAGCTGAGTGAATAGCAAGGTCCAGAGTTGGTTTAAACAATGTTTGAATTTGTAATTGTAAGTGCAGAGTTCATAAAGGCATTAGGGTTGAAAGGACTTGACCATGATAATGGAGATGGAGTCAAATGGGACAAGATGGAGTCAAGACAAGATTGAGATGAGAACAAAAATAGATTCAAGCAGAGATACAAAATGATAACAAGAATGATTATGCAAATAGAGGCAAGACAAGACTGGGAGACTGAGATAAGACTGGAAGACTGAGAGAAAAGGAAACATAACATGGAACACAAAACACGAGATGGAAACAATCAGAAACACATCAGGTAAGGCAATATCAAGACTAGAGTATGAGGTGCTACACTACAACTTATATACTGACTACTGGAGAGCTCTGGGGGACAGCAGGTGTGGTGGCAGGGCTTGTCAGGGCTGTGCAGAGTTGACAGGTTTTGGTTGTGATCAGGGGACAGGCTGTGGTGATATTATGATGAAATCAGTTGAGGATGTGGGCCATTCCAGGGTTGTCATGATGCTCTGGAATTGGTCAGGCAAACTAGGGAGATGAGTTGGTGATGTACTCCAGAGTCAGGAACAGTGGGAGAGGGTCCCAGGGGCTCAGGAGAATCAGGGGAAGTGTCAGGGGACTTTCATTTCTGATCTCCATGACTTGTTCTAGCACCTCTGTAAGGGCAACCTCAGGAGGCTGTGGCTCAATCACACACCTGGCAGAGGGAGATCCAAAGTTTATTCAGTATCTACAAGTTCTAGAGTTCTAGCTACTCACCTGGCAGAGGGAGATCCAAAGAGAACAAGTCTAAGGATCCCCAATGCCAGTGTTCAGAAAATTTACTCTAGAGCTTCTGAAAACAAGACCCAACAACAACCAAATCTGGAGTCCAATCAAAAGTGGAAATCCATTGTAAGTGGCCTTGATCTCTGGACTCTCTGTACATAACTACATACTTATATGACCAAAAGATAGCCCTCAGTCATAAGTACCTGTGGTCCAAGGATGGGAGGCCTATGATGAGTGGTAGGCCTGGAATACATGAAACAATCTGGGGATCTGGTAAGAGGCCATGTAGAAGGGGCAACACTTGTCAGAATTATGGACAGAGAACTGGTGCAGCCTGATTATTGAAACTGGAGCTAGTAGATAGGGAAGTGGAAGGAGAATAAAGGAAAATCATAAGGAGGGAGAACAGAGCAAAGGGGGACTGGGACATCCCCTGACATCACCCCCCCTCTAGTGTGTGGTGCCTTGATGCACTGGGTAGAAGAAGTCACAAATTGCCTGGTCCACTGCTGAAATGGGATAAATGCCTCAAATGGCTTTTGGGGCATTTGGATGCCTATGGTAGAAGTCCTGGACCAGGGTTGGTGCACATATATTAGCCTGCAGCTCCCAAGAGATGTCCTTGATGCCATATCCCTTCCATTTCACCTTGAACTGCAACTTCCCTTGGAATATCCTGCTATCCAAAATTTCCTCCACTTTATACTCCTCCTCACTGTCAACCAGAACTGGTGGGGGGAGGGGGGGGTGGCTTAGGGCAGCAGCCAGGGATTGGATCCTCTGGGGCTGGAAATAGTTTGACAACATTGAAGACTGGGTGCAATTGGCATAGGCCTACTGGGAGCTTAAGTCAGTATGCTAAGGGTCCCACTTTCCTCTCCACCATGAAGGGGCTAAGATGACAATGTGACAGTTTTTGGGATGGCCTTGTCATCTTAATATCCAAGCTATCCAAGTACACACAGTCTCCTGGCTTGTAAACTGGGGCCAGTGTCTGGCAATGGTTATAGTAGCATGCCATGTCATCCTTGGCCTTCACCAATGCAGCCTTGGCCTCCTTCTGTGCCTTCTTCATCCTGTCCACAAACTCATTTATGGAGTCATTCTCAGAGGAGTGTGCCCAAGGTTCCAATCCCATATGGGGGTGCCTGCCAGTGTCCAGAAAGAATGGAGTCATCTGCATGGAAGAGTGGACATGGTTGTTGTACTGGAACTCAGCATCTGGCAGGAGCTTGTCCCAATCATCCTGCCTCTCATTACAAAAGAGGCAGAGATACTGTTCCAGTTCCTGATTTTCATGTTCCATCTGCCCATCCAACTGGGGATGATAGGCAGTAGTAGTATGGAGCTTCACTCCAAGCAGGTGGTACAGCTCCCAAGTAAATTCTGCTACAAACTGGAGGCCTCAATTGGAAACATACCCATCTGACAGACTATGGAGCTTCCAGACATTCTTCTAATACAGACTAGCTGCTCCCAAGGCAGAGCATATTGTGTGAGTAGGGATGAAAAGGGCTTGTTTACCATAGAGGTCCACAACTACCATCACTGCATTGTACCCATGAGCATCTGGGAGTTCCACAATGAAATCCACCAATGCAACACTCCAGTGAGTGGCTGGAATAGGAAGTGGGTAGAGCTGGCCCATGGGCACTTGGCAGTGAGGCTTGGTGCAGAGATGAAGATTGCAGGTGCTAGTGTAGGTGCCTACATATTGGGAGATCTGTGGCCACCAATAATTCTGGGATACCAGCTCCAGTGTCTTCTACCTTCCAGGATGTCCAGCTACCCAAGAGTCATGATGTTGTTCTAGAATGCACTGGTGAAGCTCAGGAATGTTGGGCACATAAATGTGTCCTCTGAAGGTCAGAAGCCCATCCTGGAAACTCCACTTTTCAGCATGTACTGACTTAACCCCACTGGCTCGTTGTGCTCGCAAGGCCTGAGCAGCCTGGGCCACTGCATCCTCTTGCACACCCACTTGATTCCCTCACTGGATGTCCTTGAGGATGTTTGCCTCATCCTCTTGGGCCACAATCCCTTCTAGAGCATGAATGGCAAAGAGCTCAGGCTTGAGGAGGATGATGTTGTCATTATCACCTGCCCCCATGCTATGATCAGCTTGCCTAGATAATGCATCTGGTTTATCCATGCTCCATCCAGGTTTGTGGTGCAGCAAGAAGTCAAAGTTAGCCAGATACAAGGACCATCAAGCTTGGTGTTGATTAAGCTTCTTTGCCATATGGAAGTACTCTAGGTTCTTGTGATCTGTCCAGACTTCAAACTGATGCCATGTTCCCTCAAGAAAGTGCTGCCATTCTTCAAAGGACTAAATTATAGCAAGCATCTCCTTGTCATGGATCTTGTAATTCTGTTCTACTGCATTAAGGCTCTTGGAGTAGAAGGCTACAGGATGCCACTTGCCATCCCCCTTGGACTGCTGAGAAAGAACAGCTCCTATGGCAAAGTTGGAGCTATCTGCTTCAACATGGAAGGGGGAGTCATTGTCAGGGAATACAAGAACTGGCTTAGAGATCACTGCTTGCTTGAGAGCATCAAAGGCAACTTGCTGCACAGGCTTCCATTGCCATGCAATGTCCTTGACAGTGTGGTCAAAAAGAGGGTGGGCATGGTGAGAGAAATCTTGGATAAACCTCTGGTAGAAGTTAACAAAGCCTAGGAAGGCCTGTACTTCCTTCTTGTTCTTTGGCTCTGGCCACTCCACTACACCTGCTACTTTAACCAGATCCATCTCTGCTGTTCCATGAGAGATGATCAGACTGAGATACTCAACTTTAGTCTGCTCAAACTCACACTTCTCAGGCCTAAGATAGAGCTGGTGTTAGCAGAGGCATTCCAAGACAATGCATGTGATCTGATGGTGTTCCTCTAGGGTCTTGGTATAGATAAGGATATCATCAAGATACACACAAACAACACCCTCTGCTATCAGATCATAGAAGATATCATTCATCATTGTCTGGAAGGTGGCTGGACTGTTTGTGAGGCCAAAGAACATTACTAAAGATTCAAAGAGTCTGCAATTGGTTCTGAATGCTGCCTTCCACTCATCTCCTTCCTTGATGCACACATTGTTGTAGCTCCAATGGACATCCAACTTAGTGAAATATCATGCACCTTGAAGGTTGTTGACCAGTTCCAAGATGAGTGGTAGGGGATAGTGGTTCTTTACTGTTATTGCATTCAGGACTCAATAATCCTGAACCAGACAAAGAGACCCATCCTTCTTCTTAATGAAAAAGACTGGGGAGGCCATTGGAGACTTAGAGGGTCATATTCTGCCAGAGCTAAGGTTCTCCTGCAGGAACACATTCAGTTCATCCTGCTCACAGAGTGTGAGGGGATAGGCTTTGCAACTGGAGGGTTTGGCATCTGGTATCAGCTTGATTGCATGGGCCCATTGCTTATGCTTTGGGAGCGAATCAAATGATGCCTTGGAAAATACATCCTTGAAGTCATGTAAATGATGCAGAACTATGCTGTGAAAGAGTTTGGGCTGGGAATTTGCCACAAATGCCCTGGCTAATCACTGAGAGGTTGTCTGACTAGCTCCGATCTCTGCTATTGTAAGGGGAGGGCAGAGTGTTGTGGCATAGATCCTATCACCTACCTAAATGGTCTCATCTGGAGACTCTGAGTCATGAGTGCTGGCAAAGTCCCCTTTACATCCATCTTCCTCCTGAGGTTTGCACCCAACATCTTGGACATCCTTGTAGAGGGCCTCTTTATGAGGGAATACTAGAGGGGGGGGGATTCAGGAGGTTGAGATCAGCAAAAGGGAGATGCCCTGTGTGACAAGCATGCATAGTAGCACACTCATGGACTTTTACTCTGTGCTCCTTCCAAGCCTCCTCTGCACAGGTCAGACAACAATGGGGACAATGGCTCATCTTCACCTTGCCTCTGGTCCAATCAATCTCAGGGTTATGTTCATGTAATCAGATAAACCCTAAGATCATGTCTTGCTTCCCCAAACTAGTGACAGAAAAAGTGGCATGTTCCAAGTGGTCCTGGTAGCAAAGCACCAGGTCCACTACTGAGCAAATAGAGCCAGCTTTATTGAGCATGCCATCAATGTTGTATACAGGGATTGGATGAGAGAGGGGGTGTGTGGTGAGATGGTGTTGTTGCACATAGTCTGCATCAAGGGAAAGGCCCATTGCTCCACTGTCAAGCAGGGCCACAATGCTCTGGACCTGTTGGGTGTCAGTCATCTCAATTTCTACCTGTAGCTTCAAGGAGTTGGCAGAAGGAGTGGAAGCAACAATGTAGCAATGGGGGAGACAACATTGTATGTCTGAGGGGGGGCTTATCATTTCAGGCATAGTATCAATAGCAGCAACAAATATATTTGATTCTATGGACAAGGGAGTGAAATGATTAGTGCTAGGCAATGGGGGTGTAGGCAATGGGGGTGTACAGGTCATCTGCTGCCACTTTAAAAATTCTCCTCAGGCTCTATGGATGTGACCTCCAACTCGCCAACAACCTTAGTGGAAGGAACAGTTGCAAGTGCATCAGGAGAGAGAGCTCCTGCTGCATCATAGGCTGCAAGGAGTTGGGCAAGCAGCTCCTCTTGCTCCGATGAAGACAGGTAATGCACTTCTAACTCTTGAGGACAATAATGGGCAAAGTAGCTAGCCAGGACTGCTGGCGGGAAGCATCAACATCCATCAGAACTCCCTGGGATAGAGGACATGGAGGAGCAACAGAGAGAGCACAGAACAGAGTGACCTGGAAGGGGATGAAAGGGTTTGCACCCACTTGAGGGGCCATCATAGAGCAAAAGATAACTGGAGAATGCTGCATGCATCACAGCTCACATTTGAGTTCCATCAGCTGCCACTGCTTGCATGCCACCTTGTACCAGGTGTCTACATGTTTGTCATCTGGGTGCCCCTCTGCCATGTTATCAATGTGGTCCATAAGAGAGGGGTGGAGTCCTTCCTCAAAGGTGAGGCAGAGCTGAAGACTATCCAGATATCCAGCCTGTTCAACTAAAGTGCAAAAGGAGTCAATGTACTCATCAAGGAACTGCTTTTCTTGGCCATACTGAGTTTGGTCTTGAAGGGAAAGAGCTGCAGTTTTGGTGGGGTCAAAGGGGAAAAACTCTGCTTGGAACTCCTTCTCAAACTCCATCCAGCCAGATAAACTCTCAACTCCTCCTAGGCATCAAAAGATATGCAGTGCATAGGTTGAGGCTTGACCAGCCTTCATGTAAGAGAGAACCCAGGCAATTTTCAAGGCATCTGAGGTGAAGGCTTTGCCACTCAGCTGGATATAGGTGATACAGGACTGGAGAAAGCATTCTCCAGCCTTACAATCTCCATTATATACATCAGGGAGTGCAGGACAAGGGAGTTTAGGATGGGAAGCTAAAAGGCCTAAGCCAGATGCAGATGCAAACCATTCTGCAGCAGGAGCCAGAAAGCCTGAGCTAGGTGCAGACACAAACCTTTTTGCATCTGCTGGGGCATAGGAGGTGTAGTGGGAGTAAGGGGAAGATGTTCCAGAAGGGCTTGGAGAGAAAGAGACACCACTTCAGTAGTTTGATGGAGTCCAGTGAGTTCAGCCATGTGGGAAGTAAGGGAGGCTTGGGTAAGTTGAACCTGTGTCTCCAGAGACAGCAGATGACTCCAGGCATTGTCCTGGGGGCTTGAAGCATTAGGGGGAGGTGCTGGAAGGGTTGGCTGGGTCATAGGAAGAGCACAGGGGCACTAAGACACTGGTGGGGGAGAGACCTTTTGAGAAACCAAGTAGAAGCTCAAGTAACCAAAAAGGAGGCTCCCAGACCAAATCTAGAGACTTGTTCTGCTGTAAGAGTGACCTCTGGAGGCTGTGGCTCAATCACACAACTGGCAGAGGGAGATCCAAAGTTTCTTTAGTATCTACAAGAAGTTCTAGATTTCTAGCTACTCATCTGGCAGAGGGAGATCCAAAGAGAACAAGTCTAAGGATCCCCAATGCCAGTGTTTGGAAAATTGACTCTACAGCTTCTGAAAACAAGACCCAACAGAAACCAAATCTGGAGTCCAATCAAAAGTGGAAATCCATTGTAAGTGGCCTTGATCTCTGGACTCTCTGTACATAACTACATACTGATATGACCAAAAGATAGACCTTGGTCAAAAGTACTTGTGGTCTAAAGATGGGAGGCCTACAACAAGTGGTAGGCCTGGAATACATGAAACAATCTGGGGATTTGGTAAGAGGCCATGTAGAAGGGGCAATACTTGTCAAAATTATGGACAGAGAACTGGTGCAGCCTGATGGTTGAAACTGGAGCCAGCAGATAGGGAAGTGGAGGGAGAATAAAGGGAAACCATAAGGAGGGAGAACAGAGCAAAGGGGGACTGGAACATCTCCTGACAACCTATGCAGCTTGTTTGACATCTCTGGGGCTCATTCTAGAACCCTGGAGATCTCTAGAGAACTGTGGAGTTCTCTGTATTACTCCAGCAATCATTGCTCTGAGGTTAGGAGCAGCTCCAGTCTTCTGTACAGTAGTTCCCATGCTTAGTTACTGATTGTATTGTCATCTACTCCACTAATATACTTTAGTTTCCCCTTTGCTAACTATATGACTCTGATCTGCCACTCCAGGAGTCACTTTTACAGCAGAACAAGTCTCCTAAAACTGGTCTGGAAGCCTCTCATAGCCACAAGAAACCTCCAAGCTGCTATCTGTTGCTTCCCCACCAGGATTAAACCCCACAGAGTTCTATGCCTCAGCTCACCAACCCAGACACTTTCAGAGGCCCCAGCCCCACATATGATAGAGAGCAATATGGGCAAGGAAAGCATACACTGGATGAGTACATTGACCTGTTTTGGGCTCTAGTCGAGCAGGCTGCTTACTCCAACAGCCTTCAGCTATGCCTCACCTTCTGAGATGGCTTGCACTCTATACTGGTAGAACACATTGATAATCTTGTGGAGGGTTGCCCCAACAATAGAAAGATTGTGTTATGGTACAAGGTGGCCTGAGACTAATAGCAACTCATTGAGATCTGGAGGAAGCTCTGCTGTCCGCATTCCATGCTGCACCCAGCTCCAATCAGCAATTTCCACCATCCTGCACCTGCTTACCCAATGTCAGCCCTTATACCAGCCATCTCTACAGCATGCCCCCTGCTGCCAGGGATTCATATAGATGTGGATGCTGCCAGGCAGCTCTGCTCTGCTCTGCTGCTGTGCTGCAGATGCCAGAAGCCTGGGCACTTTGCACAGCACTGGCTCCTAGGCCTGGAGATATGCTATCTTTCCATAGCAGAGCAGGAGGAACTTCTCCTGCAGCTGCTGGCTGCAAAAGATGCTGCCAGAGCTCCATCACTAGATGAGTCTATGCTAGAGTGGACCCTAGAGGAGATCAGCATGTGCACCTCACCCCTAGAGCTGGAGGAGGATTTTTAGTTGAGCAATGGATGAGGTGTATGCTTCCATCACTGGGTGCTAACAGGTCCTTGTATCTGTTGATAGAAAATGAAACTGCCTTTTCCGATGCCCATTATTCTGAGACAGAAAAACCTCAACACTCTCCTTCAAATGTACAAATACTAACTCTGCAGCTCCTACCAAGCTCCCCAACACCTCCAAAAGTCCACCAGCATAGCCCCACCTGGGCACATCAGATGCCCCAATAGTACATGATGGCTTCTAGCCTATCCATAAACTCCCTGCATCTTGAGGTGGAGATTGAGACAACAGACACACAGCAAAACTGTGGAGTCACAGCTTTTCTGGATAGCAGAGCAACAAGACTGTTTCTAGACTTGGAGTTTGTCAAATGCTACAGCCTGACCACACAGCCCCTCCTCAAGCCCATTCCAGTCTACAACATTGATGGAACACCTAATGAAGCAGGCACCATCAATTCCATGCTTGACCTGGTCCTCTGCTATTGGAATTATACAGAGTGCACTGTGTTTGCTGTCACCAGCTTGAGTAGGCAGGACATGATCCTTGGTTTTGCATGGCTGTGTAAGCACACCCCAGAGGTTGATTGGACCAAAGGAGAGGTAACCATGAGCAGATGCCTCCAGAAGTGCTCCACCTGTGCTATAGAGGACAGGGAGGAGTGCCAAGCCTGGATTAGAGAGCATGCTGCCATCTGCACATGTTGTGCTAGGCCCCTCCCCTTTGTCAATCTAGACCTCCTGAATCTCCCACCTCTGGTGTTCTCTTGTAGAGAGGCCCTCTATGAGGATGGCTGGAGCAGTGGCAGAGGCTTGGAGGAGGAGTACAGGGGGGAGTTTGGTGGCATACACAAGCCAGAGCTCCCAGACAAAGTAGTAGAAGTTGAGGATCAGATCTATGCTACTAAGATGCACCCACTGCCCTCTGTTGCAGAGATCTGGGCTAGCCAGACCACATTCCAGTGGCTGGCCCAGGCATTTGCTGCTAATGCCATGCCCTGAGAGTTCTGGGATGTGGTACCCTGCTGCCTCCATGCATTTGAGGATGTATTCTCCAAAGCCTTGTTTGACTTGCTTTTAGAGCACAAGAGGTGGGACCATGCCATTGAACTGCTGCCAGATTCCACACCCTCCAGCTGTAAGGTCTACCTGCTTGTGCCCAGGGAGCAGGATGAGCTCAATGCATTCCTGCAAGAAAACCTGGACTCTGGTTGTATCCACCCTTCCAAGTCTCTGATGGCTTCTCTAGTCTTCTTCATCAAGAAGAAGGATGGCTTGCTCTGACTGGTTCAGGACTACCAGGTTCTCAACTCTGTGATGGTGAAGAACCATTACTCCCTCCTGCTCATCCCCAAGCTCATCAACAACCTCTGAGGTGTGCAATACTTTACTAAACTGGACATCTGGTGGGGTTACAACAATGTGTGCATCCAGGAAGGAAACAAGTGGAAGGCTGCCTTCTGGACCAACCAGAAATTGTTTGAGCTGTTTGTTATGTTCTTTGGACTCACCAACAGCCCTGCCACCTTCCAGACCATGATGAACAACATCTTCCAGGATCTCATAGCAGAGGGCATAGTATGTGCATACCTTGACTACATCCTCATCTATACTAAAATGCTCATCCTGAAATGCCTCTGCTAGCACCAGCTCTATCTCAAACTGGAGAAGTGCAAGTTTGAACAGACCTGGATTGAGTATCTTGGCCTGATTATCTTGCATGGAGCTGCAGAGATGGACCCAGTGAAGGTAGCAGGTGTGGCAGAGTGGCTGGAGCCTAAGAACAAGAAGGAGGTGCAGGCATTCCTTGGTTTCACAAACTTCTACTGGAGATTCATCCAGGACTTCTCACACCATGCCTGTCTGCTATTTAACCTCACTGGAATGGATGTTATGTAGAGTTGGGGACCTCTGGAGCAGACAGCCTTTAACACACTCAAGTGCACCATGACCTCTGGACCCATCCCCAACTCATCACTGGCAATGTTAGTGAAGACTTCTGAATCAAGTGACACATCATTGGTGATTTCTTAGCAACTATGCCAACACTCAACCCAAACCCTCTGCCGTTTGTATCAATCCAGTGATTCACTGGTGATTGACAAGCAAAGTTTGTTAAAGATCACAACATGGGTTTCCTTACTAGTGACAAACTCAAAGTGCTTATCAATCTTGTCACTAAGCAAGAAAAGGCTTTTGCTTGCAAAGACTCTGAACAAGGAAGCTTGTGCCCAAGGATGCCTTGGAGAATATGTCCTCAAAATGTTGAAGGTGATTAGGAACTATGCTATAAAAAGGCTTGGGCTGGGAGTTTGCTGCAAATGCCTCAGCCAGATGTTGAGAAGTGGTCTGACTGGCCCAAATATCTGCCACTGTAGGAGGAGGGCAGAAACTTGTAGTATAGATCCTATCACCTACCTCAATGGTTCTGTTTCACTTCAGGAAATGTAGCGTGTTTCCTGAGAAAAAGGTGTCAGAAATATGTTTTTCAATTTCTGACACCTTTTTGTGAAGAAACATGCAAAATTTTGTGTCAGAAAATTTCAGTAAATATATCAAATATTCTCTTAATGTTTCTTTTGTAGAATGATAAATTTTTCCATGTTTTATCTGAAGAAAAAATAATCAAAATATTTAAAATGTTCTTGATGATTTTCTTGAGAAACACGTGATATGTTTCAGCACGTGTTTCTCAAGAAAAACCTTTGTCCTGTTCTCAGTATTGTATCTCGAGAAACACTCTGTATTCTTCTCAAGAAACACATGTCAGCATAACTTACAATACTTTTTGAGAAACACACAATAAAAAAATGTTATAATATTCTACAGAAACAATCTATAGAAATACATGTCACATTGCTCAGCCTAGTGTTGTATCTCAAGAAACACTCTGTATTCTTCTCGAGAAACATGTGTTGGCATAACTTACAATACTTCTTGAGAAACACGCAATAAAAAAATGTTATAATATTCTATAGAAACAATCTATAGAAACATGTGTTGTGTCACTCAGTACTATGTATTAAGCATCTTGATGAGCAAATCGACAGTTGCATGCTGAGCAATGTGACATGTGTTTCTATAGATTGTTTCTGTAGAATATTATAACATTTTTTTATTGTGTGTTTCTCAAAAAGTATTGTAAGTTATGCTGACATGTGTTTCTTGAGAAGAATACAGAGTGTTTCTCGAGATACAACACTGAGAACAGGACAAAGGTTTTCTTGAGAAACATGTGCTGAAACATATCACATGTTTCTCAAGAAAATCATCAAGAACATTTTAAATATTTTGATTATTTTTTCTTCAGATAAAACACGGAAAAATTTATCATTCTACAAAAGAAACATTAAGAGAATATTTGATATATTTACTGAAATTTTCTGACACAAAATTTTGCATGTTTCTTCATAAAAAGGTGTCAGAAATTGAAAAACATATTTCTGACACCTTTTTCTCGGAAAACACACTACATTTCCTGAAGTGGTTTGGAGACTCTGGATCTGGAGTGCTGGTGGATTCTCTTTTGCCTTCCTCTTCCTCTTGAGGTTTACACCTGACACCTCAGACACCCTTATAGAGGGCCTCTCTAAGAGAGAATTCCAGAGGAGGAGATTCAGGAGATCAAGATCAGCATAAGAGAGATGCCCTGCATAACAGGCACACATGGCAGCACCTTTATAAACCTTTGCTATATGCTCCTTATATGCTTCTTCAATACAAGTTGTGTAACAACAAGGGCAGTGGCTCATCTTCAGCTCACCCTTTGTCCAGTCAATTTCAGGATTGTGTTCACATAGCCAGGTGAATCCCAAGATCATGTCTTGTTGACCAAGACTAGTGACAGCAAAAGCAGCTTGCTGAGAGTGGTCTTTGTAATAGAGGACCAGGTCCACCACCAAGCAAATAGAGCTAGCTTCATTGAGTGTGCCATCAACATTGTACACAGGGATAGGACAAGCTAGGGGGCAAGTGGTAAGACAATGTTGTTGCACATAGTCTGTGTCAAGGAAGAGGCCTGTTGTGCCACTGTCAAGCAGGGCAACCACACTTCAGGTCTGCTAGGTGTCTGTTATCTTGACTTCCACCTGTAGCTTCAGAGAGTTGGCAGAAGTGGTGGGAGCAACAATCTAACAATGGAGGTGGCATTCCCATGCAGGAATCCAAAGGCATGGATTAGAAGATGTGTCTTCAGTGGAGACTTTAGCTGGAGAAGGTGTTTGAACATCTGAGGAGGGACTTATCATTTCAGGCATAGTCTCAAAAGCAGCAACAGATATATTTGATTCTATGGACAGGGGAGCAGAAAGGTTAGCACTAGGCAATGGTGGCATACAGTTCATCCATTGCCCTTTAAAAAATCCTCCAACTCTGTGGGAACCTCCTCCAATACATTGGCCACCTCATCAGAGTGGACAGCTATAGGTGTGTCAGGAGAGGGGGTTCCTGTTGCATCCCTTGCTGCTAGAAGTTGTACAAGCAGCTCTTCTTGCTCTGATGCAGATAGGTAGTGGACTTCTAGTCCTTGAGAACAGTAGTAGGGAAAGTGACCTGCCTTTCTGCAGTGTCTACACAACAGGGGGGTAGAGGATTACTGTTGGGAAGTGTTGACATCCATTGGGACTCCTTGGGGTAGGAAGTGCAAGGGGGCAGCATGGGATGGAAGGGGAAGAGTTGCACCTGCTTGTGGGGCTGCTATAGCAGGCATGGAAGGGGGAGCTCAGGAGGTGAACCTGCCACAAGAGAAAGGAAATGTTGAGGGTTGTATCTACTGCAGCTCATGTTGCAGTTCCATCAACTGCTACTGCTCATGTGCCACCTTGTACCAGGTATCAATATGCTTGTCATCTGGGCATCCCTCAGCCATACTATCAATACAATCCATAGGTGAAGTGGAAACATTATGGGATCAAGGATATCTCCTGGGAGCTGCAGGAGTACATGCATTCCCTAGACTCATCAAGGAGTTCCACTGGAGGCATCCAGACACTCCATGTGCCATATAAGGAATCTATTCTATCTCACCAGTGGACTGAGCAATCAGGGACTTATTTTACTCCACACATCAAGACACCACATGCTAGAGGGGAGGTGATGTCAGGGGACTTTCATTTCCCACCTCCATGACTTGTTCCAGCACCTCCACACCTTGTTCAACATCTCGGGGGCTCATTCTAGAACCTCAGAGATCTCCAAAGAACTGCAGAGTTCTTTGTATTACCTCAGCAATCATAACCCTAGAGTTAGGAGCAGCTCTGGTCTTCTGTACAGTAGTTCCCATGCATCTGCCACCTGCTGATGTGCTGCACCAAGCAGTGGGAATCCTTAGACTTGTTCTCTTTGGATTTCCCTCTGCTAGGTGATTAGTCACTGATTATATTGTTGTCTATCCTGCTAATATACTTTGGATTCCCCTCTGCAGCCATGTGACTCTGATCTGCCACTCTGGGGGTTGCCCTTACAGGAAGCATTGATGGCTGTGGAGAAGGCATCAGACTTAGCCAGGAGGCCATTGGGGTTTGCTGGAGAAGTGTTGGAGTTACCTGGAGTTGGCACAGAGGGTAGACAAAGGTTGGGGGAGTTTGATGGGGTGTTAGAGGGAGTTCTGGGGAAGCAAGCAGGTTGGGAAGAAGGTTGGGAGTTACTCTGGGGTAATGCATTTTGTTGGGGGAAGTTCCAGAGAAGCAAGCAGGTTGGAAAGAAGGTTGGGGGTCCAAGGAGTGTGTTGTGACATCCAGGCCCAATGCTTCTGCTGGTAAGTTGATGCATTGACCTCCCACTACTTTATCTGGTACTAGTCTAGTTTCTTCCTAGAGTACCATGTCATTGTTTTCCCTTAAGTTGTTTTCTACAAGTGGTAAAACTGTCATGCCAACAAACACACTAGTAGTGGTTTGGCCTAGTACTTCCTTGCATAGGCAATTGGTTTTGCTCAAGTCTACTTTCATGCTGTACAACTTCAAGCCAGGGGTTATCCTGAGTCCAATGACAATACTGACTTTCCTTTTGGACAGTTTTGAGACATGTGTCCTATCTGACTGCAGTTGAACCATTTGTTTCAAGCACAATATTCTTCTTCCTCTTCCTTGCTGAGTTGTTCACATTCACTATGCTTCTTATATTTAGGGTTCTCTTCCTTGCTCTTCCAGTGAGCATCCCAGATGCAAGAAGTCCCTTGTTTAGCTGAGTATACAGGCATCCTGTTGGTCCCCTTTCCAAATCTGGATGGTGACTTATTCCTTCATTTTGGGTAGGCCTTTTATCCTTATAATATTAATTTCACTTAGAAACACCATGGTGACTTCCATGATCCTTCTGATAGCATGTCCCTAACCACAAGGGTTGCCCATCACTGAATTCAAGGTCAACAGATTCTGCCATCTCAATAAACTCAGCCTTAAACACCACCCTTTTCCATTTAGAAGTCTTGGGGTTCAGTCTGGAGTGGTATAATTCCCACTGAATCAAGGTGTGGAACCCATTGAGTAATTTTACCACCTTTTTCTTACAATTCATAGATCCTATGATAATAAAGAGTTCTTGTAATTCTCCTACATAGTCATGTACAGTCATCTTTCCTTACATAAGTGCTGTAACTTATTTTGTTGCTTATTACAGTAATTTATGAGGAAGCAATCATTAAATCATTCCTTAAATAATTGTTCTGAAGTCCATTCTTTCATGTCAGGTTCCACTGACCACAGGGGCTCAGCTACACTGGGTGAGTCCTTATTAGGCAGATGTGATGTCCTGTGCTTATAACCCAGTGCTCTGGGGTTGGTATGGACTTCAGGTACTTGCAAGGGAAAGCTTGGAGAAGCAATCCAAGTAAGTCCAGGGAAGTCTAAGACCAAGTATATTAACTGTTGGGCTTGGGTGGGCATCAGGTACAAGTCTGTGAGTGAGTGTATGGGCTGCAGGGTAAGCAGAGGCTTTGTGAGTGATGGGAGCAGAGCTGGAGTTTAATGGGGATCAATCAAGACTGATGGGTTCCCAGGCCAAGCATAGGGTGAGGTCCAGAGTTGTCATAAGAATGTTTGAAGGTTTGTAGGATGTGCATGGAGTTCATAATGACCTCAGAGATGAAAGGAACTTAAGAACAACAAAGGGAACAGAGACAGTCAAGACAAGATGAAGGTGAGATGAGACAAGACAGAACTGAGAAGGCAAATAGATCTGAGACTCAAAATAGAAACAGAGACAAGACAGGGAAATATAACAGAAAGAAACATGAGACACAGGAAACCAAGTAATGTAAGTAATATCAAGACTAAGGTAATAGATGCTACTCTACATTTTTATATACTAACTACTGGACCTTATCTGGAGTTGAGGATGCAACAGTGGGGCTTGTTGGAGCCATGCAGAGCTGAAAGATGTTGGCTCTGATTAGAGGGCAGGCCACAGTGATACTCTGATGGGAACATGGTCTGTCCCATAGCCATTGGGGAATTCTGGAGTGGTTGTGTGGGTTGCAGGGGTGGTTGAGTGATGTATGCCTGTGCCAGAAGAGGTGTTGGAGAGGCTTGGGGGCTTCATAGGTAGGAGGGGGAGCTGAGGAGGCCCACAGGGGATGTGCCAGGATTTGCCAGGAGGTTATTGGGATTTGCCAAAGAAGCATTGGAGTCAGCCAGGGCAGGTGCCATGAGTCAACAAAGGTTGGGGTGAGTTGAGGGAAGCATTGGGGGAGGCTCTGGGGAGGCAGGGCATCTTGGGGGAAGGTCTGGAGGTGTGGGAGTGGGTCATGACATTTCAGTATACAAGAGGCTTCTTGCAAATAAAAAGTCCTAGCCTGGCCAGTCAGGAACTCTGACATAACAAGTACTTGTCATTCCTTCTGCATGATCTCATACTTGACATAGGACATGCCATAGCTCATGAACAGTAAGAAAGCCCATAGGTTAGGTACTCTGGAATACTTAGCTGGAGGGGTAGGTTTGATTAAAAATCTTGGTATTCTTTTGCTCTTCTTCTTATATGAGCCTTTCTTTTGGGATTTTGTCCTTCTTCTATTTACTTCCTGTTTGGATGTAGAATCTGATGATTCAGATTCACTATCATCAGACAAGGGATAGGGACTATCCTCATCATCTGAGCTTAAGCAGTCTGATGAGTCTGATGATCTTGAGGACTATGAGGAGGAGGTTGAGGGGTCCAATCCCTCTCCTTTCCAGATACAGTCAAATGCCCATCTCAGAGCACTGTCCTTTGCCACCTGGTTCACCAGTGTCAATTTATTAGATGACTCATTTTTAGTGTCTAGTCAATTGGAGCTATGGGCTCTGTTGTGAGCCAGGCTCTGACCCTGTGCACTTGTAACTTTTGTTGTCATTACTTTTGTTTCTCAGTATTTTATATAACTGACAGATTTCTTTTTCCAGTTTATGCTTTAGTTGAAGTCTTCCATGGAGCTCTTTGTGGATGGGGTGGTCTTCTCATCCCTCTTCAGGCTCTTTTTTGTTTTTGTCTGAGTTTGCCATTTCTGCAGAACTATCATCTGTAGTAATCATTTCATTTAGATGGTTAGTACATTCTTCTAGGATTTGTTGCTGTATTGTGTGGTCTCACCCATCTTCTGATAGAGTAGCATCTCCCCAGTCACATGGATCTGGTCCCTTGTCTTTGTCCAGTGCCATTCCATCATTTCACTCAGATTGGGTGATCCTAGCATTGAGGTTGTGATTCCTCAATCTCACCAATTTGTGCTGACCTTCTGTCAGGCTATTTATAGCTTGTTATACTGTTTCAGATTGTTCTCAAGATAGGCCAACATAATTGGCTTGTTTTTAGTGAGTGACCTTGACTCTTGCTTGTTGACAAGATTCATCACATCTTACATTATTATTATCCTGCAGGTTTTTGTTGTCAATGCACAGGGCAGAGTATATATTAATGACCAGTGTCTTCATTTTCTATACTAGTATCACTAGACTGATCTTCTATCTCCTCAAGTAGTTTGTTTAATTCTTTATCTGAAATTAAATCTGCATGGGAGGTTTGTGCCAGAGCAAAATCCCTATTCTTTGCTGAAGCTTTTGATGAAGAAGTGATGAAGTCAACTGGGTGAATTGATGAGAGCTTTGAACTTGAGACAACTAAGAGAGAAGAGATCAAACAACTCTGTTAATTTGCCTAAAGGCCAGTAGTCAAATTCAATGAGTTTATATAGAAAAACTAATAAAGGAAGTAAACAATAAAGAGTTTATAAAATAAAGAAGGATTTAAGACTTTATAGATCCATGGATTAAAAAGGGGCAAGAAAGGAGAAATGAAAGACCAATGACAAATGAGTATTTAAGGAAAAGGGGTCTAGAAATTGAGAGACATAGGAGTCAACAAGAATAGCTAGGTGGTTGATATTCAAATGAGATTGTATGGATTTCTGACATTACCTCCATTTGAGAATTGAGTCAACATAATCTTTGGACTTTGGTGGGCAAGTGGTACAACCTGAATGAGTGGTGAGTTGAATCAGAGGTTCAAAATCATGCTGAGAAGGTGCTGGAGGAGGGGAAGATGATCAGATTGGAGGATGAATAGAGGAGTCTGAGAACGGGACAGGTTTGGGTAGTGCAGTCAGGGGCATGCATTCCCAATCAAAATATATCTCAGGTGGTTGTGGGTGTTGTGGATTGCATCTATGCCAGTGTTTCAGGACTTTGTGAAGTTCAGAGGGAATTTTGGATAATAGAATCTAAGAGTTCTCAGAGTTGGCAAGGTCTTTCCAGTGAATAAAATAATAATAGTGGTGTCTGACTTTTCTGACTTATCAATGATGGTGCTAATATTGTGTGGGAATTTAGGAATGGCAATTGACTGGAGGGCTGGAAACAGTTTCTAAATGTTTGGAGATGGTGGAAGCTGGAATGTAGGGTTTGAGGAGGGAGACATGACAAACAGGATGGAGTCAAGAGTATGATGGGGGAAGTCTGAGAAGAGAGGAAGCAAGACCATAACAAGCCAGTATTTCAAAAGGACCAAGGTGTCTGAAGTCAAGCTTGTCCAAAGGTCATGTAGTCTTTATGTCATGGTGGAGGAGCCAGACTTGTTCACCAGGTTGGAATTTGAGTGCCTGCATGTGATGTCAATTGTAGTATTTTGCCATGTAATTGTTAGCCTGCTGTAATTCAAGACAAAGTTCAGCATGAATTTCTTGAAGTTGGTTAGCAAGATTGCTGGTGGCAGGGTTCATTGATTTGCAGATGAGAATGAAGTGTGCTACATGGGTCATGTGGTCACAGATGACACAGATAGAGTTGTAACTGTGAGGTAGAGGGAGTTTAGTGATGAACTCCATGGAGATAGACTGCCAGGGTTGATCAGGGATGTCAAGAGGTTGTAGTAAACCATAAGGTTTGTGGGTGGCATGTTTGATGCATGCACAAGTTTCATAGGATTTGACATAAACATGGGAATATGTATACATACTTGGTCAAGAGAAATCTCGAGCAAGATTATAAGTGACAGCATGGCTAGGATGGCGTGAAAGAACAGAGTCATGATGGGAATAGAGGATTTTAGTATAGAGGGGAGCAGGAACAAAAAAGTGGCCATTGTGGAAGATAAGGTCATCTTGTTGAGTGATTGAGGAGTTGCCTTGGTGCAGAAATGTATGCCATTCAGTATCAGCATGATTTGTGGACTTGAATGTGTTGAGGAGTTCAGAGTTGTCAAGTGAAAAGGTGGAGAGAGAGTTTATGGAAAGTGAGGGTGTGTCAGGTGGAGTTTAGGAGGGAAAAATTTGAGCTATGTAGAAGAGATTGAGAAGCACTTGGCATTGTTGAGTGAGAGCTGCATCTCTTTCTTGAGCTATATAGTCTGATCTTTGCAAAGCAGCATCAACAGGGTTTCCAGTGCCAGGTGCATAGTCCAATTGAAAATCAAATTCTGATAAGAAGGTAGATCAGTGAGCTTGGCAACAATTAAGAAGGGAAGATGTCATGAAATATCCAATATTAGAATGGTCTGTTATGGTTATGACGGTGTGTGGGCAACCAACCAGCCAAGAGCACCACTTGCAGAAGGCTTTGACAATGCCTAGAAGTTCTTTAGCATAGATTTCATAATTTATTTCCATGGATGTCAGTTTTTGTGAGTAGTAAGTGACAGGATGTAGCAAAGAACATGAGTCTAGTTGCAGTTAAATACAGGAGAGTGCAAAGTCAGATGCATTGGTAATGATAGTAGAGGGAAGTGTGGGATGGAAATGTTGGAGAACAGGAGCAGTGGTGAATGCAATCTCAAGTTTTTTGAAAGCATTGTGGGCTGCATCATTGAGACCAGGGAATTCCAATTTGCATCCCTTGGTGATGAGCTCATGTAGAGGTAAGCAGATTTCAGAATAACATAGCACAAATCACAGTAAAAGTTGCAGAATCCAAGGAACTGTTGAAATTGTTTGATGGATGATGAAGTGGGCCATTTTGCAATGGTATTGAGTTTTCTGGGATTCATTTGGACACCATTAGCTGAGATAATATAGCCCAGATATCCAACTTGAGATTTATTGAATTCACATTCTTTAGCATTAGTGAAGAGGTTAGCAGAGCAGAGGCAATCTAGAATGCCTTTGACATGTTCTTCATGATTCTCATCTGGTCTAGAGAATATTAAAATATTGTCAAGATAAACAACACACCAGATGTCAAGGATGTCACAGAGCACATCCTGAATAAAAGCCTGGAAGGTTGCTGGGGCATTGGTGAGTCCAAAAGGCATGACAGTGTATTTGAAAAGTCTGAGGTGAGTGCAAAAAGCAGTTTTCCATTTGTTGCCTTCTTTGATGCAGATGAGATTAAAAGCATTCTTGAGATGAATGACTGTGAACTTGTTGCATCCCTGTACAAGGTCAAGGAAGATCTGATGTTAGAGGAAGTGGATAACAATTTTTCTTTGTAATAGCATTCAGTCCATGCTAATCCACACAAAGTTGAAGGTCACCTGTTTTGCAGCAGACAAAGAGAATTGGAGAGGCTACCACAGAAGTGGATCACCTGATATATCCTTTTGTAAGTTGTTCTTCAATGTATTCAAAGAGAGCAGTACAGTCATCTTGCAATAAGGAGTAGATGGGGCCAAAAGGTGGTGTTTTGCCATCTTTGATATCAATTGAGATGTCATATGGCTTGTGATCTAGTGGATTTTTAACATCAATAGGGTTAAATACATCCAGATATGAATGGCATTGTTTGGGTATGAGTTTGCATATTTTGTTCTGGGTTTCTGAGATGAAGGTTCCTGCCTGAGGATGTTGTGGTGATATTGATGGAGGTGGTTTGGTTGGTGGGAAGTTAGAAGATATGGTGTCAGGAGGAAAAGATGTTGAGATGGCATTGATGCATAACTTGAGTTTGTCATTAGTGGTGTACTAAATACATGATATGGTCTGATTCTTGGCAGATTTTCTAAAACATTGAGGACAACAGCATGAAATTTGAAGTGCTTTATCTTTGGAGCCATATATGGGATCAGGTTTAGTGTTGGCTAGATTGAAATAAGCTCTTCACAACTGATGCCATTCCAAGTTTCCACTGCCAGGGCAGTGGATATATCAGATGTGTCTAGATTCTGGGCATGACCTTGGCTGTTGCCTGCCTGGTCTACTGTGGGCAGTCAATGAGGGGGAGCCATGAAATATTGCTGCTGACTGAGTCTTCAGTCCTAGAGGCCTGCCTGTCCCATGTATTACATGGCAGTAGGCCTCATGTGGAGGTTGTATCTAGATTCTGGTTTAGTAGACATAGAAATTTTCTAAGACTCATGACTAGGATAAGCACAGTTGATCAGACCAAGAGTAGCCCACAGTATGGGAGTCAAGTTTACAGAGTTAAGGACTTGTAGAGCTCAGAATATGTAATGGTAGACCACCTATTAGGGCAGCATACAGTTGCACTAGTTAGGTTCATAGGTTAAGAACTTGTAGAGCTCAAAATACATAATGGTAGACTACCTATTAGGGTGGCATACAGTTGCACTAGTTAGCCTTGTGGTATAAAACTGTTTTAACTCCTATATATTGCCAAGCCTGTTATCCTACAACAATTCCTCTCTTCTTATATAGCTAGTGGTTATCAGGGGAACTTGGAATATAACTGAATAGGATGACAAAAGTAAAGTAAGTTTTCTGGTAGAAAGTTCTGGCTATCACCAAGCCCTAAAAGTCATGTAGATGTCATGCACACACTACAATTATTAATCATTCCTATCAACATCTCCAATTTCTAGTGCATTTATTGAGAGTCTCCTCAACATCTTCAATGCCAGATAAATGTATTGCATTGATAGCATGTGTTATGGCCAAACCACCCCTTCATTCAGATGTCCTGCAGCAAGCACATCAAAGGTAAGGAACCACTGCATACTTGAACTTGAAGGGCCTTGTGGGTGAGCTGATGCAATGGCTGCTCCTGCATGTATGCTGAGATTGGGCCAGGCTTGACATGAAAACATGTAGTTGGTGTTCCAGATGGCAACCTGTCCAGGGCACTACCTGTATTTGTAGCCATTGGCCCCAAGACCATGAGGATGCTGAGAAGCTCTTTGTATGCAGGATTGTGCTGGTCTCAGGTTCTGCTAACCATGGGCACTCAGATTAACTAGGCAAGTCCTTACTAGGCAGACACAATGTCCTGCACTTATAACCTAGCACTCTGGGGAGGTCCAGACTTCAGGTACTTGTGAGAGAAAGCTAAGGGGAGTGGTCTGAGCAAGTCTGGGGTGGTCTGTAGAAGCCTAAGGCAAGGTGTGAAGAAAGGTCAGGTTTGGAAAAGACTCAGGTACAAGTCTAGAGGCAAATACAGAGAGTGTGAGGCAAGTGGAGGCCATGCAAGTGATGAGAGTGGGTCTGGAGATTGATGGGGGATCAATTAATGTTGATGTGCTACAGGGTTCATTGTAGAACAAGTCTGGAGTTAATTATGAATGTTTTATCATGAACATGTGTATGGGGTTCATAATAGCATTAGAGATGCAAGGATCTTAGGCAACAATAAAGAAACTGAGGCAAACATGACAAGATGGAGTCAAGACAAGAATGAATAGATTGAGATAAGGAGACAAGATAGTAATGAGATGATAAACAGAAATAGAGACAACACAAGACCAGGAAACATAACAGAATACAAATGTAACAGAGAATATTGGTAATATCATGACTAGTGGAACAGATGCTACTCTATGACTTATATACTAACTACTGGACCTCCTCTATAGATTGAAGGTGCAACAGCTGAGCTTGTTGGAGCTATGTAGAGTTGACAGGTGTCAGTTCTGATCAGATAGTGGGCCACAGTGATATTCTGATGGGAACTGATAGGAATGCAGTCTGCCACATAGCTGTTGGAAAGTTCTGGAGTCATTGGATAGGTTGTGGGGACATGTTAGGGACATGTGCCTGGGTCAGGAGAGATGTCAGAGGGGCCTGGGGGCTTGGAAGGAGAAGGGGGAATGACAAGGCCCACAGAGGATGTGTTGGGGTTTGCCAGGAGGTCATCAAAGTTTGCAAGTGAGGTGTTGGAGTTAGCTAGGGTGGGTGCCATGGGTGCACAAAGGTTGGAGTGAATCAAGGGGGTGTTGGGGGGGGACTCCAGGAAAGTGGAGTGGCTTAGAAAGTGGTCTAGTGGTCTGGGAGTGGGTTGTGATAGCTGGGGTATGAAATATACAATGGGGAGCCACTCTATGTTCAAGAGCATATAGTGACCCAAGATTGTGAAGCTCTTTACAGAATTCTAATACAAGGTGTTTGTATTATGAAAAATCAGACATTGCAGCATTTTACATTCTTCCTGGTGTTTGGTGTTGTGTGAAGCCTATCTCACTTCCTTCCAATTTTAACTCCATACAACTAGCCTAAAGAATTGTAACCAATCTTCCAGCTCTCAATTCCCTATACCAGACAGAACCACTAATTTGAGGTCTACAAAGTAGCTGAAGCTTTACTCCTTAATCCCCCATCCATTTTTTTCTTCAAATTTTGTTCCCATATGACTTGACATGTGATGTATAGCTGACAACATAGCTTGAAGTTGTCTTCAATTTTTGTTCCCTACTGGTCATCTTCCCAATGTACATGTGATGTATAGCTGATGATATAGCTAGAGGTTGTCTTCAAATTTTGCTTCCTTCTTGTTAGGTTGACAACTTGAAACAACAGCTGGACAGCCAATATGTCTTCTGTTTTGGATTTTTTTGGTTTGGGGGTATCTTGTATAATGCAGCTTCTGATGTGAGTGTGAATATACAGTTTGTAATGTCAATATGTTTTTCTTCTTAGCCTACATATGTGTCCTGCCATCAATCAAGATGACCTTCCAAGAATTCATGGTCAAAGTAGTCACATATCAAACCAGCACTGTTTATGGCATCTTAAAAATGCTAGGTTCTGAGTCTGTCAAGCTTCACTGATTGTCCCATGTATTTGACACATTGATAGTGGCTGATCCTAATCATTAGTTTTGGTCATTTTTGCAGTGCATGTTCTTAGCCTACTTCATGTGTGTGTCCTTCTTGAGTGGAAGAAAATCCTTATTGATTATTGCATCATATATGGTGAATATAAGCTCCTCATCTGATGTTTCTTAGTGCTAGAAGGGTATTGGAGCTCCTTGACAAAATTACTCAGGTGAGATACATAGGCAAGTCAAAGATTTGAATGATGCACTCAGACATTTGAACTTGATTGCTTCATTCTATAAGTGTAAGGGCAAATCTTACTTGCCTCCTAGATTGCAACCTATCCTTTGTTGGTCAAGATTTGATCATTTAGTGAATATCATGGATATCCCATGGCAAATTGTATCTAAGAACAAGTACATCAATCCACCTCTGAAATCTATAAGCATGTTTGTACCTGCCCAAGGTGCATGGAACTCTGTGCAAACTCTTGACTACCCATGGAAATCGAAGATGAGTGGACAAACAGCTTCACATTCTAATAAATAGAGGCAGTTGAGCTGTGCAGAATCCTCAGTTTTGGTGTCCTGCATCTGGCAGACTCCTTTTGCTTGCAACTGAAAACTCAACAGTTGAATATATGACTCTGTCATTTTGATATTGTTCAACTTGTGCAGGAAAGACCTGTATGAGTAGCTTGTCAAAATGAGAGATATCAGTTCCCAGTTGTGCAGACATATTGTGAAAAAATTCATTAAAATTAGATCTGGATATCACAAAGCCTTAGAGAAATGCAGAGAGTGGCTGTAAATAAAACTGAATTCTAAAAATTACACTGTGTTCCCTTTTGGCAAGTATATGTCCATGCACATATTAGTCAACAAATTCTCAGTGAACAAACAAGTTATAGTGAATTTGTATATGACATGTCCAGAGCAGCACAAAGAGAGCTATTAGTGGTCAAGCATCAAGTCATGCATCATCCTGTTATCAGCTAGTTGATCCATATGTGAACACATAGAAAACTTCTGGTTGCACACCAGATCATGGTGGTGGGTATGAAAACAACTCATCAGGGTGTTCTAGTCTGTCCATGGACCACACATATTATATTTTGATGTGTTGTCTGTGTCATAATTGGCAAGGCTATTGCTATTTGTGTGATGGTAACATTTATGACTTACAACTATAAGGATAAAAGGTGTGATATATTATGGTGATCACTATTTCACCAGTAGATACATGTCAGCAAATAGTAACATGTGGTTCCATGATGATTCAGTAACCAAGTTACCAGATAGTCAAAGAAAGAGGGTCTTTGAACAGCATAGACATGTCAGAATGCAGGGCAAAAATGTGACAATCATGGTGTGCCTGCAGACTGATTTGTCATTTATATTACATCAAATAATGAGCATACAAATGACAGTGTTGGATTTTAACAAATTGAAGCAGTCCTGAATATGAGATGATCAGTTTGACATGGCAGTTTACTTTTCATGTACTATTGCAATGATCAGTATATAATCAGTCACATGATCATCATTACAATCAACATTGATGGAACAATAAGTGATATTCTATTGATTGATTTGCAATTATTTGCTCCAGCACCTGTTTAAATAATCACAACACACATATTGTCAATCTGGGTTTACTGTCCTTCTCTATCCAGCTTCTTTGTTTTTCATATATCTCACCCCATGTTAGCCTCAGGTTTTGGACCAGTCCTCCTAATAGTTATTTTTGTATCATAACATCTTAGATCCTTTTACCAAATTAGTGTATGAAGAATAATTTGATTCAGAAGTATAATGTATTTTTTACATACACAATTGTTATACTGCTCTTGTCTTCATAGACTAAGTAATCAGTGACCTGTTATATACAGAACTTGGACCTGCCATGGCCACAATGGCCCATCCTGAATAGTTCTGTAAGTCAACTGCTATCTATAGGACCATTGCTCTTCACAAACAAATGTTCATCACTTATAAATACCCACATAGCAAGGATCTGTCATTTATGCCTGGCATATGAGCAGTGAGATAAGACTTGAACATCAGATGAGACTATTTTTTGTGGATTGAGTTTGAGATGTCATCATCAAAGCTAACTAGTCCAGCACTAATAGAAATTGCTGCCCAGATTGAAGAACCCCTTCAAGAGAATGCATATACTCTATTGAAGATGAGACACACTGGAGACAGTCATGAACATGTATTGTTGTTCTCTCATGATTTTGAAAACATGTGAGTATGTAAGTATTTTCAATACATTTGACCATAAATGTCAAACAAACACCCACTACTTATGTAAGGCATAACAAAGTATCTCAACACTACATTTTGCTCAATGAACTCACTGCTGTGGCCTGTTATTGAGCACTCAGTCACAAACCATCAGGGTGACTCCTCATTATCCCTCCCCTCTTCTGGTGAACTACAGGTCTCAAATTCAAGATTTGACTAGAGTCAGGAGTGTAAATTTATAGCCTTCAAGTTCATGTAGGTCTCTTCCACTCTTGTCTGAGTCATATGTAACTGCCTGAGGGCTTGTACAGAATGACTTATGGGGGGCCCACAGCTGATGCAGTTGCCAACACTTTCTGGGTTCACTACAAACATATGCAGCATCATCAGGACTTTGGGGAAAACTTTCAGGTCTGTTATGTGTATGACATTTTCCTATGGCATGCATATCTCAAAGCACAGGGGAACCTGCACATGGACCTCTTGCACAAGCTGATTTATGAAAAGAAGTACAATGATTACATGCAGGATCATATTCATCACTCTATGAGCCTTCAGTCCAACCTCCTTTTCCAGGATACTGCTCCCTCTTCCTCAGCCCTGCCTACTACAAATTCCAGCTAGTCCTCTTGTAACTCAGAAACATTGCTGTACAATGCACAATGAGGTATGGCTCCACAATGTGGGATGAGGCACTGCCCCATACAATATGAATAGTCACAGTAGCAGCAGAACCATTCATTGTATGGTATGTGGAGACAGTTACCACCACTTCTTGTCCTGTACAAAGGCTGATCACATCCTGCAGAAGGTCAATAGGCAACAAGGGAAATGGGATGGGAAAGGTTGAGGCTTTGCCCATGCTTGAATAACACGAACAATTTCTTCATAGAGCAATAGATGAGCCCAGGATTCTGCCTACTTTTAAAAGAAAAGGTGGTGGAATGGATGGCATGGATTGGAAGGATCAATGGCCTTGTCAAGCATTGATGGAGACCATGCAGGTGATTGTGTGTCAGGGCACAGAGGTTGGAGAGGCACAGTCAGATGGTCTCAGGCTAACAACACTCAGAAAATTGGTGATTGAGTCAATACCAGTCAGTTCTCCTAAGTAATCAGCACCAGAGAGGTGAGTGGAGCCAGGTCCAGTGGATGGACTTGTAAATTGGTGAATTAGGTCATTTTCTGTCAAGCAGAATTTTGATACAGCTCCTGATCAGAACTTGTCTAGAGCTAATATGACTTTTTGGTGGACACTACTTTGGCTTGACAATTAGGTGCTTTGGTCTTGATACCTTGCCATACCAGTGCACAACTTGACCTGGATGGGTAGGAACTGTCCATGCCTCAAAGGGCTCCTGGACATCTTGAGGGATATCATCTTTCTCTGCTGAGAGTACCAATGGCTCAGACACATAATGAGGTCTAAAACATTGTATTTGATGTTATTCAATACTGCTACATCCAGATATAGGAGAATATACTTCTAGCCCAGATATTAGATAAACTACCAATTCTTCATTCAGATGTTGTAACATCCACCTACAATACTTGTGTTCCTGAAGGTTGCCATAAATGGCAAGTGTTGCATGCACCTGTGAATCAACATAAAAAATTAATTTTTGCAAACCCAGTGACTATTGGATCAACTGAAGCTTGGCTTGGCAGAGCAGCAGTAGAGGCCATCATAGTCTAAGCATGCACAGTTGTCTGAATTTGGCACATTGGAGAAAATAGGTTTATAATAGAATCAACAATGTAGACTACATATGACATTGTCCCAAAGTAGTAAGGTTGCAAATCCACTATGCATATGGTGGGTCTGGTGGGCATGGTGAATGTAATATGCATGGCAAAGCTGGTATATTCAGCATATCTGGCATTTATTCATCCCATTGCACTCTCCATTACAAAGGCATTGTTGCCATTTAAGGTGGTGCAAAATTAGTGTATACTCTTCTGAATTTGTGAATTGCCAAAGAACTCAGTTCATGCCACATGGCCACCTTTTTGTCAGCATAGCCTTGGAGACCTTTTTTCCTGGCTGACATGCATCTCTGGAAGCAGATTTCTGCCTGCTTAAGGAAATAGCAAATGATCCATTCTATTTCACTGGCAACAAGCTGACATTTTGCTGTCCATCTGTTTTGTTGTGCTCTTGTGCAGAGGTAGTGCATCCAACTGACTGACTACATTGATTATGAATTTGATACTGGCAAATCAAAGTGCAAGTGGTGGATGAAAAGGATAGTGGTACAACAGAGATGGGAGTGGAAGATGGATATACCATGGCAGACAGGCAAATAGAGAATCTTAACTGTGGTGAAACTATCTGGGTCTGACTCACTGACAAAAATGACAAGTCTGGTCACTACTCCTGCTGCAGCAACTGACTGATCAGACAACAGATCTGCTGCCATGTAATGGATTCACTGATAAAAACTGCATTTCTGCTGGTGAACCCAGTGCCATAAACATGTTTCTATTGATTCTTATTTCTACATCAATCTCAATTGGTTCATTGTTATCTGTGTTAGTAATATTAGCATGCCTGGTAGCACTGTAATGTTGACAAATTCTGGGTGGATTGCAAGAAGTCTTGCTCCTTAATGTCAATAGCCACTTGCATCAGACAAGTTCATGGGTTGGAAGTACTTGCCATTCCATTTCTCTGATTACTGGTGTTTGGCATAAACACCTATGACAAAAAAGTCTTGATCCAATGTAATCATAGCATTGTCATTATACAAGATGATTCAGGACATGCATGACAATGTGTAATATCACCAATGGACTCACAACTGGGTAAGCCATTGAGCAACTGTGGGACATACTGAATGAAATCATTGAAATAGTCTGCTTGTGTTGATAGGATAAAACAGAAACAGAGGAAACACCATCCAATCAACTGGCACATGACAAGCACAAAGCATCACTTGACCTGCCACCAATCATCTCAAAGAGACAAAGGAGATCTCAAGCAGAGAGATTGAAAGAGGATGCAGCTTGTGATATTCAGGGATCTACAACTCCAACAAGAAGTAGTAGTCACAACAAATCCACTCAATCAGCCCAATGTTGTTGATGGACTGCATATTCTGGCAAATTTGACTTCTGTTAGTCCTTATGGATACTTCCAGCAGGACTTTCCACTGGTGCAACCTTTTTGCTGGTAGTATATCTCCATTCTAGCAATCCTTAGTAGCTTTCATATGTTGTTTTCAGTTTGTCATCTACCTTGAAGGTTAGGTAAAGAAACTAGTAGCTTTCATATGTTGTTTTCAGTTTGTCATCTACCTTGAAGGTTAGGTAAAGAAACTAGTAGCTTTCATATGTTGTTTTCAGTTTGTCATCTACCTTGAAGGTTAGGTAAAAAAACTAGTAGCTTTCATATGTTGTTTTCAGTTTGTCATTTACCTTCAAGGTCAGGTAAATAAACCTTGCAGGTGTTGAAAAAAAAAACATGAAATATGATAGAATATATGCTCTGAGAGTCAAACCCATGTTTGCCTAGATGCAAGGCTTACAAGTCCCAAAGGCAATTCTACTACACCATGGAGGTGTGCAAGGAAAGAAATAGCATATGATTAGCAATGCTTTCAGTATCTTTATTGTCTGCTATTAAAAAAATGGCATGGATCATGATTGACAATGCAGGCTCTGGGAGTTAAACCCACAGTTTCCCTATGTAAAACCTACACATTGTAGCAGGTAATTCTACTACACCATATATACACATTCAGTGGCTAAGAAGGACCAATGGTGTAGTCAATAGTCACTGTTATTCTGTTGCCAATATCTGGGATTTAGTTTCTCTTACTGGCATAAATGTTCTTTTCTCTGGTAAAAACCTTTCAATTATACTTCCATGTGTTTGTAGCATCCAATAATGGATTCATTGAGAATCTGTTGAGGCAGGCTCAGTTGAAAATGTAAAATATTCCAATGAAGAATATGTAGACATTGCTCTGTTTGATCACTAGAGATAGTTGAAGCAAGGGGAGCTGCCAAAGCAGATTCACTGGGGATAGCAGGCTTCTTGGTGGCAACATGAGTGGCTACAGTGGATTTGTCACCAGCAGTGGACAGTGGTATTGATATAAGGTGACTGGTCTTTAGACTATTCCACCCTTGCCTAGCTTAGTCCATGAGGATTGGCATCTCTATCTAGCCAACCTCTAAACCACCTGGCCCCTTCCTACTCCCTCACAAACCCTGACCTTATCTCTTCAGATACAACCTAAATTCATTCATTGATGAAACCAAGCCATTGGTTCAATCCCACCAGAGCTCTTGCAAAGATGGCCTTGACAGATTAGATTGAGAGGAGCAGATCTGCCTGTTGCTTGCCCTTGCCCTTTCTGCTGGTCACCAGTGGATACACTTGCTCCTTCCCCTTCCCCTTTCTGCTGGTCCTTGGTGTATCTGCCCATTACTTTCTCTTTCCCTTTCTGCTAGTCAGTGTTACATCTGCTGGATGGATGGTCAACAGCCCAGCAACTGATTCTGTCTATTGTTAGCAAATTTTTTTGATGTAATGCATGAGGTTCCTCCCTTCATTCCAATGCACTGCAGCCCTATAAAGGGGGTGGAGCTGCACTACTGCACATGGAGGTGCTGTCATCAGGTTCTCCCTACTCTCATTGACAGTGTAATTTTGCCCCTGTTAGTCTTCCTTGCCATTGGAATGATTGTTGTCATTGTTGTTGTTGTCAGTAGCATCTTTGTTGGAGATGACTGATTCATACTCAGAATATGTAAGGGTGACCTCTTGAGGCTTGTGGCTCAATCACACAACTAACAAAAGAAGATCAAAGTCTATTCAGCATCTACAAGAAGTTCTGGAGTTCTAGCTACTCACCTAGCAGAGGGAGATTCAAAGAGAATAATCCCAAGGATTTCCAATGCCAGTGTTCAAAAGATTTACTCTAGAGCTTCTGGAAGAAATACTCAACAACAACCAAATGCAGACTCCGATCCAAAAATAAAAAATCCATTGTAATTAGTCTTCATCTGCAGACTCCTAGCATGTGACCACATACAGATATAACCAAAAGATAGTTCTTTGTTGAAACTACCTGTGGCCCAAAGATGAAAGGGAGATAAATGGTGGGCTCAGAATAAGAGAGACAATCTGGGGCTCTGATCAGAGGCAGTGTGGAGGAGGCAGCACTTGTCTGAATTATTAACAGAGAACTTGACAGAGAACTGGTGCATTTCCTAACATTAACTCCTTTCTAGCATGCAGCATCTTAATGTACTGGGTAGAGGAAGTTACAGATTGCCTGGTCAGCTGCTGAGATGGGAAATGCCCCAGATTGCCTTTGGTGCATTGGGGTGCCTGCAATAAAAGTCTGGAATCAGGGCTGATGCTTGTATGTTGGCCTGTGGCTCCCAAGAGATGTTCTCAATGCCATATTCCTTCTATTTTACCTTGAACTGTAACTTCCCCCAGGATATCCTGCTCCCTTTATCCTGTGAATCCATACCATACACCTATGAATTCTATTCTAACTCCTCAATTACCTTGGCATCTGACAACTTGCCTGATCAAATTTAGAGGGCATTGTTGGAGAAGCTTTTCCTAGCCTCTCTAAGGATGACCTCTAGAGGCAGTGGCTCAATCACACAACTGGCAGAAAGTGATCCAAAGTCTATTCCGTACAGTACAGTGGCCACAGACATAACTACTAATTTGGCAGAGAGAGGTCCAAAGAGAACAAGTCTGAGGAGCTCTTTGAGCAAGATGAGATGCTTCCAAGACTTCAGAAGCATGAGAAACAACTGTATAGTATGACAGAAAGAAATAACAAAAGTGATGTGTCAGTAATTGGTCAGCAGTTATATAACTCTGTGGTAGTGCTGAAGAGGCCACACTTGTCCAAATTATTGACAGAGAACTGGTGCAACATGAGGGCTCAAACAGGGACCAATAAGTAGGGAAAAAGAAAAAAAATAAAGAAAAATCATAAGGAGAAAGAAACTAAGGCAACCAAATGGGGAGTCCTCTAACATCACCCCCTCCCCCCCCTCTAGCATACAGTGTCTCAACATGTGGGATAGAGGAACTTGTGGATTGCTTGATAAGTTGCTCATAAGGGATAAATGCCTCAAATTGCCTTAAGTGCATTGGGGTGCCTATAATACAGATTTTGGATCAGTGCTGGCACATGTACATTTCCATATGGCTCTCAAGAGATATTTTTGATGCAATATCCCTTCCACTTCACCTTAAACTGCACCTTTCCTCAGAATATCTGGCTATTTAGAATTCCCTCCATCTCATACTCTTCCTCCTCATTCACATCTCTAGACCACAAAAGGGTCCAGATGCTGATGTGACAATTTTTGGGATTGTCTTATAGTTTTGATGTTAGAGCCATCTAAGTAAACATGGTCTCCAGGCTTGTATACAGAGGCTACTGTCCACCTCTAATTGTAGTACATTGCAATGTCATCCTTTGCATTTGCCAATGCAGCCTTTGCCTCTTCCTGTGCCTTCTTCACACTGTTTATGAACCCATTCACCAAATTATTCTTTGAGGGTTGGGCCTAAGATATAAAACCTATGCAAGGGTACTGCCCTATGTCTAGAAAGGAGGGAGTCATCTGAGTGGAAGAATGCACATGAATGCTGTACTGAAACTTAGTGTCAGGCAGGAGTGTATCTTGTCTCTTGCTGCAAAACAAGTAAAGGTACTGCTCCAACTCTTGATTAACAAGTGATAAGCTGTGATCATATGGAGCTTCACTCCAAGCAGGCAGTATAGTTCTTGAGTGAATTCTGCCACAAATTGAAGACCTCAATTTGAGACATATCCATCAAATAGACCATGGAGCTTCCCAATATTTATCACTTGATCTGACACTTTTGCATTGTAGATTTGCTCATTATAACTATGCTGATATCCCAAAGATGATCAATAATAAGTTGGTAGTTGGTTTGGACCTGAATGCTGCTGCAAAGCCTGATCCTATCTGTGAACCTTGTTTGGCTAGTAAAATGTGCTCAAATTCCTTTCCTTCTTCTGGTACTCATGCATATAAACCATTGAAATTAATCCACAGCAATGTACATAGTACTCTTCCAGTCACTGAAATTGGGGGCTATCATTATTGGATCACATTCATTGATGATTTCACAAGGTTTGAAGCTGCTATGGCTCTGAAGAAGAAAACTGAAGCATTTAATGCCTTTAAGACATTCAAAGCTTATGCAGAGAATGCTCTAGATGCCAAAATGAAGGCTGTACCAGATGATAAAGGTGGACAGTACATGTTAAAGGAGTTTATTGTATACTGATGATTGTGGAATTAAAAGGAGGCATACAACTCACAACAGACCTCAGAAGAGTGGTGTTGCTAAGAGAGCAAATAGGATGCTCTCAGACCACATCACTGCTATGCTCAGTGAATCAGGTCCACCAGCCTCATTCTGGGCACATTGCCTTCATGCCCAGATTCATATTCTGAATCAACTTCCAACTGCAGCTCATTCAATTACTCCTTATGAGGGATGGCACAAGTGCAAACCAAATGTTTCTTATCTCAGAGTCTGGGGATGTAAAGCATATAGCTACATACAAAGGGATAAATGCAACTCTTTACAGTCTCACATGAAAAAATGCATTTTCATTGGATATCCTCCTAGTTATAAAGGATGTTTATTTTACATTCCTGAAACCAAGAAGACTGTAATTTCTGAAAGAGCAGAGTTTGCTCCATGCTTATTGCCTGCTTTGCACTTAACTAGGCTAGTAATACCTCCTACACCTCCTTTACTGCCTGTGTATCTATTAGTCCTACCTAAAAGTGTATCCCCCAATGAAAGTGCAGTGTTTGTGTTACCTGCTCTTGAAAATGAGGAGGAAGAACTATTCATTTTCCAAGTGCCAGTTATACCTCCAGTACAGCCTGAACCTCCTGCATCTCCTGCATGCTCTATAACACCACCACCTCCAAGACCATGCCCAAATTATACTAGACACCATCCAGCTCAGCCACCAGATCAGCCACCAGATCAACCACTAGCTCAAATCCCTGCTCCTTCATCACCTCCCCTTGCTCTGAGATGCTCTAAATGCAATGTACAACCTCCAGGAGATTGGTGGGTAGTACAACATCAGAATCCAATCCAAGATGAATTGGATCTGGGGTCTAACATTGAACCTGATCCAGAACCACTTGACCATGGTTTTGAGAATGTTCAATTTGCTGGAATGGCTACTTCTTCAGATCCTAGAACATTCAAGCAAGCTATAAAGTCTGTGGATGCTGAAAAGTGGTATCAAGCTGCAGTTGATGAGTATATCTCATTAGTGGCTAATGGGACTTAGGAGGAATGTTACCTGCCTGAAGGCAAGAAAGCAATTGGCTGTGGATGGGTGTTTTGCATCAAGCACAATGCAGATGGCTCAATTGAGCACTTTAAAGTTAGACTTGTTGCAAAGGGTTCTGCACAACATCCTGGCATTGATTATAATGAAGTTTTTGCACCAACATTTCAACCTGCACCTTTGCACCTCATCCTTGCTATTGCTGGCATAGAGAACATGGAATTGCACTCTATGGATGTCACTTCTGTTTTGCCCAATGGATCTGAAGAAAGATAGCTATATACTTCAACCAGAGGGGTTTCAGAATGGAAAGAAGGTACTCAGGCTCAAGAAGTCACTTTATAGTCTAAGCAAGCAGGCAGGCAGTGGAACAAGAAACTACATGCAGCATTATTATCAATGGGCTTTAAGAGACTTGAATCTGACTGCTCTATCTATCTCTATGTCAGAGGAGAAGTCAAAATCATTGTGACCATCTACATTGCTGACATTACACTTGCTTCAAAATCTACTGCTGCACTTGACTCTGCTGTTGATGACCTTAAAAAGCACTTCAGAACCTGTGATTTGGGCCCTTCACACTTCTTTCTAGGAGTTCAGATAACAGAGACCACTCCAAACATTGTATTTCACTCTCACAGTGTCAATAAATTGTTGACATGTTGGAGCACTATAAAATGAGTGATTGCAATCCAGTATCTCTCCAATGACACCTGGAATCAAACACTCTAAAGCCATGACACCACAGAATGAAGCAGAAGAGGAGATGTGTAATGTAGCTTATTTAAATGCAATTGGTTCAATGCAGTATTTGGCTACTATGACAAGGCCAGATATTGCTTATGCAGTCTCATGCCTAGTGTCAGGTTCCACTGACCATGGGGGCTCAGCTACACTGGGTGAATCTTTACTAGGTGGACATGATTCTCTGCACTGATAACTGGGCACTTGGAGAGGTTCTAAATGTGAGGGACTTGGGAGGATTAGCAATGGGGAGTGATCCAAACAGGTTTGGAGTGGTCTGGAGGAGTCTAGGACAAGTTGCAGAGGAAGGGGCAGACTTGATGGAGCATCAGGTACAAGTCTGGAAGTGAGTATTGTAGGTGTGGAGTAAGCAGAGGCTATACAAGTGATGGGAGCAGAGCCAGAGCTTGATGGGGGATCAATGGAGGTTGATAGCTTTTGGAACTGAGCAAGTAGTGAGGTCCAGAGTTGGTTTAATGAATGTTCAGGGGTTGTAATCAGAAGCACAGAGTTTGTCAGGGCATTAAGGTTGAAAGAACTTGGACACAATTTGGAAACAGAGTCAAACAAGACAAGATGGAGTTGAACAGAGCAAAATGGAGTCAAGATGAGATTGAGACAAGAACAAAAATAGATTTAGGCAGAGATATGAAATGATGACAAGAATGATAATAGAGATAGAGACAAGATAAGACTGGGAGACTGAGATAAGAGAAAATGTAACATGGAACACAAACATGAGATAGAGACAATCAAACCATGAGTAATGTTAAGCAATAGGTAATATCAAGACTAGAGCACAAGAAGCTACTCTATGACTTATATACTGACTACTGGAGAGCTTTGGGGGACAATGGGTGTGGTGGCAGGGCTTGGCAGAGCCATGCAGGGTTAACAGGTGTCAGTTGTGATTAGGGGGCAGGCTGTGGTGATATTCTGATGGGATCAGCTAAGAATGCAGGTCATCCCAAGGTTGTCATGGTACTCCAGAGTAGGTTGAGTGAACCAGGGTGATGAGCTGGTGACATATGACAGAGTCAGGAACAGTGGAGAAGGATTCTTGGGGCTTGGGACAGTTAGGAGAAATGTTGATGGCTGCAGAGAAGGCATTAGAGTGGGCTAGGGGGCCATCAGGGCTTGCCAGAGAAGCATTGGAGTTATCCAGAGTGGGCATGGAGGGTGTACAAGGGTTGGGGGGGTTTGTTGGGGCATTGGGAGAGGACTTCAGAGAAGTGAGTGGGCTGGGAATGATGTTGGGGGTCTAGGGAGTGGGTTGTGACACCTAGGGTGCTTCAATTTCTCTCCAGAATCCAACCATTGGAATGCAGTCAAGCATTTGTTGTGCTATTGTAAAGGCACAATGGATTACAGACTCCATTTCAATGCTGACACTGACATTCAACCCTTTACTACATTCTGTAATGCCTCACATGGAGATTGTCCTGATTCTGGCCACTTTACTGGTGCTTATCTGACTATGATTCATGGTGGGATATTTTTTTACTGCTCCATCTTCCATGCTGATTGACAATCAATCTGCAGTCAGTGTTACCAAGAATCCAGAACACCATGGACAAATGAAACACCTTGACCTCAGCTTCTATTAGCTTAGAGATGTGGTTGATCAGCTCAAACTCATCCCTCATAATATTCATGGAACAGAACAAGTTGCAGATCTGCTCACAAAACCACTTCCTTTACCCAAAGTGCAATTCTGCAGGCAAGGAATGGGCATTTACTAGCTTATTCAAGCTTGAAGATTGCCTGGATCAGGGGGGAGTGTTAAAATTGCTTATTGCATTCTACTACATGATCAGCATTTACTCCAAGTTCATTTATCACATGTGTATACCTTGTGATTGTCTTTCTATTCAATTCAATCACATGTGTCTTCCATGTGATTCCCTCTCCTCTCTATTCAATTCAATCACATGGATTCCTTCTCTTCAGTTACATTAGTTACATTATAGTATATATAGTTAATGTAAAAGCCTGAAGTCCTTACTCAGTTTCTGATTCTGGACTTGAGGTTAGTATGTCACTCTTCAATAGACTCAGTTTCTGACAACTTGTATCATGCCCCTCAAAGAAGTGCTGCTATTCTTTAAAGGATCCAACAATGGCAAGCATCTCTTTTTTGTGGACCTTATATTTCTGTTCTACTGCATTGAGGCTTTTTAAATAGAAAGCTACTGGATGCCACTTACCATCCTCCTTTGACTGTTGAGAGAAGACTGCTCCTGTAGCAAAGTCAGAGCTATCAGCCTCAAAACAAAAGGAGGAATAGTTATCAGAGAACAGGGGGATTAGTTTAGAGGTAACTGCTTACTTGAGGGTATCAAAAGCAGCTTGCTGTGAGGACTCCCACTATTATGGAGTGTTCTTGACTTTGAGGTCAAAGAGGGGACAAGCATGATGAGAGGAATCCTGAATAGACCTCTGGTAGAAGCTCACAAAGCCCAAGAAGTCCTGGACTTTCTTTTTGTTGTTTGGTACTGGCCACTCTGCCACTCTGGCCACCTTGACTGAGTCCATCTCAGTCATTCCATTCAAGATGATCAAGCTCAGATACTCAACTCAAACTCACACTTTTCTAGCTTGAGGTAGAGTTAGTACTGGCAGAGGAGCTCCAGAACAATGCATGTGATTCTATAATGCTCCTCCAATGTTCAGTATAGATAAGAATATCTATCATTGAGGTAAATACAGACAACACCTTCTGCAATTAGGTCACAGAACATGTTATTTATGATTGTCTGGAAGATGGCAGAGCTATTGGAGAGGCTGAACAACATTACCAGAGGTTCAAAAAGTCCACAATTAGTTTTGAACAGTGATAAGACCCTATTCTTGCTAAGCACCAATTTTTGTCTTTTCCTTAGCATGGTCAGGTTGAGGCCTCTAAGGCCTCCACACAGCAATGGTTAGCTGTGAGAGTGGCTAAGCATATAGCAATACAGCAGCTGCTAGGTAAAGGAATCATCTCAACTGATCTTATAAAGTTCATGGAACTTTACATGCTCTTTCCAGCACAGGAGGTAGTGACGACCTCCAATAGAAGAAGCTGCAAGGATTGCAGGCTTTTCTTGGTGATGCATTTGCCATTTGTGGGTGGGGAACTGCTACCCCCACTTTTACTGGTCAATGAGGCATTCACCCCACTACAGGCACCACAACAGCCTGGTGAGACACTACAAGACTTTGCAGCAAGACAGGCAGCTATAGACCAGGAATCCCATAAATATCATCATTAGACAATGCATGATTGTCTGAGAGTGGTGATGGAGCAGTTGCTTGCAGTTTGGCTGGCAATCCTAGATGGACTCAAGCCTAGGCAGAGTGATCTGTCTAGAACAATCACCCCCTATACCAGGTCAGCCAAGTTTAGTGAACTTGAAAACTAGCTTATGAGTATCTGCATATTTTATGTGGTAGCCCAGTATGGTGGAGATGAGCATGAACACAAGAAAGTTCTAATTGAAATGGTACTGGTGACATGTAATACATGTTGACTGGAGGTTTGAGGATGTGACCTATAAGGGTGACCTCTGGAGGCTGTGGCTCAATCACACAGCTGGCAAAGGGAAATCCAAAGTCTATTCAGTACTATACAGTGTCTACTGAGATAACTACTCATCTAGCAAAGGGAAATCCAAAGAGAACAAGTCTGGGGATTCCCTAGGCCAGGTGTGATGCTTCAGAGGCTTCAGAAGCATGAGAAACAACTGTACAGTATGACAGAGAAAAAGACAAAAGTGATGTGTCAGCAATTGGTCAGCAGTTACATAAGCTAGTGGCAGTATCAAAGGGGCCACACTTGTCTGAATTATGGACAGAGAACTGGTGCAGCCTGAGGGTTGAAAATAGGACTAATAGATAGGGAAAAGGAAGGGGAATAAAGGAAAACTATAGCAGAGCAAATCTGACAAGAACTGGAGAAGAAGAAGGGGAAACCAGTGGGACATCCCCTAACATCACCCCCCTTCTAGGGTGCAGCACCTTGATGCACTGGGTAGAAGAAGTTACAAATTGCCTGGTCAGCTGGTGAAATAGGGTTGATGCCTTGAATAGCTTTTGGGGCATTGAGATGCCTATGGTAGAAGTCCTGGACCAAATCTGATGCATGAACATTAGCCTGTGGTTCCCAAGTGATGTCCTCAATGCCATATCCCTTCCATTTCACCTTGAACTGCAACTTCCCTTGGAATACCCTGCTGTCCAAGATTTCCTCCACCTCATAGTTCTCCTCATCATTGACCAGGACTGGTGGTGGGGGTGGCTTAAAGTGACAGCCTGGAATTGAATCCTCTGGAGCTGGAAATGACTTGACTATATTGAAGACAGGGTGCAGTTAGTGGAGGCCTGCTGGGAGTTTCAGTTGGTATGCCAAAGACCCTATCTTCCTCTCCACTGTGAAGGGGCCAAGATACCAATGTAACAGCTTCTGGGATGGCCTTGTTGTCTTAATGTCTGAGCTATCCAAGTACACATGGTCCTTGGGCTTGTAAACTGGGGCAGGTGTCCATCTGCAATCATAGTACCATGCCCTGTCTTCCTTGGCCTTCACTAGTGCAGCTTTTGCCTCCTCTTGTGCCCTCCTCATCTGATCCACAAACTCATTGACAGAGTCATTCTCTAAGGGGCATGCCCAAGGTTCAAATTCCATGCAAGGGTGTCTGCCAGTGTCCAGGAAGAATGGAGTCATCTGAGTAGAAGAGTGAACATAGTTGTTGTATTGGAATTCTACATTCAGCTACAGCTTGTCCCAGTTATCCTGCCTCTCATTACAAAACAGGCAGAGATACTGTTCCAGTTCCTAGTTAACACATTCTGTCTGCCTGTCTAACTGAGGGTGATAGGCTGTGGTGGTATGGAGCTTCATGCCTAGCAGGCAATACAGTTCTCGAGTGAATTCTGCCACAAACTGGGGGCCCTGGTCCAAGACATACCCATCTGACAGACCATGAAGCTTTCAGACATTCTTCTAGTACAGGCTGGCCACTCCTAAGGCAGAGCATGTGGTGTGAGTAGGTATGAAGTGAGCCCATTTGCCATAGAGGTCCACCACTACCATCACAGCATCATACTCATGAGCATTTGGGAGTTCCACAATGAAATCCACTGATGCAACACTCCAGCAAGCAGCTGGGATAGGGAGTGGGTGGAGCTGGCCCATAGGTGCTTGGCAGTGGGGCTTGGTGTGGAGACAGAGGTCACAGGTGCTAGTGTAGGTGCCTACATATTAGGAGATCTGTGGCCACCAATACTTCCAGGATACCAGCTCCAGCATATTCCACCTTCCAAGATGTCCAGCCACCTGAGAGTCATAATGTTGTTCTACAATGAATCCTGAACTAGACAAAGAGACCCATCCTTCTTCTTAATAAAGAAGACTGGGGAGGCCATTGAAGATGGTCATATTTTTCTGAGCTAAGATTCTCCTGCAGGAAAGCATCCAGCTCATCCTGCTCATAGGGTGCAAGTGGATAGACCTTGCAGCTGGAGGGCTCTGCATCTGGTATCAGCTCAATTGGATTATCCCACTGTTTGCACTCTAGAAGTGAATCAAAGGAGGCCTTGGAGAATACATTCTCAAAGTCATGGAGGTGATTGGGAACAGTGCTATGGAAAGGCTTGGGTTGTGAGTTTGCCACAAATGCCTCAGCCAGACACTGAGAAGTAGTCTGACTGGCTCAAATCTCTGCCACTGTAGGAGTGGGGCAGAGGGTTGTAGCATAGATCCAATCACCCACCTCTATAGTCTCATCTGGGAACTCTGCATCTGGAGTATGGATCCATTCTCCTTCACCTTCCTCTTCCTCTAGAGATTTACACCCAACACCCCAGATATCCTTGTAGAGGGCCTCTGAGGGAATGCCAGAGGAGGGGGACTCAGGAGGTCAAGTCAAGATCAGCATAAGGGAGATGCCCAGTGTGACAGGCATGCACAGCTGCATGCTCACAAACCTTGGCTCTCTGCTCCTTATAGGCTTCTTCTGCACAGGTAATGCAGTGACATGGGCAACAACTCATCTTCACCTCACTCTTAGTCCAGTCAATCTCTGGGTTGTGTTCATATAGCCAGGTGAACCCTAAGATCATGTCTTGCTTTGCCAAACTGGTGACAGCAAAAGCAGCTCACTCTGAATGGTCTTGGTAGCAGAGGACTAGGTCCACCACAGAGCAAATAGAGCCAGCTTCATTGAGCATGCCATCAACATTGTATACAGGGATAGGATGGGAAAGGGAGCAAGTGGTCAGGCAGTGTTGTTGCACATAGTCAGTGTTGAGGAAGAGGCCTGTTATGCCACTGTCAAGGAGGGCAACCACACTTCAGATCTGCTGGATGTCCATCATCTCAATTTCCACTTGTAGCTTCAGGGAGTTGGTAGAAGGGGTGGAAGCAACAACACAACAATGGGGGAGGCAACATTCCTATGCAGGGATCTGAAGGCATGGGCTAGGGAGTGTGTTTCCAGCTGAGACTTTAGCTGGAGAGAGAGTTTGTATGTCTGAGGAGAGGCTTATCATTTCAGGCATAGTATCAACAATGGCAACAGATATATTTGATTATATGGACAGGGGGGCAAAATGATTAGTGCTGGGCAATGGGGGTGTACTGGTTATCTGTTGCCCTCTCAAAAATCCTCAGACTCTGTAGGAACCTCCTCCAATACATTGACCACTTCCTCAGAATGGACAGCTATAGGTGCATCTGGAGAGGAGGTTCCTGTGGCATCCTGGGCTGCAAGGAGTTGGATGAGCAGCTCTTCTTGCTCTGATGCTGACAAGTAGTGGACTTCTAGCCCTTGAGGACAGTAATGGGCAAAATGACCTGCCTTTCCACAGTGTCAACACAGCAAAGGAGTAAAGGACTGCTATCAGGAAGTATCAACATCCATTGGGACTCCTTGGAGTAAGGAGTGCAGGGGGGCAGCATGAGGCATGAAGGGAGGAGCTGTACCCACTCATGGGGATGCTAATGCAGGTGTGGAAGAGGGAGCTCAGAGGGTGAACCCTCCACAAGAAAAAGGGAAGGTTGAGGGTTTTGTCTGCTGCAACTCATGTTGCAGTTCCATGAGCTGCCACTGCTCATGTGCCACCTTGTACTAGGTATCAACATGCTCATCATCTGGGCACCTCTCTGCCATGCTGTCAATACAATCCCTGAGTGAGGGGTGCAGTCCATCACAGAAGGTTAGGCAGAGTTGTACACTGTCCAGATATCCAGCCTGTTTAACTAAGGCATGAAAAGAGTTGATGTACTCATCAAGTGACCACTTTTCTTGACTATACTGAGTTTGGTCTCAAAAGGAAAGAGCTGTGGTTTTGGTGGGGTCAAGGGGGAAGAACTCTGTTTGGAACTCCTTCTCAAACTCCATCCAGCCAGAGAAACTCTCAACTCCTCCTGGGCATTAGAAGATATGCAGTGCATAGGTTGAGGCTCAACCAGCCTTCATATATGAGAGAACCTAGGCAATTTTCAAGGCATCCAAGATAAAGGCTTCACTGCTTAGCTGGATATAGGTGATACAGAACTGGAGGAAATGTTCTCTAGCCTTACAATCTCCATCATATACATCAGGGAGTGGAGGACAAGGGAGTTTGGAATGAGGAGCTGAAAAGTCTAAGCCAGATGCAGACATGAGCTATTCTGTAGCAGCTGGAGCCAAAAAGCCTGAGCTAGGTGCAGACACAAACCATTCTGCATCTGCTGAGGGCATTGGAGGTGTGGTAGGAGCAAGGGGGAGACATTCCAGAAGTGCTTGGAGAGAAAAGGACACTGCTTCAGTAGTTTGATGGAGTCCAGTAAGTTCAGCCATGTGGGAAGTAAGGAGGCTTGAGTAAGTTGAATCTGTCTCTCCAGGGACAGCAAACGACTCCAGGCATTGTCCTGGGGGCTTGAAGCATCAGGGGGAGGTGCTGGAGGGGTTGGCTGGGTCATAGGAGGGGCACAGGAGGCACTAAGATACTGGTGGAGGAGAGACCTGTTGAGGAACCAAGTAGAAGCTCAAGTAATTGAAAAGGGGGCTCCCAGACCAAATCTAGAGACTTGTTCTGCTGTAAGGGTGACCTCTGGAGGCTGTGGCTCAATCACACAGCTGGCAAAGGGAAATCCAAAGTCTATTCAGTACTGTACAGTGTCTACTGAAATAACTACTCACCTAGCAAAGGAAAATCCAAAGAGAACAAGTCTGGGGATTCCCTAGGCCAAGTGTGATGCTTCAGAGGCTTCAGAAGCATGAGAAACAACTGTACAGTATAACAGAGAAAAAGACAAAATTGATGTGTCAGCAATTGATCAGCAGTTACATAAGCTGGTGGGAGTGTCAAAGGGGCCACACTTGTCTGAGTTACAGACAGAGAACCAGTGCAGCCTGAGAGTTGAAACTAGGACCAATAGATAGGGAAAAGGAAGGAGAAGAAAGGAAAACTATAGCAGAGCAAATCTGACAAGAACTGGAGAAGGAGAAGGGGAAACAAGTGGGATGTCTCCTAACAGGCACCAATCTAGGTAAGGGATTCTGTAGAGGAGCATTCCATCCTCCAGGCTAAACAGTTTCAGGAATGACCATAGAGAATGGATCATCAGCAGGTGCTAGCTGCCTGGTAGGTTGTCCTGAATAGCCAGAAGTGGTGGCTATAGTTTGGTGATTAAGCCTCAAACCCTCAGATCCCATATGTCATGACCCATCCCCTGGACCCCCACACATCGTCCAGCAAACCCCCAATTCCCCAATAACCCCCGACACTCCGCCAAACTGCCGCCCATGCCCCACGCCTATTTTGCTTAGCCCCAACGCAACCCTGGCTAACTCCAATGCCTCCCCGGCTAACTCCAATGGCCCCCTGGCCAACTTCGACGCCTTCTCCGCAGCCACTGACACTTACCCTAGATCTCACAAACCCCAAGAACCATCCCCGCTGTTTCCAATCTTCGCCACCCATCATCAACTCAACACCCTGGTTCCTCCGACCCATTCCGGAGTATCATGACAACCTCGGGGCAACCCGCGTTCCCCAATGATCCCATCAACATATCAGCACGGCCCAATCCTTGATCGCAACCGACACCCGCCCACTCCATCGAGCTCCGCCAAGCCCCGCCGCCACAGCCGATGTACCCCGAAGTTCTCCGGTAGTCAGTATATAAGCCGTCGAGTAGCTCTTCATACTCTAGTCTTGATATTGCTTAACATTACCTATGGTCTGATTGTTTCCTTCTCATGTTTCGTGTTTCATGTTTCATGTTTCATGTCTTGTTTTCTTATCTCAGTCTCCCGGTCTTATCTCAGTCTCCCGGTCTTGTCTCGTCTCCATTTTGTTATCGTTCTTGTTATCGTTTTGTATCTCCACTTGAATCTACTCTTGTTCCATATCGACTCCATTCCATTTCATCTGACGCTGTCTCGGTGACTCTGTCTGGCCATTGTGCCTAAGCCCTCATTAATCTAAACAACCTCACGAACTCCGCAATTACAATCACAAACCCCGACACTCTTTCACCAGGTCCAAACCTTGCTCTTCGCTTGGTCCCAGACTCCATCAACTCCAATTGATCTCCCATCAAACCCCAGCTCCGCTCCCATTGATCACACAGCCGCCTACCCCTTCACTTCTGCGAATCTCCCATACGGTCTTCTGCCTGAACCCCGCCAAGACCGTCCCATTTCCTTGCAATCCAACTTCTCCGGACCTCCCCGGATCTGACTGGATCACATCCCACTGACTATCCGCACAAGCCATCCGTGCCCGGAACGTTTTGAGTGTTTGGTTACCAGTGCAAGGGGATCACGCCCACCTAGTAAGGACTTGCCCAGTGCAGCTGAGCCCCTGAGGTCAGCGGAACCTGATATAATATCAAGACTCTACCTTACCCCATCTGTGATGCCCATATTATCTCCACACACACAATCAAATAACTCCGATGTCTATAGTCCACCCGTGCCTGGAAACCCTTATGATTCATACGGCCCTGCCCAATTTGCCAAGGCACATTGAGTCGCGGATCCGACACCAAACGTCCCCTCCACTCTGGTTACATCCATACAACGGCTCCCCCCACGGACACCCTTCCCAACTCCCACCCAACCTCCAACCCCTTGCGCAAACTGTCAAATCAACTCCCACCCCCACCCTTACCCTCTCCGCCAAATCCGTTCCCTCGCACAAAGTTGACCCTGATGTCATCCAAAGAACAGCATCCTAAAACCCAGCGACCATCCAACCAAATGAGCAACAATGTCCCCAGCACCGCGCCAACCCTCCGACAAACAATAATGCCAACCCGCCACAGAACAGTCACCCATTGCATGAGGATTGCCAGCCACGATGAGACCACTGAGAATGCACTTCCCCGAAGCCCGCCTGTGGATCTGCCGACCCACTAGCAACTCTGCAGACCGACAAATGCAACTAATTGCTGACAACATCACCGAACCCTACTATCGACCCCCGACCCTCACCCCAACCCCCCCCCAAGGAACTACGCCCTCCGACAACTAGCCCCAAAACCACCAAAATCAAGCTCAACCCAACAACCCCAACAACAGAACAAGAACCTCAGACCTAGGCTATGCTCCAACCCCAGGACCTGCTTCCGGACCTTGGTTGACTCGGCTGTCACCTCCACCCAACAAATGAAGGGGCCCCGACACCTCCGACCCAACCTCGACAACCCCGGCACAAGACCGAGACATCCCCAAGCTTCTAGACAGTCAGGAAAAGAATGGCTATGCACCCCCACCCCGCCACCTGAAGCACAGCCCCAAAGTTAATGAGGAGAACCACGGCACCCCACTCCCGACAAGGGACAACTCCGGACCACGCCGCTATTTCACCACCTCCCCCCACACAATCCGGAACCCCCAACAACAAGGACCCGGGATGCCAAACCTCCCCGCATGCCACCCCCAAACCCAAACTCCACCACCAGACTCCGCCACCTCCCACGAAGGAACCCCCAGCATAGGAGTCAACCCAAACTAACTATAGGAAAAAAGGACCCTATACGAAGTAGTTCCCCTAAGTACTCTAGATTCGCTGACATGTTCATATAAGGGAGGGAGAAGCCCACCATCACCCAGAGGGTCATTTAAGTGACCTGATAACCCAGAGGGCACATACTTCGATATCCCTAAAGGACCTCCCCACCTGGCTCAACAACCCAAACGACCCCGCGCCAGCCCAACAACAATGCCCCGGTAGCCCCAACTCCGCAACATAAATCACCACCTGCTCCGAGCCCCACCCCTACGCCGGAATATGTCCGTCGAACAGGGACCACACCATCGGAGCACCCAGAAGCAAGCCACATACAAGTATCCTCTTTGGAGTACCCAGAAGCAGGCCACATGCGAAGTAATCTCTCGGAGTACCCTAAAGGTTGCTGATGCCTTCCCCAAGAAGCGAGCAGTGCCTCTCCCCACTGCCACCCCGCATTTGCAACAATCTCCAGGCCGCTCCGGAACATGAATGAAGGGTTGCCTCAACCCTGCCGCGACTCCCGGGGAGCCCCACTCCAGTGCCTCCCCGTGGCTGACCTCCCCGCCACCCCAACAACTGTGAACAACCAACAAACCCCCACCGAGTGACCCTTGTGTCGACCCCAGGACCACCCACTTCTTCCCCAATGAAGGAACCACCGACCCCCAGACCTCCAAACTCAAGGGAGTATCAGAAATATGTAAGATCCCTCTGTCCGTCTTGGGACTTACCTTTGGTCAGGAAAGCAATGTCACGTAGATGATCCGGAACCTCAAATTTTGGCTCCAGACCCAAAGGAACTGGTCGGGACTGATCACCCCGCATCCTGCCCCCTCGGTCCTTGACACTCCGGAGCACACCAAAGCACCACTCAAACATGCCCGCCCACAGACGCAATACTCCAGAACACGACCTCGACCCGGGCCAGCTATGCCATGAGGACAAACCTCGCCCCACCGACCCCCACCAATGAAGAAGGCCCCGCCACCTTTGCCACCAGCGCCGGCATAAGGACCAGATCATGGGAAGAACCCTGTCCCCCCCCCCCCCCCCCCCCCCCCCCGCCAACCGCACTGCCAAAAAGACCAAAGCCCGAACCCGCTGGACACCCATGAAAGATTCAAAGGTCCGCCTCCGACACCAACATGGCGCACATCCCCACCGCAAACCAAAGAAAACCCCTACACCCCTGGTCGGAAATTCCGAGAATCAAACTCAATACAACACCCCAAAATGCCATGGAACTCCACCAGAGAACTCCCACCACCCCCGCTGAACCTTGGGAGCCCTCCCTGCGATGCCCCGCCCCGTCCCAACAAACCCCGGGACTAGCCAGCACAGATAGGCACTAGCGGGTGTAACCCCCGCCTCTGGATTCACTAGGGATTCAACTCCCTCTCACACCCCTGCGTGTTTTGCTTACTTCGCCCTCATACAAACTAGAACCCCACTTCACACGCCCAGGGACCAAGAAAGGGACATGTTTGCGTACCAAAATTATATACATACAAAAGGCAAGGGAGGCAGCAAGTCCAAGAGCAACAAGAGATGGGGCCGCACCCATCTTACTCCCTCCCTGGACCCCCTGGCAACCCTACCCCCAGGTCGACTTCTATCTGGGCCCGCACCACTGCTAAGACCTCCGCCAACCCCAGCAACGCCTCCCCCGCATCGGCCGCCACCTCCCACCACGACCCCAGGGCCACTGCATTACATTGCTGATGCCCTGCCAACAACCTCTCCAATTGTGCCATCCCCTGCTGCAACTCCGGAGGCTGAGCCGTGGACCCCTGCGCCAAACTGTCCTGAATCGACGCAAACGCCTTGGAGGCACCGTCCAAGAGGACCCGATGCTCCCGCACCCAGCCTAAACCCAGAAAATGAACCATCAGTAATGAACGGAGGAATGGGAGACAACTCACAAAGGATTCCCGTGCACCCCAAAGCAGCCTTGTTGGCCAACCAATCCTCCCTCCACCTTGCCGCCTCCAGCTCCACCCACAGCGCATCCCCCTCCGGAACTCGTCCCCGCCCCTCTGCCTCCCCTGTGGGCTGCCCCTCCATCTGCATCAGACACTCCTGCAAACCCCGCACCTCTAATGCTTGCTCCGTCCCGCCCCCGAGGGTGGGGAGGCTCGACGCTTCCCCCGAATCACTGCCGAGGACGCCCCCTTTCCCTTCGGCAACACAGGACAAAACTTGGTCCGCTTCGGAACCTCCGGAAAATCCACCACCACCACCATGGACAACTTTACAAAAGCCCCGTCAATCATCCCGAAAAGACAAGTTGACACCACTTACGACTCTGGTCCCTGACACTAGCATGGCGCCGACGCTCAAACTCCTCCCCCCCACTGTCGTACACCACCACCTCGTCCAAATCAGCAGGAGGGACTACTGGAATGCTGGGGGAAGACATGACGAAATTTGGGAAATCCCGGGGTACATCCAAAGCTTTTAATTGATTAAGGAAAACCCTGACAAAGCAGTGGCCGCGCTTTGACTTTGTCTCCCAAGCCACTATCACTCGCTGCGGATTGATCAATATTGCTTGGCTTCGACTCCCACGCCCCGCCGATCCCTGTCCTGCTCCCCACATCTCGAAGGGTCTCGACGCTGAAGGGGGGGTGATGTCACGACCCGTCCCCTGGACCCCCGCACATCGTCCAGCAAACCCCCAATTCCCCAATAACCCCCGACGCTCCGCCAAACTGCCACCCATGTCCCGTGCCTATTTCGCTTAGCCCCAATGCAACCCCGGCTAACTCCAACGCCTCCCCGGCTAACTCCAATGGCCCCCTGGCCAACTTCGATGCCTTCCCTGCAGCCACTGACACTTACCCTGGATCTCCCAAACCCCGAGAACCATCCCCGCTGTTCCCAATCTTTGCCACCCATCATCAACTCAACACCCTGGTTCCTCCGACCCATTCCGGAGTATCATGACAACCTCGGGGCAACCCGCGTTCCCCAATGATCCCATCAACATATCAGTGCAACCCTATCCTTGATTGCAACCAACACCTGCCCACTCCGTCGAGCTCCGCCAAGCCCCGCCGCCGCAGCCAACGTACCCCGAAGTTCTCTGGTAGTCAGTATATAAGCCGTCGAGTAGCTCTTCATACTCTAGTCTTGATATTGCTTAACATTACCTATGGTCTGATTGTTTCCTTCTTGTGTTTCGTGTTTCGTGTTTCGTGTTTCATGTCTTGTTTTCTTATCTCAGTCTCCCGGTCTTATCTCAGTCTCCCGGTCTTGTCTCAGTCTCCCGGTCTTGTCTCGTCTCCATTTTGTTATCGTTCTTGTTATCGTTTTGTATCTCCACTTGAATCTACTCTTGTTCCATATCGACTCCATTCCATTTCATCTGACGCTGTCTCGGTGACTCTGTCTGGCCATTGTGCCCAAGCCCTCATTAATCTAAACGACCTCACAAACTCCGCAATTACAATCACAAACCCCGACACTCTTTCACCAGGTCCAAACCTTGCTCTTCGCTTGGTCCCAGACTCCATCAACTCCAATTGATCTCCCATCAAACCCCAGCTCCGCTCCCATTGATCACACAGCCGCCTACCCCTTCACTTCTGCGAATCTCCCATACGGTCTTCTGCCTGAACCCCGCCAAGACCGTCCCATTTCCTTGCAATCCAACTTCTCCGGACCTCCCCGGATCTGACCGGATCACATCCCACCGACTATCCGCACAAGCCATCCGTGCCCGGAACGTTTCAAGTGTTTGGTTACCAGTGCAAGGGGATCACGCCCACCTAGTAAGGACTTGCCCAGTGCAGCCGATCCCCCGAGGTCAGCGGAACCTGACACCATAGCCCCAGATTCTATAGATTGATTTGTTACCCCCAGTTTCCATACTCCCAGGCCCCAATTGAAGTGGTGGGACAACCACAGTATTGATCTCTTCCAAAGATCTATTGTTTATATTTGCATGACAATCATCAGGATCTGTCATTTGTAACAGTTCAAGTCTCCTTCAATTCCTAGCTACACAGATGCTTCTTCAATTGTTGAAACATAGAGTGAATGAAACTCTGTCTTTGTCCAGCAGGAAAACATTCCTGAGGTAAATTCTGGAGTCCATGGAATACTTTGTGATCTTGAAAGGCAGCTACAAGTTGGAGAAGTGGTTGGCAAATATTTATAGCTATTCAAGCAGAACACAGCAGCATTGCATGAAGGGCAGTGACCAGCTATAGTCAATGCTTTGGCTTCCTCAAGTCACTTTATCATTTGTGTAATATCCATATGCTTTGGAAAAGCATTGAGTAACTTGGAAATGATGCTGAATGTACCAAACTGAACCTTGGCTCAACAAATTTAATGCTTGCTCAACAAAAATTGAAGTAGAAAGGTTCCACATCATCATATGCAGGTACATGAGGTCCAGAGGCAGTACAATGAGCTGCTCCAAGAGAGCATTGAGAGACTGCTTCATTTGGACTGAAACATAGGAGACTGACAAGCCATTCTGGTTCAAAACATTGAGGAGAAGTTGCAAAACCTCCATGAAAACAGTCACAATACATATACCAAGTTGAATGTTCAAAAGAAAGTTCCTGAGATGGCAGAGTCTAACTTGAGGGCACTTCTGGTGTCATGAGGCTGAATGGTGAAGCAGAAATGATGAGAGCCCTGAACATCTCTTCAATGTGTTCAAGCAGGTTCAGGGGCTCCAAATTCATCCTAAAGCTAGTGATATTACTGTCTTATGACCTTGATCTTTGGATCCCTTGTCCTTCTTGGAGTACAGGCTATTCAAAATGGATATTTGGCTGATTCACATAGGCTAAGGTAGACAACACTGGGAACTGACAACACTGGGAACTAACACCCTTCCCATGCAGCTGCAGGGCCTGTCAGACCTTGTGCAATATCTTCTGCTGTGCACAGTTTTGAGTTTGATTGAGGAGTTGTGTATCTTTCCTGTGTGCCAGAGTAGCTTTAAAAACTCTCCCTATTTTTTGAGATACTAAAAATGAAATGTATGTTTCTTTTTATGAAGTGTCAACTGTACTGCTTCCATAGCAGCATGTGACTAGCAAAATCCTGTGTCACAAAAATCCATGTGTAGTTTCTTTTGAGATCTGGGTAGTTTGAATGATTTTAAGAAGTTTCATTTCCTGTAAAATTTAATCACTATCATCATGGTATTTGAATATAAGAATAAGATTGTTCATAACTTGCAGAGTAGTGTCCTTACTCCATATTTTATGACTTCAAAGTGTTCAAAATCAACTGTGTCTGGTGCTATTGAAGGCAATATCAAGGGTATTTCTCTGCTTACATAAGGGTCTACCCTTACTGTTCAGAAGGTTGATATGCATTACCAGAGCTTCCAAAAGCCAGTTCCAGCTAAAAAGAACCTTGATGGAATGAGCTTGACACGTCTTTCATCAATGTGGAGGCTGCTATCTGTGCAAAAGAAGGTGTAAAACAGTAAATTAGACGATGATATCTCACGGACCACGACGCTTCCCACTGGGATACTAAATTTAGAACTTAGGAACACTCGGACGATATATTTTTAGAAAATTTCGATCATATATCGTGTGTCCCAAATTAAAACTCAGTTACCCGGTCTATTGCAAACGGCGGAAAAGACGAGAGCGGAAAAGACGAGTCGCCTCATTCTTTGAGCTGTCGTCCTCGTAATGTGATGGGTGTGGTTTTACGGACACTCCGGTACTCCGGTCGGACACTGGCGCACTCAGCAATCGGGGGTCTAACTGAAGTCGGTAGCCCCAAGATGGCCAAAGAACTTCCTGCATATTGTCTGTACACCCGGATGCTCGGATGATCAGGGTACGGATCTGCAACCACACTCGAAACAAATTCGGACGTTTGACATCTTTTTCTGGCGCGAGCACGAGCTAGTGCTTAGAAGTTGTGAAGATGTTTGTGCGGCTAAATTTCTACTTGAGAGATTATGGTGATAATATAACATCGGCCTTTCGTTGCAGGCTCACCACTTTTCAATAGGATATCCAATAACATCTATGTTTCGTATGGACTGGACAATGCTAAGTACATTTCGTCGGAGAAGTCACTTCCTCATTTGACGTTTTGTGGATGGTTATCAGTGCCTCTTACATAGTGTTCAGCTTACAACGAAGAGATTTGCCGATCACTCTACCCCGGTCAAGCCTTGTCGAAGATGAATCCTCATAAGCCAGGTGTACGTACCTTGCTTGCCAAATGCTGGTGTTTGGGCTACTGCAGGTGAGAAAATGGTCAAAAAAGCCACAAGGCCGGACTCTCTCGGACTCCGAACCAACTCCGAGCCCCAGGTCATCTAAGGCTTCAAATTTGAGTAAGAAGGTTCCACATGCTATTTTCACGTTCCCACTATATAACTGGTAAGGAACTCTATTGACCCACAATTAGTTCACACATGACTACCCCTCAAGAACCAGTCTGTCCTCCCCTCGACGGCTCAGTGACCATTCCAGAGGCCATAGATTTTCACTGGAAGCACAACACTGAGCTTCCTATCTTTGCTTATAGCAAGGAAGGCTCGAGCCAAGTAACAGAGATCACATACCTCGAATTTGGACGTGCATGTCATCGAGTAGCTCACCTGGTTCGGCCCAGGCGTGCTGGCCCTGACCGGGAGATAGTCGCGTTTATTGCATTAGCCGATACGATTGTGTACCATGCAGTGACAATAGGCTTGATGATAGCCGGTCTAGTGGTGAGTCCTTTGACCTGTCATGTTTAGGAGAATACCAACGATGATGTCTGTCCGAAAAGCCGTTTCCTATTTCTCCTCGCAACAGTCCCGCTGCAGTTGTGCATCTCCTGAAGAAGACATCATGTCACCGCCTGATCACTACCCCTGCCACGCTGCGCAGCCTCCTGGATAGTGTTAAAACCGAGCTCGCTGCGGACGTACTTGATTTCGAGCTTGCAATTGAGGAAATTCCAACGCTTGATCAATTGTATCCTAAACTTGGGACTGAGACTGTCCGCGATCCTTTTGAGTGTTATCCTGCGCCGACTACGCGGCCTCCGTTATCGGATGCCGCATTGATTCTTCACTCATCTGGTAGTACTGGATTTCCCAAGGCAATTTACCAAACTCATCTCATCCTTTCGCACTGGGTGGCTTTCCGTGAGTATGACGAAGATTTCTGTTTACTTATGCTAACATTTTGACGGCTAGCTTGTTTAATTGAGTTCCGTGATCACAGACCCCAGTTGCGGATTGGGGCTATGATGCTCCCTTCATTTCATACACTGGGCATCTACGTCCAGGTACTCTGCCCTCTCTTTGGACTTACTTCTGTGGGCGTCTATCCTCCCCAAGTGACCTCAAGGGAGATGACCCCGATGATACCGACCCCGGAGAATATCCTCGACCACACCCTACGTACGAAGTCCAATTCGATGATGACAATTCCTGCCCTCCTGCAAATATGGACACAGTCTATCGAGGCCATTGACCTCCTCAAGACACTGTATTTTGTCGTATGTTGACATATTCGACACGAGTGCAATTTGATGATATCGTGTATTCAGGGCTACTCCGGCGGTGCCGTGGCGCCTAGGCTAGGTGACTTCATGGTTTCAGCAGGTGTTAAACTCATCCCTACTTACGGTGCCACCGAGTTTGGCTCGCCAACGTATGCCATTCCGCGCCCCGGTGACGACGGTGATTGGGCGTATATGAAGTTCAGTGACAGAGCAAAGGTAAGATGGATGCCTCAGGGAGATGGAATGTTCGAATGTCAATTCTTGGTATGTGATTGACTTTTGCTATCGAATTCGACCTGACATCGCGTATAGACTACGGATACGCATTCGCTTCCCGTTGAAAACCTATCTGATGTCAGGGGGTATGCCACTTCCGACCTCTGGAAACCACATCCTACAAAGGATCACCTGTGGAAGATGTATATGATTTCCCTCCTCTTGCATCGAGCTAACTGATAGTTGCTCCAGCGTTGGGCGCATTGATGATGTTGTCATCCACTCATCTGGGGAGAAGACCGTCCCGGCCCCTATGGAGGATATCGTTATGAGTAGCCCCTAGTCAGTATTCATCTCGCGCCCTTTCATGTGCACTCCTACTTATCTATATCTTGATGACAGTGTCATGGGTGCCATCATTTTCGGTCGCACTCATGATCAGCCAGGAATTCTTATCGAGCCCAAGGCTCAGTATGCTATCGATATCACAGATCAGACTCAGGTCGCAGGATTGCGAAAGCAACTCTGGTGAGTATGAGTATAAGGTCAATCTGATCATCCTAGAGTTGACCATCCCGTGCGTTCAGGTCCGTGATAGAAGAAGCCAATAAAATTGCGCCGGCGTTCAGTAGGATATTTAAGGAGATGATTCTCTTTACTTCCACGGACAAGCCTTTGCCTCGAGCAGGAAAAGGTACCGTCATGCGCAAGATGGCTCTCAGGACTTATGACGATGAGATTGAGGGACTGTATGTCAATATCATGTTGGATTCCCGCCTTTTTTACAGCTTTTTCACAGCTATGCTACGGTGGAACAAAGTGCAAAAGGAGAGGACGCGGTACCTCCAATCACTTGGGAGAATGAACATGTCCAAATCTGGCTCTTGGAACAGGCTGCAGATATCCATTCAGGCAAAACTTTCGGTATTTCTCAAGATCTTTTTGAACAGGGCTTTGATAGGTTAGTCCTATCTAACGTTGCTTTCAATCTATCTTACCCTCTCCCGAAGTTTGAGTGCGACGATCCTTCGCCGTCGTATCGCGGGTGCTTTACGTGGAAGCAAGGATAATTCGACTATCAAAGCCGCAGAAAATATCACCCAGAATACTGTCTACACATACCCATCTATAGAAACGCTTACGACGTTCCTTGTGAAACTCGTGGCTGATCCTGAGGGCTTCCAGGACGGAAGGAATGCCAAGGCGGAAATTGAAGCGATGATCGAAAAGTATAGTGACGGTCTGGATAGCTCACCTTCTGATTTCTCCGTGCCGAAGAACAAAGTATTCCTACTGACAGGATCGACTGGAAATCTTGGTTCTCAGATTCTTGCTGACCTCTTACTTGATCCTTCTGTTGAGCGTGTATATGCTCTAAATCGTGCATCCACGGGTTCTGCTTCGATCCTCGAACGACACACTGAACGCTTCAAGGATAAAGGGTTGGATATCAAACTCCTACAGTCCCGTAGGCTTGCTCTTGTGGAAGGTGATGCAACACTCTCTCGCCTCGGGTTATCAGATCAACTCTACAACGAAGTAAGTTCGCTCTACAGCTGCGAAAAGCTCCTATTAAGATATACCACGTCAGATCAAGGACTCCGTCACTGTTATCATCCACAATGCGTGGCGGCTTGACTTTAACCTTTCGCTGTCATCGTTCGAGCCGAATGTTCGAGGCACTCGCAAACTCATTGACTTCGCGCGCTCTGGACCACACCCTGAGTCAATTCGTTTCCTGTTCACCTCTTCCGTGGCATCAGCGCAATCATGGGGACAGCCTGAAGTCTTGTTTCCCGAGCAAGTTTTAATGGACGCCGCTATTGCTGTCGGAAATGGCTATGGTGAGGGTAAATACGTGTCAGAAAGGGTATGCAACGCACTCACCCTCAACCTTAATTCTCCCTCTCTAACATCATATCCAAGCTACTCGCAAAGAGCGGGATACAAGTTTCTTCGTTCCGTATCGGCCAGATCACTGGAGGACTTCCCAACGGTGCCTGGGCTACGAGTGATTGGTTGCCCATCCTTGTGAAGTCAGGTTTAGCTCTTGGAGCACTTCCCAATGCCACTGGAGTACGTTGTCTTGACCTTTCAGATCGGCGTCGTTCTTATGGAGCTTGTGAATTCAGTTGGTTTCCTGGTTGCCTATGCACACAGTCTCCAAAGCTATCCTTGACGTCGCGTTTTCTTCTGATAAGCTTCCCGTAGCAATCAATCTGGTCCATCCTCGACCTACACAGTGGAGTGAAGTGATGAATGCTCTCAAGGCAGTACTGGATGAAGATGGCTTTTCCTTACGTGTGGTTCCGTTCCGGGAGTGGTTTTCCTTGCTCGAAAAACATTCTAAGAACGCCAGTGACGCCAACATTCAGGATATTGTGAGTTTCTCGCCATCAGCTGACTTCAACAGACTCATCATGTCCTTTTCATAGCCTGCTGTCAAGCTTCTCGAGTTCTTCCGCGCGTTCTCTGAGGCTGACCATGCCATTGCTGACGCCGGTCATCACGAAGTCGAAAGCGGTGGACTGCCGAAATTCACAACTGTCAAGGCTCAACGCCTGAGCCAGACCATGAGAGAGGTGCGACCTATTGGGGTCAAAGACGTGCGTCGCTGGGTCAGCTATTGGCGTGATACGAGATTCCTTCACTAGAAGGCCGGGGAATTGAATCATTGTATATTTCTCCATAATTCATAGATGCTGTCTGAGTCTATGGCATACTCGTTTTACCTCAAGTCAGAGTTTCGAAGTTGTTCGTATATCCAGTTTCCACTGAACTCCGGAGATCCATTCCAGCACTTCAACAGTGGGCATTGCTGGTGCCCGCGTCAGCTCTCTGTTATAACTGGGAAACCAAAGTGGCACCTTTGTGTCCCGTGATGGCCCAAACTAACGCTTTAGCTTCGACATCGCCGGGCATATGATTACGGATACCTCATGCCATTTGCGCTGGGTGACCAACACGAGCCACGTCACTGACGTCGTTGGCAGAGGATGATCAACTGTTGAGGAAATAAGTCTAGCGCAATGGTGTTGGTTAGTATGGTAGTTGTGAACTCTCTTTTGAATTCCAATCCTAACTTCTATGAAACTATAAAGTCAGAATCGCTGGACTTCGTGACATTGGACGGGCTGACACCCTTAGCAATGTGCTCGTTGTTTCTATGAAACGTCTGGCGTTGTTTTTCCATCGGTTCTTCCCAATCCGAAGCGGTAAGTTTATCTGATGCTCTTCCCTCCATGAATGGACTTCAACAGAGTCTAGAGTGACGGTGTTATCTCTCGTCATCAGTTTTACATGAGAGTGTCCATCATTTACATGCAAAGCGAAGCATCATGTTTCTTGGTCTCGCAGCCTAGCTTAGATTGCACGAGCCAAGATTTTCCCGGTGACGTCAGCGGGGTAATAATTGCAAATCCGTTTCGATTTCGCGGCTCGCTGTGTGACGACCTTACTTTGATCATTGGTTCTACAAAATACGTTCGTTGGGTACCACACCGTAGAGTTCGTGGCAAATTCGTTTGAGGTAAGCACAAACCCATATGCATTATTGCGCTGGCAACATGCTTTATATAAATTTTGATGGAACCGTTCAAACATGTCACCGCAACGGCTCGAAGAAAAGCGGGCCGGGAGCGTTTCCTATACACCAGGTTCCAAGTCGCCCGGCTGAGCTCAGTGGTTGGACAAGGATCCAGTATCGAGCTCACATAGTATGGATCATGGACGAACAGGGTTTAGATGTGAGTAATATCAACACAATTTCAACCACTGTTCTCAAAACAACTTCTTTCAGCCCGCAGCTTTCCAGAGACCTACGCAGGCCCTAGAGCGCCATAAGGTCTCATCGACTACCCGAGTGCATCACTGTCCGCTACAACCTGAGCCTGGACACACCATGAATGTCAGTGAACCAGGATCTACTATTCGAATATCGAGCAGTCATACACCTCTGAGCTGCCCATCTTTGAGCGCTATGCAGAGCAAAAAATCCTCCCCCACGGTTCTTCGGTATCAGCATTGCTCCACCTCTATGCACCGGGACATTACATCGACGACACGGAGCGCGTAGGATTACCAGAAACATCGGACCCTTTTAATATTGCTGGGGAACAAGCAGAAAAGGTTGTTGTGACCAACGTGAGGAAACGTCGATTGGGAGAGAAGCTGAAGTTCGGCAAGAGACGGGAGAAGACCAAGAGGATGTCTGATGGAGGCCGTGAATTCAACGACAACCAGGATGCAGGTACCGAACCTGCTCAGATTGCCAGGCAGAGGTCCCTTGTCGGCCCTTCTCTCACTATATGATCATGAGACAGAATATGCATCAGGAGCATCGACGGCAAGTGCTTATTTATCTTTCGACGATCTTTCCAATCCAGACTGTCCAAGGCAGGACCAAACCCACCCTACAGGCTCCAAATCCCTCAGATACGAAGCTCTGGTGGGCGTAGCGGGATGAGTACGCCAGCGCGAAGCACGTCGCCTGTTCTTGAGAGAAAGGGTCTCCTAGGCATGAAAACAATCCATCGATACGAAAAAAGCGGAAAGGGAAACGAGCTAGAGTTTTCGTGTGCCCTTTTTTGCGCTCTTTACTTCATTTTTGTAAAGTAGACTTGGTAGATTACGCGTTATGTTGCGCATGTATTTGAATGGCAAGCGTTCATTCTCAAGTTTGCGAAGCCTGTGACGATGCTCGGTGCTACTTCATAACCGCCTTCAGTCATAGATCACCTCCACAGCTCAAGTCCTGGACCTCGAAATGACCTATGTCTATCTTCCAGACATACTGCTTGTCTATCTTCCAGACATACTGCTTGTCAGCTTCGATGATAGTTCCCCAATTGGGTGCCTTGCTCCTTATCATCCAGCTATTGAGCTTTCACAATGAATTGTATGAGTATGTCTCTCGTATCTATTTGTGGGACCTAACTCTTTAAGTCCATTGCAGAGTAATGGTCACCACTTTGTTCAGTTTCATCGCTGCCGGGCACGCCGCTTCCCGTCGTCTCTGCTAATCAGCTGTCGTATCAAGCTTTGTTGTCTTGATTCTCATACTGATGCTGTCTCTGCAATTGTCCTCATTGTTCGTTCATCATCAGGATTTCATTATGCTCAACGGTGCCCTAGAGTTGATGTCGCGCAATATCGTCACTGGTTCTGTGTGTCTCTACTACGCCATAGTATACGCCTTTTTTCTAGGACTGGGGCTGACAATAAACGCCATGCCCATATTGAACCTACTGAGATATCTAATTCGAGATGACGAACGATTGGAATCTCCGCTTTCCGTTTCATAGCCTCCTTCGCCTTTTGCCATGTTCACTTGATAAGAGGCCGGGAAACTCTCACACTGAGAGACTTTATCCGCAGTGCCCGAACATGTTAAAGTAGAATTGATAAGACTTTCTACTTCGCTTATGAAAGATTGAAGAACTGATATCACTCAGAAACAGTGATTTGGTCCTACGTACAGTGATGTGGTGTCACCCTTATCTCACAAAGAGAATGATTCTGGCATATCAATTGAAAAACCCTACTTTCCCCCAAATAAGACTGTTGATCCCCTCCGATCAACACGTCGATTGACTGATCCAAGCAAGACCTTGATTAGGTCAAGCTTCACACCGGGCTTTGCAGTCGTCGTGTCGACCATGTCCTGAGATGAGATAGTGAGGCGGCTGACTAGTTCAAAACGATGTTACATACTCTGATTCCTGCATTGGAAGTGAGTGTGTCATCAAGCATCTCCAAATACTCCGTCGCCGTGGAGTCATTGCCAATTTGCACGAATTGAATGCCAATCTGGTCAGGCTTTGCATGATGATTGTCCAAGGCTCTTGCGGTCCGGATTACTGCCTCCTCAGTCTTCGGACCATCGCCTAGTGAGAGTAGGAAAAGGGGGAATCTCTGAATGGTCATTGCCAAGTTATGGGGATGGTTGACACATACTTGCTTCGCCGTCTGTAATGACGATGTAAATTACCGGCTTTAGTTCCGGCTGGGCAGCCGTGAACCTTTGCATGTACTCATCCAACAGCTTGCCAATCTTCGTTCCAAGTGGGGTGTACCCCGCTGGCTTGACATGCTTGAAAAGATATTCTACTTCTTCTGAATTCTAAGTGATCCCAAAGTTATGTCGATGGATAGTCTAAGGCTGGCTCTGTCGCTCACGCTGGTAGTGAGTATTTCGCCGGCATTGAGAAACTGTATTTCGATCCCGTCTGCATCGTACTTCGCAGCTTCCACAGCCAAAGCTTGCAAAGCTGTCCTCGCCTTCCGAAAACCATGAGGAGATACAATCGCATCAATACTGATACCCACCTCCTTCCATCGACCACCACTCATGGAGCCTGAATCATCGACGACCAGGACAATATCGTATCTCGAGAGTAAGGAAAGATGGTTTTCATAATTTGATGTAACAGCAATCTTTGCGTCAGCTACTGCCTGCGAAGTGGAAGCTGCTTGTATCGTGTTAGGAGTAATACCTGATTTGACTTCAGTGTCAGAAGCAGCCTCAGTACTCGAGCTCAGAAATCGTTTGAACTTGCGCATGAAAGACAAGGTGAGAGTTTGAAATGATAGATGTACAAGATGTGGCCACACAAACACTTGTCAGTACCTAAGAACAGCATTCGGCATTCAATGTCCGACAATCGGAGCTCACACATTAGGATACTTGATTTCATAGTAAGAAAGCTGGTAGGATTTTGGTGCCCAGTCGCAAGGCGAAACAGATAAATTTGTCAAATTCGATATTAGCAGCCACAATTTCGCGTTCACCAAGTGAAATCGAGCACATCTTTCGAAGATCTGCGGAAGATAACTCTCACCGTCGCATTCTTCCAATCTGAAAGACAGGCGCAAAGGGCAAGGACAAAACAAAACGGCGTTTTCTGAAGAAGATTTACCAAGAGTGTTCGAATGGCATTGTAGCTGTACAATGTGGGTGCGAACATTTGGAGAATTGTTCCAAAATTGTTCCTGTGATTTGTGCAGGTGCTGCGCGTTGGTTTGTTTGCAATCGACTTCTTGGACCCTTTTTTTTGGTAATTAACATATGGAATCCTTCTACCACTTACTTCCTCCAGCCCAGCATGCATGACAACTGTGAAATATCAATGTTAAGACGAAGAGAGATTGATGACTGACTGGCCCTGTTGCATCTTTTGATGAAATGATATCCGCCTTGACCCAGACAACGTTCTCGGCACGAGAAGCCCGAGCCTACGGGTAAACACTAATCATGACTCTCAATTCCATAGTTGATACTTCAGCTGTCAACCCTTTTGTGGCATGGGTAGGTTCAGATAGACCCAGTGACTGAACATTTGATTTTTTCTGTCAAAGAACTCTTTAGCTCAAATTATCCTCTCTCCCTCTGAATGCAAGCAGATAACAAAGGTACTTAGCAATGGATTATTGTACTTCCTGAAAAGATCTGCGGCTAATTTTACATAAAAAGCAACGCAGCTCAGCGTTATGTTATTGTGGTTATGTCCGATTTGGGACATAATCCATTAATAGCCATTGCACACGACTTATTTAGAAACATCCTCCCACTGCACATCACAGCCATACACATCCTTAAGGCTGATCTTTAAATATTCAACAGGTACCTCTTTGAATGCCAATGGGACTCAGAATAGATGCAAGGTATTATCATCAGCTTTTTAAGAAGCATCGGGAGTTGGGAAAATAGTAAATCATATATATGTTTTATAACAGATTGCTCTACAACAGTTTTTATATGTTCCCTCAATATATTACACTAGAAAAATTCAATGTATTTATGGATAACATAGAGAACAGAAGTTAGCCAGAATTTAATGTGAATCAAGTTATCATATAGCCTCCAGAAGTCCAATTGTTGAAAGGTATGGTCAATATCTTACCATTCATGATTTGATCATGATCAAAATTTTGAAACCCCCAACTGAGAGTAATAAACACATTTGTCTTCAATCACCCATCTGAGATAGCAAAATTGTGGACTTATTACCCACTGTCCTGTGATGAAGGAAGGATTTCTAGACATGAAGAAGGACCCAATGGTCATTGGCTAATAATCATTGAGGGTCAAAGTACCACAAAGACAAGTATTACAGCCCATTTCATAATGTTATTGTTGAGCATAGATGTCACCACACCACCCCACTGTTGGTAATTTCATTTTTTCATGATATATCCTTTTATACATCTACCTTATTTCACACCATAGCCTCTCCCTCTCATCTTTGATATTCTATTCTTTATATGCAAAGCTTATTTCTTCAATACAAAACATACAATACACAGTTCCAATTCCCTCAGCCATCTGCACTACCACATCTGACTCTGAGGGTAAGCTCAATTACTGATCACCTTCTATTTACTGTTACTTACTCACACCCTGAAGTTCCAGCTAGATATATTGTTCTACAGGTGAAATAGAGCCATCTGCACTACCCATGTCTGACTCTGAGATTCTAACAACATATATTGTTCTACAGTTATGGTATGGTTCACTCAGTGACCACCACTTTGTGACACAAAGTATTGCTTCTTTAGAAATAGATTGATTTTTATTCCTTTGATTGATGAGGGCAATAAAGCCCCAAGGCAGATTTTTAATATCTTGAAAATTAATGGGCCTGATAGGAATCCCAGTCAACATGTAAACAGACAGATTCTCCTCCTTGGTCCATCAATTACATTGCCTTTCCTCACTCTCCGAGCAGAGCAAGGTGTTGTCAACTGGTGAAGAAAAACCAGAAAGATATCAAAAAATATTTTATTTGTCTGGGATGATGTATATAACTTCCTAGTAAGAGAATGAGTCCTATGCAGCTTTTAATCTGATTTATGGAACATAACTATGTTGTGTTAATGATGATGATGGGAAGAAATGAGCCAATGATAAATGCAATCAACCACCAGCCTGGTAAGTACCCAATGACTACTGAAATTCAAATTGAACTAGATATTCTACAGTTGATAGATAAGTCTAAGAATGTAGTACAGGTCATCTGAAGATATATAGAAGGGCTCTGCAAAGTTTTACTGGTGAAAAACAGTCTTGCTAAAAGGGTCAGACAAAAACACAACTGTTAATCCTGGAGGCATCATTCTAGGAAAGATGGCTGATACACTCATTTTGTAAGGGAATGACACTGTTGGGTAGCCCTGATAGGTAACTCCAACTCTATATGGCCTTAGTCATAGGGATAGCATACTCTTTAGCATTACTGACCAACTGGCCACCAAGCCCCTGCACCTTCCAGATAGTAGTAGTCAGCCTTTTATAGTCATCAGACTCTATTTCTCCTTTTGATGTATTGTTAGTAATCATTCCCTAGCATACCTGGGCTGCTGACTACATATAGCCTTAGTCATACCATAGCAGTGGATGTTGTAGGGGTGACCCTCTGGAGGCTGTGGCTCAATCACACAACTGGCAGAGGGAGATCCAAAGTCTATTCAGTATTTATAAGAAGTTCTAGAGTTCTAGCTACTCACCTGGCAGAGGGAGATCCAAAGAGAACAAGTCTAAGGATATCCAATGCCAGTGTTTGGAAAATTTACTCTAGAGCTTCTGGAAACAACACCCAACAACAACCAAATCCGGAGTCTGATCAAAAAGTGGAAATCCATTGTAAATGGTCTTGATCTCCAGACTCCCTGCATGTGACCACATTCTAATATAACCAAAAGATAGCCCTTTGTTGAAAGTACTTGTGGTCTGAGGATGGGAGGCCTGCAATGAGTGGTAGGCCCGGAATACAGGAAACCATCCAGGGGTCTTGTCAGGGGACTTCCATTTCTAACCTCCACAACTTGTTCCAGTGTCTCTGCAGCTTGTTTGATGTCTCTGTTGCTCTGGAACAAGCACTGGAGATCTCCAGAGAACTGCAGGACTTTCTATATTACCTCATCTATCACTTCCCCCCATGCCTCTGCCACCTGCTGATGTGCTGCACCAAGCAGTGGGGATCCTGAGACTTGTTCTCTTTGGATTCCCCTCTGCTAGGTGATGAGTTACTGTTGTATTGTTGTCTACTACTTGCTAATATACTTTGGATTCCTCTCTGCTAGCTGTGTGACTCAGATCCACTGCCCTGGAGGTCACCCTTACAGCAGAACAAGTCTCCTAAAACTAGTCTGGAAGCCCCTCATAGCCACAAGGAACCTCCAAGCTGCTATCTGTTGCTTCCCCACCAGGATTAAGCATTGTGAAGTTCTATGCCTCAGCTTGCCCACCCAGATACACCCTTGGAGGCTCCAGCCCCACAGGATGAAGGCCTAGACCCACCTGCTACACCTAGAAACCCAGGTACAATTAATGCAATCATCTCTCACCCACCACACAACCAAACTCTCCACTCTCTGTCAAACCACAGATCTTATCTCCAAATTGCTCCAGGCACTGCTTGAATGCTTACCTCCTATCTCCACAACTCCCCCAGTTATGGAACCAGCCCCAACTGCTTCTGCACCCACCTCCACAGCTCTGGTGCCCCTATGGCCATGGATTCCATGCCCTGCACTACCAGATGTGTATGATGGTGCTTGCTCTATTGGGGAATGTTTTCTCCAATCCTGCCTCACCTACATCCACCTCAGTAGGGATGCCTTTGACTCCAATGCATTGAAAATAGTCTAGGTACTGTTATACATGCAGATTGGACATGCCTCCAACTATGCATCACAAGTTTTCTGTTGCTCTGGAGGTATTGGAAGTTTCCTGGACTGGGCTACCTTTGAGAAGGACTTCTGCATGGAGTTTTTCCTGCTAGACCACACTAAACCGCTGCCTTAATGCTATGTGACAGGGAGCAATATGGGCAAAGGAAGTGCACACTGGATGAGTACATCGACTCCTTCTGGGCACTGGTTGAGCAAGCCACCTACTCTGATGGCCTTTAATTATGTCTCACATTCTGGGATGGCCTGCACACCGCACTGGTGGAATGCATTGGCAATCTCATTGAGGGCTGCCTAAATGACAAAAGGATTGTTTCATGGTACAAGGTAGCCCAGGATCAGTGGTAACTCATGAAGATCTGGTGGGAGCTCTGCCACTCACATCCTGCACTGTGCCCAGCTCCAGTCAATAGCTCCTGCCACCCTGTACCTGCTTGTCCAATGCCTGCCCCTACTCCTGCCATCTCCGACACACACACCCTGCTGCCAGGCATCCCCATAGATGTGGATGCAGCCAGACAGCTCTGTGCTGCACCACTACTGTGCTGGAGATGCCAGAAGCCTGGGCACTTTGCATGACACTGCCCCATGGGTCTGGAGGTACATTACCTCTCCACAGTGGAGCAGGAGAAACTCCTCCTACAACTGCTGGCCACAAAGGATGCCACCAGAGCTCCATTGCCAGATGAGCTGACACTGGAGTTGACTCCAGAAGAGATCAGCACTTGTGCATCACCCCTGGAGCTGGAGAAAGATTGTTAGTTAAGTGACAGATGTGGTGTATGCCTCTGTCACTGGGTGCTAACAGGTTCTCATGTCTGTCATTAGAAAATGAAATTGCCTTTTCTGATGCCTGTTAGGGGACTTCCATTTCCAGAACTTCCATTTCCAACCTCTATGACTAGTTCTAGCACCTCTGCAGCTTGTTTGACATCTCTGGAGTTCTCTGTATTACCTCAGCAACCATTGCCCTAGGGTTAGGAGTAACTCTAGTCACCTGTACAGTAGTTCCCATGCCTCCACCACCCACTGATATGCCATGCCAAGCAGTGGGGATCCTTAGACTTGTTCTCTTTGGATTCCCCTCTGTTAGGTGATTAGTTAATAATCTGTATCATTGTCTACTCTGCTAATATACTTTGGATTCCCCTCTGTTAGCTGTGTGACTCCAATCTGCCACCCCAGAGGTTGCCCTTACAGCAGAACAAGTCTGCTAAAACTGGCCTGGAAGCCCTGCATAGCTGCAAGGAACCTCTGAGCTGCTATCCATCACTTCTCTGCCAGGATTAAGCACCACAGAGATCTATGCCTCAGCTTGCCAACCCAGACACACTGTTGGAGGCCCCAGCCCCACAGGACAAAGCCTGGACTCACCTGCTCCACTGAGAGACCCAGGTGCAATTAATGCAATCATCTTTCACCCACCATACAACCAAACTTTCTACCCTCCATCAGACAACAGATCTTATGTCCCAATCCCTCCAGGTGCTGCTAGAATGCCTAAGCTCTAACTCCACCCCTCCTACAGTGGTGGAACCAGCTCAGCCTGCTGCAGCACCTACCCTGGTAGCTCCAGTGACCCTAAGGCTGGAAATCCCTCATTCGATGCTGCCAGATGCATATGATGGTGCCAGATCCAGTGGGGAGCAATTCCTACAGTCCTGCTTCACCTACATCCACTGCAGCAGGGATGCTTTTGACTCCAATGTGTAGAGTAATACGAAGTATAATTAGCCTTAGTGCTCGACACGATAGTGTGCAAACAACTAATATTAACCTGTAGAGTAATACGAAGTATAATTAGCTACAGGGATAAATGAGTATGAGAGCAATTGAATATATAAGTGAGCTACACACCCTTAGTGCTCGACACGATAGTGTGCAAACGACTAAGGGTGTGTTTTGGGCACTCGACAATTTTGTGTAGCTGAAATAAGGTTTGATCTGTTGTAAATAAAAGAAAAACATACGTAGTGACCGAAACTGGAAGTAAGAAATAAATAACATTTACAACTGGGCTTGCGTCAACGTAGTCATGCCTCAACACTCCCCCTGACGAGTTGGACGCTGTGGGTCAAAGACCCAATAAGCCAACAAGGTGTTCATGAGTAACGCGTGGAAGGGGCTTTGTGAACAGGTCGGCGATATTTTCGGTGGACGGGATATGAGTGAGGGTGATGTCTCCATCGTGGATGCATTCGCGTATGTAGTGGTACTTAATGTCAATGTGCTTGGCGCGTGAGTGGCCCTTCATAGATTCGGCTAATGCAATTGAAGATTCATTATTGACGTGGATGTTCACCGGGAGTTGCTGGAGAACGTCGATTTCGGACAGAAAATTATGCATCCAGAGGGCTTGTTGTGTGGCGCGCGTTGCAGCGATATATTCGGCCTCAGTGGTGCTCAACGTTACTGTTGCTTGCCTCTTTGAGCTCCAAGATACCGCTCCCCCAGCCATCATGAACACGTAACCATCTGTTGACCTCCTCGTGTCTAGGTCTCCCCCAAAGTCCGCATCCGCGTATCCGATTGGTTTGGTGTATGTGTCGTTAGATCTCGAATAGGTGATCTTGTAGTCGAGAGTTCCTTTGATATACCCCAGGACATACTGTAATGCATTCCAGTGGGCTGGTCCCGGATTTGATTGGAACCTAGCGAGTAATCCAATGGCATACGATAAATCGGGTCGTGTGGCAACCTGAGCCCACATAAGTGAGCCTAGTAGTTTTTGGTACGGCTTGTTGGCCATGAATGTGAGTTCGGCCTCGGTCTTTGGTGACATGGACATCGTAAGTTGAATGCCTGGAGGCAATGGGGTGGCATGTGGATTACACTTTGTCATGCCAAACCGTTCGAGTACGCGTTTGAGGTAAGCTTTTTGGGACAGCGTTATCGCACCTGTATCTGGGTGTCGACTGATGGCCATGCCAACAATGTATGATGGGGTACCCAGGTCTTTGATATCGTAAATGGCAGATAACTCGGCCTTCGCCTGCTCGGCTCCTTGCTGGGTAGTTGAGACACCAAAGACGTCATCGTTGAATGTGTTGGTAATTGTGTGTTCCCCAGCTAAGGTCCTAGCACGCACACAAGTGTCCGCATGGGATGTATGGTAGCCAAGGTTTCTGTATGCCTTATCTAGTGTCCAGAACCAATCGCGTCCACCCTGCATCAGTCCATACAGGGTCTTCCTGAGCTCGATGACTTTACCCTCTCCCCCTGGAAAGCCCTGTGGGACCTTCATGTATACCTGGAAGTCGGGAACGCTGTTCAAGTATGCGGATACAAAATCTACTTGCCAAATATGCCAGTTCATCTGTACTGCCACAGCCGCTGATATGCGTATCGATTCCAGCCTGACCACCGCTGCATATGTCTCTTCGTAGTCCTCCCCCACAACTTGCGAATAGCCCTTTGCCACCAGCCTGGCCTTCCGCCTGACAATGTTGCCCTCTGCATTGTACTTCACCGCATATACCCAACAACACCCAATAACATTCTTCCCTTCTGGCACATCCTTTTGATCCACGACATGGAACACGCCTCGTTCCTTCATGACCCGTAATTCCTCGTCCATCGCAGGTTTCCATAGGTCTGGTCTGCGCATGGCTTCTTCAAATGTTCTTGGGACAAAGAACTCATCATTTGGGTCGTAGGCATTGTCAAGTAGAGCAAGGAAGGCAAAGGTGTCCTGGGCAAGGTGAGCCGTCGAGTAGTTAGTCTTCTGTTCACGGATACGTTCAGACCTTCGTGGTTGGGCAGGTTGTGGAGGTGGTTCTTGAGGATCGGTGTCTGGGGTAGCTTGTGCAGGTGGCGGCGGCGTGGCTGTGGCCTGAGCGCCAATCTCAGGGTCATTTCCAAGATCTGGCATGTCTGTGGTGGGCCTCGTATGGAGCGGTGCACTCGCATCGTGTATCCTTGGGGCAGTTGGCTGGCGTGGGGTAAGCAGTCCGGGGTCACGGGTCTGAGGGGTGGGTTCAGCTAAGGCAAGTAGGTTGTCGTCATTTTCGAAAGTGGTAAGTAGCCTATGCCCTGTGCCCTCATCAAAGATCACATCACGGGATGTGATGATGGTTCTGGTTGCACGGTCAAACAGCTTGTAACCGCTGACTGAGTAGCCCACCAGGACACATTTTACCGATCTCGCATCCAGTTTTGACTTTACCAGCTCCTCTGGGACCTTGGCAAAGGCAACACACCCAAATGGTCGAAGGTGAGCCACATTTTGCCTCCTGCGGCTCCATGCTTCTTCGGGTACCTTGTCAGGTTGACGTGCAGAGGGGAGGCGGTTGCGTGTGTACACCTGGGTTGCTGCGGCCTCTGCCCACAAGTCCTTGGGCAGGCCACTCTCAGCCAACATGCACCGTACTCCTTCGATCACCGTGCGTATCGAGCGCTCCGCAAGACCATTCTGGGCATGGGCATATGGTGTGGTAATGTTGAGTATTATCCCGTGCTTTCCACAGTATTCTTGCCACAACTCATTCACCCATTCTCGTCCCGCGTCCACACGTATTGCTAGCAGCTTTTGACCTGTCTGCCGTTCAGACTCTGCATGGTATAGTACCAGGGCTTTCAGAGTAGTGGAGGCATCCTTCCTGGACAAGAAGTACGCTGCTAGATGGGAGGTATGGCCGTCAACAACGATCATCATGTAGGTAGCGCCGCCTATAGATTGTGTACTAGCTGGGCCCCATAAGTCAAGGTGGATACACTCATTTGGGGCTTTTTCATGTTCATGTGTGCCGTCGTATGGCTGGGCTACGTGTTTCCCATATACACAATCCTCGCACAGGCCTTTTACCTCCAGATCTCCTTTGACTCCGATGCCATCAACTAGCCCCTTTTGCACTAGTTGCCTGATGCTGTGGACACTCGCGTGTGAGAACCGCCTGTGCCAGCCGTCGAGATCAACTGGTTTGTTGAGAGATGACGCCACCATGGCCCTGGCCTGTGGTGTGTGGTCCGCGTTGAGGACCTTCAGGATGTACATGCCACCAGCACCTTGACCGGTTAGTACTTCCCTCCCGTCAGGGTCGAAGAATACTACCTTCCCCTTGGCAAACATAACCGTAAATCCTGCCTTATCAAAGCGTCCAATGGATACAAGATTTGCAGATAGGTCTGGTGTGTGTAGGGCATTGTGGAACACAAGCTCTAGGGTGCCCCGGCTGGTCTGGATTCTTTTTCTGACTGTTCCCTGTCCTATAATACGGAAGGTACCATCCTGCGTTGCAGCTCTGCCTTCTCTTGGCTGTGTGAGTTCCGTATATTCAGCAAAGTCGTCACGTCTAACAAAGCAGTGGTCGCTGGCACCTGAGTCCGCAAAGGTTGGGATAGGGGTGTCGATCTGGAGTGCGTATGAGTTCAGTGGGTTTGTCTCATTTGCTTTTTGATCGGTTTTGCAGGGTATAACTTGCGCGGCAAGAGCATACGTGACTTGTGGCGGGTCATCGGTAGCGGTTGTGATTGCTAAGTTGGCTGTCGGTACGTTGTTGGTGTTGGCGTTTTGATTTGCGAGTGTGGCAAGTGCACTGTCCCTATTTCGAAAGTTAGGAGGAAACTGTCCCTCCTTCCCTCCGCCCTTCCAATAACAGTTCTCCTGCAAGTGTCCCGTGCGTTTACAGTTAGGATTGGTGCAGACGAGTTTGGGTCTCTGGGGTTTTGTGGAGGCTGCGAGTGCTGTGACTGAAGAGTTTGTTTGTTTTTGAGCTTTTAAGCGTTCCCAATGTATGGTGAGCCCAGCAATCAGGTCGTTCGACGTTTTTGTGGAGTACTGACTAGCGACAACAACATTCCAGGATTCGGGTAAGGAATTCATGACTATTGTCCTGAATGTAGCGTCGCTGATAATCGCGCCTTTTTCAGTTGCCTCCTCCCATTTTGTACGCAGATCTCTAATATGGGCAGGGAAATCTCCTCCGTCCGCAAGCATTGTGGCGCGCAATAAATTTTCGGCCCCCATTGCAGCAAGTTCAGATATAGTGCCGTAATTCGTGGTGAGCTGTTCCCAAGCATCGGCCGCTGTTCCATCCATCCTAATGCCTAACCCGGTTGGGTTTTTGCAGTTGTAGATGATTAGGGCCAGTGTCCATGCATCACGAATGTCCCACTCTTCTGCCAATGGGATCAGGGATGGCCATTCTGTCGCAGCTGTAGCTGGTTCGACTTTGATGGAACCCTCACTGGCTGGGTTTTTAATTGTGCCGTCGAGATATCCTCGTGCTCCGCGAGCACGCGCCGCGATGATAATTTGCTTTTTGAACTGTCCGAAGTTGGTACCATCAAACTGAAGATTTTCGGGGAAGATAGGTGGGTTTGCGGAGCTCGGAGTAGCCATTTTTAATCAGTGTGGAGTTGTGTCTTAGGTGTACTTTGGTAGTGTGTGTTCGAGTCGTTTTCTCGTGCCTTGTATTCTGACTGGGAGCGGGAGCGGGGCCCGATAACCTGTAGAGTAATACAAAGTATAATTAGCCTTAGTGCTCGACACGATAGTGTGCAAACAACTAATATTAACCTGTAGAGTAATACGAAGTATAATTAGCTACAGGGATAAATGAGTATGAGAGCAATTAAATATATAAGTGAGCTACACACCCTTAGTGCTCGACACGATAGTGTGCAAACGACTAAGGGTGTGTTTTGGGCACTCGACAATTTTGTGTAGCTGAAATAAGGTTTGATCTGTTGTAAATAAAAGAAAAACATACGTAGTGACCGAAACTGGAAGTAAGAAATAAATAACATTTACAACTGGGCTTGCGTCAATGTAGTCATGCCTCAACACAATGCATTGAAAATAGCCTGGGTGCTGTCATACATGAAGACTGGACATGCCTCCAACTCAGAGGTGTGGGGAGCTTCCCGGACTGGGCCGCCTTTGAGAAGGACTTTCATGCAGAGTTTTTCCCATTAGACCCTGCCAAGACAGTGGCACTGATACTGCATGACAGGGAGCAGTATGGACAAGGAAAGTGTATGTTGGATGAGTACATTGACTTGTTCTGAGCCCTGGTTGAACAGGCTGCCTATCCTGATGGCCTCCAACTATGCCTCACCTTCTAGGATGGCTTACACCCTGCCTTGGTGGAATGCATTGACAACCTGGCAGAGGGTCACTCCAACAATGAAAAGATTGTGTCATGGTACAAGGTGGCCTGAGACTAATGGCAACTCATGGAGATATGGAGGGAGCTCCACTGCCATTATTCTACACTGTGCTTTGCTGCAGTCAGCAACCTCTGCCACCCCATGCCTACTCACCCAGTGCCAACCCTCACTCTAGCCACCCCTGCAGTGCATTCCCTACTACTGGGGATCCCCATGGATGTAGATGCAGCCTGACAACTCTGCACTGCCTCACTGTTGTGCCAGAGATTCAAGAAGCCTGGGCACTTTGCACAACACTGTTCCCTGGGCCTGGAGGTACACTACCTTTCCATGGTGGAGCAGGAGGAACTTCTCCTGCAGTTCTTGGCTGCAAAAGATGCTGCTAGAGCTCTGTTGCTGGACAAGCCTATGCTGGAGTTGACCCTGGAGGAAGCCAGTGTGTGCACCTCACCTCCAGAGCAGGAGGAGGATTTTTAGTTGAGCAATGGATGAGGTGTATGCCTCTATTGCTAGGTGCTAACAGGTTCTCTTGTCTGTTGATAGAAAATGAAACTGCCTTTTCCAATGCCCTTCATTCTCAGACAGAAGAACCTCAAAGCCCCCTTCCAGACATACAAACACTAACTCCAGAGCCTCTGCCAAGCTCTCCAACACCTCTGAAGGTCTGATGGCATGGCCCTGCTTGGGCACGTTGAATGCTCCAACAGTATGTGATGGCCTCTGGCTTGTCTGCCCATTCCCTGCACCTCAATGTGGAGATCAAGACAATGGACACCTAGCAACACCATGCAGTCTTAACACTCTCAAGTGCACTGTGACCTCCAGGCCTATCCTCCTATTCCCAGACAACAACTCTCCCTTCTGTATAGAGGCCAACAGCTCCAACTTTGCCACTGGGGCAGTGCTCTCATAGCAATTTCCAGAGGATGGGAAGTGGCATCTGGTGGCCTTTTACTCCAAAAGCCTGAATGTGGTGGAATGGAACTATGAGATCCATAACAAGGAGATGCTGGCCATCATATTGTTGTTCAAGGAGTGGCAGCACTTCCTGGAAGGCATGCAAAGAACAGTGGAGCATAGCATCTGTAGACTTCATTGTTGAGCTCCCTGATGCCCACAGTTACAATGTGATCATGGTGGTGGTGGACCTATATAGAGAGAGAGCACACTTCATTCTGACCCACACCACCTGCTCTGCTATGAGTGCTGTGAACCTGTACTGGAGGAACATCTGGAAGCTCTACAGCCTCTCCAACACCTATGTCTTGGATTGGGGACCACAATTTGTGGCAGAGTTCACCTGAGAGCTCTACCAACTGCTTGAAGTCAAGCTCCACACCACCACTGCCTACCACTCACAGTCCAATGGCCAGATGGAGCATGTAAACTAGGAGCTGAAACAGTATCTCCACCTCTTCTGCAATGAGCACCAAGATGACTGGGACAAACTCCTCCCCAATGCCAAATTCCAGTACAACAACCATGTTCATGCATCCACACAGTTTTCCCCATTCTTCCTTAACACTGGATGGCACCCATGCATGGGTTTTGAACCCCAGGCCTGACCCTTGGAGAATGAGGCAGTAAACAAATTTGTGGACCAGATAAAGAGGTTACAGGAGGAGGCCTGAGCTGCACTGGCAAAAGCAAAGGATGATATGGCACAATACTATGACTATAGGAGGAACTCCAAGTGCAGATATCAGCCCAGAAATTGAGTCTACCTGGATGCCTCTGACATTACAACCACCTGACCCTCAAAAAAGCTGTCACACTGCCAATTAGAGCCATTCACAGTGGAACAACAGGTGGGACCTCTGGTCTATCAACTCTGACTCCCTGCAGAGATGCACCAGCTTTATCCTGTGTTCAATGTGATCAAACTTACCCCAGCCCCTAAAGATCCTATCCCAGCATGATGTCCACCACCTCCACCACCCTCCATGGTGGTCAACAACAACAAGGAGTATGAAGTGGAGGAAATCCTGGATAGGCATTTATTCCAGAGACAACTACAATACAAGGTGAAGTGGAGAGACTATGGAATCAAGGATATCTCCTGAGAGCCATGGGAGAACATACATGCCCCTGGACTTGTCAAGGAATTCCACCAGAGACATCCAGATGCCCTGCACACTATATGAGGAATCTACCCTATCTTGTCAGCAGACTGAGCAATCAGGGACTTCTTCTACTCTGCATGTCAAGATGCCACACGCTAGAGGGGGGGTGATATCAGGGGACTTCCATTTCCAGGACTTCCATTTCCAACCTCTGTGACTGGTTCCAGCACCTCCGCAGCTTGTTTGACATCTCTGGGGCTCTTTCCAGAACCCCAGAGATCTCTGTATTACCTCAGCAACTGTTGCCCTAGGGTTAGGAGTAACTCCAGTCACCTGTACAGTAGTTCTCATGCCTCCACCGCCTGCTGATGTGCCACGCCGAGCAGTGGGTATCCTTAGACTTGTTCTCTTTGGATCCCCTCTATTAGGTGATCAGTTACTGATCTGTATCATTGTCTACTCTGCTAATATATTTTGGATTCCCCTCTGTTAGCCTGCATGACTCCGATCCACCACTTTGCAGATTGCCCTTACAATGCCCCTCATTCTAAGACAGAAGAGCCTTCACACTCTCCTCCAGATGTACAAAGGAGCCCCCACCCAGCTCTCCAGCACCTACTAGGATCTGCCAGCACTGCCCTGCCTGGGCACACCAGATGTCCTGACAGTACATAATGGCTCCAAGCCTGTCTGCCAACTCCCCATGCCTTGATGTGAAAATAGAGACCATGGACACTTAGCAAACCTGCAGAGTCACTGCTCTTGTAGATAGCAGAGCAAGGGACTATTCTTGGACTTGGTGTTTATCAAGCACTATGGCCTGACCAAGCAGCCCCTCCCCAAGTCTGGTCTACAGCATTGACAGAACACCCAATGAAGCAGGCAACATCAGCTCTATAGTTGACCTCATCCTCTGTTATTGGAATCACATGGAGCATGCTGTTTTCACTGTTATCTGCTTAGGTAGGCAGAACATGATTCTTGGTTTCACATAGCTCTGTGAGCACAACTCCAAAGTAGATTAGACTAAGGGCAAGGTAACCATGAGCAGGTGCCCTTGGAAGTGCTCCACCTGTGCCATCAAGGACAGGGAAGAATGCTGGGCTTGAGTTCGATAGCATGTGGCTGTCCATGCATGTCATGTGGGGCCTCTCCCCTTTGCCAATCTGGACCTCCTGGATCCCCTGCCTCTGGTGTTCCCTCATAGAGAGGCCCTCTACAAGGACAACCAGAGTAGTGGTGGAGCCCCAGGGGGAGGAATGCAGGGAGGAGTTTGGTGGCATACATGAGCTGGAGCTCCTGAAAAAAGCACTAGAGGTGGGGGACCAGATCTATGCCACCACCATACATTCCCTACCCTCCACTGCAGAGATCCAGGCTAGCTAGACCACATCCCAGTGGCTGGCCCAGGCATTCACTACCAACACTGTGCCACAAGAGTTTTGAGATGTTATACTCCTCTACCTCTATGCATTTGAGAATGTTTTCTCCAAAGCCTTATTTGACTCACTCTCAGGATGCAAGCAGTGGGACCATGCCATTGAACTAATGCCTGATTCCATGCCCTCCAGCTGTAAAGTCCATCCACTAGCACCCAGGGAGTAGGACAAGCTTGATGCCTTCCTGCAAGAGAATCTGGATTCTAGTCGCATATGCCCTTCCAATTCTCCAATGGCTTCTTCTGTCTTCTTCATTAAGAAGAAAGACGGCTTCCTCCAACTGGTCCAGGACTATTGGGTTCTCAATGCCATGACAATGAAGAACTGCTACCCCCTCCCCCTCATCTCCAAGCTCATCCACAACCTCTGGGGTGTGTAATACTTTACTAGACTGGATGTTTAGTGGAGCTACAACAACATGTGTATGCCTTCCAGACCAACTAGGGATTATTCAAACCTCTTGTTATGTTCTTTGGAGTCACCAACAGCCCAGCCACCTTCCAGACAATGATGAACAGTATCTTCTGGAACCTCATTTTAGAGGGTGTAGTGTGTGTATACCTTGACAACATTCTCATCTACACCAAAATGCTGGAAGAGCACCATCAGATCATTTGCCTCATCTTGGAATGTCTCTGCCAGCACCAGCTCTACCTCAAACCAGAGAAGTGCAAGTTTGAGCAGACCCAGATTGAGTATCTTAGCCTAATCATCTTGCATGGAGCTGCAGAGATGGACCTGGTGAAGGTAGCAGGCATGGCAGAGTGGTTGGAGCCCAAGAACAAGAAGGAGGTGCAGGTGTTCCTGGGTTTTATGAATTTCTACTAGAGATTCATCCAGGACTTCTCACATTATGCCTGCCCACTATTCAACCTCACTGTGAAGGAAGTTGCATGGAGTTGGGGGCTTCTGGAGCAGATGGCCTTTGACACCTATGTCTCTAACTGGAGGCCACAATTCATGGTGGACTTCACCAGGGAACTCTAGAAATTGGGAGGGCACGTTAGTGGCAGATGGTCAGTGGGACTTAGGTGTGGGAAGTAGTATGAACTCTGACAAAGTCACATTGTAGTAAAAGTGGCTATGAGGCGTAACCAGCATCAGCTGAAAAGGGATCAGGCCGGAGAACTAGTTGGAGTGTCTGTAATTACCACCCCCATTACGTACTGCAGGGCTTAGGACACGAAGGTCATGTGTAAAATAGGCCTTTAAGATAAATAAAAACGTATCATCATCATCATCATCATCATCATCATCACCAGGGAACTCTACCAATTACTTGGTGTGAAGCTTCACACCTCCACCACCTATCACCTGCAGTTCAACAGCTAGAGTTCTGGTATATTGAGTCCTACACTAGTACATGTGATCTCTATCTCTGGACCAAGCCTCAATGCTGCCTCCCTTCTGGACAGCTACACTTGCTGCCCATGCCCACAGAGCAATGGGAGTCTATCTAGATGCCTCCAACATTATGACTACCCAGCTTTTGAAAAAGCTGTCACACCACCAATTGGGACCTTTCATGGTGAAATGGCAGGTAGGGCCCCTAGCCTACTGACTCCAGCTCCCAATGTGGATGCACCAGCCTCATTCAGTGTTCAACATAGTCATACTGACTCTGGCCCCAAAGGATCCTATCCTGGAGTGACATCTGCCACCCCCACCACCTCCAGTGGTAGTCAACAACAACAAGAAGTATGAGGTGGAGGAAATCCTGGATAGTTGTTCATTCCAGTGACAACTACAATACAAGGTGAAGTGGTAGAGCTATGGGATTGAGGATATCTCATGGGAACCATGGAAGAACATACATGCCCCAGGGCTAATTAAGGAGTTCCACAGGAAACACCCAGATGCTCTGCATGCCATACAAGGAATCTACCTTATTTTGCTAGCAGACTGGGCAGTCAGGGACTTTTGCTACCCCATACATTAAGACACTTCATACTAGAGGTGGGGTGATGTCAGGGGACTTCCATTTATGACCTCTGCAACTTGTTCTAGCATCTCTGCAGCTTGTTCAACATCTCCATAGCTCTGGAACAAGTTCTGGAGATCTCTGGAGAACTGCAGAACTTTTCATATTACTTCATCAATTACTTCCCTAGGGTTAGGAGTAGCTCCAGTCATCTGTACAGCCATTTCCATGCCTCTGCCACCCACTGATGTGCCACACTGAGCAGCAGGGATCCTAAGACTTGTTCTCTTTGGATTTCCCTCTGCTAGGTGATTAGTTACTATTGTATCATCATCTACTACTTGCTAATATACTTTGGATTCCCCTCTGCCAACTGCATGACTCAGATCTGCTGCCCCAGAGGTCACTCTTACAGAGCCCCCATGATCAGTGGAACCTGACATAATATCAAGTCTCCCCCTTACTCTATCCTTGATGTCTGCATACAACCCTGCATTCAACCCCACTGGCTATGCAACTGATGCCTATAGTAGGCCAGTGCCCAACAATTACTATGCTCCATTCTATCCAGGCCCACTCATGGATCAGTATGTTCTCTGTCATTGGATCCCAGATCCAAACCAGGCCCTCTGTGCCCCCTCCATCAGCCAGGCAATACCCCTGGGCTGGTGCTGCCTCTGCAATGTTCCCTGCTGATGGCAACTACTCTTGCATGTACTCCAGAGGATTTCCTGGAGCACTCCCAGCACCATCCAACTCTGCCTACCTCTCACCTGCTCACTACTATGCTTACTCCATCCCTGCTGCAGCCCAAACTCCTCTGGAACAACCAGACAATTATTCCCTCTCTCAATTGCCATTCCCTACTCAACTTCTCCCTTCCCCTAGACAACAATGAGTTGAAGCATATGTCCAGCAATATGACAAAGTCCTCTGTTCCCTCTGCCTCTCCTCCATGGAGTTTGCAAGATGGACTTATGCCCTCCTTGTTGGCTTGGGTTATCACAACACCACACAGCAACTCTAGAGGTCTGGGCAGATTGCTTCCTTGACTTTCATAAACACTATCTACAAGGAACTCTCCCTGAAACTATGCAAGGCACCTTGGGAATTGATGCCAATCTCAGGAACAAGCTCTGTGCCCTGGTCAAAGAAATCCACACCAGCCCAAACCTCCACCAATTTGATGACCCTCTAGGCCCCACCCACTCCTTCCATATGCAACAAGAAGAACCCACCAGAGTACAAAGCAAAGCTCCACCCCCCATTCCCTGTTAGCAAGAAGAGCTTAATGCAGTGTTCAACATTTTGAGGACTCTCAATCCCACCAGAGGACTCTTCAACCAACTTGCTGCCTACACTTTGGCCCTCTCTGCTTGCCCCTGGGAAAACTCTATCCCCAGCACCTTCCATACCTGGGACCAACCTGCCACCCCTGAGCCTTGTACCCAGAGGCCCCCTCCACATGTCAACCATGACAACCACTTACATTGACAAGCTTAGAAACTCTGGCAGAGAATCTGCCCCTCATAATGGCATCCCAGGCCCACTTCAGGACAGATCCCCCCCACATTGACCTCTGTGCCCCTCATGGAAACACTCCTCCAAATGCACCCTGTCAGAATGCCCCAGATCTCAGTATCAACTCATGGGTCCAGACCACCCCCAGCCCCCCTTCCCAAACAATCCCCCTTGACCTCTGCCAATTCCACTACCCCACTGACCTGCAGAGAACAACAATTTTGGACCACCAACACTCAGAGGACCCCTTCTCCTTGCTGGGTCCCAGGCCCTCCCCCAAGCAATGCTGGACAACCCCCAGATAGTGGACCTCTCAATAGTAGACCTCCAGGTGGATGGGGCCTGGCCATGAACAACTACCCTCCTCAACATGGAAATGGGAATAATTACTATTACTACTACAATGGCAGACCCCTGCCTCAAACTCAAAACACCTAGGACAATACTCACAATGCACTGGCCTGAGAAGGAAAGTTTGACATCCATAAACCTGAATCCTTCACTGGTTGCAATCCCCAGAAATGGAGAATCTTCTTAATGCAATGCCTCACAATGTTCCAAGCTAAGCCTATTACTTTCCAGCTTGAGAGCTCACAAGTAACCTTTGCTGTGGCATATTTACAGAGCATTGCCTTTGATCACTACACAGCATTTCTCCAGTTCAATTCTAACAGCCCCATGCTCTCTAACTGGCTTGCTTTCACACAGGAGTTCTTCAGTAAGTTTAGTGTATCTGACACTGTAGCAGAAGTGGAGGAAAAGCTCTTCAATCTCCAGATTCATGACAATGAACATTTCACAACCTTCATTGTATGGTTTGAACAAGAGGTCTACAAAATAGGATGGAACTACAACACCCTCTGATTTGCCCTCTGCTGCACCCTACTTTAATGCATCAAGGATGTCCTCTGCCTTGCACCCAAGAAAACTATGTACAATGGTTGCAAAGTGCTCATTACACAGGTTGATTAATGCTATTGGGAAGACTAGAGCAAAAATACCATACTCTACACCACCTGGAACACCTCCAGCAACACCAACTGGCAGGCCAGAGCAACTAACAGCCAACCCTGCACTCCACTTCCCTCCAGGACACTCCCAGGACCCTGCTTCCTTGCCCAACTCAATGCTGCCAACCTCCACAAAGCTCTCCCAGGACCCCAACAGTGCTCCAGACTCTGCTGACAACCTGGAGGCCCTATATGCAAACAAGATTTGGAACAGCCCTTGGATTGATGTGCTAGAGGAGACTCAGAAGAAGTGATGGAAGGAGGGTGCATGCATTTTATGTGGTGAGCAGGGACATTTTATTAGTAGTTGCTCTAAATACCAGGTGATGGGATGCGCTGTATGAATTATTGAGGGAGAAGACTGCAACTACCAGTTTACAGACAACAAGTCAGCAGTTTAGGGCTTGAAGATGCACTAGACTGTGGACTAGACACTAATGTCTTCTCTGCCTCAGCTATATTCCTCCATGCAATGGTACTCTCTCCAGACACCCTCCCAGCACACTTCCCCTCTCACACTTCCCACACCCTCCTCCTCTGCACCACCCTTCCCTTCTCCACCAACTCTATCCCCATTATAGTCAACAGTGGCACTACCAACACTTCATTAACAAATCCCTGGTGGCACTTGCTCCACAGCACCTCCAGCACCTCCCCACTCACATCCTCCTCAAACTCTTTGACAGCAACCCTACCTTTGCCAGAGACATCACACACTGTGTGGAAATGACCATGACCTTTGCCAACAGACAATGACAAGACCTCTAGCTATTAGTCACCAAACTACATGCCTCCACCCCCATTGTTCCAGGATTTCTATGGCTTTGCTCCACCAACTCCCACATCAACTGGCCCAGCCTCACCCTCCACCTGACTGGGACAGCCTGACTGACTCTGGACCAATCCCCTTCAATGTCTCACTCCACTCTGAGAACTCAAAAGGTACAACGGACACTCCCTGAATTCCTCCACAGCTCTGTTCAAAGTCTGCATGATCATTCATCATCAACATTCAACCTCAATGGCTCCTCAGTGGTCCTCCTCACCCTCATTGACAGTGGGGCCTCTAGCACCTTTGTTAGCAGCCAGCTCAATCTCTCCCACAACACCCTCAACAAACCTCTATAGCTCCAGCTCTTTGATGGGAGCCCTGCCTCAACTGAAATCATCTGATGCCACAACAACACCCTCACCCTCAACAACAACTTAAGATTCCAGGTCCATCTCCTAGTCATCCAGCTCCCAGAATCAACTCCAATTGTGCTTGGACTCCCTTGACTGCAGGATATCAATCCCATCATTGACTGGAAGAACCTCACAATGTGATTCTCAGACCCTAAAGCAAGCCTAGCAGCCACCATCCCCCTCTGTCTCCAGTCTCTCTTAAACTCCAAGATCCCTAACCCCAACCAACACCTCTGGAGCAACCCCAACTCCTTCAACCCTCAAGGATGACCAAAAAAGGAAGGAAAGTGCTCCTCTGCCCTGGTCCTCCTTGAACAAAACTCAATGGCTTCCTCCTAACATATCCAGGAATCAATACAAAGGCCCATGGTACCCTGACCAACAACATCAAACCACTCCAGATAACTCTGCCACTACTCCAGACCCAGCCACCACCACTCCAACACCCACTCCCATCAATCTGGAAGCCCTTGACATCAAAGTCATTGGTGCCATCCCCTTTGCATGCATCCTACAAGATGGTACCCCTGCCTTCCAACTTCAAATTGCGCAAGCCCTACTAGAAGAATCCTCCACATGGAAACTACCCCACTGGAATGAAAGAGGGAAGAACAAATTCTATACAAAGTAGTTCCCCTGGAATATCATGAATTTGCTGATGTATTCTCTGAAGGGAGTGTAAAAGAACTTCCCCCACACTGCTCCTACAATCACAAAATTGACCTCAAAGAAGGCACCTCTCCCCCATTTGGCAAGATCTACAACATTTCCAAGATTGGACTCCAGGCCACAAAAGATTACCTCAATAACATGCTTGGCAAAGGTTTCATATGCTCCTTGATCTCCACTGCCAGTGCTCTGGTCCTGTTTGCCAAAAAGAAGGATGGGTCTCTCTGACTCTGTGTCAATTACTGGGGAGTCAACAAAGTCACCAAAAAGAACTGGTACCCTCCTCCCTTGATCAGAGACCTTGCTGATCACCTCTGCAGTGCTAAGATCTACACAAAAATAGACCTCCACTCTGGCTACAACAATGTTCAGATTGCTCCAGGGCATGAATGGAAGACTGCCTTCCACACCCACTATGGCCACTTTGAGTACCTCATGATGCCCTTTGGAATAACTAACTCCCCTGCCACTTTCTAGTACTACATGAATGACATCTTCCATGGCATGAATGACATTTTTGTTATCATATACCTGGACAACAATCTGATCTACTCAAACTCACTAAAAGAACATCTGGAGCATGTTTGCCATATTCTAGAATAACTCTAGGAGTACCACCTTCATGCAAAACCTGAGAAGTGCTCCTTCCACACCACAGAGGTCAAATACCTTGGAGTCATTGTCACTCCAGATGGCATATGCATGGACCCAGCCAAGGTCAAAAACTGGCTTCCACCCCAGAGTGTTAAGAAGGTACAGTCTTTCCTGGGGTTTGCTAATATTTATTGCCAGTTCATTAACTACTCCAGGATAACCAAACCCCTCAACCAACTCACTCAGAAGGACACCCCTTGGGACTGGAATAGCAAGTGTCAAAGTGTGTTTACCCTCCTCAAAAGAGTCTTCATCTCCACCCCAATCCTCCACCATTTCAACCCCGCTCTACTCATAGTCCTCAAATGCAATGCCTTCAACTATTGCATCACCAGAATACTTTCCCAGTCAGACTCTGGGGGGATGAGCCCCTGCTCCATTGCCTTCTACACCCACTTAATGATTCCCATGGAGCTCAACTAAAATATCTATGACAAGGAACTTCTTGCCATCATCAAAGCCTTCTGACAGTGGAGGGTTTACCTTGAAGGAACTCCACACTGCATCCAAGTCTACTCCAACCACAACAATTTACAATATTTCACCACCACCAAACAGCTCAGCTGCTAACAAGCTCACTGGTCCAAGATGCTCTCCAAATACAACTTCACCATCCACTATTGCCCCAGTTGACTTGGTGCAAAACCTGATGCCCTCACTTGGAGACCCAACATATATCCAAAGAAGTCATTTTAGGCTGAGCAGAATGCTTTCAACCATCAATTGGTGATCCCTCCTGAACATTTGCATGCCATGCTGATTATGAATGAAGAAGAAATCCTGTGCCAAATCAGAAGTGCACCCCTGGACTCCTTCTTCACTCAGCATGACTCCTGCAACAACTCTGCTGACAAGCCAGCAGTCAACTGACCCTTCACACTATCTCTGGACCACCACCTCCTACTCTAGGAAGGACATATCTATACTCCAGACCACAAGTCCATTTGCCTCAACATACTCTGGCAACACCATAACCACAAGCTCCAAGAACATTCAGGGATTTGTAAGACCCTTCAACTCATTTCCAGAAGTTGCTTTTAGCCAGGAATGAAGAAGGATGTCATGCAATACATGAGGGCCTACAAACTATGCCTCCAGGCCAAGGTCCCCCACCACCACCCCTATGGCCTGCTGAAGCCCCTCCCCATCAGTCACTGCTCCTGGTCCTCAATATCAATGGATCACATTGTTGAACTCCCTGACTCCAAAGGCTTTGACACAATCCTTGTGGTTGTCTGCCCACCTCACCAAACAGGCTCTTTTCATCCCCTGCCACACCCCCAACACTCCAGAGTTTGCCAAACTATTCCTCAAACATGCATCCTCCAAGCATGGACTTCTAGACAACATCACCTCCAACTGTAGCCCTCTATTTGTCTCCCACCTTTGGCAGTTGCTATGCAAGGCCCTCAGAATAAAGACTAATCTATTGACTGCCTATCACCCTGAGACTGATGGGCAAAGAGAACAAGTAAAACAGACCTTGGAACAGTATCTCTGCCTCTATGTTAACTATTTACTGAACAATTGGTGTGCAGAGCTTCCTCTTGCCAAGTTTACCTACAACAACACACCTCACTCTGCCACTGGAGTTTCCCTCTTCTATGCCACCAAGGGCTATAACCCCCAGCTCACCCTATCCCTCAAGGACATCCCCTCCCATGTCACTTACAAAGTCACTGAAGACCTCTGATCCCTCCACCAATTCCTCCAAGATGAAATCAACACTGCCAATCAAGTCTATTTCAAGCATGCCAACACCCAATGCAACCTGACCCCTAACTGGTCTCCTAGCACTCTGGAATGGCTCAATCAACATAACCTCAAGACTCAGAGGCTCTCTATAAAACTCAACCATAAGCAACTCAGCCTATTCAAGGTTCTCTAGAAGGTCTCAACACACACCTACAAGCCCAACCTACCCCCAGGGCTGAAGGGCCTCCACCCCATCTTTCATGTCTGCCTCCTCAAAAAAGGATACTCTGGACTCTTTCTCCAGACAATGCCCCAGTTGACTCCCCCTCATCAAAATCAAGGATGAGTACCACTACAAAGTTGACCAAATCCTCAACTCCCACCTTGTCCATGGTTGACCCCACCACCTGGTCTGTTGGAAAGGCTATGGGCCTAAGGACAACACCTGGGAACCCTGCAAGAACCTCTCCAGAGCCCATGCTGAGCTCTAGGACTTCCACCAACAGCATCCCACCAAAGCCTGGGACCCCTGAGACTGGTTGACACACATGGCATCAGTGGGCATAACCCCCACCTCTGGATTAATTAGGGATCCAACTCCCATGAGCGACTCCCTGCATATTTTACTTTTCATCTTTCCAATTGTTTCTGAAACTTAGTTATTTCACACCAGTCACACAAGAAACTGTCCCAATTGAACAGACCACCAGTACAGAATACTACAATTGAAAGTACAGGTTCAAGAAAGGTAACAAGACAAAGTCCAGAACTCCCTTATACCCTAATCCCCCTCCTCCCCCTCCTCCAGGATCCTCCATGCCAATCCTCCAATCAAGTCCACCTCCATTTGAGCCACTACCAAGGCCAGAGTCTTTGGTTGACCCAGCAGAGGCTCCCTCACATCTGTAGCTACCTCCCACCATATGCCAGGGGCCACAGTGTTCTGCTACCAATGCCCTGTCAATCACCTCCCCATCCACCCCACCCCCTGTCCCAGCTCCAGAGAAAGGTCCCCAGGCATCCATGCCAGCCCATCTTGGATTGATGCAAGGGCAGCCAACACCCCATCCAGGGGAATCCAATGTTCCCAGATCCAATCTGCCAGGTGATCTCAGTATGGCCAGAACAAAGGGAAGCTGGAACTTACACAAGGTACCCCTCTGCCCTGAGGCTGCCTCATTGGCAAACCACTCCTCTTGCCTCCTCCCTGCCTCCACCACCACTAGGGGCACCCCCACCTCTGCTACCCCACATGACCCCTCAGTCCCCTGGCCTGCCCACATCTCCAGCTGCCCTAGACACCCCTCCCCACCTCCCATGTGACCTGCACTTCCAGCTGGGCCAACTGCTCCCTCAGTCTCCAAACCTCCAGAGACTGCTCTGTGACTGTCCATGTGGCTGCCTCCTGCTCCTGCCATGCCACATCCCTATCTCTCTATACCTCATCCCTGTCCCTCTGCACCATGTCATAGTCCTCCCTCACTCTCCAGAGCTCCTCTTCACAGGCTGCCAGCATCCCCATCAATGCCTCCACTCACTAGCACAGGAGAGTCTTGGAGATTGAGGTGGACAGCTTGGAAGCCCCTTCCCCCATCAGAGCCCCCATCCCAAGGGAGTGCACATGTGACCCTGGGAGGCCAGCCATCATCTCCCTACTCTGCAGCCTCTTGCTGGGCCCAGCCTCTGGTGGCAAAGAGGCCCTCCACTTCCCCTTGTTGTGTGCTGCTAGGGCTCCCTCTCTCCATCCACCCTACAGGGGTCCAACCTTCACTGCCAACCACCCCATGCTACCCCCACCCTCCACTCCCACTTCAGGAAACACACTAAATATTGTGTCAGGAAATTCAGTAAATATGTAAAATATTCTCTTAATGTTTCTTTTGTAGAATTATGAATTTTTCTGTGTTTTATCCAAAGAAAAAATACTCAAAATATTTAAAATGAACTTGTTGATTTTCTTGAGAAACACATGATATGTTTCAGCACATGTTTCTCAAGAAACCTTTGTCATGTTCTTAGTGTTGCATCTTGAGAAACACATGTTGGTATAACTTACAATATGTCTCAAGAAACATGCAGTAAAAAAATGTTATAATATTATACAGAAACAATCTATAGAAACACATGTTGCATTGCTCAGTGCATGGCCATCAATTCACTCATCAAGACACTTAATACATAGTACTGAGTTGGTAACATATAGTACAAAATTCTAGACCTTCCAAGAAACAGAATGACAACAGCTTAAGTCAAGAAAAATGAGGGCTAAATCAGCAGGACAGACAGGGCATTGACTTACAAAGGAAATCACCAAAAGCAATCACTATAAGCTTCTCAAATTCAAATTTGCTGGCCATGGACAGCATGCAGAATGCTATATGGTTGGTAACAAGCAGATTGAGATTCCATGCAGCCAAAGCACTGTGCAACTACCTGGGATGGCATTGTTGTGCATGTCTGGTTGATGCTTGATTGGTTGGACAGCATCGTCAAGGGGGGTTTGTCAACAACAATGAGTTCCTGTGCCTGGTTGAGGCTTGGTTGGTCATTGTTGCGCTCCAGTTTGGTGACACAAGACAGAGACTCGTGAGCCTGAAGCTTTTCAATTCTGTGTAGTCACAGAAAAATCTCAACACTGACCTGTGGCAGATGGATGGAAATGGTGGACCCTAGGCAGATGTTATCATACAGGATCTCCAAGTCTGGCATCGTGATCAGCTCTGTGCTGGTATATTTGAGCTGAAATGCTGGCATTTGTGATGGGGTTACGAAAAAGAATATGCATTTGTGATTGTTTGGATACCCTAACTCCGGATACTGATGAGCAAGCAGTAGGACGTCTTCCTCAGAATCAACAACAACACTAACGCTAGCCTGAACCTCTTGGTTCCCTTTCCATTGTCCCGAGCCTGCCGCTGTTTGCTTTCTCGGATATCCGTCAACACGATGGCAAGCAACTTACGATGCAAGTGTGCGGGTTCGCGCAGATATCCGCTGCAGCGATGGACGGCGACTTTACGCACTTCATCATGGTTGAGGCGAGCGGCCATACCACAACCCCAATTCCAAAAAAATCAAGTTCACGACTTCTTATGTAACCCACCGCCATGCCATGCTACAAATAACTTGTGCCCTTGTCCATTCCGTAACACCATCAGCCGTTCCAGATATCGCCCTCCAGACAAGCATCCTACTAGTCACAACACCCCACAATTCCGACACGTCCTTGAACATCATCAAGATACGCCAAAGTGTTTCCACGCTTTGGCCCCATACCTGCAGAGGAGCATATGGCGAGCCGACAAGATGAACGATGGCCCACTGGTGACAATCGACGAATGCCAATGTGGATGGGGAACACGGTTGGGACATCATCCGGCTGCAGCAATCAGGGAATTCAACAGGCAGTGAGGAGTTAGACAACGGAAGATTACTTTGTGATGTTGCCATACCCCAGAAAGCAAAAGCACCCAAGCCGCCAGAAATAAAGTTTGCTGCGCCTGTACTTATCTTGATATAAACACGTTAAATGGAGAAAAGAATTCCATCTAGCGTGAAATCACCTCTTAGGGAGTGCCCGCTAGTCGCGAGAAGCCAAGCATGAAAGTCTTTTTTTTTTTGAGAGTAGGATTTGGATATTGTGCTCAAGAATGACTGTCGCGACTCACCTCGAAAGACAAGAACATCCAAAAGAAGATTCTACGAAAAGCAAGGCTACCCGTAAACCCTGACCACATGCCGAGTAAACCTTGCGCGGGAATGATTTGGCGCGCACAATGGATCGGTCCCTTGAACTGACGTTTGGCTACCGACCTTTGAGACTGTAACTGGAGCTTGACTACAGACAATCGAGTGGGTTGAGTATTTTCAGCAAACAATCGGTCGAATAGATAGAGAACCTTTCAGAAGCTCGGCCGGCGTAGCGATTAAGGTAGTAGATAATGTCAGAAGCAATCGGTGCCAAAAATTCATCATTGTCTACCTAGTCCACCCAGCAAAAAGGCCAGCGATGCCATGCCCAATCAAAGTGAGACGGGGAAATCCGATAGTTGGTGTAGTCTCCGTCATTCCGTGCCTGACGAGGAAGAGTCGATAATTGTGTAATGAACCAAGCAGAAGAGAATCGATTGCAGCTCAACCAACAGCAGGTGGAGGGCTCCTTTGTAGAGAGCAAGTGGACCCTTAGTTTATTTGTGTAGAATACAACAAGAACGCTACAACAAGTCGGCTCATACCTCGTTCTGGATTATTTTAGAAAAGACGTCGAGAGCTCCGCCATAAGTTCTCGAGGAAGAAGACTGCATGGCCGTCTCATTCAACCCTGTCTTTGCAAAGGCTCGATCAGCGTAGGCACATAGGTTTGCTGCTCCTCACTAGGTCCGAATGTACACCTTCCCAGTATGTCCATATCAAGTGTCTTCATAGGTGGAGGAACATCTCAGCATTAAAGAGTACCTTCTTTGCTTGCCCACAATGTCACTATCATTATCGCTTCGCTCGTACCAACGCTGTTGTGATTGCAAGCAATCAAAGTAAGTGTCTAAATGTCTCGTGTCTGCTTTTCCAACCTTTTTTTTTCACCGAGTCATTGTCGGGACCTTATCCGCTATCATATTTACAGTCATTGTTATCCTCGCATCTTTCATCACTACGTTCTTCATGTTGTAGTTTGAAGGGCCCTCGACTACGACTTACTTTTATCCTCTTCTTTTCTTTACGTTTCCCCGTTCGGTCTCATACAGGACCTCATATCGGCTGCACTGCGAATACTACAAGACCAGGACCTTGGCGGGCTTTTCGACGATAGACCCAAGCGAGCTCGATCTATCCCAGGTGGCGTCCTTCCACCAGCCAAACCACGGGGCTTGCTGATGAATTTCGTTCTGCGCTTTGTTTTGGGTTTGCTAAATGGACTGGATGTGGAACCATCTTGGTGAGTTTCCAAATAGTTGTCTTAGTCTTCAGTATCAGATACCACAGAACAGGATTTCCAACCCATGAAAATCATCAGCAGAAGAACATTGAGGATGATCAGTGATGTGTACACTATGGATTATTACGCTATCTGGTAATCTACCTAATAATCTCAACATCTTGTCTTTTTTTCAAAAGCTGGTATCCCTTTGTCCAGAAAAATCTATATAGCTCTAGGAACAAGAGCAACCATATCTGTGAAGTTTGCACCATGACTTGAACTGGACTGGGAAATTTCAATGGTTCTAGTCCTGAATTGCAGTCCTGGATTGAACTTTAGCAACTCCAGCAGGTACTCCCCAGTTGGCAGGTCACAAGTCATCACAATGCCTAATTGTGAGCAAGGTCTCTTGTTCAGACTCCATTCAGCATTGGGTATATATGATCTGGCAGTCACACCAACTTCCTTGCTGTTGATTATTCAAAATCTCATTAGATCGGTTCAACAAATGCATTCTTGACTACATAGTTCCTTCCTTATTGATCACATCACTGACTGAACAATTTTGTAAGATGTTCTTTGATTCTAACTATTCTTCCTCTGATTCTAAGTATTCTCACTCAATGCTACACCACATGGCAAGTGTTGAAAGTGGACATCTCCTGATTCCCCAAAAAGCGACTCGAAAATATGCTCACTTGTCAATCATTCCACCAAGACCAAGCACATGTTGAGCTGTACTTGACAATCATAATTTTGTTGATTATCTCATGGGATGTATCACATCAAAATGGCAATTTTATTCTCTATGCTGTATCAGAAGAATGTGCTCTTGGACTTGTAAACTTTTAGTTTAATTTTTCACTTATTCTCCAGAAACCAGGGTTTTAAAGGTGCATCATCTTTACAGATTGACAAGAATTGATAGCCTGCCACAGCACTGTACAGCAGAGATGACAACTTCAAGCAATCCTCCAATTGCCATCAAGAAGAGACTCAAGCATTTCAAGGTGTTTTCCCTTCTTTGAACTTGTATGTTCTCAGAATACACATACTAGACACCAGTGATAAGGAAATTTAAGAAGATTGCCAAGGATTGGTCCTACATCACAGGGTGCCAACTAGGTACCTGCCAATAGCGTGGCCAAGCATAATTTACCCCGAAGCATATGGTTACGTGGTGCAAAGCCCTTAGATTTAGGTGCTATGCACAAGGTTAAGATTTACCTTTGGTGGAATCTTCCATTGCCTGCCGTGCAACTAAACTAGAGACTTAGGTAGCTTGTGATAGAAGCAAGAGTATATAACTGATATACTGCAGGAGTTACAGAATTTCGGATGTTATTGAGCCAGGAATGCCACCTATGCCAAGTACAGTAGACAGGGCAGTAGGCAAGGAAGCAAGAAAAAAATGTGAGAGGTGCAGATGGGCTGACCCAGACTAGACTGACAAACGGGTGACAAAGGGGCCAATGTCCAGGTGAGCAAATGGAAAACAGACAAAAGTAAGGAAACTACGCTGAACTTGCGATAAGTGAGGAAGAGGAGGGACTAATGCAAGGAAGGGGGGGGGGAGGTTGGGCTCTGCCAAATGAAAGAATTTTCAAAGGATTTTCGTTCTAGGTAGTAGGGTTCCTTGGCCATCTCGATGCCTCCAGAAGTCTTCTCTTGAGTCAAACTGTATGCCTTGCGCCCTCCTCACAACAGTTTTCTCACATTGCCGAGATATGTATTCGCATGACACCTTTTACTTAGGTCACTGCCGAAACCAATATTTCTGCAGAATGGTTACAGGTCACATGGGGTGCCGAACCTGATTTGACAAAGTTTCATTCATGCAGGGGGAACTTCACGTGACCCTAATTTTTGCATGGCTTAGCGTTACTCGCTGACGCTGTGGTTGGTGGAATAAGGTATACGCCAATTCAAGTTGTGATGTCAATGGCTGGTCGAATGAGGTATATCAGCTTTCGAGTACTCAGACTGACCGTTCCAGCTCACAGCTCGTAATCTCGGAGATAGATAGGCGGATGGACCCTGACTTAATGAGACTCAATACAGCCTCATCTTTTGCAAAAAAAAAGAAGCCTCAACCAAAAGAAGCTGGTAAATTGAAGCCGGGCAATCTCCGACATTCCTGGATTCAACGCGCCTGGAGCTTCTGCGGTAAATCCACCGGGATAAATATACCTACATTTAAGACTCACTTCGATTTGAGGTTTTCTTTACCCTCCTTTTGATATGTATCTCACAGCTCTTCCAGTTGTTACCCTTGCAACTCAAGGTACAATTCATTCCAGTACCAACAAATCTCCCTTTTGACCATGTTTTTCTTCCCAAACAGTATTCGCTCAGATTGTCATACCATCCGATGACTGGCCGGGTGGTCCTGGCCAATCGTTGGTACCCCAAGACCCTGATACCGAGCTCACCTCCATGCTCAACGAGATTTCCCCCAACCGCATCAATGCAACAATCGCTAAACTAGTTTCATTCGGCACTCGGAGCACCCTTTCCAATCAGACTGATCCCGTCCGTGGCATTGGTGCTGCGCGTGACTGGATAGCTGGCGAGATGCGCCAGTACGCTGCGGCATCAAACGGGCGTATGACAGTCGAAGTCCCGAGCTATGTCCAAGAACCTACGAGCAACATCCCAAATGCTACTGTGATCAGTAACGTTGTTGCAACGCTGCGGGGATCCGAGGAGTCAAACAGGGTCTATGTCGTATCAGGACATTATGATTCTAGGGTAACAAACGTTTTGAATTTCATTGACGATTCTCCTGGGGCGGATGATGATGGTTCAGGGGTTGCAATCTCAATGGAGCTCGCTAGGATCTTCGCTACTCATGTCCCAAAGGCGACGATCATGTTCGCAGCGGTTGCAGGGGAGGAGCAAGGTTTATATGGTTCAAACTTCATGGCCCAGACCCTCAAGGATGCAGGGATGGACGTGCAGGGAATGTTGGACAACGACATCGTAGGCAGTCCAAATGGTGACGTAGGTACACCGTCAGCACCGTTCGACATTCGGATGTTCGTTCAGGGAATACCCTCCAGTGAGACAAGTGCTGAGATCAGTACACGCGCATCAGTTGGAGGAGAAAACGATTCCCCTGCTCGTCAGCTGGGCCGCTTTGTTTCAGAAGTAGCGCAGAACGCTGTGACACAAATGAATGGTCAGTTTAATTGTTCCTCGTCTTTCCACATTTATCAATGCTTCTAACATACTGTATCGTTCTGTAGTCCACTCTATCTGGCGTCCTGACCGATTCCTTCGTGGTGGAGACCACTTATCTTTCCTTAAAGCCGGCTTCCCTGCTGTCCGCTTCACGGAGCCACAAGAAAATTTCGCTCATCAGCATCAGGATGTGCGTGTAGTCGACGGAGTGCAATTCGGGGATCTTCCTGAGTTCGTGGACTACGACTACGTGGCCCGCGTAGGGAAAGTGAACGGCGCAGCTCTATGGTCGCTCGCACAAGCTCCTGGAACGCCAAAGAATGTTAAGCTTGATACGTCGGCACTTACAAATAACTCAACCCTGAGTTGGACTCTTGATCCGGCGGCAGACGGGGGCTATGAGATTTTGTGGCGTATGAGCGACGAACCGGCGTGGCGTTATGTTATCTCTGTGGGACAAGTGTCAAGCGCAACCGTGCTATTGTCGAAGGACAATGTAGACTTTGGGGTTAGGGCCGTTGGGAACAACGGATTCAAGAGCCCAGCGGCTTATCCTTTGGCACATTGAATAACCATGGAACGCGTGGGCTGATAGATTTCTTATGTAGAATTCGATTGTCCGTAAAAAGGCAGTTGTTCAAAAACAAAGTACCCCAGATCGTGGCATGTAATGAGATAGCACAGCGAGAGAGATCGAGGTGGGTGATGCATAACAACGTAGAATAGAGAAGATCTGTGACCTTATTCCCTGGATCAAACGACGTGGAAATGACGACTAGGTTAGATTTTGTATTGATGTACGCATGAATGCCTATGTGAAGTCCGCCGAACTGACAAGGCCTGGATTGTCACACTTAGAAAAGATCATTTGTAGAGCACATGGCCATGGTTAGGAGCCTAGAGATCATGAGTTTCAAGATATTTTGAAAGAGTTTTTTTGTAGCGCAGAACAAGATATGGTAACGCTATCTATAGAACCGTAGCCCACAATGAAGGATCATGTCAAGACCAATAAGAGGTAGCGTTGTATCGATGTAGGCGCTTAGGCCAGAAACGATCGAAATCAAGTGCAGATACCCGAGTCGAACGAGCTTTTCTGGAGGTCCACTTGAAAAAAATTGAGAGCTTTAGCGGTTGCGATTGCGTCCGGGAAATCTGAGCTTTATACATTAATGCGAGGTTTTATTCAGTATTACGAGAGAAAGACGTGAGGTACCAGAGTCAAGCTGGAGATAATGCAACGGCCTGAGAGAGATGAAACTTGTCCTGAGGCCTTGGTGGGGATATAAAAGGTTAGTGGTGGACTGAAGTGCGCACGGAAGTGCGTATTTAGATTGGTCCTTTCAGAATCGGCAAACAGTATGAAAACACTCTGAGAAACTCCCAAGGAGTAGACACAGACGCGAGTCGAACGAGCTCTTTCCGAAGAGTTCAGAAGTACATCGATGATGGGCGACATGAGGAAGTTTACATAAGGAAGAAAAATGCTGGAAAAACGCAAAGACGGATCCAGGCGGACCGAAGTCGGATCAAAGTGGCGTCATTGTGACCACAAAAAAACAAAAACTGCCTAAGACTGCACTCATGATCAGGGGTATCGCCTTTCGTTCGCCGTGCTCATGCATGCCATACACGTCATCAAAGCCGGAGATAATTATCCATTAGATATATTGGCATCACTCAACCCATTGCACAATGTTAAGAACAGAGCTACGACCGTAAGGCTTCCATTTCTACCATTTTGTGAAGGAAAGACGAGGGCAGGGAGTGTGTTGTTAAGTTTGAGGCGTGGATTTCCGCCACTTCCAAAAGATCCATGGATTTGTACGGCTTTTGAGGTCCCATCGAGGATAAAGGTCATTTGTGATGTAGCAATCGAAGTCATGAATTATTGTCAGCTTCAGGTCCCTGGCCTACAAGGAGCTTTATACTGTAACAGAGAAACTAGTCGTAGAATTGATTGACAAATTAACATTGAGGCTCAACAGATGCTTGCCCGAGAGTAATCCAACATTTGATCAATGAAAGAGATGGTGCCATGGTTGTTTCTATCTAAATCCAGGTAGATGTCGGCTATAGAAGAACTATCACTGGTGGTTCATTTTCAATACTGATCTGTATATTTTCCACTAAGATTACAGTCAAGGCGCGAATCGCCCTAATCGTCTCAATCAGCAATTAAAACAGCTATGAGGACTCGGATGACCCTCTAGCACTGATAATCACATATGGTAGAAAAAATGAATACCGAGAGGGAGAGGTAAAAGAGGTGGCTTCTCGAAGTATTGTTGTCTTGGTTTGTGTTATACTGAAGTCACATTCCGCTGCCAAGGTCTATTGAGAACGGAGATTATTTATGCTCAGATACCAGTTAAACCTCCTCCAACTGTGTGTGAGCACTTGGTACATACGTTATACAAAAAGGTAGCTGTCGTGTTAAGTTATGCATGACTTTCCTGTCATTATCAAGGGCTAATACGTTTCGAGGCATAGTTTCATGTAAGTAAATGAAGATAGACGGTTAGATTCTTTTCCTGGATCAAAGTCTCTCAAACCTCCTCCATCAGTTAGGTACATAGTCGAGAACTAATTTCATCATCTCACATCCCTCCCTACGGCTGACCCACCGCAAACCGACCATCCTCGTCTTACCCGACAGGAAGTCCACCCGTTTGACACCTTCTGCGTACAGGTCAGGGATATTCATACATCGTCTCCAGAACGCCTGCCTCACTGCCTGCCGCCTACCGGACACCAGTACATCCCAATCATATTGGGAAATGGGCTGATGAAAATGTTTATATAGCGTCCTAAGCACGTCCCGAAGCGTGATGACAGACATCGCCCCTCGAGTGGAACGAGGTACAACATCACATGGCCATTGTGGAATTGCTTCTATGAGAATCTTGATGCGAGTGGTGGGAGGATAAGTAGCAGGCCGCATCAGGTCCGTGTATGCTAGTCTGACTAGCCGCCTGTCCTGGTAGATGCGCGGCGCGTACTCAGATGATGAGAGGTCAAAGACAAAATCAGAACGAGGAAAGTTGGCGTCTATCCAGCGAGCTATGTAGATAGGAGAGAAATCTCGGTTTGGCCTCGCTTGTGCATTGACGCGATTGTCGACACGAGGACGATTGTTCAAGCGATGACCTTGACCTTGTTGATTTAGGCCAGGGCGTTGATGCGGATGTCCTTCTCTGAGAGGACGTGGCGGCACTTGTACCCATTGGCCATTGCGAACCGGGGGCGCAGACCGACTGCGCTGAGGCGGATGAGCCCACCTGCGGGAACCTCGACCCTCTTGTTGTGGATTCTGAGGGGCGTATCCACCTGGCGTCGAAACAGCAGGAAGTGGCACTGGACGGTGATGGCGTGGGCCTGACTGTGAATGTGGGGGATGGGGAAGTCGTAAGTCGCGGTTGAAAGGATGGCTCGATTGCAGGTTATGAGGATAGTACTGTGGTGTTTGAGGATATGCAAATTGGTGAGGATAATAGACTGGGTCGACTGGTGGCCTATAGACGAAGGGGCCTGCCATAATTGATCGAGAACAGTCTATGCACAATAACACAAAGTGTTCGTTAGCTTGAAAGTGTTGAATTATACGAAGCTGTTGTAGACCAGTGGGAGCCTACGGCTTCAAGTCCTTGAGCCTTCGCAGTCATCATAAGCCATGCCAGGTGAAGCAGGGCGATGGAGATGGGAATGTTGTCAAGCCCTTGAATAACTATTTAAACGAACAAACAGGTGCTAGTGAGAAGTTAAGTCAAGTGATAAGGGGTCACCGTCTATGACCCCGTGGTATGCGGATTGAAGGCTGTGCGATGTTGGATGTTGGTGAGATGAGCGCTTCACGGGCTTCTCTACCACGGGTAGCACCGAACGACGCGACGTTGCAATATCTCTTAATGTTCCGTATCACAATTAACGACATCCATTTGGATCTACAGTCGATTGCCCGACAAGCGCCCAAGGAGAGTAATACAAGAAAAGAACGGCTTCCCAATTTGCGATGTTTCAAAGCCTAAATCGTGGGAGCTTCTAGGCGTTAGTATTGACATACTCGTGGAAGTGACAACTACACAAGTGGTTAAGCCGTGACAAAGCGTGAAAACGATGTCAACTACAGTTGGTTGCCATCATGGAGAACAGCTGCCCTCACCAAACAACGCGTCAATAACACGTGTTCAAACTTGAGGGATCTATTCACTTGCTGACTGTCGATATATGTATTGGACTATACAAGAAATATCTCGCAGTAAGTCCCTAGCTATACATTAGCGAAGGTATATATTGATATAGTAACGGAATATAAACCATGTGATGGGGTCGTTTCATTGACATACTGGTTGTTGCTCTTGTTGAAACCCTGAAGTCCAACAGGCTGGAAAGCGGAATTCGCCGTCCCACACGTCACGTCCACTTTTCCGCAGAACAAATTGCAGTCTTGTCGATGTCACATATTTTCGTCCTCCTCTCTTCGAGAAACGTCTTCCTCGCCCAGGCTGCGATCATGCAGAACTTGCGACTGGACGGCGACATGAGTCAAGGCGAAACAAATGGTCACGAACATGGTGACGTCAGTAAGATTTGGGTTTGATCAAGGATACATCCGGGGGTCGCACGGTTGATCTATCAGACAAAACGGTAAGTGAAGCGTCGTTAGAATCGAACATGAGCATACGATTCGTAGCAGGTAATAAACGCTGAAGACGGATATGAGAACACCTTCGCGGATGTGGTCGTTTCCCGTCCCACTGACTTCAATGTTAGCTTTCGGGTCGAGTGGAGACTCGATACAATATATATGAGACCAGAGAGGAGTGGGTCATCGACGGTCAGGTGTAATGAGATATGACGGGTTGATGTAACATGTTCTACATAGAGATTGAGTGCTGAAAATATCATCCGTAAGGTCAAGCGAAGAGGCATACAGTGAGCTATCTGGCGAAGGATGTACGGAAAAGCACCTAAAAAAAGACTTTCTATAAGTTTCGTGAGATGAGGAGTACTTACCTCCATTGAGATTTGAGATATCTGAGAGTTTACACAAGGACACGTCTGATTGACAGCAATTGAGTAATTGAGTGGGAGAGATCTGTTGGAAACGGCTCGGAAATTACCAGACCGCGTCAACCTTCCTGATGGAATGAAGTTTTTTAGTTATGAGATGAGAGAAGCTGTGGAACAAAGTACTGTCAACTATCTCGAGACTTGTAACAATGTCGGCGTCGACGCCGGACCAGTCCTGTCATGCTATTTATCACTATCGGATTCGGATGCGCCCTCATCTCGTCCGTTACGAAGATCTATCCTTTTGGCATTGAAAAGATCAGGCTGTGCATCATCATTGGTCGAGGGTATAGGACTGACCTTAGCTAGACCTGTTGCTCCTTATTCATATTATTATCGGTCTCGCCCTGCGCCCGCTAGCAACGGAATTGTGTGTGGGTTCTAAAATAGCTCAGGCCAGTCCGTGCCTTGACTCGGACAAGCTATTCTAAGATGGCTGTACGAATGCACCCTCAGTGGCCGATTAACTGTGAAATTCAGGTCTACAGTCCCTGCCGGACATGTACGTATGTCTTCACGGGCTGATTGAAGGTCCTGATAGACCAGATAGAAGCAGGAAGGAGTCGAATGTGTAATGCTAAAATTCCATTACCTTTGTAGTATCATTCAGCTTCAACTTGGCGTTGACGTCGTTCCTACCAGCACTCCCGTAGTGACTGTCTGTACTCTATCTCTTCTGTTTAACTCATAGGTGGGAGGACCGAGACTTACTCCTTTGAAGCAGCTTGATTTATTGGGCTCCTCTTACTCTTCGTAGCGTTAATTTATCAGTTTATCAGAGGCGGCATCTATGAGGATTTGTCATGGGTCACCGCTGAATCATCGTGGTATCATGCTCAAAGTTCTTCGAGGTCATTCTTCTCCTCCGTCGACGTCTTCCAAAGAGATCGAGAACCGAAGAAATATCCCACTTCAGTCCCACCTCAGTATGTCTAGCACCATAAATCTTTCGCCATCGATGAAGAGAGCTAGTATGACTATGCATGCTATCCTTGCCCCATTCTTCTACATCGTGGGTACAAATCTGTTGTGCATCCGACTCTGCAACACAGAACTGGTAGTATGGATTGACGGACCTTTAGCTTGAGCTCTCCCGGGTAACGCTGGTAACGGTGGGTTTCTCACAGACATTTATCTTGACGTGCACTTTGCGTAGATGGATACTTTTCAATTGAACTTTTGAAACCATTTCTTTGGAATTCTCGATCTGTGTAACTTTTATAACTCCTTGACGTGCGAAGAGTTATGATCACAGCCGGAGTCTGCGCAAGAATTCCACTCGCTTCACCCTGCGTACGAGAAGCAGGCGTCGTTCACCTCCAAGAGTCTTAGTATATGCCCTGAGCAAAATCAGCAGGCCGATCGTGGAACATGTACGGTTCTCCTGTCAGTTCCAATTCTATTCTGTCCACCATAAACTATGCGCTTGCATATCGCTAAAGTGGTCGTCATGGTTCCACATTCAACAACAACCACGGAGACAGAGAAGTTTTTCCCATGTCCGCTCTTCATTCATTTTTTATCATCCTTACTGCTATTTCGTCTTCAGCTCTCATCAGTAAGTCCCTACCCAATCTCGAGGTGTTTTCATTTACCTTTATTTATGCCTTTCCCGGAAGTTACCACACGGCGCATCCGCTCGCATCCTCGATCGTACCAAATCGTCGGTTTCACACGACATATCGATCTTCGCAACCATCTACCCCGCTTTCGCCCACCCTTCCATGTCTTTGCCTATATCGACGAGTTGCAAGGTGCTCACGTCCATGCGTGAGTGCCTGAAGGTACAAATATATCACCCGAGGTCACCCTCGTCGATCATGGAGACGGAGACCATCTACACGATCTGGATGTTGGTCCGGAGGCTGATCGAGACTCTGCTGGAGAGGGTGCTCTCACAAACGAGGACGATGGTGAGCGCTGTTTGGATGGACATGGAATGCAGAAACTGCGCAAAGCGGCGTTTGTTAATGTATCGAATTTGCCTCCGGGAAAGGGAATGTTGGCGGACCTGAGTTTCAGCTTGTCCTGGTGGATTTACAGGATTTGTGGATGGTGGAAGTCAATTTGTTTGCAGTACGATGTTATTCAAGATTTCGGAGTGAGGTCCTGTCGAGAACCCAAGCTAGTTGTACTGGCGGCATGCTTAATATACTGGACGAGGACAGGTGGAGCGCCACGACACGGCTTGATATCAATTGAACTGGGGATCGCCTCACCTTTTATTCCTAGGCGAGTTTATGTGGCTTGAGGACGGTCATCAATGAGATACATCCTTGTTTGGATAACATAAGAACCCAAGCCAAGCCTTCGAGAGATATGAATCATCTACCCGCTAAATCTGGATGACATACATGACATTATAATCGATATCTTCATTCAAGTTCAACTCATGGTTTGCGGCGTGGCCATGGCGTCAAATATGATGGCATTGATGCGCGATCGATAATCACCTGGATAGATGATAAGAACGTTCTTGTTGCTTTCGAACCCCATGGCCAATTCGTACCTCCCCCCGCATGAATATCTTCCTGTCGACATTGTGGGAGAAATATTCGCTCATGTCATTACCGAGGCCGGAATCATCCATATACCCCATCGTCTGTCAAACACACTACCTTGGTCTCTTGGCCAAGTCTGTTCCAGCTGGAGAGAGATTCTTCATTCTGTTCCTCATTTATGGGGTACTATCAGACTAACGACCTCCATCACTCGTCTGAGGAATGGACATCTCGATCGTCTTAACAGGATCTTACCGTACAGCCTTCCTGCGCTAAATATACGAGAGGACAATGACATAGATGAGGCAATACGCAATCTCGAAAGATCAAATTACACGTTGGAGACTTCCCTACTGTCACGATTGCACAGCCTACATATAACAGCGTCGTCAGCAGCACTTGTTGAATTGCTATCAGCAATACACTCACCAATCGTCTTGTCCGAACTCTCGCTGGATATGATAGAGCCCGTGATACTTGATGAGCTTCAGAATATCAAATTATTCGCTGTCACAAACAATTTAACTTCACTCAAACTTCGCACCAGTCCCGCAATAACCACCACAAATGTCAAGGCATTTCTTCATTTACCAGCCATTCATTTTGACCGACTCACGCATCTTGATGTCAAAAACTTAAACGATCCCCATTTCTCCGGGCTTTGGGATATTCTTAGCCAGTGTATATCTCTCAAGAATTTGTCTTTATCTGTCAACAATAGCATGATAATATCACCTCGTCCTGGACCTCAGTTCCTACCCCGCTTGGAGGCGCTGGATTTATCGAGTCTTTATACTGTGAACTGCCATCTATTTCCTTTGAAACAGCTGACAGCCTTATCGCTTTCTTACATGGGTCCACAGTGTATGGTAGATTTCCTCCACCAGACTGTACAACTCGAATCACTTTCTCTCATGTCCATCCGGAGATATAACAAAATGGACATCGCTGATTCTGTGGCACGCCTTGACTCCCTTCGATCACTCCTACTGGATACAAACTCTGTTTATGTTCTCGAATTTCTCAACTTCCCCAAATTGACTACGCTGTCCATGAAAAAAGGTTGGATGGGTGTATTATCGCATGGTCTCCCTACTCCTCAGGTCCGAGACTTCATTGATCGGTCCGGATGTATCATTGAATCATTCTGGTACGAGAGTGACGTAAGAGGGAAGGATTTCAGGAGATACAAACGCTTACGCAGCCTGCTCGATGCTTTACCCTCGCTTCGAGACTTCTCGGCCTCCGATCCTAGTGTACTCTTCATAGACGACCTTCTGAACGAGGTGAAAGAAAACATACTCATTCCCAGGGTGCAGACGCTACGAATATGCGTAGAATCACCAGTCCTGTTTGCAGACGTCGTAGAGTCACGAGTAAAGGCTGAATTGAAGGAAGAAGGTTTCATCCGATTGAAGACGGCATTTGCATATTATCCGGCTTTGTATACAGAAGATCATGTCCAGATCGTCCCGCAAGCTGCACTGGGAAAGCTCGAAGCATTGAACAACACGTATGGGACAAATTTCAGGATGGTACTTAGATGAAAAGAAATAGGTAGTGTAGATTTTAGTGTCTTCATAACCTGTTCCTTGTCTTTGTTGCCTCTAGTCGACAAGGATTTCCAGAGCTCCTTCTAGTAGAAGCTGAGGCATTGACAAAACTTATTCCTATTCTTACAATCTGCTGCATAGGCTACCGTCAGCAATTGTATATACTCTTCACCTACTGGCAAACATCCCATTGATATCCGAGAAACTAGAAGGCACGCAAGGAGCTAATCTATACTTACTCATCTGTTGGTGTACCTTCTGAAGTCGTTTACAATCCTTTGGTGTCTCTTGAAGCACCATTCACCACAAAATAAAAGCTGTGATTTTGGGAGCAATGAGAATACATACTGATGTTGAAAAGGATTGTAAAAAGCTGAATGCAGACGAAAACAGCCAAAATAAATACTGAAAAGCGCTGGTCTTCAAGTTGAAACAGTCACAGCTAAGCGCTGGATAAGGTCCTCAAATGTCACCAATTTGTGCTACTCAAGAATGCTGAATGATGCCCACTTGGAAGTGTGGAATCTGCATAAAAGCACCCATCCATGTCATACCATCATAGCGTCATTACGTAGAGACTGCATTGTATCAAACTTTGACTGAGGGTCCTGCAATGAAATGCGGAATGTTAAAAGTTGGTACTTACACATATTCTAAATATATACGTATAGATTTGCTTGTCTGGCTGAAGGAACTTGGAGACCTAAAATTACGGACAAATTACATAGTCGACGGCACCAATGCATGGACGAAAATCAGAATCACAGAGGTATAGTTAAGATAGAGATAGGTAGGATAAATAGAGGAAGCAAGGAAAGATTCGAAAGTCTACTAGAGTTCAATGAAATAGTCTCAGATGTGGAAAGAAAGGAATACAAGCACTGATCTGCATAGCCTGCAGCCAAATACAGTAATATAAGGGAAACTATAATAAGGAGCAAGTCAAAGAAGGAGAAGCCTAAGATCTGTAAGTTAACAACATGAATAAGGAAAGGAGAGAAGCTCAGAGAGAACGTGATCGTGAGCGGGTTATGGAGGGGAGGGATAGCAATCAGATGTACGACGAGGAGATGTAAGCAATGGATGGGAGTCAGAAATGGTACTTGAACCCTGTCGAGGTCAACTACCTGTTGATAATAACGACTCGCGCTGTCACTGTCACACCACTCTCGCAGCTATGTACAGCAATTACGAGTATTATGTTGGACTGTTGCTCAGTTGAGGTGGAGTGCTCTGATCGGGACGTCGTTTCTGAAGGTCCATTCAACATTTGTATTGCTGTAATCCGAATAGTCCAAAAAATTGAATCCTCAGAGACTAAAGCAGATTGAAGCCTGGAAACTTTCACATTTACACAGGAAACGAGGGATTACTGTACGATCGCCAAAGTCTTGTACTCGTAATTCTTCTAAAGCAATGAATTGGCCAAAAGTTTTATATGTCTCGCGAGAAATAATCTATATCGATATCCTTTAAAGGGGAGAGCGTCATCACCTCATTCGAGCGAAGAATCAATGTTCACTTCCTGAGCTGTAATCACAAGAAACATACACCGTCAAGCGTCTTGCCCCGACTCAGTAAGGTATCAGAAATACGCACAGCCGTCAGCCGTTCGATCCATAACATATTGTATCTGCCAGAGGCGCAATACATCACGATTGAAACAGCAGTCGTGCCCATGGGTGAGACGATGAATGATACATACCGACGAACATTCCCTCTCTACCAATATGCATGAGGTATCTACATTGACAGGATCAACACCAAAGAACACGAATAGAAAGTTAGTGTCTAAAAAGCTAGATATATACACGCATACATACTCCGAACACTAGACTTGTCATGCCTGTGCGGTATCGTGCTCCCTTCCCTCGTCGATTCTGTAGCACGGGGGCTGTATCGCGCTCGGTAGACTCCTGTTTGTGCCTGTGGCCTGTATATGCATGCTTGAAATTGTGGGTACATCCACGTTCAAAATATCGAGAGATATTGGCACGCAGGTGTCAGAAAAGAGATGTACGACGCACCAAAAAAGCCCACGACTGTTTAGACCTTGGCCCAAAGCCTCGGCGTTGGCCTCGGGTTGAGTATTTGGGCCACGCCAAACTGGGAACAGAGCAGGAAGAGGGTTCAGCTGGGTATCGTCTTGTGATCCATCAGCGGGAAGACGAAAGGGAAGGTACCACGCTTATGATGCACGTCAGAAGCCAGAGATGGCCGGACGAGACAACGAGCACGAGTATAACAGAGAGTTTCATGGCAGCGCGAGTCGTAGAAGGACGATGTGTCAACGTCGGGGTGTATAAGAATCCATATAAGGTTTGCCACCACATCTGACGTCATATATCCATCCCACTTGGACTTGCGCGGCTTCGAGGTACCGGCGTGGTAATGCGGTCATGAGCGTCCTGTGGATCATAAACGAGCTCTCTATTCCACGCGAAAATCCAACCTTCAAACTCATCTTTATGTATCACTCTTTTTTCTTTTTCTCTTCATCAGAATAATTGGGTACACATGTTCCTTGCTTGCCCACGTTCCGCTACATAGTCCCTCCACCGGACTTTTTTTTTGTCTTCTATCTGCTTGTTTACTCGGCGCCTTGTTGTAAATGACCCATCATTCTGAGAACGAAGCTGTGCACAACCGAATCTACAAATCTTGTCTACACATCCGCCCGACCAATACCTGCACGATGGCATGCAGGTGAGCTTACACTCTGGAGCATGCATGTCACATATCTACGATTTTGCTCTGCAATCATGTTCAGATCCTGTGAGGATTTGGAATTGTTGACCGAATTGAAGGGGCAGAATCAAGATCTGCTGCGCTCTGTTGGCTCACCCAGGTCCCTGAGTGAAGGATACCAGGGTATCTCACTCGCCATCACGGGGTATGTGCTGGAGAGATATGAGATAGGCAAACTGATGCCGCCGTCTAACCCGAGTTAATTTGAAATGGATCATTCTCCCATGCGTTTTTAATTTAAGTCCGCACTGCTTCGTCACTTTATATGTACATGTTCTCTCGTACACTATCCACAACTTAACATTTGTAAATCTCTTAAAATCTTGTAAGTGGCTGGTGGCAAGTACATTATCCTTCTACACAGTACCAATTCCCATGACACTGACTTTGCAGATGAGCAAACAGAAAAAGAGAAAGCTGCATCCAGGAACTCGTTCAACCATACTATCAATCTATTACCCAGCATGGCGCAATCATGGCTCCTGCGGGCCAGCTACGTTCTCACTAACGTTTCCAACATGTCTCATATTGTATGCACGAATTCATCATTTACCGCCCCATTTTGGTTGATACTACAGCCCATGGCACTGTTCTTAATTTTATATAGTTATTAATACCATAACTGAGGAACAAATACACCCGCATAGTGTCCTAAGAGGCAACCCGCGTTTGACAGCGCACGTTTCCAACTACACGTTTCCATTCAAACAGGCTTTCGGCTAGGATGCCGGCAAGAGGAAGTCCAGTAGGATTTAAGGTCAAACGCTTCGTGTTAGCGCTGGTCTTGCATCCTTGGGGCATGTGCGTGAGGAAGATAGATGTAAAAGCTTGTTGGCAGAGAACAGGGCAAGAATGCAAGTCACGACAAGAGGGAAGCAGGTATAGTAGGTATCGTGACTAAATTGGCTATGGCTATCTTGATATGACGCTGAGGTAAGAAGCCTGAATGGCAACATGGTGCAGGTCTATCACCGCTGGAGGTTAAGCACCACATTCCGATCGACTCCTGATGCAAAATAAAAGTGCGCAGCGTCTATCTGTGCCGCGTGGCAGCTCACCGGGTTTATAATTTAAGGTTTGTATGTCAGAGAAGCCTTGATGCCAACACAGCACTGATCAAAGAAATTTGCACATCACTTTTCTCCGTGCGGCAGCAGTTCATGGTCCTTTTATCTGTGCTGCGCAGTAGCTCATGATGCTTTGTATGCCATGACAGCATTCAAATTGCAGCCTAATCGGGAAAAAAATCGACAGTGAGACCATCTTCCATCGTAGCATTCAAGGATCAAGGACGAGACAATAACAATTTTTCGATAGCAGGAATAGCTGAGACACAATATATGACCATGGCATGACAGGTGAAAGATGATGTCATATAAAAATATACAAAAATCTTGGTTCCAATTGTGGAGTCTCTTAGTGGCTGATCCCTGGTGGTGTGTTATTTATATAATATGGGAGGGTAGCAGAATACTGTCCATACAACTCTCATCTAAGCTTTGAAACCTCTCACAAAGTACGATTGACTGAATGCCTTAAACCCTGTCTGGTCTTGTTCTAGTATCAAATATTTGAACCTATCATAGATGAACGACAACTCATCCAGGCAATGGGGCAAAATCTGATTCTGAATTCAATTGTCCATTTAACACTTATCACTTTATACTATGGTGCACTCATTCTTTCAGGTGTTGATGCCATGGTATTGAATATTCCACAGGGATACTAGGACCAATTGGAGTCTTTGTTGTCTACCCTTCTCTTTGTGAGATATCCTCAATCTCATCCAAGCTCCTTCTGATATCCCGATTCTAGAGAAAAAAAAAGAAAACCTTCAGACATGCATATCTGACACAAGTGCCTATATGTGTCACAACATGTCCAAGGAGAGGGGCAATTTCTGTACAATTCAATAGTTTCACTTATATATTATCATTTGAATTGAGATGTTCGAAAGCAATTTACAATGCATGAATATTGACAGGAGTATAAACATTTTTTGATGTCCATTATCATTATGATATATAGTGATCAATTGAGGTGCTGATTGATTTTCATTAGGTAGGATCAATATGGAGAAATTGTCTATATATCCATGAAGGCATATCAAGATCACCAAACAAATGGACTGGGGTTATGATCCTGAGGGCATCATGGTAGCCAAAGGCTGGTTTCAATCTTCCTTATCTTCAAACCCCTCATCTGTATCTCCCACTCTGCGGAAAATTCTGGATAACTGTGAATAATGACTGTCAGGAAATCATCATTTTGGTTGTAGTGACCAGACTTGATTTTGGCAGGCAGCTCATACAATTGACATTGATAGAACACTCTCTCGTACTTATGTAAGAGTCGCGGACACCTTTCTAAATTCAACGGAAATGAGGCAGTGGGGGGAAGGGGGGGGTCTGGGCTGCCTTGCACATAAAATACTTAGACCATCGTCTCAGTGGATTCTTTTGCATACCTATTGACTTTTTTCATCCTTTTCACCATAAGCGCGGTATTTCAATTGTTTCTAGATATCCAAGCAACTGGCTGTAATGGTTTTATTTCCTGGTAAAATGGTTCTCCAAGAGACGCCAAAGAGGTTTCAAAACTTGAAGTTACATCAACAAGTGAGTAAGTATAGAGAATCTCCGTGCATGGCTTCCAGTTTCACGGGTACCGACAGGATTATGTCATCCATGAAACTTAACTGTCATCTCCTCAGTTTGTGAAAGTGAGTGAGGGTGTTATCAATTGCGGTTGTTTGCCAGTACGTGAAGGGTATATATAACTGTCCATTTCCTTGCAACGTGATGTTGTGAGTAGGTCAGGAGCACTTACGATGGCCTATGCGGCAGATTGTAAACATGTGAATAACTTTCGGCAATACCTCAGTTTCCACTAAAATGGAGAAAATCCATACCAACCAGTGGCAACAAGGATCACATTATCAGGATACTAAAATCTGCACTATTAATTTCTATTTCAGTCAGCTATAGCAATTCAACGAGTGCTGCCGACGACGCTGTTATATGTAGGCTGTGCAATCGTGATAATAGGAAGCCTCCAAAGTGTGATTTGATCTTTCGAGATTGCGCATTGCCTCATCTATGTCACTGTCTTCTCGTATATTTAGCGCAGTGTTTTGATTTCATACTGCTTCGTCACCATATATGTAAATGTCCTCTCGGACACTATACACAACTTAACATTCTGAAAAGCTTGTTTTTCGAATCTTGTAAATGCCAGGTCACAGTGGTATGGACAGTATCCTATCCTTCTACATCATGACTCCGGCGTCTCGGCCTACATTCTCACCGACGTTTCTAAAATGCCGGATATGGTATGTACAAATTCGTTTTTTGCGTCCTCATTCTTTTTGCACAACTCAAGGCACTCTTTCCTGGCCGCAAGGATGGTTTTGGATGTTCGGATTGTATGTTCATTGTATGAAATTTTGTATCTAGTCATCTGACAACAAGGTTTATATAATATTGTTAAAGTGTTTGGGCTCCGCCCATACAAGGCTCATGTAGAAGTACAATCTCTGATTAGATGAAGAATTTTGAGTCTACTGGCAGGGTAAGAGTAAGGGAGGCAATCTGAGCAGCATGCCCACAATAAGGCATCAAGAGCTACACAAAATTCGCATTGACCTGAGATTCAGTAACTGACATTGCAGATTCATGGATCCCTAGCATGACAGAAGGTCCTAGTATCATGAATGCAACAACGATGGGATACATTGTCTGTGAAAAATATGAGTGGAACTCGTGTGTCTCTTAATGAGTTACATACAGACAGCATGGTGTAGATCATAAGAACTGTGTCCATGGAAATTTGGGATGGAGACCATTGGATGGCTGGCACAGAAGGGTCTGGAACATGAATATCAAAATTCAGTGCTATGGTCTTGGAAAGATTAGGAATATTGGGGATCGATTTGATTTATAACCGCACCTGAAGCACGCAGTACATGAATCCTGTCTCGACAAGCAAGATCAAGACGTTCCAGACTTTGCTGCGACCCTGAAGATGAGGTGGGAGGTTTTTGAAAACTTTCCGGTGACCCCTGTTGAAGATGAGCAAAGACAATAGGCTCGATAAAAGCCATTACCAGAGAACATATCCAATAAAAGATGTTGCTAAGAGGTTGGTCCCGAGGGTCAGGCCTAAGCCAGTATATTGTAGAATTTCGGATACAGTGTCAAGATAGAAGGTAATTGAGGCACCAATTATCGCTCCTGTAATTATGATATATGAGACCAGCAGAAAGAGAATCAGGAGAAGGGAAATTGTACCAGCCGTCATTAGCCAAAGAATGACCAGTGTGTACAGAACCCAGCGTGTTTTTGAGAAAATGACCCAGGCTCGCCAGATGATTAGGCCGTCATTTGCAACAAGCTGTTCAGCAGGTAAGATAGGTAAACTCTTTGTGAAGGAGAACAAAGAGATTGTACAGGGATTGTCTCAAAAGCATTGCTTGCAATACTCCAGGAGTGAATCCGGTTGTTAGTTGAAATACGCTTCTCCGGGAGGGGTGTGTCAATATGCTCAATCATACCAAGGCAAATATATAGAGCCAATTCTCCAGTTTCAAAAATAACGAGGCAGGTTGCAGACAGAAGCCCAAAAAGTATTATACCTGCTGTGAATCTTTGTGCTGGTCTCCTATATATGTGTCAATAGATCATAAAGCATTGGATCAAATAGTTGGAGACTAACCGCTGAAAGTACTGCACACTGAGTACACCTAAAGGAACGAGGATTGCTGGTCCAGTGTTCAATGCAAAGCTATATCGATGGTCATAGTACACACCATACAAGAACACAACAGGAACTTGCTCGCAGAACGTTTTCATGATAACGCTCCCAAGGGCGCTAATGATCTCTCGTTCATCAGGTGTCATGGTCAGATGTGGGCTCCGGCTGCAACTGTGGCTACAGGGAGGTTCTGTATATATACTATTCATCAGGTGGGCAAATAAAGAATATGCGAAAGATTTTTTTACAATTATCACCCATTGCGATCCAAACATCAAGAGGTTTTCCATATATACGACTGATATTACCCTGTATAGAGTGGTACTTGGGAATGTTTGATTCAAGCGCCCCAGCATCAACGGAATGTTTCTTAATATCATCGCATTGGATGGAACATGATTTTACTGGAGAGATGTTGACCTTGAAGGTACGAACAAGTCTAGCCCATACTCACACATGGATTACAGTGTTCTTGATGCACGATGTAGGTTAATAATGACACATATGAGGTCTATCAGATTAATGTCGTAATCTTCCTTAGCAAGACTACTAATCCATCCATCATCTTTGTTGATCTGTTTTCATTTCGCAAGGTTGGGTATATTTTAATTAACACCAATACCCACCAGGGTTCTATATGGGGAGATGTAAAATATGGTCAGCACCCATCTCCTTACCTCCTTGATACATCCAATCCCTTACTCGTGTATTCATGATCCCATCACACAGAATTTCTGGGCATTTCCTCCCACACTTATTCTCTGTTTCTCCATTGTTTTTCAAATTATAAATTTTTCTCATGGACCCCAAGCTCTCTGGTTATGCACAGGGAAAAAGCTGTGATCCCCCTGCCATGGTGCCGTGACAGGTCTGAGTGTAACGTGAACTACTGTGTGCCGTGAATTCATGAAAAAATCATGGCCAGAGTCGTGGCAGTAATAAGTATTGATGACAGTTGCGTTGATTTAATTGATATATATTGAGATGCACTACAGTGTGTCATGTCCCGAGATCTAGAATAGATTCCCACTACATTAGTAGAGACTCCTGAAAAATTGGGAACGCTGATTCAGACAAGATATCACGTGATCATTATGTGATGATAACGTTCTCCTATTCACTTGTTATTTGAGACATATATTGTCATAATCCCCCTCATCTATTGCTTCACTCCAACTGTTAAGATGTCTTTGTTTCCTCTCAAAGAAGGTCTTCATCAGCCTCACAATTTTTGCCCCTTTCAAGGCACCTTTGAAATTGATGCAACTATTTTCATTGTTATTCCTTTGTACCATTGACAATATCTTAGAGCTTGCCATACTACTACTGTCAAAGATGTGGAATGTCATCTTCTGTAAGCTTGGTTGACCAAGCCTTCCACTTCTCCTTCTTGGTCCAAGGAATATGGTCATCCTTGGCCCATCTGGCCCTACCAAAGTTATAACATAGGAATTTGTGATTAAATTCCAGTGCACACTCATGGGTGGGATGCCATATTCCACCAGTTTCTATCATTACTTTGTTTTGTTTTGGTTGAAGTGAGTCCATTGACAGACTCAAAAGGTATGTAATGGAGTGGCCATTACTATCTTACTGTGCATTATTTATATTAATTATTTAACTATATGGATAGCATTACATGATGCTATACCTAAAACTACTATACTCTTACTTACATCAGGCAGCACCTTACTTCATACTTTGTAGACAGACCTAACAACTAGTTTTGACTTATGGAGTGTGAACTGTAAGCTGTGCAAACTATAATGGAAATGTTACATCCAAGCATGGACTTCCAGACAACATCATCTTCAACCATGGCCCACTGTTTGTCTCCTGCTTTTGGCAATTGCTATGTAAGGTGCTCAAGAGAAAGACCAACCTATCAGCTGCCTACCATTGGGAGACCAATGGACAGACTGAATAAGTAAACCAGACATTGGAATAGTATCTCTGCCTCTATGTTAACTATTTCCAGGATGACTGGCATGCAGAACTCCCTCTTGCTGAGTTGACCTACAATAACACACCTCACTCTGCCACCAGAGTTTCTCCTTTTGATGCCAACAAAGGCTACAACCCCTGACTCATCTTATCCCTCAAGGATATCTCCTTCCATGTTGCCCACAAAGTCACAGAAAGCCTCCACTCCCTCCACTAGTTCCTCTGGGATGAGATCAACACCACCAATCAAGCAGACTCCAAGCATGCCAACACCCAATGGGATCCCACTCCCAACTGGTCCCCTGGAACTCTGGTATGGCTTGATTGATACAACCTCAAGACCTGGAGACCCTCTGTCAAGCTCAACCACAAGCAACTTGGTCCCTTCAAGGTCCTCCAGAAGGTCTTGACACATGCCTACAAACTCAACCTACCTCTGGGCCTGAAGAGTCTCCACCCTGTCTTCCACATCCACCTCCTTGAAGAATATGCCCCAAATCCTTTCCCCAGACAACACCCCAGCTGACCACCCCCCATCAAGGTCAAGGACAGATACCACTACAAGGTCAATCAAATTCTTGATTCCTGCTTGGTCTGTGGTTGACCCCACTACTTGGTCCATTGGAAGGGCTACAGACCAAGGATGACACTTGAGAACCCTGCAAAAACCTCTCTGGAGCTCCTACTGAGCTCCAGAACTTCCATTGATGGCACCCCACTAATTCCTGGGACCACTGGGACTAGTAAACACAAATGGCACTGGTAGGTGTAACTCCTGCCCTCTGTATTTATCAGGGATTCAACTTCTACAGGTAACCCTCCTGCATGTTTTTTTACCTTCTTATCCCTCTCACAATCTGAAAACTTAATCACCCAGGGCAGAAAGTCCAAGAAGTTGGTATCAACATGCTACAAGTTACAAAATTTTACAAGAGGTAGGGCCAGTGCAAAGAATGAGATACACAAGATGAACAAAGTCCAAGATTCCTCCTCACTCTCCCTCCCCCACTGAACTTGCCTTCCCACCTCCCCAACCCCCAAGTTGACCTCCATCTGCATTCTCACCACTGGCAGAACTTCTGCAAGCCCTGGCGATGCCTCCTCTGCATCCACTGCTATCTCCCACTATGACCTTAGGGCCACTGCATTGCATTGCTAGTGCCCCACCAACAGCTGCCCCATCCTTACCACTCCTTGCCCCACCTGTTGAGTAGAACCCCCAACCACCTGCACCAGACCATCCTGGATGGAGGCAAATGTGGTGGAGGCTCCATCTAGCAAGAGCTGGTGCTCCTGGATCCAGACTACATGAGCATGATCAAGGATGAAAGGAAAAAGACTCATGCAAAATACCTGCCCTGTCAGGGTCCACTGACCTCGGGGGCGCAGCTGCACTGGGCGAGTCCTTACTAGGCGGGCGTGATTCCCCTGCATTGGTGACCGGACACTCGAAGACGTTCTGGGTCCTGGTGGTTTGCGCGGGTAATTGGGAGATGTGATCCAGACAGGTCCGGGAAGGTCCGGAGAAGTCGGATTGTGGGGAAATGAGACGGTCTTGGCGGGGTTCAGGCAGAAGGCCGTACGGGAGATTTGCGGAAGCAAGGGAGTAGGTGGCTGTGTGATCAATGGGGGCAGAGCCGGGGTTTGATGGGAGATCATTTGGAGTTGATGGAGTCCGGGACAGAGCGAAGAGTGAGGTCCGGACCTGGTAAGGAGTGTCGGGGTTCGTAATTATAATTGCGGAGTTCGTGAGGTCGTTAGGGTTGATGAAGAATTGGGCACAAGGGTCAGACGACATCACCGAGACGGCGTCGGACGAGACAATATGGAACAAGAGTAGATTCGAGTGGAGGTACGAAACGATAACGAGAATGATAACGAAAAGGGGACGAGACAAGACCGGGAGACTGAGATAAGACCGGGAAACTGAGAGTAAGGAGAAAGAGACACGAAAACGAACACGAAACACAAAAAAGGAAGCAATCAGACCATAGGTAACGTTAAGCAATATCAAGACTCAAGTACGAAGAGCTACTCGATGACTTATATACTGACTACCGGAGGACTTCGGGGTACGCCGGCTGTGGCGGCAGGGCTTGGCGGGGCTTGACGGAGTGGGCGGGTGTCGGTTGTGATCGAAGATCGTGCCGCGCTGATACGTTGATGGGATCGCGGGTTGTTCCGAGGTTGTTGTGATATTCCGGAATAGGTCGGAGGAAGCAGGGTGTTGAGTTAATGATGGGTGGGCGAAGATCAGGAATAGCGGGGGTGGTTCTCGGGGTTTGGGAAGCCCAGGGTAAGTGTCAGTGGCTGCGGGGCAGGCACCGAAGTTGGCCAGGGGGCCGTCGGAGTTAGCCGGGGAGGTGTCGGAGTTAGCCGAAGTAGGCGTGGGCATGGGCGGAAGTTCGGCGGAGCGTTGGGGGTCCTTTTGGGGGTTCGGGGGTTTGATGGACGATGTGCGGGGTTTTGGGGAACGGGTCGTGACATGCCCCACCTGTGGCCACCTCACTGAACAGCCATTCCTCCCACCTCTGTGCAACCTCTGCCTCTCCCTGGAGCATTGCCACAATTGAAACACTCCCCTGCTCCCCTGACTCCTCTGCCAACCATGCCTCCAACTGCACCATCTGCTTCTGCAGACCTTGCACCTCCAGGGCTCACTCTGTGGCCATCTGCATGACAGTCTCCTGCTTCTGCCATGCCATATCCCTCTCCTACCATGCCACATCCCTCTCCCAGTGATCCCCATCTCAGTCTTCTCCCACCTTCCAGACCTCCTCCCACATTGTCAGCATCCTTGTTAGGCTCTCCATCCAATGTCAAAGAAAGTGCTTTGCAGTGTAAGGGTCAACCCTGCAGTCTCCACCACTCCTCCCAGTGGCACTCCAGATCTAGGAGAGTAGACATGGGGCCCAGGGAGGCCCTCCATTGATGCTTCCTCTTGAGGCCTCTTGCTGGGGCTAGCCTCAGGGGGGAGGGATGCCCTCCACTTCTTCAGGTCCTATATGTCTGGAGCCTCCTCCCTATGACTCTCCCACAGCAGCCCCACCTTCTTCAACAACCTCCCACCACTCTCCAGTGCCTTCCTCTTCTGCCCCTCTCACAACTGCTCCCTCATCCAGTCAATCTCCCAACCCTGCTCCACAGCTATCCAGGCCATGTGCCACTCCACTGAGATGGAGCACCTTTTGTGCTGGAAATGACATGAGAGGCAGACTGACAAGTCTTGATGGGATCCTGACACAGGCCTGTCAGACTCATGAGCTTCTCCATAACAGGCACAGAGTATGCACTAGGAATGATAGTCAGCCAAGAATGACAATTCCACCAGGACTTACCAGGGCCTCATTCTGACACTACTCTAATCTATGGGGACTTCATGCCTGCCCAAATGCCCCCACAAACACCTCTGGAGTCACTTCCCCTTGGGGAACCCTATAGCTCTCCAGGACTACCTTCACAAGCCCCAACCCCAGACTTGATCTCCCAGAACGGACCTGCAATACTGGAGCAGCCCACCTCACCTGCCCCAACTCTGCCATGCAAGGAGAACCCCCAGAGGAGCCTGCCACCACTGCTGACAACTCTATCAAGGCCTATCCACAAGATTGGGGATAGAGACAGCCTACTAACCACTGTGATACATTGCCTCCAGCCTCTGATGGTTCCACTGCCAGTTGAACTCTGCCCAACAAGCCTTGTACTCCACCCATGCATCCACACAATTGTTATCAGAAGGCAGGGGGGTAGAGGGACAATAATAACAATGCTGATGAAGACATGAGAAAGAAAGGTAGGGAGCACCAGAGTATGTCCTGACCCTTTCTTAATTTCTTGGAAAGCTTCTTGATGAATGACAATCCTGCTTTGGCTTCATTCCCCATACTACTGCCATCACTGCAGTGTGATTAATATTGCTTGTACTTCAATTCCCATGACCCTGCCAATGCCTAACCCATGCCTCATGCCTTGCAGATCTCAATGCTGAAGGAGGGGTGATGTCATGACCCACTCCCAGACCTCCAGACCTCCCCCCAGGTCACCCCACCTCTTCAGAGCTTTCCCCAACAACCCTCTGACTCACTCCAGCCTTCATTCACCTAGGGTGCCCATCCCAGCTAACTCTGATGCTTCCTTGGCAAACCCCAACAGCTTCCTGGCAAACCCCAGTGTATTTCTTGTGGGCTCCCTCAGTTTCCCCTCTCCTCCATGAGGCTCCCAAGCCTTTCTGACACTTCTCTTAGATCAGGCATACATCACTTAACCACCCCTGCAACCTACACGACCACTCCATAGCTCCCCAACAACTGTGGGACAGACCACATTCCCATCAGATCCCATCAGAATGTCACTGTGGGCTGCCCTCTGATTAGAGCTAACACCCATCAACCCTGTGCAGCTCCAACAAGCCCTGCTATCATGCCCTCAGTCCCCAGAGAAAGTCCAGTAGTTAGTATAGAAGATGTAGAGTAGCATCTGTTACTTTAGTCTTGATATTACTTTACTTTGTTATCTATGTCTTGTGTTTCTTTCTGTTACATTTCCTGGTCTGGCCTCTGTTTTGATTTTTAGCCTCAAATTTATCTCTCTTCTCAGTTCTGTCTTGTCTTGACTTTGTCTTGTCTTGTCCATCTCTACTTCCTTTATCTTTTCAAAGTTCCTTTCAACTCTGACATCATTACAAACTCTGCACACACACTATGACCCTTCCAACATTCTTACAATAAGTCCAGACCTCACCCTACCATCACCCCCAGAACCCATCACTCTTGATTGATCCCCCATCAAACTCTGGCTCTGCTCCCATCACTTGCAAAGCCTCTGCTTACACCACAGCCTATACACTTGCCTACAGACTTGTACCTAATGCCTGCCAAAGCCCAACATTTCATATACTTTGTCTTAGACTTCCCCAGACCACCCCAGACTTGCTCAGACCACTCCAACCATCCCTGGAGTGCTAGGCTATAAGCACAGGACATTGCATCTGCCTAGTAAGGACTCACCTAGTCAAGCTGAGCCTCCATGGTCAGCAGAACCTGACAATACACCTGAATGCAGAGACTTGCCTTTACATTTATAGAAAAGGGAAAAAGATATGCTTCCTTATGATCTACATTGATGACTTCATCCTTGCAGCAGACTCATGCACCTTCATGGACTCCATTAAGAAGAAGCTGTCCAAAGCCTTCAAAATGCAAGACTTAGGAGTGGTGACATACATACTGGGCATCAAAATCAGACACAATTACCCAAACTGCTCAATCCACATCTTGCAGGAGTGGTACATAAAATCCATGGTTTAATGCTGCAGCATGGAGGGTTCAAAGCCCACCTGGACTCCAATGGCTTCAAGTTCAAGACTCACCATCAATGATCCTAAAGACAACATCACAGTTTTTGAAACCAAAATCAAAGGCAAACAGGTGTCCTACTCTAGCAGATGTTGGCCCCTTAATGTATGCAATGATGGGCATGCAACCAGACATAGCCTACACAGTTGGAGTGCTGGGTCATGTCAACTCAAACCCAAAGCACCACCACTGGATTGTGGCCAAGAGAGACTTGCAATACCTCAATACAACCAGCAAAATGGGACTCAAATTTGATGGGAATGACATTGGCATGGATATGTTGTTTCATGGTTATTCTGATGCAGATTGGTCTGGGGATCCTGACACTTCAAGATCCACCTCCAGATATGTCTTCATCTCTACCTGAGGGGCCATTGGTTAGGCAAGTAAATGCCAAACAATGGTATCATTGTCATCCATGGAATCCAAGTATATAGGGTTATGCTATGCCAGGCAACACCTAGCCTGGTTACAAAATTTCTTCAAATATGTTTATCACCATGTTTTACTGTACAGTGGCATAAGAGTCCATGTATTGTGTAAGCTGTTGGACTGCATATATAATGTCTGGCCTAGTGGATATGGCAAGATAGAGCAGGCATCCAATGAGCAAATGCTATGGTGTACATTGGAGAGTGAGCTGCTCCTCTTTCAGTAAGGCTGTCCTGTCAATCCTGCAAAGCTTCAACTGGGTACCATTGGTAGTGACAATGGAAAAGCATCTTTTTGGCCCAAATTTGTGGATGATATTATCACATTTTGAAGCTAGGTGCATAGTTTGTCCTTTACCTTGCAGGGTCCTGTGCATTTGTCAATATGCCTGAGATGTGCAGATGTGTATGGTTCCCCATACTTGTGTCATGATCCCATAGATGAGAGCCAGGCATCCAAGTTGTTACTCTTGAGTTTGCCATTGTGTTGACATTTCTTAGCAGTCCCATCCATTACTGGACCATCCTGTTCCACTTCAGACACAGCTGCACAGACACCCATGATGAGATCATTGTTTGCAAGCCAGTTGGCCATGAGATACACATTCAGAGGAGGGGTTGGGCTCAGTCACTAGATGACCTGTTCTGTTTTCAGGCATGAACACATAATGGTCTAATCTGCTCTGTTGGAGGAAGATCTCAAGTCTAGTTGACCACTTCATGAACTCTCCAGTCATACAATCAAAAGGAGCTATGGTTGTAGGCCAGTGCAAAATTAGCTTTGTGGGGTTGATGCAGGGATAAGCAGCATTGAAATGTTAGTCTATGCATAATGAAGCATCAATGGCCACACCTGAATACAGGTTCTGCAAACCTGGGTGGCCATGGTGCAGATTGTACTGTGCCCATGCATTGATGTCAAAGTGATGGTTACTCAGGACTTGAGTAAGTCCCACTCCCCACATGTTGTTATCTGTATGGCCAAGCATGGCTGACAACCATGAAGGCAAGGGGACTAGTTGCCAATGGCAGTCCTCTCTGGGCAAAGATGTTTCCAACTCTGCCAGGGTCAACTCCATGACCTGCCACATAGTGTGATCTCTCAGGTCTGGAGCAGTGTAAAAGGAGATCTAATGGAACTCCTGAACATGGAGAGTGGAATGTATCCACTCCCTCATGGTAACCTTAACTTGGCTCTCCTAAATGAGCTTCAGGATAAGCTATAGCTGCTCTGAACTCATGAGCATCCCTTATGGAGCCCATCAATATGACAACTCATAGTGCAGGGATATATGGGATATTCCTGCCATCTCTGTGAGCAGGCAAAGACCACTTTGTCATCAACAAAGACTGCATTGGTTGTTGGTGACCAGTAGAAGATGGAGTAAAGAATACTCCCAAAATTTTTTTGGTGTTCATAGCACCCACAAACCATCATGGTCTCCCAGCCATCTGGAAGGTGGCTGGGCACTGTATCATTTAGATGTTTGAGGTCCAGTTTGGCCTTCTCAGCATCAATAGCTAACAGCCATTTGGAATTAGCATTGTGTTGCTTCTTGTGACAACACTCATTAGCATCATCATCTGAGTCACTGTCCAAAATATGTCATTTAGACATTGGGACATCATCATCATCATTGCTGCCTAAGTCAGATGCAACTGGGGCACCTGTGGCTGCTTGAGCAGCTTGCACTTGGGTGACAAAGAACTCTTCATCATGGGGATCCTGGCATGTTATTGGAACAGACTCCTGGGACAGGGCACTAGGAATAATATAGGTCCTCAATTCAAGGACCTCAATCATTCTTGCCTCTGATCTCTGGAGGACATTCACAGGAAAAGCAATCAGGGTGGCAACAACTGAAGGGTTGTCTGCTCCTACTGGAGTTATGGCTGGCTTTGCAGCACCAGCCTTTGTTGTGGTTGACCTTGATGGTCCAGCCTTAGCTGCTGCTGATTTTGGCAGCCTAGCTTTGGCTGCTGCTGGGCTCAATGGTCCAGAAATGGGCAAAGATGCCTTGAAATCAGAGCACTTGTTCATTCTCTAGTCATCACTAGCAGGCACATCATCATTATAGGGCACAGGTGGAGCCCTCTGAGTTGAGGATCCCTCAACAAACACAGAAGGCTCTGTGCAAGCCTTCTTTGCCTCTGGAAGTTGAGGAGGGGAAGCTACACACTTCCCCTTCCCCAAAGCTGAATAGAGAAGGTCTGTTTAAGCCTTGTCCCTTTGGTTACACACAATGTCAAGTTTGTTCAGAACTTGAGATAGTGCCAACTGCACTATGGGGTTATTGAGGACATCAGCTCCAACATCCCCTGGAACTCCAGTGTCATGAATCTGCAGCAGTAGAAGGCTCAGGCTCTTTCTTTAGCTTTGCCCTTGCCCTTCTCTTCTACAAAGAAGCATCACTCAACAGTTGACAAGGAGGTGCTACTCCCCTGTGCTGGTGTAGAAGGCAACATTGCAGTTGCCTTTCCTTTTTCTTTATTGGTCAAGGCAGCCACTAGATGCTTGATGCACTTGACAATGAGGATGGGGCATTCTATGAATGCACCACAGTAGGCAATCGTGGGTATGACCACTTTGGAGGGGCCAACAACTGCATCAGAGCTGTGATTGACTCTGGGCCATCGTTGTCCACCTCCATTGCCTCTAATGGAGAGGAAGCAGGGACCAAGATCCCTACTTGTGATCACATAGTGGCAGATTGTTATCGATTTGTCATGCCCATTGTATAGCCAGGGCCAGCCACTACTGGTGGGGCCACAGCAAACTGTGGCACCACATACTGCTGGAGCTCCTGGGACCATGCAGGCTGTGGGCCCACAGGGTATCTAAAATTCATGGGTGGGAGCACCTGAGGTCCTCCACATCCTCTTCCAATTCCTCCACTCTGTGGGGGCATACCATGTTCCTGCACTGGTGACTGCTGCATTACCACTGCATAATTAGACAGGGCCACATCCCCTGGCACTAATGTGAGTTCTCCACTCATGAGTCTTGCTCCTCTTGGAGCTGAGGCTACTCTTCTCATTGCTGGAGGTGCTATGTCTTTAGGCACTAAACCTTCTGCTAATGCAGCAAAGCCACCAAACCTAGAGAGTGAGCTACTCTCTGACCCCCCCCCCTCTTAAGCTCTGTCCAGAGCTCACTGGATATCCCAGAAAACTTATGTCTGCCTCTCCAGGTTGTTTCTTGTTCTTGCTCATTGGGCAGGGAGTCTTCCTTCTCTAAGTTGGCATATTGCACTAACAATGGGGTAGAAGACAAAGAGCAGTTGGACTTTGTGCTGTCAGAGGATGTTCCACTTGTTTCCCATTCTCCTTCTCCAGTTCTTGTCAGATTTCCCCCACTATAGTTTTCCTTCATTCTCCTTCCTTTTCCCTATCTATTGGTCCTAGTTTCAGCCCTCAGGCTGTACCAGTTCTCTGTCAATAATTCAGACAAGTGTGGCCCCTTTGACACTGCCACCAGCTTATGTAACTGCTGACCAATTGCTGACACATCACTTTTGTCTTTTTTCTCTGTCATACTGTACAGTTGTTTCTCATGCTTCTCAAGCCTCTGAAGTGTCACACCTGGCCTAGGGAATCCCCAAACTTGTTCTCTTTGGATTTCCCTTTGCCAGGTGAGTAGTTATCTCAGTAGACACTGTACAGTACTGAATAGACTTTGGATTTCCCTTTGCCAGCTGTGTGATTGAGCCACAGCCTCTAGAGGTTGCCCTTACATGTGCACAGCCAAAAAATTGGCTGACATAATATTTGATGGCCACTGGCATGGAGGCCTGTTCAACCTTTGGACTAAGTCAAGTTGACTTGGTCCTTCTAGCCAACACAGGGTGTCATACACCCTACAACTTCAAATATCTGTCAAGGGACTTCCAAGTGGTGTTTTTCAAGCTCTAACAAACCTCAAATGGTGATCAACAAACCATTCTTGGTTGTCTGGGGCACCAAAGTCATATGGCTCTGGTGTTGCCCTGTTGGAAAACAGCACATGCTCACTGGCCTTGTATGGTTGCAGCAGCAACACATGGAACTTAGGATGAATCCTTTGTTCCTGAAGTGCCATAGACAACTCCAACACATAATTGGAGGTCTCACTAAAGGCCTCCAAAATTCTATATGTCCCAATCCACTTCAGACAGAGCTTCCTAGTTCTGCCATTTAGAAGGTTGAGGTTTTTTGTCAAAAGGTACACCAGTGCACCTTTCTCCAGCTCTGAATCAGGCTTATGACATGAATTAGCAAGATGTGTCTGAAAGACATGTGCTTCAATTATTGCATCATGCACTGCTGCCAAGTTCTCTAGAGCTTGGCAGGCAAACTGCTGAATTCCCTTGGGAATCACAGTATCAGACCTGATGTTGCAAATCATAGATGGCATGTAGCCACCATTCAGTTTGAACAGTGCCAATAATGTCATCTCTAAAATGCTTGCATTTATAGCAAACTCAGTTAAGTCTATTTGACTTACCCAGTCTTTCTGGTCTGGGCACACTACAGTGCACAATATCTGACTGATGTTCCTATTGGCAAAGGACATTGACATTAGGAGCTTTGCTCCTAATAAGTTATGCAGTTCATGCCACCATTTAGATATGAACATAGGATCTTGATTGCTGACAATTGAGCTTGGGAGGCCATGTAGCCTCACAATCTTGTGCATCTATATCCAGGACAGCTGCAATGCTGTCATGGTAGTCTGCACTGGAATTAAGTGCACCATGCTTGTCATGTGACATATAACTACCCAAAGGTAGTTTTACTCCTTAGATTTGGAGAATGGGCCTATAAAGTCCATTCCTATAGAATGCCATGGCTTAACTGAAATGGGCAGGGAGAGGAATTTACCTGAAGAGAGATGATTGCTCCCCTTCACCCACTGGCATAGCTGGTATGTGGCATAGAATACACATGCATCTGCAGCCACTATTGGCCATCAGTGCTAACAATGGATATATTCTCTTGTTCTCTGAGCACCAAAGTGCCCTACTACATGATGTGCTTGGTTAAGCAGCTTGGCTACCATCTCCTGCTCACAAGGTATGCACAGCAGCTCATGGCCTAGGAGATTAGTAGTCCAAATTTGCTTGTTGTTGAGTGAGAAGAACTTATAATCCTTCACCCAAGTTATAATCTCAGCAAAGAGCTTGTCTTTTCTATACAGCAACTGGATCCAACAGAGGAACTTTCTGTCAGACCTATCTTGAGGTTGCAGAGACTGGGCCATCCTCAGGATGGCCTTGACAAGCATCATATCTTCCTTGATGTCACTGCTATTGAATGCCTATTGAGCCTGATCTGATTCTCCTTTACTATCATTACTGCCAGCAAGCCCTTGTGCTTCCTCATTACAAAATTTGTGACAATCCTGCACCCACCAGCTTCTGTGGCTAGGTCCATTGTAGAGAGCACATATCTGATCTAGTTTTGCCTGTATCTCCTGCAGTCATATTGGAGGCAGGTCATCCTCCTCTAGGTCAATACATGCATCTGCTTGTACATAGTTGTAGATATGGTGTACATCTCAATGGGAGTCACTCTCAAAGTAGTGGGATAGACAGTCTGCTACCTTATTGAGCTCTTCCTTAACATATGTAATGTCAAAATTTAATCTCAACATAGAGTCCATCCACCATCATTGACAGAGTGATAGATTCTGTTAAGTGTTGAAAAATTCAATGGCTTGATAATCCATTATGATGTGGATCTTATATCCCAGAAGCTTATGCTCCCATTTGAGGAGAGCTTCTAGAATAGCCAGCATCTCTAGTTCATGTACAGCATAATTTTACTGTGCATTAGGAAACTTTTTAGACATGACCCATCTGGCCAACATTTCTGCCAGCTTGGGCCTTGTCCATACATAACTCTGATGCCTGTCTTTGAGGCATTGCAGATCAGCCAAATAGGATCTTCATGTCAAGGATCAATTGGACAAAGAATGGGGGTTTTGGCACAGATCTGTTTGATCATGTCAAAGCACCATAGATGAATAGGTTGCCAGTGAAATGGCAATCTGTTCTGCATCATGGCCATTAATGGCTCAGTGTAGGCAGAAATATCAGGCAGAAAATTCCTGATGTAGTTCACCAACTCCACAAAGCATTGGATATCATTATAGGTTCTAGGAGTGCACTACTCCTGGATCCTGTTCAACTTATCCATATCAGGGTGTATACCCTGCAAGTCAATGACATGGCCAAGGCACTTTATGTGCTCAGCATATAGCTCACACTTCTTTCATTTGAGGTACAGCTTCTTCTTGCATAGTCTTTCAAAGACTAGGCTGAGATGCTGCTCATGCTCCTCAATGGAGTCTGAGAAGACAAAAATGTTGTCTAAATACACATGCATCCATTTCCCAATGATGTTCCTAAATATGGATGTCATTAGACATTGAAATGTCACTGGCACATTACAGTCACCAATCTGCATGATATTACTGCAATATGTACCAGTGATGGTCATGAATGCAGTCTTTGTGGTACATCTGACATATGTATCCTCACTTGCTCATATGCATCCTCACTTGCTCATATGCATCCTCACTTGCTCATATGCATCCATGAGGTCAATTTTTGACCTCACTGGTGCATGAGCTGCATCTTCCCCAATGACCTCTTGATCTGGTAAGGGCATTACATCCTTAACAGTATTGTCATTGCATAGGCATGCATCTAACACAGTTTGCAAAGATCCATCTGTCTTGGGAATACACAGTAATTGTGCAGCCTGGTTGGCTGCACAAGGTTCCCACTACCTAGCACACACATAGCAATTGATTTCATCTTGCAACTGCTGCTGAAGTGATTTAAGGCACCTCAGCATAAGGTATGAGTACTGTTTGGTCTCATTTATGAGATTTATCTCATGATTCACTTCATGCCATGGAGGAAGTTTCTCCCTAGTTCCATCAACTATGTCCTGGAACTCATTGTACCACTGCTGTTAAAGGCAAGAAATATTGCCTTCTGTTAGCTGGGCAGGGCATGCCTTCTCATTGTCTACTCTAGGCTAAGGATGACATTCATCCTTGACCAACTTTGACTGTGGCACTACCTTTTCATATTTGTCCCACAAAGCCATCAAACAAATCTCTGATTTGTCTGGTATGTTTAGTCAGGCAGGACAACAGTTTGTCCTGCCTTTTGCATTGTTCCATGAGCATTCAAAATCACTAGGCTAAGATATCTGATCCTTCATAGCCAGTATGTATACATCACCCACATGGGTGTACCTTCTTACACCTTCCTGCCACATCAGATCAGCTATGACCTGATTCCACTCCTGTGACATTTGTGGATTGTATGCCCATTCAAGGATAGGATTTGTAATTGGTCTATCCCAAATCCTTTGCTCTCTTGTCATCAAAGGATTAATTTGATCCTTCCAGTGTACTCTCCCCCCCTCCTGAAGAGTACTCTTCTGATACTCTTCCTCCAAAATCAGTGGAAATTGATGGTCTTTGGGTAAGCTCTTTGTCACTCACACCTCATTGTCATCTACTACCTCTTCCACAGTGGGCTGCTTGAGTCCACCAGGAAGCCATGGCTGTTTGGTGTGCTGCTTTCCACAGTATGGAAGTGTTGCACACACCCATCAGCATCCTCCAACTCCAACTTGTGAGCTGGAGTTGCTATCCCATTATGATCACCTGGTCATTCTCAAAGTCCAGGAGGACTTTATGGGCCCTCATGAATGGTGTCCCTACAATCATGTTGTAGTGATCAAAATTTGCAATGTCCACATAGATATTGCAGAACTTGCCAGAGACCTTCATGGTCACCCTGGCTCCATAATTCACAATGGAACAACTTCTAATTGTGCCCAGCTGCAGGGTGATGAGTGTGGCCAGTAGTGCCACACATATCCCAGCCATGTAAGCAAACAATGGTGTGATTCCAAAGGTTGTACTCCTAGAATCCCACAGCATCCATGCTTGGTGGCCATTAACCTCCACATAGGTGATGAGACACTCATTGTCTCATGCTGGCAGCACTGATCAGTCCATGGCATCTTTAGCCACCACAATTTGTACCTTACACATGCAAACCTTGTTACCAGGTTCCTTCTTCCCCTGCTTGGTGGCAGGGACCTCTGTCCCTCACTATCACTCCCCCAAGTATAGTACTCATTCTCATACATTTCCATATCAATGTACTCTTCATCATTTTCCTGAGTCCCATCAGCCTCAGCTGCATTCTTATCATTGGCCTCAGCAGATTCTTCCTCCTGCTCATCATTGGTGTCTCCCACATCTGAGGGAGCAGCAATATGTTTGCCTGGTTGGCCAGATGCTATGACCACCACATTTTCCCCTGCAGTGAGATGTTTTCTTGCTTCCTGTACAGCACCTGCAGGTTGGGAGGGCCCTGGGCCCAGACTGCCTCACAGTTGCATAGGTCTTGAGGCCATGCATACTGTGGGCCTTTTCACCAACCTAGATGGTGTGGGCAGACATGTCCAACCACTTCTGTATGCTTAGCCAAGGCAGTCCAAAGCTTTGGAAACTGCTGCTGCTAACAACAGCTGCTGTCCTGACCAACTCTTCATGCTGCACTCTAAGTAGTGCACAGCAGTTTTAATGCTATTCTTATAGGCCTTCACCTCCAAGACAAGCTCCTAGACATGATTCACTTTGGAAGTGAGCCTGCCATCACATATTAATGCCCCCAGCATGTCAGAGGGTATCTCTTCTAAAAACCACTCACAAATGGTGAATTTGTTGGGGAACATGGTCATGTTTTGAGCATGGTTGAGCAAGGCATAATAAAATCCTTGCACTCCCTCTTTGACTGCATAAACCACATCATGGAACATGTGGGCTGTGCATCCTGCATTGTTGAGGGCTATACAAATCAATTTACAATCTGAGGATCATGTCCTCAAATCTCTGGTGAGACTGGGCTCTGTTGAGATGTATTACATGTTGCAGGTACCATTTCAGGGCACCTGCAGCAAGGAAGTCCATTAAAATCAGGACTTTCTCATGCTCATGCTCATCTCCACCATATTGAGCTACTGCATAAGATATGCAGATGCTCATTAGCCAATCTTCAAGTTCACTGAACTTGGCAGATCCTGCATAAGATCACTCCTCCTAGGCTTGAGTCCATCTGGAATTGCCAGTTGGACAGCAAGCATTTGCTCCATCACTACCCATGAACAATCATGCATTGTCTGGCAGTGATATTTGTTGGCATCCTCCAGTCCAGGAGTGGTAAATCATCCATGGTGCTGTGGCAGCATTGAAAACTGCTGTGGCTGTCTCTCTGGGAAGACTGTAGTCCTCCTCCCACCAGCTCTACAACCCCTGTTGTCCTTTCATCCACTGGACTACTACTTGGTCCATTAGAATCTGGTGGACCTCCTCCTAGGGATGGTGACAGTCCTTGACCAGGAAAAGGCAGTTCTCTTCTAGGTCCTCCACCACCTCCTCCTGGCCCAGGCAGTCCATGATGTGGTGTTGAGGGCAGAGTGGACTCAGGATCACCCCCAGGTGATTCCCATTGGATATTTACTCTGCCTGTTGCTTGGTTGCCAGACCAACTTGGAGAGCATTCCCTCTTTGCTTGGTTGGCCTATGACATACATTGGGGCTCCTCATAGTCCCAACATGCTCATCTACCAGATGAGAGTGAAATCCTTGCTCTTCCCTCTTTATGGGCCTTGTACATTCTGGTGAAATGTAGTCCTCTGGCTATGCATCATAGGCAGTATTCCCTGAGAACACCACACTTTGGCTGTCTATGTGCCCAAAGTCCTCAAAGTTGCCATTGCAGAATTGCTGCAATGCAATTCTGTCTTCCCAGGTCAATGCTCTTTGCATTGACTCAGCAGTTCTCCTATACACCACAGGTTGCTCAATCATAATCACCAATCCAGCTTCTGTAGAAGCTAGGTCAGGAGCCCCAATCATACCCATTGTATCCCATCTCTGATGGTCCACTGCAGCCTGTTGTGCCACATAATCACAAGGTGTCTCTTCAGGCTGCTGTGGCACTTGTGATAGAGTCAATGCTTTGTTGACAAGAGATAGTGGGGGTAATTGAGCCCCACCTACAAATAGTGATGGCAGTGTGGACAATGCCTGCAATCCATGTACCTTCTTTTGCTGGAGGTAGTCTGCTACCACCTGTGCTAGAAAAATTATATAAAGTTCCATGAACTTTACAGGATTGGTTGGCATGATTCCCTCATCCAATGACCACTGATTTGCAATATGCTTAGCTACTTGTGCAGCTAAGCATTGCTGAGTTGAGGTCTTTGGGACTTCAACCTGGTCTTGCCAGAATACCAAGACCCTCCTATGGAGGATGTCATTGGGGTTTGCTTGACCATCAGTATCTGAGGTGTCTCTAACATCCTCTGGAATTGTCTTGATGAATGCAGAGGGACATGCTGTGCATAAACCCAGCATAGAGTCCTGCTTGCAAGCAAACAGGGCTGTGGGCCCTGTGAAGAGTCTCTTCCTTACTCCTCAGCAGCATAATCACTATTGAAGAGTCACTAAGACCTCCTATAGCCTCTGGGAGGGATCTCAGTCCTTCTACTTGCAGTGCAGTAGGTGCATGTAAGGGGGTCTTCTCCTTGCTTGCTGCCCCCACTGCACCCTCCAGCTCAACCATCAGGTACATTTGAGCAGAGGGCACTCAAGTGCCCTCCATTGTGGAGCTCATCCAACCACACAAGGAGGGTCAAACAGGAGTAACTGCTGGCAGTCCTCCCACCATCACTCCACTCTCTCTCCCCATGCCATGATGTGATGTAGCAACCTCCACTGGTTCATGTGGAACAGCTTGCACTCTTCCATCAAACCCTGGTTTGGACCTAGGCCTGAACACCTGACCTTCCATGGTCACCACTGTGCCCATTGCAGAAGGTGAATGTTAAAATTTAATGTTCTGATCATAATGCATGGCAGTGAACTTCTCTTCCAGAAGTTCAGCTTGCCACTCCACAAATGAGTATGCGCTTGTCTGATTTAAAAAATGTAACATTTCTGTCACAGGTTGCACAACTTACTGTTCACACCTCATAAATCAAAACCAGTCCATTGGTCTAGTCTACAAAGTATGAAGTAAGGCACTGCCTTATGTAATTACAGTATGAGTATTTAAGGGTAGCATCATGTGATGCTACCTTACAATATATATTTAAATAAGTATTACTAGATAGGATACTAAGCAGGTAATGGGCACTCCATTACACCATATGGGTTGTTTCAATGCCACTGGGAAGACACTGCTCTCATGTGTCTGACTAGGGAGGCTGTGTTGTGCAGGCCAAAGGTGATTGACCAATCAGCATGTGAATCAAGGAGGCAATGTCACCACCATCCCCAGGTCCAATCAGAAAAAGAGAGGATTCCCTGGAGTGGTGGATTTGGGGGAGGTACCTTGTGGACCAAGCAGGCCATTGTAAAGGTGGGTGGGAAAGATAGGGTTGATTGCATTGGATTGGTTGCCAAAGTGCTGAGTGACCCATTGATTGGGAACAGTGCAGGATTGATCCAGGTTGGGGCAGTTTGTCCAATCTGGCCTGGCACCCTTGCTGGCCTAATTCATCACTGAATTGACAGGATCTGGCATGATCAAAAAAATACCATCTGGGTGTGGGACAAGATTTAGAGTTGTGGGGCCTTGGCTTGTTGGATCAGTGTTGGAAGCAAAAGCAAAACAGGTTCACACCTACTGTAATACCAGCTGACCACCAGCAAGCATTGCTGAAAGTAAAGGAGTGTAGAAATTGGGATGGCACATTAGTGGCAGATGGGATGGGACTCAGTGTGGGAAGTAGTATGAACTCTGACAAAGTCAAAGTGGCTACAAGGCAGACTGGCATCAGCTGAAAAGGTATCTGTCCAGAGAACTAATTGGAGTGTCTGTCATTACCACCCCCTTACATACTATGGGACCTAGAACACTACTGATCAAGATGATAAGGCTGGAACTTGGATTTCCAGATTGCAATTTGCTGCCACTTGCCTAGGTATCATCATATTCACTGGGTTTTTGATTGTGAATCTTGGAGTTGCACTTGCTGGATATCAATTCTTCAAACCTAGTACATGATCACTTGTGCAGAAAATTGAAAATAGTAGTTCTTTAATTGTGACATGGGATATTGCTAAAAACTGGTTTGAATTCATTCCTGTGATATTCTCAATTCCGCATTCAGTTCTGTCTTGCTGATTATAAAAGTATACCCAATAATTAATGATGCCTTCATCATATGACATGCATGGATTGTATTTTAAAGACAATACTGGGCACTGTGCATTTCAATAGGACTCTGTGTGTTGACTTTTAGTATGTGGTGTCCTAAATTAAGCTGTGTATCAGCTGAAATGTTTAAAGTTGTCACACTTGTGTATCTGGGAATCTACTTGAAACCTTGTGTCTTAATGGCAGCTGAGCTATCCAATAGTGCTCTCAAAGTTGTTTGCTCTACTTATTTCTATGACAATTTTGTTGTTTTTGACAAATTTTGTTGCAACATCCTTCATTGGATGGACATGATGATATATTCCCACCCATTTGAAATGGATATTCCTGAATTGATACCAATTGCAATCATAGGGCACATATAAATCTCTTGCAGACAAATATGGACAGCCAACAACATCAGTTATTCAAACTGTGGCACATCTTATATCTCTTGGTGGATGCTGGAGCTGTCTATGCTGTTCTTCAGCTAGGAGCCAACAATATTCATACCTATACATGAGATAGACAACCCTTGTCGTCTCACACTGCGCTCGCCGCAATGATCGCGCTATGTCGCGCGCCTGAAATCCCCTCCCACCGTCCCTATCCTCCTCATTCATTCTACTTCAGACTACACACGCCTACATTAGTCCTCCGTAGTTAGCTTGAGTTTGGCCCCTTTCCCTCCATCGGCGGGCGGGCCGACCCGAGAACTTTCGGACTCAAGAAATATCATTTCTTCCCGCGTCGCTCGGCCGATACTTATCAAGCATTTTCAGTCATTAAAGTCTTCTCGAATCCAGTTCTAACACTCCACGACGCTTATCACAGTATCGAATTAAAGACAAAATTTGGCGGGGAAAGCCTCGGCTACTTCGTAGACCTCGGAACAAGCACGGCAGCAATCAACCAAGACCCAAACAAAACGAAACACAAGGGCAACTCGAGATGGGTCTGCCATCAATTTACCTCAGTCTGACCTCCAACCGACCCAAGGCCACCTCTCGATGTCTTCCTCTCAGCTGTCAGAGGCAGAGTCCCTTCCTTCTTTTGTTGAACGCATCGATCTTAGCTCGATTGCGTCTCTAGCTACGGCTGTACGTGAACGCACTGCATCGATTAGTGTGGCGTGCACAGTCGATCCTCTTCCGAAAGCTGGTGCTTTCAACGTAGTCTGGTTCATCGACTTTGAAGATAACGTCCACTGGGTATTTCGTACCCCTCAAGCCGAATGGTGCCCTATGTTGGCCAAACGCCTGCGTTCGGACATCATTACCATGAAACTGATTCAGAGCCGCACAAGTATCCCTATACCTCTCATTCATGACTTCTCTGTTGACACCAACAATGTCATTGGTCGACCATATACTTTTTCCGATCGCGTTGAGGGCACCCAACTTTGCAAGCTGTGGTTCGATCCGAAGTGGTTCACAGAGGAACATCGCAAAAATGTGTTCCGATCCCTTGTTTCGTATATGGTCCAGCTTCGGAATCTCGAGTTTCCATCCATTGGATGTCTCAATTATGACGCAAAGACTGACTCTCATGTTGTTTGTCCTCTGCTTCCTACGAACGAAAGTATTTTGGAGGGGGACACAACCGTAAGCGGGCCATATAGCACCGTACATGCGTATCTACTCGACAGCATTTCCAGTCAAATCTCTGAGGCACCTTCTCCAGCTCACAAAATTTCCCTATCGCTGTTACGTCTATTTGTTGGGGCCTTGCCCGATCAATCGCTTGACGGCCCTCCTTTCGTGTTATCTATGCCCGACTATGGCTACCAGAACGTCTTTGTTGATGATGACGGCCATGTTACAGGTCTGATTGATTGGGATGATTTAAAACTATGCTCGCGACAGGGTGGGTATGCGAGCTATCCTTCATGGATCACTCGAGACTGGGACCCAATCATGTATGGATATCGAGACCACAGACCGGCGTGGTGGGACCTGGACAAGCTGAGTTGTACTGGAGAGGAGAATGGTCAGGACGATTCTAAGCTAGGGGACGATTCCGAGTTTAAGGAAGACAACCGGACTGGAAATGAGAATCAACTGGAGGAAGAGGGTAGCACAACGAAAGAGCCTGGTAAGGACGTTGGCATGCAGGTCTCTCAGTCACTTCCAATCCCCTCGCGTGAAGATTTGCAGGAAGATTCACCAATAGTTCTCCAAGGGTTTCGCGATGAATATCTTCAGGCATTTGAAGAGGTGGATCCTGTCAGTGCAAACTATACTCGTAATTCGCATATTTACGAAGCGATCGAAATCGGCGTTTCAAGTGACTTGTGCAGGGGTGGAATTCTTGATCGACTGATGAAGCACGTCTTTGGCTACAGGCCCACTGGTGATGGCATTCTGTCAACGTGGCTCCTAAAAGAGGGTCTTCGTAGAGGTAAATGGCTAACTCCACTCATGAAAGAGGAGATTTCCGAGTCAACCACTATTGATTAGACTATCTTCATTATCAGACAAGGCATATTTGCATGAATATGAATACAATAATGCCCCTTGAAGACTTGGGAACACACACATACCCCATTTTTGGACAGTGTATTTCCAGTGGAAAAAGGCTCCAAATAATGAAAAAAGCCTTTTTCCAAAAGAAGAAACACTTATATGGTGTGTTTTAAATGAAAAGAAAACTCTAGACAATGAAACAAATAAATGGTATGACACATTCCTTTGTCTGTTCTACAATAGAAGCAGATCCCAGTGCAATCTTATCAGGTGCAGCTCTTCATATCTGCAGGCCTGATCCCCTTCAAGTTGAGCTGGGCCCTGCATATCACTAATAGCCCATCTTACTCACCATTCTTGATCACTGAAATGAGATTCCTTTCTTTCATCAGATTCAATATCTGAGTAATGATAGTACATAACACTGGTATGCTGGACCATAGAGAGAAAATTGGCAAGACAAGGGTTGGTGTAGGTCTTCCTGACTACCTTTTATTATGAATCTTGGAAACAAAGTAGGTGTAGTCTATTCAACTTTCTACTATGTCTCATGTACAATCAAAAATTCTCTGCCATGATCTGAGTCACATCCTGAATCAAATCCTCAACCTCCTTAACCCTCACACTCAACCTGACCAAATTCCCACACTGCCCACTCCTCTTCTGGAATACTCCCATGTATCATCCTTGCCAGATGCTCTGCAAGACTCTCCACCCCTCCCAAACTCACTGCAAGTGTAAACAGCTTTGTCAATGTCAAAAACTTCTCTGTCTCCCTCTCCCCTCCCCTGATTCTGTTATGGTTCAGTTAGGTTTTTTGTTAGGTTGGTTAGAGTTTGTTAGCGTTAGTGTTAGGTTGGTCAAGGCTTTGGACAGGGATATCTATTGAAAGGAAGCTTGCTTGGTAAGGGCAGCTTAGCTATCCAATAGTGCTCTCAAATTTGCTCTACTTATTTCTATGACAATTTTGTTGTTTTTGACAAATTTTGTTGCAACATCCTTCATTGAATGGACATTATGATATATTCCCACCCATTTGAAATGGATATTCCTGAAGTGATACCAATTGCAATCACAGGGCACATATAAATCTCTTACAGACAATATGAACAGCCAACAACATCATTTATTCAAACTGTGGCATATCTTACATCTCTTGGTGGATGCTGGAGCTGTCTATGCTGTTCTTCAGCTAGGAGCCAACGATATTCATGTCTATACATGAGATAATGATTCTATTTCTGGTTGATTTACATTATCATGAGCTTTGCAGCAAATCCCAATGAAATTGTTGGAGACACCATTGTTGAGGTACTTGGAATTATCTATTTTACTATATCACTGTGTACAATCCTTTTCATGGCTGTGCACAGGCTCACTGTTTGTACTTTGACTACCCTGCATTGATAATTGCACTCATCTGTGGAAAATCTTTAGTTTCAGCTGTACATGAAACTGTACACTCCATCCAAATGACCTTTGCAATTGTGTGATTATAAGCAAAGTCATATTGATAATTTCATCCACAGTAGTCTTGCACATCACTATTGTTCTTATGAACTATGATAAACTTTTTGTCTTACACACCAATATATTATTGCAAGCATAGCAAGTGACAACCCTTGTCATCTCACACTGCACTCATAGGTACATTTCTTACTTACTGTTCATGTTGTCTCATGTGGCACTTGCAGTGCCTGCCACACCAATCATGCTACATCACATGTCTGAAATCAGTGCTCACACAATGCACTCTATCAGTGCATGAGAAATACCTCTCAACTACTATTGAGAGATTCCAACAGCTGTTCCATAAAAGCTTCTCCTGTCCCTCCCAATATGTCAGTACCAAGCAAAAGTGTCTCAGCAGAAGATTTCAATGCACTCTATGAATCTCATGCAGAGCTTGGCACTCTGATGAAAAACCTTCTCACAAGGTTTGATTCTTTGTTAGCACTGGTGCCCACCCCAGCTAACTCAACCTCCTAGCAAACCCCAACATGTTCCCTACAGGCCCCATCATTTGCCCTTCTCCTCCCAAGTCCCCAAGCCTCTCTGACGTCTCTCCTGACACAGGTGCATGTCTCTAACTTGTCCCCTCAACTTACCCAACCACTTCAGAACTTCCTGATGGCTACAGATGGCTACAGGGTGGACCATGTTCCCATCAGTTCCCATCAGAACATCAACATAGCCTGCCATCTGATCAAAACTGATACCCATCAACTCTGCATAGCTCTCACAAACCCTGCCATTGCACCCTCAATCCCCAGAGGAGGCTCAGTAGTTAGTATATAAGCTGTAGAGTAGCCTCCACTACACTATTCTTGATATTACCTGTGGTTACTTGTTTCTTGTTATATTTCATCTCTGTTTCTGTCTCTAGTCTCATGCCTTGTCAATCTATCTCTTTCTCATCTCTGTCTTGTCTTGACTCCATCTTGTCTTGCCTGTCTGTATTTCCTTTATCATTGCCTAAATTCCTTTCAGCCTTAATTCTGTTACAAACTCCAATCATACAGTTATGACTCCCAAACATTGATAACTAAGTCTGGACCTTGCTCTACACTCAGCCCTGGAGTTCATCAACATCAACTGATCCCCCATCAATCTCCAGCCCCACTCTCATTACTTGCATAGCCTCTGCTTGCTCTACAAACTGTATATTCACCTCCAAACTTGTACCTGAGTCTTCCCTCCAGCCCAACCTTTCTTTGTACCTTGTCTTAGACTTCTCCAGACCATCCCAGACTTGCCCAGACCATCTCCTCTAGCTTATCCTTGCAAGTATCCAAAGTCTGGACCTATCCAGGATGCTAGGTTATAAGCACAGAACATCATGTCTGCCTAGTAAGGACTCACACAGTCAAGCTGAGCCCCCATGGTCAGCAGAACCTGACATAATATCAAGACTCCCCCTTACCCCATTCTTAATGTCTGCATACAACTCTACATACAATCCTGCCAGCTACCTAACCAATGTTCATGGTAGGCTGGTTCCTGAAAATCCTTATGCTCTGTTCTATCCAGGCCCACTCATAGATCACTACATTCCTTGTCACTGGATCCTGGATCTGAACCTGGCCTTCTACACTCCCTTCATCAGTCAGAGAGTACCACTAGGCTGGTGCTGCCTCCCAACATTCCCCACTAATGGGACCTACCCTCATATGTATCTCTGAGGATTCACTGGAGCACTCCCAGCCTTGCCCAACTCTGCCTACCTCCCTCCAGCACATTACTATGCCTATCCAATCCCCACTGTGGCTCCTGTTCCTCTGGAACAACCAGATAACTATTCCCCCTCTTGACTCCAATTTCCCACTCAAATTTCCCCCTCTTCTAGACAGCAGCAAGTCAAGGCCTATATCCAACAACACAACAAAGTTCTCCACTCCCTCCACTTCTCTCTCATGGAGTTTGCAAGGCATGCTTGTGCCCTCCTTATTAGCCTTGATTATCACAATACCCCAGAGACTCTGGAGGTCTGGGCAGACCATCTCCTCAACTTTCATAGGGAATACCTACAGGGCACCCTGCCCAAAACAATGCAAGGTACCCTGGGGATCAATGCCAACCTCTGGAGCAAACTCTGCACTCTGGTCAAAGAAATTCGCACCAGCCTGAACCCTGTCAATTTGAGACCCTTTGGACACTGCCAGCTTCTTCCACATACAATGAGAAGAACCTACTCAGATATAAAGTGAAGTCCCAGCCCCCATTCCCTGCCAGCAGAAGGAGCTCAACACTGCATCCAACATTCTAAGGTCTCTCAACCCTGCCAGAGGGCTCTTCAACCAACTTGCTGCTCACACCTTGGCCTTCTTTGCTTGCTCCAGAGCAAACTCTGTCCCTAGAACTTTTTGTACTTAGAACCAGCCCACTGCTCCTGAGCCCCATACCCAAAGGCCACCTCAGCCTATCAACAGTGACATTGCCTCCAATTGCACCCTCTTCTACATCAATGAGCCTGGAAACCCCAGTGGGAAACCTGCCCCTTGAAATTGCATCACATGGCCTCTCTGGGACTAACTTCTCCATTTCAACCTCCATGGCTCCCATGGAAACACCACCCCCCTAAATGCACCCCAACCCTGCTAAAATGCCCTAGCCCCTCTGTGTCAACTCATGGGCCCCAGAGCACCTCATCCTCCCTTTTCCAAAAATCCCCTTCAACCTCCATCAATCCTGTAAGGTCAACCACTAGGAGTGGCAGCTCAGAGTTATGCAGCTAGCAGAGGGGAATTCAAAATAGATTAGCAAAATAGACAACAATACAGCAGTAAGTAATCATCTAGCAGAGGAGAATCTGAAGAGAACAAGTTTAAGAATCCCCACTGCTTGGCACAGCACATCAACAGGTAGTAGAGGCATAGGAACAGCTGTACAGAAGACCAGAGCTACTTTTAACCCTAGAGAAGTGATCAATAAGGTAATACAGAAAGTTCTGCAGGTCTCCAGGGATCTCTGGAGGTCTGGCATGAACCCCAGAGACATTGAGTGAGCTGTGAAGGTGTTGGAACAAGCTGTGGAGGTCAGAAATGAAAGTTCCCTGACATCATCCCCTCTCTAGCATGTGGTGTCTCAACATGTGGGGTAGAAGAAGTTCTGGATTGCCTGGTCCACTGAGGAGATGGGATAGATTGCTTGAATGGCATGCAGTGCATCTGGGTGTTTCTGATGGAACTCTCTGATAAGCCCTGGAGCATGCATATTCTCCCATGGTTCCTAGAAGATGTCCTTAATACTGTAACCTTTCCACTTCACCTTGTACTGTAGCCATCACTGGAATAGATGACTATCCAGGATCTCCTCCACCTCATACTCCTCATTGTTGTCAACCACCACTGGAGGTGGCAGGGGTGGTAGACATTGCCCTGAAATAAGGTCTTTTAGGGCTAGAGACAACTTAACTACAATGAACACTAGATGGAGCTGGTACATTCCCATGGGGAGCCAGAGGCAATATGCTAGGGGCCCTACTTGTTGTTCCACTGTAAAAGGTCCCAGTTGGCAGTGCAAGAGCTTTTTTGATGGTCAGGTAGTTGTAATATCAGAAGCATCCAGATAGACTCAATCTCTGGGCTGGTATTTGAGCACTGGAGTCCTTCCATGGTTGTAGTATTGTGCCATGTCATCCTTTGCCTTCACAAGAGCTGCCCAGGCCTCCTCCTGTGACTTCTCCATCTAGTCCACAAACTTGTTCAAGGGCCAGGCTTGGAGTTTGTAACCCATGCATGGGTGCTGTCCAGTGTTGAGGAAGAAGGGGGAGACTTGGGTGGATGCATGGACATGGTTGTTGTACTGGAACTCCCTATTGAGGAGGAGTTTGTCCCAATCATCCTGGCATTTGTTGCAGAAGAGGTAGAGGTACTGCTCCAACTCCTAGTTTACACATTCAATTTGGCTGTTGGTGTCAGAGGACTTCCATTTCCAACCTCCATGACTGGTTCCAGCACCTCCACAGCTTGTTCGACATTTCTAGGGCTCTTTCCAGAACCCTGGAGTTCTCCGTATTACCTCAGCAACCATCTCCCTAGGGTTAGGAGTAACTCTGGTCACCTGTACAGTAGTTCCCACACCTCTGCCACCCACCGATGCACTGCGCCAAGCAGCAGGGATCCTTAGACTTGTTCTCTTCAGATTCCCCTCTACTAGGTGATTAGTTACTGATTTGTATTGTCATCTACTCTGCTAATATACTTTAGATTCCCCTCTGCTAGCTGCATGACTCTGATCTGCCACCCTGGAGGTTGTCCTTACAGCAGAACAAGTCTTCTAAAACTGGCCTAGAAGCCCTGCATAGCTGCAAGGAACCTCTGAGCTGCTATTCATCACTTCTCTGCCAGGATTAAGCACCACAGAGATCTATGCCTCAGCTTGCCAACCCAGACACACCATTGGAGGCCCCAGCCCCACAGGACAAAGTCTGGACTTGCCTACTCCACCAAGAGACCTAGGTGCAATTAATGCAATCATCTCTCACCTGCCATACAACCAAACTCTCTACCCTCTGTCAGACAACAGATCTTATCTTCCAATCCCTCCAGGCACTGCTATAATGCCTAAGCCCTAACTCCACCCCTCCTGCAATAGTGGAACCAGCTCTGCCTGCTGCAGCACCTACTCTGGTAGCTCCAGTAACCCTATGGCTGTGGATCCCTTGTCCAGTGCTGCCAGACACATACAACAGTGCCCAATCTGGTGGGGAGCAATTCCTACAGTCCTGCTTCACCTACATTCACCTCAGCAGGGACACTTTTGACTCTGATGCATTGAAAATAGCCTGGATGCTGTCATACATGAAGACTGGATGTGCCTCCACCTACATGCTGCAAGTTTTCCACCATCCCAGAGGTGTGGGGAGCTTTCTGGACTGGGCCACCTTTGAGAAGGACTTTTGCACAGAGTTTTTCCCATTAGACCCTGCCAAGATGGCAGCACTGATGCTGTATGACAGGAAGCAGTACGAACAAGGAAAGTGTACATTGGATGAGTATATTGACTTGTTCTGAGCCCTGGTCAAACAGGCCACCTACTCCAATGGCCTCCAACTATGCCTCACCTTCAGGAATGGCTTGCACCCTGCCTTAGTGGAACACATTGACAACCTGGCAGAGGGTCACCCCGACAATAAAAAGATTGCATCATGGTATAAGGTAGCCCAAGACCAATGGCAACTTATGGAGGTACAGAGGGAGCTCTGCTGCCCCTATTCCATGCTGCACCCTGCTCTGGTCAGCAACCTCTGCCACCCCACACCTACTCACCCAGTGCCAGCCCTCACTCCAGCCACCCCCACAGTGCATCCCCTACCACCAGGGATCCCCATGGATGTGGATGTGGCCTGACAACTCTGTGCAGCCCCGCTGTTGTGCCGGAGATGCAAGAAGCCCAGGCACTTTGCATGACACTGTCCCCTGGGCCTGGAGGTACACTACCTCTCTATAGCAGAGCAGAAGGAACTTCTCCTGCAGCTCTTGGCTGCAAAAAACACCGCTGGAGCTCTGTCACTGGACAAGCCCATGCCAAAGTTGACTCTGGAGAAAGCCAGTGTGTGCACCTCACCTCCGGAGCGGGAGGAGGATTTTTAGTCAAGCAACAGATGAGGTGTATGCCTCTATTGCTAGGTGCTAACAGGTTCTCTTGTCTGTCAATAGAAAATGAAACTGCCTTCTCCAATGCCCTTCATTCTGAGACAGAAGAACCTTGAAGCCCCCTTTCAGACATACAAACACTAACTCCAGAGCCCTTGCCAAGCTCTCTAACACCTTCAAAGGTCTGACAGTGCAGCCCCGCTTGGGCATGTCAAATGCCACAACAGTACATGATGGCCTCTGACTTGTCTGCCCATTCTCTGCACCTTGATGTGGAGATTGAGATGATGGACATGCAGCAAAACTGTGGAGTCATGGCTCTCCTGGACAGTGGAGCAACAGGACATTTTCTGGGCTTGGAGTTTGTCAAATGCTACAGCCTGACCACACAGCCCCTTTCCAAGCCCATTCCTGTCTACAATATCAATGGAATGCACAATAAAGCTAGTGCAATTAGCTCTGTGGTCAACCTGGCTCTCTGCTATTGGAATTACATGGAGCATACCATATTCACTGTCACTAGCTTGGGAAGGCAAAACATAATCCTTGGGTTCACATGGCTTTGAGAGCATAATCCCAAGGTCAATTGGACTAAAGGAGAGGTGACCATGAGTAGATGGCCCAGGAAGTGCTCCACCTGCACTGCAGAGGACAGAGCAGAGTGTTGGACCCAAGTCCAAGAGCATGCAACCATGCAAGCATGTCACTCAGCTCTACTTCAAGCTGGAGAAGTGCAAGTTTGAACAAACTCAGATTGAGTACCTTGGCCTGATCATCTCTCATGGAGCAGTGGAGATGGACCTGGTGAAGGTAGCAGGTGTGGCAGAGTGGCCGGAGCCCTGAAACAAGAAGGAGGTACAGGAATTCCTTGGTTTTGCAAACTTCTACCAGAGATTCATCCAGGACTTCTCACACCATGCCTGCCCACTGTTTGACCTCACAGGGAAAGATGTTATGTAGAGCTGGGGACCTCTGGAGCAGATGGCCTTTGACACTCTCAAGCATGCTGTGACCTCTGGGCCTGTCCTCCTATTCCTGGATGACAACTCTCCCTTCTATGTAGAGGCTGATAGCTCCAACTTTGCCACTGGGGTGGTGCTCTCACAGCAATCTCCAGAGGATGGCAAGTGGCATCCAGTGGCCTTTTACTCCAAAAGCCTGAATGTGGTGATACAATGTTGTCACACTATTGGGAACATAATAAACACCAGAAGTCAAAACAAACATTTATTAAGGCTGAAAACTGTAAGCCTCCTGGTAAAACAAGTTCCAGCAACATTATCCCTATAAATACACCAGAAGAAATACAGAACAGGATAGAACAAGGACTATACTAGACTATACACTCAATAATAGTCCAATCACTGTAATGGGAGGGGAAGCATGGGACTGGCAAAAGCACCTGAGTGGCATCAATTCTGGCAAGATCTAGATCTGATCTAAGAACAACCAGATTAGAATGTTGACTGAAAGGAGGTCAAGGAGGAATGAAGAGAAAGAGTGGAATGAAAGGAAGGGAAAGGAAGATGAATGGAAGAACCTGAATGGAAAAGAATCTGAATGGGGAAGAATATGAATGGAAGAAATACAAAGGAGGGAGATCAATGGGGCAAATAGAAGCTAAGAATGCAAAGGAGGAATGATGGAACCAGGAACTGGCCTGTGGCACTGAAACAGGCATGCCAAAAGGGGGAATTAGAATAACAGTTATGAATAAGAGGCTAGAAAGTATGGAACCAAAAGTCACATGTAGGGGGTGGTCTGTGAACTGTAGAAAGAGGTATAAATAGCCCAAGTAGAGTAGCAAATGGACAGGCAATTAATAGGCAAAGGCTTGGTGGTTCCCAGGGAGTGAATCACTTAGGCTGGAGTTTGTTGAAACCTCTCTACATTCAGAATAGAAATATTTTGGAAGTAAACCACTTCAACTTCAAGCAGTTATCAAGACATCAGTGTGGAATTGGAGTAGACTTCCTAAGTCTTCAAGAAAGCCCCAGAACTATCAGTATTACTCTAATCCAGTACTACAGCAGTGGAACCAAACTACAAGATCCATGACAAGGAGATGCTGGCCATCATCCAGTCATTCGAGGAGTGGCAGCACTTCCTGGAAGGTGCATGGCACAAGTTCAAGGTCTGAATGGATCACAAGAACCTCAAATACTTCTGGACAGCCAAGAAGCTCAATTGCTGGCAGGCCCAATGGTCCCTCTACCTTGCCAACTTTGACTTCTCCTTGCACTACAAGCTGGGCCAGAGCATGGGGAAACCAGATGCCCTGTCTTGGAGGGTGGACCATGGAACAGGAGAAGGGGATAACAGTAACATCATGCTCCTCTGCTCTGAGTTGTTTGTGATCCAAGCCATGGAGGGCCTTGCTGTTGATGGAGCAGAGGCAGATATTCTCTGGGATATATGACAGAGTAACTGGAACAGTCAACAGGAGGAGCTTGTGGCACAGGCTGCTTGGACACTGAAGTTGGGGCATACTATTAGTATTAAGGCAGTCTGTGCTGATGAATGGGCCCTCCAAGATGGAATTCTGACCTTCTGAGACCGTATCTACATCCCCAACATTCTAGAGCTCCATTGGAGGAGTGTGGAGCAACACCATGACTCCTGCATTGCAGGGCACCCTGGGTGGTGGAAGGCACTGGAGTTAGTATTGCAGAACCACTGGTGGCCCCAGATGTCCTGGTACATTGGGTCCTACACTAGTACCTGTGATCTGTGCCTCTGGACCAAGCCCCAGCACCAACTCCTCTATGGACAGTTACACCCACTACTAGTGCCTGTGGAATGGTGGAGCATAGCATCTGTGGACTTTATCATAGAGCTCCCCAATGCCCACAGTTATGATGTGATCATGGTGGTGGTGGACCTGTATAGCAAGAGAGCACACTTCATTATAACCCACACCACCTGCTCTGCTATGGGTGCCCCAAACCTGTACCAGAGGAATGTCTGGAAGCTCCACGGCCTCTCCAATGCCTATGTCTTGGATCAGGGACTGCAATTCATGGCAGAGTTCACCAGGGAGCTCTACCAACTGCTTGGAATAAAGCTCCACACCACCACTGCCTACCACCCACAGTCCAATGGCCCGACAAAGCACATAAACCAGGAGCTGGAACAGTATCTCTGCCTCTTCTGCAATGAGTGCCAAGATGACTAGGACAAACTCCTCTCCAATGCTAAATTCCAGTACAACAACCATGTTCACATGTCCACCTAGTTTTCCCCATTCTTCCTTGACACCAGATGGCACCTGTGCATTGGTTTCAAACCCTGGGCCTGACTCTTGGAGAATGAGGCAGTAAACAAATTTGTGGACCAGATGAAGAGGTCATAGGAGGAGGTCTGAGCTGTGCTGGCAAAAGCAAAAGATGACATAGTGCAATACTACAACTATGGGAGGACCTCAGAGCACAGATATCAGCCTGGAAATTAAGTCTACCTGGATGCCTCTGACATTATGACCACCCAACCCTCAAAAAAGCTGTCACACTGCCAATTAGGGCTGTTCATAGTGGAACAACAAGTGGGACCCCTGGCCTATTGACTCTGACTCCCCATGGGGATGCACCAGCTTCATCCAGTGTTCAATGTGGTCAAACTAACCCCAGCCCCTAAAGATCCTATCCCAAGATGATGTCCGCCACCTCTGCTGCCCCCTGTGGTGGTCAAGAACAACAAGGAGTATGAAGTGGAGGAAATCCTGGATAGCTGTTTATTCTGGAGATGACTACAATACAAGGTGAAGTGGAAAGGCTATGGAATCAAGGATATCTCCTGGGAGCCACAGGAGAATGTACATGCCCCCAAACTTGTCAAGGAGTTCCACCAGAGACATCCAGATACTCTGCACACTATACAAGGAATCTACTCTATCTTGCCAGCAGACCAAGCAATCAGGGACTTCTTCTATCCTGTGTGTTGAAATGCTGCACACTAGAGGGGAAGTGATGTCAGGTGACTTCCATTTCCAATCTCTTTGACTGGTTCCAGCACCTCTGCAGCTTGTTTGATGTCTCTGGGACTCTTTCCAGAACCTCAGAGATCTCTGGAGAACTCAGGAGTTCTCTGTATTACCTCAGCAACCATTGCCCTAGGGTTAAGACTAACTCTGGTCACCTGTACAGTAGTTCCCATGCCTCTGCCACCCACTGATGCACCACACCAAGCAGCAGGGATCCTTAGACTTGTTCTCTTTAGATTCCCCTCTGCTAGGTAATTAGTTACTGATTTGTATTGTCATCTACTCTGCTAATATACTTTAGATTCCCCTCTGCTAGCTGTGTGACTCCAATCCACTGCCCCAAAGGTTGTCCTTACAGTTGGGCTGCAGGTGGTAGGTGGTGGAGATGTGGAGCTTCATGCTAAATAGTCAGTAGAGCTCTCTGGTGAAGTATGCTATGAACTATAGGCCTCAATTGGAGACATAGGTGTCAGAGAGGCCATGAACCTTCCAGGCATTCCTTTAGTACAGGTTTGTGGTGCCTATGGCAGAGCAGGTGGTGTGAGTTGGAACAGAGTGCACTTGTTTGCCATACAGGTCCACTACTACCATGATGGCATTGTAACTGTTGGCATCATGGAGTTTTATGATGAAGTCTGCAGATGCAACACTCCATTGCTCTGTGAGGACAGGTAGAGGGTGTAGTTGTCCTAAGAGGAGGCAGCACTGAGACTTGGTCTGCAGATAGAGATCACATATACTAGTGTAGAACCCAATATACCAGGACATCTAGAGCCACCAGTAATTCCATCAAACCAGCTCCAGTATTTTCCATTGTTCAGTGTGCCTAGCAATCTGGGAGTCATGGTGTTGCTCTACAATCCTCTAGTGGAGCTCCAGAATGTTGGGCATATAGATACAATCCCAAAAAGCAAGATCCCATCTCAGAGGGCCCATTCATCCATGCAGACTGATTTAGCACCCATAGTATGCCCTGATTTCAATGCCCTGGCAGCCCAAGCAACAGGTTCCTCCTGCTGACCATCCTGGTTGCCTTGCCAGATGTCCTGGAAGATGTCTACCTCTGCTTCCTCAATGACTAGACCTTCCATGGCTCAGATTGCAAACAATCTACGCTGGAGAAGCATGATATTACTATTGTCTTTGCTCCTGATGCTGTGGTCTGCTCTCTGGGACAGGGCATCTGGTTTCTATATACTCTGGCCAGGCTTGTAGTGTAGTGAGAAGTCAAAATTGGCAAGGTAAGGAGACCATTGGGCCTGTTGGTGGTTGAGCTTCTTGGCTATTCTGAAGTATTCAAGGTTCTTGTAATCCATCCAAACCTCAAACTTATGCTGCATGCCTTCTAGGAAGTGCTGCCACTCCTCAAACAACTAGATGATAGCCAGCATCTCCTTGTCATGGATCTTGTACTTCCACTCTACTGCATCCAGGCTCTTAGAATAGAAGGCCACTGGATGCCACTTCTCATTCTCCAGGGACTGCTGTGAAAGAACAGCCAACTCAGACTGCCCCTATACTTGCTTCTGCAGCTCTGCTAACCCTATGACCATGATTTCATGCCCTGCACTCTCAGACGCATATGATGGTGCTTGGTCTGGCAGGGAACACTTCCTTCAATCCTGCCTCACCCACATCCACCTCAGCAGGGATGTCTTTGACTCCAATGTGCTGATGATAGCCTGGATACTGTCATACATGAGGATCCCTGCTGCTTGGAATGGCACATCCACAGGTGGTGAAAGCATGGAAATGGCTGTACAAAAGACCAGAGCTACTCCTAACCCTAGGGAAGTGATTGATGAGGTAATACAGAAAGTCACACAGGTCTCCAGAGATCTCTGGAGGTCTGATGTGAGCTCTGGAGACATTGAGCAAGCTGCAGAGGCATTGGAACAAGCTATAGAGGTTGGAAATGGAAGTCCCCTAACAAATCCTCTTATCCAACCTACCCACTGAGAACAACAACTTTGGACCAATAAGCCCCAAAGGACCCCCTCCTCCTTGCTGCCCCAGGTCCTCCTCTAAGCAACACTGGACAACTCCCAGGTGGTAGACCTCCCAACATCAGACTCCTAAGTGGATGGAGCCCAGCTATGGACAACTTTCCTCCTCAGCACAGAGGCAGAAACAACGATTACTACTACTACTACTACTACTACTACTACTACTACTACTACTACTACTACTACTACTACTACTACTACTACTACTACTACTACTACTACTACTACTACTACTACAATGCCAGACTCCTGCCCTAGACTCAAATCACCCAGAACAATACTTGCAACACACTGGCCTGAGAAGGAAAGCTTGACATCCAGAAGCCCAAATCCTTCACTAGCTATGACTCCCAGAAATGGAGAATCTTTCTAATGCAATGCCTCACTATGTTCCAAGCCCATCACTTTTCAACTTGAGAGCTTACAGGTGGCTTTTGCTACTTTGTATTTACAGGGCATTGCCTTTGACCACTATATAGCACTGCTCCAGTTTGACTCCAACAGCCCTGTGTTCTCCAACTGGCTTGCCTTCACACAGGAACTTTCCAGTAAGTTTGGCATATTTGACACTGTAGCAGAAGTGAAGAAAAACCTCTTTAACCTCTGGATGCATAACAGCAAATGCTTCACCACCTTCATTGTCTAGTTTGAACAAGAAGCCTACAAGACCAGCTAGAACTACAATGCCCTCTGATTTGCCCTCTGCTATGCCCTACCTCAATGCATCAAATACATCCTCCACCTTGCATCCAAACAAACTATGTATGATGGCTACAAGGCACTTGTTATACAGGTCAATCAATGCTATTGAGAAGACTGGTGCAAGAACATAGCACCGAAAACCAGCTGAAACACCTCCAGTGCCACCAACTGGCAACCTAGAGCACCCAACAGCACTTAACCATTGTTTTCTGCAGCCTCCATCAACCCAGTGCCCCATTTCTCCCCAGAACAAGGACCTGCAGTGTCAATCCTCTAGAACCCCACCCACTAGCCCAATTCAATGCTGCTAACCTCCACAAAGCTCTGGAGCTCCTGGACACCAACCCCAATGACTCCTAGGACTCCAAAGATGCTCTGGACTCTGCTGAAGACCAGGAGGCCCTATGTGCAAACAAGATTTGGAACAGGCCCTGGATTGATGTACCAGAAGAGACCCAGGAGAAGCAATAGAAGGAGGGCACATGCATTTTATGTGGTGAGCAGGGACATTTCATTGGTAGCTGCCCTAAACACCAGATAATGGGATGCACTATATGGATCATTGATGGCAAAGACTGCAACTACCATTTTATAGAAAACAACTCAGCAGTTTAGATCACAAAGATGCATCAAATCATGGATCAGACACTGATGTCTTCTTTGCCCTGGCTGCATCTCTCCATGCAATGGCTTTCTCTCTGGACACTCTCCCAGCACACCTCTCCTACCACTCCTCCTACATTCTCCTCCTCTGCACCACCCTTCCCTTCTCTGCCAACTCCATCCCCACTCTGGTTGATAGTGGTGCCAGCAACAACTTCATTGACAAATTCCTGGAAGCACTTGCTCCTCAACACCTCAGGCACCTCCCCACCCCTATCCTCCTCAAACTCTTCAATAATGACCCTACCTCTGCCAGAGACATCACCCACTGTGTGGAAACAACTGTGACCTTCACTAATGGACAACAATAGGACCTCTGGCTACTAATCATCAAGCTACACATCTCTACCTCCATTGTTCTAGGCTTTTCATGGCTCTGCTCCACCAACCCCCACATCAACTGGTCCAGACTCACTCTCCACCTCAACTGGAATAGCCTGACCAACTCTGGACCAGTCCCCTTCCATGTGTCACTCCACTTCAAGGGCCCTAAAGGCACCACTGACATTTCCCAAATCTCTCCACAACTCTGCTTGAAGTTCACATGATTATTCATCATCAATGTTCAACTTGACAACTCCCCAACAGTCATCCCTGCCCTTGTCAACAGTGGAGCCTCCAGCACCTCCATTAGTAAGCAGCTCAATCTCTCCCATGACACTCTTGACAAACCTCTCAAGCTCCAACTCTTTAATGGAAGCCCCACCTCAACTGGAATCACCTGATTCCATGACAGCACCCTCACCCTTGATGGCCAGGCACTGGCTTTAATGGACACTTGCAGGGATCTTTTGTGTGATCACAGTATGGCTGGCAACACTGGGTACATCCTTCATGCTCCTTGAGTAATTTCTCCTCATTGTCCATGAGCTTGGAAAGGCAGAGCACCAGAGGGGTGCTCCTTAATGATGCCTGGACTGCAGACTACAATTGTCTTGGCAGTTCTGAGAGGTGATCTACAAGCAGCTTCCACTTCTGGTGTTCTACATTGTGGGCTGCATTATTAGCATCAATGAGTCTCTGCATTTGGGTGTTCTCTTCTCTGAGGTCCTTGTCCAGCTCAGTTAATTTGCTAACCAAATCTACAAATGTCACAGCAATGATGTTTATGTTGTCAAGCTTGGCATGTAGGTCTACATCTATGTTTGCCTCAAGCTGTGCCTGCAGAGCAACATTGGAGAGCACACATACTGACTTGGTCTTGGTGAGGAGGGCATTGGAATTCTTGAGTTTGATTTTCCAGTCCAAAAAACATCTACTTCCCTGCTTAGAAGCAAGTATTGTATTCCTGACCCCTTGTACCCATTTCTGTGGCAGTGCATACTTGGCAAACTCCATAAGGTACTTGTCTAGGGTCATTACATTGATCCAGAACTGGTTGGCATGATACCACTTGATGAATCAAGGCTCCAGCATGCCATCTGCTATGTAACTGACTACTTCTGTGGGCTTCTTTTCTAAGTGTTTGAGGTAGTGGTGACATGCATTTGAGCATTCTTAGAACTTCTCAATGTCAACTTGGCCCAGAGTCAACATTGGACAGTCCTTGAGCTTGGTCACTTTAATTTTGGCAAGTGGACAATTGTTGGCATTAGAAGTAGACATTGGTGGTGTCTGGGGTTCTTGGTGGCAATGTTGACATTGATCCACATGCATGTATGGCAATGAGCTGAGTAGGTGTCTGTTGGATAGAGGGAAATGGGCTTTATCATCCAAGTCTCAGGAGCTCTCTTCTGTATCTAGGAAATCTGTGAGTGGTGACAAGGGAGGAGTTTGAAAATTTTTTCCTCTGTGGTCTTGGAGGGTGCTCTGCTTGGTGGAAAGCCTTGGTGCATCAAGGGAAGTATTGCCAAAGTGTTTATGGCTGCTAAAGCTGTTCTTGTTCATGCCTCCTGCCAAGTAAGAAGTGGGGTGGGCATTGAAGGGAGATATCAGCACAGGGTGAAAATTTCTACAGCCAATTGTCTATATCAAAGAAAATGTGGAAGGCTATTGGGATGGCAGCCTCACTAGATCAAGTCAGACAGGACAACAGATACTTCATTGCATGTTAGACTAGATAATTACAATTCAATATATGTTTCTCACCTTTGTTGCATGGTAGACTAGATAAAGTGCATCAAAGGTGAGTTCCTCCTTTTGTGGTCTTGTCATGTGATCCATGGCATGCCCTTTCAATCATTTCAGTTTCCTTCCAATCTTGACTGTCATAAATTCACCTTAGCAGGCTCACATGCCATTTCCTTTGCATACATTTTACAAGATACACCCCCCACCTACCAACTTCAAATCACACCAGCTCTACCAGAGGAACACTTATGCACAGGAACTACTCTGCCAGATCAAAAGACAGAGGAACAAATCCTACATGAAGTAGTTCTCCTAGAGGATCATGAATTTACTGATGTATTCTCTGAAGGGAGAACAAAAGAACTTCCCCCACACTGCTCCTACAATCACAAAATTGATCTTAAAGAAGGCACCTCCCCCCCATTTGGCAAGATCTACAACATGTCCAAGATCAAACTCCAGGCCCTGGAAGACTACCTTGATGGCATGCTTGGCAAAGGCTTCATATGCCCCTGGATCTCTGCCACTGGCACTCTGGTCCTGTTTGCCAAGAAGAAGGATGGCTCTCTGTGACTCTGCATCAACTACTGGGGGCTCCAAAAAGAACCAGTATCCTCTCCCCTTGATCAAAGACCTTGTTGACCACCTCTGTAGTGCCAAGATCTACACCAAAATAGACCTCTGCTCTGGCTACAACAACATCCAGATTGCTCCAGGGCATGAATGGAAGACTGCCTTCCACATTGCTATGGCCTATTCAAGTATCTAGTGATGCCTTTTAGAATGACCAACTCTCCCACCACCTTTCAGAACTTCATTAATGACATCTTCCACAATATGAACAATGTTTTTGTTATGGTGTATCTAGATGACCTGATCTACTTGGACTTGCTAGAGGAAGATCCAGAGCACATCTGCCACATCCTAGAACAACTCTAGGAGTACCACCTTCATACCAAACCTGAAAAGTGCTCCTTCCACACTATAGAGGTCAAATACCTCAGAGTTATTATAACTTTGAACAGCATATGCATGGACCCAACCAAGCTCCAGGCCATTCTCAACTGGCCCCTGCCCTAAGCAAATGCCAGAGCATCTTCACCCTCCTCAAATAAGCCTTCACCTCTGCTCCAATTCTCTGCCACTTTGACCCCACTCTACCCATAGTCCTTGAATATAAAACCTCTGACTACACCATTGCTAGAATACTTACCTAGATGGACTCTGGTGGAAAGGACCTCTGCCCCATTGCCTTTTACACCATTTGATGATCCCTGCAAAGTTCAACTGCACCATCTGCAACAAAAAACTCCTTGCCATTATCAAAGCTTTTTAACAGTGGAAGGCTTACTTCAAGGGAGCTCCACACCACATGCAAGTCTACTCCCACCACAACAACTTGCAATACTTCACCACAACAAAACAGCTCAGTCACTGTCAAGCTTGCTGGTCCAAAACACTCTCTGAGTATGACTTCACCATCTACTACCACTCCAGTTGACTTGGCACAAAACCCAATGCCCTCACTTGAAGGTCTGATATGTATCCACAGAAGTCATTTGAGGCTAAGCAGAATGCATTTAACCATTATGTGGTAATCCCCCCCAAACACCCTCCCCTCCAAACACCTTCATGCTGTGCTGATTATGAATAAAGAAGGAATCCTCCACCAAATTAGAAACCCACCTCTGAACCCCTTCTTCACCCAGCACAACCCCTGCAACAACTCCACTGATGAGCCAACAGCCAACAATTCCTTCACACTGTCTCCAGACCACCATCTCCTACTCCAGAACAGAAGAATTTATGCTCTGGACTATAGGTCCATTTGCCTCAATATACTCTAACAGCATCACAATTATAAACTCCAAGGGCACCCAGGAATTTGTAAGACTCTTCAACTTATTTCCATGACTTACTTTTGGCCAAGAATGAAGAAGGATGTCACACAATATGTACAGGCCTGAAAACCATGCCTCCAGGCCAAAATACCCTGCCATTGCTCTTACAGCATGCTGAAACCCCTCCTCATTGGCCACCACCCCTGGTCCTCAATTTTGAAGAACCATATTGTCAAACTCCCCAACTTCAAAGGCTTCAATGTCATCCTTGTCATTGTTTGCCAACTCACCAAGCAAGCCCTCTTCATTCTTTGCCACGCCACGAACAACACTCCAGAGTTCACCAAACTGTTTGTCAGACATGTATTCTCTAAGCACAGACTCCCAGACAACATCATCTCTGACCATGGCCCTTTATTCATCTCCCACTTTTGGCAATCATTATGCAAGGCTCTCAAGATAAAGACCAATCTATTGACTGCCTATCACTTGGAGACTGTTACAACCCATCCCCAGACCTCCACACCTCTCCTCAGGCTATCCTGCCTCCCTAGAGTTTCCTCCAACACTTTCTTGGCCTGCTCCCACCTTTGTTCACTCACAGTGCCTGTCCCAGCTAACTCCAACTCTTCTCCAGCAAATCCCAATGGCCCTCCTAGCAAATCCCAATATGTCTCCTGCAGGCCCTAATGCTTCTCCTTCTCCTCCTGAGCCCACAGAACCCCCCAAGACTGTTCCTAACCTCAGTGTATGTTACTAACTTGCCACATGGCTTATCCAATTGAATCTGGAACATCATGTCAACCCCAGGGTGGCCTGCATTCCCATTAGTTCCCATCAAAACATTAACACAGCCTGTCTTCTGATCAGAACTGACACCTGTCAACTCTGGGTGGCTCTGACAAGTCCCAACATTGCACCCCCAATCTCCAGAGGTGCCCAGTAGTTGGTATATAAGTCATAGAGTAGCATCCCATACTCTTGTCTTGATATTGCATTACCTTAGTCACTATTTCTTGTTTGGTTCTGTATTTGTTACATCTTCCAGTCTTCTCTCTATTTTAGTCTCTAGTCTTGAATCTATCTCTTTCTCAGTTCTGTCTCACCTCAACTCTGTCCTGTCTTGTCCATCTCTGTTTCCTTCATTGTTCCTAAGTTCCTTTCAACTCTGACATCATTATGAACTCTGTGCATATGCTACAACTCTCCAAACATTCATAAGTTAACTCTGGATCTCACTCCATGCTTGGCTCCAGAAACCATCACTCTTAATTGACTCCCCATCAAACTCTGGCTCTGCTCCCATCAACTACATAGCCTCTGCTTGCTCCACAGTCTATACATTTGCCTATGGACTTGTACCTGACACCCTTCCAAGCCCAACACTTATTGTACCTGGTTTCAAACTTTCCTGCACCACCCCAGACTTGCTTGGACTGCTCCCCCTAGCCTTTCCTCATGAGTATCCAAAGTCTGAACCTCTCTGGAGCACTAGGTTATAAGTGCAGGACATTGCATCTGCCTAGTAAGGACTTGCCCAGTTAAGCTGAGCCCCTGTGGTCAGTGGAACCTGACAGAGACTGATGGACAAACAGAATATGTAAACCAGACTTTGAAACAGTATCTCAGGCTCTATGTTGATTATTTACAGAACAGCTGGGGCACAGAACTTCCCCTTGCCAAGTTTACCTACAACAACATGCCTCACTCTGCCACCAGAGTTTCCCCCCTTCTATGTTAACAAGGGCTACAATCCCCACCTCACACTATCCCTCAAGGATATCCCCTCCTACATCATCCACAAAGTTACTGAAGACCTCCAGTTCCTCCAATAGTCCCTCTGAGACAAAATCAACACTGCCAATCCAGCATATTCCAAGCATGCTGACACTTAATGCAACCCCACTCTTAATAGGTTCCCCAGAATTCTGGTATGGCTCAATCAATGCAGCCTCAAGACCCAGAGGCCCTCTGTCAAGCTTGGCCACAAACAACTTAGCTCCTTTAAAATTTTCTAGAAGGTCTCAACTCACACCTACAAGCCTGACTTATCTCCAGGCCTGAAAGGCCTCCCCTCATTTTCCATGTCCACCTTCTTGAGAAGTATGCTCTGGAGCCTTTCCCTGGACAACACCCCAGTCAACCACTCCCTGTTAAAGTTGAAGACAAGTATCACTATAAGGTCAACCATATTCTTGACTCCTGTCTCATCTGCAGTTGACCCCACTACCTAGTCCATTGGAAGGGCTACAGACCTGAGGATGACACTTGGGAACACTGCAGAAACCTCTCCAGAGCCCCCACCAAACTCTGGGACTTCCATCAACAACACCTCACTAAGCCCTGGGACCTCCAGGACTAGTTGACACAGATGGCATTAGTGGGCATAACTCCCACCTCTGGATTTATTAGGTATTCACCTCCTATGAGTAACCCCCTACATGTTTTATTCCTCATCTCCTCACTTAACCTGAAACTTAAATTGTTTTTACACCAGTTGAACCAGAATCTGAGAATCAATAGATACAAACTATAAAATACAAGATTTTACAAAAGTAAAACTAGGGAAGGCACAAGATGACAAGACAAGCCCAGCCCTGCTTCCTCTCCTTCTCACTCACTCTCTCCCTCTGGAATCCCTGCCTCTGTTGGGACACCCCAGTACCTGACACCTCTCCCCATGTCCCTGCTTCCTTTATGGACTGTGCCTCCAGCTGCTCCAGCTGCTCCCAGAACCTCTGGACCTCTAATTCCCATTCTGTAGCTACCCATGTAATGGCAGTCTGCTCCCTCTGCACTGCAGCTCTGTCCCTCTGTGCAACATCATGGTCCTCTCCTACCCTCCAGACCTCTTGTGCCACCAGCATTCACATCAAACCCTCCACTTGACAATGCAGGAACTGCTCTGCAATTGACAGGATCAACCCAGCAGTGTTTGCCACCCCCCCAGCAAAGCTCTAGAGCCAGGGGAGTAGACATGAGGCCCAGGGGGGCCCACCATTGGCAACTCAGCACAGGGCTTTTTGCTTGGCCCTGCTTCAGGAGGTGGAGATGCTTGCTGCTTCCTCTTGTTCTATATGACTGGAGCTTCCTCCCTATAACCCTCCCATGGCAGACCTACCTTCCCTAATGACCTCCCACCACTCTCCAGTGCCTTTCCCTTTTGCCCCTCACTAAGCTGCTTCCTTACTCAGTTGACCTTCCAGCCCTGCTCCATGGCTATACAGGCCATGCACCACTCCACTGAGACAGAGCACCTTTCATGCTGGGAATGGCAGGAGAGGCAGATTGATGAGTTATAACAGGACCCAGACATGTGCCTGTCAAACTCACAGACTTCTCTGTGCCAAGCACAAAGTATGCACTAGGGAAAAATAATCAGTTAAGAACAGCAAGCTCTCCAGGACTTACTGGAGCTTCATTCCAACACCACTCCAGCATTGAGAGCCCCCACACCCACCCCAGCACTCCTACAAACACCTCTAGAGTCAACTCTCCTTGAGGCACCCTCTGACTTACTGGGACAACTTAGATGACTCCTGCTTCCAGGCTCAGCCTCTCATGACAAACTAGCAACACTAGAGCAGCACAACTTGCCTGCCCCAGCCCTGCCACATGAGAAGAAACCCTGAATGACTCTGCCACCAACTCTGCCAACCAAGAGTCAGCACCCCCTCCAACACTGGACTCCTACACTTACATTAACAATACATCACATCGACCCTCTTCTAGTTCCAATGATAGTCAAACCCCTCCTATTGATATTTGTAGTCCTTCCAGATGCCCATGTGGTTCTTGTTGAATGGAGGGGGGTGGGAGATGCCAATGATGATGATGAGGACACAGAGGATGCCATGAGAAAGAACTTGGGAAGCACTGGGGTATGTCCTGACTCTTTTTAATTTCTTTGAAGAGCTGTCTGCTATGCAGATGTACATTATATTTGCTGGTACATTATCTGCCAATCTAGCAATTGAAGTTCCATTGCCAGATCTGGCATCCAATACAATGAAAAGGGAAGGAAGACTACCATCCCTCAGTACATTGCTGTTGTCAGATAACACCTCCTTGTCAGACTCATCATCCATTGCCATAAACAGAGGAGGAAGCCCACTGTCATCTGGCTCCCCTCTGCTGTCTGACCTGTTGTTCAATGCAATGAAGAGTGGTGGGAGGTGTTCCTCATCTGATCCACTTTCTTAGTATGAGCAAGAGGTGGAATGTTGTTGAACTGGTATAGCTCAAAAGTCATATTCCTGAGGTCTGAATCATTAAACAATAGATTCTCAACATCTATCCATTCCTCATCACTTTGTGCCAGTGAGAAGAAGCTTTGCCAAACAAGGGAAACAGGATGGGAAAGTGATTGAGACTGTGCTTGTGCTTGAATAATGGATGATTTCTTTGTAGGGTGATAGATGAGCCCAGGATTCTTCCTACTTTTAAGGAAGAGGTGGTGGAATGGATAGCATAGATTGGAAGGATCAATAGCCTTGTCAAGCATTGATGGAGGCCATGCAGGTGATTGAGTGTTAGGCATAGAGGTTGGAGAGGCACAGTCAGATGGTATTGCACTATCGCTACTCATGGAATTGGTGATTGAGTCAATACCAATGAGTTCTTTTAAATGTGACAGCACAATAGAATCAGCACCAGAGAGGTGAGTGGAGCTGGGTCCAGCAGACAGACTTGAAAATTGGCAGATTAGGTCATTTGCCAACAACAGAAATTTTGGTCCAGCTGCTGATTGGAACCTATCTAGAGCCAAGGGGGCTTTTCAGTGGATGCTGCTTTGGCTTGACAATTCTTCATTGCAAGTTGCATTTTGATGAATGAGGAGAAAATCCTCAGCAGTCTCATCAGTTAGGTACTTCGTCTCAATACCTATATAGTTCCACTAATTACAGCCATACCAATGTATAACTTGACCTGGATGAGTGGGAACTGTCTATGCCTGAAAGGACTTCCAGACTTCTTGAGGGATGTCATCTCTGTCTGCCAGAGGGTACCAATGGCTCAGACACATGATGAGGTCAGGAACATTGTATTTGATGTTGTTTGATGCTGCTATACCCAGATATATGAGAATATAGTTCTGGCCCAGATATCAGATAAACTACATTGCAATCCAAAACACCTTACCAATTCTTTATCCAGGTGTTGTAACATCCACCTATGATTCTTGTGTTCCTCAAGGTTGCTATAAATGGCAAGTGCTGTGTGCACCTGTGATTCAACATAAAATATCAGGTTTTAGAGACCCAGTGACTGTTGGTCAATTGAGGCTTGGGTTCATAGAGCAGCAGTAGAGGCTATGTCAGAGTGCAAAGCTATAAGGATTTGGCACAGTTATGAGCTAGTAGTTGGGGAAATTAGGACTTTTACAGCAGCAGAATCAACAATGTAGACTACATGTGACATTGTCCCAAAATAGTAAGGTTGCAAATCCACTATGAAAAGGGCAGTTCCGGTTGGCATGGCAGATATGATGTGCATAGCAAATCTGGCATGGCAGATGGAATGTGCATGGCAAATCTGGTATATATGGCATAATCAGCCATTTGTTCATCCCATTGCACTCTCCATTATAAAGGTGTTGTTGCCCTTTGAGGAGGTGTAAAATCATTGTATACCCTTCTGAACTTCTGAGTTGCCAAAGGACTCAGTTCATGCCACATGGCCACCTTTTTGTCAGCATAGGCTCAGAGGCCTTTTTCTTGGCTGACATGCCCCTCTTGGACCAGATTTCTGCCTGCTTAAGGAGATAGCAAACAGTCCATTCCATTTCACTAGTCACAAGCTGACATTCTTCTGTCCATCTGTTTTGTTGTGCTCTTGCATGGAGGTAGTGCATCCGATGGACTGGTGAGATTGGATATGAATTTGATACCAGCAAATCAAAGAGGAAAGTGGGCCAATGCATTGACAACAAATGAATGGATATGGTGAATAAACAGAATCAGCAGGCAGATTGAGAATAATATGATGGATATCTGAGCAGAAAGCAACTTGCATTCACAGAGAGTTTTAGGGTCATCTTCCATATCTGGATTAGCTTGCCATATCCAAGAAACCTTTATTCTTGATGATCCAGGAATATTTGGATCACATATAGCTGTGCTTGCCACAAGATCCACTTTCTGCAGAATGCAATATTTTTTGTCAAATGTGGAATCTATGCCTAATCACATAAGAGCACTGCAGCATTTTTCATAGGCCCCTGGCTTTGGCTTGGGTTTTGACACTTTTGCTTGGAGCAACTCAGACAACATGAGAATACGTGAAAGATTTTTCAACAATGAGCTCTCAAAGTGCTTGAATATGCCTTTTTATCTGAAGCAAATGCAATTGCCTTTCGATACTAGACATTTCTGAGCAATCACTAGCAATTGTTGATGGCAAGGATATTTCAAAGTCTTCTGGTGCAGCAGAATCCAGTTCCAACAGTGGATCTGGTCTGGCTAGCAGGTTTGCTACCAGATATGGCAATGTTCCATTGTGATCTGATGTTTCTTCATCAAATGCACCAGGAATCTCATCCACCTCAAGTAGTGTAGTCCTTTGTGAATTGGAAGAATAACCATGCTTGGCTTGGGAAGCAGTCAGGACATTCAGTTGAACCCTTAACAATTCTCTGTCTGCTTCAACCTTTTGTTGCTCATCCTCCCATGCCTGCAAACTCATCTGATAGACATGGTATTGCAATCCAATTCTGATATAACACTTAGTGTAACAGTGGTGAAACCATCTGGATTTGACTCACTGCTGTTCTTCAATGTCAAGTGCAAGTTGCATCCAGAATGTATCAGTACCTGGCATCCAGCCCCCAGCTTCCAATCTGGTGTCTGCCAGATTACCACCATGTCTTGCTTGCAGGCCTATGGTCTGAGCCTTAAGGATGTCCATTGCCTTTTTGTCTTGGTCCCTCATACTTTCAGCAGTGGTGATCTCAGCCTCCCAGCTTGATATTAGTTCTGCTGAGATTCCTCTGGACTGTTCAGCAAAATAATGAACAGCAGCCTCCTTCATCTCAATGGCTGTCAAGTATTCTCAGCATAGGAAAGGAACTATATCAAGTAACTTCTTCCAGTTGGAGTCACACATATGATTGTCAAGGATTTCTGCCCAATGTGCAAGAGTAGCAGTTCATTCCATCTGTGAAACTTTATTGAGAGTAGACCAAAGACTTTCAATTATCTCCCCAGCAATGTGGCCAACTCCTAGAATAAATCATGGGGCAAAGTGGAAAAAGCAATTTCCTTTGTGGCCATGAACCATGAAGAAGGCCAATTGCATAGTCAACCAGTAGATTATCTGGTAAAACTTCCCCTGCCTCTGCTGATTGTTCAAAAAACTTGATACACCACTGGCATGCTATGTCATATACCAGCAAGAGATGCTTAATAGATTCCATGTTGGTTGTCTTCAGTGCACATGTGATGGAAAAGTCTGTATACACTTGGCCTTCACCATGGGTTAAGTTTGTTACACTGTTGCGAGCAAAGCAGCCATGGCAGGTGCATGCTGTTGCAACAACTCCAGTAATGTCACATGATTTGTTTGATAGAAGTGCCTTTTCAATGGCCTTAAATGTGTTTTCACAAGAAGCTCCCTGGCAATGGACCCACCAAATGGCTGGAGTGGAGGTTAATAGCAGACAGCAGACAGCAGATAGTGGACAGTGGACAGTGGATATCGGATGGTGGATGTGGGCAATTTGGATGCAAACATTGATAGTCAATCAATAATGGCACATGTTAGCAATACAAGGAAAAACTCACTGTCAGTCTATCCTCTGCAAACTTAAGATATTCATCAAGTTCATCCCTCCTGGGCATCATTCCACCTTCTTTGGAATGCCATACATCCCAAGCAGGATTATGATGATGGATATGATCTGCCTTGAAGTATCCATCCATCATCAATGAGCAATTGAACTTCCACTGAAATGGATCTTCTTCTCAGTTTGATGAAATATTCACTCCTAGTTGAGGGCAAGTGGGACAGAATATTGCAAGCTCACCATGCTCTGGTGCCATCAGTTCTTTCATCTCATCATGTCCAAAACTGCCCATTTCAATTTTTTTAACCAGCACCATGAACACAAAAGTCATTGTAATTCATGATAGAGGTTATCTACTTCACCTGAAGAAGCAATTGATGAAGTGATCCTTGCAAGTTTCTGCCAATACTGATAAGCAAAGGCTTTGCACTCTAAATTAGTCAGATGAAAATCATCCAGAATGGCTGTTGTAAAATATGTTCTTGTCCTGTCAAATGTGCTGGGAATTAGCTGGGAGTGAATGACATCCTTGACCCAGACAACTTGGCCAGAACACTTGCATGCAAGAACACTGATGTAGTGCACACCAGTTGTGTGTACAATGCATGTGATTGGGTTTTCAAAGCAATCAATTCTGTCAATATGGCACCCATATGCAGATGGCAGATTGAAACCAGCAGTGGCTGCAGAGGGAGGAAGTCCATCAACATGAGCAGTATGATTTTCCTCCATTTCTTATGGTCCATGTGAAGGAACATCTTCCATTGGTACTTGTTCCAATGGCAGTTCTCCATCTTCCATGGTGTCATCATCCTCTAGTTCCTGTTGCTCCTCCTCTAGTATCTGAATTCTAGCCAGAATTTTGGCATGTGAGGTAGGCATAGAGACATTTGATGGATTTGACCCCAGATCCATGGAATCTGCTGGTAGAAACCATTGCTCCTGCTGCAGCAATGGATTGGACAGCAGATCTGCCACCCTGTGGGACAGATCCACTGCTAAAAACTGCATTTCCAGGGACAGATTACTTAATAAAAACTTCATTTCCGCCAGCACATTTGGTGCCAGAAACATGTTGCTATTGATTCTTGTTTCTACATCAATATGAATTGGTATATCATGACCTGTATTAGTAATTTCAGCATGCCTGATAACACCATGACAATATGGACATACTCTGAATGGCTTGCAGGAAGTCTTGCTCTTGAATGTCATTTTTTCATTCATAGTCCTCAAGAACATTCACCTGGATCATGCCACCATGGCAATTGTGAATTGTATGGTGGGGAACATAGAGATAGCCACCTGCATTAAATAAGTTCATGGGCTGGAAGTATTTGCCATTACATATCTCTGGTTGGTGAAGTGGGTTGGACTGGTGTGTTTGGCATAAACACCTATGACAAAGAAGTCTTGAACTCATGCAATCATAGCATCCCCATCATGCAAGATGTTTGTCAGGACATGCATGACAATGGCTAATATCACCAATGGATTCACAACTGAGTAAACCATTGAGCAACTGTGGAACATAGTTGACAAAATCATTGAGATAGTCTGCCTGTGTCTATAAGATATGAACAATAATATCTTGCACCATTTTTCCATGAAAATTGACCTTGCCATGCTTTATGGGGACAGGATATATATCATCTACCATTGTAGCATCCCCAAAGAAAATATGGTCATCATTGGTGGCTGGGAATGGCACAGCAAAAGTGACAACTGGAATTGGACTGATGGGCACTTGTTCTTTCACCAGTATAGGCAATCCTTTAGAGTTCTGGATGACTCTTGTCTTTTCTTCAGCAGGCATAAGATCTCTTTGCCTGACTACTGTAGGTTTTGGTTGCTTGTGCTGCTGGTGCTTCATCCTAGCATTCAAATTCATAGTGTAAATGAGGTGTCAAAGAGTGTGCCTGCCAGCAGGAGATTTCCTGGAATATATGTAGCAGCATATATGAGATGGGAAAGGAAAATTGTTATGAGCCCCATACAAGATGATTGGTTGATGTGAAGAGGTGCAAGTGATGTGTGGCAGATGATGATCAATATCAGCAATCTTTCCACAACATTGGGTATTCTCAAAGAAATTTTGTTGTAAAAGTTTTCTTCAAGTGATATGCACTAGGCTAAAGTAGGAAAGCCACTATCAGACTGTCTGCCAAGATGGTCAATAGAAGGGACAATAGAAAAACAGATATTCATTGGTGTTGGTAACATTAGCAACAAATCAGATTTCATCACAGCTCATGTAGTTCTTCAAGGTTATCTGAAATCTATGTGCCCCTTAGTAGGTGAGGAGAAAATTAACAAGACTGGTACAAGACAATTTGATTGAATTGGTGGAACTTGTGAACTGCTGGCCAATGTCTGGTCCACTGAACAGACATCTGATTCAGTAGGTCATCTGATCTGGTAGGCCATCTATGGACATTCTTCAATTGGTGCAAGACAATTCAATGAAGAGACAGACAGTTTTTTGACACAGAGAGAGACAGACCTTCTCAGCTAGCCTTCATCCACTCCAGCAGGCAGACACTGGCTCCAGTGCATTCTCTGAAAGTTTTTCATGTGGGTGAAAGATCATGTGATTCAGTGTTTGACAAAAATTGAATTTAACAAATGGGCCTACAAAATGTCCTTGTCCCATGAGCCCATACCCAATGTCTACCAGGCACTAGAACCAATATTTTCTCTGAGAAAAAGATGAACAGAACCACTCTTCACTGTGGATGAGAGGGCAATTTTTGAACCATATAAGGAAATGTACTGGCAAGAGCCAAATTGTCAAGCTAGAACCACAATCTTAAAAGATTAAATCCTCACTGATATTCTCAACTACTGGGCCAGTAAGGAAACAGAGACTGGGGAAGAGTGGGCAGAGAAAATCAAGGTGAGTCCCCATTCACATTTGCTAAATCCAGACTTCTAATGCCTTCTGGTAGAAAGTTGGAAACTACATAGAAAATTTCTGGAGACCATATAACCAACATAAAGATCCAAGGGCACTCAGGCAAATTTCTGTTGGGGACATGGTGCAGCAAACAATGTCAAAGGAAATCAATCAGGAGATAAAAAACTTGCTGGGTGTTGAGGATCTTGACAGCTCATGACCAGAAGCATTTTCACAGTACAATGTGGCTGTGAAAAATGTTATGAATTGGCTAAGTCCAGAGGAGAAAAACTGCTTACAGAGAACAGTTGCTCAGTGGACCAAGAAAGGAAATCCGCCAGATATCCAGTGCAAGTGAGTAGTCTTTTTTTTTTGTTCCAAAGTCATCATATTGCTCCTCAACCTGCTGGCTATCCCCTATCCAGTGCCTGCTGCCTGATCCTCACTTCCATCCAATGTAGAGCTGTTGGTCTCCCATCTGCTCTGGTATCTGGTATCCATTATCCATCCCATAATCTGTTCTGATGTTTTTTTTTTAGAAAAGCAGACAAATAGGGTTTGCAATGGGTTGATAATGCAGACATCCTTCATTTTAAGGACATGGGCATGTTGAGCTGGACTGTTGTACAATGGATTGCCAAAAAAGGCATGACTCTTAGGGTGTAGGTGCATGTTATGCCAGATTTGAATATTTTTCAACCACATTGTACTTGTAGACATGACAATATGTCTCACTTAACACAGACCAACCAGTTTTCATTTGAAAATATGTTTTCTGACCTTGTAGGTGTCTTCAAACAGAAGATGGTGGACTACATGTCTGCTTTCCTGGGCACACATAGAGCAACAAATAACACCTTGCAACAGGACACTACTTCTGTTTTGACCTGTCCTGATCTTGCTCTTGAGCAAGACAGTGATGGTTTCCCAATACTACCACCTCCACCAAGCAACATGGTCCAAACCTGGCCAGAATTGGAAATGCTTGTCTGAGACTACTTGAACAGTCATTATAGTAAATTGGTTGTCCTGGTTCTTTGAATCTTTCTCACTGAAAAATTCTCAGAAATTGCCTCAGGCTTTCATTATGAATCAGCTCCATACAATGCTGTGCAGTTGAATTGTACCAAATTCATCAATTCAAGATATCTTCCTGAATTACTGGAATTCAAGGATCCCCACAATCTTGGTTGGTCAGAGCTGTTGTGCCTTCTGAAGTTCTGGAGAGATTATTAGAAAGAACATAGATCCAGTGATACCTTCCAGTGGAAGGTTTATGTCAACAAGAATAAGGACAGGATTCCTGCTGAGTATGGCACTCATGCTGACCATGAAGAGAGGGCTGCTGCTGCAATGTCATGTAAGGCAGCTCAAAAGAAAGGAGAATGTCAGAGGAAACAAAAGCATGTTGGGTTATCCAGTGGTAATATGGCAGGAAATTCTCCAGCCAGAAAATCCAGCATGGTAGGCCCCCCAGATCCAGCTGGCAAACCTGCTAGCACTCTTGGCATTGCAGGCCAACCCAATCCATCTAGCAAACCTGGCAGTGTAAGCCAACCAGATCTGTTGGGCAATCTGGCCAGCAATGCTGGTGATGTAGAGCCAGATCCATCAGATGAACCTGGTACCACACCCATGTCTTATCTACAAATAAGTCTTGAGATTGTCAATGATCTCACTATACAACAGCAATGGCAAAGAGGATGGAATAACCTATTAACCCTAATCAATGGCCCAGCAGATGGGTCTCCTTGTTACACAGTTCCTAGATCTGTTCTTGAAATTCTCAACCAGGAAGAGGACACACATGAAACAGAAAGAGAGAAAACACCATTTCATCAACTGGCACATCAGAAGTGCAAGGCATCACCTGACCTGCTACCCCCATTTCAAAGAGACAAAGGAGATCTCAAGTAGAGAGATTGAAAGAGGATGCAGCTTGTTACATCTAAGGATCTACAACTCCAACAAGAAGTAGTACTGGCAACAAATCTGCTCAAACAGCCTGGCATCATTGACAGACTGCATATTCCAGTGGATTTCATTTTCCATTGTCCCTGATGGATATATCTGGTGCTACTACTGGTAGGAGTATCTAATGGTGCAAAATGCTCAGTAGCTTCAATAAGGTTCAAAAAAAGACTTTGCTGGTATCAAACAAAAATAAAAAAAAAATTGGCATGAAACATATTGGACAATGCAAGGACAGGGGGTTGGACCCAAACCTGCTGGTATGGAAAGCTTCAAAGCTTCAATGGGAATTCCACTACACCAGAGGTGTTACACACATGTAATTGAAAATGATTGTTTGCTAAAAAATTTACATCATATCTGCATGGACATTGCCAGCTACAGGAGTCAAACCTGCAACCAACACAATACATTAATCAGACTGATGGAAGACTTCAAAGTTTGAAAGACATTTCCACTAGACTATAGACATGTGATGAAAAAGTATCATGGAATATGATTGATAATGCAAACACTGGGGGTCAAACCCAGATGTTGCTGGTGATGGAAGGCTAATAAGCTTCAAATGCAATTCCACTACAGCAGACAGCTGTGTTTGGTTCAGTCACAATGCAGTATGAGATGTGTGATGTAAAAGTACAAAGTGTCAATGAAGTACTATGGTCAAAAATGCAAGAGGTTGACATTGGCAGTTACAGGAGTTGAAGCTGCAGCTGCCACATAACATCGATACAAAGTGATAACACAGTACCAATACACCATGTTGCTGTTGTAATCCCATCATATTTAGTACATGACAAACAAAAATGCCATGTACTTCCTTTATTGAGAATGCAAAAACCATACTCCACAATGATTATTGCTAACTGCAGGAGTCAAACCTGCAGCTGCCACATGGGATTGAGACAAAGCATCAACACATTACTAGCATACCACATTGCCATTGGGATAGCATCATATTTTAGGCATCTTGTTCAATGAGACAACTTGCACATGTTCAACAAAAGGTTAAAAAACAAATGAGGTTGTGACATATTGCCAGTTACAGAAGTTGAACCTGCAGCTGCCACATGCAATTAATACCAAATAACAATGCAGTACCAGTATGTTGCCATTGTTACTCTTTTGAACAAAGTGTTGCAAGGCTAATGAAGATTTTGATTGCCAACTAGAAACATTAATCTAACCACAAATCTGTTGTGTTGGGCACTTAAATCTGAGGCAAGACATTGTATATACATTTTCATTAGGTATTACAAAATATAACAATGTAATATCAAGGCTGGAATGTATCAAAAAAGTCCAAAAAATGTCAAGAAAGTTCAGTGGCCCTCATCCTCTTCATGTTCCTTCATTTTCTTGGCTACTGCTTCCTCAGCATGTTCATTGACCTTTCTCTTACCTGCTAGACAACTGGAGAACTGGGTATGTTTGGTGGGGGGTCATGTGGCTTAGGATGCACTGTGGCCACATTGTGGCACAATCTTATCAAAAGAATGAGGTGGTGCTGGGCCTATCATATCCACATCCATCAAATGCCCAGTTGCAGCAATGGAACTGGCCAAAATAGTTTCAATACTATTGGGCACAGCGGATTCATTACTGACTGCTGGTCTGGTGGCAATGGCAGAGTTAGTGATGATGGTAGCATGCCTGGTGAAAGTGACAGAGTCAGTGGCAATGGCCAAGTTAGTGATGCTGGTAGCAGGCCCAGTGGGATCAATGGATTCAGTGGGGGACCCACTGGAAATGTCAGGATAATATGCCACACTCACAGATGGTGTTGAAGAAATCTTTGTGAAAGCAAATTTCCCAGACCAAGAACAAACAACTTGTCCTAGAGGCAAGGAAAAGCTTTTCCAACAATGCCCTCCAAATTTTATCAGGCAAGCTGTTAGATGCAAAGGCAATTGAGGAGGCAGGGGCATATTTCAAGGAGTCACAGGCAAGAAAGGAAGCCCAGGAGGTCAACAAGGGCCATGCAGCAGGAGGAGTAGCAGGTCCAAGTTCAACATTGGATCCTTCAACTTCAGAAATTTTTAAACAGATGTCAGCAATTAATTGATCTGCAAATGGTTGCAGCAGATCTGGTTATACCAGTAGGTCTGGTGTCCACAGTAGCTCTGCCATCCCCAGCAGGTCCCTCATCAAAACTTGGTAGAGTATTGGCATCATGTCCATTGTCACCAGTGGAGCCAGTTCCAGGAAAGAACCTTGTGCAATGCCTGCCAGCTTGTCCTCAAGAAAACATGCAGTCTCACTAGGAATCACAAGGAAGAGGTCTGGAGGAACAAGAGCAAGAAGGGAAAGAAGGAGAAAATGCAGAAAAAACCCAAGTCTGCTGAGTATGTTGAGGTAAGTGTTGATTTCCCCAACTGAAATCATTTACTGACAACAGACAGAACTAACACCAGTTGCTGGGCCATCAACAATCTAGCTGGCAGATATGCCAGCAGCCAGTGAAAAGTGAAGGAGAAAGGAACAGATGGATCTGCCAGCAGCCAGCATAAAAGGAATGGAGCTGTCAGGTTCCACTGATGACAGGGGCTCAGCTACACTGGCAAATCCTTACTAGGTGGACGTGATGTCCTGCACTTATAACCAAGCATCTGGGATTGGCACAGAGGGACTTGTGAGGGGGAGCTAGGGGGGCAGTCCGAGCAAGTCCAAAGTGGTTTGGGGACATCTAAGACCAAGTATACTAGTTGTTGAACCTGGACAGGTGCCAGAACAAGTTTGTGGGCATGCAAATAGAATGTGGGGTAAGTGGAGGCTTTGTGGTTGATGAGGGTGGAGCCAGAGTTTGACGGGAGATCACCAAGGTGTGAGGGGTTCCTGGGCCAAGTAGGGAGCAAGGTCCGGAGTTGCTGTAAGAATGTTTGGGTCATAGCATGCATGCAGAGTTCATACTGACATTGGAGATGAGAGGAACTTAGGAAGACAAAGGAAATATACACAGTCAAGATGAGACAGAGACAAGGCAAGACAAGACAGGAAAAAGAGATAGATTTCAAACTAAAAATAGAGACAGTGACGAGATGAAAGACAAGACATAGGAAACCAGTAAATGCAATATCAAGACTAAAGTACTAGGGGTTACTCTACGACTTATATACCTACTACTGGGTGGTTCCGGAGAGCAGAGGATATGGCAGCAGGCTCAACAGAGCTGTGCAGAGTCAACGGTTGTTGGGTGTGATCTTGGAGCAGGCCGCAGTGACATTCTGATGGGATCAGTTGGAAAGTGGATTGTTTTGGGGTCAGGGGAAGCCTTGGGAGTCCAGGGGAATTCAGGGGATGCATCAACTGCTGCAGAGAAGGTGTTGGAGTTGATCAAGAAACCATTGGAGTTTGCTGAGGAAGTGTTAGAGTTGCCCAAAGTGGGTGCAGAGGGTGGGCGAGGGTTGGGGAGTTTGGCAGAGCATTGGGGGGGCTGGGGGCAGTGTCAGGGTCTAGGGAGTGGGTCATGACAGGAGCAAGCAGACCTGCTGATAACAAGTGGAAAGGGAAAGGGCAAGCATCAGACAGATCTGGCCATCTCCACCAAATCTGTCAAAGCCATCCCTTCACAAGCTATGGTGGGGTTGAACCAATGGCTCAATTTCATCAATGAAGGAATTGAGGTTGTATCAGAAGAGATGAGGTCAGGATTTGTGCTAGCTGAGGAGATGAGGTTTACAGAGATGGAGAAGATGCTCTGGCAGTACAATATGATGCTGCAAGCACTCAATGAGCATGTGAACATCATTGACATGAGCATTGAGGGCATGACATCTGACCTCAATAGGACAAAGCAAACTGCTGAGGCTCATGCTGGGCATCTCATGCAGAGCAATGTCAACATTGTTGCACTCCAGAGCATGGTTAACAACCTTCAAAACCAGCTTCAAACCTCCTCCTCCTCTTCTGTCCAACCAGCCTCCAGCACCAGCAGCCTTCCACCTGCACCAGCTTCTACTCTGGCACCCATTGCTGAGGCAGAAAAGCCCAACAATGATGAGGCTGCCCAGCCCAAGAAGGATGAGAGTGAGATGGACCATGCCACCACTGTAGCCATTTCTGTTGATTAGTCTGCCATTGCTAATGACTCTGCTCTCATCAGCAACCCTGTTGCTATTGTGACCAATTCCACAAATATGGTTGCTCACCAATTGTTTAACCCTACCCTGGAGATCTGACAAGTCTCCTCTCAAAGCAGAGACTAACACAGAGTTCTCAGTATTGTAGAGCTGTTGGAAAAGGACCTCAGTGGATGGAGACATAGCATAGCAGACAGCAATGAGTGGATGAGCAGTGGCTGGTGAGAAAAAGAGGACTTGAAATTCAAGAATTTGAAAATTAGGGTCACATGCATCTGTTGATTTACATATACTGTCCAAATGCAGTCTGGCTACCACAGAAGGTTGAATTGGATGCTTTGATGACATTTTGATGGCTGCCAAAGAAGATTGATGCCTTCCAAAGATTTCTGATCCTATATACTGATGCATTCCCAAGCATCTAAAAAAACCATGACCAATATGATGTGTTCTCCATTGATTTTGTTCAACTGGCATAATGCTGTGTTTCTGCTGTTTCTTGATTGTTATTTCTGCAGTTCAAATAGATCTTCATATCACTTTTCATTTAAGTGGCTTGTTGCCAGTGGTGGTACTGGCTTTGGCCACCCCCTGTTTTCTCAGCAGCTTTCTGATGGCACTAGGCAGATACATTCCTGAGCATGGATTTCTTCACAAGCAGCAGCAGCTAGTCATGAGAAATGGCCAGCAGCCAGATCCACTGCCAGTCTGCTGACACCAGCAGATTTTAGTGTTGAGTAGGGCCAGTCACTGTTAAATGTAATTGCAATGGACTCAGTAGTAATTAGCAGCTCCAGATCCTGGTCAAAGGACTCCACTGGATATGTATAGTATGGCACAATGTATGGCCTCCACAGCACCCATATAATATGCTACATTGTGGAGATTCTACTATAGTGTAGCAGACTCTGCCAGTGATGTAGAATACAATCCAAAGTGTGCTCTGCTGTAATGTAGGATACACTACATATGTATGTCTCTATGTGGGCCAAGCAAGCTGCCTACTCCAATGGCCTTCAGTTATGCCTCACATTCCAGGATGGCCTGCATCCTGCACTGGTGTAATGCATTGACAATCTTGTGGAGGGCCACTCCAATGACAAAAAGATTGCTTTGTAGTATGAGGTAGCCTGGAATCAGTAGCAACTCATGGAGATTTGATGGGAGCTCCACCACATGCACCCCATGCTGCACCCCACACTAGTCACCAGCCTCTGATACTCTGCACCTGCTTGCCCAGCACCTGCCCCTACTCCAACCATCCCTGCACCATGCTCCTTGCTGCCAAGCATCTCTATGGAGATAGATGCAGTCCAACAGCTCTGCACTGCACTGTTACTGTGTTAGAGATGCAAGAAGCCTAGGCATTTCACATGACACTGCCCCTTGGATCTGGAAGTGTGTTACCTCTCCATGGTGGAGCAGGAGAAACTCCTCCTGCAATTGCTGGCCACAAAGGATGCTGCTAGAGCTACATTGCCAGATGAGTGGACACTGGAGTTGACCCCAGAGATCTGCACTTGCACATCACCCCCAGAACTGGAGGAGAATTTTTAGTCAAGCAGTGGATGAGGTGTACACCTCCATTGCTGAATACTAACAGGTTCTCATGTCTGTCATTAAAAAATAAAATAGCTTTTCCCAATGCCCCTCATTCTAAGACAAAAGAACCTCAATGTTCTCCTCCATATATACAAATACCAACTCTGGAGCCTCTGCCAAGTCCCCCAATGTTAGCTAGGGTCTGCTGGCACTGCCCCACCTGGGTGTGCTGAATGCCCTGGCAGTACATCATGGCTTCAAGCCTGTCTGCCAACTCCCTGCACCTTGACATGGAGATAGAGACCATAGGCACCTAGCAAACCTGCAGAGTCACCACTCTCCTAGATAGTGGAGCAACAGGACTGTTCCTGGACTCAGGATTTGTCAAATGGCATGGCCTGACCATGCAGCCACTCCCCAATTCCATTCCAGTCTTCAACATTGATGGAATGCCTAACAAAGCAGGTGCCATCAGCTCCATAGTCAACCTCATCCTCCATTATCAAAACCACATGGAGCATGCAGTCTTTGCCATCACCAGCTTGAGCAGACAGGACATGATCCTCAGCTTTGCATGGCTCTGCAACCACAACCCCAAAGTAGACTGGACCAAGGGTGAGGTAACAATGAGCAGATGCTCTTAGGAGTGCTCTGCCTGCACCACTGAGGCCAAGGAAGAACACCAAGCTCAAGTTCAAGAGCACACAGCTATCCATGTATGTTGTATTGGGCCTCTCTCTTTCATGGACCTGAACCTCCTGGACTCCCCACTCCTAGCATTCCTCTGTAGAGAGGCCCTCTACAAGGATGACCAGAGTAGTGGTGGAGCCCTGGAGAAGGAAGGCAGAGAGGAGTTTGGCAGTGTACATAAACCAGAGCTCCTAGAGGAAGTGGTAGAGCTGAGGGACCAGATCTATACTACCACCTTATGTCTGGTGCCTTCCATTGCAGAGATCTGTGCTAGCCAGACCACATCCCAGCAGCTGGCCCAGGCATTCACTGCTAACTCCACACCCCAGAGTTCTGGGATGTTGTACCCTCTTACCATGCATTTGAGGATGTGTTCTCCAAGGCCTTGTTTGACTCACTTCCAGAGTGCAAGCAGTGGGACCACACTATTGAGCTATTGCCTGACTCTATGCCTGCTAGCTGTAGGGTCTACCCATTAGCACCGAGAGAGCAGGACAAACTCAATGCCTTCCTGCAAGAGAATGTGGACTCTGGTTGCATACACCCTTCCAAATCTCTGGTCTTCTTCATCAAGAAGAAAGACAGCTTGCTCCAACTGGTTCAGGATTACCAGGTAACTGCTACCCCTGACCCCTCATCTCCAAGCTCATCAACAATCTCTGGAGTGTGCAATACTTCACTGAACTGGATGTCTGGTGGGGCTACATCAACATGTGTATCCAGAAGGGAGACAAATGGAAGGCTGCCTTCCAGACCAACTGGGGTTTATTCAAACCTCTCATTATGTTCTTTGGACTCACCAACAGCCTAGCCACCTTCCAGACAATGATGAATGACATCTTCCAAAACCTCATTGCAGATGGTGTAGTGTGTATATACATTGACAACATTCTCATCTACACCAAAACACTGGAAGAAAACCACTGCACCACCTGCCTTATCTTGGAATGTCTCCACCAGCACTAGCTCTACCTTAAACCAGAGAAGTGTGAGTTTGAGCAGACCTGGATCAAGTATCTTGGCCTGATCATCTTGCACAGAGCCACAGAGATGGACCCAGTAAAGGTAGCAGGCATGGTGGGGTGGCCAGAGCCCAAGAACAAGAAGGAGGTGCAGGCATTCCTAGGCTTTGTGAACTTCTACTGGAGATTCATTGATGACTTCTTGCATCATGCCTGCCTGCTATTCAACCTCACTATGAAGGACATTGTGTAGCATTGGAGGCCTCCAGAGCAGACAGCCTTCAATGCCCTCAAGCAGGCCATGACCTCAGGACCCATCCTCCTTTTCTTGGATGATAACTCCTTCCAAGTAAAAGCTGACAGCTCTAACTTCACTACCAGGGCTGTTCTTTCATAGCAGTCCCCAGAGAATGGAAAGTGGCATTCAGTGGCCTTCTATTCCAAGAGCCTGAATGCAGTAGAGTGGAAGTACAAGATCCATGACAAGGAGATGCTGGCCATCATCCAGTTGTTTGAGGAGTGGCAGCACTTCCTGGAAGGCGTGTGGCATAAGTTTGAGGTCTGAACAGATCACAAGAACCTTGAATACTTCCAGACAGCCAAGAAGCTCAACCACCAACAGGTCCAATGGTCCCTTTACCTAGCCAATTTTGACTTCTCACTGCACCACAAGCCTAGCTAGAGTATGGGGAAACCAGACACCCTGTCCCAGAGAGTGTACTACAGCACTGAGAAAGAGGACAACAGCAACATTGTGCTCCTCCAGCCTGAGCTGTTTGCAATCTGAGCTATGGAAGGTTTAGCCATTGAGGGAACAGAAGTAGACATCCTCTGGGACATCCAGCAGGGCAACTGGAACAGTCAGCAGGAAGAACTCATTGCTTAGGCAGCTCAGGTGCTAAAGTTAGAACATACCACAGGTGCCAAATTGGTCTGTGCAAACAAATGGGCTCTTTGAGATGGGATCTTGACCTTCTGGGATTGTATCTATGTGCCCAACACTCTGGAGCTCCACCAGAGAATTGTAGAGCAACACCATGACTCCCACATCACTAGGCACCCCAGACAATGGAAGATGTTGGAGCTGGTATTATGGAATTACTGGTGGCTCCAGATGTCCTAGTATATTCAGTCCTACACTAGTACATGTGATCTCTGTCTCCAGACCAAGCCCCAGCACTGTGTCCCCTCTAGACAGCTACACCCATTGCCCATGCCTGCATTGCAATAAAGCATTGCCTCAGTGGATTTCATTGTAGAGCTCCCCAATGCCCATGGTTACAACATAATTATGGTGGTGGTGGACCTGTATGGCAAGCAAGCACACTTCATTCTGACTCACACCACCTGCTCCACTAAAAGCACCATGAACCTGTACTGGAGGAATGCCTGGAAGCAGCCTCCCTGATGCCTACATCTCTGACTAGGGGCCACAATTCATAGCAGACTTTACCAGAGAACTCTACTAACTACTTGGCATGAAGCTTCACACCTCCACTGCCTACCACCCACAGTCCAATGGCCAGACTGAATGCATAAACCAGGAGTTGCAGCAGTATCTCTGCCTCTTCTGCAATGAGCACCAGGACAACTGGGATGAACTTCTCCCCAACACTGAGTTCCAATACAACAACCACATTCATGCTTCCACACAATTCTCCCCATCCTTTCTCAATACTGGACAACACTTGTGCATGGGCTTTGAACCCCAGGCCTCACCTTCAGAGAATGAAGCAGTAACCAAGTTTGTGGACCAAATGAAGAAGTCACAGGAGGAGGCCTGAGCAGCTCTGATAAAAGGCAAAGGATGACATGGCACAATACTATGGCTATGGAAGGGCTCTGGAGTGCAAATATCAGCCTGGGGATCAAGTCTACCTGGATGCCTATGATATTATAACTACCCAACCTTCAAAAAAGCTGTTACACTGCCAACTAGGACCTTTCACAGTGGAACAACAGGTAGGGCCCCTAGCCTACCAACTCCAGCTCCCCACAGTGATGTGCCAGCTTCATCCCATGTTTAACATGGTCAAATTGACTCCAGCCTGAAGAGATCCTATTCTGGGACCATTTCCACTGCCTCTGCCACCTCTGGTGGTGGTCAACAGTAATGAGGAGTATGAGGTGGAGTAAATTCTGTATCGTTGTTTATTCTGGCAACAACTACAATACAAGGTGAAGTGGAAGGGATATGGGATTGAGGACATCTCCTGGGAATGGCAGGAGAATGTACATGCCCTGGGGCTCATCAAGGAGTTCCACAGGAAGCACCCAGATGCTCTGCATGCCATACAAGGAATCTATCCTATTTCACCAGTGGACAGAACAATCAGGGACTTTCTCTACCCCACATGTCAAGACGCTGTGTACTAGAGGGGGGGTGATGTCAGGGGACTTCCATTTCCAACCTCCACAACTTGTTCCAGTATCTCCACAGCTTGTTCAACATCTCCAGGGCTTGTTCCAGAACCCTGGAGATCTTTAGAGACCTGCAGAACTTTCCATATTACCTCACCAATCATCTTCCTAGAGTTAGGGCTAGCTCTGGCCTTCTGAACAGTCATTCTCATGCCTCTGCCACCCACTGATGTGCCACACCAAGCAGCAGAGATCCTTAGACTTGTTCTCTTTGGATTCCCCTCTACTAGGTGATTAGTTACAGCTTGTATCTTCATCTACTTGCTAATATACTTTGGATTCCCCTCTGCTAGCTGCATGACTTAGATCAGCTGCCTCAGAGGTTGCCCTTACACTCAGGGCCTGTCTCCCAGATGCTGAAGCTTGACTTCAAATCAAAATTCCATCACAACCTAGTTTGCTGAGAGAACTGGCCACTCCTTGGGTTTGAATGGCTCAGGCAGTTCTGTTATAACATTATCCTCACATTCAGTGGCAGGTCAGCTCTGTACATCTTCAACATCTTCATATAAGTGCTGTGCTGGATACTCCAATGTAATATCCCCACATGTATATGGCACTTCCTTGACAACTTCCTCAGTATCTTCTTCCTGTCATCCTCACCTTGCAATCTTGTTGGTGATTCTCTAAAGTGGGCTGCTCACAGCTTGGGCTCACTTTCCAGTCTTCAAAGGGCATAGAACCTGCAACCTGCATTGAGCTTCCAGGGCTGCAACTTGACTCCATCTCTATGGAGGTTTGCTTACCTCCCATAAAGTTTTGGCAGCTCATATCTAATTGGGTATAACATTGGTCATGCACCCTCTGCAAGCTGGAAGTACTCACAGGCTTCCTACCACTCACCTTTTGAGTCATTCTCATTTTACATGCCTTCATCTGCAGTCTCTATGACTTTGCTACCACCTTCCCTCCATCATCCACATTCAGCTGATGCCACATCCCTAAGCAAGCTCACCAGAACATCTCATAGTGGCATGCCATTGCACTAGCATGGAACAGGGTCCACATGATCAGCCCCTCCAGATACCAAATCAATATCTTCACAGATGCAAGCAGCTCCAAAGGCCTAGAATGGCACTATAGGATGTGGTGGTCCATAGTACAGTGCCCATTATGCCTTTGCAAGGAACACATACAAGTCAAGAAGATGTTTGCCATGGTGCACACAATCTTCTGCTGGGGTGAGTCTCTGCATGGCTGTCATGTTATCTTCCACATTGACAACAAGGCCATATTCAACATGATCTGCAACCCATCACTTAGATCCCTGCCTACCATGAACTTTGTACAAGGGTTGGTCACTTTTGCATGCTGTCTAGACTTTTCCTTTTCTTCTGAGTGGCTCTCTTCTACTGCTAATTCAATTGCTGATGCTGAATCTCAATTTTCCTTCTCTTGCATATTCAAAATTGCCCCATGACCCAATCAGAAGCCTAGCTCAAAGCACTTCTGCATTGGTGGTATGAACACACTTGACACCTGTTCCAAAACCATTGCATTCTACTTATGCACTCATCTGTGGAAAAATCTTCAGTTTCAGGTGTACATGAAACTGTGCACTCCATTCAAGGCCCTCTGCAATCTTGTGCTTATAAGCCATTCATATTGATAATTTCATCCACAGTAGTCTTGCACATCACTATATTTCTTATGAACTATATCTATTGATTGCTATTGAAGTTGAGGGTCCCCAGTCCTATACTCCTTCCAAATCCCTTGCTTGAATGCAATGTAGCAAATTCCAAGACAAACTTTTTGTTAATCCATTATTCAATTCAGAAAACTGTTCACTCATTGATATTAATATTATGCTAGCTGACCATTTCAGGATTATTGCAAGGCAACCTGGTCCTCCTATGTCATAGTCTACTGCATTGACCCTGCAGTCTGTGTCACACAAATGGTTGCTTTGTGGTGATGACTGATCCAGCATTAGTTGATGCTAGGTTGTTCATAGCCAAATTTTTTAGCATAGCCCATTGTTGATGGTCTATTGCAGCCTGACATGCCACATGATTGTAGGCCTTGATGCACCCAAAACAAAAATCTCTCAACTTGTCTTACTGGGCAGTACTAGGGGAGCATCACCAAAAACAACTAGGGAATGTTGTGGATTCTGATGGCTCTTGTAACATTTGGTAGTACCATGCATGAATATAGTGATATAAAAAAAATAATTGTAGGCTGTCTCTCCAGACTACTGGAGTGCCTGAAGCAAAGTTAATGCTTCATTAACAGGGAAAACCAGGAGCAACACTGGTTGCCCCACCAGAGGCAATGGAAAAACTGAGGACACTTGTGATGTAGCCTCTTCCTCTAGTGTTACTCAGCTGCCTCCTGTGCTGAAAGAGACATGAATAGATGGGTCTCATGTTTTCCTCAAGTAACCATTGGATCACAATGTTTTACACATGCAGCTAAGCAATTTCATGATGAAGTCTTGGTAAGCTCAATCTTGTCTTGATAAAAAACCATGATCCTCCACTAAAGGATCTCATGTGGGTGAGCTTTGGCATCTGTGTCAGAGGTGTTTACAACACCCTCTGGGATTGTCTCAATGAACATGGACATCCAAACCCCCAGACTACTTGGAGTAGTACAAAGTGCAAATGCAGCTTGACCCTGGCCCTCTTGGAACCACTGTGCTACTCCATGATAAGAATGGCAGGAGATCCATGAGGTTTCCTGATGCGCATGAAGAAGGACCTGAATCCTTCCTCCAATACTAACATGGATGTGTACAAAGGTTTCTTTTCCCTTTGTCTATGAGTGTTGGCTGTACTGTGGGTTCTACCCTTGATACAGTCTGTCAAAGGATACCCTCCTTCCTTCAGTGGCAACACCACTTGGACCCACCAGAGCTGGTCTAATAGGAGTAGCTGCTGGGAGCCCTCCTGGCCTCACCACACACTCTCTACCCATGGCATGTGGTGACATAGAAAGTGATGTTATTTCATGGGAAGCAACAAGTGTTGCTCCATTGAAGTTTTGGCAACTGGGTTGAATGCCTGGTCCTTGATGGTCATAATAGTGCCCATTGAGGCAAGTAAATATAGAAATTTTATCATTCTGATCATATCTTGTGGCAGTGAACTTCTTGTTCAGAAGTTCAGTATGGTTTTGCAGCACAGGTTGATGCAAGTTTGACTTAAAAAATGTAATGTTGCTATTATGGAGCTGTTAGACAATTGGGTATTGGCTACATGTGTGCAAATAGCAAGGCAAGTCTGCCTTACATAATGCATTTACAAACACATGAAGTAGTGTCACATGATGCTACCAGATATGGCATGTAAGGGTAATAATAATAATATTATTAAATATGTGTCTTAGGCTTGGCATGCTATTGGAAACTGCAACTGCAGCTTAGCCCTTGCCCTTACAGGTACATGACACTACTACACAATGGGGTAGTCAAGGTAAGAGCTCCTTGAGGTTCTCCTATGCTCACCAGAAAGGACTTCAGTTCTTCCACCTGTACTGGTGTGAGTCCATACAAAGGCTTTTTTGCCTTTGTCTGCTGGCATCATCTGGTTCTACCCTTGGATACATCTTCTCATCTTGTCACTCCAGTAACAACACTACTTGGACTAGCCAGAGCTACTCTAACAGAAATGGCTGCTTGGAGTCCTCTTGGCATTACCATGCTGTCCCTCCACATGCCATGCTGTAACATTGCAAGTTCTGTGATCTAGAGTGGAGCAATGAGGGTTGCTCCATCTGTTGAAAGCTTGGCAGCTGGGCTGAAATCCTGGTCATCAATGGTCACAATGGTACCCATTGAAGAAGTCAAACATCAAAAATATCAATGTTGTTATTGGATTTTGTGGAAATGAACTTCTTTTCCAGAAGTTTAGTACAAGTCAACACTAGTTTGACTTAAGAAATGTAGTGGTGTCATTACAGTTCTTGCAAGCTACAATGCATGTCACATAAGTCAAAAGCAGTTAATTAGTTGTGACTGCATGTATGCAAGTAAGGTAATGCCTTACATCATGTAATACAAGTAACCAAATAGGTAGCACTACCAATGTTCAGCTGGTGCTTTGTACACCTCCATCCACATGATCATTTGTTGCCATATACATTATCACTACCATTCACCACACTAACACTAACTTCACCCCACCAATTGAAGATCAATCATCTGCAATTCACTCAACACTCTTTTCATTCATCCATATACACTGGTTTAAAAGGGGAGCATGTGATATGATAGAGTCTCTAAAGAGACTCTATTAGTAGCTTACCTTATCAATAGGTTATAGAATGACCATTCCTGATTATGGGGATGGAAGACAAGTTATTTGTATCTGGGAGTTTGTTTTATTTTTTTTTTCTTCTTTGTGATCACATTTTGTGCATTCCCATTGGCTTAAAGACCCTCAAATTACCTTATAAATACTTATGAGATGCAACAAGACAGTTTTCTGCATCTTGAACAATCCTCCAATTATCTGATAAGGTCTTAAAGCTGCAATGTCACATTTTGATCCCTTTGTTTCCTTGATACTCCTTCACAGTAAGTTGAAAGAAACCAAAATAGCAATTTCCCAGCTCCTCATTGCCTGTCGAACTTAGTCTCATTCCTTTACCATATTCTTATGGGAACTTAGCAATAGATGTAAATCTTTGACCAACATGGATTCTCTTGTTTACAAGACTCTCATCTCTCTAGAGTGCAAGCTACTTTTTCTATATACATCTTACTAATGGGAGGGCCTTCCAACCATTATTATTAAACACCAAACCCGTTGAAAATGATTGTTTTCTTCTTTTATTCCATGCCCTCCCTTCTGAGCTTGGGTGCAAGTAGAAGGGATAAGAGGTATCAATCCCCCTTGGCAGGAGGTATAGTGCCAGGGTGCAATTTGTTTGTTATCTCTACTCTAAGCAAAAGGTACAGGTGCAATGAAGCTGGACAACTGTTGAGGGATGTAGGCTGTCTATGGCTGTAGAAATCTAATGTTAGTAGTTTTTTATTGGTCAAATTAGTAATGGTGATCTACCTAAGGCCATGTGGTGGCCAGATATGACAAAAAAGGATTGGTGTATGGAAGGTTGAATTGGACCACTACCTGCATCAATGAAAAAAAACATTTTCAAGGTATGTTTTTCATTGATACTTTTTGAAATCACTGATGCAGATTGTAGATTAAAATACAATTTATGTACTAATTTGTATTTATGTTGTTACAGTCTTTGAAACAATATTCTGGTAGTCAAGCTATGGAATTGGGATGTAATGTGAGAATGCTAACACGTTGGAAAGTGGCAACTCCTCAAGGACAAGAATCCAGGTTGAGGATTCAGAACATGAGTACATTGTATGCTCTATCATCCATCAATTTCTGGAGATTTTTCAGATGTGATGCAAGCATGGTGGATGGATGATGGGATTGTAATTAAACTTATGTTCTTAAATGAGCAGGGAAGGGTTGTAATAGTACAAATTAGGCAGTCCAAGTAGAATGGCTATGCAGTAGTAGGAAAGAGTTATTGGAAGCTAGACATGAACAAAATATAGGTGCATCTATGTTTCTTAGTTTTGGATCAAGTAAAATTTTGAATTCATACATATCCGAATTTTGCCACACAGTGTTTGCTGCTTCCCAAGTTACATTAAGTAGTCAGCTTTTTTTGCTTATGTTGTACTAGAATCCGAATATCAGTCTGGCTTACATCGAGCAAATCTAACTACCATCAAAGCTATGTTACAAAGGGACCCTATAAGTGTCTCATATCACACACAAAGAAGAAACATTTGCCTCTTGGAATAATTGAACTATCTGATTATGAATTGACCTCACACGGCCAAAATTGGAGCTGACGCTCCTTGAGTCAGGTATTATTCCTAACCCTCGTTCTGCCATGGTTATAGGTAAATCCTTGTCAAGACGATAGCGCAGGACGAAAACTAGATCTTCTATTATTTTGTCAGAGATTGGGAAGCACACCTCAAAAGGTGTATCACGTTTCCAGGCCAGAATTTCAAGGATTGTGACAACAAGAAGGAATTGGGACCCTATGTTGAGTGGCTTCAGAAAATCTCGATTTGAGAGACATGGACAGATGACCTCAACCCATTTATCAACAATTGACAAATTGAACAACTGCCAAGGTTCATATCTTCTGAGTCTCATCACAAGCATCAAAAGCCTGCCAATGGTGCCCTTGTCCTCGAGTAAAGCTTCATATAATGATGCTAGTAGGCCAAATGGACCCTCATTGTAGGTTGCAAGCAACATCCAATTACAAGACCTATGCTCCTCCATTGGTATCACTCGGAGTGGAATGGGTCTAGCTGGGAGGGAAACCTCTGCAATACCAAGTAGTGATGATAAAGGATGAATCTCCCGGGACTGATATTGGACAGCTCTGAAACCCTGGTGATGTACAATGGGCATGTGTATTCCTGTTTCTCTGGCCGGAAAGCCACCCTCATCTCTTGTGGGACAGACTTCACCTGTAGACACCCAGGCTTCGGATAGATCTCTTGCATTTTCATTTACATAATAAGAAATTTCAGGAAGTGGAGGAAATACTTTGTGCATGCGCAAGTACCCAAGTATTTGGAGAGCTTTCAGACAAAGGAATTGGTCTCCTCTGAAGGGGGGGACTTGGTAATTTTGTAGTTGGCTTTCATCAAACAAATGAGAGTACCAGGATAAGAAACTATGCCAATAGGCAGCTCGGATGTCTGGTATCTGTTTAGACCATTGTAGTAGAACAAGAGCCTTGGACCTTGCCACACCAAAATATGCCTTGGCAAGGTTCATAACATCTAATTTTTGACTTTTAACTGAATCATCATAGTTTTGCAAGAGATTGTTAAGAATATGTTGCAGGTCATCAAGATCTCTCAAGGTCTGGTCAGCCTTTGTTGATAGATCACGAAAGGAGCTGATCCTATCATTGGCAGACTGCAGTTGATCATTTAGGCTACGATAATTAAAGATAGCCTCCAGACACATGGATTGTGTGGCTAATACATTATCATCTTTCCACAAAGGGCAAATTAATAAGGCGTGATATGATAGAGGACTTGATGAGTTTCTACTGAACTGGGGAACTGATGACATAGCCAACAATGCATCAATGCAAAGCATAGCTCGGATTTTCTGGCTTTTTCCATCCAAGTAACTGTGAACTGATCCATTACAGGTCATTAATAGACCCAAAATGCGGCCTTCAACCTCCTTTGCCGTCTCAGGCGTGTTTGTAAAAAACACTTCCCAAGCGTTGCGGCCATCATCTGTGTTCAAAAATCCAGGTATGGCTGCTACAAGCTTTTCAAGCTCGCTGTTATCAATGGTTCTATCATACAACCAGGAAACAGCCTGGATATTATTGTGTATAGACAGGTTGACTGGCGGCAATGCCAATGCTTCTCGTGCTTCTGCTAAGTCCTCCTGTTTTGTAGTACCAAGTATGGCAGCAATACATTGTTGTATCTTCCGAAGGAGAGCTGAAAAAGGTGTTTCATATGGGGTGGATGGGTCCCAGACTGGTGCAAGGGTGGCAGACATATAAAAGGTTAGGCACCCAGTAACAATAAACAAAACAAACCCCGCAATGATGCTGTCAAGTGTGTGCAAGAACACGCATAATCCAGCAAAGAAGGAAAACAGGGATAGATGAAGAAGCGATGGAATGTTATCAACAACATCATTCATCTTCCACTTGACACTGCCATGGAACATGATTCCTCTGATAGTTCCGCGCCGCTGGGGTTGATTGCTTTGGTGAATTCGCTGTAAATAATCCCTAGTCCACTGTTGGACAAGTGTTGCACACAAAGCTGCTGCAAGACTGCAGGAAAGGCTTAGGAACCAAAGGACATTGATTGTAATTGCTGAGACTGAGGGTTTGAATGATACAGTGGCCACAGTGGTGGGAAGGGGTATAGAAGATGTATTTAGAGATGCCCCGACAATTTGAATTGCTAGCATTTGCTCAAGGAGGTTGTTGGTAACATCACTGGAGTCAACTTGCAGGAGCTTATAGCTGTCAACGAGGAAAGCAGTGACTGCGGCAGAGAAAAGACCAGCCTGGAGAATGGTAGATAATTCGCATCCGAGACATGCAGATTAGAAACTCACAAAAATAAGGGTACTATCCATATCAGATTTCCAAGTTTCCGTGAGATATTTGTCATCCTGCTCGGCCTCGTTCACATAGAGGGTCCAAAATTGCTTTGCCTGCTCGTCATAGGCCGCACGAATGGAGGACTGTCGTCTGGGTATCTGCCTGACTGTTGGCTGAAAATTGTGCATAAGTAGTGAGAAACACATACGTCCTCATCACTTGTGAACTGCCTTGTGGTAGGCAAATTCTTGCTCTTCTTTGATAAAAGTATGCTGAGTGACGTGCCCATGCTATTTTCAAACAAAATTGAGTGGATCCTGAAGGTCTAAGTGTTGTCAAGGAAAGATAACAAGAACAACGGATTTGTCCGAAACACAGACATCAATTGCCACGGTCCATGATGATAAGAGGAAAGCTGTACAACTTTGATCATCAGTCATCTTCAAGATATTATCTCATCACTTTCACCTCATCTTAGAGGCCGAGTGTCATTTAGAATGTCAACTGATGATTTTGATTTTGCTTCATAGCCCGTCCATATGAAAAAATACCTCTCTGATATCACTGGGCAGGCCTTAATGTATCGGACACAAGAAAAAGGCCATGAATCCATCGTCGTGGTGCCGTGACAAGAATGAACTAAGTGCCATGAATCTGTAAAACATTGTGACTAGATACACGGCAGTGATACGTATTGGTGACGATTGTATAGTTTCATTGAAATATATTGGAATCTATTCCTACAATGTATGGTATGCTCATGGCACTCATAATGCTCACGGCTAACTCATAGTACCTCACAGCACCCACGGTATATACACGGCATTCACAGTACATGCATGAAAGTATATCGGAGTCAATTTCCGGTCTGGTTTCTAATCAAGGGATCATTCCTCATAACAATGTTGACATCAAGGTAAATCACGATTTGTAGCCTGCCTAAGAACCAATAGATAACTGGAAAGCAGTGTAAGGCTTAGTCGATTGCGCTATCCTTTGGTGACATGAAGGAAGGCACATGTCAGAGATCAGGTGATTATTTATATGGGATATCGATGAACTTGAAGGCCTGCGAGCGCCGAGACTCGCAGCAAAACGAAAAGCCGTGTTTGACGGATCATTGCTGTATTGCTGTAGTCAACATGAGTATGGCTTTGACAAATCATGCGTATACCTTGCGGGCGTAATACATACCCTGAACTTGAGGACTTGGTGACAAGTCTGAATTTTTGTACAAGTAATCACAGTGTCCGTTTATGTTATGGAAGAGTCGATAGAAGATATCCACGAGCAATCCTAGGCCTATAGTTCTTTCAGTTCCTCGCACCAAGGATATGGTATACCTGTATCAGAGTGTTGGTCATGTCATTCAAGGTAAGGCGATAGTAGTACCAACGACGTTGCTGTCAAGATAGTCGTTCAAGACCCATTGACGATGCCTCGGATACCATCATAAAATGTTTCAATAGAAATGACATTTTCAAGGAGCAATTTAGATCCCATAGCCGTGATCGAAGCCACAGACAATGCAGAGCAACGGATGCACCAACAAGGCCACCACATGCTGTGCAAGTGCTGTTAAGAAAAAAGCTAAGTTGCTCGCATGACTACCGCGGACCGTGACAACAACCATTACTGCCACCTGTACACAACTGCTTAGCATCCATATCATGATGCATGCTGAAGGCAGGGAAACTTGGACGGCCAAGATCCAACAGCAACTCTGACAAGTGGCCAAAAAAGGTCCGTGAGATTGACCTGAAAATCACCTTTCTGTACTTTCAAGGTTCTAAGTATTGTTTAATGGTATTGAAGAACTAGTTATCATGGGAAGATTCAAGGTTTTGATAATCCTGAATGTCATTTCTTAGGTCCACAAAAGTGCCGCAAGCTTCTGTCGCCAAATAATGTATAAGAGCCAGGGCTGTTCCTTATTGGGCCTTGCCGTAGCACATGTACAGTCTCGTGGTCAGTGATTATAAAGCCACATGTACAATGCTGCCGGACCCACGAACAACACAACCACTTGTCATCACATCCTTTATTCTGTCATGAGCGGAATCATTGTCCGCAACCGAAAACCCTTTGTTGTAGCACGACGAGTCTCTCGATCACCACGAGTGGATCCTAGTTGGCTCAAAAACATGCTAATTGTCCTTGACAGTATTCGTGATGCTCCTGACTTGCTACGTTTTCCAGATGTGCAACTGAGCGCAAGGATCGTGCACGACATGTTGTTGATAATAAAGGTGTAGCATAGGCTTTCCAACCAATCAAACTTTGAAGGGTAGCGCTCATACTCCATTTCCACAGACGGCACGCAAAAATCTCGATGATTTCGAAGGACTTTCTCAGAAACTGGTGAATACAATCCGAACCGTCCTGGATGCTGTCCGTATTTGCCCACAAAATCAAACCTTGCCATATGAATTGTGCCATCGTTGCTCAGGCTTTATGAAGTATATCAAGTTGAGTCTGTGCGGGTATGTCTTGACCAATATAATTAGGCAGCTGTCAGCCGTGCAGGCTTCGATCCACGAACTCGTCCGTCAAAATAACTCTTGGAGAAGCTTCCTGAGAACTAGGACGACTCTCGATGCTATTGGGCAGTTCAAGATGAAAGTTGATAGCATGCAATCAGACTTTACAGTATGTCCTCCTTTTGGCGATTCTCTCCATACCTTTTTCTCAGCTACTTCATAGCTGGAGTCTGTCATTCGCATTTATATGGAGGCGGCAAAGGACCAGCGACCACGTCAGATCGTTCACTGTCTTTACATTAATGATGCAATGAATAAGCACATAACTGTGCCGATGACTTGGTGTCCTAGCTTCAATGTACTAGATCTGTCTTATAAGAGCTAGATGAGTCCAAATTGATTCTGTCTATCTTTTTACAGGCCCTTGATAGCCTCATCAAATACCGATTTCGTGGGCACTCTGGATACAGCGTGGTTGAGACAGGTGATTTTTCTTTGACCCTCAAAAAAGCAGATGGGACACAGGTAGACCTGCACGAAGACAATTCTGACACATGGCTCCATTTCATTGAGCCTGGAGTTATCATTACCATGGATATCCTTTTCAAGGACAAGAAATATGGAGAGCCCAACAGTATGATGTGCCCATCCTGTCATAATTCATGTATAAGAGGCTTTTTTGGGGAGTATGTTGAGTGGTATGTGGTGTACCAATACATTTTATGGTATTCGTTCTGACTTTTTGTTAGCCCTCAGTGTGAAACAGTGATTGAGAATTGGATGGTTCTTGATGGAGATGCACCATTGTATGTCAACCAAGACAAGGATAAAGTGGCTACACCTGCTATGCAGATCGGACCATTGGTCCCATCCAACTTGCCAGCAAATTTGAACAGTTCGAGCACAGAGGGATTGCGTGTGAATGATGACAACTATGATCATCCTTTACAATTATTTCGCCGTTTTCGGGTTACCTCACATGGTAATGAGATCCTCAATGTCATTCATACTGCAATTTATATGACTTTCATATCTCCAGTCTATCATGTACTGCCTACACTTCACTCTACAGCACTGGAAGGATCCTCAGACGCTGTTGGGCATCTGTTAGAAGACAATACCATTGTAAATACCACTAAAGGTAAGGATGTGCAATCTTGAAACCTCCTGGTCCTGGCTTCCACATTTGCAGATTACCATGGAAGAAGCCCACTTCACCTTGCAGCACTGAGAGGACACTTGAACACTGCTCAACTTCTATTGAATCACAATACTCATGTGGATGCTACAGGTGAGGGATGTACAGTTCTTCAAAATCATTGGCCTCACTTTCATGCTGGTAGATGAATGGGAAGAAACTCCGCTTCATACTGCAACAATACATGGACACTTGGACATCATTAAACTTTTATTAAATCACAATGCTGATGTGAATGCCAAAAGTAAGGATTAACAATCCTGTCGATCATTGACCTAACGTCTACACTTGCAGACAGATGGAGATCAACTCCACTTCACAAAGCAATTGCACATGGACACTTGAACGCTGCTAAGCTTTTGTTAAATTATGATGCTGATGTGCATTGCAAAGGTGAGGATACACAATCTTGAAAATTCTTGGCCTAAATTTCACACCTGCAGATAATCATAAAAGAACCCCACTTCACCTTGCAGCAAAGAGACCAAACTTGAATTTTGCTGAACTTTTGTTGAATTACAAAGCTGATGTGCATGCTAGAGGTGAGGATGTAGCACAATCCTGAAAATCCTTGTCTTGACTTCCAGACATGTAGATTACCAGGGAGCAACCCCACTTCATTGGGCTGTACGGCTTGGACACCTGAAGACTGTTCAATATCTTTTGAGTCATGATGCTGATGTCCATGCTACAAGTGAGGATTTGCAGTCTTGCAAATTCTTGGCCTGACTTTGCTCCTTGCAGACAACAGAGGAAAAACCCCACTTGACTATGCATGGTGCTATGACCACTCAACTGTTGCTAGTTTTTTGCTGGATAACATGAATACTCCAAGATGGTAAGGCTTAGGAGGGTTGTAACTTTTATTCTGTATTAGCTGACCCTCTCATGCATCCTTCCAGTAGTTGAATGATGGCATGATAGGGGAGTCATTCCCATCCAGAATATCACCACAGTGGAATATTTGGTACTTGTATATCAGTCCAGATTAATGCAAAACTTTGAGCGTTGTTATATCTAGTCTTGAGATCAGAAACAACAGTTCATCATGATATGCTCATGAGTACTTCTAGAATATGCTGCAGACTCTTCGATAGTAGGCCAAAGTGGATATGCAATTGTCAGACCATTGGAAACAATCAATGTTATTTACAATAGAGAAAATTGGTAAGGGGAGGATTAGTATAGATCTTCTTCGACCACCTTTTATTGTGAATAAGGTGTGGTCTATTCAACTTTCTAATGACGTCCAAATCTATGTCTAATGTACAATCAAAAACTCTCCGCCACGACGTCCAACGCCTGAGTCACATCCTGAATCAAATCCTCGACCTCCTCGACCCCCACACTCAACCTAACCAAATTGCCTCCAATCCCCAACACCGCCCGCTCCTCTTCCGGTACACTCCCGTGCGTCATCCTCGCCGGATGTTCCGCAAGACTCTCCACCCCTCCCAAACTCTCCGCAAGTGTAAACAGCTTCGTCGACGTCAAAAACTTCTCTGCCTCCCTCTCCCCTCCCCTGATTCTGAACGACATCATACCCCCATACGGGAACCCATGCTCACGCGTTGAAGCGGGGAGCGCACTGTCAATCCATGTTTTTGCGTGGGGAGACAGGCTGGAGTACGCAAGATCGTTACGTGAGTGGGTGGCGAGGCCGGGGTATATGACCTCCTGCACGACGTCCGTGCGCTTCTCGAGCACCCGTGCGATCTTGAGCGCGTTGAGGCCGTGAGCCTTCATGCGCAGGTGAAGAGTTTTGGCGCCGCGCTGGGCGAGCCAGCAATCGTGCGGGCTCGGTACGGCCCCTATGGCGTTTTGGAGGAACTTGAGGTGAGCGTGGAGCGCGTGATGGTGAGGTGGGAGGATGAGGGCACCCATGAGGACGTCAGAATGACCGTTGATGTATTTTGTGAGGGAATGCAGGACGATGTCGGCGCCGAGGAGAAGGGGGGAGGTGTAGAACGGGGAGAGGAAGGTGTTGTCGACGAGGAGGAGAGGTGCGGCAGGGTGCGAGTGGAGGAGCGAGGAGAGGCGTGGGATGTCAATGAGGCGGAGGGTTGGGTTTGTCGGGGATTCGACCCATACAAGCTGTGGAACATTGAGTGGCATCGCAAGAATGCACTGACGGACGGACGGACCTTGGTGTTTGGCCGGATTGCACGCAAAATTGTCTTGTCATCCGCGTTCTCGAGATCCAAAAATGTAGTCTCCACGCCCTGCATTGGACCTGCAACTTTTGTCATATACCTGAACGTCCCGCCATACACGTCGTTGACGCTGACTATATGGGCGTCGGGGCCAAGTGACTGCAAAACTGTGGCTGTCGTTGCGGAGCCCGAGGCAAAAGCGAGTGCGTATGCGCCACCTGCTTCAAGAGACGCGAGGGTCTGTTCAAAGGCATCTCGATTGGGGTTGCCTGAGCGCGAGTATTCAAAGCCCTGGTGGGTGGCGCTGAGCTCTCAGCTAAAATAGATGTAATCACCGAGCTCACCTGATGCACGCCAATGGCGTCCTGCTTATACGTCGTGCTGAGCGAGATGGGAGGAATCACAGCACCCGTCTCCTTGTTTGCAGCAGACCCAACGTGGATCGCGCGAGTGCCAAATCCGAGTAGCTCGCCATGCTTAAGGTTCTTGTTGGGGACGCCGCTGCCCGTAGTCTGTGGGTGGCCATTCACAGCAAGTGAGGGCGACATGATGGTGTAGGAACGAAATGAAAGGCGATCGGGGGTTTATAAAAGCATAAGTAACATATTATAACAGCAGTTGCATTATGGTACGGGGATGATTCAGAATGGCGAAATAATCCGTCTTACTTATCAATCTCGTCACGTGTGCGCTTGGCGTTTGCAAAGGAGCCGTCATGTTTTGTCAGCTGAGACGGCTGTCCTAAATTTACAATCCTTCCGACGATTGCACCCAATATTCCACACCTAACTCCAGTTGACTTCGCGTCGCCCCGCACAAACCTCGCACAACTCTTCCTTCCTACTTCCTTGGGACATGTTAATCCTCAAGTTCCGTGAGTACATCACGAGGCTCTTGTACGGCAGGATCTTGTTTGTTCATATGGATTGTCCGTAACCTTATAACTCTAATTCAAATAGCCCGTGACTGTGACTTTGCTTCGAATCTAGCTCTCCTGAGTGCTTCGACTTCTTTGATAAGATCCCCTCCAGGTGGCGTTCTAGCACAACTCGATCTTTGGAAAGAGTTCCTTGTTATTCATCCAGGTTCCCAATGCGTTATGGTCAATACTACCACTCCTCAACTATCCGTATGCATATCTAGAGACGTTGTTAAACGGCAAATACTTTGATAACGTGCCTTCCTTACGTTCATAAGTATGACAGACTCCATCCTCACCATATGGCAGGAAGCCTTAAGCCTTCCACATGATTACTCTCCAGATTGAAGCGACCAATCACGCCATCACTATTCCCGTTTATCCCCTCAGAGTTGTAAAATCAATGCACTCCATTCAGCCAGAAAGTCAATCAGAGTGGGTGGTGGACAAGAGAGGGGGCAAGTATCCTGTGCTCCTTCTCCCAGTTTTCACCGTTCTCGGATGGATCATGCGTATCATCTCTACCAGGATATCTGTCCGAAAATTTCTTGTTCCATTTGGTATTGAGTTTTTATTTTGCCTTCGCCCGGGGCATTGATTAACTACGGTCATGGGGAACGATTACCTCCATACTTTTATATGACATGGTACATTCGACAATTTAGGTATTCCGCGTCTCTTATGTATCGGATTTATGTAATTCATGTATAAGCCCCGGGTCAGTCAATTGACATTTCCATACATTACACAGGTGCCTTGTGCGGCCGCCGCTACGTCTATGATGATGTGCGTTGTGATTCACTCAAATCATCTCAAGTTTCGGAATATCTATGTATTTATTGAGTACTTTTGGAGCGGAATCTGTGCTGTGTATTGCTTTCTTGTGCTGGCACCCGGTTGAGGCAAGAAAAAGAGTTACACATGTCATGCGTTATTACACTGAAGGGGAATCGAACCCCTGCCGCTTGCTTCAAGGGCAACTTATTATCACCATGGAAGGCAAGCATGATAACCACTTCACCATCAGTGTCATCGTGAAATATACTAATGGAAACCGCCATCTGTCCCTTTACCATAGGTCGAAAATTCTCACCCCTACGTATTGAAACCAAGACTCCTCAAACAACGGATCAATGGCATACCTCATTGAATACGCAAACTGTCGTTTTTCTGATTTGACTTGCTCGCTCTATCGATTGGAGCTCTTCAATGGAGTCAAGGTCTAAAAGGAACCCGTACATAAAGGTCCTCCTATCTTTCACTTACGGAGCCCCCGCAACTCGTTCACGGATGACCATCTCCTATGGCTCTCTTTGCTTCTGGATTTGCACCCTGATAGACTTCTCATGCTCGTAAACAACGGTCATCCTTGCGATGTGTACTTCGCTTCGTCACTCTCTCTGCTATCCTCCTACCGATTGAACTCTGACTCACTGAATGGACCGAAGAATCTGTATTTTCAGATGCAGATGCATGTGGCAAAGTTCTTGGTGCTGGCGAAGGTACTAGATAGGAGTCAATTATGCCCAATATGCTAAGAGAGACGAAACACTCACGCAACGACGTTTACCAGGCCTTCGGCGCTTGGGCTTCGATGCTCCTGTATACCCTGAGATCCCAAGAGGTGTCATCGTGGATTTGAAAAATTGAGAGATTCAACTTCTGGATAATGTTTCTCCATTTGCATCGTGATAGGTCTTTCGAGGAGCAGCAGGCTGGAGCTTCTTCCCGCGGACGAGCGGACTTCCTTTCGAGTGCTCCATGTGTCTACTAGGATACTAGGATAACAACGACGAACGGACGACATATAAAACTCTACATGATCGTTTGCTTGCAGTGAATCATCCTCGTTCTTGCCTTGTATATTATCCAACTCGAATAAACTATGCATTTCTCCAGCCTTTTCGTCCTCTCTTCTCTCATCCTATCTGGTGTTGCCCTCCCAGCTATAAGCGCCGTATATATGCTTGATGACGTGAGACACAAGCTCGACAGTATTACGGCCAAGATCAATGCTTTCCCATCAAGGGGTGGGACATTCGAGGAGGCAATTGTATGTTCTAGTTATTAATAATGATCATAATAATGTAACTTCGCTACTAATACATGCCCGTAGGAAATCCACGGGTCCGGTGTATTGTTGCGTGTCGATATGGGAGAATACACCAGAGATCTATATGTGAGTATCATCTATATGCGATTTCTCGGATCTAGCGTATTTCATCTGATTATGAATTCCAGCGCTTCCATACTTTCGACAAAGCCGAGAGTCAGGACAACATGAAAGCCGCGAAGAGGCTTGAACGTAGTAGTGAAAAATCGCTCGAAGCCATTGCAAAAATGTCCATGCAAATCATGATGTACTGGCTATAATCACTCAAGATGTCGAGGCCGCTGCTTCGGCTTCTGACTCTTTCAATAGGGCGCTGACTGACCGTACCTATGTGTGTACAATCCATGAACCTTAATACGTTACTTCTGAAGGCTGACCGAGACATTCCAGCCACAACTTGTTCCGGAGGCTGAGGCTCTGGGGGACAGACTTGCAAAAAAGTTCACAGCTGCGATTGCAGCTCTCAAGAAGTGAAAAGGGTGTCGGGCCATGAATGTCAACTCTACTTAGCACGCCCTAGTAAATATCTATCATGTCAAATGAGATTCATTATTGTTCGTACGGGAGTGGAACTTGCCACCCCCTCCAAACTCAGTGTGCACTGTGAAGTAGTTCCAAATTGTAACATGATACTACCTATGTACAATAGGTTGGTACACTTGTCAAGAAGCTCAACAGCATTATGATGGTTTTACAACTGGAGCTTTGTGGTCGGTGCATATATTCTGTTAAGAATGTGCATTCCTCTCCATATTCGACGGTGTGGAAGGAGGTTGGTGGTATTGGCATCAAGCATATTAAAACTCCGATTCACACCAATTTTACCGTCGCATCTTTGATATAAACCAATGGTTTCCCACCGAGTATGGAACCATATCCCATTAAGCAGGGACTTAAATAAGCTTGAAACAGTTGAATTATATTATAAATTTGTGATTCTTAATAAATCTAGCCTTACCGTGGTCCGTATATTGATGCTTCACGGCCCTAAATTTGCCGTACCGTGCCCGTGCCGTGCCCGTCGAAGGTTTTGGAATTTATGGTAACCGTGGCCGTGTTTCCACAGTACGGCACTGTTATGGTTGCCGTAAACGTTTCGTGTGTACCCCTAATCACAGAGGGTCGCGAACCAAACCCTTTTGGTACCCATCATGTATCACAACCCAAAACCCCCTCAACATCCACACCTCGATTATTATACTTACACATTGTGTCTTGGTACATACAATCTAGTCTATATCCCTCTGGGAATTGTCATACTTATGCAATTGTACCTAGGTCCTGCTATATAGTCAGGATTCCAACATGTCCCTGTTGAATTTGGGACGAAACGTTCATTGAGATTAGGCCCACAGATACTTGTTCAATCTTGCTTGAGATGGCCAGATGAGAATTTTCTGCAGAAAATCATAATCACACATGTGCGAAATGATCTGATATACACTAAAGCATCTTGTAAAGGAACTATGTATAGTGGTACATCTGATGGATATTGTCTCAGGCTATTGTGTCAACGTTTCCATGTATATCAACTGAGAGGTCTAGAACTTCTCAGAGAACAGAAAATAAGGATCACCATCAGAAAGAAGGATTCGATTTTCACATGAGATGAGTTTAACTCCTCAACACGCGCAAATCATGGAAATCTTTTTTTTTTTGATTGAGTATGTACCCCTGGGAACTCGTAATGACTCGTTGCTAAACTTCAAACGCTCAGCCACCGGCCATTGATGGGTAAAAATAGACGATTGGGACGTGTGACGCGAGGCTGCTGATAGAGCAGATGTCGAGTCACACGGAGAGTTTTGAGTCTCGCGAGTGAGCTGAGTTAAGTCCTAGATTTGCGAGAAAACTGTTATCTACTGACAGATCCCGATCCTTATAAACGAGAGACTTGGGTTATGTAATAAGATAAGAGGAAAAACATAGATAAGGAAAGGTAAGGGGTACGGAGACCAAAAGGAGTGTGTAACTGTCACGTTTTCCCTACATACGCCCTCCAGCCGAGCGAGGAAGTTCGAGAATCGGCTCGTGTTATGAATCATAGCATGGATAAGTGGCTGGTCGGATATAGCACAGAGTAGAATAAAAATTGAGTGTGATGGTAACAGTGTTGGAACCCGCCACGCCCCCCTTTACATGAGAAATCTCCCTCAGAAAGTCATCGGTATCTTCTTCGGCCATGGGAACGTCTCCAACACTGTTGTTGGAGGTTTCAGAGACAGTCGCATCCTTAGACAAGGAGGAGTTGGCGTTGGTATCAGGGTAATTGGGAGCGTTGAACTGGAGGGGCTCCTCTGTGGAAGGGGGAGCAGAGGGCAGAGGGGGTGGAGCCAGGAAAGGTAGTTCGTTCTGGAATCCTGCCCGTCCGAGCGCTGCTTCTCCATAGGCATCGTCGGATAACCCGAAGCCAGGGTCAGTCCAGTTGTACGGATCATAGCTCTTAGAGCCATAGTAATCTTCATCCTGTTGAGCTGTTGCGCGTTCTTCCTCTCGACGCTGATAGTAAGTGTTACGATGGTGGATGTTGTCAAAGGGTTGTTCGAGGGCGATCTGAGTGAGGCGGAGCTTGCGCGCATCAACATCGCTGTTGGGAGTAAGGAGACCGACAGCCACCAATTCTCAATAGCGGTTATGATCGAAGAAATTGGTGTAAATGGATCCCACAATAACGCGATGTTCGGGGAGAATCCATGTACGGGTTTTGGAGTTGTATTCGGCGAGGCGCCACTTGTACTGATCAGCAGGCACGGAATTGAAGAAGTGAACAAAAGGGTGATATCCAATGGGGGGCCTCAGCGCTACCCGTTGTTCTTCAGGTACGTTGTGCACCACTCGTTCAAAGTTGAGGATCAGAGCGGCCTGGTTGGGGTGCAGCATGACACCAGCATCAAAATTGCCATCGCGGGACAGGCGTAACATCATGGAGAGTTTATCCTGTCGGATCCATGGGTGATGGGGCAGGGCATTGGCGTTCCGATCTCCCTTGGGCAGGCCCCGGTGGCCACCCCAAGGTCCGCGAAACCCTCCTCTAGGCATGTTGAATCGAATGCCGGATTCAGCGAGGGAAGGGATGACTGGGGAAGAGCAGAGGGAAATGGGAAAAGTGAGTAGTTTGGTCAGTAGTAGTTCTAAATCGGAATTTATAACTCGCCCTCCCTGCAAACTTCCCAGGAACAACTGAGGATTGTCCCTTGGTGGAACCTCCGTTCCCTCCCGTAATTCCGAAATGTCATCTATTCCCAGTAGGTCAAGGTATGGAGCAATCAATTTGAGATCTGTTACCTGTTCAAAGGAAAGCCAGGTCTTATCTCCTGCCTTCCACAGGACTTCGAACATGGCCTGTTGGCGGACTCCTCAATGCGCCACAATATGATCAGCAGCCCATTATTCAGTTTCCTGTCCAATGATTTGTTCATCTAGTCTTCTGGGGGAGAGCCTATCATCGTTGGGTTTGTGAAACCTGAGGAGAGCGGCATGGAATACATTGTGCACTCCTCGCTGCCGTAAGCTAGCTGGAATCTTGATACGATATAAATTATTACCAAAATCGGCAATGATTGAATATGGCCCCTCGTATTTAGGGATAAGTTTTCGGGCCAAACCCTTGGGGTAAGTTATGTTCTTCATCAATCAGTAAACTAAGTCCCCAATGCAGAAGGGAGATGGGTGGCGCTGACGGTTTGCATCGCACATTTGCCTCACTTGGGCAGCCAAAATGCTATCATGAGCAGCCATTATAGCAGATCATCACCTTTGAACAAATACTCTTACTCCAGGGTATTCTCCAGCAGCCTGATTCCAATTTAACAACCTAGGTATACGTCCTGAGTTCAGAAAAAAAGGGGAATAGCCAGTGCTGTCCAATCTAGCCGAGTTAATTGCAAATTCCACCGCAGGGAGTTTTGAAACCCAATCTCTCTGATTGGTTCCAATGCTCTGCCTGATCATCTGCATGATGGTCTGATTTGCTCTCTCTGTGGCCCCATCCAATTCAGGGTGATATGCCAACAACATTTGTAGTTGTGTCCCTATCATTGAGTGAAGATGGGTCCAGAAGGTACTTGTGAAGTATGAATCCCTATCACTTACAATAGCCCTAGGTAACCCATGATATTTGTAAACTTCTGCAAATATCAATTCTGCTACTTGTTTGGCAGTATAATTGAGATGGCTTGGAACTAGATGAACCATTGCAATTAAGTGATTAATTATCACAGTAAGTGAATCATATGACACGTTCCTGTCTTTGGATTCAGTGAGCAGTCCCACAAAATCAATCCCAATAACTTCCCATGGCTGGGTCAGGGCCTCCAGGGGGTTTAGTAACCCATAGGGTCTTGTGTTGGATGGTTTGCTATGTCAACAAGTAGCACAAGTGTCACAGAAGACCTGTATATTGTTGGCCATAGTTTTCCACCAGACTATGTCATGTAGATATAACAGGGTCTTTCAAGGGCCTAAGTGAGCCAATAATGAGTAAGCTTTTGATATGATTACTTCCTGAATACTTTGCCCATGGACTATAACCATTGGGATACATAGTACCCTTCCCTGTTTGGCTTTCATGTGTATGAGTCTGTTATCAATCTCAAAATTTTTGTAGTGCTTGGGGTTTTCTATTACCAATTTAAACAGTGGGTCTTCACCATATCAATGACAGATGCTCTCCTTTATGTTGATTGGTTCTCTACTATTTAGGAGCATTTCATCTAACATTACAGGTGAGAGTGACTCCAAAAATTCCTTCAGAGCTTTGGATCTGGCTGACAAATCTTCATCTCTGACATGTTCTTCAGTGTCATGGTCTGATTGAGTGTCACTTGTGTGCAACTTGGTGTTGGTCACCTGGTTCCATGCTGGCAGTTTGATTGTGAGTCTTTCCTTTGATGTTGACAAGCTTCCCTCTGCCTTGCCTTCCTTTTGTTCCTTAGGGCCTAGAAGGACAAAACTAGGTGCTACCCAAGCTGCAAACTCCCTGGCTATTTCAAGCCTTCCTGTCTCTGCAGGTTCTATAGTTTTTTGAGAGTGTGTAGGTCCTTGCCTTCCACTGGGTTTAGGAAACTCATTCATTTCCCTCTTGCTTATTGTAGGCAATTGTTCCAAATCAGTTTCCTGGATTGTGAGAGCTGCACACCTGCCCTCCAATCCAACCAGAACTGGCATTGAAATGAGGTGGTCACCCATTATATCATTGTTGATCATGTCATGATAAGTGTATTCAGATCTAGCCCAAACTGTGCCAGGCCCTTCATTTGAGTAAAGTCAGGACAATGCATTGGACAAGATATTCTCTGCTCCAGGGACATATATTACTGTGAAATCAAACTCCCCTATTTTCTCCATTCTCAAATGCTTGTTGGTGGGTAAATTCCTACCTGAACAGGACTATATTGCCAGTGAATCCATGAAGTACCCCCATAGGAATGTGAACTCAGTCAATATCATCAGCTAAATAGCCTGCAGCTCCCAGGAAACCCCTAAGTAAGTCTCTATTAATAGGTACTTTGCATTTTTCTAAGGCATTGATAAGACCCATTTGTTGCTGAGCATCATTTTGGCAATTTCAGATGGAGTGGCAGCTGGCTATTCCAATATGGTACAAGTCATGACACTTAGCAAGTGAGGCCTAGCCCCAAGGTCTGGAACAATGTAGCCTTTGCATGGGAGTTTAGTGACCACAAGACTTGTCAATCATGAGGAACATCATGTGGAGTCCAGACTGGGTCTAGAACAACAAGGTTGAGACCTTTCTTAGCAATGATTGCTAGCAACTTCTTGCTGACAACACAGCTTTCTCCCACTGTATATAGACATATTGCCAGTATTGACATCAGACTTGCCCCTTTTTGAGATTTATTGCAATTAATGTGCTGCATAGACTTTGCTTATTTTTTTCACTTGGTTACAGATTGACACTTCATATGTATTATAAACACTTTGGCAGATGCCATTGCTAGTGGTGACTATTTGTTTCTTTTCCCATACTATACCTTCAAACAGTATAAATACTGCTGTACATAGACACTTCATCATCAAACCTTACCCTTATCAAATCCTATCATCAAATACCACCCCTATTTGAAGCATACTACTCTCTCTATCTCTAAGCTTACCAGCTTGAGATTACATTTTGGCTCTATTGCTCCCTCTCTCCATTGACAACAACTTAGCAACAAGTCTTGCTGACCTCATCTTTGACTTTGAGTGGCACCAATTGCAGGTGTCCTTAGCATTATTTTGATTTAGTGACACTAGCAACTATGGCTAGCAACTAGTTTGCTTTGCTTTACCTCGGCAATGCTTTTGCTAGTGACTAGTGTTAGGTCCTCTTTTTAGGTTTCCTGCATGGCACTAGGTGGCATAGGAGCACATCAGTGTCCACTTTGTCAGGGTCCATCTTTATACCATTATCATTCACCACCCATCCAAGAATCTTCATCTCAGGGCATAGGAACTTTAGTTTTTGCTCACTTAGGTAAAGTTGTTCCCTTTTTAGGATATCCAGAATGAGTTTGATGTGCTCAACATGATCTTTAAGGGAGTTAGAGTATATTATAAAATCGTCCAAATATATGTCCATGAATCTCCCAAGATATGGTGTGAATAAGTAATTCATCAATGCTTGGTATGTAGCCAGGACATTGCAATTGCCTTGCTGGATAACATGGCTAATGATGTTGCCATCTGGAGTTGTTACAGTTGTATACAAGGCATGCTCTGGTTTAATGTGGATTTGTTCATAGGCATCCTGGCCATCAATGATGGATCAATATTTGCTCTGGGCTGCCCACCGCAATATCCCATCTATATCAGGTAATGGTGAGGACTTCTTAATTGTGTTGGCATTGCAAGCACAAAGATCACTAACAATTCTCAGTTGTACTGGTTCGCCTGGCTTTCCTGGCTTCCTCAAGAACATCATGAGAACCATGTTCTCCCCTATAGTCACTTCCCAGCAGCCAGTCACAATGTACATTGCCCATAATTCGTCCCATTGTGGCCTGAGTGCCTCAGGGCATTGGGATGGGCGCCACAGATAAATTTTTGTTTCATCTATCAATGGAATTTCATGGTTAATAGCCTGTAAAGGGGGTAATGGAGTTTTGGCTGCCAACTTACACAAAGGTCTAGCATATTCCACTAATTCCTCCTGAACCTTATCTAGCTGATCTTCATACAGAGCCACTGCCCTGGTAGAGAGTCAAGCTACCCCTTCCCCTGCAGTCAGGGGCAAGGGTTCAGGGCTTCCTACCATCACCTGAGGAATATTAAGACCAAAGGTTACCTGGTGTTGGTATATCCAGGGTGTTCCCAGTATTAGATTGTACCCATTCAAGTTCATGATGTCAAAGTAACGTTCTCCTGAGATGCGCTGGTACTCTAGCTGCATGGTGGCACCAAAGTTTACCTTCAAACGGGATCCTTGGACTGCTAGTTGCACAGGAATTGGGCCGGTTAGTTCCCTTTTCCTGACCCTCAATTGTTCAGCAACAGTACTTGACATGAAGTCCCCTAAAGATCCAGAATCCACTAACACTCGCACTGGGTGGCCATTAACCTTGGCTACAATTACCAGTGGTTTGGGAATGTGGCGTTGCTCAGTCTTGTGTCTCACATTGTTCCTGAGTAGGGTAGGGTATGTTCCCGCCTCTACCTGTTGGCCGTTGAGCTCCAATACTCGCGGCGTATCTTCCACTTCCTGTACCTGGACATTTCTGTCAGCACAAACTGCCTGCCATATCGCTGTTAAACTTTCATCGATGTGGTCCAGATGGGTAAGACATGTTTGACCATCCTGTCTATTTTCTGACCCATTTTCAAAAGCGTGGGCCAACACTGGATACGCAACGTCAAGTTTCTGCCTATACCATCCCACAATGTCAAACTGTGAGTCCTTGAGGGACTCCACAGAAATTCAAGCTTGAAATTCTAACAACGAGTCATTCACTTCATAGTAATCTTCATATGGCCCATCCTGGAGGCAAATTCGAAATCGCTTCCGGGGACAGCCCCATCGTTCACTTTCCCGCTGAGTGTATGGGGCTCCTAATTGTAGTACTTGGGTCGTGTTCCATGCCCATACGTCCCCTACCATGGTAGTTCAGTACCAGGAAGTATGGGTAACAGGAACCTGCGACTCATTAGCGCACTGATCCGCATATCAGTCCCAATCTCATATCCTTCCTGCGCAATATCCATTATAGGTATGATAAAGTCTGTTCCTCGAACCTGGTCCCACAGTGACATTTCATAGGGGCTGATATCAAAAGCCACAAATCTTTGTCCTTTGTAGTGGAGGCAGTTAGAGGGGTCTCCAGGATAGGGTTGCATCAGCTCGAGCATGTATTCTAGCTTACGAGCTGTGGCACTTCCCAATATCTCGGGGGCTCCTCTCGCCTTCTCAGCCTCCCAGAGTTGCCACAATTTTACCTGGCCACCCCGAATTTCCACATCATAGTAGGCGTCTCCCCATCCAAAGGTCATAGCTGGCCCAGTGACAACAGGCTCCAGCAAATCGTCCTCCTCGTCCTCGGTAAATAGTTCAGAGGGTCCATCGCCTATCCTAGCTCGGCCAAAATCATCGACAATCCTGGGCTGACTGTTGTTATGGGGGGTAGGGTTTCTATTTCCTCGCTGGAATCCAACCTTTACCCCTACGAGTTTCTGGTTTGTCGTTCTCCGAACTATCAGTCTCTGTTCCGGGACAACTAATTTTGTCTCTATTGGAGTATCTAGTGGCTATTGGAGCCTTCTCCTCATGCGACATCCCTTGTCGTGCTAGGTTTACTACCCGTACTTTTTCAGGGTTAAGCCCTACCCAGGTAGTGGTTCCTTTCGTACATCCCCTATCCCCTTCCTGACGAAGGGCACTAGTAGGGTGGGCCTGTGGCACCTCACCTTCCTGGCTGAACCTAGCCAGGTCAGGTTCCGACGTAGATCGCGGCCGACGATGAAACGTCCTGGTAGCCTCAACAGGCGAGTTCTTCTCACCACGGGTATTAGCCGCGGGAAGCCTCTCCTTTCGGATGAAGTGCTTTAAGCTCTTCCTCCAGGCTTCCAATGTCCCCGTGCGTGGTCCGACCGGATTCACGCGCACTCTCCACCGATTCCTGCTGTTGGCCAATAGCTTGAGCCGCAGCGGTTCCTCGGTTTCGAGTAGGGTATCTGTGGTTTTGATTGTCAGTAGACATAGTAACTTAATTGACTCACGAAAGGGTTCTTGTGGTTGATCAGACCGGATAGATTCCACAGCGCGTGAGTCCACTAGTACTGTAGAGTTTTTTTAGGGCTGGTTGAAGTTCAAAATATGTGACGCGAGGCTGCTGATAGAGCAGATATCGAGTCACACGGAAAGGTTTGAGTCTCGCGAGTGAACTGAGTTAAGTCCTAGATTTGCGAGAAAACTGTTATCTACTGACAGATCCCGATCCTTATAAACGAGAGACTTGGGTTATGTAATAAGATAAGAGGAAAAACATAGATAAGGAAAGGTAAGGGGTACGGAGACCAAAAGGAGTGTGTAACTGTCACGTTTTCCCTACAGGACGTGATCACAAGAATTGAGAAATGTGATTTCGGCCAGGTGCAGTAGATTAGCGCCTAGTAGGACGCAAGACAGTGTGGAGTAGACATACCGTGGTGGACTAAAGGGCAATCATTCTTCCAAATCTGAATCGACACTTTTTGTTCAAGAGGATGCCGCGAAGTGTGAGACACTTTATATACACAGCAATTACTCAATAGCTAAAATTCATTTCTAATTCATCTCCACGTCAGTATCACAACCAGTGTAAGCTCTTTCTCTATGACCATGACACCGGTTTCGAACCTTTTCCACTTCCTGTGGCCAATCTGTCTTGAGGCAAAGCACGGTCCCGATGACCGAACAATACGATATTGCAAGGATTAAGCCAGCCCATAGGCCATGAAGGCGCCAATGCCAACTGAATGCTAGATAGATGCTGGATGGAATGCCTTTCGACAAGTCAGCGTAGAGAGAACAGATGCCGGCAATCTAGAAAACTGACCAAGGAAATAGAAGCCGCTAGAGAATGTATGAATCGATTAGTTCTCTTTCAAAACAAAACAGATGGGCAGACTGACCTGATATTCAACAGTGCGCCTGTGTACTGTGTGACCCACAGTTATTTACATCCGGTGAAAGATTTAAGGCACAGCTCACTTGTCTTCCCATAGCTCTCATTAGTCCACTCGTGACGCAAGCGTTGCCATCGACAATCTGGAGCAGGGCGACTAAAGGTATAACAGATACAACTTCTACTATGACCTCTGATTTGCGTCGTGCTATCAGCGACTATATAACACTGATTACAATATCCTCACCGGGATCGTTGCTGAGCAGACGCGCCAGGGGCTCACGGAAGACCATATATGAGGAGCTGCGAAAATATGAAAGGAAATCGTATGGTGAGGCAAGAGGTAATTACCGACCTCAGAAAGATAGAGGTCATCAAGACTAAAAGAATTGATGCATTGGCCGCTCCGCGAGCTCTACGATGATCCATCGTGCCTAAGTGGTGTCCAACGCTGGAAAAAGAGACGTTCAGCGGAGGAAAGGAGTTTGAATGTAATTATGCTCACCGTACGCCTACGGCAGTGCTCAATGCAGCACCTACTTGCCAGGTAACACAGGCTAGTGTAGTAAGAACTGACTGGGACGCTGTGGAGACAGATCCTAAACTAAAGATAATTAACAACTAAGATGATTTAAGAGTAAACGTATGTATGTACAAGGATGCTGCAAAAATAAGAATTTCCCATGTCCACCATTCCGACGACACTTGTGCTAAGAGGAACACAATGTGAGAGTGAATGGACGAGAGATACCCTGGATGCAAACTGACCGACACTAAACATGCCGAGTCGAATCAATTCACCAAGATTTGTGAATATTTCCAAGGAGATTGGGTGCCACGCCGCATCAGGGACAAAAAACACGCCATAAATGATCGAAATGACGGGGACAAGTCCCCAGGATATGGCAGCGCTAATAGGAGCACCTATGAATCCCAAATTAAAAGGTTCGGGACCCCAGACTCAATATACTTAAGCGATGAGCAGAGTTTTCAACGACAAAGCGAGTCTTACTCAAAATGTAGTGCAGAAGCACGTTCAATGACGCGACGATGAGCATGATTTGCGTATGAACAAACAGGTAGCCTTTGTTTGATGCTGCAGTTCAGGTGTATGATATGTGTAGTGTTGACGACGCTTTACCTTGACTCTGAAAATATCGTCTATGATCGAATTAAATAATATGCAAGAATTCGTTCAGAAAATTTCCCGACCTTGAGATCTCCCTGAAGACTAAACCTATTATTTGTTATAGTAACTATTGGTCATGAGGCGTCAAGTCTGAATTGTGGCGCTCACCTGGTAGCCCTAGAGAGAACCAGCGTAAATACACCCCGACCAACCTCGCTATCTCTTGGTCTTGTTTGAGATACAGCATGATGCTTTCCATGTGAAGCCATACAACGAGAATTGGCTTTGTGCACGGTGAGAAGGACCACTGAGTTATGTCAGGATGAGAAACGACAGCTCACAATTATTGCAATCAACAAGACAACCACTTTATAGAGACAAATATTGAACAAAGTCGTTGAGAGCGACGTGGAGCTGCTTACTCGTACGCTGAGTCCACAATGCCAAAAGATCTGAGCGTCCAGAAGTATGTGCTGAAGGGAGCATCGTCTCCAAGGGGCTTGAAAGACCTCGAAGGATACTTATCCCAGTCAAGTTGGCCGTCATGGAGCCCAGACAAAGAGCAGCAAGAGCAGGGGTGGAAAAGTGTCCTATGAAAGCTACTGGAACAAAAGTAAAGCTGAACTCTACAAGAAGCGATCTTTCGGTGTATTAGCATTTCGTTCACGGAAAAAGAGGATGAACGAACCCAGAGATAGCCACTGCGGACTGAAAAATGGAGCGCATCTCATGCCAAAATATCTCCGCAGAAGACGCTTTGGTGTGTATTGACCATTCGGTACTGTATGAAATCGGAGGCGCTGCTCTATCAGAGTGGCGTGTCATGGTCGGAGGGTGCTATCTGCTGTGTTCGCCCATCATTCCTTTATATCTGGAATGGGACTTCCAGCTTGGGTTTTATTGAGGAAGCTTCTTGGCTGATTTTTTTTGGCATTGTTGAAACTTGAGGTGCAGCGATTAGCTATCTCGCGGCCCATGCAGCAACTATCGCTTTTACCCTGCCTTATTGGAAACTGAAAATAAGCTCAACTCTCATGCCATACCTGGGATAGGGCGACAATTACGGGGATGTTAAGACGAGTTATCTATACACCCACTTCCTGATAAAGCCCGAAACAACCACAAACTTAACCTCGCGTTCCACATCAAAGAGAAAATTCGTTTCATAACATTCCTCCTGACTAAATTTGGATGATGATTGATCGACGTACGTGTGTGTGTGTGCACTCCTTCCAGCCCGGCCAAACACCTTTTCAAGTGTGCCAGTTACGCCCTGTAGCTACTTTACTACAGTTTGAAGGGTCATACTAATTAAATTCCAGACCATCTGCTGTTTACATTCTGTCCCTCTTGTCTTTGAGTTAGCACTGCTTTTGCCCTTTCACTTTCTCGTGCTGTGGTTTTGCCTCAATTTTTTCCCCTCATGTGATCGATCAAATTTCTCTCCCCACATATGAACCAAACTTCCAAGCTTTCCCAAGGATTACTTGCACCGGACAATCTCACAAGGGTTCCACACAACGTGGGTGAGCTTCAAACATTGGTCATCCAGTGAGCCCTTGGATCTTACATTATTTTAGGCATAAGCTTGCATGGTGTACTACTATCTGTTTTAGGCATAAGCTTGCATGTTGTACTACTGATCTGACCCACCCTGACTTGCTGTTGATGCAAAATGTAAGTTTTGATGCTGTCAATTGATCGGATCATTAGACCAAACTTTGTTTTCACAGGTAGTTTGGAGGCTTTAGTTACATGCTAGCTCACGTAGAATGTAATCATTGTATATAATTTTATATGATTTGTTTGCAAGGTTGAGACAGTCTCACACTATTGAAAGGGTCCAAAAAGTAATATTAAACTTAAAACCCAAAACAATGTATTACTTGTAGGCCTAAGAGAACTGCTCTCTGGGGTTTCTCCAAGCCATGGTACATAGTTGCTTGCTTCCTCCTCCAAATTCCTCCCCTTTTACAGCTGGTTGTTGGTGCATGGACCAGAGTGTCTTCCATGTGTGCCCGTTGTCTGTACTGTGTGTTTTTTCTTGGCCTTGTCCTCATTGGGTGACTGGGCTGGTATGACATGCTTGTTTGGCATAACTTGGCATTTGTGGGTTGCATGTCCTTCCACCTGTCTCTTCCCCTTCTCAAAACTTCTCCTAGCAGTCTGTGTGTGGTTTGTTATGGTGGATGGCCTGGTTTTGGGTGGCCTGGCATAGGGAACATTGTGTTATCAAGGTGTTGGGGCAGTATCATTGCAATAGGTGCCTATGGCTGTCCTTGGCATTGGTTAGGTTTCTAGCCAGAGTGCTGAGCACAGCCATTGATCAGCCATCAACATGTGAGCAGGCTTGGTTCTCTTGATGTCAGAGCTACTGTTCTGCTGGCATTGTTGTGGTGCATGTTTTTGAGCTCATTGGCTTTCTTTACTAGGTATGTGCCCCATGCCTACAGTTTTTTGGCATTTTCACAGCTTACAGTTAGCTTTCTTTGGGTATCTGGGCTTTTCTACCTTATGGTATTTTGTCCTGTCTCATGGTATGACACAGGCATATCACTGTGGTTTAGTGGGTACAGCTTTTCCCCTCCTAGTCACTATATGGGGCAATAGCTCCATTTTCCAGAACTGCAAGAGTGAGATGGTAACAGTGCTTCTTCCACCCACATACCATTGGCTTCTCAAATTAGCCTGACCAACAAAGCTTCCCTACTGACATATGACACTTGGTGGCTTTCTGGCAGTATTGAATAACCCACAAGGTGTCTATGGGGTTTCTACCCAGATACACTCAGCCAGGAGTCAAACCCCAATCTTGTACTTGGAAAGTCATGTGACCTCCTTAAGCATGCAATGGTGCCAGCTGGCCCCTGCACCCCAATTGATGGGTAAGGAGTGTGTTTGGAGGCCTCTAGGCATATTGCATACATCACTCAATTACTCCTTCCCTCTCTTGTACAAATTCCAGTTGTAAGGCAGTTGTCAGTTCAGTGCTATTGTTTGGCAGAGGCTGGGCCAAGGACAATATGGCCAAAGCATCATCTCCAAAATCTTTCCCTGTGTATCATAGCACTCTCACCAGCTTCTTCTTATCTCCAGTGTGCATGAGTTGTTCTCTCAAGACTTGTTTCTCTTTGGATCTCCCTCTGCTAGGTGAATAGCTAGAACTCTAGAACTTCTTATAGATGCTGAATAGACTTTGGATCTCCCTCTGCCAGTTGTGTGCTTGAGCCACAACCTCCAAAGGTTGCCCTTACAACTACAATATCTATGACAAGGAGCTCCTTGCTATTGTTGAAGCCTTCTGGCAGTGTAGAGCCTACTTCAAAGGAGCCCTGGATGTATTCAAGTCTACTCCAACCACAACAGCCTTCAATACTTCACCACCATCAAGCAACTCCCCCACCAACAAGCTTGCTGGTCCCAAACCCTCTCCAAGTATAACTTCATCATCTACTACTGCCCTGGTCAACTTGGTGCAAAACCCAACACCCTCTTCCAGAGGCCTGACATGTATCCAAAGAAGTCATTTGAAGCTGAGTGGAATGTGTTTCACCATCGAGAAGGATTCTCCACCAATTTCAAAACACACCCCCAAACCTCTTCTTCATCCAGCACAAACCCCCAAAACAACTTCATCAATGAGCCACCAACTGACCAACCCTTCATGCTATCTTTGGACCACCAAGTCCTACTCTGGGATGGACAAATCTATGCTCCAGATCACAAAACTATTTGTCTTGACATACTGTGGCCACACCACAACCACAAACTCTGGGGACACCCAGGAATGCATAAGACTCTCCAACTCATTTCCTGGACTTACTTTTGGCCAGGAATGAAGAAGGATGTCATGTGATATGTATGGGCATGCAAACCCTGCCTCCAGGCCAAAGTACCCCACCAGTGCCCCTATAGCCTGTTGAAACCCCTCCCCAATGGCTGCTGCTCCTGATCCTTGATTTTGATGGACCACATTGTTGAGCTCACCAAGTCCAAAGGTTTTAATGCCATCCTCATTGTTCTTTGCCAACTCACTAAACAAGTGCTCTTCATCCCCTGTTGCACCACTGACAATGCTCTGGAGTTTGCTAAGCTATTTCTCAAGCACATCCTCTCCAAGCATGGACTCCCAGACAACATCATCTCTGACCATAGCTCCCTGTTTGTCTCCTGTTTTTTTGCAATTGCTATGCAAAGCTCTCAAAATAAAGACCAACCTATTGACTTCACACCACCTGGAGACAAACAGACAAACAGAATAAGGAAACTAGAACTTGGAACAGTATCTCCACCTCTATGTTAACTACTTATAGAACAACTAGTGTGGAGAACTTTCCCTTGCCAAGTTTACTTACAATAACACCCCTCACTCCACCACCAGAGTTTTCCTTTTCTATGCCAACAAGGGCTACAATCCCTGGCTCATGCTATTCCTCAAAGATATCCCCTCCCATGTCACCCACAAAGTTGTTGAAGACCTCCAATCACACCACCAGTTTGTCTGGGACAAGATCAACACCACCAATCAAGCCTACTCCAAACATACCAATGCCAAACACAGCCCTACCTCCAACTGGATTCCCAGCACCCTGGTATGGCTTGACTGACACAACCTCAAGACCTGGAGGCCCTCCATCAAGCTTAACCAAAAGCAATTCAGCCCCTTCAAGATCCTCTGCAAGGTCTTGACCCATACCTACAAACTTGACCTACCTCCAGGCATGAAGGGCCTCCACCCCATCTTTCACATCCACCTTCTTGAGAAGTATGCTCTGGACCTCTTCTCTGGACAACAATCCAGCTGGCCACTCCCCATCAAAGTTAAGAATGAATATCATTATGAGGTTGACCACATCCTTGACTCTTGCTTTATCTGCAGTTGACCCCACTACCTGGTCTGTTGGAAGGGCTACAGACCTGAGGACAATACTTAGGAGCCCTGAATAAACCTCTCTGACACCCCCACCAAGCTCTGGGACTTCCACAAGTGACACCCCAACAAGCTCTAGAACTCCTGGGACTAGCTTGTACAAATGGCATTAGTGGGTGTAACCCCCACTTCTGGATCTATTAAGGATTCAACTCCTACAAAGAACCTCCTATGTAAGTATGCTGCTGCATAGTCACAACAATTGAGAGAAGTAAACAGGAGCAGAGGAAGGCACCACCAGTGTCACATGATGCCTCCTCCCAGAAAGGATTGGAATTCACCTTCATTCACTCTAACTAACATACAAGCAACAAAGACTCTGTTGTCCTGTCTGTTTGGTTCACAAGTGAGGCTGTACACTGCAGCCTTTTATCCTACATGTTTTATTTCTCTTCTTTTCACATGTTCTAAGACATACTTTTCTTTCACACTAGCAAAACAAGAAGTCTGAAAAGGATTATGATACAGGTTGCAGTACATAATATTACATAACAAACTATTAGTGGGTCCAAGACAGGCAAGAAGCAAAAAAGTCCAAACTCCCTCACTCACTCTCCCTCTTTGGAGCTCTCCCCCCACCAATCCTCCCAATCCTCAGATCCACCTCCATCTGCACCCCCATCACTGCCAGGACCTCTGCAAGCAATATTTCTTCTGCACCTGCCATCACCTCCCATTATGATCCTGGGGCAACTGCATTGCATTGCTGGTGCTCCACCAACATTTGTCCCATCCTTACCACCCCCTGCCCCAACTCCAGAGGGTGGTCCCTGGGCATCTGCACCAATACATCTTGGATTGATGCAAACATGGTGTAAGCCCCATCCAGAAGGACCCAGTGCTCCTAGATCCAACCTAAACCAACTCTGGTAAGACAATGTTATTGCAAATAGTCTGTGTTGAGAAAGAGGCCTGTTGCTCCACTGTCACACAGGACAATAACACTTTGGGTCAGCTGGGTGTCTGTCATTTCAATTTCCACCTATACCTTCATAGAGTTGGTAGAAGGGGTGGAAGGAACAATGTATCAATGGAGGAGACAGTGTTCTAATGCAAGGATCTGGAGGCATGGGTTAGGAGGTGTGTTCCTAGCAGAGACTTTAGCTGGGAAGAGGGTTTGTATGTCTGTGGAGGGGCTTAACTCAGGCATAGTATCAAGGGTAGCAATGGATATATTTGATTTTATGGACAGGGGAGCAAAATGATTAGCACCAGGCAATGAGGGTATACAAGTCATCCATTGCCTTTTTAAACATCCTCCTCAAACTCTGCAGGTGTGGTCACCAACTCTTTTGCCATCTCACTAGGGGGCACAGCTAGGGATGTGTCAAGAGAGGGCACTCCAGCCACATCCTGGGCTGCTAGCAGTTGGACAAGCAGTTCTTCTTGCTCTGATGCAGAAGTGTAGCACACCTCCAGCTCCTGCAGACAGTAACAGGCAAAGTGGCCCACCTTCCCACAATGTTGACACAGCAGGGGAGTGAAGGATTGCTGGCAAGAAGGATCTACATCCATCACTCCTGGTGGCAGCAAGCACATGGGGGCTGGAAAGGTTGCACCTGCTCATGGAACTGCTGGAGCATACAGCATGTCAGAGAGTGTGGAAGGGGGGACTCAGGAAGTGAACCCACCACAAGGGAAAGGAAATGTTGAGGGTTGTGTCTGCTGCAGCTCATGTTGCAGTTCCATTGGCTGCCACTGCTCACATGCCACCTTGTACCCAGTATTGACATGCTCATCATCTGGGTAGCCCTGGGCCATACTGTCAATGTGATCCATGAGAGAGGGCAGGAGTCCATCATGGAAGGTTAGGCAGAGTTGCAGACCATCTGGATATCTAGCCTGTTTGACTATGGCACAAAAAGAGTTGATTTACTCATCAAGTGACCACTTCCCTTGACCATACTGAGTTCAGTTTCAAAGGGGAAGAGCTGTGGTCTTGGCAGGGTCAAGGAGAAAGAACCCAGCTTGGAACTCCTTCTCAAACTCCATCCAGCCAGGAAAACTGGGCATCAAAAGATGTGCAATGTGTAGGTCAAGGCTCAGCCTGCCTTCATATAGGAAGGAATTCAGGCAAATTTCAGGGCATCAGAGGCAAAAGCTTCACTGCTCAACTGCATATAGGTGATGCAAGATTGGAGAAAATGTTCCCCAACCTTATTGTCATGACCTGTTCCCTGGACCCCTGTACATTGCCCAACAAACCCCTGTCCCCCCAGAACCTCCCCTGATGCTCTGTCAAACTTCCCCAGCACTCTGCACCTACTCTGGCTAACTCCAACACATTCTCAGTTAACTCCGACGGCCCCCTGGCCAACTCTGACATCTTCCCCACAGCTGCCGGTGCTTCCCCTGGATCTCCTGAGCCCCTGGGACCACTCCCCTGCCATGCCTGACCCTGTTACACATCATTGACTCGACACCCTGGTTCCTCCAACTTACCTTGGAGTATCACAATGACCTCAGAACAGACCACATCAACAATTGATCCCATCAACATATCAACGCAGCCCGCTCTCTGGTCGTAACCAACACCCATCAACTCCGTTGAGCTCTGCCAAGCCCCACTGCCACAGCCGATGTTCCCAGAGCTCTCCAGTAGTCAGTATATAAGACATAGAGTAGCTCTTTGTACTCTAGTCTTGAGATTACCTGCCTTACCTGATGTGTTTCTGATTGTTTCTTCTTGTGTTTTGTGTTCCGTGTCTTGTTTTCCTTATTCCCAGTCTCCTGGTCTTGTCTCATCTCTATTCCATTATCATTTTGTTATTGTTCCATATCTCTGCCTGAATCTATTCTTGTTCTCGTCTTGTCTCCGTCTCATTTTTTTTGACTCCATCTCATCTCATTTGATTCCATCTATCATGTTCAAGTCCTCTCAATCATAATGCCCTGACAAACTCTGCAATTATGATTATGAACCTCCAACACTCTTTCACCAACTCTGGACCTCACTACACACTTGGCTCCAAACCCTATCAATCCCTGTTGATCCCCCATCAGAACTCTGGCTCCACTCCTGTCATTTGCGCAGCCTCTGCCTCCTCCACACCCACAATACTCACATACGGACTTATGCCTGAACCCTGCCAAGCCTGTCCCCCTTCCCTGCAACTCATCCTCTACTCCTCCAGGACCTCCCCAGACTTGCTCAGATCAATTCCCACTAACTATCCTCACAAGTCCCCAGTGTTTGGAACACCTCCAAGTGCCCAGTTGTCAGTGCAGGGAATCACATCCACCTAGTAAGGACTTGCCCAGTGTAGCTGAGCCCCCATGGTCAGCGGAACCTGACACTTATGATCCCCATCAACATGGAGGAGGAGGAGCAAGGGGGAGATGTTCCAGGAGGGCCTGTAGGGAAAGGGACACTGCTTCAGTGGTTTGATGGAGCCCAGTGAGTTTAATGTGGGAGGTAAGGGAGGCTTGGGTAAGTTGAACCTGTGCCTCCAGGGATAGCAAATGACTTGAAGCATTGTCCTGGAGGCTTGAAGCATCAGGGGGAGGTGCTGGAGGGGTTGGTTGGGTTGTAGGAGGAGCACAGGGGATACTAAGACACTGGTGGGGGGGAGACCTTTTGAGGAACCAAGTAGAAACTCAGGCAATCACAAAGAGGGCTCCCAGACCAAATCTAGAGACTTGTTCTGCTGTAAGGGAAACCTCTGGAGGCTGTGGCTCAGTCACACAACTGGCAAAGGGAGATCCAAAGTCTATTCAGCATCTATAAGAAGTTCTAGAGTTCTAGCTATTTACCTGGCAGAGGGAGATCAAAGAGAAACAAGTCTGAGGAACTCCCTAGGCCAAATGCTACACTCTAGGCCTTTGGACTCATGGGACACAACTGTACAGTAGGACAGGAAAGTCACATGCCTCTGTCAATGAGTCAGGGCATGTGACCCAATAAGAAATATAACCAAAAGATAGCCCTTGGTCAGAAGTACCTGTGATCCAAACATGGGAGGTCCACAATGAGTGGTTGTCTTGGAATAAAAGAAACAATCTAGGGGTCCAGCCACAGTGGTCCCCTGACAGTAGTTGAGCTCTGCAGAAATCATCCAATGGGTGTAAAAGGCAATGGAGCAGAGATCCTTACTGCCAGTGTCCATTTGGGAGAGGATTCTAGCAATGGCATAGTTGGAGGTGTCACATCCAAGAACTGTGTGTAAAGTGGGGTCAATGGCAGAGAATTGGTGTGGAGGTGAAGGCCTTTTTGAAGAGGGTGAAAATGCTTTGGCACTTGCTATCCCAGTCCCAGGGGGTGTCCTTCTTGGTGAGCCAGTTGAGAGGTTCTGTGATCCCACAGTAGTTATTGATGAAAACTGGCAATAGAAGTAAGCAAACCCTAGAAAGGACTGTACCTCCTTGACATTCCAGGGCAGGAGCCAGTTGAGAATGGCCCCAATCTTGGCTGGGTCTATGCATACTCCATCAAGAGTGACAATAACTCCAAGGTATTTAATCTCCATGGTATGAAAGGAACGCTTTTTGGGTTTGGCATGGAGGTGGTACTCACAGAGTCATTCTAGGATGTGGTGGACATGCTCTAGATGTTTCTTCAGCAAGTTTGAGTAGATCAAAATGTCATCCAAGTACACAATAACAAAGACATTGTTCATGTCATGAAAGATATTCATGAAGTACTGGAAGGTGGCAGGAGAATTGGCCATTCCAAAAGGCATAACTAGATACTTGAATAGGCCATAGCAGGTGTGGAAGGTGGTCTTCCATTCATGCCCTGGAGCAATCCAGATGTTGTAGCCAGAGCAGAGGTCTACTTTTGTGTAGAACTTGGTACTGCAGAGGCAGTCAACAAGGTCACCAATCAGGAGAAGAGGATACCAGTTCTTTTTGGTGACTATGTTGAGTCCCTGGCAGTCAATCCAGGGTCAGAGAGACCCATCCTTCTTCTTGGCAAACAGGACTGGAGCTCCAGTGGTGGAGATCAAGGGATGTATGAAATCTTTTCTGAGCATGTTGTTGAGATAATGTTGAGGGCCCAGAGTTTGATTTCAGACATGTTGTAGATCTTGCTGAAAGAGGGGCAGGTGCCTTCTTTGGGATCACTATTATGATCATAAGATTGGTGTTGGGGGAGTTCTTTTGCATTTTCTTCAGAGAAAACATCAGCAAATTCATGATATTCTGGGGGAACTACTTTGTGTAGGATTTGTTCCTCTGTTTTTTGTTCTGGCAGGGTAGTTCCTGTGTGTAGGTGTTCCTCCAGTAAGAACAGCATGATTTGGAGTTGATTGGTGGGGGGTGCCATCTTGTAGGATGCATGTGAAAGGGACAGCACTGATAATTTTGATCCCAATGGCTTCTGGATTGATGGGGGTGGGTGTTGGAGTGGTGGCAGTGAAGTCTAGAGTTGTGGCAGGGGTGTTTGGAGTTGTAGTGACAGAGTCTGGAGTCACCTAGCATTCTCAGGCTTGGAAATATAGGAGAGGGTGTGGTTGGAAACAAGGTTGTTGTGGGCAAGGAGGGGCTGGGGTACTTTCTGGGTGCAGGGCTCAGGTTCAGTGGGCTGGTCCCAGGTGCAGAAGGCACTAGGGATGGAGTTTGCCCTGGGGTGAGTGGAGAGGGCCAGGGTGTGAATGGCAGGTTGGTCAAAGAGTCCTCCAGCAGGGTTGAGGGACCTCAGGATGTCAGACACAGCATTGAGCTCCTTCTGCTGACAGGGAATGGGGGCCAGGGCTTCAGCATGTACTCTGATGGGTCCTTTTTTTTGTATGTGGAAGGAGTGGGCCAGGTCCAAAGGGTTCTCAAATTGGCAGGGGTTTGTGCTAGTGTGGATTTCTTTGACCAGGGCATGGAGTTTGTTCCAGAGGTTGGCATTGATCCCCAGAGTACCTTGTGTAGTTTCTGGGAGGCTGCCCTGCTGGTAACATTCATGGAAGTCAAAGAGATGGTCTGTCCAGACCTCCAGAGTTCTGGGGGTGATTTGATACCCAAGGTTGTTCAGGAGGGTGCAAGTGCATCTTGCAAACTCTGCAGGGGAGAGGTGGAGGGAGTAGAGGACTTTGTTGCCCTGCTGTACATAGGCTTTGACCTGTTGCTGTGTCAGAGAGGGGGGGGCTTGTGCAGGGGGTTGGAGCTGAGAGGGGGAGTAGTTGTTGAACTGTTCTGGAGGGACTAGGGGCACAGTGGGGTTTGGGTAGGCATAGTAGTGTGTCAGGGGAAGGTAGGCTGGATTAGGTAGAGCAGGGGGTGCCCATGTGGCCATTGGCATCCCAGGTAGTCCTCTGGGGTACACATGGTGGTAGGCTCCATCAGCAGGGTAGGTTGAGGGGTGGCACCAGCCCAGGGGTATTCCCTATTGTCACTCACTTGATTATGTTAACTTCCTTTTCTTCATCCTCACTCCCCTTCACCATTGAATTCTTCAGGTATTTTTGAATTCAACTCATATTTAAGTACTTTCATTCTTGAACATTTACTTATTGGAATGTTCAGAGCCTGCAAAGACCCTCCAATACCCTCTAGAACCCTTGCTCAGGTAATGTCCAGTTTTTCTTTGCCTTCAGCAACTGGACTAACTGACCAACCCAAGATGTTGGAGTTTCAATCTGGCACACCCTTGTAATGTATGGTATTGTATGGTACTTGCCTTGAAGGCTCATTTGAGTGCTTATACAGCTGTAGCTCAACACTCACTTAACCTATACCTATCTGTTCAGATGGTGAGATGGCGGCATGGTGCGATGTTAACCATCTGAACAGGTTACCTGTAGATTTGCTGATGCAAGACACAAGATATGATTGAAATGGTCTCAAAATACTTGCTCTGATAGTAGTGGGGCTAAGGCAGTGATACCTGAACCCTAGAGAGTTCACACTAAGTTAATGCGGCATTGATTCATGCGAAATCTTTGCCAATTTTAAGCCTTTTAGATGGAAAAGAGTGAAATTGGGTACATTGTTTAAACATTTAGGTGGTTGATGGTGTGCCAACATGGCCAAACCTTAGCTGCCCAGTTGCAGCCACATCAGAAGACATGTGCTGTGACCATTAACTACGCTTTTGGTGGTGGGACCTCCGTATCATGTCAAAGACTGCTTGATGGGAGGTGATGGGAGGTCTGATGACACTTGAAAAGATATCATTATTTTTTTTATGAAGTTCCTCCATTTCTTCTTTCCCTCTTTGGTTTTTCGGATATGCTATGCTGTTCATGGGAAGCCTCAATGAACTAGGTATTTCCTTGGTCTGGGAGAAATGTTCATAAATTTGGTGTTTGACGAACTCTGACTGGGAGATAAGTACCACATACTTACATTATCAGTGACTCTACTTATAAACTGCACTGTTGAGTCAGTATAATGTGTATCAGCACTCTTGTCATGGGAGGGCTTTTGTGGTTGGAGGAACGTACAATGTATAAACATAATTTGTCGCAGTGCATAACTGAAACATCCAAATATCATCACATCAACCCTGCTCAGCTATTCGTATCACCCTTTGGATCTCTATTTTCGACTTATGACAAAGATGAGATCAGGCTCAGCTTGTCAGTGTGAGAAGGAGATTCACATGTGCGAGATGGTCCACCAGTTGGCTTGTCAGTGTGAGGACATTCACTAATGCCAGAGGGTCCACCGGCAGAGGTTGAGAAGACCTATCCCTTCTCATATTCACTCGCGCGATTAGCGTAACAGCATCTAGTTTCCACTCCCAATGCTCATGGAGATAGTAAATCTAGCGACCCTTCCGACGATATCATTAACTATCAGCATCACCCCTTGGACCCCTGTTTTTCAGCTTATGACAAAGGTGCAATCGCGATTGGCACCACTGTGAGAATGAGATGATGGATCGGTTGGCCTGCCAACCAGCAAGGGTTAAGAAGACCTAACCTACTCATATTCACTTGTGCGATCAGTCTAAAGGCAGCTAGTTCTACTTCAAACAACACTCATGGACACCGTGAACCAAGCGACTCTTCTGGTACCCCCTCTCGCAGGCATGTACACGTATTCCCTGGTCAAACAGTCAAACCTTCTTAGATCTGCTTGCTAGGCGTGATGATCAATTTTGCGTATGCACATTCCCTTGCATTCACTTTAATACTAACATCTAGTTAGGCTTTTTGGAATTACGTGCTCTCAAACAATTCACTATTTCCGGATGTATCCTAGTGATCACAAGTTCTTGAAGGCATTAGTGAGTTGCTGCTTTCCCAAGTCCTTCCTCATGTGTCATTTGTTATCGACAGGTTATGGTACTTTTGTGAGTTCCCTAGAATATCTCAATTTCATAACCTGATTGTCGAGCCGTAATTATAAGCATACTGGAGGCCATACACCTGGCATTCCTGGCACAGACAGTACACTTTGATTTCATCGTGTGCAAGCAGCCTGAGAGGACATTAGAAGCCCTCAATATCGATTTGTAAGTCTGATGGTATCACTAGTTCGCAATAATAGTTCGCAGTAAGTTGACTGTTTTGTCTAGGGGAACTGCAGTACGTAACATATTTCACTCACTTCGAGTCTTGCTGTCCAAAATTGATGCTGTCGACAGTCTTTTGTCTTAATCTCTGTACATTATCATTCATCATCCTTCAGCTCTTGATATCAATAATCTTCTAGACCATCATCGTATCCGTGGTTCAAAGGTATGAAAGTTCATACTAGTGTTGATTACCTGATATGAAGCCATTGTATTATCTCATCAGCTTCTATGCATGGAGAATCTATCGTCGTGAGTACCACATGTTTATTTGATTTACGTGCACTAATCATCTATAGTCAGTGATAGGCATCGATTGCAAAAACCCCTTGTTGTATTCATAGTAAGCATGCAACCTTCCACTGTACATCTCTCCACCTCTCAAACACCAACCACCTTCTTGTAGCTGGCCACATCTCTTGCTCAATTGGGTAGGGATATTGTTCCTTGAGATGCTTTCGCTAATTTACAGACAGGTACTGGACTGAGTGAGGCAGATTTTTATCCACTTCTGGATTCAGTCTGATTCAATCATATGGTTTATCATCATAGCGGTTGATGCTTTACAGTTTGTACGGGTTTCTCCCATATGATCAAGTACACTTACGCTTTCCAATTCAAATAGGTTCAGCGGTCCATCATTGGAATTTATGATGACACCACTACCACGTGTAAGTATATCTTCATCTTTTCTTAATGTAGGCCTGGTCCTCAATATATTTATTGGACGAAGATATCATACTCAGTCGAACTGGTGATGATCATAATTTGCGACTTGACCATAAGTGTATCTCTGTTCTACTTGCTGAACAGGATGCGGACCGGATTAAAAACGCGAGTTTTCAAATTCATTTTGCGACTTGGCTCTGGGACCCTTCTTATTACTTACCGTCGGTGTAATAGGTCCGAAGGCGTGATAAATCATCTAATCTTGTTCAGGCAAGCCCATTTGATTAAATGGTACGCTGTGGGATATTAATTTTTGACACAGTATGGGGACTGGACTACTAACAAGTATCCTTGCTATCTGTACCCTTGCTACTGTGAGTGATACTAAATACAAACCTTTTCCTCAGGGCTCTCAAATGACTCCAGTACTATGCATCTTCTACAACTGAACTTTACTCTGGTGTGTCCTTTATATGTGACATTTCCATTATCTTTGTGCTGATGGATAATGATAAGTCTTTGAAATCATCAATGGAAAATGTTTGTGTTGCAGACATTTACTCAACTATTTTCTTCACTCATCATCCATGTCTTAGTTTATGTAAACTCAATGCTGGTAGGTATAGCTAGAAAGGTATAACTTTGGTTCTCAATAAATCTAATTTTCTGCAGATCACGTCGGTCATTTCAATTGCATTTAGAGAATAATAGAACCTTCTACTCACCACTACACATGTGCACAGACTCAACTCTCGTACAAGAGTGCGAAAGTTGTTTGAGGAAAATCATATGACAGATATCATTGGAGAGCTGTTCCCTATGTCCCAGCAAGTGATGTGCATTTTTATCATTCTCAGTTGACTTATGGGTCTGCCTTCAAGGCCATCATCCACTACCAATAAGGACAACAATGCTCCTTAGACAGCTGCAGCATCTTCACAAAGTCCATGACTTCTGCAGTATCGTCTGTTCATATTTTAATTTCAGGGTTACAGACATCTTAAGCCAACCTCATAATTCATTTCGCCTCAAGTTGCCACTCAGGTTGGGGACAATGCCCACAACCACCAGAGTGATAGTAATATTATAATCTTTATCATCATATGTACTTTGTCTATTTATACATACACACAACTATGACATCTGCTTTTAGCCAGTGCCTAATCTCAACAATGCCAATAGTCTGCTCATAGTTTCCCAGATTGCTGTTTCCAAATTATCTCAGTTTTCTGGTCTTAGTTTTGCTTACCTCTTTCCCTCCCTCATTCCAACCCATTCTCTTCTCATTTCTTACTCTGTTTTTGAACTTAGCCCTGTCATGCTTTCCTCAGGCTTACAAATTGCCCGTTTGTACCAGCATATGTGAGCACCATAAAGCCACCTACTACTCTTCCAGCCACATTCTGTCCTCCTCCCTGTGCACAATAAGCTTGGAGTCATCAAATATTACAAATGAGAAAAGGCCAAGTCAAGACCTCAGGAAATCCATCTCGACGATCGCTCTCTAGGTCAGTCTTTCAATATCATATAAGGGAAAGTTCTTATTTCATTGGTTGATCTTTGAACTTCACCTTTAGTCTGCCCACCACACCACTCCCTCTGTAGTAGTCACTCCAGCCGCATCGGCGGCGCATTAACAACTACCTGGATAGGCTGGGACTAGGCTGTATCAGCCGACCTCCCGAGCATTCCCAGCTATTTCGTCCCGTACGTTTGTCGCCCTGGGTTTAATCAGCTTGGCAATCAGCATTTTATCCCCAGTGAAAAGTGGCCGAAGCTCAGGCCAAAACTACGTAGACACACCTCAGTCCATGTACTCAAGACTTGGGGTGGGCCCGGACTCCGACCCATTATCTAATGTCGATGTGAGAGTACATGGTGAAACCTCATCTCACGACACTTGGGATTACATCAATACATCTGTATGCAGTCGGAGTATTGTGTTCCGCGTCCTGTAGCGCTGGAAGGATGAACAGGCCTCGTTTTGTAATATCACAACAACCAAAAATCCCATCACAAGTAAACATTGTAAGCGTGACAACAAATTGATTTGGCGTGTACAAGTGCGCATTTGACCTCCCGGGGAAATGATTGAATAATGAATGAAGTACGAATACACAGAAAACCTACTATAACTAGACTGGGTTAGACTCCAACTCGCACCTATTCCTCAAGCACATTTATATATAGATAGGTAAGGTGGGGTTCAAGCCTCTCCACTCGGGCCCCGTAACAAAGTCCTTCTCATCAATAAGGAAATCCTACAGGACATGACCGATAAGCAAAGTGACGTGACGATGGAGTGATACATAAGCGACGCACCAATGGGCATTCTACAAGTGCGCCGCGAACACCAGCGAGACGACCCTTAACGCGCTCAAGGTCTATGCCTGGAACGACGTGGCCCGTCTTCACCTTCGGCACATAATTCTACGCACAAGAATGAGTGAACCTTCATATCGCCGACACAAAGAGAGGAGACGCACATCATAAGCGGCCCAAGTCCTGACAAGGTTTGTCGGAACAGGGCGGAATATCTCCGTAAAAATCTTTCTATTCTCGAGAGCTGTCTTCTGGAACAAGACGACCGTCCTATCATCAAGAGGGTCCATAACGAGGATATCATGCTCTGAGCGTGTTTCGTCCTCGTTGCGATGCGGCGCCGGCCGCATAAAGGAAGTGACACAATCATTGCCGTTCGTGACCATCTGGGGCGGGATGAGGCCGAGATGCTCTACAAGAGGTAATGAGTTGAGAGTAGCAGTGTCGACGATTGGCAGATACATACCTCGGAACAGTTTACGGCGAAGAGTGGCGGCGAAGCGTCCGGCGCGGTAAGGCTGGCCATCCATAAATGAATCAATCTTGTCATCATCTTCAACAACCAAGCAGATTTCAGAGTCCCCGTCACCCTGACTAGCAGTGAACACCATATTAAAATGATTCCTTGATCAAACTCACTTTTTGGCTGCGATCATTAATATTGGCCGATCCCATCTGAAACGAGAAATAAGATATAGACCAAGTTTTGTCAACAGAGGTATGCACGTACAATGACTTTGTCATCATCGACAATCATAACCTTCGAATGAATATACAGTAGCTCCGAAACATACCTATCCAACAGAATCAGTCCCGCAATGCGTCAAAGGAAAAGAAGACAAAGAACATACGCATTCAACTCCTCCTCCTCGGTCCCAAGCCACTTCTCATCAGGCAACTCCGTCCTATCACACAACATGTGCTGGGCAACCGTATCCGACACCTCCTGGTCCCCTCTCAGCCCCTCCGCGCCACTCTCAAACCTCCTCACAATGTCCCTTGCCTCCTCAAACGACTGCGGGATCGGCACCGTCTCCGTCTTAACGGGCGTCTTTTCGGATTGAATTATCCCCTCGGTCGTAGGCTCCGGCATGGCAAGCGTCACTTCCTTCTGATTGCTCGCGGATTCTTGACCAATCCATTGACGCGCGAGTGCGACTTGGGCTTCGTGGAACTTGACACCCGAGTTTTGTTCCATCTTGGAGATGAACGAATCTGGAAGAGGGGCTAGAGTTAGTGGCGAGGTTGGAGATGATGAACAGAACGACTTGCCCCAAGGAGCGTTGATTCTATCGTATGCCCGGAGATGGTAGAAACGAATATAGTCCAACCTATATCGTATCGAATCTAAGCACGCGATCTGAGACGAAAGAACGAATGGATGAACTCACGGCTCGATCCCCTTCTCCCTAAGCTTCTCATAGATACTCGCCCCACCCCGATTAATCGTCCTATACTGAGCCGCCATAATCGTCTTAAGCGAGCCCTCATTCTTTACGTCGCCCGAGAATCCAGGAACTTCAGGGATGCATACAATTACCTAACCACAGGTCCATATCAGCACACGACACAAGATCGTTAGTTGCCGACCATGACGAACCTTAAATTTGGCGCCTTCGTTATAGGCACGAGTGATCCTGTCAACGAGAGCGCCTGCGATGCGGTTCGTAACTTGATCGCCGTTTTGAGTGGCAGATATACTTGAGATCGGATAAATCATGTTAGCGATAACACTAATCAGCTTTCGCGAAATCTTACAAGAATTGATTCTCTAAACCGTACCCTCAAATCAGTACCATACTCTTGGGTACCAGGATAAACACATACCTATATAAATGAAATACTTCGACTCGTTGATCAGCTGAATATCTGCGCCACTATCAGCCCTCGCTTCCCAACACAAAAGCAGCCCACTCACAGGCGTTCTGGATACTATGCTCGGTCAAAACCCCATGCGACCAGTCCGACACACTCCTCACGACCTGTACTCTACAGCTCCCGGGCCGAGGAATAGGATATGCAGCGTCTTGGCCGCCAGCCTCTTGGTCACCGGACTCGACGTCTCCGCTGGAAAACTTCCTGTTCCAGCGCTGATGGTACTGATGTCCAATTTCGCGCCATTTTGTGAGGTGGGGGTGGCCTGATGGGGAAGGTGTTAGTAGTAGTGATGGGGATAGTGGAAGAGACGCACGAGCGACGGCTTCGTTGGGTGCGGCTTCGACGTCGTGGGGGAGGCTGAGCCAGGGGAAGCGTCTATAAAAAAGTTCGATTGGTTGGAAGGCCAATATATGACATAGATGGTAACGCACTGATCTTCTCGATACTAGACAGAGTTTGAGAAGAGGATATACGCGATAAAAATACAAACATACCTTGCGTTTCTTGACCTCGTTCCAACGCTCGACGAAATGCTGGACGATATCAAGAACCACGGGACCAAGAAGCGTCATATGGACCTATACCCATTTATAGTTAGAATTGCGCGTAAGATCAGAACATCCGAGAAGTTGACATACATCATGCCACGGCATCCTCGCCGTCTCCAAAATCGATAATGTATTGCTAGCGTAATTATAAACCTCCTTGAAGTCCATCACGCGCGCATTGTTATAATCTTGCCCGGGGAACAGGGTGCGCGCGAAATCAGTCGGGTGTACGTCCGCGAGAGGATGCGTGTGCGTGTCCCAGCGACCGAAGCATAGATCAAGGCCTCCGATAGCAGCAAAGTGGTTATCCACGACGACGACCTTAGATCAAGTCCGTGTGAGCCTCACAGGTGGGAAAAAGGGGGCCATTGGAAGTCATACCTTCTCGTGATGGGACCAGAACTCGACGCTGTCCTTGGCACCAATATGATCAGGATGGCGCATGCAGGTGATGTTGGGATGCAGTTTGTCAAGTGTGTTCTACTCGTCGTTTCGGTCAATCAATGATTGATTGGTCTCCTCTGGGCGCAAAGACGGACCTTAGTATGTTTAGAACTCATCGCCATGGTTTGTGTGACCTAGAGACGAGATAAGCGTAGGGTTCTCAGTTTCATATGCTGCGGGTGCGAATGTACCTCCTTGTAGACGATAACATGGATTTTGACACCTTGTTCGGCCTTGCGCTTAAGGATTCTGTCGAGACGCCATTCGGGATAGTGCGCGGGGGGGCGACGAAGATACAACTCTGGGGTAAGCCACCAGTCCTAGACAGTAAAAATGGAAGATTGTCACTAGTCACAAGACGCGGAAATGAGAGGTTGTGGGACGTACGAGGATGAAAATAGCCTCCTCGGCGTTCTCCAACATCTCAGACAGGGCCCACATGTAGTCGTGTCCGTCGACATGCCTATGAGATTCGTCGCATTGGTTGCTGGGATAATTGCTTGATGAAGAGGCGTACCATTTGACATCGTTGCCGCCTCTCTCTCCCGCAAAACTGTCGAAACGATGACTTGCTCTGATCTGCGCCCTCACCTCATCTTGAGCTTGCTCCTCAGGTTCGTCATGGCGCCCTACCGTGATCAGCATTTAGTATTCGAAGGTAGACGAAAAGACGCGCTTCGAACGCACGATTTGGATTCCATCTACCTGCCAAACCATGTCGGAGTCAATGATTCTCGAGAGTGGTAAGTAAACGAACCTATCACTTCAGCACGAGCATGTTTGAAACCCTTGTTGACCTTTGCCTCGAGTCCTTTGAAGAAGGCCATGATGGGGTTTGAAGACAAGATCAAATGGCAAACTGCGCCAATCAAAGGCTGAGAAGAAATCTGAGAGACATTCGAAATGTTTCACGGCTGTCATGACGCCATCGATCAAGACGCGTCCAAGTCTAATTTCCCCACACACGACTTGTTCCAAACCACCATGGCCTCCCTCGACGAGTTCCTCTACATGTCCGACGCGATCCTCCCGTTTCTCGAACGCCCCCCGCCTCTCAACCCCACCGACCAGCACTCCTACCTCGTCGCCAGCCTCGAGTTCGCATATGCCGCCGTCGAACTCGTCGAAGCTCAACTCGAGCGCAGTCTTCGTGCCGCGCAGGACGGTCTTGCAGCCGCGTTGACGGAAGGGGAGATTCTCGAGATGGAGCGGCTTCTGATCGCGGAGCAGCAGAAGATGGACGACATGAAAGCGAGCTGTCGGCTTCGTACCCAACGCATTATGGAGTCAAAGCATCGTAAGAGTGCGCAATTTCATTGAATTTTTGCCTTCTACATAACTGTCCTGGTTACTCAGAGTCACTCAATCATGCACCAAAATCTCCGGGGACATGCGACAAAACCAAGCCCAAAAAAGGACGAGCTTGAGCTTGCTGGGTTAACGGATGTGCCTTACAGAACCATGTCTTGAACTTGATGTTACACACTCGTTCTTGGGATTTACTTGTCGACTGCGAACTTTTGAGCTTTTTCGTGATTACCAAAATTGTAGATCTTATGTTGTTGCTCAAATGCAGAACGTTGCCCGCATATATTTGGATATGCGGAAATCAAGTGGAATTTGCTTTATAAAAAAAGACATCGATCGACACGACATGCTCATTCGCATCCAGACAACTTTTCTTGTCTCGAAACGTATATTGCGCATGAAGCAGAATGTAACTCAAGGTCAACGACACGAGCCGACAAGCACTAAACGAATGCTGTCTTATATCTATCACTTTACCATCCCCTACCATAACCATAACCACGATCATAATCCCAGCCGTACCCTCCGCCATATCGGCGCCCTCCTCTATAACCCCACCTGTCATCCCACCAGCGATTCTTTCGATATCCATGACCTCGATTCTTGTGGCGCCAGTTATAGTCGTCATCATATCCACGACCATATCCGTATCTGTCATCTTCCCAATCATTATCTCCCCACCACCCACCACGCCGGTAGTACTGTACCCCTTCATGCGGGACGGACTGTACGCGGTGGGGAGGGTTCCATACGGGCTTGAGGTGAGATGGGTTGTCGGGGTAGTTCTGATGGTCTGGTTTGACGGGATGGGGTTGGTTATGCTCAGTTGAGCGCTGCACGCGAACGTTAGTATTACAGGTGTACGGAAAATCTGAGAGGGTTGACCTCATTCAAAGAGTCATTCGTGGAGGCAGGAGCACCAAGGGAAGGTACGACGAACGCCGCTTGGAAGATGATAGCGGCAAGTACGATGGTATTGAACTTCATAGTTGCACACTGATGTAGTGAGTTGTTGTGTGTGTAGATGATTATGTTACTCAAACCGATGTGAGTGGGTTAGAATACTGGGCTTTGACAAGGGTGTATTTATACATTCTCTTGTTTGTTTTAGGAGAACATAGCCTTTTTGAAGTGATGAGGCGCAGTTAACCCACTTGCGCGTGAAAAGGAGGTTTCGACCAGGAGCATCTCGTACAAAGCGAAAAACACATGAACATAAGTGACCCACTTGGGTTTTCGGGCCTCCTCGGTACAGCAGAAAATAGATTAACCGTGTAGAAGACTAGTGGAAATTAGCAACAACCGGAGTGGTTGAATAGGAGTGACAAAAAATCGGCCATCAGATAGGAGTAATAATGAGGAGCGAAAGAAAGAACCAATGATGGGGATCGAACCCACAACCTTCGCCTTTCTATTCAAGGTAGGAAAGCGATGCTCTATCCATTGAGCCACATTGGCTTCTTCCTGTAAAAAGTCGTGTCTCTGATCGACTCTGTGTACTGTCACAGCTGTTTTACACACACTTTCCTTGAACAGGCAGCACATGTTATGGGACTATGATTTCATAAGTTATTGGAAGGGATATGATGGGTGAGAGTTGGAATTATGTCAAAAGGAACCAAGTCTGTGCCTTCACCATGGTCTGTATCTCTTGCTGAGACCCAGACCCAACCTCACTTTGTTCACTTAGGTCCTATACATAGGATCATGTGGGAGGGGAAGTCCTACAGTACTCAGTGTGGAGCTTAGGTGGTTGGATAATCACAACACAGAAAGTTGATGGCATACTGGACTTCGAGGCAACAAACATGTTCATGAATCACAACTTTGTGCAAAGTTCTAATATAGAGTTGGGGGTGGATCTCAACCTTGAGGAGTCAACAAAATTCAAAGATCTGACCAAATGAAGGTGAGGTTGGGTCTGTGTCTCAGCATTGAGTCAACAGGATTCAAAGACCTGACCCAAGGAATTGAGGTTGGGTCTGGACTCAGCATTGAATTGGAATATCAATTCACATTTTCCTCTAGTTTTTTACTCTTGTATCTATTCCATGTTAAATGGAATAGAATATTCACAGCTTGTGTTTACAGTAGAAATAATAGAACTGATATTTAAGTTGGAGTCCTGAACAAACCCTGCCATCTGGCTATATTGTGGGGCTATCTAAAACCCCTGCTTCCAAAGCTGTGCTGCCACTGCTCATTTCATTTCATCTGTCATTTTTCTAATCTCTACTACCTGACAATGTAGTGTGTAGTTGGATGGCTAGTTGTTTGTTGGCAAAGGTAACAGTTGCTTCCATGCAGTGAGTGATTATTTCTGGTGGGGGTAGGGTTGCTGTTAGAGAACTTGGGGAGGGTGAGGCACCAGAGGAGTTGCTGAGTGATCGCACAATCACCACAGGGATTTGTTGATGAAGTTGTTGGTTGTGCCATGGTCAGCCTTAGTAGGGGCAGAGCTGGCAGAGGAAGGAAGAGAGGTGTGGAGGAGCAGAGTGTGTGAGGAGTGCAATGGGGGTTAGGCTGGGAAGGTTCCCAGAGAGAGAAACATTGCATGGGGATGTGACTGGGGCAGAGGAGACATTGGTGTCTAATCCATGACTTAATGTGCCTTTGCAGTTAGAGCAAGACAGAACAGATCATAGTAGGTCTCAGGTATTGGCTAACCATAGACATTGGTTAGATTTCTAGTGGGAGTGTACACAAGGTTAATTGCAGACACCAAGAATGGGGTAAGGGAGAGTCTTGATATTATGTCAGGTTCTGCCAACCATTGGGGCTCAGCTTAACTGGGCAAGTCCTTACTAGGCAGATGTGCTGTCCTGCACTTCTAAGCTAGTGCTCTGGGGAGGGGGCCAGAAACTGTGGGGGTGTCAGGTTCTGCTGACCATGGGGGCTCAGCTTAACTGGGCAAGTCCTTACTAGGCAGATGTGATGTCCTGCACTTCTAAGCTAGTGCTCCAGGGAGGTCTGGACTTCAGATACTTGTGAGAATAAGCCAAGGGGAGTGGTCTGAGCAAGTCCAGGGTGGTCCAGGGAAGTCTGAAACAAGGTACAAAGGAGGGTGTAAGTGGGGGCTATGCAAGTGATGGGAGCAGGGCTGGGGATTTATGGGGGATCAATTAGTATTGATGGGTTCTGGGGCTAAGTGTAAGGCAAGGTCCAGAGTTAATGATGAATGGGGTCATAAAAGTATGATCAGAGCTTGTAACAGAGTTAGAGTTGAAAGGGATTCAGGCAACAATAAAGGAAATAGAGGCAGATGAGTCAGGACAGAGTCAAGACAAGACAGAGACAAGAACAAAATAGAATTGAGACAAGACTAGAGACTAGAGACAGGAAATAGAGACAAGACCAGGAAATGCAACCAGAACACAAATGTAACCAGAGAAGTATTGGCAATAGCAAGACCAGTGTAACAGATGCTACTCTATGACTTATATACTAGCTACTGGAACTCCTCCAGGGACTGCCAGTCTGATGATGGGGCTTGTCAGAGCTGCACAGGGTTAAAGGGTGTCAGTTCTGATCAGTTGGCAGGCCATGGTGATGTTGTGATAGGAACTGATGGAATGCAGGCCACCCTGGGGTCATTGGGATGTTCCAGACTGGTTGAGCAAACTGTGTTAACAAGTCACTGACATATACTGGGATCAGGATCAGTGTTGGAGGGGCAAGGGGCTTGGAAGGAGTCAGGGGCCTGCAGAGGAACATGTCAGGGCCCATTGGAGAGTCACCAGGGTTTGTTAGAGAAGTGTCAGAGATTACTGGGGTGGGCACCAGAGGTGGACAAAGGTTGGGGAAGGTTGAGGGGGCAATGGGTGGGTACTCCAGGAAGCAGGGATGGTGGGGAGAGGTCTGGAGGTTTGGGAGTGGGTCATAATGGCTGGACCCCTGGATTTTTTCCTTTATTTCAAGCCTGCTGCTCCTTGTAGACCTCCCATCTTTGAGCCACAAGTACCTTCAACCAAGGTCTATTTTTTAATTATATTTGTACATGGTCACATGCCATGAGTCTGGAGATCAAGGCCATTTACAATGGATTTTTGCTTTTTGATCAGACCCTGGATTTGGTTGTTGTTGGGTGATTTTTCCAGGAGTTCTAGAGTCAATTTTCCGAGCACTGGCATTGGGAATTCTTAGACTTGTTCTCTTTTGATCTCCCTCTGCCAGGTGAGTAGCTAGAACTCTAGAACCTCTTGTAGATGCTGAATAGACTTTGGGTCTCCCTCTGCCAGTTGTGTGATTGAACCACAGCCTCCAGAGGTCACCCTTATAATTAGGTGATCAGCTGTTTTATTTTACTCCTTGAATTACTAGAGTCCATTATTGGTCTGATTTATTTAAGGAGTGAACCTGAGAGAAAATGAGCTTGCAAGAAAATAATTAAAAATCAATGTCTGCAAACACAAACATTTTCCATGATGACTTTCAAGACTTATCAATACCCATCAGCATCAAGTAATGGAAATGTCACATAAAAGAACACCAGAGTAAAGTTCAGTTGTTAAAGATGCTGGAGTAGGTTCAGAGCTCTGAAGAATGGGTATGGAAATAGTGAATTGTTTGAGAGCATGTAATTCCAAAAAGTTTAAAAAGATGTTAGCATAAAGAATGTCCATGTGCAAAATTGATCATCAACAATGCCTAGCAAGCAGAGTTAAGAAGGTTTTGGCTATTTGACCAGAAAATACCTATGAGAATAGGTACCAGAAGAGTCACTAGGTTCACTATGTCTATGTGTTTGAAGTGGAAACCCAGATGCCTTTCAACTGATCACATGAGTGAATATGAGTAGTTAGGCTTTTTAACCCCTGCTGCTTGACATACCAAGCAGTTTACCCTTTTGCATTAATCTCATTCTCATACTGATGGATCAATCCTAATTGCACCTTTTTCACAAGTTGAGAAAACAAAGGTCCAAGGGGTGATACTGATAGCTGATGTGAGGATATTACCAAGTCTTTTTGGTAGACCCCTCCACTTTGGCAAATCCCCTTCTTATACTGGAAGGCCAACCAGTAGACCCTCTCACACTGCTAAATCTCTTTCTCATGCTGGCAGGCTGAGCATGATTCAAGGGGTGATGTGGATAGTTGAAGCTCTATGAGGTGAACATTCCATTTGGATGATTTAGTTATGCACTGCAACAAATTGTGTTCATACACTGAATGTTCTTCACTGGTTCTATTGGATCTTTCTTATAACTATGCCTTTCATCCAGAAGATTATTGGTTCAATTCCCTTTGGTTGACTTCTTTTTGTCTGGTTCAACATTTGATGGTTGTTGACATTATCACAAGTGATTGATATAACAAGCAGTCCTGTGATTACAGCTGTGGTTATATCAGTCTTATCCTGTAATCACAGAGGATGTTATATCATTCTGCTAGCATCAGGTGTTACATCAAGGGATCTTTGACATTACCACCAAAAGCATATTCAGTGGTCACAACACATGCATCAGGCATATGCCTTCCAGTGTGGCTGCAACTGGGTAGCTGGAGTTGGACCATGCTAGCACATCATCAACCAACTACATCTTTGAAAAATGTAGAGATGTCTAGTGGTCAATAGAACCACAAAGAAAATCAAGTATTATGTGCATTTTGCAAAAATCATGAGATATGATTTAATCATCTGCTGCTCTGGAAAAACATTCATGATTGATAAATTATCCTTATGACTAACAAAGACACTCATAACAATAGTCAATAAAATCCAAATGAGTCTTGCATTGACAATGAATGGGCTGGTGAGGATTATGGGCCTAGATGGTGACCCTGGTGGATGGTGACTTCGGTGACCCTTGTATCATCTGGTACAGGTCTTCCATCAATTTTGGACTTTCCTGGCATCAAGCACATTGTTCAACTTCAATAGAATCTTTGCAAGCTTTCTATTTTTTCAAGGAAACCCAACGTCCTTTGTCAACCTGACCGTGTATCTTCCACCCGGCGGTCCTATGGAGCCCTCCAGACCTGGGTATTTTTTTTTCCAGAATATTTGAGGTCTGTCCCAGACATTACACGATAGCCTCATTCTCTGCTACTTCTCCTCATGGATTCATATACACACGGCACACTACACCTCATGCACATACACAAGCAGACAACGCTTTCTCCTCAGACATTGATTACAAAAATGCTTAACAGACCTACATCAGACTCACATACATGTTGAGATAGGAATTATTGCTACATACCGGTATGTCCACTGGAGAGAAAGATGCATTATATATCATGTGTAATTGGACAGCTCGATGCACAATGATGCCTGTATCTGGTGTCCTTCTGTTAAGAATGCCATGAATGCCTCCCAATGGGTCACAGGGGTCAAAAGTATCCAGACTAAAAATAGCAAAATATAGAAACTGAATATAAGATACAAATAATGTAATGTCCTGTTCATAATCACTAAATACATCCTGCCCTATCCTGTTACCCGAGGACAAGCATAAAAAAAGCATGTCCATCATGTTTGCCATCCTGATGCATATGAATTCATATGATGCACTGGACACTTCTCAGCTCGGACGGAACGTTACAAAGGCTAAATGGCACTTATGACGTGATTGGGATCAAGGTCTGTCAATACAACATTGGTATTGCATATATCCTACAGCCACTAATTCATTGAATAAACAGGTAATACAGTCGAAGGATGTCACAAGTATGGATTATGGTACCATGTTGAATCAACTGCTCCTCCTTGATCAATGGCGGCAATATCTTCTTCAAGGAGTGGCGCTGTGCATAAGACCAATTTTCAACATGGCAGTCATCACAAGTCAAACACCTACGCAGGTCTGCAATAACTAAATACTCTTGCAGCCGTTCTTTCTTCATTGTCGTTCTTCATCCATGACCGGACTAGAATCAATCGCCCACCACGTATCATCATTCTGGGCTACTCACGTAATAATAACAACGCCCTTAGCCTTCGCCCACAGCAATAACACCTGTCCCGGACTAATACCCAAACGTTTGGCTACGGAGTTAACAGGAGCGTCGGCGGGTCCACCAGGGACTTGAGTTATCGAACTTCTTCTCCGTAAGTTTGAAATATGAAGTATTAGAAGAGGAGACGCACGCGAGGATGTTGTACGCTTCGATGATGATACCGTGCTGAGAAGCGTATTCAAGGAGTGATTTCTTAGAAGCGTAGTTGTACGGGTTCAACGATATCTGATTGACCACCGGCTTGATTTTCGCAATCTTCATGATATCCTGTAGTTGCTCGACATCGAAATTGCTGATTCCGATGCTCCTAATCACTCCGAATAAGGGATCGTTGGTAGTTGCAATCTTTAGCTAGTAGGTGTGTACCTCGCCAATCCATCTTCCTTAATCTTCTCGAACTGCCTCCAGGCACCTTCAAAGTCATTTTCTACGAGGTACGGGGCATGAATGAGATATAAGTCGACGTAGTCGAGGTCAAGCTAAGAATTAATTGATTTAGATCAGGAATACATTGACGTCTTGAATATATTTACTTTTCTCAGGCTCAACCGGATAGCTTCCTGGATGCTTCCAGAAAGATACTTTGTCGTAACGAATAAATTTTGTCTCGCAATCCCACACCTGCGAATTCCGTCCCCTGCACTAGTTTCGTTGTTGTACACTTATTCCATACCTATGGGCCAATCTGATGTAGGGAGGCATAGCATGTAAACGCACTTTGAGCAGTGTCAATGTGCGAAAACCCCATCTTGACAGCTTGAGTGATCCAGTTCGAAACATCCTTATCCCTCAAGACAGTTCCTGTTCCGTATGCAATTGGAGGCATCTATAGAACCCAGAGTCATGATTGAATCGAAGAAAATAAAGAGAAATTGACCGAGTGGCCGTCATTCAGCTTCATGTTGTCGAAAGGCATTGCTTGATAGGTTATGATCAAACTCAGATATGGTGGATGACAAGAATGGCAAGAATGTCAAGAAACATAATCATGAAATGTCGGACCGCTTATGTTTACCATCAGGATCAGAAGCTATCGTAATGAGATAGATTTTGAGAGGGTGTGAACAAAATTGAATCTCTTTATACCCGGACCAGACGGAGTGAGTCTATCCAATGCAACTTCATCGGACTCGACGAAAGAAAGGGTTCGGCTTACACGGGCATGACCCCACCTTGAGCTCAAGCAGTTCCAGCTATATTTGATCTTGCTGGTAGCGTGGATTCCTGATGATGAGAAGAATCGCAAGGCATGGGGTTACTATCAGTTGAAAGCTGTGTTCGACCTCGTTCGACTCCCAGCCAAAGAGACTCTTTGCCATTTATTTTCCACTTACAGACGATGGTAAACTCAAAGTAAACGGTAAACGAATCAAATGGTAGAAGCTTCAGACTCAAAAGTAATCTCACATTGTTTTATCCACACGAAGAATCCATCCCGGCAATACTTAGAACGCTTACCCCGAAAAGGCCCTTCAGAAGCATGTTTTTCCTCAGATCTTGATGTGCACTCTTTATCTGGTCATGACCCGGAAAACCCAATTTATTTTCTCCGAAACTGGCCGTTAGTCATGGGTCGTTCGCAATCTGAAAAAGACGATGACTAACAGTATATCTGCGGACACAAACATGGTACATTTGGACACACTAACCGGAGTCACCACTGGCACATACCTGAGCTCGAAGGATGGGTGAACTGTCGAGTCAGTGTCAATGTGGGGTGAGAATACGCAGATAGGAGGCCTACTATACTAGTAGAATTTGGAAGATTTATGACGCTGATGACTTGAAGTTCCAGGTGAGTTTTTCCCAAATGAGAATCCCAGGTCATCTACATACATCAGGTGATCAAGTATTCATTAGGGCTGGTCAAGGCATACATCCACGATCGTTGTTACATGGCCATTCAAAAATTCGCTCGCGTGCTCGCTTGACTCATTATCTGACTGTCTGGTATTGTCCGCAAGTCTCAAAACTCTGCAAGGTTGGTATCTAACCATTCTCATATGGACTCAGAATTATGGAGATCGCGGTGTTGCGTGTCTTCTTCGACGACAAACGTTGACAACGTTGACAACGTTGACAATTAAGTGGATCAACTCATTTGGCATGCACTGCCTTCACCTTGTTGGGGTCTTATATATCTCCGGTCCCTATCATTCATCTATAATTCACATCTAATCCCCATTCATGCTATACAAGATTGTAAATGCTAAGTTCAACGACAAAGTGCTTGCACTGTCCAAGCACGATAACGAGACTGGTACGTGTAAACCACTCTCACGGCTCGTCGTATACGTTCTCAACATTCTTCAGTCATTGGATTTGATCACTCTAGTCAAAGCAACCAAACAGTGAGAGCTAACTTCGAGGCGACTGTAAAACCGAAACTGACTCGGACTACTTTCCTCAACAGTGGTCTATTCATGATTATAATGGTCTCAGCGTCATAAAGAATGTAGGAACTGGTTCTCCGATATACCTTGGTGAGCAAAATGGGAGGATCATTGGTGTTGGGAGCCATTCCGAAGACCAGGCACCGCGATGGGATGTTTGGCCAGTGGGTCGTTATTCGAGGTTCGCCCATGATCGATTATGGGGTGTGATATACCAAGATCTTACAACGAAAGTGTAGAATACTTCTTGGAAATTTGTTTTTGGAGCTCAGAGGGAGAGATATCACCAGACATTGCAAAGAAGTAGGCTTTGCTCCGGGAGAGTACGATGATGATGCTCAGCTTTGGGAATTAGTTCCAGGTACGCAATTCCCCTTTTCCAACCAGAGTATCCTTATTAACGTGGAATCGTCCAGTTCACGAGTGCTGAGTTGCCGTGTATGAATCCAGATTATATTGTACTTAGTGTATATCAATATCCTTCATGAGTTGGATAAATGGGTGCTTAACACAATTGATACGATTGCGACACCATAGAAACATCTGAGAGTACCGCTTTTATAATGAGGATAAGCTTGCAGTTGAGTATACCTGAACAGCAAGACAGCAGGGCAAAGTTTTCGATTTCTCATCTTTTCCTAACGACTGTCGAAACAAGCCAATCATTGATAGACAACATCTCAACAACCACTACCTTTCAATGATGCTTCACTTCAAGAGCCTTGTTACTGGCCAGTAGATCATTCGTAGTATGTTTCGGACGTCATTCAAACGTCCGGGATCGGTTAGAACCTCGCAGTGACGTGTGAATTCGAAGTGAAAGGATTCTTGTGGATAGACTCTTACAAGATACACTTGAGTCCGCAACTGGCGGGTGAAAAACACAAAGTATCCTAGTTAAATTACATAATCGTCGATGTGGACAGTGTTCCAGGGATTTTTGCAGAACAATATTTTCCGTCTTGTCCGCGAGCTGGACTACCTTCACCAAGGATCAAACGTGCATCAAACGTGGGTGTGAAACGCCGAGCTCAACAAACTTGGCGGTAGTGGTGCTATTGCTATATATTATAGATGGTCGTATCGAAGGAGTATGCAACAAAGAACATTGTTGCTGAGGGCACCTGTTCCGGATGTATGAATGAGCAGCCTCGTGGCGTTCTTGAAGTCCTCTGAGTAATTTGAATTGCTCGAAAATAATCAGCATCTGCATAGGTATTTTTGTTAGAATACAGCACGAAACCATGCACCAAAGACACCGATATCAGCTTCGGATCCGAATTTTTCGACTATTTCTCTATATGCGAGTTAACCATAACATTAATGCCGATTAGCCTTTTGAGATGAACGAATATGAGAATCATGACACCCGAGCCGGCGATAAAGCGAAACCTCCTATATAGCTAGTGGGGCAAAGGATAAAGATGTTGGCAATGGATTTGAATACGAGGAAATCTCAAATCAACGAAGTGAAATTCTAAGCTAGTATTTGGCTAGACCAATTAGACCAAGAAAATCTGTAAAATCTGCTTTGTTAACCGCCGAAATTCTGTGTGGATTGACTCACCATGTATACTCAGACTGATGTCTCGATGAAATAGCAATGACTTACATTGATAGTTAGACAAGAAAATTTGGGTCTCGAATATTCTCAGCCCCTCGGATCAAAGCTGATTCATATGTTGATAACTTCGACTCCATTGGATGACAGAACATGACTAGTCAAGTTATACGGCACAGAAGGGGCTGGACACATGACACATGTTCCCACAGAGGGCTTTTTGCAGTCGCTTGTGTAAAAAAAGTGCCGAAATAGACCTCTGAATAAAATTGCCCGTGTTGTCACGTCTATTTTGAATCCTTTATCTCACAAGGTGTCGTCTGTGTATGTAAGGAAGAATTGATTGGAATACACGTACGTTCTTACCAACGATCACAAGATATGGGCTGCAAGAAAATGTCTTCACATGACACATCAGCGTCAATGTGGACGACGTTCCAAAGGTTCTTTATGTACGATTGTACCACCTTATCCACTACCCGCTTACGTAGCCCTCACAAGCAGTGAGATTGTAAATAATTTTAAATGCCAATCGGGATTCTAGGCAACGTTGTCTCAGACCGTGTCGAATACTTACGTAGGCGCCAAAGGCATTGTCGGCGAGTGCAGACCAGCTTTTTTTGGTCGTCAAGGATCTCTTGTAGAGTAGTCGACACCTGCTTGCCTCTAGGTGCCTTAGAGCTGAGAACTTGATAGAAGGCACAAAAGAGTGGCGGATTCCGAGAAAGCTTGCAACTGATTTATCGGATCAAAACGCGCTTTCCGGAGGTGAGTGGCTGACATAATCCCCGAAACTCATTCATACCCTTTCACGGGCTTTTATTTCCAACCACCATGTCTGTAACTACCCGCCCAATCGTTTTCATGGATATCAACATTGGAGAAACTCCTGCAGGACGGCTCAAAATGGAGCTTCATAGCGATATCGTTCCGAGGTGCGTTCTCCATGTTGATCTACGCTTATTTTATGCACGATGCAATTAGGACCGCAGAGAACTTCAGACAGTTATGTACGGGCGAGTACAGGTAGGACACCATTCATCCAGTTGAATAATGTATCAAACTCAATATGCAGTGAACTCCAGGGTTAATTCGCGACCTCAGGGTTATAAGGGTGCAACCTTCCATCGGTGTGTCGTGTTTTACTCAATAGACCCGATTTTACGAACTATCTAAGCAGAGTGTAAGACTATCCTGCAAGTAAACCCTGATTATCAGCCACTAGAATATCTTATAGGGTGCCAAACTTCATGTGTCAGGGTGGCGATTTCGTGAAAGGTGACGGAACAGGATCTTTCTCCATCTACGGAGACAAATTTCCAGTGCGTCTAGTTCTTATCTATCAGAAAAATATGATTACCAATGGATACACCGTAGGATGAGAATTTCAAGGAAAAGCACATAGGACCTGGGTTACTGTCGATGGTATGCCCTCTCGCTTTGCTATTCTCTACCCGGCCTTGATAGTCTGTAGGCTAATTCCGGCGCAAACACGAATGGATGCCAATTTTTCATTACGACCGCAAAATGCGACTTTCTTGATGGCAAACATGTCGTGTTTGGCCATGTAATTGATGGCATGCTTACTCTTCGCAAGATCGAGAACGTAGCTACTGGGCCCAATAATCGACCCAAGCTCGTCGTTAAAATTACTGGTGTGATCCGTAATGGCTCAGACTCGCAATTCGGCTAACAGTCCTCGTTCTCGAACAGAATGTGGTGAAATGTAATGAAAATATTGTGAATGAACCTTAGAAGGCAGTTTTTTTTTTTCATGAAAGACTCGACTTTCTTTGATTTTTCAATTTCCTCCCGCTTCGATAATAGATATACTAAGTCACAAATGATCTCATACTCTAGATTGTTAATAGCGATGAAGTTTTTTTTATCTTGAAACCTTGTTTGAGATCTGACGGCGCAAGCTTCTTGCCACCCGAGTTTGAGGTGTTTGAACAGGAAAATATCTTTCAAAAGCTATGAGTGCTTAGGAGCGTGATTACACTGAGTAACCGAGTGGGTCTGGATTTAAGAGTTTACATGAGTAGAAGTTTTAGTCTGTTATTTTTGGCTCGCAGAGTGTCCCAATACTGATTGGGAGCGAAAAATACAAAAAAGGAAAGAGGCCGAAAAAGAAAGAACAAGGAGAGAGACTATATCACGTGTTGTGGGTTTCAAAACAGTTGGGAGTTTTCATACTTTCTGATGGACCTTTTGAGAGATGTATGTGTTTGGTCCACACTACAGAAGTTGAGTACCTTGGCATTATCATATCCCTAGACAGAGTTTGCATGGACCCAAAGAAGGTCAAAGCCATGACCACCTGGCCCTGACCCCAAAACCTGAAGGAGCTCCAGTCCTTCCTTGGATTTGACAACTTTTATTGACAATTCATTGACAACTCCTCTGGCATCAGCAAATGCCTCACTCATCTAACCTGGAAGGACACTCCCTGGACCTGGGACTCTGAATGCCAAAGCATCCTTGACTTTCTCAATTGAGTCTTCACCATGGCACCTATTCTGCAGCACTATGACCTGAACCTCTCCATCATTGTTGAATGTGATGCTTTAGACTACACTCTCACTGGAATCCTGTCCCAAAATGGACCTGGAATCAAAGGACTTCTGGCCCATTGCCTTCTACACATGCTCAATGATTGCTGCAGAACTCAATTACAATATTTACAACCGGGAGCTTCTGGCCATCATAGAGGCTTTCAAATGTGACATGCATATCTCAAGAGTGCACAACACCAGAACCAAGTCTACTCCAACCACAACAATCTGCAGTATTTCACTACAACAAAGCAACTCAGCCACTGCCAGGCCCAGTAGTCTGCAATTCCTCTACAAGTACAACTACATCATCCACTACTACCCCAGACATCTCAGAGCAGAACTCAATGCCATCACCTGGAGACCCAATGTGTACTCCCAGAAGACTTTTGAAGGAGGAATGGAACACCCTGAACAAACAAGTCATGATCCTGCCAGAACATCTCCACTCAACCCTGCTCCTCAATGAAGAAGAACTCCTTGACCAGATCCAAATCATCCCAAAGGACAAATACTTCAAGCATAACAACCTCCATAACTCTACAAACCAACCTGTGCCTTTCTCTAGCTCCAACCCCACTGACTCCACAGCCCCAACCAACTCCAAAAAGACCCAATATCTTTTCACCCTCTCTTCTGACAATACCCTTCTGCTCTGCCATGGCCTGATCTACATATTGGACCTGCCTCAACATGCCTATACATCCTCCCACAGCACTACAACCACAAACTCCAAGGGCACCCATGAATCTGCAAAATCCTCCAGCTCATCATGCATAAATGCCATTCTAGTAGTCATTTGCTGTCTCACAAAGCAAGCAGTCTTCATCACTTGCCACATGACCAACAATACCCTAGAATTGGCCACCTGTTTGTCCCTCACATCTTCATGAAGCATAGGCTCCCCAACAACATCATCTCTGACTGAAGTGCCCTTTTTGTCTCCAAATTCTGGTAGTCCCTCTGTTGAGCCCTAGAGATCCAGTCCAACCTTTCCACTGTCTACCACTGCAAAAATGATGGGCAGACTAGGCACATCAACCAGTTTCTGGAGCAGTATCTCCAAATTGATGTAAACTACTTCCAAGACAATTGGTGTGCCAAGCTCCCCATTGCCAAGTTCAATACAACAATACATGCTACTCTGCCACTAGAGTCTCTCCATTCTTTACAAACAAAGGATCCAACTCTGTCTCTCAGTCACCTTCTGCAATATCCCCTCCTATGCTGCCCACAAAGTTGCCCACAACCTCTGAATGCTCTAGGAATATCTCTGCCAAGGAATTGATGTTGCCAATAAAGCCTACTGGAAACACACTCACCCTAAGCAGAACTCTACTGTAAGGGCAATCTTTGGGGTGGCAGATTGGAGTCACATAGCTAGCAGAGGGGAATCTGAAGTATATTAGCAGAGTAGATAACAATACAAATCAGTAACTAATCACCTAGCAGAGGGGAATCCAAAGAGAACAAGTCTAAGAATCCCCACTGCTTGGCATGGCACATCAGCAGGCAGTGGAGGCATGGGAACTACTGTACAAGTGACCAGAGTTGCTCCTGACCCTAGGGCAATGGTTGCTGAGGTAATATGGAGAACTCTGTGGTTCTGGAAGGAGCCACAGAGGCATTGAACAAGCTGTGGAGGTGCTGGAACTAGTTACAGACATTGGAAATGGAAGTCCTCTGACATCACCCCCCCTCTAGCATGCACTGTCTTGATGTGTGGGGTAGAAGAAGTCCCTGATTGCTTGGTCTGCCAGCAAGATAGGGTAGATTCCTTATATGGCATGCAGGGCATCTGGATGTCTCTGGTGGAACTCCTTGACAAGTCCAGGGGCATGTACATTCTTCCATGGCTCCCAGGAAATATCCTCAATTCCATAGCCTTTCCACTTCACCTTGTACTGTAGTTGTCTCTGGAATAAATGGCTGTCCAGGATTACTTCCACTTCATACTCTTTGTTGTCATTGACCACCACAAGGGGTGGCAGAGGTGGCAGATGTTGCCCCAGGATAGGATCTTTAGGGGCCAGGGTTAGTTTGACCACATTGAACACTGGATGAAGCTGGCACATCCCCACAGGGAGTCGGAGTCGATAGGCCAGGAGTCCCACCTATTGTTCCACTGTGAATGGCCCTAATTGGTGGTGTGATAGCTTTTTTGAGGGTTAGGTGGTTGTAATGTCAGAGGCATCCAGGTAGACTCGATCTCTGGGCTGATATCTGTGCTCCAGGGTCCTCCCATAGTCATAGTATTGTGCCATGTCATCTTTTGCTTTTGCCAGCATAGCTTGGGCCTCCTCCTGTGACCTCTTTATCTGGTCCACAAATTTGTTTCCTGCCTCATTCTCCAAGGGTTGGGCCCAAGGTTCAAAACCCATGCATGGGTGCCATCTGGTGTCAAGAAAGAATGGGGAAAACTGAGTGGACATGTGAACATGGTTGTTGTACTGGAATTTGGCATCAGGGAGGAGTTCATCCCAGTCATCTTGGCACTTGTTGCAGAAGAGGCAGAGATACTGTTCCAGCTCCTGGTTTATGTGCTCTGTCTGGCTGTCAGACTATAAGTGGTAGGCAGTGGTGGTGTGGAGTTTTACTCTGAGCAGTTGGTAGAGCTCCTGAGTGAACTCCACTATGAATTGCAGTCCCCAATCTGGGACATAGGCATTGGAGAGGCTGTGGAGCTTCCAGACATTCCTCTAGTACAGGTTTGTGGCACCCATGGCAGAGCAGGTGGTGTGGGTCAGAATGAAGTGTGCTATCTTGCCATACAGGTCCACTACCACTATGATTGCATCATAACCATGAGTGTCAGGTAGCTCTACAATGAGGTCTACAGATGCTACACTCCACTATTCTGCAAGCACCTGTAGGTACTAGTGTAGGAACCAATGTACTGGAACATTTAGGGCCACTAGTAGTTCCACAATACTAACTCCAGTGTCTTTCACTGCCCAAGGTGCTCTGCAATGCAGGAGTCATGGTGTTGCTCCACAATCCTCCAACAGAGCTCCAGAATGTTGGGAACATAGATACAGTCTTGGAAGGTCAGGATTCCATTTTGGAAGGCCCATTCATCAGTGCAGACTGCCTTAACACCAATAGTATGCCCCAACTTCAGCATCTGAGCAGCCTGTGCTACAAGCTCCTCCTATTGACCATCCCTATTACCCCATCATATGTCCTGGAGAATGTCTGCCTCTGCTCCATTGATAGCGAGGCCCTCCATGGCTTGGACCATGAGCAATTTGGAGCAGAGGAGCACAATGTTACTGTTATCCCCTTCCTCCATTCCATGGTCCACCCTCCAAGACAGGGCATCTGGTTTCCCCAAGCTCTGGCCAGGCTTGTGGTATAAGGAGAAGTCAAAGTTAGCAAGGTAGAAGGACCATCAGGCCTGCCAGCAATTGAGCTTCTTGGCCATCCAGAGGTATTTGAGGTTCTTGTGATCTGTCCAGACCTTGAACTTGTGCCATGCACCTTCTAGGAAGTGCTGCCACTCCTCAAATAACTGGATGATGGCCAGCATCTCCTTGTCATGGATTTTATAGTTCTGTTCCACTGCATTCAGGCTTTTGGAGTAAAAGGCCACCGAATGCCACTTCCCATCCTTTGGAGATTGCTGTGAAAGCACCACCCTAGTGGCAAAGTTGGAGCTGTTGGCCTCTATGCAGAAAGGAGAGTTGTCATCTGGGAATAGGAGGACAGGCCTGGAGGTCATAGCATGCTTGAGAGTGTCAAAGGCCATCTGCTCTGGAGGTCCCCAGCTCCACATAACATCCTTTTCCATGAGGTTGAACAGCGGGTGGGCATGGTGCAAGAAGTCCTGGATGAATCTCTAGTAGAAGTTTGTGAAATAAAGGAATGCCTATACCTCCTTCTTGTTTCAGGGCTCCAGCCACTCTGCCACACCTGCTACCTTCACCAGGTCCATCTCTGCTGCTCTATGGGAGATGATCAGGCTGAGGTACTCAATCTGGATTTGTTCAAACTTGCACTTCTCTAGCTTGAGGTAGAGCTGGTACTGCACAGGTGTTCCAGGATGAGATAAGTGATCTGACAGTGTTCCTTCAGCATTTTGGTGTAGAGGAGGATGTCATTGAGGTACACACACACTACACCCTCTACAATGAGGTCCTGGAAGATGTCATTCATCATGGTCTGGATGGTGGCCAGGCCATTGGTGAGACAAAAGAATATGACAAGCAGCTTGAACAATTCCTGGTTGGTCCAGAAGGCTGCCTTCCACTCATCTCCTTCCTGAATATGCACATTGTTGTAACTCCACCAGATGTCCAGTTGAGTGAAGTATTGCATGCCACAGAGGTTGTTGATGAGCTTAGAGATGAGGGGGAGGGGGTAACAGTTCTTTACTATTATGGTGTTGAGTACCTGGTAGTCCTGTACCAGTTGGAGGGAGCCATCCTTCTTTTTGATGAAGAAGACTGGAGAAGCCATTGGAGATTTGGATAGATGGATATGATTGGAGTACAAGTTCTCCTGTAGGAATGCATTGAGCTCATCCTGCTCCCTGGGCATGAAGGGGTAGACTTTACAGCTAGAGAGTGTGGAATCAGGCAGCAGTTTGATGGCATGGTCCCACCTCTTGTGCTCCAGAAGCAAGTTGAAGAAGGCTTTGGAGAACACATCTTCAAATGCATGCAGGTAGGGAGGTACCATGTCCTGGAACTCTTGAGGTGTGGCATTGGCAGCAAAGGCCTGGGCTAGCCTCTAGGACATAGTCTGACTAGTCCTGATCTCTGTGACGGAGAGTGGCAGGTGGACAGTGATAACATAGATTCAATCCCCCACCTCTATCACTTTGTCCAAGAGCTCTGGCTCACATATACCACCAAACTCCCCTCTATGCTCCTCCTCCAGAGCTCTGCCATTGCTCTAATCATTCTTGTAGAGGGCCTCTCTATGAGGGAATGCCAGAGGTGGGGGGTCCAGGAGGTCTAGATCAGCAAAGGGGAGAGGGCCAGCATGATATGCTCAGATGGCTGCATGCTCTCAGACTTGGGTCCAATGCTCCACTCTGTCCTTCACAGTGCAGGTGGAGCACTTCCTGGAGTATCTACTCATGGTCACCTCTCCTTTGGTCCAATCAACCTTGAGATTATGCTCTCAGAGCCATGTTAACCCAAGGATCATATCTTGCCTTCCTCAGCTAGTGACAGCAAATATGGCATGTTCCACATGATTTCAATAGCAGACAACCAGGTCAACCACAGAGCTAATTGCACTGGCTTCATTGGGCATTCCATCAATGTTGTAGATAGGAATGGGCTTGGAAAGGGGCTGTGTAGTTAGGCCATGGCGTTTGACAAACTCTAAGTCTAGGAAAAGTCCCATTGCTCTGCTGTCCAGGAGAGCTGTGACTTTGTAGTTTTGCTGGGTGTCCATCATCTCAATCTCTACATCAAAGTGCAGGGAATGGGCAGACAAGCCAGAGGCCATCACATACTGTCAGGGCATTTGATGTGCCTAAGCAAGGCCATGCCATTGGACCTTTGGAGGTGTCAGAGAGCTTGGCAGGGGCAGAGTTAGTGTTTGTACATCTGGAAGGGGGCTTTGAGGTTCTTCTATCTCAGAATGAAGGGCATTGGAAAAGGCAGTTTCATTTTCTATTGACAGACAAGAGAACCTGTTAGCACCTAGCAACAGAGGTGTACACCTCATCTGTTGCTTGACTAAAAATCCTCCTCCAGCTCTGGAGGTGAGGTGCACATGCTGGCTTCCTCTGGGGTCAACTCCAGCATGGGCTTGTCCAGTGACAGAGCTCTAGCAGCATCTTTTGCAGCCAAGAGCTGCAGGAGGAGTTCCTTCTGCTCTACTGTGGAGAGGTAGCATACCTCCAGGCCTAGGAGACAGTGCCATACAAAGTGCCCAGGCTTCTTGCATTTCCAGCATAACAGCAGGGCTGCACAGAGTTGTAGGGCCACATCCACATCCATGAGGATCCCCAGTAGTAGAGGACATGCTGTGAGGGTGGCTGGAGTGAGGGCTGGCACTGGGTGAGTAGCTGCAGGATGGCAGAGGTTGCTGACTAGAGTGGGGCACAGCATAGAATGGGAGCAGTAGAGCTCCCTCCATATCTCTATGAGTTGCCATTGGTCCTGGGCCACCTCATACCATGACACAATCTTTTTATTGTTGGGGCAACCCTCTGCCAAGTTGTCAATGCATTCCACCAAGGTGAGGTGCAAGCTGTCCTAGAAGGTGAGGCATAGTTGGAGGCCATTGGGGTAGGTAGCCTATTTGACCAGGGCTTGGAATAAGTCAATGTACTCATCCAATGTACACTTTCCTTGTCCATACTGCTCCCTGTCATACAGTGTCAGTGCCACTGTCTTGGTGGGGTTTAACAGAAAAAACTCCACATGAAAGTCCTTCTTAAAGGCAGCCCAGTCCTGAAAGCTCCCCACACCTCTGGGATGGCAGAAAACTTGCAGCGTGTGGGTGCAGGCATGTTCAGTCTTCATGTATAACAGCACCCAGGCTATTTTCAATGCATTGGAGTCAAAAGCATCCCTACTGAGGTGGATGTAGGTGAAGCAGGACTGTAAGAATTGCTCCTCACTAGATTGGGCACTGTTGTATGTGTCTGGCAGTGCTAGATGAGGGATCTGCAGCTATAGAGTCACCAGAGCCACTGTCATAGGTGCTGTGGCAGGCAGAGCTGGTTCTGCCACCATAAAAGGAGTGGAGTTAGGGCTTAAGCATTCTAGCAGTGCCTGGAGGGATTGGGAGATAAGATCTGTTGTCTGATGGAGGGTAGAGAGTTTGGTCATATAGTAGGTGAGAGATGATTGAGTATATGATTCATGAAAGATGACTAATAGAGACAGGAGGGTGCAGGGCATAACAGGCAGTCAGTCAGATGTGCTAAAGTGGTGGATCATCCTTGGACTAAGCCCAGAATAGAGTTGAACAGTCCTAAAGAGATCATTCCCTTACACCCTGGACATCTCTAGTGACCCTCTCCAAGCCCCTGACATCTCTGCTGCCATCACTTCTCCAATGTCCCCAGCACTCCCCTGATATCTCCAGCCATTGCCTTTCCTAGCATCCTCAGCACTTCAACTTCCCTGACCCTTTCTTAACACCCAAATGCCTCACTGCTGTCACTCTTAACTACCACTTAGTTCTACTCCAATCCCAGCACACAGTAGAATGCCAAGAAAACATACATTGAAGATCTCAGCAATAAATAACAGGTCAAATTCTATAGCATTTTTATAGGGAGTTCAGACTGATTCTTCTTGCTGCTCCTCTACTCCCAAGCCATCTGCTGTCAAATCAATTACCATCTACTGACCACTCTATGGCACTAACATGTCAATAGAATTGGGTTGCAGTGCCTGCTGCTCCTAACTCAACTAAACAACTAAGACATCTCCTTACACACCTCTAGCAATGCCTCTACTTAGATGGGCAGTGGTGCAATAACATTGAATGCCTGCTACTCCAACTCTGTCCCCCAAGAGAACAGGGAGGCCTGGTGATCTTCTTGTAGCTGGTCAAGTTGATCTAGGCCAGCACCAACCTCACTGGGGAGGCAATATTGTGGGTAAATTGTCCAGAGCCCACCCATTCCAAACAAACACACTGGCAGATACAAATCCATTCAGAAGGGCTCAGTGGTGCCAGGCCTAATCTGTCAGAGTCAGTACCTTCCACATAAAATAACAAATAAGGGTTACTCATCCAAAAACTGAGTACAGAGCTCTAACACATGAGTAACCAACTACTCCCATTGCCAGGTGATGCAAATTGCAACCTGCTCTTCCAAATCCTTACCCCAAGCCTGCTCCCACACTATGTCACTCTATAAGCTGCCTTCACTCCAATTGACAGGCCCTACCACTCAAACCCCACTACTTTCTACTTTGAGCCATCAAAACTGCCTGCACACCCACTTCCCAGAGATTTGTCAACCATGCCTGCATCCACCACTGCCTCCTTTCTGTCAAGGCCTGCCATTGAATGACCTCCAGCAACTGCATGTCAAATTGGTGCTGATGTTCCATCAATTGCTCTGCACAGCCCTCAACAACTCCCTCCAACTCCCAGACCAAATCACTATGTGCCTGTAATTTGCAGACTAACTCTGAGTTCTGCAGCAGGAGTTGTTCATTTTGACTCTGAAGCTGCAAGGCCTGCTGAACCAGCTCCAACTAATAGCAAAGCTGAGTGTTCTCTAACAAAGAGTTCCATGCCAGCACACAACTTATAAGATACAAAAATGCCTGAGTAAAAGGGAGGAGTCAGCAACACAATTCATGCACATTTAGGTCTGTGGCTCCCTGGCAAGTTGGTATGGTGCTTCTCCTTATTCACTGCTGCTAGCCCAGAGCCACTGCTCGCCCCCTCCTCTAAGCTCCAGCCCACTCCTTAGCTCCCAACCATCTCAGACTCAGACTTGGCCTGACACATGGAAAACTCACTGGACAACACCTTGAACATCTTTGAAGAGCTCTCCAGGATAAATAGAGGGATCAGACAACTTTTACTCTTATCTATGGATGCCAGGACAAGCAAATCTACAGGTGCTAGAGAGAAGTTGTCTCCAGCCAACTCATTGTCCCTGTTTCATCCTCTAACATGAACTCTAAGAAGCTCTCCAAGAGTCAAAGGGACATGGTCCAGCCCAATAATAGCCAGGTAATCACTACCTTGACCTGGCACTATGGAATGACTGCCTTCTGAATTGACTCCTGAGCTATCCCTGAGCCCCCCACCTATAGACCCTGCCTTTGATCAAACTCCCTCTCCCGCTCCACATGAAATGACCACCAAAGATGCTGTTGCAGCACTCATTGTACATATCCTAGGCCCAACAAGATCCTGGCTCCAAAGGAAAGAGCATGCAGTCATCTCTATAGAGCATACAGTGTTGGCACTGAAGCAGGTCAGCAGAGACCAGAAAAACATAACAGGGAATATACAGGCACATTAGCAAAACACTATTTGTGAGTAGGGATCCCATCAGACATGTCAACAAGTAAAAGAAGAAAAGAACCAATCATGGGACCTACAACTACAAGTCTAGCACACTGAAAATCTCTAGAAGAGCAATCAAGCCCTGCCTAGCCTAGCACATGCCTCTTCAATCTCAATCTACCCAACTTATCCTCTCTGACATTCCCAACCTTACCATCATTGCTACCATCAGACCTGCCATCAGCCCATCAAGATCACATCAACACCTTCCTCCATTGAGCCAGAACCTCTGGATCTCTCCTGCAGAACCTCCACACTCACCCTACACTCACCCAAGACCTCTGGCAGCACCATCAAACCCTATCTTGGCACTGCCACCCTGCTCCTGGTCTCAGAAGATACCTTAGACTCTAGAACCACATCTGTGCTCCATCTCAAGCCCCAAAACCCTCCAAAACCCTCCTATAAATACCATATCACCATAGTTAGTAGACTAGTCTTGATATTGCCATAGTCATGTATAGTTTCCTGGCACTTATCTGTTTCCTGGCCTTATCTGTTTCCCAGCACTTGTTTATAAGCTATTTCCTAATTCCAAACAATAATCCAACTCTGGCTTGACTCCCAAGTTCTCTAACCCCATACATCTCTGGACTTAGTATTCTTTCCAACTCCAGACTCTGGAGTATCCATCCAACTTCCATTCAACTCCAAAGTCCCCAATTCACCAACTTCAAACTTCCAGATCATCTGTTCAACTCCCTTGTCTAACTACAATGCTCTACAAGTCCCCTTAGCCATCATAGTCCTCCAACTGACAGATTTCTTGCTCTACAGTGAGAGAAGACTCCAGGCCAGCTGGACCTAACACCACCCTACCCAGGTCATGGTCTGCCACCACTTCCAGGAGAGAGTTCCCCAAATCCAGGAGCACTAGGCAGTCCTTCCTATGATAATGGAGGCAATGATGCAAACTCCATCAGTACAGGGCAAATAGCTGGAATGAGTGGGTCTACATGTCAGGGGATGTCCCATTCTCCCTCCTTATGATTTTCCTTCCTCTTTTCCTATCTATTGGTCCCAGTTCCAGCCCTCAGGCTGCACAGGTTCTCTGTCCATAATTCAGACAAGTGCTGCTCCTTCCACACTGCTTCTTATCAGACCCCTGAATTGTTTTCTTTATTCCAAACCTGCCATTCATTGTTGACCTCCTATCTTCAGGTCACAATTACTTTTGACCAATGGCTATCTTTTGGTTATATTTGTACCTAGTCATGTCCTTGGGAGTCTGGAGATAAAAACCAATTACAATGGATTTATATTTTTGGATCATAGTCTAGATTTAGTTGTTGTTGAGTGTTTCTTTCAGAAGCTCTAGAGTAAATTTTCTGGCATTGAGAATTCTTAGACTTGTTCTCTTTGGATCTTCCTCTGCCAAGTGAGTAGCTAGAACTCTAGAACTTCTTGTAGATGCTAAATAGACTTTGGATCTCCCTCTGCCAGTTGTGTGATAGAGCCACAGCCTCTAGAGGTCACCCTTACACTACAGCTATCCCTGTAAGGGGGCAATCACTCTGCAGATAAACCCAGCAAGAGTAAGCAAGGCACAGACAGGCAATGAGCAAGAGTTGGGGGGGCATAGAAGTGGTCAGGAAGTGGGCAGAGAGAAAGTGCAGTGAGCTAAGCACAGAGACAATGCTGGAGGATCTTACAGTCAGACCAATAGATAGACCTGGTGAACACTGCTATTGTTTGGTCTGAGGATATTCTATTCTGCAGATCATTCTATATACTACATTGCTAATAATAATGACTAACATTATACCTACTCACCAATCCACAGTATGTAATGGAGTATGACTAACAATAATCTATACTGAGTAATATCTGAGCATGTGATTCATGAAAGGCAACTAATGGGGACAGAAGGGTGTAAAGCATGACAGGCAGTATGTCAAATGAGCTAGAATAGTGGATCATCCTTGAAACAAGCCTAGAATAGAGTCAAACAGTCTTAAGAGGACCATTCCCTTACAATTGCTCAAAGACAGCTGCAAAGATTTACAATGCCTCTGCAACACTGTGGACAATTTGTGTCTCTGTGAGTAAAAGAAGCCCACAAGTACCACTTCCAGACAATGCACAATAGAGAAATTGATCTCAGTCTGACTAGCAATACCAGATGGACTCAAGCCTAGGAGGAGTATTCCATCCAAGATGATCACCTCCTACACTAGATCATCCAAGTTCAGTGAACTTGAAAACTGGCTAATGGGCATTTGCATGTTTTCCATGCAGTAGCTCAATATGGTTGGGAAGGGTGTGACTGGAAGAAATTCCTGATTCTTGACTTCCTAGCTGCAGGAGTGCTGAAATGGTACCTGCAACATGTTATTCATGTCAACAGGACCCAATCCCACTGGTGGTTTGAGGACATGAAACTCAGTTTGTACAGTCATTTTGTACAACCCTAGACCATGCAAGACACTCACAATGCATTCTGTAACATGGTGTATGCAATGAAGGAGAGAGTGCAAGGCTTCTATAATGCCCTGTTGAACCATGCACAGAACATGGCCATCCTTCCTGATGAATTCACAAGTTGTGAGCAATTCTTAGAAGGAATACCCTCTGATATGCTTGTCACATTAATACATGATGGTGGGCTCACTGATGCAAAATTGAAATGTTTACTTTGTTGAGTGATTGCATCAATGTCAATAAACTTTTCTTATTCACAATTGTTGGGGGCTTATTTACACTCAGTCAACATAAATTTGGGTCCAAGGATAAGGAGCATTTGAGGAGGCCTCTGCACAGTCAGCTTATTTCTCAGTCTACTTTGATTAGTGACCATTTCTGGCTTGATGCCATTGTTATTTGGCAGAGGTTGAGTCTGGAAACAGTAAGGTCAAATGTCTTATACATTCATGTTACATGCAATGGTCTTGCATGTTTTTCCTTTTTTGCATGTTTTTCCTTTTTGCAATGGTCTTGCCTCTTTTCACCAATCATCACCACACAGGTGAGCACAGTGTTGCTCATACACCATGCTTCAGCAGTCTAACAACCTTTGCAGAGTAGTGATTGTGTACCACCATTACCCAGTCAAATACTTTTCATGCATTACTACTCTAAGTAAGGCTCATTCACAGTTGTCAGTTGATAAGTTTATCTCATCACACACTGCAGATTCATCTGAACAAGTCATTAAGATCTATTTTCAAATATCAAGCTTTGTCCCCATAGCAGGCTTATAAGTATAGTCCACCTTCTTTTTGATGTCTCAACACTACCTTTTTTTGGTACCAGTTTTTTCTTTCTCTTAGTTGTACCTTTTCACACACCCTCCCACCTCTCCTTCTTGGACTTTGTTACAATGTTTTCTTCATTCATTTATTTCTTTCTTCAGTATATAGTGTCAGCCTTAGCTATGTTGCTGCTTCAAAAAATTGAATAAGTGGTTGCTTCTTGCAGCTGATGGTTGTTTCAGTAGCTGGTTCACACTAACCTCATGTCTACACTAAAATCAGAAAATACATTCATATATGCAAAGAGTTGCAGAGGTCTCACTTCATTGTAGAATAGATTGAATGATAATTAATATTTTATTGGTTTATTCAAAGGTTTGAGACAGTCTCATGTCATTGAAAGGGTTCAAAAGTACATTTTTGATAGCCAAAGAATCAAATAGCTCCTAAGCCTGAGAAATTCTTTCTCTAGGGATTTCTGAGCTGTATCAGTCTAATTGCTTGCTCAATAAGCTCAAAAATCCCCTCCTTTTGTACCTTCTCCATCATGCATGGACCAGGGCCTTTTTCCACATGTTTTTGTCATTGTCTGGGATTATGGTTGGTGGGTTGGACATTGTGTACTGCATGGGTAGGCCTTGGCAGTATGGCCTCTCTCTGTTTCCCTCCTGCCATCTCTGCCCATACCCCTCTTCTCTCCTTTTGTCATTTCCCTGGTCAAAGCTCAAAGAACTAGTGGAGTGTGTGGTCATGAGGGAGTTGTGACAGAGAGGAGAGGGGCCAACTGTTGACATAATTTTGTATACAGGCTGTCTTGGTGTTGGCCATTGGGTTTCTGATTATACCAAGGTTCCTGATCTTCTTGATCCAACTGTAGTCTCCCCTTCCCTCTGTCCTTCTCAACTGTCTTTGGCTTTTTTTGGGTTGTTGCAATTCATTGAATATGTTTTGAGGAGGATGGTCTGTGGTGGGGATACAGGTTTATCAAGGCTGGGAATCAGTCAATGGGTATCCAGAAGTACCCAGCACTGCCACCTTGATAGGCATGTAGGTAATCAATTTTTATGATCCTTTTTCAATCACTGACATGTCCATGCCCTAGACCTCTCACTTCACCATTTTACTGGCTGGGGCATTCTGTTGGTGCTTTTTTGTAGGTTCATTGTGGGAGTAGTGGTAAGTCCCTCCTCAGCCTACAGGTTTCAGCTAAATGTTTACAGTTTTCAACACTTTGGTATAGATTGAGGAGGGTGACACTGTTTTTATTCTTTTACTACTTTCATTGGCTCATAACAAGCATAACACCTCCCCCATACCTTACACTGACTAAGTATGTATATACATTAATAATGATAGGTATCAAGAGAAACCAAGATGAAAAGGCAAGAACATCTGAAATACCAAGTTTATCATGCCCAACAATGATGAGAAAGACTGAACTCATGGCAGAACCTTGCTGACTGTGCCCGGGGTATAACGGACCTGCCTAAAATGGAACACGCCGGAATTGCACACGACAAACCAGTTGGACTACCTGTCCCATTAGAACAAACCATGTTACCAAGTAACGAAGCTCTAGCAATTGCCGGTCATTCAAACTCCGTAACGGGGAAACCCGAGCCGCGGCACGGGGTGTCAATGCCAAGGTTGATGGCCATGATTGATGGTGCCCCGACACACCGGCAACCTTCCTCAATATGTAGAACTACCTTAGAAGGGTAAATAAAAGAATAATTATTCAGTGATATTGCCAAGGGCAGGCAATGGGAAAAAGGTGGGTGTTTGACCTGTAATGACGTGGAGAGTCAGGTGATATCCCCCACACCTCCGTGGCTTTGCCATTTCCAGAATTTTCCAAAGGTCTTCCCATCCCATTGGTAGGCGACCAAGACGGACAAAATTTTCACTTCACTTCTTGATCCCACGATGTCCAATAAACAACCTACCACGATTTTCATGGGTCTTATTGAGTCTCATCTTAAGAGGGAAAGAATTTCGGTTTATAATCTTGTACGTATCCAAGATACTGATCTCCAACATAACGTAACATAGCACTGCAGTACTTCAAGGTACTACTATTACAGAACTTCATCGGCATGTTCTCGCTGACATCGATATGGTGTGAAGGTCCGACCGATACATTTGACATTTTGACTGGATGGATAGTTCCCCACATTGGTCACAAGATATATTCCAGTTACCTCACTTTGTGAGATCTCCACTACCCAATGGCATCCATCTTTATGATTTTCTCGAGTACACGAACGTGTCACACACAGTTAGACGAGGTATAGCGTTCGCGTCATTCATTCCGCTGCCACCACTATCGTAAAATCATTTCAAAAGGTAATTTCATGTTCGATCTCACGATGTGCTGTATATCGGCTTGACCCATTCACCCCCAAGTTTTCACCATGTGCAAGGTGCTTCTTCTTGTATCAGTTGACCCAACATTATCTTTCGGGGACGCTTCTTCCCGCTCCAAGGCAATAATGCGAACCTCCTGAACGTGTGAAACTCGATCTCCGACTTAACTAATTCAATCGGATGGCCTTCTTGTCGTAATACGTGCAGGACATCTGACGCTGTTACTTGTTCATTTGCTCCAGGATTTACCCAGATTTGTGTATAAAAAGCTGTTCATTCATCGTCTCTCCTCTCCCACAGGATATTTTCCAGCCTTCTCGTGAACCTGTCCTCATCATTTTGTCATAATGCATCCAGAGGAAGTCGATGTCATCGTCGCAGGAGGAGGTCCAGCCGGTGAGTATTTCGACAACGAAACCACACACTATTTCATGCTATGCCCCAGGTTGCGTCGTTGCCGGAAGGCTTGCGTACGCAGATCCCAACCTGAAAGTCATGCTCATCGAGGGCGGCGCCAACAACCGTGATGATCCTTGGGTCTACAGGTGCGCATTCTCGTTCACCGTCGTACAGCGCTGACGACCTGTGCAGGCCTGGCATTTATGTGAGGAACATGCAACAGGATGGAATGTAATGCAATTCTTCAACTCAGGATACCTTCACGCCAGCTCATCTCGTTATAAAGAAATGACAAGGCCAAATTCTATGTTGATACTCAAGATTCGTCTTATCTGCGTGGCCGAAGGAGCATCGTTCCGTAAGTCCTTACATACAAAATCAAAGCAGCTAATGGATGGTTGAACTAGTTGCGCTAATATTTTGGGTATGTGAGACAAATTTGAACATGCATTGATCGCTTACCTTGAATTTCTAAAGGTGGTGGAAGCAGGTACGTTAAGCCACAGAAGCTTTCCTCACTATACCACTGAGATTCCGATTTAGTATCAATTTCCAAGTCCGTTTTCTCAATCTGATCTGATTCACACCACTATTTATGCCTCAGATGTATACTCGTGTACGTTATCTTCTTCTCGATTATTTTTGCAATGTCATTAAGTAACTCCTTCAGGCTTCTGCGTCTGATTGGGGTACGTTGTCACATCCGGCGGGCCAAAGACACCATGAACTCCCTTCCACAATTAGACGACTTTAAGACTCCTGGTTGGACAGCAAAGGACTTGCTTCCGCTTATGAAACGCGTCCGTAGCTCCTTTGATGATATCCGCGGACATAATCACACTCACTAATCTTCCTCATCCAGCTCGAGAATTATCAGAAGCCAGTCAACAATAATACTCATGGCTACGATGGCCCCATTGCCATCAGCAATGGAGGATCAGTCAGTGCCCTAGCTCAAGACTTCCTCAGGGCAGCCGATGCGATAGGAGTCCCTTTCAGCGGTTCGTTCTGGAATTTGCTTCAGATGACTGACATCATTTGACGTGATCCTTTGTTTACAGATGATATTCAAGGCGAGCCCTCAAGTTTGCAAGTTCCTAGATGACTGATTCTATTTATTTGTCCAATCCCTAGATTTGGACACTGCACATGCTTCTGAAATATGGGCAAAGTATATCAATAGAGAGACAGGCAGGCGCAGTGATGCTGCAACAGGTGTCTTCAACCTACCCGACTTAATATCATGTACTGATCCTTGCGATAGCCTACGTCCACAGCGTGATGGACGTCCAGTCTAACCTGTATTTACGTACTAATGCTCGAGTCTCTCGTGTCATCTTTGATGGCACGAAGGCTGTGGGTGTGGCTTATGTGCCTGCTCGTAATCGTGTGCATGGCGCTCAAATCAAAGAGACTATTGTGCGCGCCCGCAAGCTGGTGGTTCTGAGTAGCGGAACTCTTGGAACGCCACAGATCCTGGAACGATCTGGTGTCGGATCTCGAGGACTTCTACAGAACATGGATATCAGAGTTGTCGCAGACCTTCCTGGGGTGGGGTATGTGTTGTCCATTGTCCTGTGAAAATCGATCTCAGTAGTATGGAATGAAACAGAGAGCAGTACCAGGATCATTATACTACGCTCTCCGGTAAGTCCCTGAGAGATGGATTGTATTCGACTTCGGCTGAGAATTCTCTAGTCTACCGAGTGTCCAACGAAACTTTCACTCTCGATGACTTCCTTCGAGGCGACAAGGAAGTCCAGAAAGAGGTCAGCCTTAGCTTCCTGCATAAAGTCCTCATTATTTGCCTACCTTGACGGAAATATTAGCTTTTTGCGGAATGGGAAACCAGCCCAGAGAAAGCCAGACTTTCGTCGAACGCCATTGATGCGGGTTTCAAGGTTAGTATCAGTTTTTCCTCGTTTGAGTTGCAGCCTCAACGTCATTTAGATACGCCCTACGGATGAAGAACTCAAAGAGATGGGGCCCGAGTTTAATGAGCTTTGGAACAAGTACTTCAAAGACAAACCAGATAAACCTGTCATGTATGTCGTACCCTTGATTCCACACTCCATTCAATCTTAAATTATCAGGTTCGGGTCGATTGTCTCTGGAGGTACATTTCTTGTGCCGGTAAAGCACAAAAAGGATACTCACATATTTAAAAGCATATGCCGATCATACTTTGCTGCCTCCTGGCAAATATATGACTATGTAGGTCGTTGATCCCCATTGAGCTTGAATGGCAGACTCATGGACATGTACAGGTTCCAGTACCTGGTATGTATTTGATGTAAGATGTAGGTGACTTCGCTATATCCGCTTTTTTCAGGAATATCCTGCCAGTCGTGGAAAGGTCTGTCTTACCTTCGGTTCTACTTGTCTCATTTCTCAAGGCATTGTAGATTCACATCTCCTCTGCTAATCCGTACATGGAACCATTCTTTGACAGTGGATTCATGAACAACAAGGCAGACTTTGCGCCTATTCGATGGAGCTACAAGAAGACGCGTGAAGTTGCCCGTAGGATGGATGGTATGCTTTGTTAAGACTTGTATTTCCGCTCTCGTAGAACCGATCAATTCCAGCCTTCCGTGGTGAGCTTACGTCGCACCATCCGCGCTTCCATCCCGCCTCGCCAGCAGCAGCACGCGATATAGACATCCAAACGGCTAAGCAGCTCCTTCCCAATGGATTCACAGTCGGTATTCATATGGGTAAGCAATTATATAGATACACGGATCTCTTGACAACGTTGTTGTCCTCGTCCTGTCAGGCACTTGGCACAGGTCAGCATACTTTGATAGTCCAGCCTGAATGTTGACTGAAAATCTATTTTAGGCCAGGAGAGGTGTACAACGCAGCCAAACTGCACAAGGACATCAAATACTCTGCTGAAGATGACAAGGCTATCGATGAATGGATCGCCGGTATGCCGAGATCTGAGTTCGTTTTTAGTAATGGAGTTGAATATGACGAATAGATCATGTTGAAACTACCTGGCATTCACTTGGCAAGTTTTTCTTGATTCAACTGCGTTTATTTACTATTCAACCGAGATTGATTGTACAGGGACTTGCGGTGCGTGATTCCTTATCTTGTTTCGAGGAAAATGCTCATATAAACAGCCATGAAACCGAGGGAGAATGGCGGTGTAGTCGACGGTCGGCTCAGCGTCTATGGCACACAGAACCTGAAATGTGTCGACCTGAGCATTTGCCCTGTATGCATACAGTTTAGTGACAGTCTATGCTGGTTTTGAGTGACGGCAATCTTACAGGATAACCTGGGCACAAACACCTATTCTTCGGCACTGCTGGTCGGTGAAAAGGGAGCTGATCTCATTTTGGAGGAACTCGGTCTGTGCCCTGCCTTCCGCGAATCAAGTGTCTCTGCTGAATCTTTTAACAGGACTCAAAGTCAAACTCCCACATGCACCTGTCCCTCATGCCCCCATTCCAAAGGGAGTCGCCGCCACTCAACGAGTTCGCTGAACGTGCTACCTTGGCAGTTGCTAAGTCGAGTCCCTGCCTCTGCTATCTGAACAAATGTAATACCTCAATTTGTGTCATGTGTATATATAGTGTTTACTCTCGAAAATGACTCTCTTCGTATGGACGTATTCTGTCAAATTTGATTGATTTTCATCAGTTGCCCCAAGTCTTAAGTCACCATTGTTGCAAGGGAAGCGGTTCCTATCGGTGTTTTCAATGAGACGGCAAGACAACCAAAGCTGAAGGGTATTGCTGGGTAGAATATTACAAAAAATCATTCAAGTCAAATTATACCTGGATCCATGCCCAAATGTCATACCTTCATTAGATCAACTTATTTTTTTTTACAAAATTCAAAATTCACAAGAACAAAACAAGTATACAATGTTTAATAGGTGCAGGTGCCCTACTAAGTACTAGTGTCCAAAAATACTGTGTAGACCTCACTTCTAAGGCCTATTGATTTTCTTTAGTTTGAGCAGCAAGATGAATTTTCAGATTTTTTACATAGCTATGTTTATACAGTTTTTGTTTTATTCCAGGACAATCAGCTCTATCATGTCCTGCAGTTTTGCAGACTTTATAATGCCTGCCTTCTTGTCTGAGGGCTAAGAACACAAACTCATCTCAAGGTATAAGTAATGCCAAATTTGATAATTTAACATGTTTTGTGGTCAGTGTTGTAGTTCATTTATAGATATAAGAAGACTAGTAGCCACAATTGTATAACTAGGCTGTGCTGCAGATACATCTGTCTGAAAGGTTCCAGCTGAAAGTGTAGAGGGCTAAGTCCAACCTTGAGGTCCATCCTTTTTGAAGTAAGCTTTGTTTAAAGATATCATATCCACACACCCCTTTCAAAGACATATTTATTTCAGCATGGAGTACTTGAGTATTGTATGTAACACACTAAAGTATATGTGATGGTTGTGGTGATTGTGATAATTTTAACCCCATATGATATCTGCTGTTATTGGAAAACATGAGGAAACAAACAAGGATAAGAATGGTATATTATAAATCCAGAGCTTTTGATCAACCATGGGAAAGTATTGTAGCCAAGTGTATGGTAGATACCATCAGGGGTTTGTTATGCTCAATATTGATACATCCTTAAGAAATTGGACCCATGTTATGCATAGCAGGTCATCCATTTAGAAACCATCACCTTCATAATGGCTGTGAATTTTTGTGTCACAGAGTAACTACCAGAACAATATAGAATAGAGTTCAATTCCAGAAACAAATTTCCAAAAAGACACTTTCAAGTTGCTGTGTACTGTATGCCTCACTATGTGTTATGTTGCTCAAAATAAGAAACTTTTTTGGCCTGCATCATGCATTATGGCATCTATTATACACTCAGGTATCTCATGTGTATCCCTTCATGTGAAGAAACTAGCTGAAAATGAGGAGTGGACAATTGCACTGACCTCTGTGTATGTGAGTTTGTTCAGGGGCAGAAACTGTTGAGTATGGGCCATTGCAAGCATGGCAGTTCTGAGATCTAGTGGTCACATAAACTCTGATCATTTGTTATTATTCCATCATATGTGACTACAATTTGTGGATGTATTTATGTATATGATTATATGATATTGGAAGGATATGAATGCAGACATGGCATTGTTCTAGTGATAATGGCATTTACATCATCTGCAGGTGCAAAGTATGAACAGACCATATGTTTTCCTTGTAAATAAATGAAGAGTGGTTAGCCTGGATGAACCAGCAAAGAATAACATATACTGAACATGTGAGAATACTGATTAGTAGGAACCCATATATGTCAATGGACCATATATGTAAGGCTGACAGTGGCCTGTTGAGGTTAATGAACCTCATTTGTGAAGAAATGGGAAAGAGAGACTCACTTGCCAGTTGTTTCAGTGTCCAATTGTGCTTATGGTCCACATTGGGGACTTGTCATCAATGTGTAATGGAGTGCCCATTACTTGCCCTACTACAAACATTATACATCATGTAATTTATAATTATATTATCAATATCAGGTAGCATCACATGATGCTACCTATAAATACTATTTCTGTGATTATGTAAGGCAGTACCTTACTTAATACTTCATAGACAGAATCAACTGGTTTTGACTTACATTGTGTGGACCATAAGCTGCATGACCCATAACAGAAACATTACATTTTTTAAGTCAAACAAGCATTTGCTAGTTTGCAAAGCAGAAGCCAAACTTCTGGAAAAGAAGTTCACTGCTACTAGTTACAATCAGAATGTTAAAATTTTAATGTTCACCTTCCTCAATGGGCACTGTAGTGACCATGGAAGGTCAGGTGTTCAGGCCTAGGTCCAAACCAGAGTTCAATGGAGCACTGCAGAGTGCTCTGCATGAAACATCAGATCTTACTACATCACACCATGGCATGGGGAGAGAAAGTGGGGTGATGCCAGGAGGGCTACCAGCACCTACTCCAGTTTGACCACCTCTGAAGGGTCAGACTGGCATCACAACTGAGGGCACTTGAGTACCCTCTACCCAGTTGTACCCAAAGGTAGAGCTGAACAATGTGATGGTGTTGCTGAGCAAAGAAAAAAAAATTGTCTTGTATGCATCTACAGTGTTATGAGTGGAAGGTCTGAGATCCTTTCCTGAGGCCATGGAAGGTCAGCATGACTCCTCTCTGGTGATTACCTCACTGAAGAATAATGAGGATGAGCCTCACAGGGCATGTGGCCCTGTATGATTGTGAGCTGGGCCCATGCTGAGCTTGCACACAGCTGAACTATCAGTGTTCATCTAGACAATTCCAAAGGATGTCAGAGACACCTTGGATATAGATGGTGAAGTGCACCTAGATGACAATCTCCACAGAAGGGTGTTTGTGTTCTGGCAGGGCCAGATTGAGGTCCCTAAAGCTTCAACACAGCAACATTTAGCTGCAAGGGTAGCTAAACATATAACAATCCAGCAGTTGCTAGGTGAAGGGATAATCTCAACCAACCTAGTAAGGTTCATGGAACTTTACCTGCTTTTCCTAGCACAGGAGGTAGTGGATTACCTCCAGTGGAAGAAGCTATGAGGATCTGTGATGCCTTTGCCATTTGTAGGTGGGGACATGTTGCCTCCACTGTTGCCAGCCAACAAAGCATCAACCCTATTCCAGGTGCTATCCAATAGGGAGTGGAGGAGACCTAGGATAGGACTATGAAGCAATTCAGCTTCCACACCATCCTCAAGGCCACATTGTAGACCACCTGTCTCAGGAGGTAGTAGTGGAGGACCTGGAAGAGGACCACCTTTTCAAGATCAAGGGCCATCACTGCCTCTGGAAGGGGGTCCCCTGGACCTGGAAGGACCTAATGATGAACCAATGGGCAATGGGGATGATAATGTAAGTCATAGGGCTAGAAGGAGGAGGACTATAGTCCTCCCTGAAAGACAGCTGTGGAGGTTTTCAATGCCTCCACAACATTGTGGACAGTTTGCCACTCCAAGAGTGAAAGAGGCCTACAAGTATCACTGCCAGACAATGCATGATTGTCTAAGAGCAGTGATAGAGCAATTTCTTGTAGTTCACCTAGCAATCCCAGATGGACTCAAGCCTAGGCAGAGTGACCCATCAAAGATGATTACTCCTTATGCTGAGTCTGCCAAGTTCAGTAAACTTGAGGACTGGTTGATGAGCATCTGCATATTTTATGCAGTACCCTCATATGGCAGGGACAAACACAAATGCAAGAAAGTCCTAATCCTTATTGACTTTCTAGCCAGAGGTGCATTAAAATGGTACCTGCAACATGTAATTCATGTCAACAGAACCCAGTTCCACTGGAGGTTCAAGGATGTGATCTTCAGATTGTATGATCAATTTGTACAACCCTCAACAATGCAGGATGCTCATGATGCATTCTGTGATGCAGTGTATGTGGTCAAAAAAGAAACACAAGGCTTCTATGATGCCTTGCTGGACCATGCTCAGAACATGGCTATACTCCCTAACAAATTCACAATTTATGAGTGGTTTTTGGAGGAGATACCCTCCAACATGCTTGTTATGTTGATATGCAATGGCAGGCTCACTCCTGGAGTAAATAATGTTGAGGAATCTGTTTGGAAGGCAAAAGCTTATGAAAACAGTATAAAGACTGAAGCACACTATTTAGAGCAGAGCATGAAGAGTCAGTCAGGACAGAATCTTTTGCTAGCAGCAGCATAGTCTTCAAAGTTTGGGACTGCGGCAAAGTGGACAGAGCTAGCAGGATACAATGCTTGCCTCCAGCCATCTAGACTGATGAGGAAGCCAGCTACATGCATGGCCTTGAAGCCATTGCCCTCTTGAAGTGGAGCAGGCCAAGGTCCTGCTTGACTAATGGGAGCAGTGCAGGCAACAAGAAAGCATCTTGCCACAGGGAAGAACATGTTGGCCATTGCATCAGGCCAAACAAGCAAAGACACTGGACAGTCTGCAACTTATTACAAGTGCAAAAAGGTTGGTCACTTTTGCCCAAGAATGCAGAGAGGCAGGTAAATCAGCTCCTTGCATGTTCATGCAAGCAGCACACACTGCTGCTCCTTTGGATATGGGAGATGTTAACAATGAACAGGATGAGGATCCTGGTGACATCAATGGTGAGCAAGCAGATGAATCTGATAGGACTCAGCCTGAGGATCATGAGGAGTACATCAAGCTGGAGATGTATAAAAACAACTAGTATACCCATGACAGTGAGAGTGAGGGACTATTCACCCTCACTAAAGTGCCTGCCTCACCCTCACTAAAGTGCCTGCCTCACCCTCACTAAAGTGCCTGCCTCACCCTCACTAAAGTGCCTGCCTCACCCTCACTAAAGTGCCTGCCTCCAAGTATAGAGCACAAGAGTTGGCTAAAAGGACAGAGTCAAGTTGACTTAGCCTAGAAGCTAGGGGGGGGGCCTGCTGTGCTAGTGGCCATCAAATATCATGTCAGCCAATTTTTTGGCTAGCTGCAAAGTCAACTACTCCTTGTCTTCTACTCCCATGTTGGTGCAACATGCCAACACCATACAAGAGAACTTCTTGCCCAATGAGCAAGAAAAAGAGGAAGCCAAGTGAAGTGGACATGTGTCCACTAGATTATTTGTTGGGCTCTGATCAGAGCTCAAGAGGGGGAGGAGTACTGGGGGGTAGTGTATCCCCAGGTTTTGGTGGCTTTGCTACACTGGCAGGATTGGTGCTAGGGGATATAGTGCCCCCAACAATAAGAAGAGCTCCTCCACAGGACACAAGGCCCATCAGAGCAAAACCAGTAGCAGTGCCAGGAGACATAGCTCCACCAAGTCATGCAGTGGCAATGCAGCAGTTGCCAATGTGGGATGCCATGTGCCCCCATAGCATAGTGGAATGGAAAGAGGACATGGGAGACATAATGTTCCCCCACCAATGAACTTTGGGTACCCAGTGGCTGCACAGCCTGTGTAGTCCTAGGAATTTTGACAATATGTGGTGTCATAATACTCTGTGGCCCCACTGCCAGTGGCTGGACCTAGCCATACAATAAGCACAGCAGATCAATGACAACCTGCCATAATTTCACCACAAGTAGGGATTTTGGTCTCTATGCCATCAACTTCAGAGACAATGGAGGTGGATGGTGATGGCCCAGAGTCCATTACAGCCCTGATGCAGTTGTTGGCTCCTCCTTGGCAGTTGTATCTGCCATTGCTCACTGTAGTGCATCTATTAAATGCATCATCATCATTGTCAAATGTGTTGGGGCCTCCAATAGCCACCTCAGCTAGCAAAGGAAAGAGAAAGGCAACAGTTCTGTCACCATCCATACTAGCACAGAAGGGTAATACCTCCTCATTAACTGCCTGGAAGACAGTCAAGCAACACTTCTCTGCCAAGGAGAAGGACAAAGGCAAAGCAAAGGAGCCTGAGCCCTCCACAACTGCAGATAAGCAAATACCTCACCTTCTCTGGTGTCTACATGATGCCAGAGTACCAGAGGACATTGGATCTGATGTTGTCAAGAAATCAGTAATGCAGTTAGCACTATCTCAAATTCTGAACAAACTTGATGTTGTTTGTAATCAGATGGATGAGGCCCAATTGGACCTCTTCAGATCAGCATTGGGGAAGGGGAAGCATGTGGCCTCCCCTCCTCAAATTCCAGAGGCAAAGAAGGCTTGCACCAAGCCTTCTGTGTTTGTCAAGGAATCCTCAGCTCAGAGGGTGCCTCTGGCACCCTATGACAACCAAGTACCTGCTGGTGAAGACTGGCTGATGAACATGTGCCCAGATTTTGGGGTGCCTCAGTCCACAGCAGATGTCAGGGGATATCCCATTCCCCCTTTGTTCTGTTCTCCCTCCTTATGGTTTTTCTTTATTCTCCTTTGCTCTCTCTATTTGCTGGTTTCAGTTCTAGCCCTCAGGCTGCACCAGTTCTCTGTCCATAATTCCAACAAGTGTTGCCCCTTTCACATGGCCTCTTACCAGACTCCTGGATTGTTTCCTGGATTCCTGGCCTGCCACTCATTGTAGGCCTCCCATATTTATACCACAGGTACTTTCAACCAAGGGCTATCTTTTGGTTATATTGGTATGGGGTCATGTGCAGGAAGTCTGGATACTAAGACCATTTACAATGGATTTCTACTTTTGATTGTACTCCAGATTTGGTCATTATTGAGGGTTGTTTCCAGAAGCTCTAGAGTAAACTTTTCAAACACTGGCATTGGGAATCCTTAGACTTGTTCTCTTTGGATCTCCCTCTGCCAGGTGAGTAGCTAGAACTCTAGAACTTCTTGTAGATACTAAATAGACTTTGGATCTCCCTCTGCCAGTTGTGTGACTGAGCCACAGCCTCCAGAGGTCACCCTTACAGCAGGACCCTCCAAACCAGCATCCACTAGGGCTGGCTCAGCAAATCCAGCTACATTAACAGTAGTGGCAGATGACTTTGTGGTTGTTGCCACCCTAGTGGCCTTTTTAGCAAAGATGCTGCATGGTGCAGAGGAGGGAATTATTGAAGTCCTCAAGCCAAGGACTTATGTTATTCCTGCCACCATGTCCTACAAGCACATTTCTACAGTGCATCAGGACTCTTGTGACAAAGAAGTCTTCATCACATAAGTGCAAGCTTCTTGAGCTGCAGCTGGCATAGTGACTGAATTGGACTTGGAGAACATAAATGACAACATTCCAACATTGAAGAGGCACATCTTAGAGAGCAACTCTGATGATGATGACATAGAATGTCATTGCAAGAGGAAACACAATGCCAATGTCAGGGGATATCCCATTTCCCCTCTGTCCCATTCTCCATCCTTATAGTTTTCCTTTATTGTCTGTTGCTTTTCCTATCTGCTAGTTCCAGTTTCAACCCTCAGGCTGCACCAGTTCTCTGTCCATAATCTAGACAAGTGTTGCCCTTTCACATGGCCTCTTAACAAAACCTTGGATTGTTTCCTTCATTCCATGCCTGCCACTCATTGTGGATCTCCCATATTTGGGTCACAGGTACCTCCAACCAAAGGCTATCTTTTGGTTATATTCTTATGGGGTCATATGCCACAGACCCAAAGATCAAGGCCATTTACAACAGATTTCTGTGATTGGATCAGCACATGACTGGTCAACTTGTTGACAAGTCACATGCACAGGTCAGGCAAGCCCTGGGTCATGTGATAGGTTGACTGGGTTGACTCGTCAACTGGTCACATGACTTTTTTGTCATACTGTACAGTTGTGTCTCATGAGTCCAAAAACTTAAAGTGTAGCATTTGGCCTAGGAAATTCCTCAGACTTGTTCTCATTGGATCTCCCTTTGCAGTTGTGTGGTTGAGCCACAGCCTCCAGAGAGTGCCTTTATAGCCAATGCCAAGTGGTTATTGGCCATTGATGCCAAAAAGTTCAAGTTGGACCTTAAACAGCTGAATGATACAGTGCCTGGCCACCTTCCAGACAGCTGGAAAGCACTGGTGCAAGGGTGCTTTGAGCACTGCAATGACTTCAGGGGGATTCTGCACCCCAACTTTTACTAGTCACCAACAATCAATGCAGTCTGTGTTGGCAATGAAGCAGTCTTTGCCCACTCAACTGAAATGATGGGGATATCTCATATCTCCTCACATTACAAACAATTGTACAAATGGGCTTCTCAAGGGATCCCCATGAACCTGAAGCAGCTGCAGCTGATTTTGTGGGTAATTTGTGAGCAATGTTCTCACATTACCATGAGGAAGCAGATACATGCCACTCTCCTTCTTCAGGAGTCCCATTGGATCCCCTTTTTCACTACCTCAGACAGGAGGGACCACACCATGCAACAAGTCATGGAGCTGACCCCCAAGAGTTGGAAACTCCTTTGCCAAAGGGGGACCATCATTGGCAACCAGTCCCCTTGCCTTCTAGATTGTTGGCCATGCTTGGCCATATGGATTGCAGTAGAGGCTACCCCTGGCCCATCTGCTAATCCAGTTGCATCCTCAGAGGACATGACCCCTGAGAAGTCCATGGAATTGGACTATGTCAATGAGCCATACACTCCCACCAATGCCAGTCCAGAGACAACAGATCCCGTCATCCCTGGCCCTTCAGACACACCTGTTTGATAGTTATCCTCACCACTAACAGCCCAACCATTGCTCCACTGCACATTCCAGTGACACTTGAGTTGTTTCAATAAATTACAAAGTAGCTTGAGTACTTCAAGAAGGGAAAGTGCTTTCTACTGGCCCGTAAGGTCCCCTGTCTCAAAGGTATAGTATGTGATCATTTTTGTACAATGCAACAGTGGAAATCCCCTGCTCAGCCTTACAGCTAACATAACTAGTTTGAATTTACAAATTTCTAGGTATCATTGATTGTTCAAATGAGGCTAGAACATACCTTGATTTGTCCACTCCTGGTACTCAACATGACATAATCAGTGAGTTAGATGGCATAGGAAGATCAAAACAAAGTAAGGATTACACTATATGATCTGTATCCTCAAGTTTACAGGAGCTCTGCAATGAATAGCTGCAGAAGGGAAACAGATCCAAAGAGAAACAGATCCCAAAGTAAGTCAGATGCAGTCCAAATTTACATTCATATCCTCCTTGTGAATAAAATTACTAGAAGCCACCACAAAGGTTGCAATTTACTTTGATGAGTTGCAATATCAATAGTTATTGGCAGCAGAGACAAGCATTGAGACATATAGCTCAAAAAAAGAGAACTCAAAGTGATTATCAAGTGCTGATTGAATGTTTCTATTGCACAGAAAGTTCCCTGCCAGCCCAATGATAATTCTGTAGAAGTCACAGATCATGCCTCACTGCTTCTCTCATCGACAGAACATATTGAAGAGGAAGCATGAGAAGAGATTCATTAATCTTCAATCATATCGTTTCTGTAAGAATTTCCTTCGTGTGTAAACTGCTGAGATCACAACATGATTATCAATGCCTGCTATGGTAGTACTAGTTCCTGCTACTTGTGAGTGGGTTCAGAGGACCCGAGCAGTTTTTGCCCGTTGCTGGTGGCTCAACAGTTAATCATGTGTACCACATGTCGTCTCTCTCATATCGAACTTGTTTCCTAAGGAAACACTACAAAAGTTGTTCCATTCCATCTGGCTGATGTCACATAAACCTTGGACTTGATTGTTCCAGTTCGTTCACAAAAGGAGTTGATACAATGGTCCAATGTCTAAATATAATCTGTCCAACTATCTCTCCTCATAGCTGCCACTAAGGTAATGACCTAGAGTTGATAGTAAAATATTGACCATTATACAAACTTGATCACTCGCGATGTTACTACGTAGCCGCGCTTTACTGCACTTTTTCGGGAATGAGCGCGTTGTTTGCGAGCGTCATCCATTCGCATCGGTTCCACTGACTTCAACGCACGTGATGGATCCTTAACACATATCCACGCTGAGCTCTTTTTGCCACAGAACGAAACAGCACCAACGTTGAGTTATACGCGTGTGGGATGTGCTTTCACTGAACAAGACTACGCTTCCTTGATTACCTTGTTTACCTCGATGGTAGACTACAAGCCTTTACCCGCGCTCCCGGCACAGGTCACACTATATCTCGACGCTAGACAACACCGCGGCCAGCTCATCCGTGCCTTCATATCTGAGATACACGATCCGTTGATAGAGAGCAGACGAGAGGCGTGGGTATACGTTTTTGAAGAGGCTCTTGATGAGCTAGGTAAGGCCTTGAGTCAGGGCAAATGGTTGGAGGGCGTGAGGAGGGCGAAGGAGCAGAAGAGGGAGGCACAGAGGAAAGAAAAGGAACGGGATGAGTTAAGAAGGCAGGAGACGGTCAAGACTAAGAAGAAGCATAGTGCGAAGGCAGGGGAGGATGCGGAGGACACTAAACACAACGGAGAGGTTTTGTCGGTGGAATGCCCTCCGTCGGCTGCAATGCCTCTTGCGGGTGTGAAGCACTTGTTTCTGTGCGTTGCGCCACCAAGCAGCCAGGTGCCTCTCCCTTCAGAAGACAGCGGATTTGATATGATCCCCTCGAACATTGGCTGCTCGTTCACAGCGGGTACATACGCGCTGCAAGACACGGAGACGCCGACCATCTTATTCGGTCGCAACGGTGAATACTACCAACACTCTCTTTTCCTTATTTTAAGCTTCTGACGCGTAATCAGAGGGAAGCACGGCTCAAATGGTCGGCGGGACTTTCACATTCAAGGGCGTAATGTCGCCACACCAACACTCGTCGCTCTTCCGTGTTCTCCGTCTCTCAATCTACATTCATCTTTCACTCATACTCGAACAGCACTTCCTCATCGATTCGTCCATCTCTCTACTCTTCCCGCAACGTCGGCCGCCTCTCTCCATGCCAATTCGCCCACCAGCAGATCCCAAACCAGCCGCAGGAGGGAGGAAATACACATCTTCATCATTCATACCCTCCAGCCTACGCCTGCGCTCTCTATTCCCCTTCAAATCTTACAACCTATCACGCGGAATGTTAAGCATGCCTATGACGCGTGATCGTGAACGCGACGCGAGCTCCGAACCATCCCCGACCTCCCAAAGATCATCCTTCGACTTTTCGCACGGCTTTCGCTTCTCAATCCTCGGCTCCGCGTCCGCGTCCAGCACGAAACAACCCATCTCGCTCACACAAGAACCTGAACCCAAATCCGAACCTGGACAGATGGAACAACGAGAACGAGAGCACCACCCTCCATTTACACAGGCCCTCATGATGCTCCAGACAAACGCAGGACTTTTATCTACTTCCCCCGGCGTGCGATTCGAGCCTCCTACACTGATCACCGAGCTCGCCGAGCGTGAGAAGACACACGCACACTCACACGGGCATGCGCACGTTCAGGGGCATGGTGGTGTGAGGAAACTGAGAGGTGACGAACGTGCAGGGCTGTGCAGTGTCCTTGGCTGGGAAGGTAGCGTTAGCGGTATGGTAGGTTCGCCGGGGTTCGTTAGACAGCAAGGTATTGAAGTGCTTGAGTCGAGGTATGTGTCTGCTGCTGGTGGAGATGGGGAAGGCTCAACCCAGATACGTACGGCGTGTGGGCGTGCGAGGTGGCGCTCGTTTCGGTATTATGTGTATCGGTCTAGGAGAGGAGAGGAGGAAGAGGAAGAGATGGACGCGCCCCTCGGCGACGTCGTACAGCGTCTTGTGGAGGAGTACGGAAAGCAATGTGAGGTGGGTGGGTGTAAGTATCTGATGGGACAGCATGAAGTTAGATTCGTACATGCGGGTGTAAGGGTATCGATTCGTGTTGAAGAACAACGTGAAGGAGGGGGAGATGGCGAAGATGGCGAAGAAGAGGAGCAAGTAAGAATGGAGATGTGGGTTAGCTGTATACAGTGCGGAGGGAGATCCAGAAAACGTGAGATGACAAACGGTACATAGTACGTCGCTTTTGCTCCCTTCTCTGTATCACACCGCACTAACTTCTATCACCACATCAATCAAGCCTCCTCTCATTCGGCAAATTCATCGAACTCCTTATCTACTCGCCTGTACTTAAACGTGGCGAGCCAAGTCCTGCTACTTGCGCATGTTCATCTACATCCGCATCGTTCAACCTCCAGCGGCACTTCGGTGTCAGTGTTGATGGGTCTAGGCAGAAGAACGAGGGCAAGCACAGACACGTAGTGTCGTTTGAGTGTTCAAAGATAGACGACATTTACGAGCTGCACGTTCCGAGGCTGCAGATTTTGTCGGGTTTGGGGTCTGTTTCTCATGTGTCAAAGGCTGAGAGTGGAGGGACCGAGGATAAAGGGGAGGGAGAGGAGAGAGAAAGGAGAGAGCTCAGGAGGGAGATAAGGAAGTGGTGGGAGGGTGTCGCGGGTTATTTGGATAACCTTGTACGTTTTTCTTTCTCTCTTTGTTTTTTCCTTTTCTACTATCTACAGTTGGTATTGAGTCTGAAACTGACATATGGATTCTTATGTTGCGTCTCAGGAAGCGTTCTTCGCCTCGATTGACTCCTCACCAAATTCGGACGATCCTTCGAAAGGTAGACGTGAACTGAAAGCGCTTCCAAGGATTCCCTCGATGGAAGAGCAACATTTAATCTACGATACCAATGTTGATTTCACGTCCCTCGGGATTAGAAATCTGATACCTAGTCTGAGGCCAAAATCTTCTGGATGTGGGATCGGATCCTCACCCCATCCTAAGCCTCTGCTTCGTCCGTGTACTGCACCTGCTCCTGTACCTATTTCAAAGGATTCGTCCCCTGCCGTTTCGATAGCATCGTCGCCACTGCCACCACTACCTCCACCGTCTCCTACCCCGGCTTCGTCGCAGGTACAGGCAATCGCGTCTGCCAATTCGTTCTCAACATCCTCGACATCATCAATCACACCAACACCAACACCAACACCAACCGCAAACCCACTCCCACCTACCATATCCACTCCAACCCCGTCCTCCTCAACATCGTCCTCCCCCACTCTCCGCCTCTCCACTCTCCGCCAATATTTCCACCTCACCGAACAATCCTTATACGCACAACTTGGCCAGACTCACGAGGATAGGTTGAACGACGTGCGCAGAGCGTTTATGTGTGCTGCGCGGGGTGCGGAAAGGAGATTGGACGCTTGGCAATCGAAGTATTTGCGTGTAGAGGGAAAAAATAGTAATAATGGTATCAAAAAAGAGAAAGAGAAAGAGGGGAGCTTGGAGTGGAAGGGGTCAGAGGAGCCGGGGTGGTGGAAGGCCGGGTGGCATGTTCTTCCTGGGAGTAGTGTAATTGTGGATGAGAAGGATTGGGGGAGTATTATTGCGTTTACGCTGAGGTCGGTTTTTCCTCCTCCATACCCTGTGTATCACTCGTGGGTTCGTGCTGATGTTCGGACTTCCCTCCAGTGCCGCTGATTATCAGCATGAGTTGAATCATATTTCTGTCACGAGACAGCCTTCGAGCACACAGCTGCACACTCAACACCAACCATCAATCCCCATCCTCCCATCCTCCCATCCACAAGCCATACCCATAGACAACATACCCACACCTTCAACACACTCCAACCACTCCTTCTTCGCCGCTATGAAACTCTTCAGCCCCTCCTCTAACACAGCTCCCAACCCAGACCCAGACACGGATGACCCAAGTTTATGGACGGACCCAGAAGAGCTGTTCTCGGCCGTTGTTTCGAGGAAGGAACACCCGAAGGATTCGGCAGCGGGTTTGCTTGCGATCAGAGAGGTGTTGAGAGGGCAGAGGAGTCCTGCGCCTCTCCATGTCTCTGGCTCGGGTTCTGGTGTAGGTGCAGGTTGTGCATCATCGCCGAGCCCCGGGAAGGAAGGGTCGAAATTTGGGAGTGTGGGGAGGGGACAAGGACAGTCGCAGATCCCGGTGAGCGCGTGGGCGAAACCGGATGTCGGAATCACTAAGGATGAAGCGGATGGGGTTGTAAGTCTCAATGGGGAGGGCTCAGAGGCGGGTACAGGGGCAGCGGAGAGGATGTTGCAAAGTTTCGAGTGTGAGACTGGGAGTGCAAGTGGGAACGGGAATGAGAAGATGTCGAGGCCTGTGTCGAGAGCTGAAATGAGGGAGTCAGTAGTGCTGGAAGAAGTGTCTGGATCTGCATCTGGCGAGAAAGGATTGGAGTCTGGGGTTGAGGATGGGAATTCTGTCAAGAGCGATATGACTGTCGGCAAGGGGGGTATGAGGAAGAGTCAGGAAATTGAAGAGGAGGACGTTGCTCCATCCCCGCCACCAAAGGATGAAAGGCATATTCCTCAGCAGGAGAGGAAGCGGGATGTATCGAATGCGGGGACTGCATCATCTTTCGCGGGTACGCTCACGAATAGCTTGACCAACGCTGTGCGATTCATGTTCAACGGCACCTCGGGTGTCAACGCTAACGTCAATGCTGCAAGCAATCCCGCTTCCACCCGTTCAGCGTCCCCATTCTCCCACCACGGTCTCCTCTCACTCTCTCTTGAAGGCGCGACGGGGATTGATGACCGTCCACACATTAAGTTCGATTGGACCGTCGGGAAGAAACTCAAATTCAGTTGTACTGTTTATTATGCGAAGCAGTTTGCGTGCTTGAGAAGGAGGTGTGGAGTGGATGATGATATGTTCTTGAGGAGTTTGAGGAGGAGCATTGAATGGGAGGCGGATGGGGGAAAGAGCAGGAGCGATTTTTGGAAGTCGGAGGATGGGAAGTTTGTTATCAAGACGCTGGTGGATGCGTGGAATGTTGCAGATTTGTAAGTTGGTCGTCATTGATTTTTTATTCCTGTAATCTTGGTTGTGGAGCTGAACTGAGATATAGACAAGTCCTGATTGATCTGGCGCCCTCGTATTTCCGGTATATGGATGCTACTGCGAGCAAGGCGACTGTGCTGGCAAAGATGATGGGGTTCTATACGATCGAAATTCGGAATCTCGAAACGGGCAACATTCAATCCAAGGCAGATCTTTTGGTTCTGGAGAACCTGTTCTATCATCAAACTGTCTCTAAGACGTTTGACCTCAAGGGCATCCAGGGTCGCAAAGTCAAGGCCTCCAATGGCTCCAAAGTGGCACAGAAGTCGAAGACTCTTTTCGATGGAGAGTGGATTGAGGGTATGTTATGATGATAGAATCATTAATCAGTCTGACAATGGGCTTTTGATCAGGCCAGCAAAGGGCATTGATACTGGTCCGTCCACACTCTAAACAGGTTTTGCGCGCTGCGATCAAAAGCGATGCCGATTTTCTTGCTAAGAGCAATATCATGGACTACTCGTCGGTATCAACAGCTATTTTCACATCCGATTTATCCATTGACGTCCTTTGTAGACTTTTGGTGGGCATAGACGAGGAACACAAGCAGATTGTTTGTGGGCTGGTGGATACCATTGGTACGCCTTTCCTATCGATGCCGAATAACATGATTTACATGTTTACTTTAAGGGAGCTATACATTTGCTAAAACTTTAGAGTACAAGGCAAAGCATGGACTCAAATCTGATAAGGAGATCACGGTTATACCGCCTGCGGAATATCAGGAACGTTTTGTCGGAGCGCTCGAGAGCTACTTCTTGGCATGCCCAGGTGTGTGATATCTTGTGTGGTTCGACACCCTTTCTGTGTCCTGATGTTTCGCACGGCAGACAAGTGGTCGAATCCCACGGACGAGAACAAGGTTATCAGCGATACAGACCTTCTCCCGAGCGTTTTATAACTGATGGACTCATGGAATATACTTATCAATATTTATTGGTGTAATTTATTCGGACTGCTTTTGGTGAACTGTAATCCCCGAATTGGAGTTTTTCAATGCTAGTGGACAAGTGTAACTCTAGGAACAGTTTATCGACACGGGCTTACTTATTCTTTTATGCTTCAAGGTTACACAAAAATAGGCACAAACGGGTGAGGCTAACACAATAGTAGCATGGATCATACCGAGTCTTCGGGTATTGATCAGTTTGCAACCTTGAATTCGGTGCAATCATCGCCTACGTCCATGAAATATAATCGATGCATGATCCATCACCGACACTCTTGACACTCGGAAATTTCTACAAAGGCGTTTGGGTAATAGCTCAATTTATTTCAGACTATCGTAATACTCCGGGAAATTAACGTTTAGATGGGAAGACAGAGATGCTCTGCGAACCAGTGGCCATATTGTGCTAATTCAAACATTGTAGAAACACGTCGCAACTCAATCGGATAGCGAACCCTCTAACCTAGAAAAAATCAACAACAACGCCAACAATGATAGAAAAAAAGCTCTTTGCCTGGGAGTCGAACCCAGCTTTCGCGCGTCAAGACCACATCAAATGACAGGCGCGTGTACTAACCGATATACTAGCAAAGACATATCACAAAGCTGTCGTTGCCGCTGTTGAGGTTGATGCTTACAACTCTTCCTCTTTATGTGGAGAGCCTCCGTCTTGAAAAGTTCGAGGCTCTCCAATCCTGCTCGGGGTCTGCAAGCATATAGCACAGCGGTGAAAATCTGTTACAGGACTTGATAGCGGCGTGTAGCGTGCAACTGCTACACCAGAGACAAACAAAGAGTATGTTCTGCCAAATGGCTGTAAGGACAGATTAGAACGATATTACCGACGCGGTCCGTACGCGAACCAGGGCCCATACTAATACATACAATATCAGTCGCGCACCAGGCAATGGCATGTTGCAGAACATCATCAGTCCGACGACATCATTATCGCGACTACAATACAGAAGCATACACACCACCATGATCAATTAATAAACTGCCCTTTATGTACGGCACGGCAAATCTCTATGGGCTGTCTTCATCTACGACAACACACGGCCTAGGCCGAGCTACTAAGCGTGGGGACGAAATGACGGATATGTTCAGGCACTAAATCTTTAGGCAAACGCGCTATTGTGTCCAAAGGTGCACGCTTCGCCAATGCGAGTAGATTGAGACGAAGGTTTCGCAAAACTGGATCCTCGCTCGTGGCCTCGGTTACCTGATCCTCCACCCTAGTCTCGAGACAACCTTTGTCATCTAATGACGACACGTGAGTAGATACTGAAGTCAAAGACGCCGTACTTCCTGCTTTGATCTTCTTGTCAAAGTCGATAATCACTCCGGCCACATATTCCATGACCTCCCGAAGCTCCTCTGGGCCTTCAAGCTCATAGTCAACATGCTCGCCATTTAGGTTCTTCGACGAGGCATCGACATCCATCCACGTCTTCTCTGGCTCCTCTGTCTCGTGCTGTTCAACATCTTCCTTTCGATCCCACTTTTCGGCTTCCTTCTTGCGCACTTTCCGTTTTTCCCTGAAAAATTTCCCAGCCCACTCTTCTTCGCTTTGAAACAGTTCCTCCGGTGTTTTGATTAATGCTCCCATGTCGATCTTGTGCGTTTCAATTTGCATGAGAAGAACGAGAGCAGCAGCAGCCACTGGGTAGAGCTGTAGAGAGTTCCTAACATGCTCGAAGAGGGATGTGGAAGATTGGTCATTGGGATGCTGGTGGCTTGATGCAGACTTTTGTCTCGCGAGCTCGATAGCGGTTTCACGGAGTAACGAATGCCGACCTTCCGTCAAAGGATCTATGATCTCTTGCTCTACCCAGGCCGCTACAGACATTCCCAAAGCTGGGCAAGGCACAATACTCTGTTACAGAAGTTGAATCAAACACTAGGTTAATTTATTTTGAACTCACTTACTTCTGGGGTTGACACGAACTCCGCCAGGCTCCGAACGTAGGCCAAACCATCCACACTACCGTATACAACATCACGGATATACTCCTCCGCAGCAGAAGCTCTCTGCGCACTCCAATAATTATTCGCGAGAGATACAGGAATGTCCTTCTTGGGCTCTAGCAGGTTTGTCGGTGCGGCTTGGCAGTCAAGAGTATCGCGAAGAACTTGGATGATCTTCTCTTCTTCCTCTCCCTCTCTACCTGCGATTCGGCGCTGACGTATTTCCGCCTCGAGTGCCCCCACGAGGGCCGCATATGAACCGTAGTCAGTGGCCTGGATCTCTCGAGGCGTCTGCCACGGAGGTGCCTCTTGCGCCTCAGCTTCATCCATGTCTTTCTGTTTGCTCCGTGTAGGATTCCGAATGATCATCCAGTGACGTCGCTTGGTCGAAGATGTATCTGTCAGAGAAAAATGAGGCGGCGGACGTTCGAAGTGTAGGTTGACGGATGGATAGTAAGGAAGCGGGGCGCGAGGGGTATTTGATTGGGATTGGGATGATGAAGGGTCATATTGAGGAGGCGTAGAAAATAATGGAGGATGGAGTTGTGTGAGATGAGGACGAGTTTCTGGTTCTGGCGCAAGGGCAGAAAGGACCGAGAATGGATCTTCCACTGAAAGACGTCAAATGGTGTGATGACTCATGAAAGTGAACGTACTTTCTGGATAGTCCAAACTCCCATCGGCATGGAGTGGCGGTCCTTCCTTCTCAAATCGAAGTCTCTCTTTCTTCGTCTTGTAACGTTTACCTGTAAAATATTTTTGAGCATTGATAAGAAGACAACAACAGGCCTTTACCCTTCAACTTGAGCGCCAGCAAGGTTTGTGCCCAATCTGAATCTGGAGGAAACGCGCCTAAACCATCTCTTGAGCCGGGAAGCCTTCCTTCACCATCGACGCTCTCAGCGACTTTGTTTGACGGTGCCTGCGTAGTCTTTTTATATGGTCCACGTACGCCTCTGCGACCAGTCAGAGGTGGAGCTTGTGAAGAAACAGAGGGAGAACGCCGCGCGGGTACTGCGTCGTCAACTTCCATAGGCGTCCCTATATTGTAATCTTCATCGTCATCGATGACAACCGGGGTCGCTTCGTCGTCCTTCTCTATTTCGATGTTCCAGTCCGTTTCGTATTGAATGACAGTTGCTGCTGCCTTGGCGATATGATCCAACCCCCACGCTTCAATTCGTTCAGCTTCAGTGTAGTATATGGATCCAGGAGGGTTAAAAGCTTTGGCATTTGAAGCAACTAGTCTCAAGTCGGCCTGCAGTGGAAGTCAGTATCACAAGGCTCTGATTGATTGGCAACTCATTGTCTACGCACCGCAAAGTCTTCAAGAGACCGATATTTCCCTCTGTCAACTTTCAAAGACATAGTACCAAGATCCATTGGTCGTTTCACGATATCTGTGTATCCTGGAACTTGTAATGCATCGACTGGCTGCAAGAAGAATGCATAGTCGTCCTTTCTGCATGTCATCATCAGTCAATTTACCCAACCACGGAAAGAAAAAGCGGACTACTTCTTTATTTGTGCAATCAGCTTCGCCAGGACTTCCTTCAGTGGCTTCAATTTCACTGGCCGAGGGGCCTTCTTCTCTTCTTCCTGTACTGCATAGGACCCTGATTTTTTCCCGACTTTGATCGGTTTACCACCCTTGAGAGCTGGGAGTACAAGAGTCAGCCCAGAAGATTTCGAAGGTCCTGCCCGCGCAGAACTGCTCAATGGCGTAGATGGAAGATGAGCAAAAGATTCAGAAAAATCCATTTCACCCGTGGCAAGAACGTCGGAGGTAAGCCGTCGGAGTTATGTAACCAGACCACCTGTGCGCGCTCAAGCGTGTTCTCAACCTTCTATTCTACTTCGTTAATGCAATATGTACATCAAATTGCATTGAGAAAAAGCCGAAAAGCCGCTTGCACAGTTTTATTCTGATATCGGCCATCTCACCGTTCCAAGCTTGGCTCGGGACTTGGATGCAACCATGGCGAGGTCCTTGAATTTGTCCTGGCAGGATATGATCATGACAGGCGCCGCATCACCATATCTGTGGTTAGCTACCGCTCTCTTCCCATGATGATTCATCTACACTATCAGAAGCATATGATTTTCAAGAGCCCTGACAGGATCCTTTAACTCGAAGCTCTCGGACTCACATGTGTCAAAATTTACAGGTGTGAAACGTATCGAAGCACACCAGCACCGGCGGCTGATAGCCTATTCGGTGCCATTGCGTTATTCTTCTCAATCACTCTGATGTGCTCTCAAATTTTCACCTCAGTTTTCTCAGAGACTGCTGGGAAACGACTTCTCACTGTCGCTGCTATCTTTGACTTGGCAACAATATATTGACAGATATAAATTACTGTGGACGAAGATAACATATGGCGCGCGTGCCGAGTTGACATACCGTCCCACCAATAGTACTGGACCCGTTCAGTACTGGGTACTCCTTGTACGTCATATCTCGTTTCAGCGAAATAATCAACGGTCATTGAACGTCACGGTCAATAACAGCATAACTACGTTTCGACATTTATTCGTTGGTATGGATGTTACCTGAATTGGTAAGAAAAAATTTCATATATTGATGACATAGTACTGACCAATTATATGTAATGTTATCTCGAGTCGCCTGGGCCGTCACGATTTCAAAACGTCATAATTTCCTGAACAAACATACTACGTTGTAAAGATCCACCGATCCGAACAGTAAATTACTGCTTCGGACCTACCGATCAATCGATCACATCAAAACCGTGTTACAGAGGAGAGGGGTGACAGATGTAATTGTTCGTTGCTACCCAGTCACGACAGTGGTGAGTTCTGAAACTGTCCTCCTTTCGACAATTGAGTCCAGACACCATGATGGCGGTGTTGCTTGCAATTACCCAGACTACTGCGTTGCTTTTTAAAACCTGTGCATATGATCATTCTCATGTTAATGCTAGAGATAAAACGGAAAGAAAGTAAACCCATTATCAGTGAGGGGACACACTGAGGGAAGTTGCCGGACCATCTCACCCGATAGATCCCCCGATACATGCTATGGACTGGTTGCAAAAGAAATAATTTGGTTGTTTTGTCGACAATTACTATCCTCCGCGTATGATTTTTAAGCCGCTGGTGCATTTACCCTGGCTTTGTTTCTTCTCACAACCACGATCTTGCCTCTCGTGTTGAACCCTCAATGCACTGAGGCAACGATAAGGTCTCTTCACCTTTTTTCACTACGCCTCTGGCTCCATGTCTCAATCTCGTTCAACAACCCCAACACCTAATACTTTCTCTACTAATTTCAATCCGTCTTCCGACTCGACGACCTCACGAATTCCTCCAAACGCACACCTTTTTGAAACGACTATCGCAGAAGGTGATCAGCCACAATTTTCGCATTCTACTCAAGTCTATCACTTACCGGTTTTGAGTCAATCGACCCCCTCGGGCTCCACACATCGCCGGATGACACGACGATTGCAAAGGAAGCAGGATTCATCCGGACCTGCTGCACAATCCAGCACCTCTAACTCTCAGAAGGACGCGGCAGGCACCAGCAAAGGAGATGAACCGCTTCAACCTGCCGCACCTCTTCCAAAGAAAAAACGTACGCGAACTCTCACTACACCTCATCAAGCAGCCGTCCTACACGCACTGCTGGCTAAGGTATATATCTTTTTTGCTGTGACGTCCTGTCATAATACCCTGATTGATATACTTAACCGCAGTCGCGTTTCCCCAATACGGCCGTGAGAGAAGAGGTCGGGCGATCTATCGGGCTTAGTGCTCGCAAAGTACAGGTTCGACGTCGGCTGATCCCACTTTTGACCACTGCTCACTCCTACTTCATTTTTTTAGGTTTGGTTTCAGGTATTGTTATTCTTGGGTAAATCTCCACGAGGAATAATTAAATCTGGTTTTGATTACAGAATCAACGCCAGAAACAAAGACACAGTCAGAGTGACATGTCGCACAACAAACCTCTTCAGATTGGTGTACTCTCAAGTGGCTCTGAAATCTCCACACTAGGGTCGTTCCCACTTGCCTCAGAACCGAGCTCAACCACTACTCAGATGGGGCGCTTAGTGACGCGCGAGTACTACTCTCTCAACCCTTCCTCTGATTGGGACAAATCTTCCTCGGAATTGTCTGGCCCAGGAATGCCTGGCCCAGAACCGTCATCTGACTTGACATATCGTGGGCCCATCCCATCTCGGCCAAGTACAGCCCATGAGGGGTTCATGCGATACAATGATCTCCGAGATCAATCTAGGAGATCACCAAGCCCTGTGCGCTTGTATACACCATCATCAGCTTCGCATACTGCGATTCTCGAAAGGCCATACGAGCTTGATCGTAGTGATCCTTCGCGTACACTTCCACCTCTCATATTCCTCTCTGCACCTCCCCGCTCGAATTTTTCTGTGCCTGGCTCCTATTCTGAACCCTTTGACCCAGCCTATACAGGGAGGCCGTCTTTATCTCCTCTTTTTGCTCGCCAGCCCCCAGAAACGGCGAGACCGGTTACTTGGCCTCCTTACATAGTTCAGCCGCAACCCCAAGTGCCCACCTTTTCGTTTGACTCAACACCGGGACTGTCTCGCTCACCGTCATATGGGTCGACCAGCAGGAGTCTCACGCCTTCTGTGCCTGCCACAGGGCGACCGTCCGCAACTGCTGTGATCACGAATGAGAATGTCCAGCCCGTTGAAGTCAGGCCGCTGAAGCGTCCCGGACGTTACGACCCTATTCGTGGTACATTCATTTATTCATCGCCGCCAGATGACGACCATCAGGCGACAAGGATAAAAATGTGAAGGACGAGTCAATACAGCTGTCCGAACATCCATCTCCACACAATATCCCTCACGAAACTTACTACGCCCGTCATATCAAAGATGATTTCGAAAGCTCCTTATTCCCCCTTTCGAGCCGCTCTCCTTTTTTAATTCATGTCTGCCTACGACCTGTATATTCTTAATTAACATTGTAGAGATCACATCGAAACTGTAATTACCTATCATTATTCCCTGTGATCTCCTTGTATTCTTCTCTCTTTATGCCGCCGACGTCCCTTTAGATACCTATTTACACATCCTATAATACATCCAGATTGGGTAAACAGTAGAATCCAAAATACATATCACGAAATGTACTTTTTAAACTCTCCGTGGGAAGCCTCGCCCTCTTTCTCAGCTTTCCATTACTCACATGAGGTATCTGTTTTAGACTTCCAGATATCGTTTCTCGGCCATTGAATTTTGCTGTACAAGGTTCGTCCACATATTCCATATGATTAGTTTTTGAGCATAATTTTACGATGAGAAAGATCGTCAGGGATCGGATGGGACGAGGTATCTCATGTAGCGTGGCGGCACTCCCGCCAATTGTTGATCTTGTAGGTGGCAAATGAGTGTCGACATGAGCGCGGGAGAAAGGGTAGGATATCACTAAATGTCTCATGGGTATACCGCAGACGAACTTGTGGCCATCGTCTGAGAACTGATGATCGCTCACGCTCGTCCCGTAGATACACGAGTCTCCAATGTTTCGGGGCGAAGACAATTATATAGGCTCAGTGTAATGTAAGTAATTACTAGGTCTTAATTTATCAGATGAAATTTCATGGCAGACAGTTGTACTTTGTGGCGGAAAAATGTCTAACTCGAGGCCATGCTCTATTCATTGTGTAGCGAGGCCGGAGTCTGATAAGATTATGGGTCCGAGTGGTCGGAGAAGAGAACTTCATGGTGGTGTTTAGGTTTCGTACCTGAACCACCAAGCTGACTGTCGGATCCGCGCTTCAAATGGGTTTGTACGGCTTGAACAAGAAAGCGATAGCCAGGCCTTATCAAAGGCGAACAACCCGCAGGTATATAGCTTTGGGCACTCGACTGCGCCACTGGGCCCGTTACGGTTGCAGGCGATCTGACCTCGAAATGGGTTCCTTCAGCAAGGTCTATATGGGTATTCACTGTTTCGTGTGCAGACTGTTCTCGCGTCTTTCTTTTTACAGACTTTTCCAGCCTTCGAGACGTGTCGCAACCATCACTAGCTAGGTCAGAGCATGAAACTTAGGCAGTGTTGAAAAGTAGACGTAGTCTTACAATATGTCCGAGCATGTTCCGCTTTAGCAATCTGTTCACTTCCCTTCCTATCGGGTTGATTTCGGCCTGAACGGTTTATTCTTCGATTGATTGAGGAACCTGGGGTCGGCTGGATATCATTCGTCGAATAGGAGTAGCGTCTGCCTGATGGGGAATATGAAACTGATCTATCCCTACTAGTTCCATCGTTGCGAGAAGGTGGTCGGGAACGAGAACGGGAATGGTGGACGGAACGCCATCTCCGACTAGGTTGTGCCTGCGGAGGTTCTTCATTTACCGTATCATACTGTGATACTGTGAGTGGGGAATTGCAGCGATAACAGCCTAGGACACCTACTTGTACGACACTATCATAAACGAAGAGATCACGGTAGGGAGACCTTACGAAAGAATAGACCTCTGGATACAATGAATCATCTGTCAATTGTGAAGATAATTGAAACAACTGACCATGTGCAAAGTGTTCAGCATTCACGTAACGTCCACCCTCAACGTATGGTACATCCAAATCGAGAAATTCGGCGAGCAATTTCACAGCAGATTCAGATCGGATATCAATAGATTTCATCAGTGATATGGCAAACGTAGTCAGAAACTGTGGATTGATGAAAAGAAGCCTTTCGAAATGATATACCCGGCTGACCTCAACATCTATGTTATCCCACACTTGTAGCTCACGGCGCAGAAATATTGTTGTCCGTTTGATAAGATCCTTTGATGCGGCAAACTGGGCTGGTGTAGGATATGGGCGATATCGCGTGTACGCGTTTGATGCTACATGCTGTTGTTGGTCATCTTATGAGAAACCTTCAAAGTGGAAAACAGGATGAGAAGGACAGTAGCTCACTTTTGCATAGAGATTGTGATGGTATATCCATCTTCTCTTCTCAATAGATTGTGTGAGCCTGTCGCTCGCCTCCCTCTCCTCCCATAACCTTCGATCACGCTCCCTTTCCCTGGCCGTACGTGGTCGTTGACGGAATTCAATATTACGTTCGGGGACGGGTGAGCTCCGCAAAGGAGGTAAATGATGCTTGCTGAAATCGTGTTTAGAACGAATATTGTGAAGAAGATGGTCCCCAAGAGATTGGAAACATAATGGACATCGCCGCGATTGCTCTGAAGAACTCTCCGGTCACCTCACATATAACCGTGCTGAGAACTCACTCACCTGTCCACATAGTGATACATTCGAAACAGAATTCATGAAAACATGTCGGAATCACGGTACGATCCACAATGTCTTGTAAACATATACTGCATTGAAATTCGGGGTGCTCAGCGTCTGTGTCATCGACTTCTAATGGTATTTTTGGAGTAGCGGGAGGTGAAGATGTCTCAAGCTTGATAAACTTCAAAGACGGGCTCCGAGCTTTCCTAATCATTGACTTCTTCGTAAGTTTCAAGCCAGGCTGAAGAGGTGATTATTAGTATGGAGGTATTTATCAGCAGGTTTTTGGTATTTGACAACGTGTGACCTCGCGCTGGCGTGACTTCTCATTCCAGACCTCAAAGTCATGTGATCAGACCCAATGGGCGAAGAGAGCGAGGGCGACCAAATACTTGCTTTTGCTCGTAGATATATGTGTCGTACGAAAAAGATCTCGGTATCTACGCCATTCCTTCCTCATTCCTCCCCTCGCCACTCCTTCACGTCGTGAGCCGACAGAGATCTCAGTGCCCCACACAGGATTACGAGGACTGGCCAACGGGTTTGTCCGCTTTGCCCTCCCTTGGACTCTTATCATTTCAGAATGGTTGTCAACTGGGATATCCCGCCTCATCCTTTTAACGTTTACTCATCATAATTGCCCACACGTGGCATATGTTACTGCGTTCATTCATGAAGTTGCTGGGCGTATATAGGGTTCAATTCGACGACATCGTATCGCACTAACTTCGACACCGGATGCTCCTAAACTTCCATCTCCCTCATAATTTGACTAATCTATTGAGCGAGGGCATGATGTCCTCCAAACCCCTCAACTACAGCCATTTTGATTCTCTTATTTCTCTGAAGTTGTTCTCAAATCGTTCCACAGGCCTGGCGGGGTATGATATCTTGTACCTAGAATTACTTATTCAATGTGCCAGTCAGTTTATGTCATTTCATCATGTCCACCTACGACAATTTACGCCTGAAGTCTATAGATTACGGAAGAAAGAGACGTTTTTGAGTTTGATAAGTATCTTCATGATGTTACTTATTGAAGGCATTAAAAACGGCAGGATTTGATTTGAAAATTTGCTGAACATAGAATACTGATCGTAGACTCCTTCATCACTTGAAAATTCTTCTGCATAGGTTGCACCGGTAGGTAAAGACATTCGAAACGTTCAGCATTGCGCCACTAAGGCCAGGCTGTTCTTTGTTTCCGTGGCGAGATATATATATAGTTGTATACGAACATACTCAAGCTTATGGGATCATGGAGCAAGGATAATGTGTATATTCTCTGTCCAGGATTTCCGTGCAAGAATCTGAGAGAGCGCTCGGATAATATGATTATCGGAAAGCACTCGAGATAACATTCAAAGTGGTTAGCATCACTTTCAACTGTGCAAATCCTAACGCTGCTTCAATGTTGTTGCGGATGAAAAACATGGATCCCCGCGTATTCTGTCGGAAGAAGATTTTCAAACACCTCCGAAATTGAATACGGCTATGCTGGTTTCGTATTCTGGATTCATACCTTGCCAAGAGCATAATATTTAGCCCAGGTATTCTTAGGTATTCTTCCATGCGGAAAGGTGTTCGAAACATTGTGCCGCGTATGGGATAGCCTCAGACATCAAGATGAGCTGAGTTTTGAAACCTTTTGAAACGAGTCTCTTTCAGGAAAACACGCTTGTCCCTTGGCAACATTCAATTCATCAGCAAAATATTTGACAACCATGACGTCGTGCGATCGAAACGTGAGAAAACCAATGGTTGTAATTTCATGATTGGGACCTCTTTACTGAATCATCGATGACACCGTGGCATCAGTGCCCCGACCAACCCTCGGGAGTATGCAACAAAATCGGCGTTCACAAATGCCTGGAAAAGGAACAATAATGAAAGCTGTATATGGGAGTCATGTGTTTCTCATCGTCGATGCTCAATATTATATATGGAGAAGCGTGAAAACGATGAAACCATTCTGAAGACAGAAGCAGATCTTTGTGAGATCTTCGTGAGAAATGTTGGTCAATGCTTGAGAATAGAGTAATACATGGCATTTCCTACTCAGAGTTATGTCAATGGAGAGTAATTCACTGAATCTGGAAGGCCTTGTGACCAGGAGACGGCTGTGAGTGTCAGTGAAAGCTTGACAGATGTAGAACGTTGGCAACACCACACCAGCCTTCAGGGGGACCAGGCCGATTGTCAAGTCGACGTGCCAGTCCATTGATCCATAGTGACAAATGAAAGAAGCCAGTCGCCTTAAATCAAGAAGTCTAAGAGAGAAGATGATGGTGATATCTTCATTAACACCCACTTCTGAAGTAAAGAGTTTGGACTGATTAACGGGCAGGATAATGCGCGCAGTCTTACATGATCTGCAGATAACAAGCAAAATAAAAGTATTGTTACAAGCGATCCTTGGGACAGGCCCGAGTAACAACAAAATTTGGAAAAGCATGATTGAATAATAGGCTCCTGCGGCTGCAGCTATGTTCTTTCTCAAAGCTTCTACCATTTTTCGTGTGCAGGACGGACTATGGAAGGTCAGAGGAGGCGGATAAATAAAGCCCTCACGACTCACGATCAAGCTCCCAGGTCCAGGATGACCGATCTTGATTGACGAGATACAGATACGACTTGCAGAACGTTAGTGTCAAGTTCGAAAAAAAGAAGAGACAGAAATGTACCTCAGCGATACTGTTCGGGCTCAATCGAGCATCAGGGTTGTTTGCTATCTCTGGGCGGTATGAACTGAGACGTTCAGTAAGAATACCTAGTGGATGACCAGTATAAAAACGACTCGGCGAATTGGCTCGACATACCACCATCAATAATCGCCTGTCCGAAGAAACGACGGTCAGTAACGAGGAGAAAGACGTGTTCATGATACACACATGAGCAACCTAGACAAAATATGGTTAGCTGGTGCCTCTGACATAGTGAATATTGACGAACATGAATGTTTTCCTTTCCAAACTCCTTCGCCAAGCTTTGAGATAAGGCGCGCAATCCGGATTTGCCAGCTGCAAAGGCGCTGGTAGTTGTGTTCCCCCTGAGACTTGCAGTGGCTCCAGTAAATATCAGTGTTCCCCTCTTCCCCTTATCTTCCGAGATCTTGTTTTCCTTGAAAGTAAGAATGGCTTCCCGAGAGAAAGCGAACGCGGCTTCAACGTTGAGCTCGAGGGAAGTTCGTATATCCTCAGGCGTGACTTCTAGGAACGGCTTCCAAACACCCTGCCCAATGTTGAAGACCGCAGCATCGATAGAGTACGTTGGCGCGACATATTTGGCACGGATTGACATCCACACATTACGAATATCATTAGGGGAATAAGCTTCGACTGGGAACGGAGCGGCCTATCCATCTATAAAAAATGAAAGCCATATAAGAAATGTTCTCAACATACATCACCACCAGCGGAATTCAACTCTTGTGCGAGGTTGTTCACGGTGTCGGCTCCTCTTGCCACCAAAGCCACACTATATCCAGCCTTGGAAAAGACGCGCCTACATATCGTTCAGTCAGAGACCTCGGACCATTAAGTAATTCTGTACGCTGCTGATGCGCCTGTTCCAGACCCTGCCCCGAGACCTGTGCAAAACCATAAGGAGTGGCGCTAATCATATGATTTGAACTCTCATACCTGCAACGACAAGGACTCTTCGAGCTGTTATAGAGGCCATTTCTATATGTCAATGAGATGGTTCAGAGTAAGTCGGAAGTACAATATGGCGTGTACATATATGTATGGCATTGTGCTGACAAGTCAGCAGTTGGGGGTCTTCGTCAGCAAATTTTGTCTAAACCTCATGGACACAAGCAAGCACAAACATTGCGAGGTTGTAAACAAAAACGTTGAACGTTGAACCAAAGTAACGCGCGCTCAGGGGCCCTTCTTCTTGGAGCTTTTCGTTCATGCCCGTCGTATCTCTTGAGCCGACGTATATATCAACAACATAATTGGTGTCATATCTGGATGTGCAGCTTCACATTACAACCATCCTTCAGAAATGATCTCTACCGCGCGCTGTAACCTGTCACCCTCAGTGACTCTGGGCCATTCTGTGTTCCGTGGTGTTGTCAAATACATTTCAATCATGGTATATTGCATGCAGTATACTCTCAATATGGATTATAACCGAAGAATGCAATCATCTGCAGAAAAATTAACGAAGCACCGGACTCGGAGCGAGTAGTCGTTATGATACTGCCTCGTTGACAGCCATTCCATTGTAGACATATCTATTGTTATGACTCCAGCAATCTATCGTCGGCGGTGTTGACACCAATTTCCTCAGCCGACTTCCAGATGTAAGGATCTCAACGACACAAGCGACAGTGCCTATTCTTACCTACCTGGTTTGAGCGGCATACATAGATCGATCTCCGCTGGGTATGATTGATGATTGATATTATCGGTTAGTGAACATGCGGTTTGATTTACATGTCGTTTCACTTTGGAACTGGTATGTCATGCGATCCTTTGATTATCTATCAACAAACTTCGTTGCCTTACAGTGCCCAATGATTTGACCATGTAGCTCCAGTCAGCAAAACCTCCCCTAGTCATCGTGATGTTTGAAGGATTCATATGCACGTACTATAATTTGTGAGTGCACGTACACCTTTCAAAGGTGATCGAGATGTCTACCACCAGGTTCGATAGTCCTTGATCAACATTTCGTACAGCAAATTCCCTTGCCGCTAGTTCTTTGAATAAAGCACCTCTTCCCCTCTCCCTTATTATCCAATTGCTACTCAGATGCTCCGTCAAAACCTCATTCTTCTTTTCTCCTCAGTCTGTGGTTCCTTCTTCCCTCATTCTCTGGTATGTCGGAATTCAATTTGAAGCTTGCATCAATCAACAAACCGATTTTTGCTTCCTTCGTCGACATATCACCTCATATCACATTTCCTCGGTCGCTGCACAGATACATGTGCAAACGAGTGTAAAACTTCTGACGTTATTAGTGATGTGAGTGTCAAATCATGAGCCTGATGGTTATCATCGACGTTTCTATGTACAATCAAACTTCTCATAACGGATGGCCTCTTGTAACTGATAGCCCCCTTCAGACCGATGGGTTTTGGCTGTCCACCGACTTGCTTCGTAGGAAGATTTCATGACCCTCTGGATACTCGATAACTGATGACTACGTCATAACAAGTATAGAATTAAGATCGATAGATGAATCTTTTCTACCTGGAAATATGTGCACATATGAATTAGGCTCGGTTATACTAATCCACCGAAACATCAGAGTAATTATCACAAAAAAAATGTGAAAGTGAACAGTAAACATATCACATTTTCTGTCTCTCACATCAGAATGCTAAAGAATCCTCTTGAAATCATCGAAGCAGGCATTTTTCGATTAAAGTCAGAGGTTGAGCCATGTAAAAAAGATCTTGCATGGCTGAATCACTTAACATCTCAACTCTATCCTCAAGTATCATGTCTTCCATATGGACCAGCCAGATTTTGTTGACTCACATCTATGGATGTCCTTGGGTGATCAGACCAATATATGAATCTAGAGCTTGGTCTCAATCGATCCTGTAGTTCTTTCAAGTACGATACAGCATGGGGAGCATCAGCAAAAGGTCTCAAAAAATATATGGGTATGTCAAGTCAACCCATGGCACCCAGGCCATCCCTGAGGAATAATATATTAGTTGAAATACCAGGCCATAACATGGAAGCTAGAACACCATTATATTATCCTTATTCTGTATTTGGAAAACATGACTTGATAATGATTTGTCATGTAAGTCCAAAATGAGGCAGGAGGGATGCAATGTGATATTTGCCTGGTATTCAACCCCAAATCATGAGAGCCACCTGGGATGGCATATTCAGTTTGCACTCACAATGGGTCCTTCCTAAACAACATCACTCAGAAAGGTTAATTTCCACCACAACAAGTCAATATTAATCTTGACTTAGAAACTCATGTTAGAATATTAATTGTATCATAATTTTCAATTCTGTTAGCAGGGTGGACACATCTAGTACAGAAACACAGCATAAATAACAATAGCATACAAAGTATACACAAGTACAACATTGCAAACAAACTTGAGTCTATGACAACAGAAAGAATAAACATGAGAGACATTGAAAGACAACATAAAAGACAACATGAACAAAAAGACAATCAAGAAAATAAGCATATTCCATGGGCAGTCTATTCAACTCACTCTTCATCATGGTCATCCACTATCTGATATTGGTTGTGCCTGTGAGAAGCAGGAGGGCAATGTCAGGTGCTGTTGACCATGGGGGCTCAGCTTAACTGGGTGAGTCCTTACTAGGTGGATGTGATGCCCTGCACTTATAACCTAGCATTCTGGGGAGGTCTGGACTCCAGATACCTGTGAGGATAAGCTAAGGGGGGCAGTCTGAACAAGTCTGGGGTGGTCAGTGAAAGTCTAAGGCAAGGTACAAAGGGGGTTGGGCTTGGGGATGCATCAGGCACAAGTCCAGGGGTGAGTATTGAGTGTGTGGGCAAGCAAAGGCCACATGAGTGATGGGAGCAGGACCAGAGATTGATGGGGGATTAATTAGTGTTGATGGGTTCTGGAGCCAAGTATAGGGTGAGGTCTGGGGTCAATTATGAATGTATGGAGTCATAAATGTATGAACAGAGATATGCACAGAGTTTGTAATAGAGTTAGAGTTGAAAGAAACTGAGGCAACAATAAAGCAAGCTGAGGCAGGTGAGATAAGATGGAGACAAGAATGAAATAGATTGAATGAGATTTGAGACTAGAGGCAGAAATTGTAAGGAGAACAAACACTCCATGGGTAAACCCAGCAAGGGCAGGCAGACACAAATGACAAGCAGGAGTCAAAGGAGCACTGAAGCAGATAAGAGTTGGGCAAGGGGCAAGCATAGTGAGCTGAGCATGGATAGCAACACTGGAGCTCTTACAGTCAGTTCAATGTATAGGCTAGGAGAACACTGCTATTGTTTAGTCAGAGGATATTCTATCATGCTAACTGGCTTATATACTACATCTGTGGCTATGCTATGACTAATGCTATATGTGATAAGTGGCCCAGGTATACTAAGCAGTAATTACTAACAATACATCAAAAGGAGAAATAGTGTCCAATGACTACAAAGGGCTGAAAATGCTAACAGGAGGATACAGGGGCTTGGAAGCCAATCAATTGGATGTATTAGAGATGATGCTACACCCATGACTAAGGCTGGATAGAGTTGGAGTTACCCACCAGAGTTACCTAATGGGGTCATCCCTTTACAGAAATAGAAACAGAGATGAGACCAAGAAACATAACAGACACAGACATGAGTAGGTAATATCAAGACTACCATAATAGATACTACTCTACAACTTAAGTACTAACTATGAAAACTCCTCTGGAGGTTGCAGGTTTGATGGTGGGGCTCACTGGGGCTGTGCAGGGTCAACAGGTGTTGGTTCTGATCAGTGGGCAGGCTACAGTGACACATTAGTGTGAGTCCATGACATATGCTAGGGTTCAGGGGAAGCATCAGGGATATTCAGGGGCTCAGAAGGAATTGGGAGATGGCAGGGTTTGCCAGGAGGCCATCTGTCATGACCCACTCCCTGAACCCCCAAACCTTGTTCCCAGCCACCCCACTTCCCAGGAGTTCCTCCCAATGCCCCCTCAAACTCCTCTGATCTTTGTTCACCCATGATGCCCACTCTAGGCAACTCCAATGCTTTTTCAGCAAATTCCAATGGCCTCCTGGCTAACTCTGATGTGTTTCCTGCAGCCTTTGATGCTTCTCCTGCCTCTCCTGAGCCCCTGGGACCCTTCTTCATTGTTCCTGATGCCAGCATACATCACTAGTTTGTTACTCTGATTTACTCAACCAGCTCTAGAGCATCACAAGGACCCCAGGATGGCCTGCATTCCCAACTGATCTTATCAGTATATCACTATTGTCACAACCCACTCCCTAGACTCCCAAACATCATTACCAACCTGCTTGCTTCTCCAGAGTTCCCCCTGATGCCCCATCAAACTCTCCCAACCATTGTACACCCTCAGTGCCCACCCTGGGTAACTCCAACACTTCTCTGGCAAACCCCAACAGCCCCCTGGCTAACTCCAACACCTTTTCCACAGCCATCAACACTTTTCTTGACTCTTCTGAGCCCCTGGGACCCTCCCTTGTCATTTCTAACTCTGCTGCACATCACCAACTCCTCCCCCTAGTCAGCCCAACCAATTCCAGAGCATCACAATGACCCCCAAATGGCCCACATCCTCAACTGATCCCATCATAATATCACCATGGCCCATCCCCTGATCACAACTGACACCTATTGACTCTGCACAACTCCATCAAGCCCCACCACCACACCCACTGTCCCCCAGAGCTCTCCAATAGTCAGTATATAAGTTGTAGAGTAGCTCCTTGTACTCTAGTCTTGATATTACCTACCTGCCTTACCTGATGTGTTTCTGATGTGTTTCTGTCTCATGCTTTGTGTTCTGTGTTACTTTTCTTTTTCCCTCAGTCTTCCAGTCTGATCTCAGTTTCCTAGTCTCATCTTGTCTCTATTTCTGTTATTGTTCTCAATATTGTTTTGTATCTCTGCTTGAATCTATTTTCATTCCTGTCTCAATCTTGTCTCAACTCCATCTTGTCTTGTCTGACTCCATTTCCATTACCATGCTCAAGTCCTTTCAACTTTAATGCTTTACAAATTCCACACTTATGATTATGAACTCAAACACTCTTTAAACCAACTCCAGACCTCACTAAATGCTTGGCTCCAAAAACATCAACCTCCATTGATCTCCCATCAAACTCCAGCCCTGCTCCTATCACTTGCATAGCCTCCATTTGCCCTGCACCTCTAATACTTGCTTCTGGACCAGTACTTGACACCTCCATCAAGTCCAACCCTTTCCCTGCAACTCATCCTAGACTCCTCTGGACCACCCTGGACTTGTTCAGATCACTCTCCATTGCTTGCCCTCACAAGTCCCCCATGCTTAGACCCTCTCTGAGTGCCCAGTTATCAGTGCAAAGAATTATGTCTGCCTAGTAAGGATTTGCCCAGTGTAGCTGAGCCCCCATGGTCAGCAGAACCTGACAACTATGGCCTGCCCCTGATCACAACCAACACTCATCGACCCCATGTGACTCTGACAAGCCCCTCTGCCAGACCCACTACCCCTCAGAGCTCTCCAGTAGTCAGTATATAATTTGTAGAGTAGCATCCCATACTCTAGTCTTGATATTGCTTTAATTGGTTTCCTGCATTTTGTGTTTCTTTCTATTGTGTTTCTTGGTCTCATCTCTATTTCTATATTTAGTCTTGAATCTATCTCTTTCTCCATTCCATCTCATCTCAACTTTGTCTAATCTTGTCTGCCTCTGTTTCCTTTATCATTCCTAAGTTCCTTCCAACTCTGACATCATTATGAACTCCACACACACACTATGACCCCTTCAAACATTCATACAATAACCCTGGACCTTGCCCTATGCTTGGCCCCAGAACCCATCACATTTAATTGATCCCCCATCAAACTCCAGCTCTGCTCCCATCACTCACAAAGCCTCTGCTTACCCTGCAGCACACACACTTGCTTATGGACTTGTACCTGACACCTGCTCAAGCCCAACATTTAATATACTTGGTCTTAGACTTCCCTGGACCACCCCAGACTTGCTCAGACTGCTCCTTCCAGCTTTCTCTTGCAAGTATCTGAAGTCCAAACCCTCCCCAGAGTGCTAGGTTATAAGTGCAGGACATTGCATCCACCTAGTAAGGACTCATCCAGTTAAGCTGAGCCCTCATGGTCAGTGGAATCTGACACCATCAGAGTTTGCCAGAGAAGTGTTGGAGTTAGCTGGGGCAGGTGCTGTGGTTGGACAAAGGTCAAGGGGGCATTGGAAGGTGCTATGGAAGTGTGGGGGTTGCTTGGGGAGAGGTCCAGAGGTCCAGGGATGGGTTGTGACAGGCAATCATATCATCTACACCATTGTCACTGTTGTCATTGTTGTTGCTGAAGTTGTGGCTCAGTACTCTTCTGCCTTATGAAGTCACCTATGTTTTGCATGGTGTTTGTTTTCTTCATGTTCTTTCTGCTGCTGCTCCTCATGACTTTGTTGCTTCTCTTGACAAAGCCAATTTTCACAAGCCATGTTCAGTTGCATTATGTTGCTATCAGGCTTGGGAGGAGGTGACAGATTCTTGCACTTAGGATGGATTGAGCCATCCTCACTATAAAATAATCTACAAAATACTGTTAAACAAAATTCAATGATTGAAGAACACACATTGTTTCCAATATCAAAGCATTTCTTGTGCCCACTCACTCTCTACAGGCTCAAACAAACTCACAATATTGTAATAAAATCTTGAATATGAGAAGAGACTGTCTGTCATGCTCTATTGACTTATGAAGCTCAATGCAAATCTTGTCTGTCAATTGTCACACTAGCCAAGGAATGTGCTTCATTCAACCACATAGCTGAACAGCTGTACATGCAATTAACTCAGGCATGATTGAGGGGATGCTAAATGTCTGTGATTAGCTGCTTTGTGGCATGTTTTTTGGATCTTTCAATTCCAGAGCCACAGAACATATGTTGGCAAGCCTAATAAAGATTAGTATGAACATAGGAATACAATGATATACATACACTTATCAGGGGAGGTCCTTGGCACAACTCTTTTGTCAGTTGGTCATATTCATTGCTTGGAGTTGGCATCAGGATTGTTTGACTCTGAAAAACCAGTGCAATTAGAAGTAGCATTGCATACTATCATATAGAAACAGAGGAAAGTTGTGTGCATTGACCTCAACTCTTCCATTGCATAAGAGCTGGCACAATCTAGGAAAGATGATCAGTTTACAGTAACAATAGAGAATATTCTTATGTGTCATTGTATTTCCATTTGTGCTTGGCCGACCATAGAAGCAATTCAGTGTCAATGTTGTTGAATCCCTGCACAGATTTTGCATGGGGCAGGGGCATGGTGAAGTTTGTGAACAAGTCATCAAGCATACTAATCTGCATCAGCATGACAATGTTGTCCTTGACCTTTTGTATATCTGCTGTCTGAGCACTTGTTGGACATCTATGGAACTAAATTACATGTTAGTACAATTTGATGTAATAGTATTGATTAAGCACATTGCAGCAACAAATCTTTTCTTCAAGCTAATCCCATAGTGATTGTCTCCTTTCATTGCATGGTATAATTTTGCCAGAGATTTTCCAATGCATGGGTCAAAGGTCATGATAATGTCAAAGGCCTCACTTTGTATCTTCTCCATTTTTTTTCTACAAATAAGAAGTGTGTATATAATTGGTTCTTGAATGCATATAATTAGTAAAAACCTACTTGTCAGATCTTTTGTTGTTATTATCAAACTTATAATCCTCATCTCTATCACTGGTATCCAAAACTTCTTTTGATGTGATGTAGGAAACATTGAGATGACCATATTCAACAAGCCTGCAAACAAAAACAGTGTTCAACTCAAGGAATAGATTTGCCAGGCAAGGGATCAGTTTTCCAGCTTTGTAGAAAGGTGCAAGAGGACCCATTCTTGAGTTTTTGTCAGCAGATTAAAAATCAAGTATGAATATCATTATTACTATTTACAGCTCTTTTCCTTGCAGCTGATCACTGTTGATCCATCCTAGATTGTAGGGCCTTAGTAGAATTGGCCCAAGATGAGGCATCATTGTCAGAACTATTAATTTTGACAGTTTGTTTTTTTGATGATGAGCTTGCTTTGGGCATGGTGGTGTGAGAGGGAAACACAAGTCAACACATCTGAGTTTGATCCTGAATTGCTCTCATTTGAGTTATGTGTTTCTTGGGGAGTGCTTACCATCACAAAAGAAAAAAAATTGGATTCAACTTGCAGAGTGACTAACCATTGAGGTGCCTCTCTAGTTGGTGCTTGCAATCTATGCCATGAAGTTGTTAGATTTGTTGTGTACCAATACAACACACTTTCTCTTGCAGCACTACATACATTCAACAGCATTGCAAAAAGCATTAAAGAATTAATCTAATCTGATTAGATAGTCTAATGTGGTGTTCAGGCATATAATTAGTTTACAACTATTGATTTGCCTTTCCCACCCTCCTCTGTTCTTCCCTACTACTGCCACCACAGTATAGCTACTCCTAACATCATGTTCAACTGCATATATTGTTGTAACTGGGCTTTCAAGAACACTCCAGCTGTTGCAAATCACCAAATTTGATGTAATCAAGGCAAACAGGCAGTTATTACTGGTCAAGATCAATCAAGTAATCAAAAACTAAGTGTGAGTCCTATGAATTGAAATGACATTGTATTGTTTTTTATCAATATTTCTAGATTATCAGACTTCCATTCTCACTTACTCATCCAGAGATGCTCTGCCCAATGACTTGGACCTATGGTGAACTCTCTCCCTGCCAGACTTACTTCTCTAGATATCATGCTATTGCAAGAAAAACTTATGGACAATCCTGATGTTCTGCCTGTTCTTGCACATGAAGCACAATATTGATGACCCCTAGCTCATCTGATTGATTTCCTCCCATCTAAACCATGTCCTGCACACCCTCTATGGCAGTTTGCTTATCAGCAACAGGCTGAGATTCATGAAACTAAGCATCAACATATTGATCCTGAGCCCTTGCAGCAATCTCCTTCACCAGAGCCATTTACAACTGAATGCAATGAAGTGGGGTTATTTTGATGCTATCATATTCCTTCATCATGAGATCCTGATCATAATTTCACTATTCAGCATGTAGCTGATGCTCCCACATTTGTACAGGAGGATGCAGATACAGATCCATGCAATCCTCTTGCTGGCTTTGGTTCCACTGCATAGGAAATTCTGGAAAAGCCCAAGGTCAAAATTTCATTCTTTTATTCCTTTCTCAATGCCTCAATTTTGTGTCTCATGACTTGGTATTATGCTGCTGAATCCCTTGCTCTGGCAGCACTGGATCAGCTTGTCTGTACTGTGATTCCAGCACCAGACTTTGGTTCTGAAGAATTCAAAGGCTTTAGTGCAGCTTGTGAAAATAGGTGGTCAAATGATTTGCTAGTAGACAGTAGCAGTCAATCTGGTCTTCCTCCATGGACAGAAGGTGATATTTGGTAAAAAAGCCTCAGTTTATATTCCTCTTCCATTCACCTAACACAAATATTGATCTGAGCAGGAGGCACACACTCTTCAGATTAACTTCTCCTCACAGATGAATTCAAACATATCCTACAAGCATGGTATTGTCTCGATGTGTGGTGATGGTATTTGTTGAAGACTGTATCCTCATTTTTTTGCCATTCTGCAGATTATCCTGAAAGGTATGTTGTATTAGACTTGTTTCTGCTTCCAGTTTGTAAATCAATATTTTTCAAAAGCACTGCTGTCTGGTAACAAGCAAATGGGGTCTTACTTCTGTGCAGTGTGCCAAATTCTCATCTCAAGTCATGTGTGTTGGCACAAAGCTTCATGATATTGTTTGGTCAAAAAATTATCAAGCAGATAGTGAAGCACATAAAAGTCAAGTTTAGAAAGCAAGAAGAATATTTTCACAAAAGATATGCTGCAAGAAGGAAAGCAATTGATAACATTCTTGGTGAATCATTTGTGCCAATTTGTGGTAAGGAATTTTCCAAGTTATATACCAATGATACTTACTGTCTCTGCTCAGAATGCATTCTCACAGCTGCTTTTGCCAAATAAAGAAAATTACTTTGATCTATTTGTTTATCATGCAAATTGAACTCTGTGTCTGAAAGAAAGTCTTTACACATCTCATTTGAATGTTGCATACATATGGTTTGAGTTCTGTTGCTGAATTGGATCTGTGATAAGAGGTCTGCTCATGATGATCTGATTTTATTTTTATTCTATACCCCAGCTATTGTAAAATCGCACCTTTTGGACAATCAACTATACAAAAGTTTCATAACAATGTTACTGAATTTCAGAGCTTTGCTGCTCATGATTTTGAAGATTTATTGCAGGTATGCTATTATATGATGTTGAGTATTTATCTAAGACTCTTCCAATAAGAATGTGGCTCCATGCTTTGAAGGACTTTTTTTGGCAAACTAGCTACAGCATTGACAAGAGAGTTCAAAATCTTTTGTTTGCTATGGGATCTTGGCATGCTTCAATTGAAATGCAGCTGCACATGGACTAGTCTCTTGAAATATTTTGTGGTACTACAGATTCTTATACCACTTAAATTGTAAGTTGGCATGATTATTTTTTTAAAAACTCATTGAATAATTTGATAAGGGTAGAATGGAATCCAAACAAGTCAAGACATTTTAGAGAAACAAATTTTTTTACATGAGTGCCAAAATGCCAGACCTTGTGCTATGAAGGATATTGTTGAAGAGGAAACTTTACCACCAACCAACCCAGAAGAACATCATTACATTTCAAAGACCAGAAATCAATCTTCTAGAATGTTATAAGGAGCATAAAAATGACCCTGCTATAACAGTATGTCCAAGTTTCACTAGTTTGTAGCTAAGATACTAAAACATGAATCAGGACTTCATGCCAAAACTGATTGATCATTTCTTGACATGTCTCATTCCTCAAGATGTTGAAATCACAGATGAAAATCATGGAAATTTTATCATTAAAAATTTGATTGTTTCTGAGCACAAGACTTTGCATATCAACTGCACTACATATGACAATTGACATGATCAAGACACAACCAATCCATGTCAACAGTCTGATGTTATTGTTCTTGCAGATGAGGATGATCACAGATTCCATCCTTACTAGTATTTTTTCACAGGTGGTGGAATTGGACACAAGATTACATGAGGAAGAATTTGTAAGATGCAAAAGAGCATGGGAATGGCATATTCTTCAGAGATATCAGTCTCTTCCTCTGAGATCTCAGATAATGAGCTTTTGAATCCTCAAGCCTAAGAAGGAGCAGGATTGGCTGAAGGAGATCTCTATGAAGAAGAAGACAGTTCAGATAATGAGGAAGAAGAGATGAGGAATGAGCACAGTGAGAATGAAGACAATGAGGAAGAAGAAGAATACTTGGAAGAGTCTTGGCTTTGGCACATTGTAGCCTTTGTACTGCTGTATGACTAACAATCAGAGTGGTTTATACAAAGCTTTGAAAATAAGAAGCTCCTATAATGTTATGATATACCCAAGAAAATCAATGAGTGGGCTGACACTAAGATCTCCAGATTATCTAGGTCCATATTCTTTCAACAGCTTGAAAAAGATCTTGTTTAGTATAGATGTTAAAGGCAATATTAGTCCTATATGATCTTTTTGCACACATTCAGGTCAACACTGGATATCCTCTGATAATTTAATACCATTCTGATATAAGAATGGTAATGCCTGGTAAGGTAGCATCAACCTGTGATTATTCTGGAATGCTGATACCCAGCTGGTATCTACTTATTTGTAAAATACAGGATGCCTGCTTATAATCTTTCTAAGGCTATGATGAAAACATATTAAAATGTACACTAAATGTGGTTGTAAAATTGTGCAACTAGATCAGTACTTAGTATGATGTTTTGATCACCTAACGGGTATATTTTCCCATGCTTTCTTATCGACTTTTTGCTGATGGCATGCATACTTCTTAATCATCAAATGGTACTTTTCGGTCCGACTTTGCCACCGACCGCGGAATCTACATAATCACACCTTCGAACAGAATCCGTTGACAGCTTTCCGGGTTGTTATCGGCCTGGTAACATGTGCACTATCCCTTGCCAAGCCCCTGGCCACAACTGTCACTTTCAGACATCCATCAACGCCCATGTTCATGAAAATGGTCGAGCTGCCAGGTGGTGTTCCTTCGGGCATTCTCCATACCGTTCATCATATATTTCCTCTATACACAGAGAAATTTAATTCGAAATGACCATGGTCTACTTTGCTTGAGAGTAGTCGCCTCGCCAACACCTGATGATTAGTTTGCGGTGATTGATCGACCCACCTTTTGATCCGACGAGCGCTTACTAGCGATCTGGACACCTATCATGTACCAGGGGAAGCATCCTTACGTAGTGTATGTTCATTTTTGTAGGGGAAAGTGACGCCCCACACCTATTGCTGTTCACAAAGCATTGCTTCAAGTATTGTTTCTTCCTGCAAGAGTGTGTGACGAAGCAGAAATAGGGAAAATTAGCGAAACTGATTGTGCCCAGGTTCCAGTCGCAGATCAGCGTTTACCTCATGAAGCTCTCATATCTATTATTGACACGATAACTAAGCTCCTCGAGCTTCGGAATGACGTTGACGGATGGGAACGATTGCATACTATGCCGAGTTATACATATTTACATAGCATTCGGACGTCAGGGGAGCATATCTTCGCTGAAAAGGCTGTTGAACCTTGAGCCTAATACTTATAAAAAGCAGAAGAATCACTGATGACTTCTCATTACCTTTCGCTTTCTCTTAGTACTTCCTAGTACAATGCTGCCTATTTTCATTTGCTTGATTTCGACGTTATTAGCTTCTCATGGTACGCGGACTTTATTTTCATGCTTTGAACGAACCTATGAACTTATAAGGTCCTACCTCAGTTTCAGCCACGACAATCGCGCATCGTAGTATCCACCAACTTTTGACGCGTCAGTCAACTTTCGATCCAAGTGAAATTCCAGCCGAGTGCACCAACCGATGTGCTATTTTTGTTTCGACGATCCAAGCAAGTCAAGAAATCTTCTTGACGAATGCATGACTCACTTGAATCCTAGACCTGCTCGTCGTCAACCGATCCCGCTTGCGGATGCACTTTGGCAGGCGAGAAAAATGACGTTGATTGTCTTAACTGCATCCTTTACAGCGGCGGAGTCACTCCAACTGAAACCTCCATCCAGTCCATCCAAGCCGAGGTCGATAGTCAGTACTCTTTGTCAAGACTATCATGATGGCACAGCCTGACCTTCATCATATACTCGTAGAATTTGTTCAAGCTTGCAACTTGGATGGTGTCTCTCTCCCAGCCACCACACTCAGTGGAGAAATTTCTGGATTAACATCCACATTCGCTCCAAATTCACTTACTTCTGTCAACTCCCCAACATCCGCAGCTGCTGATCCTGTAGGAACGCAATCAGCTAGTGGTACGGGGCTAGGCGGTACCAGTGGAAACAAGAATAGTGGATCTCGAGCACAAGGGACGGAGACTGTAGTCGCGGCTGCTGCTGTAGCGGCTGTATTGGTGGTTTTTTTCTAAAAGCCCGGATCCTCTTGATGTCATGCGCATGAATGAGTCAACGACATTCAACATGCGTCCAATCATCCAACTTGAACATCATACTTATCGCATTACCGTATGTTAGAGGCCTAGAGATAGTACTAGTAATCTCCATAATAATACCTAGAAATGTTAATCGACATCGAGGTTCTTGAAATTAAAAGGACACGAACGTTTGATCAAAACCGGGCCGGCGTGTTGTAAGGCCATCACCCGGGCCCCCCGGGACAATGATTTTTCTCATCATTTGACATTTATGGCATTTCCACATCAACGAACTTTGTTTTCTTCACCGCTTCCTCCTTAACAACCATCATACTTATGATGTACGCTCGTCTTTCTAAGATCATCCTCCTCTCAGGTGTCTTGGTATTTCGAGGCAAGTTGGCATAACAGAACTCTGAAATCTGATCTGATGTATTTTTCCTGCAGTTTCAGGGAGCGCAGTCCTGGGATCGGCGGATTTGTTGGGTCACCTTTCGACTCGCCAGACAGGTCTCCCGGATATACCTGCCCAAGTACGTACTCATGCAAGAGCTAAATTGGAGCCGTGCTGATTCTTGACAGTGTCAAACCAGTTGCAATGCTGTATTCGCAGCTTTTCAGGTACATATATCCGCTCGCAACTGCCCATCGAACAACTCTGATTCATGGTTTACAGAATTGCCCTAATCCAGCTTGCTTATGTACTACCAACAACGCACGCACGCTCGAGAGCTGTCTAGACTGTGTGGTTGGGATCGACCCGAGCACGGAAGTGGTCATGTCTGCACAAAGTATCCTCAGTGGTATGTAATTTTCCGCTGCCGCCACTTTATTGAGCTTGGACCTTGCACAGCGTTCAGTGGCTCGTGTCAAGGTACCTCTGTGTCTTCTCTCTCACTCTCCATCGGCTCTTCTGCGACCGCGCCGGTGACCTCTAGCATTTTATCTTCTTTGCCTTCGCGTACATCTCTTAACAGTGACTCAACCTTGGCTCTACCCACTTCGACGCCTACGACACCGGCTACTTCTTCATCGCATGTCTCGCAGCTTACGGTCATTTCAATGAGCCCCTCGTCCACTACAACTGCGACCTCGACAAGTAGTTCTGGGGGTTCTGTATCTCCTAACAGTGCCTCTAGCCTTAGTATTGCATGGAATGGGTTTCTGGGCGCAGGAGTTGGTGTCGTTGTTGGTATGATGGCACTGATGTAGGAGCTGATGTCGCGGTTTCATGTAATGACGAACATTATCTCTTACCACACTCACCATGGACCCTCAGTCAATGTCTTGAGTACTTACTGTCTTTCAATGCGGATACGTTTTCACTTGATGCGTCGGCCCATACAGTGCGTAACTCAATTCATCAGATCATTGAAAGCAATGTCGCTAGTTTCGATCGTGTTTGGCTACTCAATCTAAGCAAAACAATTGTGTATGTGGGGTTCAATCTTCCATACATGTCTAACTGAGAAAGTTCAGACGATCTCGCAATTCTTGTTCTCCAGTACTTGATGTCCGTATACCTAACACCGAGGTCCTGAAACCAGAAGATGTGAATGTCTCACTTTCCTTCCTATCATGAAGTCATATTGAGTAAAATGCAAAGGACTTCACTAGGAAGAAGTTTACGGAGAGGTACAAGAGAGGCACCGCCTTCGCAGAATCGACATCGCCGATCATTGAGCAAAAGCAAAAGCAGCACCATTCATCGACTTGTGTGTTGAGGATTTTGCAGATATCTCCATCACATGTATCACGTCTCATGACATCCTTGAACTTTGCTGTCCACCGCCTCTTTATCACCCACCATCAATAATGCTCGCACCAATGTCTAATGTCTTCTTCCTTCTTTCAGGCGTGCTGGTATCCCAAGGCCAGTTGGCGTTACTTGACTCTTAGGCTCTGACGTCGTTTTTATGATCTCCGCGCAGTGACAGGAGCACGGCCCTGAGGTCCAAGAGATATGTTACCCTGATCCCAGTATGCCCTAGGCACTTGAACTGGGGCCCTACTGATTCATGACAGTGCCAAAGCACTTGCAATGTCATCACGACTATCACGGTACATCCGTTCCGATTCAAGTACCAAACGAATGGTCCTGATCTTATCGTAGAGTTGCTTTAGTCAAGCTTGCTTATGTACCCTCTCCAACTTGAGAGCTGTCTAGATTGCATTGTTGGGTTTGATCCATCGACACTAATAATTTCGACTGCGCAAAATTCCCTTGATGGTACGTGATTCCCTGTAGTTCTTACCGTTTCCTCAGTCTAACTATATCTTGTACAGAGTCCAATCTTGCATGTCAGGGTAGTCCCTCTGTGCCTTTTCTCACTTCGGTTCCCAAGGTACCACTAGTTCTTCTGAGATCATGCCAGTAACTATTAACACCAACATCTCTCCATTGCCAAGCTCTCCAACACCTACGACATGTCTACTACTTTGTTGTCCCATGTTTCTCAGGTTACGATCACTACTGTCAACGGGCCTATGACCTCTTCCGGATTCTGTGTCTCCCTAGAGGTGGATCTAACCTTGTTGTGAGGAATGGAGCTATCGCTGTGAGAGCTGGCGTTGTTGCTCGTACGATTCTCACATTGCTGTAGAATCCTGAACTTGCACGCGACTATGGTACTGATATGGATATAATGACGGGCATTTTGCTAACTTCTTACCATGAACCAAAAACCTATACGCCACTATGATACTGATATGGATATAATGACGGACATTCTTTCTAACCTCTTACTATGAACTACCAAGAGAATCTCCGAAACATCTGAGTAGTTGTCGGTTCGAAGGTGGATGGGTAACGCATGTACAGCTCAAGCTATTGAGGAGGCCTCTAATTCCTACTAAAGGACTTATCGATGACCCGGAAGGATGGTATGCACCATATTCCGAAAAGCTATCGTATGCCTTCAAAGTAGGAACCGAGGCAATCGTTTGTTCAATGGATTATGTCAACCCACGGATGAACCTTTTGGAAAGATTTGACTCTGGGCGCCTCGCCTTCGCTCTGTCTCGTGACTGGTAAAGACGAACAAAAGAGTCATTGATCAAGCTTCTTTGTGTATCCGCCTTCAAAAAAAGTCGTTGGTTCGTGTTTGTTCAGCTGCCCATATCCCACTCAGATAAACGTGTCGCTTCCCCACCGATAATACGTCGCATTATGAAGAGAGGATTCCTGAAGATGCAAAGCGCGAAAAAAGCAATATCAATGGTATACGCCACAAGCACAACTGCCGAGCCGAGTATCTGACGCGGACATCTTGCTCACATGGGAAACTGACACATCTTTCAGAAAAAGTGAAGGAAGTAACCGAGAGTTTTACTGCCGATGATGATCTCAAACTTGTCGAGCTAGGTGATCATTATCATTATATCAGTGACCTTCTCACAAATACCTCGATGTTTACAGGATCAGGCGGTGTGGGTGTCAAAGCACCCATTGGAAAATTCAACCCGAGTAAGTGACAGGCCATGCTCCGTCTTTTGTAATCTAATAGCGGGAACAGCACTTCCGAAGGATTATGTCCCGCCAAAGCACAAGGTGGAGTTCCATGATGCAAAGACTGTGGATTATACCGACCAGCATATCATATTCACGACCATTGGTCCTGAATCGGATGAATAAGCTCTTGCCAACGGTTTAAACGCTCAGTCGGAATGTCTTTTTCAAAGTGGGAAACAGAAGCGCGCTCTCTTATCCATTCCCAATTTTCCTTTGCCCATATCCAAGCCACCACAAATCCGTCATCGCATCAGTCCATCCGCGCATGGTAACGGCATGTTTGCGACTCGCAATCTTGCACCAAATGACTTGATACTCGCTGAACGCCCGCTATTGGTCATTTCACGTGCAATGCAATTGGGTATCCCCGACGCGCAGATTACACAGCTTACTCCAGCCCAAACCATGAAAGCACAGTTGGAGGAATACGAAGAGCTTCTTCGATTTTGTATCGATAGGATGTCCCCTGAGAATGGTACTGCGTTCTTTAAGCTTCACAACTGTCATACTGAGGACAGCTCGGGTCCCATTCTCGGTATATTGAGGACGAATGCGATAGGGTTCTCAGTTGCTGGATCGGATGTCAAAAAGGAAGATAAGGAATTTTTCTCTAATGTGGGGATATTTGCAGTGGCGTCTCGAATGAATCATAGGTTCGTCAAACCTGTGTGTCCTCGGGCTAATCTTGAGCATGCTTTTGTTCACAGTTGCACTCCAAACGTTTCTCCCCACTTTCATTCTCCGTCCTTCTCTCTCCGTCTGCATGCCACCCGATCTATCACGGCCGGCGAAGAGCTCTTTATCTCCTACACTGACAACTGTAAGCCCAGAGCCGAACGCCAGGAAGACCTTCGACCATACGGCTTCAAGTGTGCGTGTGGTGCCTGCTCCGATCCTGACTGAGACACCCGCCTCTCTGGTATCATCAAGAGTGAAACAAGCTTGGATGGACCTCCGAAGGAGTCCATGCAAGATAGCCTTCGATGGATCAAATTAATCGAGGAGGCTAAGCTGGAATCGCTTCCTGTGTACTGTTTTCATCTCCAGAGAGTAGCGTTGATCCAGCTGGGGAAGTGGAGTGTCGCTGAAAAGTATGAGGCCATGAGTCAGGCGTGGTATTCTGCGGTGCATGGAAAGTCCTCTCCAGTACCGAAGGATAGTCTGAAGTTTAATCACATAAAATGATGTTCGAGGTTCAACTCTCAACGCAGATACATGTCCCCGAAGTATTGATTGATTGTGATTCTAGTTCTGCGTGTGGCGAGGTTTAAAGATCTGACACGTCGTGGATAAGACTGCCAATGGTATCCTGGATAAAGCTGGGGGCCATGATTGATTCTTTCCAGTTGCCCTGAGTTCAAAGTCATCAATCATATATTCAAAGACGCGTAACGATATCCCGCTCGATGTTGCAAATTTCGTTTTTTCGCTGTATTTAGGGCGAAATGTCACAGTAATGTAAATACTATACATATTAGACTATTTCTGACACTAGCATTAGCTGGTCGGTTCTGAATATCTGTGGGACGGCGGAGTGAAGTCGGGCCCAAAGGACCCCCGACACATTCTTCACTAATTTTCCCACATTCTCAGCACAGTGCACACAAACCCGTCACTTACACCAGCTCATCGGCCCATGGTATGGGCATATTTGCTACGCGAGATCTTGCGACAAATGAGACCATACTCGACGAGCGCCCACTATTGGTCGTTCCACGTCAAGTGGATGTGGTTTCCACGAATCGGAAAGCCGGGTATGTACAGCCTACTCACTGGAAACACTTCTGGAAGTCTGCGGTCGACAAAATGCTGTCCAATCATCGTACTGCATTCTTCGAGCTCTATTAACGTCATATCTAAGACGACTTCAATCCAATCATAGAGATAATAGGACGAATGGTTACGGTATAGATATTACTTGAGCAAACCGTCAACTTGACTCTTCTGTTGGTTTCAAGGCCACGATTCGAATCAAACATACTATGTTTTCTGCCTGGTACTGACGACATTGAATCGCGGTTGCGCTCCCAATGTAATGGCTTTGATACCGCGTCTTTCTGTTACAGGTAGACGTGCACAGGAGGATGACGAAATCTCCAGGACTTGGGAGCGATTTTTTATGTCGATGCGGAACTTCGGATGTGAACGGTAGCCCCTCGCTGGAAATTCTCGTTCGAAATGGTCGCCGTCGGCGCTATGGTACACGGGACATTTATGGGCACAGGGTCAGGTAGTCACCTACAATTCAAGAAGAGAACAAAAGGCAACTGTGATTTGTGGATTGAATGACAGATGATGTATCGACTGACCATTTATCTGTTTCCGTGTGAATCCATGCAGTTTTGATTACACCACCCATATTCGGATAATTTTGAGTTAGCAATAACGAGGCGAGATTGAATTTTCGAGAGAGAAGTCCACTGGGTATGTTGGGTGATATGTATGACAATTCGGACCGAAAACAATTGTCGTCTGGGTTACAGTGGGTGCCATCGCCTATCCATACATTTCAATCCCTGACAAACAAACACTTCCTTTCCGTCCCCCATTCGGACGAGCACGAGGTCAAAGTAGTCGCCCACAATCAAAGAAGAGAACAAGAATCATATGTGATGTGTGGATTGAATGACAGATATTGTATTGATTCACCATGTGGTCACTTGTTCCGTGCGGGCCCATGCGGTTTTAATACGCCACCAAGGATCATAAAAGCCTGGGCGGACAACAACGAAGTTCCAGCCAGCCCCTTTCCATCCTACCACTACCTTCGCGCCCTCACTACTTGCCATCGTACCCTCATATGTTGCGATCCTCAGATAGCGACGTTCAGCATATGACGCTTCTGGGAGCGTCCCAGGCTCATCTCTCTTTGATCTCATCGTCGACTTCGCGATGAGGCGTCTATTCCTCACCTAGCTAGACGATCATGATGTATGCGATTTTTGCCTACTGTTTAACTCCGGCTGAGACCTTCTTTCAGTGCTTGCAGAGACGTCGCCACACTACTCGGCTTCAAGCTTTCGCCTTCCTCAACGTCTGCTACGACCCTCGACTCCGTTCGAAGAGGAACCGCACGACAGACACTCCCCGATCCTGCTAGATCACTCGCTGTTATAGAATCCGTACGCACAACCACAGAGGGTGGGGTGGGCGGGATGCTCGGGCCCCACCTGAATGACGGCCGTAAGGCTGGAAGAGGTAGCAGTCCGGTATCGGCAATGTACCCCCGTGGGTATATCGTGCGCTCTTCGGCTGGCATCTGCGACGGGGGCTGATGCAGACAGACTTGCTAGGCCCCTAGATACCCTGGGGAGTGCAGATATACACTGTACGTATTGCGATCGTAAGACGGGCTCTAGCAGGCGGGGAGTGTTTGGCCGCCGATGTCTTGGGATACGCAAGGTTCGTCGTCATCGATCTTTTGTATTTGTTCGCCACCTAATGTTTGTACTTCAGGATCATCCCGAGCATCGAGCTTTGTGGTCACGACGTGATTGGCGAGCTACCAATCACTACTGGTACGGCACGAGCTAAAGTCTAGGTGTACTTACGACTCTGGTTTGACTAGAGCTTAGTCCCGCCACACAAATAAATGGCGTTAAGGGCACCTTGATTGCGTAAACTTTACATGTCTTTGACGTCGTCTCGTTCGATTCTTACTGAATTTTCACAGTCTCCTACACAATTATGGTGATACGTCGTTGGTCTATATGCAACTTGTTACGCTTATGCAACTCAGCTGTGTACGTCTCCAATTTCAGACATCTTTCAAGCTCACCAATCCGCCAAATATAGTAGCTTGATGCATCCTTCGAGTTGAATGCTTACCATACAACCTGTGGACGATCTGCATACTGTACTCGTATTACATACAGACAATTTCAATTTTACTCACGAACACTCCAATTTATTTATGTCTTTTAGAACGTTATCATCTCATCGCACACTTGATATACGACCCTACTCGAGATATACCATACATAACAAATCAAATGACCGGATGCTGAAATCGAGAAGTAGAGGCAGAAAACATGCATGAGCGAACGATCACATCGCAGTATACAAGCATCGAGACCCTCCAATCCCCGCAAAAAGATTTCAGAAAACCATGATCGTATCAAAACCATCGTCGTTTCAACCATACACACTTCAACATACCGGGAACTTGGAGATCGGCAAATAATAGTCAAACACCACACACGTATCTCGGTCATATCATGCCTACCCGAAATTTGAGATAGTAAGTAAGCATGTGGTTTCGCAAGTCTGCGTCTTGCCAAATGGGTCTGACGCTGCGGCGAGGGCCCAAGGTTGTGAGTATCTACGTAAAGAAATCTGGTTGCGTTTCAAATGGGGTGAGCAATGGGCGTTGCGTGTGAGACGGATACGAAGCACCAGTCGTCATATATTTTAGAGACAAAGAAATGACATAAGTACAGAGAACCGATGATGTGATGTTATAGTGAGGATTGGTGAAGTTTTAAGAGAAGGTGATGGTTTTTTCGACGTTTAAGCCATGGTGGAAGAAATATGTGTATAGCGCGGTCCGCGCGAATTAAGCGAGGATCGTGCTCTGTTTGACTGGCCTGCGCAATCAGGGAATTGAATAAGTATTGTCCTTGTGCAAGTGTGCTGCAGTTGAGTGTGAAATGGCAAAATGTGAAAACATGCTTACATGACAGACATGATTGATCGCGATCTGTGTGGGTAGAGTTCGCGTAAGCACAGCTAAGGACATCGGCTGGTGCTAGTGATTGACAAGGAGCGTTGAATTGGTAGAGCTGCAGGGTGATGAGGGTTTCATTGAGTAGGAGATATGTACAATAACGGTCCTCGAGCTTAAGCAACATGAATAAAACAAACATGACGAATTGATCAATGTCAAACATTGGCCTACTTGGAAGTCAAACGTATTTCTTCTGTGTGTATACACCTGACTACGATGAGGTTGACAACTACAGGACAAGCATCGCTTGATTTGAAAAAAAAAAAACATCACATTGCATATGTAGTCGAACCCAGCTTTCGCGCGACAAAAGTTGCCTCCATGACAAGCACTTGTACTAGCCAATAGACCAGCAAAGAATACGAAAAAACGTTGTTTTGATTCAGACGATTCACGATTCCAGATCCGGAGCCGATTTTTTTATGAATCTCTCTCTTCCTTCATCGCACTCGGCGATGGGAAGCTCAAGTTCCAGCCCACCCGAGACGTCCTTGAGCCCCCCTGGCGTTTATCTGGCGTCCTTCAGACACTCCCCGATCGCTCTGCTAGATCACTCACTGTCATAGAATCCGTACGCACCACCACAGAAGGTGGGGTGGGCGGGATGCTCGGGCCCCACCTGAATGACGGCCATAAGGCTGGAAGAGGTAGCAGTCCGGTTTTGGCAATGTACCCCCGTGGGTATAATCCGTGCGCCTCTTCGGCTGGCATCTGCGACGGGGGCCGATGCAGACGGGCTTGCTAGGCCCCTAGATACCCTGGGGAGTGCAGATACACACTGTACGTATTGCGATCGTAAATCGGGCTCTAGCAGGCGGGGAGTGTTTGGCCGCCGATGTCTTGGGATACGCAAGGTTCGTCGTCATCGATCTTTTGTATTTGTTCGCCACCTAATGCCAGTATCATCCCGAGCATCGAGCTTTCTGGTCACGACGACGGATGATTGGCAGGCTACCAATCGCTCCGAGCATCTAGCTTCTGGTCACGATGACGGATGATTGTCGGGCTACCAATCACTACTGGTATGTCGCAAGCTAGTATCTCGGTAGGCTTACAACTCTGGTTTGACTAGACACAAAAGAATGGTGTGGAGTAGCACATTATCTTGCGTGAACTCTGCCTGATTTATTGTCATATCGGTTCGATCCTTACTTACTTTCTCCAGCCTACCACACAATTCCGGTGACACATCACTGGTGGATATGCATCCCAATATGCCTATGCAACTCAGCTGTACGTTCACAATCCTGGACACCTTTCGTGTCCCCCGATCCGCCGCAAATAGCACCTTGATTAATTCTTTCGTGTCCCCCGATCCGCCGCAAATAGCACCTTAATTAATTCTTTGATGACTCATCGGGCTTTATGCCACACGATGTACATGCGCATATAGACCGATAGTAATCTATTTGTTAACAAATACATTAGCTGATACTCTTCGAAGACGACCTAGAAATTCAGAATATCCAACAAACGTAACTTCTAAGTTTCATACTACGTGAATCTCACACAGCTAGAGTCATACAAGCATAAACCAGGCCCGACCGATTATACAAGCATCGAGCCTCCGAACGACGCAAACGCAAACGAAACCACAACTTTAAGAGATGATCATCCGTATCCCAAGCACACTTCGACATAGTGACAAGATAGAAAGGACGATCAAATAAGACATATGCACCTCGACCACATTAATGCATAAATTGTGCAGGAGGCGGAAGGAGCCAGGTCAACAATGATGCAGCAACAACTCACGTGCCATTCGAGCGCTAAGTATCCCCACGTGGACAGATGGAAAGCAACACAAAGGAGGAACCCGGGTAATTCCTTTACATAACGTACAAACTGCGGACGAGGCAGGGAGTAGAAGACAAAGAGGTAACAAAAGGCGGTGCAGAAGTACTGATGACGTCGTGTTCACCTGAGTGAGTTAAGGAAATCGAGAGAATGGGATGGGGTAAAAGAGGTCTATATCACCCTCCTGCCAGGCGGTGTCTGTTATTAACCTTGTAAGGGTGATGGAAGTCGCAGTGGCACTCTTTTATCTTGAGTTAGCGTGTCTCTCTCGAAAACAGTCGAGTAGCTCGTACGAGTATTTCAAATCGACCGAAGAAGAAATCGAATAGGTGTGAGTGGATGGGTGAAAAGCTGAACGCGTCACCTAGTTTGACGGTTTGAGGTCAACTGTCTCACGTCACGCCGCATCACGTGTCACATACGACCTTCGCTCCTCTCACGAAGTGCCATAAAAGTGCCTAAATGAGGCGGTGGCTATGTGAGGATAGTTCACGAATGAGATTCAAAAAACTGCCATCAGCGACACAGCCTCGACATATCGACTACCATACCGCTCTTTTGGAAGGGGATCAATTCTGCTCTATATGATATATAGCTCTTGGGTATCACCTTCTTCCTTTCATCTTCCTTCATCATGGGAAAGCTTCAATGGTTTTTCAACTTTTCAAAACACACCAGGGCAATTTCCAATTCCGAGTCGACGCAAACGCCTGCTCCGGTTGCGTCTCACTTGAGTGCCACTTCTACATTGAAACTTGAAGATGCTTTCTCCTTATTGTCAAGATTTGACATCAGATTTCTCTTGGATGATTCGACCTCCATGGCTGGCAAGAGGTTTCAAGAGGTGCATATCATCTTTCGATATGGTCTCATCCTCTCACTTGTTTAACAAAGGCTACGAAAGTGTTGCGAGGTTTTGCCGGCGCGGTGGCAAAGTACAATGAACATGGAATCAAGATTCAGTTCTTTAATTCATCAAAAACTCTAACCATCAATGTGAGCAGCATCATCTGATCCCAGATTTTCAAAGTCATAAGTCCACTATGATGCCTAGGACTCGCAAGGGATGGCGCATTGTTTGGAGAGTTTCTCACTCACGCCAAAGTCGCCCCTTGGAACGAAGCTTGGAAACCTTTTGGACAACTATATGGAACATCTGAAGGTGGAAGGAGCAAAACTCAAACCGATGATACTTGTGATCATCACGGACGGAGTACCTAGTGCGTCCTTATAATACACCAAGTATGACCCTGATCATTCATATGTTCATCCTTTTTCTACCTTGATTAGCTGATGGTGTACAGACCGAGGAGGCGGTAATGCGAGCTGCGAAGGATCTAAACCGGTGTAACACACAACCTAAACAGATTGTTCTTCAATTCGTTCAGACTGGAAAAGAGCAGAGGGCAATAGATTATTTGCAGAGACTTGACGACACACTTACCTTTCAGGAAAACAGAGTACGTAGTATTGTTCTTTGTCATTATAGTCAGCCATTTCAACATCCTGGCTCAGATCATGGTCAGCACTACACCTTTGAACCCTGACATAGAACTCGACCTTCTCAAGATCCTGCTCGACACAATCAATCAACAGGTTAATTAGCTGGGCTCAGTAATCTCAAGTGGGGGAGAGTAGTAGAGATTATAGGCTACCCTATGCTTTAATTGTTGGTTATGTCGACTCACTTACAGACTCTGATGCTTCTATGCCTACATACATACATCATCATGTGTTTTAGAACACTTACCTTGCTCATGGACAGTATGCATCATGTTTATACCATACCATAAATACAGACATCTTTGTTTGCAAGTTCTCACATGGTGATGTGAGAGTGCTTCTCACTGATAACGTGTTTGAGCAGCCATAGCCACTCAAGGTTCATGAGCACCCCTCAAGGTACCCATTGGTAAAGTTTTAATATTGCATGGACAAATACATTATCCCCACCATCTCACTAGTACAAGGGCAAGGCACACTCCATGGTGTAGACCTGACAAATCAAGCCAACACAAGCAGTGAGCAAAAGTCAAAGAGCTAGAGCAAGTAGTCCCAGCTGATCAGGTCCACAAGCAAGGCAATTAAGGGTCAGGCAAGGAGTGAGCACAGCAAGCCAAGTGAAGAAGTGATGCTGGAGACACCTACAGTCAGTTAAATGAATGGACCTGGTGAACACTGATACTGTTTGGTCTGAGGATATTCTATCCTGCATACCACCTTATATACTACATTGGTGGCTATACTATGACTAACACTAAATGACTGAGCAGGCCCTGGTATATAAAGGAGTATGACTAAACAGGAATCTATAATATATGCGACGACTCCTGGGAAAGTGGCTGTGCACTCAATATATGCGACGACTTTGGATTGTGCTGACTAAAATTTGTCAGCTGCTGACCAAGAACCTTCCTTTTTGGGCAGCTTGGCTATTTTTCGCACTTGGAACAGATTTTTTCCAAAAAAAATTATAGTATACAACTTTACTGAATATATACTATCTTTTGACTATGTGTGAAACATGCCAAATAGCCTGCACGTGTGAAACAGGCCAAACGCGATTTAGTGGACACTGTTTTTCATGCCTCACACGTTTTTTGATGGCTATATTGGCTTTGAAGATTGGTGTTCCTGTCATGCTGCTCAGGAATCTGGATACAACCAAAGGACTTTGCAATGGGACAAGAATGATTGTCACTCACATCAGCACCAGAGTTCTCAGATGTAGAATCATCAGTGGAGATGCCAAGTTTGCAGGATCAATTGTTTTGATTCCAAGAATCAACATGGATGTGTCTGAAGAAGATTTGCCAATTCCATTGTGCAGGAGACAATTCCCAGTTCAATTGGGCTTTGCCATGACTAGCAACAAGTCTCAGGGTCAATCAGTCAAGCATGTTGGATTGGACCTTTGATCAGGAGTTTTTTTGCATGGCCAACTTTATGTTGCACTCTCTCGGTGCACATCAGAAGATTGTATCAAAGTCATCTTGGACCCAGAAAACACATCAAGAAAGACTGCAAATATTGTCTATCAGGAAATCTTGAATGGTTTACAAATGTAAGTGTGAGTTTTGTTGGATTCAAGCAAGAAATTGCTAACTTCTATGAACTTCAGCACCTAATGTCTATAGCTGGACCATGTAGTATAGATATTCTTAATGGTTTACAAATGTAAGTGTGACAGTCTAAATAATTGGTTGGTTAGTACTAACTTTTATAATTTTCAGCATCTCTAATATATACCAGTGGACATTGTAGTATTTTGTTAATAATGTAATATAGATACATGATTGGTTTATAGATGAAATCTCAGTGTATTGAATGGTAAGAGAAAAGCAACACTTGGTCAACAAAATACAAAGACCTAACCAAACGAAGTGAGGTTGGGTCTGGGATGAAGCACTGAGTTAGAAATACAAAGACCTAACCGAATGAAGTGAGGTTGGGTCTGGGATAAAGCAATAAGTTTGAAATACAAGGACCTAACCGAACAAAGTGAGGTTGGGTCTGGGATGAAGCATTGAGTTAGAAATACAAGGACCTAACTGAATGAAGTGAGGTTGGGTCTGGGATGAAGCATTGAGTTAGAAATACAAGGACCTAACTGAACAAAGTGAGGTTGGGTCTGGGATGAAGCATTGAGTAGAATATCAAGGACCTAACCAAACGAAGTGAGGTTGGGTCTGGGATGAAGCAAGAGCTACAGGCCTGTGCTGAAGGCATGGGGCATAGCTCGTCTATAATATATGGGACACCTCCTGGGAAAGTGGCTGTGCACCTATCATATGCAATGACTTTGGATTGTGCTGACTAAAATTTGTCAGCTGCTGACCAAGAACCTTCCTTTTTGGGTAACTTGGCTGGTTTTTGCACTTGGAACAGGTTTTTTCCAAAAAAAAATATAGTAGACAACTTTACTGAATATATACTATCTTTTGACTATGTGTGAAACATGCCAAATAGCCTGCACATGTGAAACAGGCCAAATGCGATTTAGTGGCCACTGTTTTTCATGCCTCATGCATTTTTTGATACAACATGACCAAACAATGGGCATTCCAAAGTTGTGGAAAGGAGGCCACATGACAAAGTATGTTTTGTCACATCTATTGATTGATTGATATTGACTAACAAGCTTATTAGTAACTCCTTAACCACATTGAGCTATTGATACATCAAATATCTCATCATGCAAGTCAATTTTAATGGTTTTTGACTGTTAAATTGCTTAACAATGGATGTTATAGGCAACCACCTACTACTCCTGAAAGCCAAAGGCAACAAGCTAGGAATCAAAGGAGACTTGAACAGTTACAAATGACAGATCCTGACAATTGTTGAGCAAATAGAAACAGTAGATTTTTAGAACAGATCAATACTGTAGTTGTTTTACCACTTCAATTTGGGCCTGGGGGTATTGGATCTGGGGGTATGGGATCTGAGGGTTTGAGGCTTAATCACCAAGCTATAGCCACCACTTCTAGCTCTTCAGGAAGACCTATTAGGCAGCCAGCTGCTGCTGCTGATCCATTTTCCATAGTGATCCCTGAAACTGTTTTGCCTGAAGGATGGGATGCTCCTTTACAGAATCCCATTTCTAGAATGGTGCCTCCTCCACCTGCTCCTCCACTTAGAAGAGTGAGAAAAGTTCTTATACAGAATTCTATGCCCATCATGATGCCATCTCTATCTGCTGTACATGGAAGGGACAATAGGCTCAATCAGCCCACTATTGCTTAACCTACAGTAATCATTCCTCAAACTATTTTGCCTGAAAGATGGGATGCTCCTTTACAGCATCCTATACCCAGAATGGTGCCTCTTCTACCTGCTCCTGCACTTAGAAGAATCAGACCTGTTCCACCTCCCCCTGCTCCTAATGTTGCTCAGGAGATGGCAAACTACCAGATCAGACATGAACAAGCATTGGCTGTATTAGAAGAGCAACAAAGGCTGAGACAAGAGCAGGACAGGCAGCAGGCATTAGCTATTTTGAGCCAGGAAAGACAGGAAAGAGCAAGACAGGGAGAGGAGCTATTCAGAGCAGAGGTCAGTTCAAGACTACTTCAAAATGCTACTTTAATTAACAAAGTTCAATAGCATATTGATATGAATCCTGAACATAGGCCTTTGAATGCAGCTATGGCTCAAAGAATCTTTCAAGGTTGGGAACAGCAACATGAAGCTGATCTGGAAGAGGATTTCAATGATTTGGGTCCTCAGAATGATATACCTTCTGAGGATGACTTGGAATATGTTGATCCTGCTCAGCATCAACTAGCAGAGCAATTGGATCCTCCTCTTGATGATGCATTGGGTCCTCAAGATGACATGTCTTCTGATGATGGCTTGGAATATGTTGATCCTGCTCAACAGAGACCTGCAGAAGACTTGGACCCTGCCCTACCCAATGATCCACCACAACCAGAAAATCCTGCTGAAAATATACCAGCAGAAGAACCAGAGCCTCTCCTTGAACTTCCTATTCCACCACAGCTTGGCCCTGTTCAGCCTATCCCAAGAGGAAGACAACCTTATTTGATGGCTCCACATTACCTTGGCCCTATGACTGTCATATGTCCACACTGCCAAGCTCTACATTTTGATGCTGAAAAGCTCACCAGGTCTACCAGAAATAATTCAAAATTTGGCATGTGCTGCTTACAAGGCCAAGTGAATTTGCCCAGGCTTTGAGATGCTCCAGCAGATTTACTGAGTCTGCTCCATGGGCATCATCCTCTCTCTGACACCTTTAAAACATCTATCTGTCAATACAATGCAGCCTTTGCATTCACATCTCTGGGAGTCAAAATTGACCATGCTATTACCAATGCACCTGGACCATATAGCTTTAGGATCAATGGAGAACTACATCATTTGACAGGTGCCTTGCTTCCTATTGAAGGCAATCTGCCTGTATATGCACAGCTCTACTTTTACAATCACAATCAGCAATTGGCTTTTTGTCAACAGAACAATCCCAGGCTTGATCCTCAGATAATGGCCTCTTTGCAGGATATGCTTGCTAGAGTCATCCCTTCATTGGCTTATACAAGCAGGCCAGGCAGATTATGGGAGAAGTTCTAGAAGGCCAACCACAAAGGCTTTCTGTCAAGCTTACAGCTGACTTTGGAGATCCTCAATGCTATAATGACCCTAATGAACAGGAGGGAGTTGCAGCTGTAATTCCAGGAGATGGCTCAGAAGAGCAATAAAATGATTGTGATATAGTCTTGCACTTGCATGGAGGTCAATTGAAGCAGATCAGTTACTTGCACCCATATTACACTCCATTGCATTATACCATCATCTTTCCCACTGGACAGCCTGGATTTCACACCAACATTCACTCTCATTTTGGACCACAGAATCAACAAAGATCAGCAAAGGTCACCCAAACAGCATATTATGCATACAGGCTGCAGCAAAGGACTTTGGAATTCAATGCACCATTACTCTGGAGTGGGAGGCTATTTCAACAATATGTTGTGGATGCATGGGCCTTCACTGAACAAAACAAGTTGAATTGGATTCGACACAATCAGAAGAAGATCAGGGCTGAAGTCTATCAAGGAGTAGTGGATGCTGCTGCTGGAGATGAACAAGTCACCCCACAAAGCTATTGTGTTATCCTCCCATCCTCCCATACTGGAAGTGATTGACAGATGCAGCAATTATTCCAGGACTCTATGGCTATTTGCAGAAATTTTGGAAAACCTGACCTCTTCTTGACTATGACTGCCAATCCAAAGTGATCAGAAATTGAAGAAGCTCTCTTGAAGGAACCTGCAGTCAATGGGAAAAGGCAAATGGCTGCTGATCAACCTGATATTGTTGCCAGAGTATTTGAACTCAAGAAAAATGCTGTAGTGAAGGAGATCAAGGAAGGTCTCTTTGGCAGCTGTGTGGCTTATGTTCATACCATTGAATTCCAAAAGAGAGGACTTCCACATATGCACATCTTGATCTTTTTCCATTGCCATCACAGGATCAAGAATGCACCTGATGTGGATTCCATCATCTCTGCCCAAATTCCAGATCCAGCTGCTCAGCCTAAATTGTATTTGGCTTTGTTTGAATTCTGAATTCAGTTACTTATCTTTGTTGTCAGGTTGTTACTGCCAACATGGTCTATGGCCCATGTGGAGCTGCCAAACCCAATGCTAAGTGCATGGTAGATGGCAAATGTTCTAAGAAATACCCAAAGAAATTCCAAGAGGCTACTCAGTATGGAGATAATGGCTATCCTCAATACACCAGGCCTGCCAATGGAGGCTTCTTTGAAAAGAATGGTCATCATTATGACAATTGAGATGTTGTTCCATATAATCTTTATCTCTCAGCCAAGTACAAATGTCACATCAATGTGGAGGTCTGTGCTTCAGTGGAAGCCATCAAATACATTCACAAGTACATCTACAAAGGCCATGATAGGACAACTTTGGAGATTGCTGGAGAGCAGATGGACCAGAGGGATGAAATCAAGGAACACTTGGATGCCAGATACATCTCTGCACCTGAGGTTCGCTGGCACATCTTTGAATTCAACATGTATGGAGAACATCCCCCTGTATATCAATTACCTGTGCATTTGGAGGGCCAACATGAAGTCTACTTTCAGGACAATGAACCTTTGGAGATGGTAGCTGCCAGGCCTAATGCAAACAAGACTGCACTCACTGCTTGGTTTGAAGCCAATACCAGATTTCCTAATAACAACACCACTTATCAGAGCTTTCCAACCAAGTTTGTCTATGAAGCTTCCAAAAGGGCCTGGAAGAAGAGGCAGAGAGGAACAGCTATTGGGAGGATGTACTTTGCTTCACCTCAACAGGGAGAAAGGTTTTATCTTAGGATGCTCCTGACAGTTGTGACCAATGCAACATCATGGGCTGATCTCAGGACAGTCAATGGCCATACTTATCCTACTTACAAGGAGGCATGCAAGGCTCTTGGTCTTCTAGAAGATGATGCAGAATGGAGGCAATGTCTTACTGAAGCTGCTCTAATCCAATCAGGATCAGCTCTCAGACAGCTCTTTTGCACTATCCTATTCCACTGTGCTCCTACCACTTCAGAAGCTCTATGGGATGAATTCAAGCACTCCATTTGTGATGATCTTCAACCCAGATTGGAGAATATCAGGCAGTACAGGGACAGAGTCTTTACTGATGAAGATGTCTATGACTATGGCCTTCATCTGATCAATGACAATCTGAAGAATTTTGGCAAGACTCTTCAAGACTTTCCCAATATGCCAGAATCCCAACAAGTTTGGAATGTGATTCCAGGCAAGTTGGACATTATATGAATAGTTGACATTGATACTGATTAAACAATTTCAGGAAATAGGCTTTTGCAAGAAGAAACAGATTATGATGTTGAGGAGTTGAAGAGAAGGGTGGATGAAAACAAGGCCAGGTTTAATGGTGAACAACTGGGAGCCTTCAATGAAGTTATGGACTCTGTGGACAACAACTTGGGCAAGATGATATTCATTCACAGTGCAAGTGGATGTGGCAAAACATTTGTCTGCAACACTTTGGCTTCTGCTATTCAGTCCAATGGAGATGTGGAATTATGTGTAGCATCATCTAAGAAACTCAATCAATGTTAAGCTTGGTGGTCTCTGTATCTGGCCAACTTTGACTTCTCACTGCATTACAAACCTGGACAGAGCATGGGCAAACCAGACACATTGTTCAGATGGGCTGACCATGGCACAGGAGCAGGAGATAATGACAACATTGTCTTCCTCAAGCCTGAGCTCTTCACTATCTGTGCACTAGAAGAAATTGTGGTTCAAGGGGACAAGGCAAACATTCTTAGAGACATCCAAAGAGGGAACTGGGAGGGTGTGCAGAAGGATGCAGTTGCCTAAGCTATGCAGACCCTACAAGCTTGACAGACAAGTGGAGTCAGTGCATGCAGATCAGTGGGGTCTTCAGGATGGGCTTTTGACCTTCCAAGGACACATTTACATGCCTAACATTCCAGAACTTCACTGGTGCATTGTAGAACAACATCATGACTCTTGAACAGCCTGACATCCTGGAAGGTGGAAGATGCTGGAGCTGGTATCCCAGAACTATTGGTGGTCACAGATCTTCCAATATGTAGGCACTTACACTAGCACCTGTGACCTCTGTCTCTGCACCAAGCCTCGCTGCTAGGCACCCATGGGCCAGCTCCACTCACTCTTTATTCCAGCTGCTTGCTGGAGTGTTGCATCAGTGGATTTCATTGTGGAACTTCCAGATGCTCATGGGTACAATGCTGTGATGGTAGTGGTAGACCTCTATGGCAAATGGGCTCACTTCATACCTATCCACACCACATGCTCTGCCTTAGGAGTGGCCAGCCTGTATTGGAAGAATGTCTGGAAACCCCATAGTCTGTCAGATGGGTATGTCTCTGACTGGGGCCCCCAGTTTGTGGCAGAATTTACTTGGGAACTGTATCACCTACTAGCAGTGAAGCTCCATACCACCATGGCCTATCACCCTCAGTCAGATGGGCAGACAGAATGTGTTAACCAGGAACTGGAACAGTATCTCTGCCTGTTTTGTAATGAGAGGCAGGATGACTGGGATGAGCTGCTGCCAAATGCAGAATTCCAATACAACAACCACATTCACTCTTCCACACAAATGACTCCATTCTTTCTGGACACTAGCAGGCACCCTTGCATGAGATTGAAAACCTTGGGCATGCCCTTCAGAGAACAAGTCTGTCAATAAGTTTGTGGATAGGATGAGGAGGGCACAGGAGGAGGCAAAAGCTGCATTGGTGAAGGCCAAGGAAGACATAGCATGGTACTATGATTGCAGAAGGACACCTGCCCCAGTTTATAAGCCTGAGGACTGTGTGTACTTGGATAGCTCAGATATTAAGACAACAAGGCCATTCCAGAAGCTGTCACATTGTCATCTTAGCCTCTTCACAGTAGAGAAGAAGGTAGGGCCTTTAGCATACCAACTTAAACTCCCAGCAGGCCTACACCAACTGCACCCAGTCTTTAATGTAGTCAAGTTGTTTCCAGCTCCAGAGAATCCCATCCCAGGCTGTTGCCTTAAGCCACTCCCACTACCAGTCCTGGTCAACAATGAGGAGGAGTATGAGGTGGAGGAAATCTTGGATAGCAGGATATCCCAAGGGAAGTTGCAGTTCAAGGTGAAATGGAAGGGATATAGCATTGAGGACATCTCTTGAGAACCACAGGCTAATGTTCATGCATCAGGCCTAGTCTGGGACTTCTACCATAGGCATCCCAATGCCCCAAAAGCTTTTTGAGGCATCTATCCTATTTCAACAGCTGACCAGGCAATTCATGACTTCTTCTACCCAGTGTGTTGAGACCCCACATGCTAGAGGAGGAGTGATGTTAGGGGACATGCCACTTGGTTCCCCTTCTCCTTCTCCAGTTCTTGTCAGATTTGCTACTATAGTTTTCCTTCATTTTCCTTCCTTTTCCCTATCTATTGGCCCTAGTTTCAGCCCTCAGGCTGCACTGGTTCTTTGTCAATAATTCAGACAAGTATGGCCCCTTTGACATTGCCACCAGCTTATGTAACTGCTGACCAATTGCTGACACATCACTTTTGTCTTTTTTCTCTCTCATACTGTACAGTTGTTTCTCATGCTTCTGAAGCCTCTGAAGCATCACACCTGGCCTAGGAAATCCCCAGACTTGTTCTCTATGAATTTTCCTTTGCCAGGTGAGTAGTGATCTCAGTAGACACTGTACAGTACTGAATAGACTTTGGATTTCCCTTTGCCAGTTGTGTGATTGAGCCACAGCCTCCAGAGATCACCCTTACAGTTAGTTTCCTGCCAGAACATAATGAATGGCTGCCTTATTCCAAAGTGAACCAGTGCAAAGCTTTGGACAAATGGGAGGCCAACAATGAGGGAAGTGTTTGACATGAGAATGAGTTTTCAGAGGGGGGAGGGGTGCAAGCTTGCTAGAACAACTTACAACATTCTGACCTCACAGCTGCATCACACATTTACCTCTATAGAAACACATGTGACCATTACTACAAAAGTTTCTAATTCTCACCTTTGTTTGCCTTATCCTAACTACCACAAACAAAGGTGAGCATTTACTTATAGACTAGATTAATTACTTATCCCAACTACTGCAAACAAAGTTGATTTCATCTTGTCTGTTGGGATTGTAGTGAGACTGCATTACTCACAGCCTTTCAGAAGTATTTAATTAGTCATTTAAGATCTTTGTGAATAAGTTACAGATGGAGAGGAATATTTGACATTTATCTGACAAAGACCTTTTGTAATCTAAAAAGATTGCTGAAAGTTTTCTTTAAACAGGCTAATCTTATATATCAAATGAAATTTACTAAGAAACTTTCAACAATTTGGTTATTATTGCATAGATTACCAAAATACTGTTGTAAATAAAGTTAGGATACTCCTTACTCAAAGAAAACATTGAATTTAATCAGATGATGCATTCTTATCATATTCTTAAATTCTCTTAGCTCAAAATATTGTTTTCTATACCCAGTGAAAGATAGACTGTACTTCCTATCACCTACTGCCAGCATAGAAGTCAAATCATCAGCAGGTACAATATAATCTATGCAGATTATGTGATGGAGGTAGTGGCACAGAGGGGAAAGAGGGAAAAGGAAAAGCTATAGAGCAACTTAAACATAGATATATTTAAAAGTGGAACACAGGCAAGCTCTATCATTAACTACATTGATTGGAGTATGTCCTACATATAGTTGAGTTATTGATACCAGGTTACTAAATAGACACCATATTATATTCAGCAGGTGATATGCCCTGTGCTGCTTAGTGTCAGGGGTTTGCTCATACTAGACCTCATACTTATTTCCTTTATTCCAAGCTGGCCTCCCACTCCCATCTTCCCATCTTCTGGAGACAAGTACTTCTGACCAAGGGCTATCCAATGATTAGATTCCAGGAGGCTGAATATCAAGGCCATTTACAATGAATTTCCAGTTTTGGATGAGACTCTGGATTTTAGTTGTTGAGTGTTTGTTCTAGAAGCTTTAGAGTAGATTTTCCAAGCACTGGCATTGGGAATTCTTGGACTTGTTGTTCTCTTTGGATCTTGTTCTGCTAGATGAGTAACTAGGATTCTAGAATCACTTGAAGAGGCTGAATAGACTTTGGATCTCCCTCTGCTAGTTGTGTGACTGTGCCACAGCCTGCTGGAAGTTGCCCTTAATCTCCTTCTAGTGAAAGTCTACAGAGAGCATGCCCCCTTTCCTGTGCTCTTAGACTCTTGCTTGGGAATGCCATCTCCCTACCATTATGCTGTTGCTTCCACTCCTTCTGCCAACTCCTTGAAGCTACAGGTAAAAATCAGAATGACAGATACCCAGCAGATCCATAGTATTATTTCCCTGCTGAATAGCAGAGCAACTAGCCTCTTCCTAGATGCAGGCTACATGCAACAATATTACTCTCACTACTTACCCCCTTTCTCATCCAACTCTGTTTATAATGTGGATGGCACACTCAATGAAGCAGGCTCCATCTGTTCTGTGGTTTATCTGTTTCTTCACTTTCAGAATCACTCAGAACATACCACTTTGCCATCACTAGCTTGGGGAAGTAGTCTGTGATGTTGGGCTTACTTGGCTATGTGAACATGACCACAAGATTGACAAGACAAAGGGCAAGGGAAAGATAAGTCAGTGTTGTAGTCATTGCATGACCTGTGCAGACAAGGCCTACAAGGAGTGTAGAGCAAAAGTCCATGAGCATCCTGCCATACATGCATGTCATGCAGGACATCACTCTCATACCAATACTGACTATCTGGATCCCCTTCCTTTGATATTCCCTCATAGGGAGGCCCTTTAGAGGATGCCCAAGGTATTGGGTGTGAACCTCAGGAGTAAGATGGATGTGAAGGGGAATTTGCTGATGCCCTCAACCCTGAGTCTCCAAATAAGACCATTGAGGTAGGTGATAGGATTTATGCTACAATGTTCCACCACCCTACTACAGTGGTGGAGATCTGAGCCAGTCAAATGAGTTTTCAATGACTGGCTGAGGCTTTTGTGACAACTCTCAGCCCAAGCCCCTTTTGTAGCATGATTTCTCATCACCTCCAGCTTTGAAGAAGTATTCTTAAGGCATTGGGGCATTGTTTGATTTGCTCCCAGAGCACAAGTAATGGGACCATGCATTGAGCTGCTATCTGACACAGTACCCTCCAGCTGCAAAGTCTATTTGCTTGCACCTTGTGAGCAGAGCAGAGTGACCTGAATGCATTTCTGCACAAGAGTCTTAGCTTTGGTAAGATACAACCCTCCAAGTTTCCAATGGTTTCCCCAGTCTTTTTCATTAAGAAGAATGGGTCTCTTTATCTGGTTCAGCACTATTAAGTCTTGAATGTGATGACAGTCAAGAACCACTACCTCTTGCCATTCATCTCATAACTTGTCAACAACCTTTGAGGTGCATGCTACTTCACCAAGTTGGATGTCTGTTGGGGCTACATCAATGTGTGCATCAAGGAAGGAGATGAGTGGAAGGTAGTGTTTGAAACTGATTGTGGGCTTTTTGAACCTCTGGTAATGTGTTTTAGTCTCACTAATCTCCCTTCCACATTTCAGATGATGATGAACATTGTACTCCTCAAGCTTGCCATCCATGCTTTAGAAAGGATTCTGGTTCAAGGGGATGAGGCAAATGTCATCAAGCTATTCCCAGCTTTAGAAGACTCCATCCCTGGTCATTGCTCTAAACCACCACCACCACCACCAATTCTGGTTAACAATGAGGAAGAGTATGAGGTGGAGGAGATTCAGGATAGCAGAGTGTTCTTGGGAAAGTTGCAGTTCAAGATGAAGTTAAAAGAATATGGTATTGAGGACATCTCTTGGATACCACAGGCAAATGTATGTGCACCAGCTCTGGTCTGGGACTTTTACTGCAGGAACCCTAATGTGCCAAATGCATTCCAAAGCATCTACTCTGTCTCAGCAGCTGATCAAGTAATCTGCAACTTCTTCTACTCTGTACATTGAGATACTGCACACTAGAAGAGGAGTAATGTTGGGGAACTGCCCATACTGGAGTCCATTATTGTTTCTCTTATTTTGAGCTGGCCTCTCATTTCTACCTCCCATCTTCTGTAGACAAGTATTGTTGACTAAGGGCTATCTAAAAGTTATGTTCTCATGTGGTCACATGCCCAAAGGCTGGAGATTGAGGCCATTTACAATGAATTTCCATATTTGAATTGGACTCTAGATTTGATTGTTGTTGAGTATTTTTTCTGGAAGCTTTAGAGTCAATTTTCCAAACACTGGCATTGGAAATCCTTGGACTTGTTTTTTTTTGGTTCTTCCTCTGCCAGGTGAGTAACTAAAACTCTAGAACTTATAGAGGCTAAATAGACTTTGGATCTCCCTCTGTCAGCTACATGATTGCACCACAGCTTTCTAAGGTTGCCCTTACAGATGCTGGAGTGCCAGAGGACATTAGAGCAGATGTCTTCAAGAATCCAGTAGTGTGACTTGCACTATTGCAAGTTCTGAGCAAACTTTACATTGTAAGAACTCAAAGGAACAAGGCCTGATCAGCTTCCAGTCTGCAATGTGGAAGGAGAAATGAGTAGCATCCCCTCCTCAGCTTCCAGAACTAAAGAAGGCTCAAAAGGAGCCTTTTGTGTTTTTCAAGGGCTCATTGACTCAGAGAGCACTTATTGTACCCTATAAATGATGTAGTCCCAGTTGGCAATGTCCAGGCTATGGATGTGCCCTGACTTTGGGATGCCTACTCCTAGGGCTGGACCCTCAATACTGGCTGCTGACAAGGCTGGCCCAAAGAAGCCAACCACTGTAAAATCTACAGCTGCAGCTGGAGAAAACATGCCTCAGAGCACTGACATGGGCACAATCTAGGTCCTTAAACTAAGAACCTATACAATTTCTCCCAGTCTGCTTTATGGATCCCCCTCCTGCAGTGCAAAGAAAACCCAGTGATCAGCAACTCTATGTCACTCAGATGCAGGCTTTGCATGCTGCAACCATTATAGCTGCAGACTCAGATTTGGAAGAGGATGGTGATGTTGATTGCAAAAGACAAATCTTTAAAAACAACTCAGATGACAATGCTGCCATGCATTGCTTCAAGAAAAAGCACAATGCTAATGCCCAACAGCTGTTAGCTCTTGATGCTGTAAAGTCCAAGCTGGACTATCACCAGTTGAATTATACAGTACCTGGCTGTCTGTCAAATGGCTGGAAAACTAATCTAATTTAGAAGTGCTTTGAGTGCTGCAATGATTTTAGGGCATGTTGCACCCTATTAGTCCCTCAGAACCAATGAAGTGTTTGACAACAAGGTTGTTGCTATAAGGAGACTACTCTCAATTTCTGAGTGTTGATAAGACTATATTCTTGCTAAGCACCAATTTCTGTCTTTTCCTATATTTCAAGCAACTTCCAAATTTTCCAATTTCTACATGATATGATGGTCATGTGACTTTGTTCCATGTGACCCAGACTTTCAGCCCATCAGATGACTTTCTCCTTGGGATGAATAGCAACCTCTAGCAACTTCCTAGTGAAGTGGCTAATCATATCTTGTATTCTGGTATTATTGACATGGTTTTTTTTCTATTGATTTAATTTGATTCCTTTACAACACAACACCCTAGTGACTGGCATACAGACTGTCATTCCAGGTGTCTACTTTGGCTATATTTTGGGCTACTAACTTCCACATTGCATTCCTACTAACTCACCTAGGTTACTAACAACCAGTTCCTTGTTGCTAGGCAGCAACAGTTGTCATCAGTGTCCAAAACTATTCCAGGCTTAGTCCAATAGTACACATTCTCCTTAGCCACCCAACTGACTGCATGGCACAGATATAAAAATGAAAATTCATTATAAACAGCCTTGATCCTCCAGCCTCTGAGCACATAATCTCATAGTAATGTAAATGTTAGATAGTCCTGAGTCTAAAGTACTTGTCTGTTAAAAAATGAGAGGATGGGAATGAGAGACCAGCTCAGACTAAAGAAAACAAGAATAGGGTCCAGTATAGGCAGTCCCCTGACAAGTGGCATGTGTATGCACTGTAGAAGCAGTCCTCAGGCAATGCTGCACTGGCAGCTGCCAGCCTCTTCTTAGAATCCCACATTGTTCACTCCTTGACTCTCTACCCAGCATCCCTTCCTACTCTGTTAATCACTGTTACTCTCTCTGTCATACTAATGCCTGCTGCTGCTACCTCTTCTACTCAAAGCTTCTCTACTCCTCTTGCAACTGGCTCTCTAATGGTGACTGGAACTCCAACATCTGTCATGCTGACCCCATTGGCACCTGGCTCTCTAATTGATATCAGCTCACCTATAACCATCTCTATACTAGCACCTGATTCATCAGCCCCTATCATCTCTTACACTTTTGAGCATTATGCTCAAGGCACTTCAGCGCCATGCAGCACTAAGGTTGCTTGTCACTCCTGCCCCTGACAAGGAGGTTGAACACTGTTTATTGAGGTTGATTGAGGCAACAAACCTTGAGGGGTGGGGGAGTAATGTCAAGGGACTACTCTTTTTCTGAGTGTTCAACACTATTCCAGGCTTAGTCTGATGGTACACTCTCTACTTAGCCACCTGACTGACCAGCATGTCCTTTCCCTTTTTGTCTTGTATTAGTCATTCTCTTTGAGTCAAAGTCAGATCTTACTCATCCTCAATTACTCTTAGCCATACTCCTTAGTGTTTAGATTAGTCATACTCCTTCCTGTTTAGTTATACTTCTTACTGTTTAGATTAGTCATACTCCTTCCTGTTTAGTCATCCTCCTTACTGTTTAGATTAGTCATTCTTCTTGAGTCATAGTCAGAGCTTACTCATCACCAATTACTGCTTAGTCATGCTGCTTCCTGTTTGATCATATGAGCTATGGTCTGTGCCTTTGGCATGGGCCTGTAGCTCTTGCTTCATCCTAGACCCAACCTCACTTCATTCAGTTAGGTCCTCAATATTCTACTTAATGCTTCATCACAGACCAAACCTCACTTCATTTGGTTAGGTCCTTGTATTTCTAACTCAAATGCTAAGTCCCAGACCCAACCTCACTTCGTTCGGTTAGGTCCTTATATTTCTAACTCAATGCTAAGTCCCAGACCCAACCTCACTTCATTCAGTTAGGTCTTTGTATTTCAAACTCAATGCTAAGTCCCAGACCCAACCTCACTTCATTCAGTTAGGTCTTTGTATTTTGTTGACCAAGTGTTGCTTTTCTCTTACAATTCAATACACTGAGATTTCATGTATGAACCAATCATGTATCTATATTACATTATTAACAAAATACTACAATGTCCACTGGTATATATTAGAGATGCTGAAAATTATAAAAGTTAGTACTAACCAAGCAATTATTCAAACTGTCACACTTACAATTGTAAACCATTAAGAATATCTATACTACATGGTCCAGCTATAGACATTAGATGCTGAAGTTCATAGAAGTTAGCAATTTCTTGCTTGAATCAACAAAAGTCAGTCACATTTGTAAACCATTCAGGATTTCCTGATAGACAATATTTGCAGTCTTTCTTGATGTGTTTTCTGGGTCCAAGATGACTTTGATACAATCTTCTGATGTGCACCAAGAGAGTGCAACATAAAGTTGGCCATGCAAAAAAACTCCTGATCAAAGGTCCAATCCAACATGCTTGACTGATTGACCCTGAGACTTGTTGCTAGTCATAGCAAAGGCCAATCAAATTGGGAATTGTCTCCTGCACAATGGAATTGGCAAATCTTCTTCAGACACATCCAGCAGCTTCAGCAAGACATTGCCTCCATTCTGCATCATCTTCTAGAAGACCAAGAGCCTTGCATGCCTCCTTGTAAGTAGGATAAGTATGGCCATTGACTGTCCTGAGATCAGCCCATGATGTTGCATTGGTCACAACTGTCAGGAGCATCCTAAGATAAAACCTTTCTCCCTGTTGAGGTGAAGCAAAGTACATCCTCCCAATAGCTGTTCCTCTCTGCCTCTTCTTCCAGGCCCTTTTGGAAGCTTCATAGACAAACTTGGTTGGAAAGCTCTGATAAGTGGTGTTGTTATTAGGAAATCTGGTATTGGCTTCAAACCAAGCAGTGAGTGCAGTCTTGTTTGCATTAGGCCTGGCAGCTACCATCTCCAAAGGTTCATTGTCCTGAAAGTAGACTTCATGTTGGCCCTCCAAATGCACAGGTAATTGATATACAGGGGGATGTTCTCCATACATGTTGAATTCAAAGATGTGCCAGCGAACCTCAGGTGCAGAGATGTATCTGGCATCCAAGTGTTCCTTGATTTCATCCCTCTGGTCCATCTGCTCTCCAGCAATCTCCAAAGTTGTCCTATCATGGCCTTTGTAGATGTACTTGTGAATGTATTTGATGGCTTCCACTGAAGCACAGACCTCCACATTGATGTGACATTTGTACTTGGCTGAGAGATAAAGATTATATGGAACAACATCTCAATTGTCATAATGATGACCATTCTTTTCAAAGAAGCCTCCATTGGCAGGCCTGGTGTATTGAGGATAGCCATTATCTCCATACTGAGTAGCCTCTTGGAATTTCTTTGGGTATTTCTTAGAACATTTGCCATCTACCATGCACTTAGCATTGGGTTTGGCAGCTCCACATGGGCCATAGACCATGTTGGCAGTAACAACCTGACAACAAAGATAAGTAACTGAATTCAGAATTCAAACAAAGCCAAATACAATTTAGGCTGAGCAGCTGGATCTGGAATTTGGGCAGAGATGATGGAATCCACATCAGGTGCATTCTTGATCCTGTGATGGCAATGGAAAAAGATCAAGATGTGCATATGTGGAAGTCCTCTCTTTTGGAATTCAATGGTATGAACATAAGCCACACAGCTGCCAAAGAGACCTTCCTTGATCTCCTTCACTACAGCATTTTTCTTGAGTTCAAATACTCTGGCAACAATATCAGGTTGATCAGCAGCCATTTGCCTTTTCCCATTGACTGCAGGTTCCTTCAAGAGAGCTTCTTCAATTTCTGATCACTTTGGATTGGCAGTCATAGTCAAGAAGAGGTCAGGTTTTCCAAAATTTCTGCAAATAGCCATAGAGTCCTGGAATAATTGCTGCATCTGTCAATCACTTCCAGTATGGGAGGATGGGAGGATAACACAATAGCTTTGTGGGGTGACTTGTTCATCTCCAGCAGCAGCATCCACTACTCCTTGATAGACTTCAGCCCTGATCTTCTTCTGATTGTGTCGAATCCAATTCAACTTGTTTTGTTCAGTGAAGGCCCATGCATCCACAACATATTGTTGAAATAGCCTCCCACTCCAGAGTAATGGTGCATTGAATTCCAAAGTCCTTTGCTGCAGCCTGTATGCATAATATGCTGTTTGGGTGACCTTTGCTGATCTTTGTTGATTCTGTGGTCCAAAATGAGAGTGAATGTTGGTGTGAAATCCAGGCTGTCCAGTGGGAAAGATGATGGTATAATGCAATGGAGTGTAATATGGGTGCAAGTAACTGATCTGCTTCAATTGACCTCCATGCAAGTGCAAGACTATATCACAATCATTTTATTGCTCTTCTGAGCCATCTCCTGGAATTACAGCTGCAACTCCCTCCTGTTCATTAGGGTCATTATAGCATTGAGGATCTCCAAAGTCAGCTGTAAGCTTGACAGAAAGCCTTTGTGGTTGGCCTTCTAGAACTTCTCCCATAATCTGCCTGGCCTGCTTGTATAAGCCAATGAAGGGATGACTCTAGCAAGCATATCCTGCAAAGAGGCCATTATCTGAGGATCAAGCCTGGGATTGTTCTGTTGACAAAAAGCCAATTGCTGATTGTGATTGTAAAAGTAGAGCTGTGCATATACAGGCAGATTGCCTTCAATAGGAAGCAAGGCACCTGTCAAATGATGTAGTTCTCCATTGATCCTAAAGCTATATGGTCCAGGTGCATTGGTAATAGCATGGTCAATTTTGACTCCCAGAGATGTGAATGCAAAGGCTGCATTGTATTGACAGATAGATGTTTTAAAGGTGTCAGAGAGAGGATGATGCCCATGGAGCAGACTCAGTAAATCTGCTGGAGCATCTCAAAGCCTGGGCAAATTCACTTGGCCTTGTAAGCAGCACATGCCAAATTTTGAATTATTTCTGGTAGACCTGGTGAGCTTTTCAGCATCAAAATGTAGAGCTTGGCAGTGTGGACATATGACAGTCATAGGGCCAAGGTAATGTGGAGCCATCAAATAAGGTTGTCTTCCTCTTGGGATAGGCTGAATAGGGCCAAGCTGTGGTGGAATAGGAAGCTCAAGAGGAGGCTGCTCAGCAGGATTTTGTAGTCCTGCTAGATGATTGGGTGGGGCAGGGTCCCAGTCTTCTGCATGTCTCTGTTGAACAGGATCAACATATGCCAAGTCATCATCAGAAGGGATGTCATCCTGAGGACTCAATGGCACATCAAGGGGAAGATCCATTTGCTCTGCTGGTTGATGTTCTGCAGGATCAACATATTCCAAATCATCATCAGAAGGGATGTCATCCTGAGGACCCAATGGCACATCAAGGGGAGGATCCATTTGCTCTGCTGGCTGATGTCCAGCAGGATCAACATATTCCAAGTCATCCTCAGAAGGTATATTATTCTGAGGACCCAAATCATTGAAATCCTCTTCCAGATCAGCTTCATGTTGCTTTTGCCAGCCTTGAAAGATTCTTTGAGCCATAGCTGCATTCAAAGGCCTATGTTCAGGATCCAGATCAATATGCTATTGAACTTTGTTAGTTAAAGTAGCATTTCAAAGAAGTGTTTGACTGACTTCTTGTTCCTGTTGCCTCAATCTTTCCTCCTCCCTCAGCCTTGCCTGATGCAAGATTGCCTCTCCTGCTCATATCTCCATGCCTAGTAAGTCTGTCATTGTCATAATCATGTCCTTGCCTTCTTTTTTCACAGTGGGCCAATGAAATTGATTCTTACAATAGAGAATTAGTCATCTGGGACTGGTAATGGGTGCAGAGGGCCTCTCAGCTTGGTTGTCTGGTCTTTGTTCCTCTGGCATGGGATGCACAAGGGTATATATGCTTTCTCTAAGTCATGTCTCATGTGCAGCCAATAGTAAAAGTCCTGCAAAGCAGCATAACTCCTTTCAAAACTGAAATGTCTAAGAGTGTTGTGCACCAGATGATAGAGCAATTTGCATACACAAGTGCTGCTGGGGATGAGTAGATGCTTTCCAAGGTACATCAGGCCTTTGTCTAGTTTGGCACCAACTATGCTTTCTTTGATGATACTGTCTCAAACTTGTTACACAAATGGGTTATCCTCATATTCTGCAACAATCTCTCTGAGCAGGTCCTTGTCTGACTCAATTTGGGGGGCTCCAACTGCCAGCAACCCTGATCTTGGAGGTGACTAGTGTAAATAAGCACACATGCTGCTAGACCAGTATCTAACTCTACCACCAGCATCCCTGGATAATGAGTTGGCTGCAGAGTTGTGCTCCCAGCAAACATATACAATGTCAAAATCAAAATCAGCCAAGAATATAGCCCAGCAAGACTGGCACTGTAACATCTGCTTTTGTGATCAAAAATACTTGAGTGTGGTAGTCCATGTAGACCTCAGATTTGGCTCCAAGAAGGCTAGTATGCCACTTTTTTAAAGCCTTGACAATAGCTAAGAGTTCCTTCTTGTGGGTGGGGTAGTTTTGTTATGCCATGTTCAGCTGATACAAATCATATGCCACTGGGTGTGCAGACTCCCAAGTCTTGCCAAAACTCAGTATGGTGCCCATCCTGTGGTCACTGGCATCAGTAGTGACAAAAATCTTCTTTGATGGATCCTCATAATCAATCACTATCAATGTCTCCAGATCTGTTACTATGTAGCATATGGCATTGAAGGCTTCCTGCTGCTTATGCATCCAAGTAGGAAAATTTTTGTTGCATTCCTTCTTTGTGAGCAGTGTGAGCATGCTTGTGTGTTCTGCCAGCACTGGAATGAAAGGAGAGAGATATTGTGCAAGGCCAAGAAAACCCCTGATATTAGTGGTGGTAGTGGGTATGGGCTACTCAGCAATCTTGTTTACTTTGCAAAGATCAGATTGAATGCCATCTTGCAAGATAATATGTCCCAAGAAATGCAGCTCAGCAACAAACAAGACTGATTTCTGTATGTTGCAGAAGAGGTTTGCTTTCTGAAGTGCCTCCATGACCTTTCTAAAGTTTTCTTGGTGTTCCTCCATAGTGTTGGACCAAATTATTATATCATTGAGATAGATGTGGCACACAGTCCTGAGGAGTTCTTGTAAGGCATTGGTCATTCATTGTTGGTGAATAGAAGGTGTGTTACACCCTCCCATAGGCATCACCACCCATTTTTATAGGTCCCAGAGAGTATGAATGGCAGTGAAATGAATGTTGTCAGTATTATGACCCCTCCCCAGACCTCCAGACCTTCTTCCTGCACATCCCAAATGCCTGGACTGCCTGCCAGCACTCCCTTGACTTGCCCTGACCCTTGTTCACTCATAGCACCTGCCCCAGCTAACTCCAACACTTCCCCAGCAAACCCCAATGGCTCCCTGGCAAACACTGCCACTCCCCTGTTCCCTTCTAAGCCTCCAGATATCTCCAATGCTCCCCAGGAACTTTGGCACACATTGCAGACCCACTCCAATGTGTCACTGTGGCCTGCTCAATCAGAGCCAACACCTGCTAGACCCATGTGGCCCTAACAATTACCATCAGACCTGCAACCCCCAGAGGAGTCCAGTAGCTAGTATATAAGCCATAGAGTAATATCTACTATGGTAGTCTTGATATTACCTGCCATTACTTATCTGTTTATGTCTTATGTTGATAAGACCCAATTGTTTCTGAGCACTGTTTTTGGCATTTCTGACTGGACAGCAGCTGACTATATTGCACATAACTATGCACAAGTCATGACACTTATTATGTGGGGTCTAGCCCCAAGGTCTGGAACAATGTAGTCTTTGCACAAGATTTTAGCAACCACAAGTCTTTTGGATCATGAGCCTCATCATGTGGAGTCTGGCCCTTGGGTCTAGAACAATAAAGCCAAGACCTTTATTAGCAACAATCACTAATGACCTCATTTAGCAACAACACTGCCTCCTCTCCAAGAAGGATATATTGAAAGCCATGTGATTTCTTACTTATCATTTTTCCTGTCTGGCTTACAAACATACTTGAATGGTATTTACACTTCAGGTATTGATGTCAGGAATGCTCTTTTCTTGTGATTGACAATTTTTATGCATTATATTGACATCACATACATATACTTGGTTACCATACTGACATCCAGTATGTATTGTAGACACTTTGGCAAATGCCATTGCTAGCAGCAACTAATATTTCCTTTCTAAATACTATACTTATGAATACTATAAATACTGCCTGTACATAGTACATAGAGACAAAAAACAACCAACAGAGTATCATTTCCCTCATTAGCTCTCAGCTTACCAGCTCCAGATTTCTTATTGCTCTCTCTCATCATTGCCAATAACTTAGCAACAAGTCTTGATGACTTTGTACTTGATTTGGCATGGGCACCAACTGCAGGTGCCCTTAGTGTTATTACAACTTAGTGACACTAGCAGCTATGGCTAGCAACTAGTTTGTGTTTGTCCCTCAGTTCACATGAACTTCATTCCTTCCATGTTTCCCGCAACCCCTTTCTATTGCTTGGTCCCCCTTTTTCTTAGCAATCCTTTTGTCTCTGCATTTCTTCTTCTATTATCCAGCAACCTTCTGTTACTGTCTAGTGAGTTAGGCTAGCAATAGCAACATTCTTCACTTCACTCTTCATCCCCTTTTCACCAATTAGCTCTTGTTTTCTGAGATAGTTACTGACTCACCTCTATTAACTTCTTATTGCCAGCTACTGTATCTAGTTACCAGTGTTTAGGTCTTCCTTTTGGTTTCCTGCATGGCAGCTAGGCAGCATAGGAGCACATCAGTGTTTGTTATGTTTCCTGGCTTTGTCTCTGTCTCTATCTCTAGTCTTGTCTCTCTCTCTCAATTCCATTTTGTTCTCATCTCTGTCTTGCCTCAATTCTATCTTGTCTGGTCTGCCTCTGTTTCCTTTCATGTGTGCCTTACTTCCTTTCAACTCTAACTCCATTCCAATTTCCATTCATATCTCTATTCACACATTTACAACTCCATACATTTATATCTAACTCTAGACTTGTCCTACAATCAGCCCCATAACCCATCAACCATACTTGATTGCCTATCAAACCTCTGGTCCTGCTCCCATTGCTTGCATGACCCCCAATTGCCCCACACACTCAATATTTGCCTCTGGACTTGTACCTGACACACCCTCAAGCCCAGCCCTTGTTGTACCTTGTCTTAGACTTCCCTAGACCACTCCAGACTTGCTAGGACCCCTTCCCTTAGCTTGTCCTCACAAGTATCTAACATCCAGATCCCCCCTAGAGTGCTAGGTTATAAGTGCAAGATGTCACATCTGCCTAGTAAGGATTTGCCCAGTTAAGCTGAGCCCACATGGTCAGTGGAACCTGACAGTCAGGGTGTACTTGCACTTGGAAAAAGGCATCTGTCATATTGATCTTCCCAAAGATCTTCCCCTTCCCACAGTCTGCATGGATGTCATCAACTCTGGGAAGTGGAAAACTGTTGCAAACAGTGTTCTGGTTGAGTAGTTGGTAATTCACCCATCATGGAGGAACTGTGAGATTGGGGACACTGTCTTGATGTTTGGGAATGCAGAAGGAGGGGGAGGTAAATTCTGACATAGAAGAATGTAGGCAACCCACTGCTAAATGCTCTTCCAGCAGCTTTTTCCATGACTCATGAAACCACTTAAGCACCAAATATCCATGTGAATTCACTACCTTGGATAGGTCCTTCAGTTTAATGTGATGGTATGTGGTTTGAAATGTCCTCCATAGTTTTTGGGAGCTCCATGGGGAAGTGGTCAGCATAAGTCTTCTTTTCTTCAGCATCTTTCTTGGCTAACAGCTCTTCTAGCAAAATGTGCTTAACCCATTCTCTGATCAAGGCCATAATTGGCTCAGCAGAGCATGATCTTCATGATGAAATGGTGTGGCACCTGCAGCACAATTTTTCCCATGCAATGCTCTGGTGTGGACACACTTGTAAGCTGTGGGTGGAGAGACTGGAACAGGAGTTGTGGGAGGGAAAGGATCCACAATATTGTATCCCATACATTTGTTGATTACAGTGCAGGCCTCAAATTCTAACACCAAACTCTTGGCAGACAAGAATGGGATTCCTAAAATTAAAGATACAAGGAGACCAACATTTTACTTTTGCCTTAAAGACCCTCAATTTCCATGCCCCACTTCCCACTGTTGCCCCCAGTTGAATATACTCAGTACATGTTAACCAGGACTGCATCAATGATGTTAAATTATCTTTGTGTTTTGCCAGCAAGAATCTTTGCAAGCTGAGTTTTGAGACAAGATCCACACTAATCACTATGGAGGGGCATCCATTATCTGGGATTGCATGCACAGATAAGAGAAAAGAAGCAATAGCAGGTCCTGTCATCTCCAACATCACTGTTATGTGTGGTGCCAACAAAGGGGGGTTTAAAGAAGAAGACTCAATGGCATATGTATAGGAATTATCTGTGTCTTTGTCTCTGATCTCATCCTCACTTGTGGGTTTCACATATGCAAGTCCCACAATGCTTTTAGGTTTGGCAGCAATGGCCATGGCCAGGGTTAGGGGTTTAGTGGTCTTGGGGTTTGGCCACAAGTTCAAGACCTTCATGGGACACACTTTTTGATTTCTGGGATGGCCACAATAGAATGTGCAGCAGTGTGTGCATCCTTGATGTTTGGCAAATAGTCTTTTCTCTTTCTCTGTGAGCTTGGCTAGTTTGATTTGCAGTGTGGTGGTTCCAGAGGTTGTTGATGAGGTGCTCAAAATCCAGGAAGGGGGTTTGGAAATCCTGTCTGCAAGTGGTTTTTGTTTGCCAGTTTGTTCATTACTTGTGTTTATCATAGCTTGTGTCCTGGCTCTCTCCTCTGACAATTCTTCATCTAATATGGTAACCTCCACAATCCAATCCACCAATTCTCCAGCTGATATCCTCTCATAGTCCACCTTTCTCCTGAGGTCTAGGTGCATGTGGAATTCAAGGTGGGCCTTAAGGCAGGTCTCACTCAGGGTGTGTTCCAAACTGGTGTTCTTGAGATGAGTGTTTAAGTTCTGCAGTACCACCACCTAGTTGGCAAAAGACATGTTTCCCTGGTGTGATTCCAGGATGGTGTTGTGGACCTTGCTTTGCCAGTGGCAGGGCAGGGCAAACTTCTGAAGCTTGCTGAGATACTGATCCAGGATCATGCAGTCAATTCTTGATTGGTTTGCATGATACCATATGACAAAATGGGGCTCAAGCATTACATCAACTACAACAGAGACTATCTCCAAGTCCTTCTTTCCTGAATGTTTCTGGTATTGACAACAGGCAATTGTCCACTGTTGGAAGACATGATTGTCCATGTGACCCTCCATGAGCATCAGGCACTCTCTGAGCTTGGTGATCCTGACCTCAGCCAAGGGTTGTCAGTTGTCAATGTCTGGATTGAATGCAAGTGTGGCTGACATATTTTTCTGATTAGTGGTAATGTTGATTAGCAATAGGCACCAAGGGGTCTGATTGCAGGGCTGTTTTGATTGGAAGGGGTGAAATTGTCCTCAGATGATGATGACCCTGAGGCATTAAGGGACTCAGACAAGCTGGACAATGGTGAAGGTACAAGGATTCCCAATGTCTCAGCATCACTGGACATGGGGGATGGTTCTTCCTTTGGCATCCTGAAATTGGTCCAGAGAGTGCTGGAAGGTTGAGGGGTGGTTGGTAGGGTGCCTGGTAGTAGTGCAGGTGTTTTTGCTTGCACACCATCTGTCTAGTCAGCAGAGGTGTGGGCATTGATGGCAATTGGTGGTTTGAAGACAGGTTGAACAAATTTCACCAGTGTCAAAAAAAAGTGACAGGCTGCGAGTAATGCAGCCTCACTACAATCCCAACAGACAAGACAAAATCAACTGCATTTGCAGTAGTTAGGAGAAGTAATGAATTTAGTCTGTAAGTAGAGGCTCACCTTTGTTTGTGGTAGTTAGGATAAGGCAAACAAAGGTGAGAATCAGAAACTTTTGTGGCGGCAGTCACATGTGTTTCTACAGAGGTAAATGTGTGATGCAGCTGTGAGGTCAGAATGTTGTAAGTTGTTCCAGCAAGCTTACAACTTCTTCCCTTTGATTCACACCACATCTTGTCAAACAATTAGATATTCATCATGTCTAATCTTGAATATCAAACAAACACTCCTTGAAAAATATTCTAATTACCTTATTTAATTCTTATTCAATCTTATCTCACAGGCTGCTGAAATATCATCATCAATCGATTCATGATACTCCTTTTATGGCTTGGGCAGAAACATACAAAGAGAATGATGAATCTGATTTAATTTTTCTTATCAAATTCCTAAAATCTATTGGCTCAAAATATCGTTCCCTGCACTGTGTTTCAACGCGCAGATTCATCCTCTTATCGCCTTAAAAGGACAAAAGCACCACAAGCTAAGATTGATGATCTTCCATGCAGTAACACTTGTCAAACATTCTGTCAGTTAAATTAACCTCCCAAGAGAATGATGAGGCCGTGTAGCATGTCCTAGCGCCCGCTGATTAAGAATGCAGACCTTAACTCCCTGAGCTCTATCCTTTTGATTGGCGTTGTTTATAGAATCGGGGCCTATGGTGGTACCAAGCAGCCGTTCAGCAGTTTCAAGAGCTACATTGGATTCAGATTCAGGATTAGCTGATATCTGCTTTGTCAAGAAATCGGTCAAAAATTTGATGTGATAATCGGAGAAAGGGCATGGCTTCTGTGGAATTTCCTCTCGCTCCCAGTCAATAATAACACGAAGAAGTGCAGCCAGAAGAGCTTGAGGACCTTGACGAAGATGCAAGTTTCCTGGAAAGATTATACTGAATAATTTTTGAACATCGCGTGGTTCCATCTTCTTGGGTGCAGAGCACTCGCACCGAATGATGAGCTCAAGTAGTGTAGTAACGTTGGCCCCGTGATAAATGTCATCTAAGAGAAATCCAATTGTGGTGAATGGTCCCATGTATTTCACGAGAAGTGGACGCATATTTAGATTATAGTCAGTAGGTTCTTTGAGAAACTGAAGGCTCGAACCCTTCGGAGTCGTAAATACTTGTGTTTGGCTCTTTTCCAACAGGCTGAAGAGAAGATACAGAGGCTGGAGCTCTCGGCAGAGAAGTTTATATTTCGTCTGGATCTCTGATTGTTGCTGTTGAATTGGAAACCAAGTCAGGAGAGCGCCGAGATTGTCGTTGTCTTGTTCTATGTCTGAGAGTTTGGGATAAACACCAACACCCCTCAAGAATGCTAGCAGCTGATAAGGATAGAGATAAACTGTTTCTTGCGAGAAGACGTCACTTGTGAGCTTCAATGAGTAAAGTACCTTCGGGAGTGATCCATGCCAGAATAAAAGGTCCCGGTATTTGGATATCTCTAATCGTTCTGCACGGTTTTTTGTCAAATGAATAAATTTCCTCCAATCATTCAAGTCTTTCCAGTTGGATTGCACCACACTCAAGTGTCGCCGTAATTCGTCTGCGACTAGGCTAGCCGAATCAAGTTCTCGGGTTTCGGATTGCATAAGAAGCAACTTTGCCTCCACCCTACGACAATCATCATCAATGTCCTTCAAAGCTTTATCGGCGTTTTGAGCTAGCTCGGCAATATTGTCAGGGATGTGTCTTCCAGCAGGCTGTCCCTTGTCGGAAAATCTCCAGATCATGTACTGGCGGTTCAAGAGACTGAGCGCACAGATGCCCGAGGATACAGGCAAGTCATCCTGGTTTTCAATATACTTGAAGAGCTGGTTGATAGTTTTCGTTCGAGGCTCATATCTAAGAGGCTCCGCCATTTCGAACTGAGTAATGGACGAGAGCGCTTCAATGCAGACCAGAGCTCGTCGTTCCCTAGTTGTATAGTCCACGTGTGTGACTTTGGAAGAAGTGGCCAGCAAGGCGGTGATATGATTTTGCAGATAGGAAGATAGCGGTTCATTATATATGGCTCCCCATGTCAGACGACCATCCAGGGAACTTAAGAAGTTTGGTATGCACTCGACAAAAGATTGTGGGTCTGGGTGAATTGGAAGCATCTCGCATGCCCACTGAAGCGCTTGTACATCCAACTTGATAGAGTCCGCAGGGGAACGAGGATAGAGGGCACACTGCTGACGAGCTTTTGTAAGGCTTGCGCTTGCACGTATGATGCGCCCTTCACTGTTTAAACAGTGAGTGGCAAGACGACCACCGAGCCGCTGCCAAAGACCCCACAACAGAAAAGAAAGTGGGGTTTCATAGGATGCAGCTCGATCAATGAGAGGTGCAAGTGTTGCAAGAATGTAGAGAATGAAGCTGAATGAGGATCCCACAGCCACAGTAGCGAAAACATGGGGGCTGGTACGAGTTAAAAAGACCCACAGGCCGGCAAAGAACAGGAACAGCGAAAGATGGAGTAAGGTTGGGACTTGTTGAGCAACCGTAGTCATGTACCATTTTTCAGTACCTTTGAATAGATATGTCCTGATTCTTGCACATTCCAATGGCTTTTTGTGTTGTTGTATCCTCTGCAAGTACTCTCGCGCCGACTTCTGAACGAAGGTGACGCACAAGACAACAGCGAGGTTGCAGGAAAGGCAAAGGAACCAGAGAATATTGACAACAACAGCTGATTTAGAGGGCACAAATGGTGGCATGGACAGTGAGACGGTAGGAGTAGGATTTGGTGTTTGCGCGGCGAGAATTTGTGTGAGAAGATTGTTGGTGATATCACGAGGATCTTGCTTGAGGAGTTTATAGCTTTCCATAATAAATGCTGTCACCGTGGCTGAAAAAAGACCTGCCTAGGAAAAATCAGACTGGAGACGGTGGCACAGAAGCCGAAAGACTTCACAAAGATGAGCGTGCTATCCATATCAGCTTTCCAAATTTCCGTCATCTCGGAATCGATGCTCTTTGCTTCAGAATTGTAGTTGTACCATAGATTATCGGCCCGTTCATCGTAGCTTCGAGTATGTCTCCTAGCTAATGTCAACAACGGACGTTGAGCTTCATATCGACCTACTCAGATGAACGAATGACGAACCTTGTACCATGTCAGGTCTCTTAAGCTGAAGAATCAGAAGAGGTCTCTTAGACGTAGATATCAAGGAGCTTACTGCTGAGAAAAGAGATGTATTTTGCAACATGCTCAGACTCCGATTTTAGCTTGACATATGGAAAAATATCACTTAGGTCAACCATCAAGTGATCAACCCATCTCGCACATAGTACGCGTGGACAGAAGTATAGGACATCACCACAGAAGCTAGCCTTACTACAGCATCTGAATTCGAACATGAATGAGGCTCGGAGTTTCCGTCAACACCAAGGGATAGCATTAGCTGCTATATCAGGTCAGCTGCACACATTGGGGCTATCTCGCTGCGACAAGCACGGGTATGTTGTAGCAGAGCTTCTGAGAAGGTGTATTTTGATGAACGAAATGATGAACAAAACTACACCAGTCCCAACAAAACTACACTGGTCCCAAATGGGAGTTGCCGGCTGCCGAACTATAGTATACTCGCCTAACCCACGAAAGATGCCGTCTTTGCCCATCTATGAACTATATTCAGCCGTCGAACGTCTCAGAAGACGATTTTGAACTGCAGGGGAGTCCAGGATTGCGATTGCTCTGCCTTGGTAAGCATAAAGGACTCCTATAATATTATAACTTCCTTTGCTGACACACTGGAAGATGGTGGTGGTATCCGTGGTCTATCCGAGCTTTTCATACTCAAAAGAGTCATGGAAGAAATCCAGCACAAGGAGAGTCTACCAGAAATGCCACGGCCATGCGACTATTTTGATATGATTGGAGGCAGCAACACTGGCGGGTCTGTGGCCGTTTTGAATCTGGCTTGACTTACTAGCTGATAAAGAACATCACCTTCACTTTATTTTAACAGGTTATTTGCCATAATGCTGGGTCGACTACGCATGTCGGTGGAGCAGGCGATTGCCTCGTACAAATACCTTGCCGAACAAGTGTTTTTCGAGAGGAAGCGTTTCTCCTTCTGTCACAAATTCAGCGCCCGGAGGCTTGAGGCCGTAATGAAAGACATTGTGGTCGAACATGATGAGAGCCAAAATAAAGATGCGCTCATGCGGAGCGACGAATCGGCGCTCAGCGAATGCAAGACGTGAGTTATCCTCTCCTCGACCCACTTCGCATATCCTCGCATGAAAAAATCGAATCCACTCAAATAAACGGTGCAGATTTGTATGTGCGACGCCCCTACTCAATAAACAGTACCCTCGCCTCTTCCGCTCATATGATGTCCGTGCTGACCAAGACTTGAATTGCACAATCTGGGAAGCTGCACGAGCGACTACCGCTATTCCTGCCTTCTTCAACAGTATTTTCATTGGTGACAGTGTCAAGGAAGAGTTCATCGATAGTGGGTTGGACTGCAACAATCCTGTTATGGAGGTTCTGGAAGAGGCGCGATATCTGTTCGGCAAGCGCCCGGTAGCATGCATCGTGAGCATTGGGGCAGGATCCTTTTGCTCCACATGCAATGCGACCGTACTTCAATGCCTACTTCCTTCGAATTTGAGTCAGGTGCTTGAAAGATTATCGGCGGCCTCGGAGAAAGTGTCAAAGGAAATGTACAACGAGAAGGATGGTCCAAGAGAATACTTTCGCTTCAATATGACACCCAAGCTTCGAGAGAACTTGCTCTTCGAGTGGCAGAAGACTGGTGATGTGGAGTCAGATACTCTACGATATTTAGGAGAGGATGCCGTAAAGGCGAATATTGACAAGTTACGAGACATATTGAGGGCGAGAGTGTTGCTGCGATGAGTGGAGTATGTGTATTCATTTATATTATCGCGTATATATTCGAAACCTTGTTAATGCGAGTAAGATGATGAGGAAGTTCGGGCGAGCGTTGCGGGAAAGAATGCAATTCTTTGAGTCCAGGCATTTTTCGAGCGCGGTACGTCCTCCCGAGAGAGGAAGGGGGCCGAAACTCAAGCCAACTATGAGGGACTAGTGAGATACGAGTAGTAGTAGACTGAAAACTGTAGGTGGACTGGGAAGAAGATTCACCTGCGAGCACAGTGTGAGACGACGGGGGTCGTCTCACTGTTGCCCGCAGATATATATTGTAAAGAGAACAATGTATACAAAGGGACTGGCGAGACAATGATACAAACGAAAGTGAAGAGTGTGAAGAGAACGGTGATCTAATTTTCGCCCGAATTAATCCCGGGAAACCCCCTCATATACTTGCCCGATCCATGAACATTATTCATTTGACTCATCCATTACATATTACAGGACAACGAATAACTGTGAGAACTAGACAGGGCACAAACGAAGCAGTAAACATAGACTCGGAACGAACGCCGGCATACAAGCTAAACAAAACAACATGAGCACGAGCATGAGCCATCCCACACCAATCCAGGTACACATCACCGCAATTACACCAGGATACGGGTATCAATCAATCACACAGCATACACACCAACCACATCTTTCAACCACATTCTACACCGCTCGATCGTCTCCTGAGAATCAAAACCGAGGTCAACAACATCTCAACACAGTTGATTCCGACACGAATCCCCACACCGAAGCAAAACAAATAAAGACTGTTACTCACCTCATCGGCACCTACCAGTCCCATCAATTCGCTCTTCACATCCTGCACTGCTCTCTCCGCCCTCGCTTCTCTCTCCCTCCTCCACTTACTCGAAGCGACGGGCGGACCAGGTGCAGCACACAGCTCGTACATGTACCAGGGCTCCACGTCTTCGTACCGGCGTACAAGCACGACGCAGAGGCCATGGAGAAGCGCGGATGCAGTGAGGAGGGAGAGTGGGTATTTGAGCACGTCTGATTCTGTTCGTTTGGGATAATTAAAGTGGATTAGTGAATTAAGTTTGTGTTTCGTCCTCGAGACCAATCCTATTGGAACGAAGTACCAAAGAGGATGAATGGGAGGTAGAACTAGAACAAACAGAGAACCGAAGGCACGAACGAAATTTGAATCCTAGCCACGATGTCGGGAAAACAAGGAACAATCGAGAATATAAGAAAACGCAAAAAAAAGAACACGAGCGAGTGAAAAGAATCGGCCATCTCCTTATATAAATATACCCACAGTCCGAATAATCAATCACAGAGCGAAAAGAAAAGAAGCACTGAACAGAGAATCCCGACCACGAATCTCTGAAACAACAAACTCACCGATCACAGCAGCACACAAAACTCTCCACGTCTCCCTCTGCACCAAATTCCACTCCACTCCCTCTTCTCCCTTTTCACATTTATCTTTTCCAGTCCTGCGCCCGCATCCGCACTCACTGCACCCGCACCCAACCTTGGACCCCGCATTACTAGCCCTCCTCAAAAGCCTACGGAGCCCAGGCACGCCCTCCCACACCTCGCCCAGCAGGCCCTGGGGCGTATCTCCCAGTCTAAACTGCAGAGCGCCGAGGACGTCGCGGTGCGCTGTCTGATGGCGTTGATAGGGGCGAGAGTTGGTGTTAGTGTGGTTTGCGCGGAGTGAAGGGGTACGGGGGGGAGACAGAGACGGAGAGAGAGAGGGAAGGGGAAATGGGAAAGGGACACACCTCGAGATCATCGTAACCCACCGGCCCATGCGGCGCAATCTTCATAAATTCCTGTGCGTACACGGGGAGAAGCGGGTGCAGAAAGTCGCGGTGGTACTGTTTAGTATTAATCGTGGGTTAGTGCGAGCACGAGGAACAGTGTGTCATATTGATAGCATGTACGTGGGGTCAGAGGGGTGGACGAAGGGAAGAACGGACCTTGATACTAATACCCAAACAAGCAACTCCAACGTCCCACGTAACGAGTCTCCTTCCTTCTTCGTCTAGCTCGCTTCCGAATGCCCACCTTTCCATTTCCCTTTCCCTTTCATTCCTACTTCCCCGTCCGCTTTCCTTCTCAGCCGCACCATCACCGACCCCCGACCGCCCAACGAGCCAAAAGAACCTCAAAAACAAATATGCAGCATGGAATCGTGTTTCGGGGGACATGAGGAGCTGGTCGGCGAGGTTCGTACGACACGGTGATTGAGTTTGGGATTCGCGAGAGTGGGAAGTCGAGGTGGAGTCTGAGTAAGAATGGGGATGGGAGAAAGTGGTGGTTGTGATCGCTATTGAGGATGGGGATAAGGTGCTTGATAATGAGATAGAGGTAAGAGAGGAAGGGGTGGTTTGGATGGATGTGGGTGAGATAGTCCCGGTGCATGTTTTGGTAGAAGAAGAGGTGGTGGATGAGAAGGAGGTGCAGGAGGAAGAAACCGAGGTGGAGGTAGAGGTAGACCTGGAGGCAGAACTGCTGACGCTGGAGCCAGTGTAGGTGCATGTGACGCTCCCATCCTCACTATTCTCTTCACAACGATACTTACGCGTGGCTTTACGCTCTTCATCGCCTGGAGGCGGAAGGACCTGTACCCAAAAATTATAAACACAGAACCTCACCCACGACCCAAGAGCTACGACGACACTCACCTCCATAAACCAACTGATAACCTCATCTCTCAAGTCCTCCCCAACACATTCCCATCCCCATTGCGTCTCTACCATATCCAGCCCCTCCAACCCGTCCTCCACACGCACCCCCCTCTCCCGTTCCACGAGCCTCTGAATCCTCACACGAGCCGGGGATACTGTCGACAAAGGCGGGAGCGAGTCAGGCGGTGCGATGATCGGCACGTCTATAAGCTCATTTCGGCGTTTGTTCTTGGTGCGCGTGATGACAGGGGTGGGGACGGACATGCGAGCGTTTGGTGGGACGAGGAGCGTTGGAGGTGAAGAGGGCGAGGCGGCGGCTGTTGGGATTACATTCTACGCATATATGATACCATGAGTATTAGTGTAAAGGAGAAAAAGCGCATATATGCGTTAAAAAAACTCGAATGCGTACTTCCTTGTTGTCATTGGAGTCGTGAATGGACCTCAATGACGCGGCTCGCCTTAGACTTGCAGGTGTCCTCGCGAGGTTTGTTCTCAGATGGGTGTGGGTTGATGTACGGGTGAGGATCTTTGATCGTTTGCGCGGGGGTTCAGTCTCAGTTTCTTCCCTGGAGTTTGCGTCTGTAGGAAAGTCATCGCATTTCCGAGGACAGAGATACGATGATGCGCGGTGGATGATACGAGAGCTGAATCCAGCTTTAGCTTTTTCGTCAAGAGCAGGAGCAGGTAGATGTATGCGCAGCAATGGAGAGCTGAGAGGCTGGGATGGAGCAAATACAATTGGGCTGAGGTCTGTGAATGGAGAGGCGTACGCTTCTGCGTCAATAGAGCCAGTACAAGAGAAAGAGTCTGTTTCGAAATCAGTATCATCCGTTTCAGTGTTGACTTCAGCGCCAGTCGACGAAGTAGAAGACAATAAAGCCCGCAAGTCAAACGTTGCCTGGTAGGTATTGATAAACTCAGTGTCGTCTCCAGCACGGGTATCGACATCGACACAAGCAGCCTTGTCGACGTTGTCCTCATTCTGACGTCGCTCGACCTCACCAAGCAGCTCTCTCAAACGACACATGAACCCTTCATCAGGTACACATGGCGCACTGTCACTGGGCTCAACTCCGAGTTCGACGGTGGTGCTGACGGTGGTGGTGCTCCCGTCCGACCACGAAGGCGAGCTGGATGAGATGGGGTTTGGAGGCGTACTGGAGAATGTGAAGACTGGAGGACTGGAGGACGCCAGATAAACGCCAGGGGGGCTCAAGAACCTCTCGGGTGGGCTGGAACTTGAGCTTCCCATCGTCGAGTGCGATGAGGGAAGAGAGAGCCCTGGTTCAGAAAAAGATCGGCTCCGGATCTGGAATTCTGAATCATGTGGAAGAAAAAACCCTTTCGTCTGTATTCTTTGCTAGTATATCGGTTAGTACACGCGCCTGTCATGAGACAACCTTCGTCGCGCGAAAGCTGGGTTCGACTCCCAGGCAAAGAGATAACACTTGGGTAGACATCATTATTATTTATTAGTCCATATTATATATGGAATGTGGTGGTCTTTTTTTCTGGGTGCATACACACAGAAGAAATGGGTTGACTTCCAAGCAGGCCCATGTCTTATTATTAATCAATTCATCATCTTTGTTTTATTCATGTTGCTTAGACTCGAGGACCGTTGTAGTACATATCTCCATCCCACCTCGCTCGCTCAAAAATTCTCATCGCCCTGCAACTCTCCCAATTGATCGCCCTTTCTCACTCAATAGCACCAGCCTCTTTGCAGCGGGGTCCTGCGCTGTGCTCACGCGAACTCTGGGTTCGACTACCACACAGATCGCGATCAATCATGTCTGTCATGTAAGCATGTTTTCACATCTTGCCATACACTCAACTTCTGCATACTTAGACAATACTTACTCGATTCCCTGATCGCGCAGGCCAGTCAAACAGAGCACGATCCCCATTTAATTCGCGCGGACCGCGCTATACACATGTTTCTTCCACCATGGCTCGAACGTCAAAAAAAACATCATCTTCTCTTAAAATTTCACGACTTCAACGCTTGTGCGGACGCTCAGCACCAGTCACGTCATCGACAGCCCTACTATAACATCACATCATCGGTTCTCTGCACTTCTATAATTTCTTTGTCTTTAAAGATACATGACGTTTGGGCCTTCGTATCCGTCATACAGACAACTGCTCACCCCATCTCAAACGCAACCGTGTGTCTTTACGTAAATACTCACAACCTTGGGCCCTCGCCGCAGCGTCAGACTCATTTGGCAAGACGCAAACTTGCGAAACGACATGCTTACTTATCATCTCGAATCTCGAGTAGGCAATGATGATGTGACCGAGGTACATGTGTGTTGTCTGACTATTATTTGCCGATCTCCAAGTTCTCGGTATGTTGAAGTGTGTGTGATTGGAACGAGGATGGTATTGTATTGATACAATCATGGTTTCTTTCAATCTTTTTGCGTTGATGAGAGGGTCTCGATGCTTGAATACTGCGATGTGATCTGTTCGCTCATGCATGTTTTCTGCCTCTACTTCTCGATTTCAGCATCCGGTCATATGATTTGCGTATAGTATGGTATATCTTGAGTAAGGGGGGGATCGTATATGAAGTGTGCTATGATGATGATGTTCTAAAAGACATAAATAAATTGAAGTGTTCATGAGTAAAATTGAAGTTGTCTGTATGGTAGTACGAGTACGGTATGCAGATCGTCCACAGTGATTAGTATTCAACTTGAAGGATGGATAAAGCTGCTATATTTGGCGGATTGGTGAGCTTGAAAGATGTCCGAAATTGAAGACGTACACATCTGAGCTGCATAAGTGTACCGAGTTGCATATAGACCACGACGTATCACCATAATTGTGTAGGAGACTGTGCAAACTCAGTAAGAATCGAACGAGACGACATCAAAAACATGTAGAGTTTACGCAATTAAGGTGCCCTCCACGCCATTCATTTGTGTGGCGGGGCTAAGTTCTAGTCAAACCAGAGTCGTAAGTACACCTAGATTTTAGCTCGTGACGCACCAGCAGTGATTGGTGGCTCGGCAATCACGTCGTGACCAGAAAGCTCGATGCTCGGGATGATGCTGAAGAACAAACATTAGGTGGTGAACAAATACAAAAGATCATGACGACGAACCTTACATATCCCAAGACATCGGCGGCCAAACACTCCCCGCCTGCTAGAGCCCGTCTTACGATCGCAATACGTACAGTGTATATCTGCACTCCCCAGGGTATCTAGGGGCCTAGCAAGTCTGTCTGCATCAGCCCCCGTCGCAGATGCCAGCCGAAGAGCGCACGATATACCCACGGGGGTACATTGCCGATACCGGACTGCTACCTCTTCCAGCCTTACGGCCGTCATTCAGGTGGGGCCCGAGCATCCCGCCCACCCCACCCTCTGTGGTTGTGCGTACGGATTCTATAATAACGGGTGATCTAGCAGAGTGATTGGGGATTGTCTGTAGTGCGGTTCCTCTTCGAACGGAGTCGAGGGTCGCAGTAGACGTTGAGGAAGGCGAAAGCTTGAAGCCGAGTAGTGTGGCGACGTCTCTGCAAGCGCTGGAAGAAGTCTCAGCAGGACATAAACAGTAGAAAAAATCGCATACATCATGATCGTCTAGCTAGGTGGAGGAATAGACGCCTCATAGCGAAGTCGACGATGAGGTCAAAGAAAGATGAGCCTGGGACGCTCCCAGAAGCCTCATATGCCGAACGTCGCTATCTGCGATCGCAACGTATGAGACGATGGCAAGTAGTGAGGCGCAAAGGTAGTGGTAGGATAGAAAGGGGGCTCTGGAATTTCGTTGTTGTCCGCCCAGGGGTTTTATAGATCCTTGGTGGCGTATTAAAACCGCATGGGCTCGCACGGAACAAGTAACCACATGGTGAATCAATACAATATCTGTCATTTAATCCACACATCACAGATGACTTTTGTTCTCTTCTTGGATTGTGGGTGACTACTTTGACCTCGTGCTTATCCGAGTCGGGGACCAGAAGTGATCTATAGGGAAAGATCGGACCGGTTGCGCCGTACTTACACCCACACGACAATTGTATTCAACTGTACTAGTGTTCAGTTCCTGTACTGTCAGAATTGTCAACATCATCGACATACCTAGTCACCGGACTTCCCTCTCGGAAATTCTATCTCATCTCATTATCGTTATATAATTCAGGATTATTTGAAAATAAGTGGACCGTGGCGTTTCAAAGCCGCATGAACCCGCACGGAAAAGGTAACAATATGATTCGGAGTCAATACATACACCATCTGTCATTCAATCCACACGATACAGATGCTTCTTGTCCTCTTCTTGGATTGTAGGCGACTACTCGATATTGTGCTCGTCGGGGATTGAAGTATGTAGATTCGTAACTCGAAACAGATGAGGTAGATGACGCGTACACAATAGCGCGCCCACAACAACCATTTTGAACTAGGATTGCAAGAGGTTACCGTTCACATCCTCAACTCCAGCACTGTTTGAACCATCGAAAGCATCTACATGCCAAGCGAAATCTCCTCCCAAAGCCCCAATCCGATCGAGGTTGACTCGGAACCGCAGGAGTACATCTACCTACTGACGTATATGTACACGGAGATACTGTACACCACTAGTCGGTGGCAAAAAAGGCTCATTCAACGTCAAATCCACTTTATTCTTCGAAAGGTCTAGCCTTTGTCCGTATTATACCGTGTTGCGAAGGAACAGATCTTGCATCAGCGAGTGTCATCGTGTCGCTTACAAGTCGGGGCTTTACACAGTATGATATCAAGCGAAAGTCCTCTTCGCAGGTGCAAGTACACAGTTACTTATCAATCTGGAACATTCAAGTAGCATAACGTTAGAACAATAGACGTGCAACGTTTAGGCCACTGAGTTCAAGTTTGTAGTACACAAGATGACCTTACCTGATTCTATCGCGTTCAATAGTACATAGATACAGCTTGTTTATTGGCTTAAACTGATAAATTAAGCACGGCTCGGCCTGTATCAAATCCTTTTTCGATGGACAAGAACCGACAGAATGAGCGCCGTATATAGACATAAGGTTTGGTTGGTTTGCTAGTTGTGATTATACCGGCCCATGCTAAACGACCGAGCCTCGTACTACATACACATGAGATAGTGTTCTATAAAAGGTTGAGCGGACATTTCATGACGGATGGGTTATCCCTGCAAGGATATCAGAGCGCTCATTTCTTGCTCCCGTGTTTTTGCGAAGGTTTTAGTTATATACCAGTTGTAATCCAAACTTTGCACAGGATCCTCCTCTGAATGATGCATTCTATAAAAGTAGTTCGAGATGTTCGCCAGCTTTTGGAAATACATCAGACAAGTAAGCTGGCACCTGCGGAACAACAACAGACGTAGGGATCATCTGACATCCAGAAAGCGTCAAGCATAGCTGGATAATTTCATGCTATTTATATCGGGAATGACACAAGCATCCAACGTGTTGCCAAGCCAATCCATGTTGCAGCAGTGTTGCCTGGAGTGCACGAGACTTGATAATGTGAATGCTGGCTGAATATGAGGGTGTCATCCCGAAGCAAGTAAAAGGGTATAATGTGTGGGCCATGCAAGAGCCATTTCTTTGACAAAAGCGTCATCGAAATTGAGGCGTTTAAATTGAAGTTTTATATCGTTTGCCAACTTGGAGACCTGTAATCCTGACAATGCAGTATTTTTTTTCGGAGACGAGACCAATTGGGGAATAATTATTGATCTCAAGACGACGTGGAGGTTTTGAACAGGCTCTGACCATTTCGGAAGTCCAGCATATGAAAACCGACCAGTCAAGATCGTGATAGAGGATAGGGTGGAATCATCCATCATGATAACTTGCATTCTTAATTCCAGATTTGAGTCTCTCATAAGCCCAAGGCATGTAAGAAACGTGAATACAAGGGATGGAGGGTTGAAGGAAATCCAAATGAGAGTCGAGCGAGAAGTGAGGGGATTGTAAAGTCAGTAGCCGGGCCGAGTGGGTGAAAACTTCTGCAGTGCTTCCGTTTGTCCCGGTCGAATATGGTCGACGGATTGGATTGAGACCTCTGTCAAAGACGGAAACCACATAGCAAGGTTAGAGATGAACGCTCGAAACGAATGTTCTGTATCTTTCCCACAGGTATAAGAGAAAAATCGCAATCGGTAGTCCATGAGCAAAGAGATAAAAATAAAACCTTCTGAATCCCGAAGACTAATCATTAAGTGGCGGTAGAAGTGTCGGATATTGGCTAGCAAGGCTCAACCACCTGTTGAAAAGTTGAGAGGTCTGATAAACAGAAATGCCGAGTCGGACCTTCCTACTAGTCGACCGATTTTTCTGAACTAGCGGGCCATGTTTTTGGACACGCGAGCAGTCCGTGGGACGGATCTTCCTTCCAAATTTCCAGAACACATGCTATGAGTTGACTAAGATATCAGAGGCAGAGAGAACGTACGAAGTCATCTCCTTGTGCTATTCACAAATTCTCTGGCTCACAGGCGTCAAGCTATTCATATTTGGCCACACAACAGGCAGAGTGAGCTCACAGGTCGCGGCAGGTACACAAAAGAGCAACAATATAATGATATCGCTTGTCAGACGTTTCTATGACTGCGTGAATCCAAATAAATCCACAGAATTTAATGAATCACAAATATTGATTATAACGAGGAATCGAGAGGAATCTCCAACGTCCAATCAAGCCACAAATCAGATTACTCAGGCTTAAGTGTTAGGCTTAAGTGAGTGATCTTGATAAATCCACATAAATCTGATTTACCCATGATTTAAATCAGCTTCCAATCAAACTGGATTCATACTCCGATAAGAAATGTGTGACAAGTCTTCTTGCAGGGCTCGTTTGCCACGATCTTGACGATCTCAGAAACGTAGGGACAACGACACATCGCGTCCTTCACGTACGATCACAGTTGTGTCATCGGAAGGTGGAAGGATGTTTCCTCATAGCGAGGAGAAAAGAAAAGAAGAACGAATCGAGATATATATCGATTATGTAAACAACATTTCTTATCAGGGTTACTACACATTTATCACCTACTCTCCATGCAGACTTTGGAGGAACCGAATCTTCAGCTTCAAAGTGTACATGTGTAGACTAGACCACCTGATACACCTCTAATAGCGCCCGGGCATACAGCAATTTGCCGTTGATAGTTATCTCCCCGACAGGGGTCAACAACGTTGCAGCCTCGAGGCTTGGGGAAAGTTTGTATAACTTAAGGTATGGCCATTTTTGGAAACCCTCACAAAGGCTCCGTTTCTCATCTTCACATTGCCAGGATGACCTTCCACGGATTTGTGTTCCAAATCTCCAACGCATACTATCCACGCCAGGTGATACAGATTGGGCCTAATAATGTTACTGGTGCGTAGACTAAAGCTTTGTTGACCTTGGTCATACCCACATGCTTGTGATTAGTGAATTCATCCAAAAACTTCAATGGCAATGGTCAGAAAGTGCGCACTCCCCAGAAGTATCATAATCACTCGTACATTTTCGCGATTAATGCTTCTTTCAGTGGACTTTCTGGCATGTATATTCGGATAATAGCTACGTGATTCGTAATTACCCAAGCGGCCGGTTCCTTGGTTTGTCATATCATGGCGAGCTTGTGGGTGTTAACGAGGATGTTGCTATTCACTGGGAGGTACAACCTTCCGGATACGATCCTAGCACCTGGGTGTGAGTTTAAGTTCCCTAGGCCGTAACGCGTCTTCTGAATCTCTCAATATCTAGTATTCGAATGAAAAAGGATACTTTCGATCGCGTTCTAACACTAACCGAAGCTGATGGTGCAGTGATTCTTGATTATGCTGACTCACGAAGGGGTGAGCTCCAGGAATGGCGGTTAAAAGATACAGGTATGTATTTAGATTACATTGCATGATTCATTCATTTTTGACCTACGAGGTACTCAGGGTATCATTGGCCCAGCGAAGACTCTCCACTGGCAGAGTTCATTATTGAATCGGAAGAGACGATGGATCTCTGATATGATCACTGGCATTTCAAGGTTATACTTCGAATACAGGCGTTGTCTGCCTGTCGCAATCCAAAGCTGATCAATCAGGAACTAAATCAAGGACCAATTTGAACAAGTGATGTAGCAGTATTTTGACGTTAAAGACACATGAACATTCCGGACGTTCGAAGGAGATACATAGAAATGACGAGCTAGAGATTATCTACAGCACGGGTTTGGGACTGATCACCTCCATCTTGAGTGGTAATTGAGGGTATGCAGGGGATTCTGCGACTGTTGGTGTGGTGACTGGGGTCATCTTCCAAATGATCTCTTTCTCGGGAGGGAAGAAACGGAAGTTGGCAATGAGCATGGACAAGACGACCTCTTTGGTACAAAGGCTCGTTAACAAAGGAAAAAGGAAAAGTTACAACAGGATGGACTTACTCATTTCCAATTGAGAGAATTCGAAACCAATGCATGCACGACCACCACCCAAGAATGTCATACTAAGAGATATTAGTCCCCCTTCAACGTTCGAGCGAATAGTGAGAACTGACAGGTGCGAATAGATGCCAGGTATATGAGCGTCGTGAACAGCTTCTGGAAGAGGGGAAAGCCATCTCTCAGGTTTCCACTCGAGCGAGTCAGGGCCCCAGAGAAGGGGATCCCGATTAGCATTGAAAATGGAGATGAAAATCTTGGTGTTCTTGGGAACCAAGATAGATTGCATCTCACGTCCGTCAAGTCCTTTGACGGGAGTAGACAAAGGTAAGATCATGTCTTTGCGGGCCCTGATGAAGAAGATTAATCTGGGCAATCCGCAAACCGAGATAAAAGTACATGCACTCTCATGACCCTTGGAGCTGGGGGATAGCTGTTGAGGAGATATTAGCCAGAATCTGACTAGTGGCACTATATTGGACATACAGACGCAAAGTTTCACGGCACACGGCGTCCATGAAGGGCAATGAGACTAAGTCATCGTATGGTATATCCCCGTTATGTTCCTTGAGTGCTTCAGTAACCTCCACACGCAGTTTATCCTGAATTTCAGGGTTCATGGCCAGAAGGTGAAGAGTACGTGACAATGCGTTAGAGGTTGTATCGGTAGCCGCAAAAACAAACAGCCTATATGTGAATGTTTGCTTCACTCTTGCCAGCCAGATAAATCCAACTTACGACATCTGTCATACCGTCGTTAGAAAACGAAATGAAAAGTTTTCTGTAAATTTCACCTGAGCTAAAACTTCCTTGTCTGGCAACCTGTCTTCCTCCGGCGCCTCTATATTTGCCTTCACTGGAAAGATAATGAATCATACCCGCGGTAGATGGTGTCAACAAGCTCACTGAGAATGCTTATGAGATCCTTTGCCTCGCTACTTTGCTTCGGAGGAGTGACACCTTCCTTCATCGCCTGTTTCTTGGTTTCATAGATCTCTGTTGTAGTACGATCCAATATGTCAATCATGTCCCGAATAGTGCGGAGAGATCTGAAAGGAAGAAGATCCAATAACCATCTTCGAAACTGAGGTGACCCAATCTTCACCACGGTCGGCAGGATATACTCGCGCTGGAAAAGCAGCTTTGAGGTTGCGGGGCTTACCGACAAGAATATCAAAGTCTAGTGCTGTCGAAAGCAAAAACATACAAACCCGAATGCTTTGACTGCAACAACGAATGGGTGTGGTGTTGCACTCTCCTCCAGGGAATCAAAGGAACATCCAAGGCCACTCTGTCCAATCATTTCAAGAGCAGCTCGGCTCATCCAGTGTAGAATATCGATCTAATAATGAACAGACATGAGCACAGGAAAGTTGGCTGATTCGGATATTGACTTGCCTCCTGGGGCCCATCAGCCAACTTGCTTCCGATAGTCTTTTCGAGCTATCGGGAAGGTAAGCGGTCTCCTACTAGCTCACATACATTTACAAACCTTTTTCGTGACATCCTTGAACATAGGAACTTAGAAACAATACATCAGTACGGTGAATTGATGAGAAGAGTTAACCCCTTACTCATATGACGCATATGGACAGTCGAAAACACGGGATTTAGCAGTTTACGTTGTTTCTTGTGATGATCACCTGACAATCCAATTCAGTCTAACAATATCCTTTGGGTTATTGTAGGGTTATCGAGTCCACCTTGCGTAGACGTGAGGCCACAGCCGAAAAGAAGGTTGTTGGCTCTGTATCCAAATGTCAGCATTACGGTAGATAGTTTCAGCACACTTGGACATACGCGAAGAAAGCCTCAGTTTCTTCATAGAGCGTTTGGTCCTAGCATCATTTCGGTATCAGAACAAATCGATCATTATGATTAAGATGCCCAACCTTTACGATTATGTGATGCATTGCTTTCGGGTCAAAAAGGTACAAATGTTGGGACTCATTGAGATTGCTATGAGTGTTGTCTGCACACCGAGCGGCATCGAAAGACTCACACCGAAAGCGCCATAGATTTTAATGATCCTGCCATCTAATCATTTGGAAAACAGATATGGTCACTATTTAACACAGGGAAAGAAAACATTACACTGTGCGGCGATCTTTGCATTGAAGTTCCAAGCCGAAACACTGAATAACTGCCCAAAGTTGCCTAGGTAGACATTGACGATTGTTCATTCAACGAGAGTATTGAGTAGAGCACTACACATACCTTTAACTAGTGACTCCGACTTGGGACCTGGAATGTTATCGAGATCCGTCTTGGTAAAGAGTTTTGTCAAAACCCCAACGAGGGCAATGGAGAGGAGACATTGTACTATCAAGATGAGCATGATAGAAGTAAAGGCAATAGAAGCAGATACTTGTAACGTCGTTATATATGGATCTCGGCAACCGAGCCACCGCGGAGCGCTTACAAGCACCTGTGTACGTGTAATGACATCTGCGTCCCTCGACTTTGGCATGGGGAGAGTAAATTCGTAGCTTCCATTGTACATCACCCGGGCCATGAATGATTATGACCATACAAAAATGACATAAGTCAAGTAGTAACGCAGTTTGATCAGTAGCGTACGACTTGAAGAAAATCTGGTAGCTCCAAGATGAACATAGAAGTATAGACAGTAGAACTTGTTTTATAGATATGTGAATCTCCGCGATTGAGCTGCGAGAACGCTTACAGCACCTGTGTAATGTGTATGACTTTTCGTGTATCTCCGCTTAAGTCTGAGGAGAAATACCATATTCGTAACTTGTCAATGTACAACCGGGGCCATACTAAATGAGAATGACTATACAAAAGTGACATAAGGTTGCAGAAGGCCGTAGAAACAGGACTGATTAACTAGTGACACAAATAATAAATGGTACGTACATCATAACTTTGAGTAAATCTGGTAGCAAAGCGTTAGTAGGTTGGCAGGTGGGTCAAAGCTGAAAGACTTCATTAGACGTAGATTCAACATAGAAAGGGGGCCGGTCATATGGCAGCTACAAGAATGCGTCGGAGCAGATACTGATGAGAATCGTATTCCAACTGTCAACTCAAAGTTTCTCCTAGACAGGGGCCAGATCGCCATTGGGTAGACACGTGATTAAGTTTTGAGACCTTGATTCCACGGACCAAAAAATCCATATCCTTCGACTACATAGGCAGACCGAAAAGCTTCGCGTAAGGATCCCACTGCGGATCCTGGTGTCTCTCGTATTCCAATATGTTTGCCACTCTCTCTGCCGCTTCTTCTCCATAGATAGCAGCAATGAATGCAAATACTGCGTCCAAACCAGCGCTCACTCCTGATGAGGACCATATATTTCCGTCAACGACCCATCGCGCATGTCCCACCCACTTCACCTGCTCTCTCTGTGTCGTTTCGGGCCACCAACGCATCTTATTTGTTGTAGCCTTTTTACCGTCGAGGACGCCACCGCGTGCTGCTATTCCGGCGCCGTTGCACACAGTAATGAGGTACTGGAGAGAAGGATAGACTTTCGCGACAAAGTCAATCGCACTCTGGATTTTCGGGTCCATTGCTCCGATGCCGCCTGGAACCAGCAGGACATCGAGGGGTGGGGGCGATGCAAAAGTATGGGTCGGATTAATCGACTGTCCAAAGTCTGAGCCGATCCTGCTCGGATACGACATTGTGGATACAGGATTGAGAGTCTCGGCGAGGATTGAGAGTTTCATTGGAAAATAAAGTGATAACGTGTTAAGGGCATCCAATGGCCCAAACGCGTCGAGTGCTTGGAATCCGGGGAAGATGACAATACCAAAATTAACGGGTACCGGTCCCTTGGGACGTCCCTCTACAGATCAGTCGATGAATGACATATCTGGGACGGTTCATGGCTTTTGAACAGCTCACCTTCAGAGATTCGATTCATCCCGATGGCAAGCTCGACCTGATTCTCGATTTCCGTCATGACTGGTCTTCTGGAGAGTGACGTGCCCTATCTCACTTTTTATATGCTTTCAATCGTGGAGTCCGATTGACTAATGCAGCATCAAACTGACTGAACCCGATGATTGCGGCTATAATCTAACAAACGCGCAGCTCTGTGCAACAAGGGTCAGTCACTTTCCCACTGGCCATACTCAGCTTCTCAGTAACCTAGGACTTGTATTTCCACGACCCGGACCGAATAATGCAGGCTGTGGTGACAGTGGTGTATTGTAACTCTACCGACAGGATGTCCATAATCACGGTTCTCATGGGACTAAACATCCCGGGACGTCTTTTTTTTTTTGCTTGCAGTGGTCATTAATCATCAGGTGAGGTAACCGGTTAAGGATGCGTCTGCAGGACGACCCGAAATTACTAGTGACAAAGCGGCTAAGGCCCCAACATTGTTCCTCAACCAAAGACAGTCAGCAGCATCAGGATTGGTTTCCGGGGCCGTCAAACTAAACCTCACATACAAGAAGAATGTATTTTCCCCTCAGTATTGGATCGCCAAGTAGTTTCCTATCCTCAAGCCTGTCTTATCAGGGTTTACCGATTTTCAAGGCTACAGCCACCAGCTCAACTCTGTCACCAAATCATGCATAAATAGGAAATCCTAGTAGTAACGACTATTAAGAGGGAGCGCGCAAGGACAGCCGGGTGAATGTGTATCTACTTTTGCCGCTGGAGGGGAACTTGAAGTGATGTGAAAAAGACATAACTATCGAGCACGAACACGAGAAAAAAGCATGAAAACATCGTCGATGTATATGTATATGGTTGGTCATAGCGTATGGATCATTATGCAGAGACGAAGAACGAAAAGGGTTCAAAAAGAAAGAAAGAAAGATCATCCACTTACACGATGCCCTTGATCAGCATCGTTTCCAGACGACAAAACTCGGGGACAATTGCAGCGTAAGTCATGAAAGCATCCACGTCCGAATCTGCTACCTTCGCCAACCCAATCTGAGCTTCAGCATCCGCCGTTGGTAGTGCGACAACGGGTGTTAGGGGTGTCGGGCTGGTCAGGGTGGTACCTAAACCGTTCGTATTTGTTCCCGAGAAAGAGCCGACAGAAAGCATGTTGGAGTCTGGTGTCGTAAACGTCGTTGAAGGGGCAGAAAGTGCAGTACTCGTGAGACTGCCGACCGAATCAGTAGTCGACGCCGTTTGTGTTCTTGTCCTGGAACCAAAGCCCAGTTCTCCACCGATTACCCCTGTCCCAAAGGCCCCGAACTGAGTCCCTCCAACAAGACTACTGCCTCCCAACCCCGAAACAGCATGCTCCTGCTGCTCGCGTTCCCGCTTCTCCCGTTCCAGCTCTTCATCTTCTTCCTCCTCGACAAACACCGATGCAAGTCCCAATCCTGACCTACTCGATACACCACTCAGACTCGTTCCTCCCGAACCATACGGAGACGGACCAATGGGACCCGTCGTCGTCGTCGTCATCGTCCCATTTCCATTACCGCCCGGTACCGCGCCATTAATGTTCGTTCGTAATGTCACCCCATTAGTCGCAACCCATCTCTTGGTCAACACCCGCCTTCCCTCCTCTTCAAAGCCAACGAGGCCTACTCCCATCCCATCTCTGTCTCTCGCCCATACCCACCGCGCAACGTACGCCGCACCTAGAGCTGCGCGCCCTGGAAACCCACGAGGAGGTGCGTTCCGGTACGGCTCAATTTGTGCGCCATCGACCTGTGATGCGGGTACGAACACTGGCGAGTTGAAGACGTCCCCAACGACGTTCACGACTGAAGGAAAATTGGCCGCAGAGCCAGTAGCGAGGATACGTGATGGGAGCGGCACGGTGTCATATGGGTCAAAAGGAAGGCCGAGGCTCGTCGTGTTGGTAGTAGAAAGTGATTGTGGTGCAGGTGAGGAGGATGCGGTGGTTTTGCGTGGTGTGCCGAGGACACCGGTAGCGACCATCCGGGCCCACTTGACGCGGAACGCGAGGATCTGAGACTCAACGAGACAGCGAGGGTTGGCTCGCAAATCACGGAATTCGGGAACGCGAACACCTGTCTCAAAGCGAACGACGGTATTTTGAAGGTGGGAGAGGGGGTAAATGTCACTTTGGAGGTAGAAGAAGCTGAAGAGCTTGTCGTCAAGCCTAAGTTTGCATTAGAATGAGTACAAATGAGTGAGGTACTGGATAATTTGGCTGACCCTATCGAGCCTCCGGGGGGTACGATTGCAACCAGACGATCAAAGGCACTCCAACTCTTGGTGTATTTATCACGAACGTATGCCCGTGGGATGTCCGCATTTCTGCTTGTAATGACAGCAATGTATTTCCGCTTCTCCCCAGCATCCTGAGCAGGATGGGGGACGAGATGATATAGACGAGTTGGAATGTAATGTTGTGCAGGCGTCATGAGAGTATCCATGGGTCCGAAAGAAACGACCGCGTCATTTGCAGAAGGCAATAGCGAGAGATAAGAAGACAAAAAATCCGATGTAAAAGGAGAGACGATGGTATCTGGAGAAGTAATGAATCGTTCATCAGGTTGAAGCTAGAGACTGTCACATACCAGGCTCAAATCCATAGCGCTCCACAAGATATCTTGAAACATTCCCCGCGCGTCTGCCGCCTCCAGAAACGTCCACATCACCGAGCCAACCGCGTACCCTCCTTCCCTCTTCTCGACTACCACCTACGATATCAAGTACACCCTCATCCCAGAATCCTGAAGCGGCAGATTGCCCTAGGTTCAAAGCATTGACATTCGCCCCATGTACCCACATTCCCGTAGTACATGCCTCTGCCTCACCCATTCCCATCCACTTGCCTGCGATCAGACTGCTCAAAAAAGCGCTTGCAAGCTGGACGCGGCCGGTTCGTGCCCATACTTCCTGTGGCCAGGTTTCTCGCACACGTAAAAGTTGTGCCGCAACCAGGGACGAACTAGCACATGTTCCGACACGGCTGGCCATGTGATCCGGACCACCAAGAAGGGTCTCGATCGTGAGAGCATGTGTGTGTGAGGATGTGTCTGATGCAGTAGGGACGTTTGGTAACGAGAATAAATGGGCCGGGAAATGTTTATGAAGAAGGATACTGGGATCTAGGGAAGAAAATGAAGGTACTGCCGTCGATTTCCACCAAACAAGCGCATGCTGAAAGAGGAAACAAATCACGTTAAAAATTGGTCGGACTGTTCGTTATGTTTCTCATACCTGTGCAGAACCTCCGATGGATTTGATTCTCGTTAGGTCGTGGGTTCGCGAAAGTCTTTCGAGGAGGAGGTCTGTTGGCAGAAAGTCACGTGAGTGATAAGTGATCGAGATCGTGTACCAAGATATTGGCCAAATTCAGCGAAACGAACGGCAAAAATTTTGGTTCCGTTTCGACTGAGAATGGAGATGATTCAATCGAATTGCCAGACTTACCAAGTCCTTTAATCCACATTTCTATCGGCGTCGTATAAGCATCACCTGGGTTCGTGAAAATCCCGCCATGGGTTCTGTGTGAATGGTGTCAGTAACCAAGAAACAACACTGGGATGAACGTACTGGTACTCCGGCAACTCTGTATCAAATTCCACACTTTCCACTCCAACAAGATCGAGACTCTCGTCGACGATGGTCGCCCGCAGTTGATCCGTAGCCAATTCGAGTCCCAGAAAGAGCGCCTGCCCGGTTTTGTGCACGGTAGGCATTAGTTTGAAGGATATGGTATCGTTGTCGTGGTATCTGGCGTATGATGAGGCAGGGATATAAGCAATAGTATGATAATGGACTGAAGTGCCAGCGCACGTCGTTCTACGAAAAGACGGATCTCTGCCTGTCCGATTCTCAGGCCATTCGCGTCGCACACCATCACAGCAGATTATGTAATCATCCTTTTTTCGGCCTCTCTGTCACGCCCTTTTGCGAGGCTTCTTGCGGGCATCTGACCCATGCTACCCATGCTTCACCACAACTTCCATTCCTTTCCGTCTATCTGTTAAGTTACATACCTCCTTTTTCAACCAAGGAAGCATAGCTGCCTTGTGGACTGTCATCTGATGAAGCTTTCTCTCGGAAAGAGCGGTCCTGGGTGCCGTAAGCCATGGAGTCAGCGATGCTTCGCTGTCTGATATGATATCCATTCGAGGGGAGAAGAGCCAAAGTATCAATAACTGTCTACAATTAGGAAGATTATTTTCAACATAATTGATTTTCACACACGACGTGTCAACGGAGGTTACGAAACCGGCGCCTTCGAGAATCCCCATAGTTTTCTAGAACGCAATCACACTTGATTTTTACCTTTTGCTTCTCCAAGCACAATGGCATAACTTGTCAAAAAAGTACATAAGATGCTGATCATGAGGCCATTTTCGAGTGGTCAAACTACTTTCATGCGTTTAGCAGAGATTTCAACAAGCCCGGCATTCCTTCCGGATCACCTAGAGTTTTCTCGCGTTTCGAAGTTTCCCTGGAATCGAGAAGACACTGATTTTGTCTAAACTTATCCAACGGTTTGGACAGACATATACCTTCAGCACAATTTAGTACATTGATTGTTCAATTGATATCCATGTGCTATCTTGACTCGTCGTAGTAAGTCAGCTCCAATATTGCGTATTCATGATGACTGCGATGACCATTGATCGGTTACAGCCAGGCATCTACCAAATTCACAGTTACACGGGCTCTGATATCGCTCTCGATCTCTCGGGAGGTGACCTAAAATCGATTTTGGGTACGCACAATTGTTGATAAGTTGCGCCGACTCAAGAATACTAGGCTTTCCTGCCCACCAAGGATCTAATCAGAAGGTATCGTAGTGTACATCTGTTTAAATGCTCCTTCTTCTAACATGGAACAGTGGGAACTTTCTCCCCTGGGCAAAGGGTATTCGATCCAGAGTTTGCATACCAACGACTACTTGACCATTGAAGATGGATTATCTAATTTGACGCCTGTCGTGGCGAGTCCCTATCCTGTCAGTTGGGTATTGGCACCTTTCGATGCCATTGGAAGTATATGGAGGTTCGACACCGGCCATGTCCAATAAGGCGTTATCTGATCTCACGCCCAGAATCACTTGGCCGAATACTAAACTTACAATCGGTTTACCCAACGTTGTCGAGAATGAGTTGAATACGCTGGTTAGTAACATCCTTTCATTATCCTTCTAGTGGCTTCAGGCTGACAAGGAGGTTGTGTAGGCTCGCCTCGTGGAAATTGATAGTTTTGGCTCAAGGTCTCTTTGGCGCTTCGTCCCACAGAAAGGTACACCTGAAGAGGTAACAGCTGCTGCATCGTCTGATCTCAAAGCTGCATCCGCACTTCCTGAGTCTTTGACGACCACCGATACGAAAGTGGGAGACGACGGTAGTTTGACGATTACGACAACTACGACAACTGTCATCACTACGAGCACAAGAGTCGCAAAAACCATAGCGTAGACGCTTAATTTTTCTGTGAATTAGAATAACAATCAAACAAAAGATTCAATCCTTCGCCATTGAGCATTGAGCAACAACCAAATTTGCCATTTGTAAGGTTAAGTACTTTGCTGTGATGACCATCCATGTCCATGAACCTCCAGCTCTAGTTTCAGTCGGGCTCGAAGGTCCTCTGGAGGAGCACGTCAATGCCAGGGTCGTCCGATCCTCCCGGTTAGAGGGGTGTCAAAGCGGTGATTTTCCAATACGGAATGCAGAGGCACTTGGTGAGAGTGTAGAACTGCGAATCGATTAATCCCATCGATTCTCAGCTTTCAGATTCGGAGACTGTACGGAGCTGTTTTGACGTCTATTTGGTGACTCATGCATTCGAGCACGTCATGTCATATATCCCTTCGATATTCTTCTAGATTCGTGCTCTCGACTTTATTCTGAATATTCTTTCACCCTCGTTTCCTCCCACCTCACCCATTTAATCTTCCTCGAATCAGGGATCAACTATTGCTTGATTCATCAAACATCAAAGTTTGTTTTGGAGACTAACCTGTCCCTACGGTTTCAGGTTGTGTATGGATCAACACCACTAATCCCTACGTTGTTTTTACCTTTATCATCAGAGCAACTGCGCTCGATTCCAGGTGGGCACTCTTAGGGCGTGTATAACATATGTACTCTGCTTAAAGCATTCATTCCTGTTGTGAATGGGAGACGTAAGCATCCAGTCACCAGCCTCTTCTGCATCGCCAGATGCTTAGCATGTATCTACGCTTCCTGAGTTGCCTATGATTGGCTTTTATCAATTCCTTCAGAACTTGCCACAGAACATGCCTAATACCAAATGTCGGGATAGAGACATTAAAGCGACATCAATCATTCCCACTGGCCCTGAAAATTAAATAAGGTATGTCAGAATATCATTATAGCAATAGGGGTATTCTACCTCCCATCCACCGCCTCAAATCCTCCAGGATGATTTATCAATTGCCCCAAATATAGGTGGGACCACGAGCGCGCCCAACGTGACGATGCTCATAAACATGCCCACCTGACGACCCAGGTCATCAGTGGCACCTAGTGACATAATTGGATTGGCCATCAAAGGAACGTATGCGCCACTCGAGAATCTCTGAAATTACGTGATGAAGAGGTAATAATTCCAACACACAAGGCGCTTAACCATATAATGCAACTACAACTATGAATCCCGTTTGGCTGTTTGCAAATGACCATACATAGGTTAGAATCCCCGCAGCAGCCGTTAAGGGAATTATGACATTTACTAGATCCTGGATAGAAAAGTAAGATAATCACCGTATAGTGAAGAGTAGTAACACGAAGTCGTCCAACGAGTGAGCTTGCATTCGCTATATCACTGACCAAATTTGAGATTCCGAGTATAACGACAAAGATGAAACTAATAATTCTCATTTTTCACTGGAATCTACAAGATACAAAGGCATATTAGAGGAGTGAAAACATAAGGGAAGGATGACCAGCAAAGTTCCTCATATTGAGTTCTTCATCTGCTTCTCTAAGTATGTCTCTGTGCACCTCATATCTGGGACAATCTTTGATGATATGCTCTTGCATTTGGTATTATTTGGTATCTCTTTCCACATAGGCATCTAGTGGTTTCAGTAGGTACAAACTTGGTGTAATACTCACCTATAGGCACAGCAGAAGAGATAGAATCCATGGGAAAGTGTTGAGATAGGACTTGCACGGACCATCAGTATGTCATACTTACCTATCCATTTCCTCATCGGGCAATCCCTCAGCCATCACCGAATGTGGTGGCGATCAGTATCCACCATCAAACCTTATTTATTTTACCAGATATTCGTACGATAGGACATTGCTACCCTCAGTCGACCACATATAGTTGGAGTGACTGAGGGTGAGCAAATTTTTACTTACATCTTATTTACTTCCGACTAAATATCTCCTGTAGACTTCTGTATTTCTCTACAGGTAATAATAAACTCAGTCAACCACATATAGTTGGAGTGACTGAGGGCTTCTGTATTTCTCTACAGGTTATCGGCCCCGTCCGCACTCCCACTACGTTGAGCCATTGCTCCAAATAGCGACTCACTACAAAACCCACACACATCACACCCAGTTAGACACCTATGGTAGAAATGACCTCTGCAAACTCATCTAACCCACCAAACTTCCCCGAAGACACACACTTCGACAGCACAAACTACTTAACCTTTAAAAGCTGAGTCTTGATCGCAGCGAGGGCACGAGGTGCCCGCAGATATCTCGACGGCACTATTAAAAAGCCAACAATAACATTAGACACAAAGTCAGGGGAGGGAAAACCCACAGAATGGTCCTCAAAGTCCCCCTGATTAGAGGAATGGGAGGAACGGGATGCCTGGACACTCGGACTCATCATATACAATACCAAGAATCCAGTAGGACTAGGGATAAAGATGGATGGCACGGCAGCTGAAGCATGGAAAGCACTCACTGACAATTACAGAATATTCTCTGAGATTGCGGCCATGAATGCAGAGAAGTGACTACGCACTACTGAATTCGTGGATGGGATGGATTTCCTAAAACATGTCGAGGACTTGAGGGAAAAATGGAAATCAGCAACCGAAAAAGGAGCCAACATCGATGATAAGAATTTCCATACAATTCTTATTGCCTCCCTCCCAGAATCCTGGAATGCTGTAGTAGCTGGGGTGTACTCAAAGACCAAATCAAAGGAGGTTATTGCCGCACTCACTACCCACTGGGACCGACTTGTATCGCAACAGCAGAAAGCAGGGGTATCAGCGATGGCCCTGCAGGCACAGACCAAACCTAAATTGGTATGTGTTAATCTGAACTGCAAGTGCACTGGACATGCAATTGAGAACTGCTACTGGAAGGGAGGAGGAAAAGAAGGACAATTTCCCCCAAACTTCAGGAACAGAGGGAAGATGACGAAGACCCCCTCTACTGAGACATTGACTCCAACCCCCACAGCAAATATAGCAGTCTCGGATACACAACTGGCACAAACACCCCCTCATATCACCTATGCCCTATCTGCAATAATCCAAAGCGAGAAGAATGCATCTGGAAAAACTGAACAGACAGGCACTTACAGAGCACAGAATACTAGCATCCCAACATATGCAGACTCTGGAGCGACAGATCACTTCTTCGTCAACAAATCAGAATTCTCTGACTACGAGGAATTATTAAAACCCATTGAAGGACATGCTGCACCAAAGGGTGCTTTGTTCTGAGTAGTAGGGAGAGGGACAGTCAAACATATGTGCCAGACTGCACACGGATCATCAGAACTAGTCTTTAAAAATGCATTGCATGCACCGGATCTTGCCTCAAACCTAATCTCAATTAATAGATTTGACAAAGCCGGGTTCAGGGTGATATTTGGCGGCGGTCAGGTTTGCTTCCAGGACCCAAATGGGAGGGAAGTGTTATGTGGCACAGGCACTGGAGGAATGTACTTACTAAGCCCATTCGGACAAGTGGCTGGCCCTACAGTGATGACGGCAAAATCTTTGACAAAACCAACCACTCTCAAGGTTTGGCATAGGCAATTTGGACATGCAAGCATCAAAGCTATCAGGGAAGCACTAGCAAAGAACCTGGTTGATGGCCTAGACATAAAAGGAGACCTGACAGTACCTGGCATCTGCGAGGATTGCATGTATGGCAAACACGCATCTTGGCCATATGACGCAGAGGTCGAACCAGAAAGTTCCCCAAATAATAGGGTACACATTGACTTATGGGGACCCACTAGCATCCAATCACTGGGGGGGGCAACCTACATGATGGTAGTGGTAGATGGGGGGTCGTCCCACATGACAGTTTATTTTCTTACCCGAAAAGATGCAACTACGACTCTCACAGCTTTCACGTCATATCATGTTGAATCAGAACATCAGACAGGGAAGAAACTGAAAGAAGTCAGGGTCGATGCTGGAAGAGAGTGGGTAAATGAACTCTGGACCACATACCCAGCCCAACACGGAATCATTCTCCAGGTCACCACCCCCTATGCACATGCACAAAATGGGCTGGTTGAAAGAGCAAATCAAACCATCCTTGAGGGAGTTTGCTGTATGCTCACGGAGAGTGGCCTGCCAAAAGAGTTGTGGGTGGAGGTGGCCGCAGCACAGATTTACACACAAAATTTACTTCCCATGTCACGCCATCCAGGGATCATCCCAAAGGAAGCATGAACCGGTAGACGGCAATGAGTAGATCACCTGAGACCATGGGGGTGTCTGGCATGGGCAAAAGTCCCTGAGGAACTGATCAGGTCAAAACTAGACTCTCGCTCAGTGAAGACTTGTCTGGTGGGTTACGCTAATAGCAGTTACTGCTTGTATGATCAAGGGGTGAGAACAATCGTGACTTCATGGGATGTAATCTTTGAGGAGGGAAAAGGTCACAGGGCACTCACCATACTCGATGACATCGAAGAGCCACAGCATGCACAGACACCTATACAATCGGACTCAGGACCAGGCCTGCTCCCAACTCGCCAACCAGTAGCGCCGAGAATCAGACCTGACAGCAGCCTACCCCATTCGCACCCAGATCTCACCCCTGGTGATGACCCTGGACAGGCACCCACCCCCACTGCACCATCCACACGCCCACTTGCTCCAACCAACCAACCAGTACGATGATCATCTAGAATCAGCAAACTGACCCCAGCCTTAGTGGCAGCTCGAGAAACGTTGCAAAGGGAAAAACACGCACGAGAAGATGGGGAGGATTGGGCAAACAATGAGAGCATCCCAGTGGCACTTACAGCTGAGGGACCTTATGCATATCTGATGAGCATGAGTAGCCATGAGCAGGGCGACGATATGGACGTACCAAAGACCTACTCGGAAGCGATGAGAAGGCCGGATTTATGGCAGCCAGCTATGAGCGAGGAACTCCAGATGATGACTGATCGGGGAGTGTTCGAGCTCATGGACGAGAGCATGGTCCCAAGCGACAAGAACATAGTAGGTTGCCAGTGGGTCTACGCTAACAAATTCAACGCTGAAGGGGAGGTGATTCGTCAGAAGGCTAGGCTGGTGGCGAAGGGATACTCCCAGGTTGCGGGAGAAGACTTCGGTGAAACGTATGCAGCAGTCGTCCGTTTGGAATCTCTCCGGATGTTGGCAGTGGTGGTGGCCCAGACAGGCCTAGAGATATGGCAGGTTGATTTCGTTTCAGCCTACTTAAATAGCATCCCTGAACACGAGGTGTACATGAAGCTCCCACCTGGCTTTTCGGGAGGGGAGGGGAAGCTGGCTAGGCTCCGAAAAACCATATATGGACTTATGCAAGGTGGTTTTGACTGGTACTGGACACTAGATGGTGCATACAAAGATTTAGGATACAGCAGATCGAGGGCAGACCCATGTGTATGATCAAGGAAAGTAGGATCAGAGGTAACGATAATGAACACATTCAACGACGACATGTTCGGCCTATCCTCGACAAAGTGGGGAGCTCAAGAAGCAAAGAAGGAACTTGCAAAAGTCTACGAAGTCAAGGACCTAGCTATATCCCTATCGCAGAGAGCATATCTCACACGCGTCCTCGAGCGTTTTCAAATGACAAACTGTAACCCTCGACATACACCACTACCCACAGGTATAGTGCTCACAAACAAGATGGCGCCAAAGAACGAAGAGGAGCGCACCTTCATGAAAGACCGCCCCTACTGACAGCTCCTAGGCGCCCTGATGTGGGCCCAGGCCGCAACCAGACCTGACTTATCCTTTGCTGTAGCTCTCCTTGCATGCTTCCAGGCAAACCCTGGCCCCGCCCACTGGAAGGCTTTGCTCCATGTCCTAGCGTACATAAAGGGAACGCTGGACTACAAGATTGTATACTCCAAGGAACTGGGAGGGTCGATCAAGCCAACGGGCTATGTCGATTCAGACTATGGAGGCGATTTAGACACACGCCGCTCGACCACTGGATACGTATTTCTGATGGCGGGCGGCCCAGTCTCATGGAGTTCAAAACGTCAGCAAACAGTCGCACTGTCAACCACGGAGGCAGAATACATGGCTATGATGCAAGGATCACAGCAGGCGCTGTGGATGCACAATTTCCTTGCCGAAATTGATCTAGCGCAACCACGCCCAGCCTTACTCCATGTCGATATCAACTCATCAATTGCCTTGGCCCAGTCAACAAAAGGCCACGCCCGCGCAAAGCACATAGACATCCGACACCATTATATTCGCGAGCGTGTGTCTGAAGGCGACATCGAGATTATTCATATCCCTTCCTCCGAAAACATTGCAGACATATGTACCAAGCCACTCACGCGCGCAGCACACGACTACCTCGTTGGGTCGATGGGCTTAAAGAACCAGGACGGTCGTACAAGTCAGGGGGAGTGTTGAGATAGGACTTGCACGGACCATCAGTATGTCATACTTACCTATCCATTTCCTCATCGGGCAATCCCTCAGCCATCACCGAATGTGGTGGCGATCAGTATCCACCATCAAACCTTATTTATTTTACCAGATATTCGTACGATAGGACATTGCTACCCTCAGTCGACCACATATAGTTGGAGTGACTGAGGGTGAGCAAATTTTTACTTACATCTTATTTACTTCCGACTAAATATCTCCTGTAGACTTCTGTATTTCTCTACAGGTAATAATAAACTCAGTCAACCACATATAGTTGGAGTGACTGAGGACTTCTGTATTTCTCTACAGAAAGTTCTTGAGAAAATCAGGTGCCTTCACAAAGATGGGTGAACCAAGGTCAGAAGAAACCCTGAAAACAATGGTGGAAGACAACAAAGAAATGGGGGCAGAAGAGAGGTACTGGCAGAGACTGGAAGAGAGAGGAGGAAGATGGGTACATAGGGAGGACAGAGGAGGACATGGAGAATGGAGAGAAGAGCAAGGACAAGGAAGAGTAGTAGACGGAAATGTCTGGGAGGAAACACCATAACATGACACAAAGCAGTAGGGTACAATTACAGGTACGCACAACAGACATAGGACCAGCACACACGCAACACCTAGCAGGCGCAAAGGGGACCACGGACCCAATCAGTCCTTATTCATCTCTTTATCTCATTCTATTGTTCTCCATTCTTACCCCATCCAATTCTCAATTGCCGGCTATTACACTACCTATCCAAGCTAACGAACATACCACCAGGAAAGGCCCGGATTGACGCTTACGTACTATTCATACTTTCGAACTACAACTATACTTAGCTGCACAGTTACAGCTCGCCCCCCAGCCCGTTCTGTGGCTTGCTGGCATAAAACAGAGATCCATCCATCCATCCATCCAACAGCCTGATCTGACCTACTTAATGCAGTTTCTAACCTGATAAGGCATCGACAGAACCTAAAAGCAAGGTTCTTGGGTCAACCTTCCGGAGTCGTCGTATAGGCGCAGCCACTTTCCCACGTCCGTCGTCCCATGAATATATAGAGATTATTACGAGCAACACTTTGTGCAATTATCATTGTAGATCACGAGTCTCTAGGTCGATGAATCCCTCGGTGCACATAGCCACTGTGGAAAGCTTTTGAGTGGCATTCCCAAAATTTTACCCAACATCTCTGAACGGCATCGGGGATATTTTTCATCAGTTCCTGGATCGGCATGTATGACATTTTCAAAGCAGTACTGTACTTACTCCTTCTTTGTCATTTTGTTCCATGATCGGGAACTTCTCTGAATAGTATGACCAGATGAGATGTATAAAAAGCTGGACAGCTGCCTACCGAAACAGCTCAGACATGGGCATATTGCTCTCACCCATATATCTCCTCTTGACCGCCTCAGTTATATTTCTTTTCAGAAAATGGCTGTCTTCCTCACGGCCCCCTTACCCACCTGGCCCTAAGCCGAGCCTGATATCAGGGAATGCTGGAGAGTTACCAACAGTTCTTCCTTGGTTGAAATACGCAGAGTGGGCTAAAGAATACGGTGATTACTGTTCCAGATCATTTGTTCACTGTACTAATTGAACTCCTTCAGGAGACATTGTTCATGTCAGGGCATACAACCAACACATAGTCATCCTCAATAAATTGCAAGATGCAAACGCTTTGTTTGAGAAGCGATCCAGTATCTATTCTGATCGGTCTGAGGTTACGATGATATCTTTGTGAGTCTTTTCTGCTTGACCTCTGTGGAAATCTGAGCGATGATTACACAATCTTAGAATGGGAATGGATTTCTCTTCCGCGTTCCTGAGATACGGAGATACATGGCGTCGCCATAGGCGTATCTTCCAACAGGCATTCAACAAGCAAGAAATCAAAACCGTACATGAACCTGTACATGTTTTCAAGGTTCACGAACTTCTCTACAAGTTACTCGTGGCGCCTGATGACTTTCTAGCGCACTTCAGAACGTGCGTCATCTTAATCTTGAGTCTTGAACCATTTTTATAGAGTTATTCAGCACTGCGGGAGCAGTTGTAATGGCTACAGTGTACGATAAGAACATGTCAGAGTCTAATCTCGAAAAATTTGTCATATTATCCGAGCGAACTGTTAATATGCTCTCCGCAAGTTTTTTCCCTGGTGCCACGGTAGTTAATGCTTTACCCTTCCTCCGCCATATTCCAACATGGTTTCCCGGTGCCCAATTCCATCATTTTGCAGCGGAGTGCCGCGCATACGCAAGCGAGATGGTAGAAGTTCCGTTCAAATACGTCAAAGATAAAATGGTGAGTGTTCGTTCATTCAACATTTCTAGCAACTGTGCTGATCCAGATGAAAAGGCCACCGGGATCGAATCATCTAGTTTGACGGAACGGTTACTAAAGCAGAACGATGTTCTCGGTACGATGGCACTAACAGAAGCAGATATCAAGTCGACCATGGCGACTGCTTTCTTAGGTATGATCCAGAATAATGCTATATTAATCTTCAAAAACCAATGTTAAACAGGTGGCGCAGATACAGTTTTGTAAATTAATAATATGTGTAGCGAAGCCATTGACTTGAATTCACAGACTGTATCCGTAGCTGGAACATTCATTTACGCAATGCTCGTCAATCCTGAAGCTCAGAGAAAGGCTCAAGACGAGATTGACGCCGTCATAGGCCGGAAACGATTACCAGACTTCAGTGATCGCCCCAACTTGCCGTATGTCGAGGCCGTCTATCGAGAGATTATGAGATGGCGCCCAGTTGCTCCCCTAGGTCTTGTTCATTCTACGTCTATGGATGATGTTTACAATGGATATCTCATCCCGAAGGGTAAATTTCCCTCTTGTGCTATGCAATTATTTCTTCTACTAATTCTAACACAGGAACTTTGGTCATGCCCAATATATGGTGCGTATCGGGTCAATTATCCCGCGCTTTACTAAAAATGTACTATGTCCCTTGCAGGTCGATGACACATGACGAGTCACGGTACCGTGAACCCGATTTGTTCAAACCGGAGAGGTTCTTTGACGAGAATGGACATCTAAACACTGACGATGACATCATTGCTTTTGGGTTTGGCAGACGGTATGTCGCAATCACTTCAGCACTGTACTGTCACCTAAAGCTAACCGGATGATGCACAAGGATTTGCCCAGGCCGTCATATGGCTAGTTCAATGGTGAAACCTTCGCGCAACAGAATGTTCCAGTGCAACGTTAAAATTCTAGTTTTCCTAGGTCTGGCTTCTTATTTCATCGATCATGGCTACCTTCAACATCAGGAAGGCGCGAGATGAACAGGGGAATGAGATTGACGTTGATGACTCATATACCAGTGGGCTCGTAAGGTATAGCATCAATTGATCCTTCAGATAAGCTTGATCATATCCGCTTTTCAGCCATAAGACTCCCCATTCTTGCTCCATAACGCCTCGTTCGGGAGAGACTCCAAAGTTGATCATCGAAGCTAACACTGAAGCTTCGCTATGCTATGTTGAATCGGCCTCCGCCAATTGTTGAATCGTTGTTTTGCGTTGGTCTGACCTCCGTGTCTCCACATCGTTATGAATACCTTTGTTGACAACAGTCTACTTTCCACCCATATTCGTATCTATATATTTGAAATCGATCTAAGTATACATAGTTCTCAGAATCCATGCGTATCAATCATTTGTACATGATATCGGAGTGCCTTTGAACCAGAGAAAGAGTTTAAAGAATATAAAGCAAGCGACGACTCGAAGAATCGGGTCTTGGTCGGGTCAACTATCCACAAATTGATTATACCAGACTTTGAGCCTCAGCTTGAGTAGGAATGACTGGGACAAACTGGATAGCTCATTCGCGAGCATTAAGCTAAGCGGTGTGCATACACGTAGTAGTCCACTGGGTGACTATAAGAGGCTCCAGTGTCTCATCCAGGGAATCAAATGCTATCATGGCAAACAGGATCGCCACTCAGTTCAGCCAGTCATCCTTCCCATCCTCACGTCCATCCTGCACCAACTCAAACCTGACACAGTCCCCGGCCACCTATCTGTCTATGCAGCTGCATGCCTCGCATACTTGGGCCTCTTATGCAGTGGGGAATTCACAATTGGGAGAGGGGGTAAGTTCAATGCCAGCCTTGACCTTTCCCGTTGTTCAGTCAAATTCCTCCCCAGTTTTGACTCCCCTACACACATTCAGCTCACCTTGCCTGCCTCCAAGATCGATCCATTTAGGAAAGGGATCACCATCACAGTTGCCGCCGCACCTGGACGCTGCACCTGCCCCGTTGCGGCCCTCAAAGCGCTGTTCACGAAGCTACCCAGGGGGGACAATACACCTCTCTTTGAGCAACCAGATGGTAATGCACTGTCCTACACCTTTTTCGTCAATCCGCGAAGCCCTGTCACTCGCAGGCATCAACTCTGAGCCCTATGCCGGCCACAGTTTTAGGCAGGGGGTGGCTTTAGCAGCAGCAGCAGCAGCAGCGGGGTATTACGACTACGAAATCCAGATGCTGGGCAGGTGGCGCAGCGACTCCTACAAACTGTACGTTGAAACAGTCCTCTCCACATCCTCCACTTATCATCTCTCTTACATGTGGCCCACTCTCAGCCAGCCCTTTTCAAACCCCCGGCTCTATGGGACTACACAGTTTTGGCTTAAGTTTCAGCCACTCTCTCCCTGAGGATGGATATCCAAGGCTCAAGAACTCATCAGGAATCAAGAAATAACATTTCTTCCCATAATGCTTGCCCAAAACCCTTAAGTCAACATCTTCTCATTTCACTCTTGCTTACTTCCTCTTGTCTCACAATAATAATGCCTTGAATTCATGGATCAGGCAAGATGTGATGGGGGTTGCCTGGGGTTAACTCAAGGCACAGATCAACTGCCTCTTCACTCTGTCACACTGGCCCTGGCTCATTGTCCCCTTAATCCTTTGTCTACTCTACATATATACCTGCAAGCATTGTGTCAGTGACCTTGTCATCTCACACTGTGCTTGCAAGTAAGTACTTATTCTAGGTTGTAGTTGTAAGGGTGACCTCTGGGGTGGCAGATCTGAGTCATGCAACTAGCAGAGGGGAATCTAAAGTATATTAGCAAGTAGACAAAGATACAAGCAGTAACTAATCACTTAGCAGAGAGGAATCCAAAGAGAACAAGTCTAAGGATCCCTACTGCTTGGTGCAGTGCATCAGCAAGTGGCAGAGGCATAGGAGCAACTGTACAGAAGGCTGGAGCTAGCCCTAACTCTAGAAAGATGATTGGTGAGGTAATACAGAAAGTTCTGTAGGTCTCCAGAGATCTCTGGGGTTCTGGAACAAGCCCTGGAGACATTGAACAAGCTGTGGAGATGCTAGAACAAATTGTGGAGGTTGGAAACAGAAGTCCCCTGACATCACCCCCCTCTAGCATGCAGCATCTCAACCTGTGGGGTAGAAAAGGTCCCTGATTGCTCCGTCCACTGGTGAAATAGTATAGATTCTTTGTATAGCATGCAGAGCATCTGGGTGCTTCCTGTGGAACTCTTTGATGAGCTCTGGGGCATGTATGTTCTCCTGTAGTTCCCAGGAGATGTCCTTATTTTCTATAGCCCTTCCACTTCACCTTATATTGTAGTTGCTGGAATAAATGACTATCCAGGATTTCTTCCACCTTGTACTCCTTGTTAATGTCAACCACCACTGGAGGTGGTGGGGGTGGTGGACATCATCCCAGAATAGGATCCCTTGGGGCTAGAGTCAATTTGACCATGTTGAACACCTGATGAAGCTAGCACATCTATGTAAGGAGCTGGAGTCTGTAGGCTAGCGGCCCTACCTGTTGTTTCACTGTGAAAGGTCCCAGTTGGCAGTGCAACAGCTTTTTTGAAGATCAGGTGGTTGTAATATCAGAGTCATCTAGGTAGACTCAATCCCTGGGCTGGTATTTGTGCTCTGGGGTCCTCCCATAGTTATAGTATTGCACTATGTCATCCTTTGCCTTTGCCAGAGCTGCTCAGGCCTCCTCCTGTGACTTCTTCATATAGTCCACAAACTTGTTTACTGCTTCATATTCCAAGAGCTGGGCCCAGGGTTTGAAGCCCATGCATGGGTGCTGTCCAGTGTCAAGGAAGAATGGGGAAAATTGTGTGGAAGCATGAACATGGTTGTTGTATTGGAACTCAGCATCAGGGAGGAGTTGTCCCAGTTGTTCTGATGCTCATTGCAGAAGAGGCAGAGGTACTGCTCCAACTCCTGCTTTATGCATTTGGTCTGGCCATTGAACTGCAGGTGGTAGGCAGTGGAGGTGTGAAGCTTCATGCCAAGTAGTTGGTAGAGCTCCCTAGTGAAGTCTGCTATGAATTGCAGCCTCTGGTCAGAGACATAGGCATTGAAGAGGCCATGGAGCTTCCAGATGTTCCTCCAGTACAGGTTTGTGGCACCTATGGCAGAGCAAGTGGTGTAAGTCAGAATGAAGTGCACTTGCTTACTATACAGATCCACCACCACCATGATTGTGTCATAACCATGGGCATTGGGGAGCTCTACAATGAAGTTCACAAAGGCAATGCTCCATTGCTCCACAGGCATGGGCAACAGGTGTAGCTGTCCAGAGGGGAGGCAGTGCTGGGGTTTGGTCCAGAGAAAGAGATTGCATGTACTAGTGTAGGACCCAATATACTAAGACATCTGGGGCCACCAGTAATTCTGCAATACCAGCTCCAAAATGTTTTCCATTGTCCAGAGTGCCCAGTAATGCAGGAGTTATTGTGTTGCTCTACAATCCTCTGGCAGAGCCCCGGAACATTGGGCACATAGATACAATCCCAGAAGGTTAAGATCCCATCCCAAAAGACCCATTTGTCCATGTGAACCAATTTGGTGCCCATGGTACATCCTGAATTTAGTGCCTGAGCTGCCTGAGCAGTGAGTTCTTCCTGCTGACTGTCCTAGTTGCCCTGCCAGATTTCTCAGAGGATGTCTACTTCTGCTCCCTTGACAGCTAGACCTTCCATGGCTTGGATTGCAAACAGTTTAGACTGGAGGAGCATGATATTGCTATTGTCCTCTCCCCCAGTGCCATGGTCCACTCTCCAGGACAGGGCATTCAGCTTCCCTATACTCCAGTGATAAGACCCACTTGTCACTGAGCACCATTTGTGGCCTTTCAGACTGAACAGCAGCTGACTATTTCAACATTGCACAAGCCATGACACACAGCACATGAGGCCTAGCCCCAAAGTCTGGAATGATGTAGCCTTTGCATGGGATTTTAGTGACCACAAGACTTATTGATCATGGGCAAATATTACATGGAGTCTGGACCTTGGGTCTAGAACAACAAGGCCAAGATCTTTCTTAGCAAAGATCACTAGTGACTTCCTTGGCAACAACATGGCTGTTCCCCCATATATGGATATATCAACAGTTGTGTGATTTCTTACTTATCATTTTTTCTTGTCAAGCTTACAAACATACTTGAATGGTGTCTACACTTCAGGTATTGACATTTGGACTTGCTCTTTTTGAGATTTACTGTTTTTACATGTTGCATTGACTTTGCTTATTTTTTTCACTTGGTTACAGATTGACACCATGTGTATATTATAAACACTTTAGCAGACACCATTGCTAGTGGCAACTATTTGTTTCTTTTCCTATATTATTGTCACGACCCATTCCCTGGACCCCTGTACATTGCCCAACAAACCCCTGCCCCCCCAGAACCTCCCCCAATGCTTTGTCAAACTTCCCCAGCACTCTGCACCTACTCTGGCTGACTCCGACACATTTTCAGCTAACTCCAATGGCCCCCTGGCCAACTCTGACATCTTTCCTGCAGCTGCTGGTGCTTCCCCTGGACTTTCTGAGCCCCTGGAACCACTCCCCTGCCATGTCTGACCCCATTACACATCATTGACTTGACACCCTGGCTCCCCTGACTTACCCTGGAGTATCACAACAACCCTGGAATGGACCGCGTCAACAATTGATCCCATCAACATATCAATGCAGCCCACCCTCTGGTTGTAACTGACACCCGTCAACTCCATCAAGCTCTGCCAAACCCCACCACCACAGCCAATGTTCCCAGAGCTCTTCAGTAGTCAGTATATAAGACATAGAGTAGCTCCTCATACTCTAGTCTTGAGATTACCTACCTGCCTTACCTGATGTGTTTCTGATTGTTCTTCTTGTGTTTTGTGTTCCGTATCTCATTTTCCTTATTCTCAGTCTCCTGGTCTTATCTTGTCTCTATTCCATTATCTTTTTGTTATTGTTCCGTGTCTCTGCCTGAATCTATTCTCATTCTCATCTCATCTTCATCTCATTTCATTCAACTCTGTCTCATCTTGTTTGATTCTGTCTATCATGTTTAAGTCCTCTTGACCATAATGTCCTCACGAACTCCGCAGTTATGATTACAAACCTCCAACACTCTTTTACCAACTCCAGACCCCACTATACAGTTGGCTCCAAACCCCATCAATCCCTGTTGATCCCCTGTCAGAACTCCAGCTCCACTCCTGTCATCCACATAGCCTCTGCCTCCTCCGCACCTGCAATGCTCACACATGGACTTATGCCTGAACCCCACCAAGCCCATCTCCCATCCCCACAACTCATCCTCTACTCCTCCGGACCTCCCTGGACTTGCTCAGACCAATCTCCACTAACTATCCTCACAAGTCCCCAATGTTTGGAACACCTCCGAGTGCCCAGTTGTCAGTGCAGGGAATCATGTCTGCCTAGTAAGGACTCGCCCAGTGTAGCTGAGCCCCTGTGGTCAGTGGAACCTGACAATTATACCTTCAAACAGTATAAATACTGCCTGTACATAGACACCCCAGAGAATTGTATCACCCTATTGAATCATACTCTCTCTACCTCTAAGCTTACCAGCTTGAGATTTCACTTTGTCTCTATTGCTCACTTTCTCTCTCTCTCTCTCCCTTTTGACAATGACTTAGCAACAAGTCTTGCTGACCTCATCTTCAACTTTGTGTGTAACCAACTGTGGGTGTCCTTTGCATATATTTTGATTTAGCAATGCTAGCAACTATGGCTAGCAATTAGTTTGAATTTGTCCTTTGTTTCAATGTATTTATTGCCACTCCCTGTTTCTTTCCCATCTTCCCTCTTTGACTGCCTAAGTTCACTCTGCTTTAGCAATGTTTTCACCATCACTTGTTTCCCTTTCTCCCATTAGCAACCCTTTGTTACCATCTAGCAACTCAGGCTAGTGATAGCAACTCTTTTCCTTTTGCACCTCATACCCACATTTGCTCTCACTTTCTGGGACAGTTACTGACTTGCCCTCTACTATTAACTTTCTACTGCCAGCTATCCTATCCAGTGACTAGTGTTAGGTCCTCCTTTCAGGTTTTCTGCATAGCACTAGGCAGCATAGGAGCACATCATTTTGGAGCCCACTGTGAGGGTATTTGAAGATAACCATTCTGCCAGAAACTAGAGCTCAAGCAAAACATTGCTTGCAAATTTTTAGCAAGCTACCCCAATCTTCTTTATTGACCCCTCAGCACTCTCCACCAGCAACTTGGCCTCAACCCCTTGCCAACAAACTCAGAACCACTAAGAACCTTTGTGACATTAGTGAAATCTTTGCTGACTTCCCAGGTGCCTTTATCAAAAGCTTTCTTGATGCACCTCTTTTACCTCTAACTCCTACCAACTCTATCTTCTTTCCAGAAGCCCATTCTATCCCAGCATTGCCAACTATTCCCCTTCCACCACTAATACCAACAATTGCTACTATGAACAATGACCCTGCCACTTGGCATGCTAGAATGCCACTGTGCAATGATGAAACTGCACCTAAGTGGGATGAAAGTCACCCCAGGGAACTCCCCTAGTACTTCAAGGAACTTGAATACTTTTTCTTTGACTGAGGCATTGCAGACAACACTCAGAAGAAGGAATATGCAGCAAAATATGTCTCTTATGACACAACAGAAACTTGGCTTGGCTTATCAGAATTTGGTGAAAACATTAATATTGGCAACAATGCACCTCAACCTTACATGTACCTGGAATGGAAGGCAGCAGTACTCAGGCTGTACCCTGGCACTGATGCTAGCACTTGTTACAATCTTGGCAACCTTGAATGGCTTGTTAACTAGACCTTTAACAGCAGCTTAGCAATGTTGGGCAGGTTTTCAGACTACTATCAGAATTTTCAACATATTGCTAGATGGTTACTTGCTAACAGCAAGCTTTACCACAACAAGGAACATTGCTTATTCCAACAAGGCATTCCCATGTTGCTATGGTCTAAGATCATTTGCAGGCTCAAAATCACTCTTCCTAACTATCATCCTGAAGATCCCTATGATGTTGATCAAGTCTTTGAGGGTGCTAAATGGGTAATTAAGGGGCACATACACCTCCACAACCAAGACCAGCAATGGCACCAACAGTATCTCTTTGTTGTCACCAATCATTAATGCACCAGTTTCACCATTGCCTATGCCTAAATGAGAAACCCTTGAGTTAGTAACAATCACAGTGATTATCAGCACCTTGGAACAATTGGAAGCCCTGTTAACCAGAAATAATGCTCAGCCCCACCAACAGTTTGCCAACAGCACTTGCCACTTCTGTGGCAAAACAGGTGACACTATGGTCCATAGCACATATATCAAAATGGAACATATGATTCAACAGGGCAAGATCTGTTGCAATTCTGAAGAAAAAAATTATATTACCATCTGGTGCTATGATTCCCAACTATTTTAGCAAGCAGCTTTACATGGAACACATCAAGGAATGGCACAGGCTTAATCCAGGACAAATTGTTACTGGCAGACTTTCTTCCAATGCTAACCCAGACCCAGAACAAGCAGCAATGCAGCAGTTGCTAATTCACAAGGTAATGCAATAGGACATCACTATGGGCTGAGTGCTAAGCAAGGAAGAATGGATTGAGGCTTTGGAACATGAACTGTTTGCACTCAGGCAACATGGAAAAAAGTTTGATGGTGTGCAAGTTCTCTGCACCACATATCAACCAGCAAATGATACCTCCAGAATGACATTGACTAGTGACACTCCAGCAACTTCATTCCCTTCCGATTCTACTCCAGCTCCTGCTGCTAAGCCTGTAGACAAAGGCAAAGCACCTGAACAGTCTGTCACTAAGAAACCAGTTGCTCAGCCTCCAGTCCACCCTTTTTCTGGCATCCTTAGTTGCTACACCCCTCCCACTAATAGGAATTTTGCTGCTCCCAATAGATCTAATGATGGCACATATCAAACTATGTTACCCATCTATGACATCAAACAGTCTAAAGCAGTTTTTGAATAGGTTTTAAGCACCAAGGTCATAGTTTCAGTTGGCAAATTTTGCTCGGTATCATAGGACATCAGGAATCAATTCAGGACAGCCATTATGCCTAAGCAACTTGTAGGAGCTAGCATTAACACAGTACAAGACTCTAGCAACATTTTCAAAGATATTTTGCTGATGTTTGCTATTGAAGAACCCCAATTTTTGCTAGGATTTAACATTGCAACTGCTAATAGACTTACATTTAATAAGGCCCCACTTGCATCTGTTGACCCCATTGAAGCTTATATTGATGTGTTGCCCTTTGGAGAAGAGCCCATGGTGCTCACTGTTGCTAAGGATTCACAGTCACTTTGTTCTGTGATGATGCTGATTGATAACAAAGAAGAAGTAGAATGCATCACCAACAGTGGCTCCCAGATAATTTTGATGTCTGCCAAAATTACTAGCAACCTTGGACTATCTTACAACCCCAACATTGTTTTGAACATGTAGAGCACTAATAGCACTATAGATCAATCACTAGGACTTGCCTGCAATGTACCTTGTACTATAGGCAATATAATGCTTTATTTGCAGATTCATATTTTATAGTCCCCTACTTATGATATTCTCCTTGGACACCCATTTGATGTTTTAACTCAAAGTGTGGTCAATATGCTTAGCAATGTCAAGACCACCATCACTATCACTGACTCCAACACTAGCATGTGGCACACTATCCCAACTTTTCTACATGGTAAATCCAAGAGAAACAATTGCTAAAATGTTTGCTTTGAAACAGAAGCACCCCACTGCTTTCATTGCTGAAAACATTAACAATGATGATAGCAACATAGCAGTCATTATCAGCTATGACCATTCCACTGGTCTAGTGACTTGTATAGCTTCTTGTGATTTGGACAAAGACATTGTACTTACCAATTCTAACACTCAGACAAACCCTGCCCTAGCTTACCTTTACACTACAGCTAGCAACCTATCTGATGTTTCCCTTCCACCTTGTTCTTATCTTGCTTCTACTGATACTTCTAACCCTTTGATTCTTGAACAGACTTTACCCATTGATACCAGCAATATAGACACTACCCCTACTTACATCAACATTCCTTTCCCTGATCAGTTTGTTGCTAACAAATCTATTAAGTGAAAAGGTGTTCAGGTAAAGAAGAAGTACAAACCTGTAGCCATGAAAACCAAACCAGTTGCTGGCCACATTAGCAAAGACTTTCAAATCAAGTGACACATTATTGGCAACCCACTAGCAACAATGCCACTACTTGACCCCAACCCACCACCATTTGTACTGACACAGCAATGCACTAGCAAACAACAAGCAAAACTTGTTAAAGACCACAACATAGGCTTTCTGACTAGTGACAAAATCAACATTCTTGTCAACATGGTCACCAAACAAGAAAAAGCTTTTGCTTGGGAGGACTCTGAACAAGAAAGTTTGCACCCTGACTTCTTTCTGCCAGTATGCATACCAACAATTCCACACATACCCTGGGTTCAGCACAATTACCCAGGCCTGGAAAAGGAAGTATGTGAAATCATTTGCAACAAGATCAAGGCTGGCATCTATGAGCCTTCCAACTCTGCTTATTGCTTGTAATGGTTTTATGTTCTCAAGAAGAATGGTAAGCTCAGGATTGTACACAGTTTAGAGCTGTTAAACCATGTCACTATTTGCCACTCTGTAGTTCTGCCATTTCCAGACCATGTTGCTGAATCTTTTGCTGGACACATTTGTGGTGCCACTCTCAACCTCTACATTGGCTATGACAAGCAACTGATTGACTCAGCTTCATGTGACTTAACAATGTTCCAGACTCCTTTTGGTGCTATTCACTTAGTGACCTTGCCAGTGGGTTGGACCAACTCTGTGCCAATATTCCATGAGAACATTACTTTTATATTGCAGCCAGAGATCCCCCACAACATACTCAGTTTTATTGACAATATTGGCACTCAAGGACCCAAGGATTGGAATATCATTAATGGTCAACCCGCTGAGCATCCCACTAACCCAAACATTTGCCTAGCACTATGGGAGTTCTTTGAACTTCTCAATAGGATTCTCCAATGAATGAAGTATTGCAGTGGCACCTTCTCAGGTCACAAGCTCATTTTATGTGCTCCAACCTTCAAGATTCTTGGTTATGTTTGCACACCTAGCAGTTAAATTCCAGATGAGAGTTGCTTAGCCCTACTTGAGTGCTGGAGTCCTTGCAAGTTGCTATCAGAAGTTCAAGCCTTCCTGGGTACAGTTAGAGTTCTTAGGATTTTCATCAAGAATTTTGCACAACTTAATGAAACTCACTCATGTTGGCATTCCTTTTGAATTTGGCCCAGACCAGATCAATGCTCAACAAGACCTTGTTAAAGCTTTACAAGACACTAAGCCCTTAGTTCCTATCAACTATGAATCATCTGACTCCATCATCTTAGCAGTTGACATGTCATATATTGCTGTTGGTTACTACCTTTGCTAGTGCACTAGCAACAACTACAAAGAACATTGCTACAACTACTTTGGGTTGATTATGCTTAATGACAGAGAGGCTAGATTCAGTCAGCCCAAATTGGGACTCTATGGACTTTATTGAGTGCTTCAAGCCTTGTGAATGTATCTCATTGGCATTAAGAACCTCATCATTGAAGTAGACACTCATTACATCAAGGGAATGTTACAGAACCCCAACATCCAGCCTTCTGCTAGCATGAACTGCTGGATCATGGCAATATTGATGTTCCATTTTGAGCTAGTTTACATCAAAGGAACTCTCAATGGCTCTGATAGTCTTTCACAATGCCCGCTTCAGCCTAGCAACTCCCTTCCCAACAATAGCAACAACTCTGCCTATAAGGACTGGATTGATCACTTGCATGGCTTCATTCACCAAGTCCAACTGCCATTGCCACTCCTTTGCCAAGTCTCTTCAGCCTCATGTCAATTACCACCTCTTGCTAAGTTCCAGCCTCCTCAGCCCTGACAACTTTTGTTAGCAACAATAATGATGCCCCACAACTAGCAAATAGCAATGATATTCAGCCTCTCCAAGATGATGGCACCACTACTTACAGTGATGTACCCCACAGTGCTAAAGTGATTGCTAGCAACACTTGCATGCTTCTAGTTGAGAGATGGCTTAACAATTTTGTCAGACCTGAAGGCCTTAGTGATAACAAATATGCCACCTTCATTTGCTATGCCTCAATGTTCTTTATCACTGGCAGCAAACTTTGGCAAAGAAGCAGAGATGGCACTCACAAGCTCTTTGTTCCTACTAACAATCACTTATGAGTCTTGAAAGCCATGCATGATGACTTGGGGCATAGAGGATTTTTTGCTACTCACTCAGCTCTCTTAGAACAGTTTTGGTGGCCTCAAGTTAGTGCTGATATAGTGTGGTATATTTGTACTTGCCACCTCTGCCAGGTCCATCAGACAACTAAAGTGCTGATCCTGCTGACTGTTGCTATGCCAGTGCCCTTGTTCAGCAAGATATACATTAATACTATGTTCATGCCACCCTTCAATAAGTTCAAGTATATTATTCAAGGACATTGTTTGCTAACTCATTACCCCAAGTTCCACATGCTCACTAGGGAGAACACTGAAGCTATCACTAAGTAGTTATATGAAGATGTCATTTGTTGATGGGGAGCCCTTAGCAAAATCATTACCAACAATGGACCTCCAATCCTGAAAGCTGTCATATACTTAGCAAAGAAGTACAACTTGCATCACATTTGGATCTCAGATTACAACAAGGATGCTAATGGTATAGTTGAGCAACCTCATTTTGATGTTTGTTAAGCCCTCTTCATAGCAGTGGACAGTGATCAGTCTAGGTGGAGTACTGCTACTTACTCAGTCTTTTGGTCAGAACATATTACAGTTCACAAGCAAATGGGTTGTTCCCCTTACTATGCAATGACTGGTACCCACCCTCTACTACCTGCCAACATAGTTGAAGCAACATATTTGCAACCCCTGCCAAACTCATTCTTGTCAACAACGGACCTTATAGCCTGCTGAGCAATTGACCTTCAATGCCACCAAGAGGATCTCAACTGCCTTCATAAGAACATTCTTAGCACTTGCTGCTTAGCCACCATTCACTTTGAAGCAGAACATGCCACTATGATTTGTGACTACAATTTCCAAGTTTGCAATCTCATACTGATGAGGAACATTAGGATTGAAGTGACACATAACAAAAAGATGAAGCCTCAATACTTAGGCCCATTGGTGGTAATCTCATGTAATCATGGCAGCACTTACATACTTTGTGAACTAAATGGTTCAGTACTGCATTTCCCTGTAGCCACCTTTTGCCTGGTCCTGTATTTTGCTAGAGAACACATATTCATGCCTGGCAACACTTTTAACATTGACACCTCACACCTTCATGAACTAGAACAAACCAATCTTGTAGCTGATGATGATGGTGGCAATGACACCAGCAAAGAAGAGAACTAAAAATACTAAGCTCTAGCAATCTTTCTTGACTTTGCATCTTGTCTTACTATACCCTTTGTTAGTATTCAGAAAAACCATCAAAAATACCTTTCAAAAAAATATTAAGTCTTTTTGTTTTTGCTACTCTTTCCTCATGTTACTAATGTTTAAAAGCCTTTCATAGACATTCTACTTTACTACTCTTGCTTTTGATGATGCACTCTGCTGTTTGTCACTAGCACTTGGCATGCTTCTAGAGGTTATTCACCATGGTGATTTACTGAGCATTTTCCTCCATGGTCACCAGTGGCAACCAATAGGCACTAGTGCATATTGACTTGCTTGTCATGTTTTTTTTTGTTTTTGGTTCTTGATTTCTCTTATTGTTTTGGAAAGATTCAAAGTACTTTACATTTTGGGCCCCTTAAGGGGGCCAGTCTGCAATATACAAAACTATGAAGCCCCTTAAGGTGGCTAGTATATTGTCCTTGATATTACTGATAATAAAAATTTATATACAGGAGGAGCAGTTGCTAAGCATCAAGGTTGGCATTGTTGTCAGACACCTCCTTCATCTCCCCCTCCTCCCAGTCCACCTTGCTGATGTTGTTCTCTTGCTGCCAGGCCAAGAAGGCCTGACAGTTGCTCCTGTAACCTGCCACCACCACTAATAACCACTTGGCAACAGAGTACCTTGCTCTGGCCATCAATAACTCCTCCTGTGCCACCTCCAACTCCCTTTGAAACCTTCTCTCTACTCCAGCAGCCCTCTCATTAAAGTCCATTAGCAATGTTGGCAATGTTAACCATGTCAGCCAAGCCAGGTCTTTGCCCAGCCACTCCAGTTTGTCATCACCAAGCTGTTGCAGTAGAGTGCTGCTCCAGGTCCCCTAGCAAAACTGTTAGCAAAGGAAGCTTAGCAAATAATATCACTTACCCATCAGCAGACTCTTTCTGCATCCTGGACCTTGTCCTCATCTACCTCTATTGCCTCTGCCTCCACTTCTCCCTTACTCTCAACTTCCCCTCCACTAACCTCTGGCTCTACCTCAGCAATCATCACCAAGGGAGTCATCTCCCTCATCTCCACATCCTTGGTCTCCTTCTCCCCATTGTTGCTAGTGACTGTCTTCTGTTGCTTGGTCATAGCAACTGGCATCAAGCTTGATAGGTGTTTCTGTGCTAAAGGCACATTGCCATTGCTGTTGCTATCATTGTCTCCACTCTCCACCACCTCCTTGCTCTTCTCTTAGCACTTGCCCTTAGCAACCCTGCTGCCTCCAACCTTTGACCCATCCTGCAATGTTGGCAGGGGCAGGCTGGAATGCCTGACCTGAATGGGCTCACCCTGCTTTGCCAATTCCCTCTGCTGCTCCACAAACTGCTTTTGCCACTATCCTCTTGGCAAACTTTCTGCCAGTACTCTTTAAGAACTTTCCACTATGCAAGCAGCTCTTCCTTGTGCTATTGCAATGGTAGCGAGGCTTAGCCCCCATTGGGTACCAGCAGCCTTCTGAGTTGTTCTCTACCCAGCAGTTGTTGCACTAAGAGTTGTTAGCAAAAAGTGTAGCAAAAGGTGCCAGAAGACTTACTACTCCCTGTTGTTGCTTGAATGCTTGTCACTTCTCTAGCAACACAGTCAACTTCCCCTTTGCCTTCTCCAACACCACTCCAGCCCCCATCCTCATGTCCACTACAGTTGTGGCTTTTCACCAGCAAAGCAGACTCTTCAGGCACTGGTCTGTAAAATTGTCTTCAATTAGTTCCTTCAACAATGTTAGCAATCATCACTAAGAGTTAGTGACAGAATGATAACTTACCTTGAACTCTTCTTTCTCCTTCTCCCTAGCCTTGCCCTTCCCCTTCCCTTTGCTTTTTGGGGTTGTTGCTACTCTTGGCAACATTGCCAACTCCTTAGCAACACTGCCAACTGCCCTCTTGGGAGTCAAGGGCCCAGCCTCCCCAATGTCCCCTCAATTCATACTAACTTCACCCCCACAGCCCTCACTCTGCTCCATCCCCATTGCCACTGCTAATGCACATTGCAGGTGCTAGAAAAAGAACTGGTCATTTGGTGACAAGTCTTCAAAAAGCTGAAATTACCTTAGCAGAGTCACTAGCACTTACCATCATTCCAGTCATCAGATCTTCCATCAAAAACTTCAAAGACAGTGAAAGGGGACCCTAGCAAAAAATTGTTCATCTTGTTGCTAAGAGGAAGTTAAAAGAAGAACTTATGAAGTGCTTGTCAAATGGGCAGAGCCATTCCTCCTCCTTGTACTGCTGATACAACTGCCAATAATCTTTGTTGACAGTCACCAACTCAGCCCACTCCATTCCAGTACCTGCCATCTTGAACCAATGAAGCCACAATTGGATAATGGTGGTAACTGCTGCACAAGAGTTTGTCACTAGCAAAGCACAAGCAACTGACAGAATGCAGTTGGCCCAATCAAGAAAGGCCTGGGCCATGGCATGCTTTTTGAGTTGGAAGGTGAGCTTGGAAGACATAGCAATAAGATTACAATGTAAAGGAGATAAGAAGGAAAGTAGGAAGTGTTGATGAAGTTCAAGCAAAACCACTAGCAGCTTTTATTCTCACCAATTTAGGTGTACAGACCAAGTGATTGATCATGAGACTTTTGAGTTGACTGAGGACAGTCAAGAGCTCAGCATAGAGGAGGATGATAAGACCCACTTGTTACTGAGCACCATTTGTGGCCTTTCAGACTGAATGGCAGATGACTATTTCAATATGGCACAAGCCATAACACTCAGCACATGAGGCTTAGCTCCAAAGTCTGGAACAACATAGCCTTTGCATGGGATTTTAGTGACCACAAGACTTATTGATCACAGGCAGATATCATATGGAGTCTGGACCTTAGGTCTAGAATAACAAGGCCAAGACCTTTCTGAGCAAAGATCACTAGCAGCTTTCTTAGCAACAACACAGCTGTTTCCCCATATATAGATATATTAACAGTTGTGTGATTTCTTACTTAACATTTTTCTTGTCAAGCTTACAAACATACTTGAACAGCATCTACACTTCAGATATTGACATTGGACTTGCTCTTTTTGAGATTTACTGTTTTTACATGTTGCATTGACTTCACTTATTTTGTTCACTTGGTTACAGATTGACACCATGTATGTATTATAAAAACTTTGGCAGACACCATTGCTAGTGGCAGCTATTTGTTTCTTTTCCCATACTGTACCTTTGAACAGTATAAATACTGCCTGTACATAGACACCCCAGGGAATCATATCACCCTATTGAATTGTACTCTCTCTATCTCTAAGCTTACCAGCTTGAGATTTCACTTTGTCTCTATTGCTCACTTTCTTGCTCTGCTTTAGCAATGTTTTCACTGTCACTTGTTTCCCTTTCTCCCATTTGTGACCCTTTGTTACCATCTAGTGACTCAGGCTAGTGATAGTGACTCTTTCTCTTTTGCACCTTACATCCACGTTTGCTCTCACTTTCTGGGACAGTTACTGACTTTCCCTCTACTATTAACTTCCTACTGCCAAATACCCTATCTAGTGACTAGTGTTAGGTCCTCCTTTTAGATTTCCTAGTTTCCTGCACAGCACTAGGCAGCATAGGAGCACATTACCAGCTAGGCTTGTGGTGCAGTGAGAAGTCAAAATTGCCTAGGTAGAGGAACCATTGGGCCTGTTAGCAGTTGAGCTTCTTAGCTGTTTAGAAGTATTTGAGGTTCTTGTGATTCATCCAAACCTTGGACTTATGCTGCACACCCTCCAGGAAGTGCTGCCACTCCTCAAACAACTAGATGATGGCTAGCATCTCCTTGTCATGGATCTCATAGTTCTGCTCTACTGCATTCAGGCTCTTGGAGTAGAAGGCCACTAGATGCCACTTCCCATCTCTAGGGACTGCTATGAAAGAACAGCCACAATGGCAAAGTCAGAGCTGTTAGCTTTTATCTGGAAAGTGGAGTCATCATTTGGAAAGGGGAGGATGAGTTCTGAGGTCATGACATGCTTGAGGGCATCAAAGGCCATCTGCTCCAGGGGCCTCCAACTCCATGTGATGTCCTTTTCAGTGAGGTCAAATAGTGGGTGGGCATGATGTAAGAAGTCCTGAATGAATCTTCAGTAAAAGTTTGCAAAACCTAGGAATGCCTGTACCTCCTTCTTGTTCTTGGGCTCTAGCCACTCTGCCACTCCAGCTATGTTCATCAAATCCATCTCTACAGCTCCATGTGAGATTATTAGGCCCAGATACTCAACTCAGATCTGCTGAAACTTGCACTTCTCTGGTTTGAGGTAGAGCTGGTGCTGGCAGAGACATTCCAAGATGAGGCAGGTGATGTGGCAGTGCTCTTCTAGTGTTTTGGTGTAAATGAGAATGTCATGAAGATACACATACACTACACCTTCCACAATGAGGTCTCAGAAGATGTTGTTCATCATCATCTAGAAAGTGACCAGGCTGTTGGTGAGTCCAAAGAATATAACAAGAGGTTCAAATAGTTCCCAGTTGGTCTGGAAGGCAGCCTTCCATTTGTCTCCCTCCTGGACACACATGTTGTTGTAGCCCCAGCAGATGTCCAGTTTAGTGAAGTATTGTGCACCCTGGAGATTGTTGATGAGCTTGGGGATGAGGGGGAGGAGGTAGCAGTTCTTCACAGTCATGGCATTGAGAACTTGGTAATTCTGAACCAGTCAGAGCAAGCCATCTTTCTTCTTGATGAAGAAGACTGGAAAAGCCATTAGAGATTTGAAAGGGCATATGCAACTAGAGTCCAGATTCTCTTGCAGGAAGGCATCAAGTTTGTCCTGCTCTCTAGGCACTAATGAGTAGACATTACAGCTGATAGGCATGGAGTTGGGCAATAACTCAATGGGATGGTTCCACTGCTTGCACTCTGGCAGTGAGTCAAATAAGGCTTTGGAGAACACATTGTCAAATGCATGGAGGTAAGGGAGTACAACATTCTAGAATCCCCAGGGTGTAGAGTTAGCAGCAAACACCTGGGCCAGCTGCTTGAATGTAGTTTGGCTAGCACAGATCTCTACAATGGAGAACAGCAGATATAACATGGTGGCATAGATCTGGTCCCCCAGCTCTACTACTTCCTCCAGGAGCTCCAGTTCATATATACTGCCAAACTCCTTTCTGCCTTCCTCCTCCAAGGCTCTGCCACTGCTCTGGTCATCCTTGTAGAGGGCCTTTCTATGGGGGAATGCCAGGGGCAGAAAATCCAGGAGGTTCAAGTCAGCAAAGGAGAAAGGCTTAGTGTGACACATGCAGATGGCCACATGCTCTCAAACTCAAGCTTGGCATTCTTTCTTGGCCTTGGTGGCACAGGCAGAGCACTTCCAAGGGCACCTGCTCATTGTTACCTTGCCCTTGGTTCAGTCTACTTCAGGGCTGTGCTCACAGAGCCATATAAAGCTGAGGATCATGTCCTGTCTGCCCAAGCTGGTGATGGCAAAGACTGCATGCTCCACATGGTTTTGATAGTAGAGGACAAGGTCAACTATGGAGCTGATGGTGCCTGCTTCATGAGGTGTTCTATCAATGTTGAAAACTGGAATGGGCTTGTAGAGTGGCTGCATGGTTAGGCCATGACACTTGACAAACTCCAAGTCTAAGAACAGTCATGTCATTCCACTATCTAGTAGAATAGTGACTCCATGGGTTTGCTGGGTGTCTGTGGTCTCTATTTCCACATCAAGGCACAGGGAGTTGGTGGATGGGCTTGAAGCCATTATGTACTGCTGGAGCATTTGGTGTGCCCAGGCAGGGCAGCACTGGCAGACCCTAGCTGGCATTGGGTGACTTAGCTGAGGCTCTAGAGTTGGTATTTGTATGTCTGGAGAGGAACATTGAGGTTCTTCTGTCTTAGAATGAGAGGCATTGGAAAAGGCAATTTCATTTTCTAATGACAGATATGAGAACCTGTTAGTACCCAGCAATGGAGGCATACACCTCATTCATTTCTCAACTAAAAATCCTCCTCCAACTCTGGGGGTGACATGCAAGCACTGATCTCCTCCAGGGTCAACTCTAGCATTGGCTTGTCTAGCAACAGAGCTCTGGCAGCATCCTTCACAGCCAGCAGTTCCAGGAGGAATTCCTCCTGCTCCACCATGGAGAGGTAACACACTTCTAGACTCAAGAAGCAGTATTGTGCAAAATGCCTAGGCTTTTTGCATCTCTAACACATTAATGGCACAGTGCAGAGCTGTTAGGCTGCATCCACATCCATGGGGATGCCTGGCAGCAAGGAGCACAGTGTGGGGATGGTTGGAGTGGGGGCAGGTGCTGGGTGAGCAAGCATAGAGTATTGGAGGCTGGTGACTGGTGTGAGGTGCAGCATGAGGTGCATGTGGCAGAGCTCCTGTTGAATCTCCATGAGTTGCCACTAGTCCTGGGCTACCTTGTACCACAAAGCAATTCTTTTATCATCTGAGTGGCCCTCCACAAGATTGTTGATGCATTTCCCCAGTGCAGGGTGCAGGCCATCCTGGAACTTGAGGCATAACTGAAGGCTGTTGGGGTAGGCAGCTTGCTCAACCAGTGCCTAAAAGGAGTCAATGTACTCATCTAGTGTCTGCTTCCCTTGCCCATATTGCTTCCTGTCACATGGTGTCAAGGTGGCAGTCTTGGTGGGGTCTAGCAGGAAAAACTCTGCACAGAAATTCTTCTCAAAGGTGGCCCAGTCCAGGAAACTTCCAACACCTCCAGTGCAACAGAAGACTTGCAATATGTAGATGGAGGTATGTTGAGTCTTTATATATGACAGTACCCAGGCTATTTTCAACATGTTGGAGTCAAAGTTGTTCCTGCTGAGGTGGATGTAGGTGAGGCAGGACTGGAGAAAGTGTTTCCCACTGGAGCAAGCACCATCATACATGTCTGGAAGCATGGGGTGTAGAATCCATAGTTGTAGAGTCACTGGAGCTGTGGAGACAAATACAGAAGTAGTTAGGGTAGGTTTCATGATTGGGGGAGGTGCAGAGATAAGGGTTAGGTGCTTGAGCAGTGCCTGGAGTGATTGGAAGATAAGATCTGTGGTTTAATGGAGGGTGGAGAGTTTGGTTGTATAGTGGGTAAGAGATGATTGCATGAATTGTGCCTGGTTTTCTAGGTGTAGCAGGCAGGTCCAGGCTTTGTCCTGTGGGGCCAGAGCCTCTGCAGGAGTGTCTGAATTGGCAGGCTGAGACATAGAACTCTGTGGTGCTTAGTCCTGGTAAAGAAATGACAGATAGAGGCTCAGAGGTTCACTGCAGCCATGAGGGGCTTCTAGACCAGTTTTAGAAGACATGTTCTGCTGTAAGGGCAACCTCTGGGGCAGTGGATCTGAGTCACACAACTAGCAGAAGGGAATCCAAAGTATATTAGCAAGTAGATGAAGATACAAGTAGTAACTAATGACCTAGTAGAGGGGAATCCAAAGAGAACAAGTCTAAGGATCCCTGCTGCTCAGTGCAGTGCATCAGTAGGCAGCAGAGGCATGGGAGCAACTGTACAGAAGGCTGGAGCTAGCCCTAACCCTAGAAAGATGATTGGTGAGGTAATATGGAAAGTTCCATAGGTCTCTAAAGATCTCTGGAGTTTTGGAATGAGCCCCAGAGATGTCAAACAAGCTGCAGAGATGCTGGAACAAGTTGTGGAGGTTGGAAATGGAAGTCTCCTGACAGTAGTGATGTCATCTCACACTGCACTTGCAGCACCTAACTCATTAGATCAACTACATCACACATCTCTTTGTCCTGCCTGCTATCCCTACTCCATTTTATTGCATTCTACTTACATTCTTTACTCCTATCTTCCAATTCCTTTGTAGTTAGCTTGAGTTTTGGCCACTCTCTCCCTTAGGACAGAGATCCAAGACTTGAGCACTCATCAGGAATCAAGAAATAACATTTCTTCCTACAATGCTTGCCCAAAACCCTTAAGTCAATGTCTTCTCATCTCACTCTTGCTTACTTCACAATAACAACACATTGAATTAACCAATTGACCAGCTGCCAAGCCCCTGCATGCTCCAGTCAGTATTAGTCAGCCCTTTGTAGTCATTGGACTCTATTTCTCCTTTTGACATATTGTTAGTCATTACTGCTTAGCATACTTGGGCTGCTTACCACAGATAGCATTAGTCATAGCATAGCCATGGATGTAGTATATAAGCTGGTCAGCAGGATAGAATATCCTCTGACCAAACAATAGCAGTGTTCTCCTGGCCTATCCATTGATCTGACTGTAAGAGCTCCAGCATCATTACTCATGTTTGGCTTGCTATGCTTGCCCCTTGCCTGACTCTTAGCTGCTTTGTGCTCCTTCAACTCTTGCTTGTCACTTGTGTCTGCTTGCCTTCTGTTGGGTTTATCTGCAGAACACTTGTCCCCTTACAGCCCGAGCACCTGTGGAACCAGGTAGACAGGCCACCCATGAGAACACTGGTACTGCATCCTACAATCACATCAAAGTTACTACCACACTCCCTGTGGATCAGAAAAAAAGATCCATGGGTTGTATTGAAACTCAGGAAATTGGGAGGAAATGGATTGTCATGTGAAACCAATGTGTCAGCAAGTAGTTCAGCAGCCTGGATCAGCCCATCAAATGAAATAGCATCAAACAGGTAGGCCCTGGGTTGGGTCAGCAAAACAGCACATGTGGGAGAATCAATCCTCAATTGACCAAGATGTACTGGGTTGGTTGGGCTGGGTTGGTTCAGTCAAGTGCTGGTTCAGGGTGTGGAGGGGGCTTATTAATTGTGGAGCCTTGGGTTTGGTGATACGATGTTGTCACACCATTGGGAACATAATAAACACCAGAAGTCAAAACAAACATTTATTAAGGCTGAAAACTGTAAGCCTCCTGGTAAAACAAGTCCCAGCAACATTATCCCTTTAAATACACCAGAAGAAAGACAGAACAGGATAGGACAAGGACTATACTAGACTATACACTCAATAATAGTCCAATCACTGTAATGGGAGGGGAAGCATGGGACTGGCAAAAGCACCTGAGTGGCATCAATTCTGGCAAGATCTAGATCTGATCTAAGAATAACCAGATTGGAATATTGACTGAAAGGAGGTAAAGGAGGAATGAATGAGAAAGAATGGAATGAAGGGAAGGGAAAGGAAGATGAATGGAAGGATATGAAATGAATGGAAGAACCTGAATGGGAAAGAACCTGAATGGGGAAGAATATGAAATGAACAAAGGAAGATGAATGGAATGAATGGGAGGGAACAGATGAATGGAAGAGTCTGAATGGGAAAGAACCTGAATGGGGAAGAATATGAATGGGAGAAATACAAAGGAGGGAGAGATAAATGGGGCAAAGGGAAGCTAAGAATGCAAAGGAGGAATGATGGAACCAGGAACTGGCCTGTGGCACTGAAACAGGCATGCCAAAAGGGGGAATTAGAATAACAGTTATGAATAAGGGGCTGGAAAGTATGGAACCAAAAGTCACATGTAGGGGGTGGTCTGTGCACTGTAGAAAGAGGTATAAATAGCCCAAGTAGAGTAGCAAATGGACAGGCAATTAATAGGCAAAGGCTCGGTGGTTCCCAGGGAGTGAATCACTTAGGCTGGAGTTTGTTGAGACCCCTCTGCATTCAGAATAGAAATATTTTGGAAGTAAACCCCTTCAACAACAAGCATTCATCAAGACATCAGTGTGGAATTGGAGTAGACTGCCTAAGTCTTCAAGAAAGCCCCAGAACTATCAGTATTACTCTAACCCAGTACTACATCTGGAGCCCACCGCGAGGGGCTTTGGCTTAGAAAGTTTACAAGAAGAAGCACTGTTATCAAGTTCAAGACTTTGTGGACCAGCAAGCAGGGTTCACACATCAAGCTAAAATCAAAATATCATTTGCACCAAGAGGGTCTACCCCAGAAAGACTGAAGAGAACAGTGCCAAAGCAAAGGGTCAACACCACAGAGCAAGTTCACAAGCCCACAACCCACAGCAACAAGACTAAAGCACTCAATCTAATTAGTATTGGGGACCCGGAACAAATCTTAAGAGCAAGCAGAAAGAAGACCACTAACAATCACAATACATCAACATTACAAAATCAAACATTCAACATGCCAGCAGAAGTTTCAAAACAAAAGTTACCACTGTCTACAAGCCGTGATGCACCTCGCTTCACTCATACTCAGCCATCAGAAGTCCGCCGCTTCATCCGGAAGATGGAAAGCCTCTTCAAGGCTGCAGGAATAAATGATGATGAAGAAAGAAAGGAAAGAGTAACAGAGTATGTGGATGCAGAAACAGACAGTGAATGGAGAGGATTGGACAGTTTTAGTGATGGATCAAGCTGGGAGACCTTTGTCAAAGAAGTGCAGAGTTCTTATCCAGAAGCAATATCTGAAGAAGGAAGTGTGGCCATGCTGGACAAGATCTGCAAAGAGCATGCCAGATTAAGTCAGAATGACACAGAAGAAATTCATGCACTTGTCAGGAAGTTCAGAGCAGAGGCCAAGAAGTTGACAGGAGTATTGGGGAATGGAGCACTGGTGGAGAAATTCACTAAATGCTTTACTCCAGCATTCAGGGAGCTCATCTTGGCCCAAGCATTACAGAAATATGGACATTATAGTGATGTTAACAGGAAGAGACACAAAGATGACAGATTTGATCTGAAAGAAGTCATAAACATAGTGGCTATTTTAGTAGACTCTGGAACTTCCTTCAGGAGTGAAGAAACTATAAAAGAAAGAGGGCCAGGGATGATCAAGGTTAAACAGGAGGCTGATTTGGAGACTGAGGGAAGGTTAGCCAACCTGCAGGATGGAGTTATGGCTTTGGGAAAAGAGATGAGTAGCTTGAGGGGATTTATGCAGACCATGAACAATGAGTGGAAGGCAAAAAGTCAGACTCCTGTGCAAGGGGGACTGCAGAATAGGATTGGAGTACCTGCACAGACTCTGCAGACCATGCAGTTCCAAGGCAACAGCAATACAGCTGCTGGGATAAACTGTTATCATTGTTGGGAGCTAGGGCATCGTACCAATGACTGTGGATACCTCAAAACTCAACTCCAAGAGGGAAAGCTCATTCTTTTTGAAGGCAGGCCTAGGTTACCTTCTGGGGATCCCATTCCCAGGAGTCCACCTAATGTGCCTCCTAAAGAAAGGGTCAATACAATCATGGATCCAAAAGCTGCAGCCTTCTATGGTTGGGTAGAAGAACCCTTAGTAACTATGCCAAGTATAGCTACTTATGTGCAGGCAGTCCCCAAAGAGAAAGAAGACTTGGAGAAGAAGATAGAGGAATTGCAGAACTTGGTGTCAAGTCTAATAACCACTAGGAGTCAGGTTTATGAGAAGGGCACCCAGCAGCAGAAACAGGAGGGTTTTTTAGAGAACTCAAGGAGGGTGGTAGATGGCAAGGTCCAGCCTGAATTGAGGACACCACTACCACCTGAGAGTGATCTAAGAAGGCAAAGGGGGGTCATAGAGATAGAAAAAGGAAGTCTGCCATTTGAGCAGGTGCCTGCTGTTAATGGAGACAGAGTGATAAAATTTCAAAATGAGAAGAAAGACTTGTATCAACCCAGAATATGGCAAAGAAAAGAGGAAGAAATTGTTAGTAAAATACTGGATAGTGAAGTAACAGTCTCTACCAGGGAACTGTTGAAGGTACCAGCAATACAGGAAGCTTTGGAGAAGACCTGGAGAAAGAAAGAAGGTGCTACCAAATGGTCAGCAGCCAAGGTCTTTGTGCAGGATAGTGAGGAGGAATCTGGGATGACACAAGTCAACATAGATGACTTGCCTCAACCAAGTTATCATATCTCAAAAGGTGAAGAAGAAGGAATTCCAAAGGGCTCAGTAGTTCATGAAGACTGTGTTGCTACCTTCTTGGAACAGCTTCCACCAGGGGATAGGCCTGAAATGGTCTATGTGGCTAGAGACTTGCAAGTGTTAAGGTCTCTGTACCCTAGTGTGAATGACCAGGCCAAGGTGGAAGCCATATTGGATAGTGGGTCTCAGATTGTGTGCATGGCCTTGGACAAAGCTCTAAGTTTGGGCCTAACTTGGGATCCTGACATAAGGCTGCGCATGGAGAGTGCCAATCAACAAGTCAATGAGTCTTTGGGAATGGCTAAGAATGTGCCCTTCAAGTTTGCTGAAGGTTTCACAATATACTTGCAAGTGCATATATTTGAGAAACCTGCCTATACAGTACTACTGGGGAGGCCATTTGACACAGCAACAGAGAGCAATGTGCAGAACTTGAAGGATGGGAATGCAATTATCACCATCAGGGACCCTAATACTGGGAAGAGAACTGCACTACCCACCTTTGAGAGAGGGAAGAAACCTCCTGACAAAAATGAAGACTTGGGAAAAGTGTCAGCCTTGAGGAATTGATCCCTGACCAAGGAGAGGCTGCAGTAATGATAGAGGGCAGTGAAGAGGAGGGTTTCTGGATTAAGGGGTACTGTGTTAAGGAGAAGAGCTTTGAGCAGCAAGAACTCAAGGATGCATTCTTGTATGCTTACCATGCCACTGGAGTAGCAGGAGAAAGGACAGGGCAGTTATTAGGAGCTTATCTGAATGGGGAGCTAGGATACCTACCTGAAGAATTCAAGAGTGGGGGGGAGAAAAGCCAGGAAGAAACAGTACAAGTGTTTGGGAAGTATAAGCCTGTAGCCAAGAAAGTTAGGCCAGTCCTAGGTACTACACCAGAAGAGTTCAGGATAGAGAGGAATATCATTGGGGACCCTTTAAAGGATATGCCACCTTTGAATCCAAATCCACCTGAATTCAGACCTACTGGGAGGTACACAGAGGAGTGCAAACAGATTATAGACAAAGCACATGAAGGGGAGTTTCTATGGCCAGAAGAAAGAAAGTTACTGCACCACTTGATGATGCAGCAAAATGAAGCTTTTGCATGGAATGATAGTCAGAAGGGGAAGTTCAAAGAGGAATACTTTCCACCAGTGGTGATGCCGGTAGTACCTCACCAGCCATGGGTGTTGAAGAACAGACCCATTCCTCCTGGAAAGTACAATGATCTGTGTAAGGAGATTAAGAGGAAGTTGGAAGCAGGGGTTTATGAGAGGTCAAATTCCTCATATAGATCACAATGGTTTGCAGTTCTGAAGAAGGATGGGAAAAGTCTAAGGATTGTGCATAGTCTGGAACCTCTAAACAAGGTCACAATAGCACATTCTGGAGTACCTCCTGCTACAGAAGAGCTAGCCAACCACTTTGCTGGAAGAGCAGGTGGAGGCATGTGTGATCTCTATGTTGGATATGATGAAAGAACTTTGGACCCCAAGTCCAGAGATTATACAACCTTTCAGACACCCTATGGAGCTCTGAGATTGGTTACATTACCAATGGGATGGACTAATTCAGTTCCTATATTCCATGATGATGTTACCTATATCTTGCAGGAAGAAATACCCCATCTCACTTGGCCTTACATTGATGATGTTCCAATAAGAGGACCAGAGACTAGGTATGAGCTAGAAGGGGGAGGTTATGAGACCATTGCAGAAAACAAGGGGATTAGGCGCTTTGTATGGGAGCATCTGAACAATGTGAATAGGATTGTGCAGCGCATCAAGTATGCTGGAGGAACCTTTCCAGGGATTAAGTCTGTGCTATGTGCAGATGAAATAACTGTAGTAGGTCACTTGTGCTCTTATGAAGGTTGCAAGCCAGAAACAAAGAGATATGCAGTAGTCATGAGCTGGGGAGACTGTCATAATGTCTCAGAGGTTAGAAAGTTTCTGGGGACTTGTGGCACATTTAGGATGTTCATCCAAGATTATGCCAAGATCTCAGAACCTATTAATAGGTTGACTAAGGAAGATGTGGCCTTTGTCTGGGGAGAAGAACAGAAGGAGGCTATGAAGGAAATGAAGAGGAGGTTAGCAAGTTGTGCAGCCCTGAAACCCATAGACTATGAGTCTGAAGGTGCTGTAATCTTGGCAGTGGACACTTCTTGGATGGCTGTTGGGTTTGGTATCTTCCAGGAGGATGGTAGCAATCCCAAGATAAGGACTTGTGCTAGACTAGGGTCAATCACTCTGAATGAGAGAGAAGCCAGGTTTTCACAACCTAAGAGGGAGTTGTATGGGCTTATGAGAGCCTTGCAAGTCAGCAGCTATTGGTTACTAGGGTGCAGGAAGCTTATTGTTGAGAGTGATGCTAAGTACCTGAAAGGGATGCTAAGCAATCCAGGGATTGGGCCTAATGCCACTATAATGCGCTGGGTGGAAGCTGTACTTATGTATCACTTCACCTTGAGGCATGTCCCAGGGAAGACTTTCAGTATGGATGGTTTATCTCGCAGGGAGAAGCAGCCAGGGGATGAGGAGTATGCTCCTGTAGATCAGTCACTATTGGATGATCCCAAACCAATGATCTTTGAATATCCAGATGAGATTAACAAAGTACCTAGTTGGGAGGAGCATGTGCCCCTCAAGTTGGAAGACTTCATAGACCAGATTGACACAAGAGGAGGTTACTTGCTAGCAACATCTCCAGAAGATGTGCAAGAAGAAGTGAAGTTGGGTAGAGACAGGGAGCAGGGGATAGGCTTAAAGTTGCAAGAGAAGAGTAATAAAGCAGGAACTACCTTGAATCCAGTGGTAGTTCTAACTTTGTCTACACTCTTGTTACCAGAAGAACCCTCTTCCTCTACAGTAGGAGAGTACCAAGAAGAGAGAAGAACAGAGAAGGGGAAAACCTTAGACAGTCTCTTGCCTCTAGTACAGGACTGGCTTAGGCATCCTGGAAAAGTACAAAGAGAAGTGTTAGGGATGAAGGAAGGACAGTTTCTCAAGTTTGCAAGACAATTCTTCTTTGATCTTAAAGGAAGGCTCTATAGAAGAGGAGAAGAAGGAAAACACAAGCTAGTGATAGAGAAGGACAGGAGGATGTACATGTTGAAGTCAGCCCATGATGCACTAGGCCATAGAGGGACCTTTGCAACTAAAGCATTGTTAGAGGAAAGGTTTTGGTGGCCAGAAATGGAAGCAGATGTAAAGTGGTACATAGACACTTGTCATGCTTGCCAAGTTCGTCAGAAGGTGGCAGTGTGCAGGCAACCAGTGGTAGCCTATACTCCCAGTATATTTGAAACCATACACTTGGATACCATGCATATGACACCAAGTTCAAATGGGTGTAAATATATTGTACATGGGAGGTGTGCTTTGACCTCATGGATGGAAGGTAGACCTTTGAGGAAGGACAACCACAAGTTGATTGGGCAGTGGCTATTTGAAGAAGTAATCTGTAGATGGGGGTGCATAAGCAACATTGTGACAGACAATGCTGGGCAGTTTACAAAGGTGGTACATTGGCTATCTAAGAAGTATGGGATACAGGGCATAACTATTGCTCCCTATAATTCTAGAGCTAATGGAAGGATAGAAAGACCACATTGGGATGTGAGGCAAGCCTTGTATAAAGCCTGTGAAGACAAGACCAAGTGGTATTGGTTCTTCTGGCATGTAATGTGGGCAGACAGGATCACAGTTAGAAAGAGGTTTGGGTGTTCCCCCTTTTTCTTAGTAACTGGAGCACATCCTATTCTACCATTGGACTTAGTGGAGGCAACTTGGTTAGTGGACTGGCCTGAAGGACCAGTGTCTACTGAAGAACTAGTTGGCCTCAGGGCTCAAGCATTGGCAAAGCACTATCAGCATGTGGAGGAGATGAGGAGCAGAGTTAGTAAGGAAAAGTTGAAATGGGCAGAGAATTTCACAAGAGAAAATGAAACCTCTATTAAAGAGTACAAGTTCAAGCCAAAAGACTTAGTATTGGTTAGGAATATGGTGGCAGCCAAGTCATTGAGTGGGAAGATGTCTGCTCGCTATTGGGGACCTATGGTAGTGCTCACAAGAACTAAAGGGGGCAACTACATAGTGGCAGAGTTGGATGGTACTGTGTGGCAAGAAAGGGTGGCAGCATTCAGGGTCATTCCTTACAAGGCTAGGCAACACATCATGCTGCCTACCAGTATAGAAGAATGGATTGATATCACTCCATCTAAACTACAAGAGCTAAGGGAAGAAAGGACTGAAGGAAATGTTGAGGAGGATCTCTATCTTCAGGGTGTGCATTTGCAGGAAGAAACTCCACAAGTCACAGGATCCAACTGAGTAAGGATCTGAGGAAACAGGGTTTTTGGGACCAGTAGGAGGAGACATGAGGAACTAAGGGATTGAGGAGGTGAATGACAGAGAGGAGGGATTAAATGTCTTTTGGAGGGATAGGGTGACAGCCACAACATGCAAAAGGAACCTCAAAAACATTGCAAAGAGATAGGGACACATGTTGTGAAATTATGTCAAAAATATGGAACTTAGCCTATTCTGGAACTGTAGATGGCTGAGGACAGTCATTATTTGGTGGGGGGGAGATGATACGATGTTGTCACACCATTGGGAACATAATAAACACCAGAAGTCAAAACAAACATTTATTAAGGCTGAAAACTGTAAGCCTCCTGGTAAAACAAGTCCCAGCAACATTATCCCTTTAAATACACCAGAAGAAAGACAGAACAGGATAGGACAAGGACTATACTAGACTATACACTCAATAATAGTCCAATCACTGTAATGGGAGGGGAAGCATGGGACTGGCAAAAGCACCTGAGTGGCATCAATTCTGGCAAGATCTAGATCTGATCTAAGAATAACCAGATTGGAATATTGACTGAAAGGAGGTAAAGGAGGAATGAATGAGAAAGAATGGAATGAAGGGAAGGGAAAGGAAGATGAATGGAAGGATATGAAATGAATGGAAGAACCTGAATGGGAAAGAACCTGAATGGGGAAGAATATGAAATGAACAAAGGAAGATGAATGGAATGAATGGGAGGGAACAGATGAATGGAAGAGTCTGAATGGGAAAGAACCTGAATGGGGAAGAATATGAATGGGAGAAATACAAAGGAGGGAGAGATAAATGGGGCAAAGGGAAGCTAAGAATGCAAAGGAGGAATGATGGAACCAGGAACTGGCCTGTGGCACTGAAACAGGCATGCCAAAAGGGGGAATTAGAATAACAGTTATGAATAAGGGGCTGGAAAGTATGGAACCAAAAGTCACATGTAGGGGGTGGTCTGTGCACTGTAGAAAGAGGTATAAATAGCCCAAGTAGAGTAGCAAATGGACAGGCAATTAATAGGCAAAGGCTCGGTGGTTCCCAGGGAGTGAATCACTTAGGCTGGAGTTTGTTGAGACCCCTCTGCATTCAGAATAGAAATATTTTGGAAGTAAACCCCTTCAACAACAAGCATTCATCAAGACATCAGTGTGGAATTGGAGTAGACTGCCTAAGTCTTCAAGAAAGCCCCAGAACTATCAGTATTACTCTAACCCAGTACTACATTGGTAAGTCCTTAATTAGTAGAATAAAGGTTGGGATGGGCTGATAACAGTAGTTAACAGTGAGGTTAAGGTACCTGGTCACACAACCACTACATATACTACTGCACATTCAAGAGAATTCCTATGTATTCCATGCTGAAAATAAATGCCAAACCTGAAACCATGGGGTGGCCTTCAAAATCAAATCAATTGGCAGTATGAATCAGTGTCACAATTTGTGACAAAAGTTTTGAAACACTATGGTTTTGCAACCTGTGGAACTGGCTTCCTTCTGACACAATGATCAGCATACCTTCTACCAAAGTGACACTAGAGTAGGCTAGGGTAGATATTGTCACACCAACTGCAAAGGTTAAGTTGGTCAAAGGTACTGTAGACATCTTGTTATTCATGTTTTCAAATTTTTTCTGAAACACTATGGACATGATAGTACTAGCATGTGTTTAAATTGAATAGGAATTCCTCCTCAACACAAATAAGTGCTGTATATTATGAATAAGAATTCATGAGGGAGACAAATGATTGTACATATATTCACTTTCAATATCCAAAGCCCTTGAAAATGGCTAAATACAGTGGCCATTGACCTCAAACAGTCATTGGAATCAATACACAAAACATGACTTGTCATGGTAGAGTAAAAAGGACATAGCAGTATTATGGCACAAAGCAGTGCAGGTTGTAAGTGTAAGGGTGACCTCCAGAGTGGTAGATTGGAGTCATGCAGCTAGCAGAGGGGAATCCAAAGTAAATTAGCAGAGTAGATGATGATACAATCAGTAACTAATCACCTAGCAAAGGGGAATTCAAAGAGAACAAGTCTAAGGATCCCTGCTGCTTGGTGTGGCACATCAGCAGGCAGTGGAGATATGGGAACTACTGTACAGAAGGCTGGAGCTAATCCTAACCCTAGGATGATGATTGGTGAGGTAATACAGAGAACTCCACAGTTCTCCAGAGATCTTCAGGGTTCTGGAATGAGCCCCAGAGACATTGAACAAGCTGTGGAGGTGCTGGAATAGGTTGTGGAGGTCAGAAATGGAAGTTCCCTGACAGTAAGGCTGTAAACATGTTATGAAGAGTTGCATGCATTCCAAAGAGGAGTGGATTAATAGACTCAGTTGTGCTGTACAGTTATTACCCATGCTTCCAAAGCCTCTGAAGCATCACACCTCACCTAGGTAGTTCCTCAGACTTGTTCTCTTCAGATCTCCCTCTACCAGGTGAGTAGTTATCTATAGATAGTGTACAGTACTAGATAGACTTTGGATCTCCCTCTGCCAGCTGTGTGATTGAGCCATAGCCTCCTGAGGTTGCCCTTACAATGTCAGACCTGAATCCTATCAAGTATACAATCATGGAAAACTATGGTGTGGTTACATTTCTTTACAGTCAGAATATGATATAAGTATAATAGGCCAGAACCATCTCAAGATATCATCAACTCTGCTTGGCTTTTATTCACCAGTTTAAGCCAACTCTGAGATTTTCAAAAAGATTTGAAAGCCCTCATGCCAAACTGGGTTCTTGGAATTTACAAACCCTGATTTCCATGTCTCTGCTGTATCTTCATGAACCTACAAGATGTTTATTCAAGGCCTTGAGCATGAAGAGGTAATGATAAACAAACAATGTGTAACTAGCCAACCACATGGCCCCCTCTTCTTTCATCTATATCCTGAATGTAGTGTGGAAGAAATGTGTATTGTGCAATGATAGGATAATCTTTTGTCATCCCAAAACTCAATAATTTTGTTTTATCAGTGTAAATGATTAGTGGAAGCAGTTGAGCCACCAGATTATTTGGTATAAATGACTGTCAATAGAAGTTACATTGCAAATTTGAGTGTAAGCAATCATATTTCCAATGAACAATGTATCTGAGCATTCCAGGCCTCACTACCTATCCAGGGCTTAGTAAAAAATTGCTCCCAGGCAGTACCCATCCATCAAACAACATATGGTGCAATCATGAGATCATTGATTACAGACTTGATGACCCAGTCCCAGGGTCCATGCATACATATGTAGAAGTCTTGGGGTACTCCCTTGTATAGTACTTGATAAGACTTTTTCTCAAACTGTGGACTATTGTTATGAATTCATCTCAAAATTGATGCAGAACAAGGTCAATACTTACTCAAATTCAAAGCTTAGCTGCTGGTTTTCAAGTCTTTTTCAGCTCTGCAGCATTTTTCAAGGTGAAAAGGTTCTCATTGTTGCATGCAACAGCTCAATGGAATAGGTTAATCAGGCAATCCAACTGAGATTTGTTGCAGCTTTGAGCCTCATTCAGCAATTTTGAAATCAAGTCATGACTTGAAGGGTATTCAGAGCTCAAAATCTGGAAGTGGTGTTGATTTTGTAGGAAAGTAATCCTCATAAAATCCAATCTTAGTTGCAATTCCAGAGTGTGGGTGATTGACAATTTTATCAAGTTCTTCATAATAATGATTCAGACATAGTGATAAGTAAACAGCAAGGATCCTCTGAATTGGGCTCCAAGCAAACTTCTAAGTTGGTCAGACCTCCAAAGAATTCAAAAGCTGTCATGTCATACTTTGGGAAATAATCAATTGGCATGAACCTGTACTTACTGCTTGTTCTCTTGAATGTTCAAAAGCATCAACATTGAGCATTATATCATTTGATTGTTTGCTCTATCAATAAACACTTGACAGCATTGCTAATAACTGATTGGACATACCTGTTGCACATTGAGGCTTGATGTCTGGATATGCAAAATATGCAATGTTGTGTTGCTTTGAATGGAAATCTGAGGCAGACTTTGAATTGGTCAAAGTTTCCAGGCCTAATCGAAAATGTTTTGTTAGATTTAGCTCAAGTTACAGTGACTTTCTCAATTCACCTGGGCTTGGCAATGATTGAGAGTCAAACCAATATAAAAATGCTGCATTCTGTTGTGTGATCCCCTGTTTTTTCTACACAGGCTCTCTTATGGGTTCCAAATCCAAGGTTCTTGCAAATCTTGCCACATATATTGCACCTTGTGTTGCCATACAGGGTTCAAGGCTGTTAGAAGCTGAAACCTAAGCACACAAGTAAGTATGTGACCTCAGTCGTCGTATACTTGACTGAGCATAATTAGCCTACCTAAGCACATGAGTAAGTATGTGACTATGATAGGACAGTAAGTAAAGTATTCGTCGTCTATAGTTATGTCCACTCACCCTCAGTCAAGTATACTTGACTGAGGGTGATATATATCCTGCGTGGTATATATATATATCTTCGAGTCCGGTCAGGGTGAATATAAGTTAATTACACTGACCCTTTGTGATGTCGAGCCTAGCCTGCTTACGGTGTAATCTGCTGGCCTCAAACAAAGGCTGAGGAACATACATGGTAATGACACAAAATTATAGTATACTAGGGCAATTACTCTGACACAAAGACAGTACCCAGTAAATAATTCAGATTGTAGATGATGGCTCTCTGATTAGATTAGATCTGATCTAATCAGGCCTGATTAAGAAAACCCAACAGCATGAGTGGCAGACAAAATATGTCACATTAACCCACACTAAAAGATGAAGAAAAAAAACAGGTTCTCAAAATGTGGAGGGCAACTTAGCAAAAGACAATCCCTACAGGAGGATTTGTGTTCACAAACAGATTTCCCCCAAGCACCAAACCACAGAAACATGTTTTCGTACTTCTGAGAGAAATATTTTCAAGACTAATCCAATGCTGCACAAGACATTCATTTTGTCATCACTACGAGCACAAGGGTCGCGAAGACCATAGCTTAGACGCTTTATATCTTTTGTGAATCAGAATAACAATCGAACAAAAGATTTAAGCCTTCGCCATTGAGCATTGAGCAACAACCAAAATTGCCATTTTTAAGATTAAGTACTTTGCTGTGATGATCAAACAATAATAATTCACCATGTCCATGAACCTCCAACTCTAGTTTCAGTCGGGCTCCAAGGTCCTCGGGAGGAGCACGTCAATGCCAGGGTCGTCCACAACATCCCCCCGGTTAGAGGGGTGTCAAAGCGGTAATTTTCCAATACTGAATGCAGAGGACGTGATTCTCTTGAAGAGGCACTTGATGAGAGTGTAGAACTCCGAATCGATTAATCCCATCGATTCTCAGCTTTCAGAACATCTACGACGACCAAGGACATCTTTTGAGTCTGTACGGAGCTGTTTTGACGTCTATTTGGTGACTCATGCATTCGAGCACGTCATGTCATATATCCCTTCCATATTCCTCTAGATTCGTGCTCTCGACTTTATTCTGAATATTCTTTCACCCTCGTTTCATCCCACCTCACCCATCTAATCTTCCTCGAATCAGGGATCAACTATTGCTTGATTCATCAAACATCAAAGTTTGGTTTGGAAACTAACCTGTCCCTACGGTCTCAGGTTGTGTATGGATCAATACCACTAATCCCTACGTTGACTTTACCTTTATCATCAGAGCATTGCGCTCGATTCCAGGTGGGCACTCTCAGGGCATGTATAACATATGTGCTCTGCTTAAAACATTCATTCCTATTGTGAATGGGAGGTGTAGGCATCCAGTCACCAGCCTCTTCTGCATCGCCAGATGCTTAGCATTTATTCACGCTGCTTGAGTTGCTTATAATTGGCTTCCTATCCATTTCTTCAGAACTTGCCCCAGAACCTACCTAGTACCAAATTTTGGTATGGAGATATTAAAGCGACGCCAACCATTACCACTGACCCTGAAAATTAAATGAGATATGTCAGAATATCATATATCATTATCGCAATGTAGGGGTATTCTACCTCCATAGTAACCCACCGCCTCAAATCCTCCGGATGCTTTATTGATTGCACAAAATATAGGTGGGACCACGAGCGCGCCCAACGTGACGATGCTCATTAACATGCCCACCTGACGATCCAGGTCATCAGTGGCACCTAGTGACATAATTGGATTGGCCATCAAAGAACGTATGCGCCACTCGAGAATCTCTGAAATTACGTGATGAAGAGGTAATGATTCCAACACACAAGGCGCTTAACCATATAATGTAACTACAACTATGAATCCCGTTTGGCTGTTTGCAAATGACCATACATAGGTTAGAATCCCCGCAGCAGCCGTTAAGGGAATTATGACATTTACTAGATCCTGCATAGAAAACTAAGATAATCACCGTATAGTGAGGAGTAGTGACACGAAGTCGTCCAACGAGTGAGCTTGCATTCGCTATATCACTGACTAAATTTGAGATTTCGAGTATAACTACAAAGATGAAACTAATAATTCTCATTTTTCACTGGAATCTACAAGATACAAAGGCATATTAGAGAAGTAAAAACATAAGGGAAGGATGACCAGCAACCTACTGTAACGGTAAGATTCTTTGTAGCGATGGGTAGCAGTGTTCCGCCCAATAAAGATTCAACCGCTACCCATAGCTAACTCACGCTTCCTCTGAAACCACTTTCCGACTAGAGCAGTTGTCGAGACAAAAGGCAATCTGTAGAATTTAGGCCCTAAAACCACTTGCAACACATCGGCCTATGTCGTAAAACAAAGGCTAGAAGCCTTATACAACTTATCCCAATGACGATGGCCCTGGCAAAGGATGAAATGCCAGCACTGTACATTGCACGACGAGGAACGTAGCAGTCATAAGGAGGGCGCTTAAGATCAACAATATTAACCTGAAGAATCCAATGTCAAATAGTCTTCTCACGAGGTAAGAGTATTAGAGGATCGCAGGTAAGAGTATTAGAGGATTTCAGACAAGAGTATTAGAGGATCGCAAGAGTATTAGAGGATCGCAGGTAAGAGTATTAGAGCAAACTAAACATGAAGTAGATTATGTTATGGACCAAAAAAACCGCCAACCCGCTTGTATTGACCCGACTCATGCACAACCAAGATTGGTTTTACCCATGAACTAATAGAAACCTAAAAATGGAGCACATACATATTGAAAGGTGAGTCCTTCAGAATAGATTTTTGGTAATGGACTTGTCGAAATCGTCGTACAGTTGTGGCTCTGATGGAAGAAGCTAGACACGGGAATTCTTACCACCCAGGAATTCAGAAAGCCAAACCTGGAAATGAATCGCCTTGGTCTATGAAGCGCTGAAAGTTGAAGGGGGCGCGACAGTTCAGAATGTAAAGGCATAAGCATATCCCGTCTCCCTTCGACTCCACAAGAACAGCATTGAACTCGCTGTATTCACAGTACGCGCGCGTGAGAAGGAAAAACATACGTTGGAAATGTGTTGCACTGGCACATCACCTGGAAATATAAGTATTTATGATCGTCGGGGGTCGACAAAACAGTGGGAAGATGAACACACGCTGAAAACTACCAGCCATGCACGACAGCCTCCGTCCGGAGTATCGGGACTACGGTTCGACACTACAAAGTCTGCAATTTCTTTGTCAATTTCATTTTCGTGATTTTGTTTTTCTCATTGTCGAGAGCTAATGTCAATGTACGAATCTGTAAGCTTAGTTCGTCTACCACTGCGTACTCGTCTCCCCAGAATATGAATCAAATGAGGACCAGTCATGGGAAAGAGAGTGCAGAAGAAGTAATAGGTTGAGCAGAGGATTAGATGGCCAAATGAGACGATCCAAGTTCGGTAAATCTATTTTTCTGCACAATTATTCACAGTCGGAATGGAAGGAAGTTGAATAACGGGACAGACAGGTACGTGCGTGACACGGACTGATTGGCCGTCGCCGCGAAGCCGTGTTCGGTCATATTGTATGTGCTGTATGCTTGCGGGTTCCACTTTCCCCCTATAGAACACACATAGTACTTACGGTATCGTAACTCGTCACTGGGTGTTAAACTTCGAGATCTCAAATAGATACAGTGACGACACCTGATGAGATAACCCATGAACCGTATAAAGCCCTTCTACTACTCGTACTACAACAAAATATGGCCATCTTAAATCAACTCATCAATTGTAGGATTTAGTCCGCTAAGGATGTATATCCATCATTAATCAGTATCTCACTACGATACTTGATCAACGAGCACTCACCTTGTTCAAACCTCCAAGTTTGGTTTGCGCCAGGTTGCCAAGTACCCCAGAGGGTCACGAGGGTACCATTGTCGGGGTTCCCGTGGTCAGAAAGATCGACGTTGAATCTTGTTCCAGGGACGAAGATCCTGCATAGAGGGCATAACTTGGCCATAAGACTTGATGAATCAATGCCCAGCAGACGAACCTGTAAACCGAATCGTTGTCTTTGTCGGGGAAGATGTCCCAAGGGACCGGATCGTTAACACCATGAATAGGGAGATTATCGTCCACTTCTCCCTCTGCAAGTCCAAGATATTTGCCGCTGCCGACGTTGCGGAAAATCCATTGATTGTTTTCGTGTGAGAGTTCCCACTGGACATGGTTTCAGCATTGGGCCACAGACTCAAATCAATGCAATATCTCGACTTACCTTCTGGTTGTCGCCTCCGTGTTGGTTCCAACCGAGGACTGAGGATGCGTTAGCCTCTGAGTGTAATATTAATTGACGGATTTGTAACATACCAGAATACCCATCGGTGCCAGAAAGATCAAGCACAGTGCCGGACTTGGCGTTGACGAGGATGTATCTGTTACCGGGTTGAATAGTCATACTGATCTGGATCCGATACTTCTGCAAACCCGACAGCTTATATATTTCCTCCTTCTTATATATCACACGATGGTCCTGAACCTGAAAGAGAGTCAGGGTCCGACGTCAAGCGTATGACGGTATCTAAGTATAGGTCAATCAAGTATAGGTCAATTGGTACACCTGACCGTTTATCGACATCGATTGTACCTTTAATCAACCAGCGAGTATCCTCAATTTTTATAGTAGCCCACTCAGAAAGTTATAGTTCTGATGAGTCGGAATGGTGTTTGAAGCCCCGTGTCGTCCTGAATGATGCTGTTGAATCGTGTGTTACACTCGTTTTATAAAAATGTCAAAATACCAGTATTGGTCCAGTCGGAACGAGATTAGAGACCGACTGTGTGATACGGAAAGAGACATCCGATATTCACTTTAGGTATTGACTGGTGACTGATGTGTGCGCATGCAGAGTTCTGTAGGCTTGACACGGCATCATCAGAAGGACGAAAGTAGCCGCTTGTTTCTTCTGCGTGACAAACAAAAATGTCCATCTTCAAAAGTTGACGCAGCAAAGCTAACCATAAGCTCAAGGTTTCATAACATTAATACAAAAATACCGTATATTTGCAACCTTATCATGATGATCAAATGATAATCGATGAACGCTCAAGTGTGATTCGGAACTGACTTGGTCAAAGGGTCACGAGAATACTATCTTGGCGTCACTCCGGCTCGGAAGATCCATGTAGTTCTTGGGCTGTAGATCTCGAAAAGGGAATTTGCGTAAAGAAAAAGAAATGGAAATATTGATAGACCGCAGGTCCCTCGTCATGCAGAACAGATATTCCAGGCTTCACTTGGTGACCAATGCTGCGAAGAAGACCGCATCTGGTCTCTCTTTGTGCTCCCATTGCGACGTCACTCCCAAATGTGGGTGTAAGATCACGTATAAAACGGAACGTATGGACTTACTGGTTTGATATATATCTACTTCACCCAATGACCGGATCTGACTACATGAGAAGTCTTCATCCCTGCTGACGTTATGATATTAAATCGATGTTGTTTACAAGCGTTTACAGGCGACTACTTAAACATGTCCACCGCGTCAAAGACACAGATAACCGCGAAAGATGAGCCTGACCAGTTGATTCTGACATGAACTCTGGCAATTGCTATGGTAATTGAAATATCACTCAGGATTGAGCAGCTGACCTGTTGTGAGCGCTGATCATACCTCCATCTAGCAATCATATCTCAACTCAAATGAGTAAAGCGCTTTGCGGACAACTCGTGTGATTTTGTGACGCACTGGAGCTCGTCGTTTGGAAGAAGACTGATTAACCCTGCATCTGTATGACGTTCTCGAATTGGCAGGAAGCCGAATCCTCAGCGTAGGTGTCGGGACTTTTGTACAACATACAACAAACTTCACATTTTTTCAAATACAGTCAACACAACACAGTTAGATCTTCTCGAATTGAGCTTCGTCATGGAACAGCCGAATCGACTCATTGCACTAATCATATACTTTCCAACAATTGGTATCTGTCACATTGCTTAATCTAAGAAAGGTTACTCACCTTGTTCGAACCTCCAAGTCTGGTTCAGGGCCTCCCACTGGCCCCAGATGGCCACTAAAGTCCCGTTATTTGGGTCGCCGAAGTTGGAAAGATCCACATTGAACGACGTTTCAGGTACGACGATCCTAGAAAGTGAAGCTTAGTTTGAGATTTTCCACGATATGATACACGGGAACCTCACCTGTAGGTCGAACGATCCAATTCGTCCTCAAAGATGTCCCAGGGTACAGGATAGTCAACACCTTGAATAGGGATATCATCCCGGAGCTCGGACAATTCAGCCAGGCCGAGGTATTTGCCACTGTAGACGTTACGGAAAGTCCACTGGTTTGTGTCTTCGAATTTTTCGAGAGTCCACTGTATTGAGTTATTGAGGTTAGCTCACGACTTCGGTGATGATACATGGACTTGCCCTCTGGTTTTCTCCTCCATGCCGCTCCCAACCGGACACTGTAAGCGCGTATCAGTTTGTTGGCAAAACATCTCGATGGCAATATTGAACACACCAGTATAGCCATCTGTGCCAGAGAGGTCAAGTGCAGTGCCGGACTTGACGTTGACGAGGATGTATGTGTTGTAGGGTTCAATAGACATGGTGAATTGGTTTTGATACCTTGCTAATGAGGGTTTAAATATGTTCTTCTTGGATACCCAAAGATGATCATTTGTCATGCTGCGCACGGCCTTCGACGCTGATATGCCGTCTGCTGTGGGGCATTCTGGAAGAATCAGTTCTACTGATCTGGTAGCAGCCCTGATCGTACCTTCATAAAGTAACATCTTACACTGGTCCTTGGGAAAGCTGGTTACATCTCTGACATATGGATGATGATTGGAACCAAGTACTGTGGGATTGACCGGTTAAGTAGGAGAAAGACAGGCGAAGAATTGACTGAAAGATCATCATGATGGATACCATTTCCAAGAACAAACGTGCGACATTATGTTCTTGAACGCCATTTGACTTGAGCATGAGTACATGTGTTGCAGCCAACAGCCTGAGAAAAAAGCACACAGCACAACCAACCACAACGACGATGAATTATGACAGCACGGGAGGCATTCGTCAAAGTTCAGTAGGCCAAACAGAACTTGTGCCAAAATAGCTTCATCATAGAATTTGCAAGCCTCTAGAAGCTTCCCAGACATAAAAATGGATTCTTGCCAAGAGTGGCTTCCCTGACGTCCCGAGGTGACTTGTTGATAAACACTTCAATCTAAGTTTTCGTTTTCGTCTCCATGAAAAAGATGAGTGAGTCGTCAAGAACAGAAGAAATCCACGTACTGCTTTTTGATGATCATCACCAAAAAGTATTTGCAAGTAATGCGTGGGAATATATGCCTTCTTAAAGAGGTTATAATATCTCCATCTCCCTTGTTCTGATGTTCAATCCCCTGGTGACAGATTCCGGAGTTGTTTTGCAAGTATGTATTAAGAGATGAGACGATATATCAGAAAGCAGTGCTGATTCCCGTTGTCGGCGCGCATAAAATACTGGATTCACCCAGCAATCGTTTCCCTCTGGAGGAGCTGGCTTCTTCAACCCCGACGCTCTCGAACTGCAAGAACAGCTGGTCTGCCTTGTCTGATATTCTACTATCATTTGAGATGTTACGAACAACGACACTTCCACTTGTTCTCCTGTTCTCCTTTGCTATCTTTGTGCAGGCGGCGCCTCTGCGACCTTTACATCACGGTTTTGGGACTGGTAGATCCTATCCTCGTATTGGAACAGTGGTTCCTTCAAAAGCCCGCAGAACACAATTTCCTCGTGATGTTCCGAGGCCTGTCACTCGATTCAGACCCCGCATTGGAACGGTGGTTCTTCCCAGAGCCCCAGGTAATTCTTTGTTCCTCTTCTTCGATGCGTATACGTAGCACAAGAGCCTCAGATTCTGCTATTAGACATGAATGATCGGAACACTTACTCAGGCTATGACTACGCAGGAAGATGCCATGGTCACAGAGGAACACTCGAGATGACGAAAAAATGGTGTACTCGTGCGCACCATGAGCCCCTGAACCCGGATATTAGCAAGATACCTTTTTCTTCCCGCAAAGCCGAGATGCAGATGCGAAACAGCCCGGTCCAGAACAAGACTTGTCGTGACATTGGTGGAACGTCCGATTCAGTAGTAATTGGGCAAAATGCACGATGAATCCTGAACCAGATCGCAGTAGATATCCCTATGGTTCAGAAGGGTATGCATAGAGCTAATGATTTGAGCATGGAAGTAAACAATATACCGATGTTTACCTGATTGCCTGGAACTGAACCCGGTCCGAGATCCGTCAGTCAGCCTTACATTTATGCTATTCCAATGCCATGTTTTCTGTGCGATTTTGACATGAGTCCAAGGCAACGTCTGAACATGTACCAATGACTTCGTTCGAGATTCCTTAGACTGACAAGAAACATATACAACAACAGTATTCGTGATATACACGCTGGACCAGGGCAGGGCAAAATAACCAGAAAAAGTCCCAAAACCCGAACAAAGAACGGTATGCAATAGAAATAGATACGAAATATCTAAATGGTATAGTAACGATGAACTGTAGCAAATAGGTGGTATGTGTTACAAAGTGTCGTAGACGCGCAGCTGCAAGAACGGATAAGGCTTTCAAGAGACTGTAAACACAGAGAAAAACATACCTTAGACGAGTGTGAATTTCCAGGTTTGGTGAATCCCTGCCCATTTGTACCAGAGAGTTATAGGTGTCTCAGGCTGAGCGCTTCCCTGACCATACAAGTCCCAGTTAAAGGTTGTACCATGGATGTAGATCCTGGAAGACAGCTATCAATCAATTATGAAGATGGCACGAATGGAATTTTCACCTGTAGGTACTGGGGTCGACCTCGTCGTGCCAGATATCCCAGCCGAAAGGAGTTGTCTGTGCGACAAGGCGTGTTCCATCGGATTGAGAGCCATCAATACCAATGTAGTGTCCGCTGCCAACAGACTGGAAAGTCCATCCAATGCTCGTCCATTCCAACTTCCACTACGTCACACTCAAGTTAAGTTTAGCTCGTCAACAGACGTTCAATTGACATACCTGCTGATTGGTCGTGTTAAAGAAAGGGAAACCAATGACTGTACAGCGTGGCATTAGTCTGATATGTCAAGAACGTTGAAAAGGTGACGTACTAGACCTATTGTCCCGTCCAGACAAGTCAACGACTGTGCCAGATTTAGCGTTCGTGATAGTGTAGACGTTCCCAGACTGGACAAGCTCGGGGGTAGACATAGCAGGCAGAGAGGGGGATCGAAGAGGGTATGCTTGGAATGGAGGGCAGGATGAAGGGCATGCTGTGGGCAGGGACTTTTATACCTCGAAAGCTTGAGGTTGAGGTTATTTGATGCCCACATCGGAACAGAACCTGCTACGTTTTGGCGAGCCGATTACGGATGAAGTGACGAGAAAAGCCGATATGAAATCAGGCGGCAGAACCCATGGTGGCGCCAGACAAAAGGCTGTACAAAATGAAGAAATTTCGATAGCCGCGCGTACGATGCACAGCGTCGATCCGCGTCGACGCTTGCGCGGTAGGTAAAGCAAGCACTATTCAGGTTAGACGAGCTTTCCAATGAGGTGTCAATGCAGCAATGAATATTTAAATGTCAATCAAATTTGATTGAGTGCAGATTCTGCATGTAAGCTGTCATAAGGACGTTGACCAATTGAAAATCACAAGTTGTGAGTCATTGCAACTTCATGTTGACTATATTCAAGATGAGACGTAGACTTGCCTAGAACGAGAGAAACAACATTGGAAGGAACAACGCACACAGACGCCCGCGAGCGCCCCGTTTTGGAATTACTAATCAATCTGTCACTTCAATAAGCGGTACACCTCGGTACACGTGGGTCGTAATTTATACTATTTTTAGTAAACGGATACTTGACATATTGACAGGAGAGTCTGTCGTCATTCAGCGTCATGCATCATGGCCGATATGGCCGCCGCACTTGCTGTCCAAGATGTCAAACATCTTGAAGAGTTTATTGCTGAAGTCGTAGGTGCCCCGGGACCCTGAGGCTGCTGATGTTCCGGCAGTTCGCAGCATCTTTGGGTAGATAAGGAAGACTCGGACGTCCATTTGGATACCTGGTCATCGATCTGTCATTCATCTTCATGTCGTTTCCTCCACTTAGCGAGGCCCTTTTCGAAAATATCGCGGTCAACTCCTTGAGGAACGAGGCAAAATGTTACTCCTGTGGACTTATCAATCAATCAATCAAGTCTTGTATGATGTAATTTATGTGCACTGACCCAGCTCTTCGACTTCGGCATTCCGATGCTCGTCATCGAAAAAGAGCTATGCACGAGCACATTCAAGCTAGCTCTATTGCTGGTAATACTGTCAGAAATCTCACCATCTCGGAATAGGGAATCCCCGTCTTCTGATGTATCCTGTCAAAGTGGGTAAGCTTGGATCCTGATCAGATGTACAAGTACAGTAAGTTGACATTGGTGACCCACAGATAAGACAGTGACGAACCAGGATATATCTCGAGCTCGTTGAAGAAATTTACAGCTGGTATTGGTTCGCCATCGCCGGGCTTAGGGGCGATCAAAAGCAAGCTCAATGCCTGACGTGCTCTAAACACGCTTTTCAGACAAAATCCCGGCGAAATGAATGAGAGAACATACAGTTTCGGTGCATGTGTCCTCGAACATGCTGCAATAATGACCTTTTCTGCCCGCAGTCGGTGTAAAATATCAGGGACGTCTTTATAAAACTTAATCTTCTCGTTGTGCCTTGTGAACAGGACAATATTAAATCCAGGTGCTGGGCATCATTAATTCGGCGACTAACTTATCAAGGATTTCGTTGAGAGTACTTCTATTCCGATGAAGTGGTCCTGGCAGTGGTGTTTAAGTGAGACAGGTGGGACTTTATTCAAGGAGCCATTGGCCAAAATCATACCTGTTACATGGGTATCGATCCAGAGGTCCCATAGAGTATAGCTAATGATGACTCGTTTCAGCTTTCAAGCATCAGACGTACACCCTCAATCAAACGTACTCTAAATCAAAAGCGATCAGCTTTGGTAGCCGACCGGGTGGTCCCATTGATAGCGCAAACCTCCTGGAATCTGCTTGAGCTGGTATATTACAGGGCTACTTACGTTCCAGACAAGAAGGCAACAATCAATGTCTCCGAGTCACCAGTTGCCGCAGAACAGGTCTTGCAAACAACGAGACTGATCACATGATCCGGCACACTCAAAGATATTTGCCACTATTTGCTGTGTCTTTGTGGAGAACAGCCTATGTAGCCGACACATAACGACCTGATTTTTCCCTTTTACGATTTACCTTCATATCGGCTAAATAGTGTTGGTTTCTTCATATTTTCATAACTTCTACTTGCCTTGCATACACTATGCAGACATGGGCTCGGTACTCGCTTGTTATCCTGGTGATACTGGTGCGTCATACTCACACTACTATTCAACTCCAAGTACAACATTCCCTCGTACCAAGATATTCCTACATTCAATCTTGAGCTTGTCACATGAAGAGTACAGTCGAGCGACATCTCTCTCCTCGATAATAGGTGGTGGAAAGAAATACGAGGCGCCGCTCGTACCGTCGAAATACTATTTCCCACTCGACGCGACAAATGCAACACTGGCTGTTGATCGCAGAGCCAACGCTACCTTTGTTATTCTTGCGAGAAATTCAGACATCAATGGTGCAATACGGAGTGTACGAGACATTGAGGACCGGTTCAATAGGGCTCGTGGTTATCCTTATGTCTTCTTGAACGAAATGCCATTCACAGAAGAGTTCAAGAAGTGAGATGTCACACGGTCCATCCTCATGTGGATCATTAATGCTCATGATGTTCTACAGACGGGTGTCTGTACTTTCAGCATCCAAGATGGAGTTTGGCCTGATCCCGCGTGACCATTGGTTCCAACCAGAGTGGATTGACGAAAAGAAGGCGGCGGCATCGAGGAACAAGATGGAGGAAGAGAAGATTATTTATGGAGGAAGCGTATCGTGAGTTCCCCGCTTATGTCGGGTGCTCCTTCCGATGAATTTGCTCTAGATATCGCAATATGTGTCGATTTAACTCCGGCGTACGCTAGCCATGATGATACCATTCTATCTATCGCTAATGGGCTCTACAGTTCTTTTTCAAACATGAATTACTACAAAAATACCGTTGGTATTGGAGGATAGAGTAAGTTTCTCCCTCATCCTCTCGAAAATCTTCATTATTTCTAGGCCTGAGGTTCACTTTCACTGTGATCTTTCCTTCGACCCTTTCTTATTCATGGAAGACCACAACAAAACATATGGGTGGACGATTACAATGTACGAATTTGAAAAGACTATCCCAACGCTTTGGGGTCATGTCAAAGAGTTCATGCGATTGCATCCGGAATATGTAGCGAAAGATAATGCGATGGGATTTATGTCTTTAGACGGAGGGGACTCGTTTAACCTGTGCCATTGTGAGCCCTCTTACCTTTTCTTTATAGCCATGGCTTATTCAATTCCTGACCAAGTCTGGAGTAATTTTGAGATCGCAGACATGGACTTTTGGCGAGGAGAAGCATATACCGCATTCTTCAATTACCTAGACTCCCAAGGCGGGTTCTATTACGAGGTATCCGTGAATTTTCCTTGCGTCGTTCATATCACTTACCTTGAATCATGAATAGCGCTGGGGAGATGCACCTGTCCACAGTATTGCAGCAGCCATCTTTCTGGACAAAGACCGGTTGCACTTCTTCGATGAAATTGGGTATGAACACAACCCATACACACACTGCCCCAAGAGACAAGAGTCATGGGAAAGGGGCCGATGTTCGTGTGACCCTGACAAAAGCTTTGGTGAGCATTTGACTTGACTTTCAGAATAATCCAATATCGATATTTATTCCCACAGACTATGATGGGTACTCCTGCATGAAGTACTGGGACAATTTTATCAATGGTGGTCGATGAAGTATGAAGCATGATGAAGGACTAGCAAAGTAGATATACCATGGACAGACCAGTAATTAATTGTACATCGTGTAAAGTTGACATTGTATCTAATGTCTTTCTTAACTCTTAGTCATACATACATATTCAATCAATGTATTTGTGCATCCACCTGCAGATACATTGCGCGTACAAAATCCAAATTTTCATGTATCAGACCCTCTGGACCCCCACCCCCCCTTACCTCGTACTCCGGATTTTTCTGGTGCGTACCTCTTGGTTTTGAGTCGTGATAGTCAATCACATGGAGCCTCGTATAGTACTCAGTGGACTACTAGGTGTCCGCACACCGCTTAGCTTAATGCCCACGAATGAGCTACCCAGTCTTTCCCAGTCTTTCCCACTCTCGCTAAAGCCCGGTGTAATCAGTTTGCGGATAGTTGACCCCATCAAGACCCGACACTCTGAGTCGTCGCTTGCTCTATATTCTTTTTCTGGTTCGAAAGCACTCCGAAATCATGTACAAATGATTGAGACGTATAGATTCTGAGAACTATGTATACTTATAAATTGCCAGCACAATCTCAAATATAGATACCAATATGGATGGAGAGTAGACTGCTTGTGGAGACTCGGAGGTCAAACCAACGCAAAGCAACGATTCAACAAATGGCAGAGGCCGATTCGCCATGGAATAGCGAAGCTTCAGTGTTAGCTTCAATGATCAACTTTGAAGTCTCTGCCGAACGAGGCGTTATGGAGCAAGAATGGGGAGTCTTATGGCTGAAAAGCGGATATCATCAAGCTTATGCTTATCTGAAGGATCAATTGATGCTATACCTTACGAGCCCACTGGTATATGAGTCATCAACGTCAATTTCATTTCCCTGTTCATCTCGCGCCTTCCTGATGTTGAAGGTAGCCATGATAGATGAAATAAGAAGCCAGACCTAGGAAAATTAGAATATTAACATTGCATTGGAACATTCTGTTGCGCAAAGGTTTCACCATCGAACTAGCCATATGACGGCCTGGGCAAATCCTTGTGCACCATCCGGTTAGCTTTAGGCGACAGTACAGTGCTGAAGTGATTGCGACATACCGTCTGCCAAACCCAAAAGCAATGATATCATCGTCAGTGTTTAGATGTCCATTCTCGTCAAAGAACCTCTCGGGTTTGAACAAATCGGGTTCACGGTACCGTGACTCGTCATGTGTCATCGACCTGCAAGGGACATAGTACATTGTTAGTAAAGCGCGGGATAATTAACCCGATACGCACCATATATTGGGCATGACCAAAGTTCCTGTGTTAGAATTAGTAGAAGAAATAATTGCATAGCACAGGAAGGAAATTTACCTTTCGGGATGAAATATCCATTGTAAACATCATCCATAGAGGTAGAATGGACAATACCTAGGGGAGCAACTGGGCGCCATCTCATAATCTCTCGATAGACGGCCTCGACATATGGCAAGTTGGGGCGATCACTGAAGTCTGGTAATCGTTTCCGGCCTATGACAGCGTCAATCTCGTCTTGAGCCTTTCTCTGAGCTTCAGGATTGACGAGCATTGCGTAAATGAATGTTCTAGCTACGGATACAGTCTGTAAATTCAAGTCAATGGCCTCGCTACACATATGATTAATTTACAAAACTGTATCTGCGCCACCTGTTTAATCTTTATTTTTGAAGATTAATATAGAATTATTCTGGATCATACCTACAAAAGCAGTCGCCATGGTCGACTTGAGATCTGCTTCTGTTAGTGCCATCGGACCGAGAACACTGTTTTGCTTTAGTAACCGTTCTGTCAAACTAGATAATTCGATCCCGGTGGCCTTTTCATCTGGATCAGCAAAGTTGCTAGAAATATTGAATGAACGAACACTCACCATTTTATCTTTGACGTATTTGAACGGAACTTCTACCATCTCCCTTGCGTATGCGCGGCACTCCGCTGCAAAGTGATGGAATTGGGCACCGGGAAACCATGTTGGAATATGGCGGAGGATGGGTAAAGCATTGACTACCGTGGCACCAGGTAAAAAACTTTCGGAGGCCATATTAACAGTTCGCTCGGATAATGTGACAAATTTTTCGAGATTAGACTTCGACATGTTCTTATCGTACACTGTGGCCATTACAACTGCTCCCGCAATGCTGAATAACTCTATAAAAATGGTTCAAGACTCAAGATTAAGATGACGCACGTTCTGAAGTGTGCTAGAAAGTCATCAGGCGCCACGAGTAACCTGTGAAGAAGTTCGTGAACCTTGAGAATATGCACGGGTTCATGTACGGTTTTAATCTCTTGCTCGTTGAATGCCTGTTGGAAGATACGCCTATGGCGACGCCATGCATCTCCGTATCTCAAGAACGCGGAAAAGGAATCCAATCCCATTCTAAGATTGTGTAATCATTCCACAGATTTGCATAGAGGTCAAGCAGAAAAGACTCACAAAGGCACCATCGTCACTTCAGGCCGATCAGAATAGATACTGGATCGCTTCCCAAACAAAGCGTTTGCATCTTGCAATTTATTGAGGATGACTATGTGTTGATTGTATGCCCTGACATGAACAATGTCTCCTGAAGGAGTTCAATTAGCACAGTGAACAAATGATCTGGAACAGTAATCACCGTATTCTTTAGCCCACTCTGCGTATTTCAACCAAGGAAGAACTGTTGGTAACTCTCCAGCATTCCCTGATATCAGGCTCGGCTTAGGGCCAGGTGGGTAAGGGGGCCGTGAGGAAGACAGCCATTTTCTGAAAAGAAATATAACGGAGGCGGTCAAGAGGAGATATATGGGTGAGAGCAATATACCCATGTCTGAGCTGTTTCGGTAGGCAGCTGTCCAGCTTTTTATACATCTCATCTGGTCATACTATTGAGGGAATTTCCCGATCATGGAACAAAATGACAAAGAAGGAGTAAGTACAGTACTGCTTTGAAAATGTCATACATGCCGATACAGGAACTGATGAGAAATATCCCCGATGCCGTTCAGAGATGTTTGGTAAAATTTGGGAATGTCACTCAGAAGCTTTCTACAGTGGCTATGTGCACCGAGGGATTCATCGACCTAGAGGCTCGTGATCTACAAGGATAATTGTCCAAAGTGTTGCTCGTAATAATCTCTATATATTCATGCGACGACGGACGTGGGAAAGTGGCTGCGCCTATGCGACGACTCCGGAAGATTTCTGCTGAGTAAGGGCTGACCCAAGAACCTTCCTTTTAAGTTCGGTCGATGCCTTATCAGGTTCGCAAGTGCATCAAGTAGGTCAGATCAGGCTGTTGGATGGATGGATGGATGGATCTCTGTTTAATGCCAGCAAGCCACAGAACGGGCTGGGGAGCGAGCCGTAACTGTGCAGCTAAGTATAGTTGTAGTTGGAAAGTATGAATAGTACGTAAGCGTTGATCTGGGCCTTTCCTGGTGGTATTTTCGTTGGCTTGGATAGGTAGGGTAAGGCGAAGTGTAGTAGCCGGCGATTGAGAATTGGATGGGGTAAGAATGGAGAACAATAGAATGAAATAAAGAGATGAATAAGGACTGATTGGGTCCGTGGTCCCCTTTGTGCCTGCTAGGTGTTGCGTGTGTGCTGGTCCTATGTCTGTTGTGCGTACCTGTAATTGTACCCTACTGCTTTGTGTCATGTTATGGTGTTTCCTCCCAGACATTTCTGTCTACTACTCTTCCTTGTCCTTGCTCTCCTCTTTCTCCATGTCCTCCTCTGTCCTCCCTATGTACCCATCTTCCTCCTCTCTCTCTTCTAGTCTCTGCCAGTACCTCTTTTCTGTCCCCATTTCTTTGTTATCTTCCACCATTGGTTTCAGTGTTTCTTCTGACCTTGGTTCACCCATCTTTGTGAAGGCTCCTGATTTTCCCAAGAACTTTCCCATGGATTCTAAGTTCTTCATCTGCTTCTCCAAGTATGTCTCTGTGCCCCTCATATTTGGAACAATCTTTGATGATAAGCTCTTGCATTTGGTATCATTTGGTATCTCTTTTCACATGGGCATCTAGTGGTTTTAGTAGGTACAACCTTGGTGCAGTACTCACCTATCTATGAATGTCTTGTGCAGCATTGGATTAGTCTTGAAAATTTTTCTCTCAGAAGTTTGACAACATGTTTCTGTGGTTTGGTGCTTTGGGGAAATCTGTTTGTGAGCACAAATCCTCCTGTAGGAATTGTCTTTTGCTAAGTTGCCCTCCACATTCTGAGAACCTGTTCTTTTGTTCATCTTTTATTGTGGGTTAATGCGACATATTTTGTCTGCCACTCAGGCTGTTGGGGTTTCCCAATGTTTGTGCCTTGAGTCCACATTCTCTTGTGTTCACACCTCTTTATAGTGGCAAGGACCCCCAACCATTGTCAGAGCCATCTTCTGAAGGTGGCTCTTAGTCAGGGGTGGTTGTACTATCTTAGCTAGCATAGTCCTCCAAGTACCATAGTACAATACAATGTCTAGTATGTTAATGATGGAAGTGGGTGGATGGGCTGCTTGAGATGTTCAGTGCAAACCCTGACATGCTGGTTATAGATCACTGTCAGTAGCTTGATTTTCACAACTCCGAGTTTCTGATGCACCTGGGAGGAAGATCACTGTCACAAGGAGGGCTAGATGTTTCTCCTGTGCTGTATCTCCTCCTGTGTCACATGATCACTACAGCTGGGCTATTGCATTGAACTCAGTACAAACAGTTGTTTGACCTCAACCAATGTTTGTGCCTTGAGTCTGTGTTCTCTTGTGTTCACACCTCTTTATAGGTGACAAGGACCCCTGACCATTGTCAGAGCTGACTTCTGAAGGTGGCTCAAGAAGAGGGCACAGGAAGAATGTAGAGTATTTGGTAGCTGAATGATTTGGGAAGGGGAGATAGATTTTGTGTTGCTGTGTAACACATTGCCAGACAGAAAGTAGGAGAAAAATAGAAGTCTGTGGGCCATTTGTTATGAGTTTCTGCACACAAACATCAATGCATGCATCAATGACAGGTGTTGTCTGATGTAATGTTGCAAAGTATTGGATTTCCAACAGCCTGCAGCTTGAATCATATGGGGTGCCCACCCAGACTGCACTAGGAAGGTGGTGCCACCAGCCCTCATTCAAAGACTGGCAATGGACTTGGTAAAAAACATGCAAAGATGTTTGATGAACCAGTTATGCTTGGGCACATCACCTATTGTTTGAGCCATAGCTTTAATAATATAGGGAATCTTGTATTTCTGGACTGCAGATATTAGTAGAATTGAGTCCATGGATCAGTGTAGCTATTGTTCTTTGACAGAAGGACATGGTTGCCCTTGAAGAAAGGGTTGGCCTTGTGAGCTGGCAGTAAGAATTTGAAAGAGTTATCTGTTAGACAACCATTGCAATCTTTGCAATTTTCCTGTTGTCAAGGAGATTTTCATTGTCCAGTTGTGCCATTTCACCAAGCCAAAGTAGGGCATGGAAGCCAGTGGTAAGCATCCCAACAAACAATCTGTCATCATGTGACTGAGAGTTATGGTAGTGGTCAATGATGAGCACCAGATCATCTTGTGACAGGGCTTCCTTCTGGTTTGGGGACACTCCATGAAGCCTGAGTGATCCCACTAGAGTGTCCTTCATGATCCTAGAGTGGTGTTCTTTATGAACATTGGAGGAGTAAGGCTCCAGCTGAGAGCAAATGCCATATAGGTAAGTGCCAACACTGGAGGGGAAAATGTGGTGAGCCATATATGTTGTGAATAGCAAGAGGGTTTCAGGGGTGAATTCAACCAGGAAGTTGTGAATGCATACAAAGTTCAAGTAAGAGTTCAAAGTGAAGCTGTAATTTTTGAAGGTTCTGTTGACTACTGCAGCACCCAAGAAGATAGAGTGCTCCCTGTAGAGTTCCTCTTTCATCCAGGCTTCCCAAATGGGAAGCCTGGATGGCACATTGCAAGAGATCATTTTTTTGCTGCCCCCAGCAGTTCACAAGGGGGTTCAAAGAGGTTTATCACCAGTCCATGTACATGTTCAACAGCAGGGATGAAAATTATCCCTGGATAGCAGATCAGCTATTTCATTTTGCTCACCAGGGACATGCAGGACTTTGAGTTGGTGTTCTTGGTTGATTAAGATGTCTACAATGGCCTTTAGGAGGGGATTGTAGAGTAGAGAGGCATGTAGTGAGTTGAACATGTTGACAGTGTTAGAATTGTTGGTGAAGATTATGATCTTAGAGCAGTGGGGTACTTGTTGAGCTGCATCTAAAAAGGCACAAGCTACACACAGTGCCTCTAGATAATAAATCAAATTTGAGGGAGTGTCAGCAGGTATACTGCAGTAAAATACAAGGCCAGTGGAAGTAAACCAGAAGGTCATGGATTCAAGGCAAGCATCTGTGTACACAATGATGTCAGCAGCTGCAGGGGGCCAGGCAGTGGACTCAAGGATATGAAGGCTATTAGCAACTTTGAGGTGTTGTAACACCCACAAGAGGTCACTATGCATTGTAATGTTACACCAAATATGAATATGTGCACCAGTATTTGCAGCTGTTCCTGCAATTCTGGAGTAAATGTTAGAGAGACATGGATGGAGGAGGGTGAACACATTGAAGGACCAATATAGTCATCCAGAAAGGTGTTGATATTCCTTTTGCCCAAACCATCAGGGTTTCTGCTTAGGTTGAGCAGTTATTTGTTCAAGTTCTTCAATGAGATCCAATTTTGATTGGTGGGGCAAGGTCATCATTATTTTCTGTGCATGTGCATCAACCTCAATTCTAATGATAGTGAGGGGATTTCCTGATTTTTGTTTATGTTCTTGATGGGGGATACCAAGTCAATCCCATAACCTCAGGAGAGTGCACTAATCCCATGGCATTGTGAAGTTGTAAGGTTCATAATAATCTGTATCATCAGCTTCAGCTATGCCATACAAATTGATGTCTAACACTAGAAAGCAATTCATCCCCATCACATGCTTTTCAATCCATGTAACCAAACTGTTCACAGATCCCTAAATGTTAAGAGATGCATGTCCACCAAATGCATTGCAACAGTTTATGTAACATTGTCCTTCAATAGCATTCACCTACTTGATTTGCCAGTGAGGGTGTACTGGGCAGAGTTGGTATGCATTGGAAATATCTGATTTACATAGGACAAGTTTCTTTGGCTGAGAGTTGTCTAAGGCTAGAAGTTGTTTGCCAAGATGTTTTATAGAGTTGAGTGGCATCCCTGCAATGTCAGTGTGGTTGATCATTGAATCCAGAGAGTACTGCCTGACTGATTCATGACAAGCCTCAAGTCTAAGCCTCCAGCTTTGGGTACAGCATGTATTGGTGAACTGTACATTCCTGGCAAGAGATCTGAGCCAAATGAGGGGGAGAAGCAATGACATGCAATTTCTATGTCTCTTTGTATGGTACTTGATAAGACTTTTTCTCAAACTGTAGACCATTCTTAATGAATTCATCTCAAAATTGATGCAGAACAAGGTCAATACTTACTCAACTTGAAAGCTTAGCTACTGTTTTCTAAGCCTTTTTCAGCTCTGCAGCATTTTTCAAGGTGAAAGGTCCTCATTGTTGCATGCAACAGCTCAATGTTATAGGTTCATCAGGTAATCCAGCTGAGATTTGTTGAGGGCAGCTTTGAGCCCTCATTTGGCAATTTTGAAATCAAGTTATGACTTGAAGGGTATCCAGGGCTCAAAATCTGGAAGTGGTGGTGATTTTGTAGGAAAGCAATCCTCATAAAATCCAATCTTAGTTAAAATTCCAGAGTGTGAATAATAGACAATTTAATAAAGTTCTTCATAATAATGATTCAGACATGGTAATAAGTAAACAGCAAGGATCCTCTAAATTGGGCTCCAAGCAAACTTCTAAACCATTCAGACCTCTCAAGAATTCAGAAGCTGTCATACTTTGAGGAATCAATCAATTGACATGAACCTGTACTTACTTCTTGTTCTACTGAATGTTTGAAGGCATCAATATTGGGCACTATATCATCTGATTGTTTGCTGTACCAATAAACACTTGACAGCATTGCTAATATACTGATTGGACATACCTGTTGCACATTGAGGCTTGATGTCTGGATATGCAAAATATGCAACATTGTATTGCTTTGAATGTAAATCTGAAGCAGACTTTAAATTGGTCAAAGTTTCCAGGCCTAATTGAAAATGTTTTGTTAGATTTAGCTCAAGTTACAGTGACTTTCTCAATTCATCTGGGCATGATTGAGAGTCAAACCACTATAAAAATGCTGCATTCTGTTGTGTGATCTCCTGTTTTTTTCTATACAGGCTCTCCTATCTGTCACAAATACAAGGTTCTTGCAAATCTTGCCATATATATTGCACCTTGAATGGCTATACAGGGTTCAAGGCTGAGGAACATCCATGGTAATAACACAAAATTGTAGTATAATAGGGCAATTACTCTGATACAAAGACAGTACCCAGTAAATGATTTAGATTGTAGATGATGGCTCTCTGTGATCTAATCAGGCCTGATTGATCAAGTTCAAACAATTGTTTGTACTGAGTTTCATGTGATAGCCCAGCTGTAGTGATCATGTGATGCAGGAGGAGACAGCACAGGAGAAATGTCTAGTCTTTCTTGTGACAGTGATCTTCCTCCCAGATGCATCAGAAACTCAGAGTCATGAAGATCAAGCTACTGACAGTGATCTTCCCCCTAGTGTGTCAGGCTTCACACCAAACATCTTGAGCAGGATCAAGACTTTGTCAATTGTACTAGTGTACTCATCACCATTAACTCCTATACTTGTTTAAATGAGAAAATATGAGGAAATGATATCAGTTACACCCATGTTACCAGGAAACAGCTATACAACCTCAAACAAATCCCTAGGAATATTGTGGGGAAGGATACAAGGAGTGCCTCACAAGTTACCCCTATTGAACAGGGTCTCCACCACCAACTCATCACCTCAGGAATGGAAAAGGAAGTTGAGCAATTCAGAAATAGAGAACAAATCAAAAAGGATGCACTTATCAGGATGATCACTCTCTGTGGAAAGTCTACCAGTCTGATGGCCATGTGCTTATCAGGATCATCACCCTCTGCAGAAAGTCTACCAGTCTGATGGCCATCAAGCAACAAACAGCCACCCAATATATTAAACTCATTGATCAGATTGAGAGACAAATTAAGCAGCACTCTGTGAGAGGTGGGAATGAAAGGACTATGAAACACACAGCCTGATGCAGAGAATGGGACTGGAGGTCCCAATTGTAGATCACCCTCTTGTGTATTGATTGACAATGAAACAGACAAGTTCCTCAACAAAGTTAATGAAGCCTTATGAGAGATGTATCAGATGATGACAACACCAATGATAAAACTCCAACCAGAAAGAAATGAAAGATTAACAAGTCCAAGCTTCTTTGGTTTAAGCAAGAACTTGCTGCTCAAGCCACAGGACAACCCAAAATGTTATACACATGAGAACTCTTTGAGTTCTACAGTAGAAACCCAACCAAAATTAAAAGACAAATTCACCTTGCCCAATCTGCCTCAGTTGGATTTCCTTCCTCCCTATGGGACAATGTCATACATGGAAGGCTTGTCAACTTTGACATCATTCTCAGTTCTATCCACCATGTTGGGGCTCCTAAAGAGAATTGAGGCCATATCAGAGATCATGAGCTTGTCCTTGGAAGTAGCAATCCACCTCAGAAAGTTGAATCTTGCAGGCACTGGATTACTGCCTTCACCATATTCAAAGAAGCTATCTGATTTGCCTTCCCAAATCATGAGAATGAGCTCAGTTAGAAATGTCTATCTCATTGGTGGATAACTCTTGTGCAAATGAAGAGGACACATCAGAGTAGACAATATCTTCAACAATGTCTGACCACTTGCACTTTGGTCCAGTCATGGTTAGATAGTAAATATGACAATAATCTATGTATCTTTGTGATTACCCCAGTCAAACATCATCCAACACTGAGGGAATATTCAAGGACTATTTTGCCTTCAAGAGCAAATTAGCCCATAGAAGAATTATTAAGTTTGACAAAGCCTGACTTTGATGAATTTTGAAAGCTTGAATATGTGATTCTTGACACAGACAGAATTGAATTTACTTCCACATCAAATCCAAGCAGAGTCAAATCCAAACATGTGAGTGGTAGTGCAGCTGCATTGACCAATCAAGAAATATGCAGATGATTCAATTCCTCCAAGGGTTGTCAATTCACTCCCACTGCCTGTTGCTACAAACACACATGCTACAAGTGCAGAGAAGATCATGCTGTCCCTCAGTGCACCCAGTAGCTATGGCACTCTAAAGACCTGTGAAATTTGGCCAAAATACCTATGATACAACTATTGAGGTGAAATTGGTGAGTTCTCTACTTCACTTGCAGATTGGTCAGAGACTGCAAAGTCCTTCCCTGGAATGCCTATCAATGAATTAAACAACACCATTGTCAATGACACCTTATGCCTCCACCCATGGCTTTTCAAGATAATAATCCCCATCAATGTTGACACCTTCAAAAACCTACTCTCTGACCACCCAAACCAACCTTTTGAGGCTTCAGTTTGCAAAGGGCTCTGAAACAGGTCTGGCCCTTTGCAAACACACACCCTGGCATTTATCCTGACATGTTTGATGCCTCTCTGCCTATGCCTGACAATGTCAAAGAAGCCAACTTTCTCTGAGAGCAAGGGAGTACCCAAAGACTTCTACATATGTATGCATGAAACCTGGGACTGGGCCACCAAGTCTGTAATCAATGATCCTATGGTTGCACCATATGTTGTTTGGGATGTGCAAATGCAGTACAGATGGATGGGCACTGCCTGGGAGTAAATTTTTTACCAAGCCCTGGATAGGCAATGAGGCCTGGAATGCTCAAGTACATTGTTCATTGGAAATATGATTTCATAGACTCAGATTTGCAATGTGACTTCTATTGACAGTCATGTATACCAAATAATCTGGTGGCTTTCAAATCTATTTGGAGAAGATCTCTGAGTTGGCTCAAACTGGTGAATGAAAGACAAGCAGAGCTGATGACATCTTGAGATGGTTCTAGCCTATTATACTTATATCATCTTCTGACTATGAAGGAATGTAATCACACCATAGTTTCACATGATTGTATGCTTGATAGAATTCAGATCTGACATTGTAAGGGCAACCTCAGGAGGCTATGGCTCAATCACACAGCTGGCAGAAGGAGATCCAAAGTCTATCTAGTACTGTACACTATCTATAGGCCATAACTACTTACCTAGTTGAGGGAGATCTGAAGAGAACAAGTCTGAGGAACTACCTAGGCCAGGTGTGATGCTTTAGAGGCTTCAGAAGCATGGGAAACAACTGTAAAGCACAACAGAAAAACTTGGACTCTGAAATGGCAATTAAATCTAGAATCTGATCCAAGAATGGAAATTCATTGTAAACAGCATCAATCTCCAGCCTCAGAGCATGTGACCATGTGTAAAATTAACCATTAGATAGCCCTTGGTTTAGAGTACTTCAGTTGTATGCCCCTTCCATCTGGACAACTTGGATGTGGTCAAGTTTCTTTATTTTGTGCAAAGGTGCTTGACACTAGATCTGCTGGAGTGGCCTTTGGCCAGTGAGCTGCTGCTTGTCCCATAATTAGCCATGTATGTTTTTTTCAATGTGCTCCCTTGCTTTCTTGTGTAGAGATTCATTGTAATATTAAAAGTATCTCATGTGGCATCTGCTATGTTCCTCTCATCCTAAAAGACAGTAATCTTGGGTTTTACTGGTGACTGTGGCTCTATTAATCCACCACTGCTTGCAATGCATGCAACTCTTCATAACATGTTTACAGCCTTACAACCTGCACTGCTTTGTGTCCTAACACTGCTATGTCCTTTTTACTCTATTATGACTTGTCATGTTTTGCATATTGATTACAATGACTGTTTGAGGTCAATGGCATTGTATCTAGCCATTTTCAAGGGCTTTGGATATTTAAAGTAAATATATATACAATCATCTGTCTCCCTCAGGAATTTTTATTCATAATATACAGCACTTATTTGTATTGAAGAGAAATTTCTATTCTATTTAAACACATGCTAGTACTATCATGTCCATAGTGTTTCAAAAAAAAATTGAACAATGAATAACAAGATATCTACAGTACCTTTGACCAATCAGACTTTTGCAGTTGGTGTGATAATATATACCCTAGCCTACTCTAGTGTCACTTTGGTAAAGGTATGCTGGTGATTGTGTCAGAAGGAAGCCAGTTCCACAGATTCCAGAATCATAGTGTTTCAAAACTTTTGTCATGAATTGTCATACTGACTCATACTGCCAATTACATCTCCACCTCAGCATGCACACCGAGACGTGAACCCGCTACCAAATTTGCCACACAAATCTCTGCAAGGAAAAATATATTACAGACTGATTCAATTACACGGCACCCAGACTCATATACAATATCTACAACTGGCATAGAGTACTTACTTTACCCCCGCCTCTTAGCCCTGTACTGTGGCTTTCTGGCAGTATAAACTGATTTCATCATCATCATCATCTCCACCTCAGCACTATTTTGATGATCCCCACCATGGCACAGCAGCTTGAAATTCCTTTCTTAGTCCTCAACTATCTCCATCTTCACAAGTCAACATTGACAAGAAATACATGTACATTAGTGCATTGGGTATATGCGTCCTGTATGAGCTGTTCAGCCTCAGGAGTGATCTGGCTGCATTTGGAAGAGGGGCTGGGAGGTGCTCTTCAGGGTTGCATACACTGCTCTGCACCATGGGAGGGGTGAGAGAGGGTGAAATTAGGACCTGTATTACAACACTTTAAATGATACCAAGCTAATTCAACAAAACTTGATCAAGGTCAAAACGTGGAATGTCACACATCTACACTTTTTCTGCAATATCTTCTCTGAAAGCATTTGCAATGTCATGAAACTTGGTACACAGCTTGAATTTTACATATAGATGACTTCTACAAAGTTTGGTAGTGCTATCTTAAGTAGTGCCTAAATCTGGAGATCTTCAAATGTGCTTTTGTATTTTACAGGTACATATTTACCTTATCGCAGAGCAGTCCTGGGTGCATTTTACTGATCCTCTCGATATCCAAGGTTGAATAGTGTGTATTGGGTATATGCTAGCAAGGATCAGAGGCATTGCGGCCACGATCCGTTAGAAAATCACATTTTGAAACCCGATGTACGTGATTAGTACTGTCGAGTACGTCCAGTACGTGTAAAACTCGGCAACTGAAACACGTGTCGTTATGAAATGCCGAACCTTGACTTGCACACGTTTGACTTCGACACGAATTACAACTGACATCTCCCATGACCTGGTGCTAGACTGGCTGTTTTACATTCTCCACTAATCTAAGAAAAGTAAATCATGAGTTCTCTCGCATTCTTGGTGACGGAACTGCAGGTATGTACTAACCATAAGTTGTCTGTACGCGAAGTCCGAAGAGTCTGAGGTCCTCCCTGTCGATTTTTTATAGTCACTCACCAGCGAGACGAGGAGGAAACATCCGGAAATAAGAGAGGTCAGTGGGTGCGGAGTTTTGTACAACAGCAATTGAATGTATTAAGAAAAGGCAGCCGAAAAGTCGCTTGCAATTCTGAGGTCGTCTCCAGACCAAGCGACGCATAACTTGGCTTCTGGTGATGTGTATCACTTCTTCAAAAGCTGAGATTTACTCAAATGAAAGCCTTTTGTGATTAGATGGGCCCCAATCCGAAGATCTCTTGCGACCAGTGTTCATGGGATGTGCAACGAAGAATGCGAAGGTCGTCGCGATATCTCTAGGCTCTCTGCAACGCCTTATCGCTCTTAAAGCCGTCCCACACTCTGCAGTGCCACTAATTATCACCACTATGAGCGACGCGATGAATCAAGGCGTCGATATTCAACTGCGAATTCTGCAGACCCTCGTGTCACTTATTCCCAACTTCCCAGCGATTCACGGAGACCTTCTCGGTGACGTAAGGGCGTGTTCATTTCTGGTACAGTCTGTTTGAACCGTTCATCTGCAGGCTTTACTGCTCTGTTTCAAGTTACAAGAGTCGAAGATTGCTGTCGTGTCTTCAACCGCAGCTGCGACCTTGCGCCAGTTGGTCATGTTTGTTGTGGACAAGATGGTCACGGAGGACAACGTGGAGAACATAGGTCACTCATTGTCAGAAGTCAAGCTTCCGAATGGGACAACGAAACAATTGGGACCATCGGCTCTGGACGTGTTTTCGGTCTTTGAAGATTTGTGTTTGCTCGCCAATTCTGAGAAACCACACTTTTTGAAACTGGAATCCCTTCACAAGACCTTCGCACTTGAACTCATTGAAAGTGTTCTGACCAACTATCACACCCATTTCCGCAAGGTGCGTGATTTTCTATTCTGAGAAGCTATCCTGGCTGAAGACATCACTGCCAGCATCTCGAATTAATCCTCCTCCTACAACATCATCTGTGCCCTCTGCTTCTCAAAGCTCTCTCTGACCGTCCCATCTTCCCCTTGACCCTTCGATGCACTCGTGTTGTTTTCTTGCTGCTCAAGCAGTTCTCCCTGGAACTCACAACCGAGTCGGAGGTCTTCCTGACCTTGCTCATAAGGATTTTCTCGGACGACAGCGATGGTTTAAGTGACTATGGCCATGGCTCTCACTATGTACGACCACTATGGATGAAAGTTCTTGCTGTGGAGATTATGAGAGGGTGCGCTCGAGTATTTCGTACTTATCGGTGTTTGCTTACTCCCGGGGTTATTTGTAGATTGTGTAGTGATGCCGAGCTTATGCGGAACGTTTGGGATCGATATGACGCTCAGGAATCTGGCGCAAAAGTCTTCGCCTCTCTTGTTACTGCTCTGAAGAGATTGATCACTGAGAAGCCTGCGATACTTGGCGTTGGAACGCAAATGGCAGGAGTGGGTGTATACGCTGAGGCCACAAGTTCGACTTATAGCCTTGAGCGCGTTGCCACTGCTGCCAGTGCTACGGTCTCCGGCGTCGTTGGAATGATCGGCTCAAGTGGAGGTTTGAGCTTACATGGCTCGTCGATGAAACTTCAATGGTACGTGCTTCTACTGCATGGACCTTCTGGGGTTGGTGTGTACTTATTCTTATGCAGTATTGATCAGCTCGACAAAGCCGACTCTCCACCTATCCCTGAGTCCTATATCTATCTTCTTTCAGTCCAGTGTCTTGTCTCTTTATGTGATGGGCTCGCAAGCTTCACTGGACCTTTGTATACTACCATCGTCATCCAGCGCCCCAAAGCCGCTGGTGACGCCATCGTTCGAGCCCCTCCCGCTTTGGACATCGCTTCCCTGCCCAAGGATGAAACGTCAACCAAACAACTAGGCATAGTCAGAGACATCATCGAGAATGGATGGCCTGCCCTCCTGGCCGCCCTTTCGTTCACTATCTCCACAAACCTTTCCGATGAACTTTTTGTTGAGGTGTTGGCGAGCTACCAAGCGCTCACCAATGTTTCTGGAATGCTTGGTCTTACCACGCCCCGAGATGCATTCTTCACGAGCCTTTCAAAGCTCGCTGTTCCGGCTCGGGTGGTGTCGAGCCTTGAATCATACGTCGAATCTCAGACTCCCCGATCGACAACTAGCTTTTCTGAGAACTTGGGACTTAGTGGGCCGGCACAGGCACCGAGGCTGTCTGAGCGCAATATGGCTTGCCTTAAGGTGCTTATTTCAAGTGCGGTATTCCTTGCTGGGAGTCTAGCCGAAAGTTGGTTCGGAGTGCTCGAAGTACTCCAGAACGCGGATTATGTACTCACGTCGAAGGGGGTTGGTGTAGGAAAACGCGCTATCCCCAGTCCTGGAGCAACCACCACTACCGCTCTCCGTGACCGATCGACATCAGCCCCTAGACACCCTTTGTTAAGCGATTTGGAGACTGAGACATTGCAGATAGCTATTCAGCGTTTGTTCGATGCATCGAAGAATCTTGAGGATGATGCATACAAGCATTTCATTAATGCGCTATGCAGACTTAGTGCTGAGATGGTGGAGATGCAATCCGGTGGGGAGACGACGTTAGTTACGGATGAAAGCCATGAGGATGTTACGAGTGTTGCTGGGCTTTCGCCTAGGTCTGGAGCGGCACATAGGAGGCGGGTCAGTGGGATTCATATACCTCGGACCTTGGTGAGGAAATTCTATCACCATCTATACCTGTACTGATTGTCGTCCATCAGAGGTCTGGAGATTTTGGTATCACCAAACTCGGTGGCGTGACAATGCTGAATATCCACCGGCTTATCTACCGATCTCCAGACGTCGCATGGGATGTAACAACTAACCACCTACTATTAGTCATACATGCATCATACGCTCCACAATCGATTCGCGTACAGGCCGCCAGTGTACTGGACGAAATACTCGTCTTAGTGCCTCGTAATCTATCATCTACAGGGGATCTACAGGCCCAAGTCCAGAAGCGGGTGCTCGATGTCCTCGCCCAGCAGGTGGTACCAGGACCTGCAGCTCTAGCAGCGAGCACAACAACGAGCGTGGAGCTGCGCCGCATGGGATTGGAGACTCTACACCAGATTTTGCAGGCCTCCGGACACACCCTCGTTGTTGGATGGGAGACGATCTTCCATATGCTCGAGAGTGTGTGCAGGCACGCTCCACCTGTTCGGACTGCATCAATCGACTCTGTATCAATACTTAGTGAACCGTCGTCGCCGTTGATGCAAAGCAAACCCTTACCCCCGCTGGGATTAGGCAATCCAAACGAAAAAGGCCAAGTTGCTCTTGTTAAGATCGCGTTCCAGTCTTTGACGCTGGTGTGTGACTCTGTTACGGCGTTATCGCCTGATCATCTCCGCCTTTGTATTAGTACCTTGGGCCAGTTCGGACGTCAGGCAGATACAAACATTGCGTTAACGGCCGCAGCAAGTCTTCTTTGGAGCGTATCAGATGCCATTCAGTCAAAGCGGAAGAACACGGACGAGGAACCTCAATATAGTGAGTTGTGGATGTTCCTGTTGCTCGAGGTTCTGGGGCTCTGTGCGGATCCCAGGCAGGAGGTCAGGGACGGCGCTATACAGACATTATTTCGGACCATGCAGCTCTATGGTTCCACCTTGAGCCTGGACACATGGGACCAATGTATTTGGAAGGTCACCTTCCCTCTTTTGGATTCTCTCACGTCTGAGATTCGACGTCTCGCTAATGCCGCACCTGGTGAAGTGCTTGCAGCTCAGCCCTGGAATGAATCCAAAATTCTTGCTCTCAACTCAATCGGCTCCATATTTCACGACTTCCTTACACCAAAAATCATACAACTCGACTCTTTCTCCAAAGCTTGGGACGTTTTCGTCAATCACATTCAGGATTCTGTCCTCCTTGATAGCAGGTCCATCAGTGCTCCTGCATTGCATTGTTTGGAAAAGGCCGTCAAGGTTTCGCCGAGTGTCAATCTGCCTCCAATAGTTTCTGAAGTGCTGTTGCGAGTGTGGCAAACGATCGACGTTCTCGGCGGTACAGTGATGAGACATCTGGGCAGCCAAACCCCTACATCCACAATTGAGGCTCGATTCCAGCCACCATTCACTCAAGAAAGTCTCGTCGCCCTCGTGGACGTCATTCAGAGCACAAGAAAGGCCAGCCGATCGCTAGATGGCCGTGAATGGACTTTAGATCGTCTGACGAGACTCATGGAAATTCTCAAAGGTACATTGCGCGATGATATCGTATTCCGTGGCTGACAGTTTGAATCGGTAGGTATCCTTACATATCCAAATTCGCCGGATTTCAGACCCGATGTTGACGTTCTGCCACCCGTCCAAGCGGCAGTGATGGAGACCGTCGAAGATATTGATTTATCAGTCCCTGGATCACCATCTCTTGTCCTACGAGACCTTTCAGAGTATGCAACGCTACCTTTCCTTGCGGCATTCGATGTGCCTTCCCCACCAAAGTCACAAACACCGCAGAAACGAATTACATACATTGCCATCTCGAAGAAGAGTCTTCCCATGCTCGTAGATCTTTTCATGAGATTCAAGCTCGAACCCGCGATCTACATTGACGGGACTTTGGAAGCTGTTCTCTCTGTACGACGCGACGCCATCATCACAAGTATTAGTTCACTTTGACTCAACTTTTTTCTAGGCATATTCAATCCCAGTGAAACTAAAATATGATTGCCCAGCTCCTTCGAAACTTGGGAAAGATCAACCTCTCTGGAAGACTGCGACGACCAGCTTCTTGCGGATAGTGAAGGAGTGTGCTGCTCAGGTCAATAAACTTGCACAAGGTTTGGCCTTGTCACATTCCAATATCGTTTATTGCTCATGGACATTGTTGTCCAGACACTTCTTCTGATCGTATTGAAAGCATCTGGCGTCAGATTCTCGATGTCTTTAGAGGAGGTATTCTCGCCGATTGGTACGTCTAATTCTCTGATGGTGTGATCTTTGAGCCTTGATGAAAATGTTTGCTTAGCTCGGCTGCCGAAGCATTCCCACTTGATGTCCAAGAAGCTGAGGAGAACTTTGACCTTGCCCTCATTGCTTCGTTGGAGATAGATGTCGCTCCCCACTTAGGAGACAGTCGCGTACCTGATCATCTTGTTGGCCAGTTGGCGAAGATACTGCACCTTGGTAGTCGCTTACAGGGATCTGAGAATGAGATGAACAGCACAGATATGTCAAATATGGCTTCTCCAAAGGTCGAGACAGTCCATGTGCATGATTTAGGAAGTACAGAATCAGGTAGTCTCGTTCACCGCGAACGTTTCTCATATTGGTGCTTCGACCTCCTGTTTTTGATTTGTTCAAGTACAAGAAATGGTGTGTGATCCGCTTATGGACCTAGATTTTACCTGATACCAGTTCTAGATCAAGAGTATGCTCGCCGACGTCTCGCTGCACTCAGTATTCCCTCCCTTCTGAATCGATGCCGAACGACCTTGGTTGGCTTTATCGCTGACGAAGCGTTGCGTGGCCACCTCCCTTTCCCGAGGTAAGGATAAAACCTCAACATAACCAAATTATGATCTGATTTAGTGTCAGGGTAAGAGAGCAGGAATTGCTCTATGTATTAAGAAAGCTCCTGGAGTTGAACCTATGGTCGGGATCATTATGGGCTGCAGTGTCAGACGAACCTTCGAAGTACGCTGTTGAACAACCAGGTGAGCTGTACAAGTATCGTTGACAACGACATAAATTGACAGATGTTCCACAGTGGCCGACGCATCACTAAGCCCGAAACTGCTCATGGCGGATTTAGTTAAGCGCTCTGTGGTGGCGCATCTGTTCCATTTCTATTCCGTCTTTCTCGAGATCGCCTCAATACCACGGAAGACACCGTCTGCTTGGGTAATTCCCACGAAGGCACCATCTCTTACGAATAACCACATGAGTTCCGGTCCAGTTGCTCAAGGAGATATAAATGCCGTAGAACTAGACGCACGAACGCTTGCTCGGAACTGTCTAAAGGAAGTCGGAAAGGAGACGGGAGCATCTCGGTGATATGGTTATCGTTAGTGTATTACCACCCACTCAAATATTTGTACACATATGGTCCATGATTTCATCAAAATCTGAAAGGATGTGATGGAACAAAGTCATTAACAAGTTTACGTCTAACAAACAACGCCACGTAGCAAGTGTCCGGAGCACATGAGAAAAGGTATCGTTACTGAGTCTAAACAGCCTTAGGAAGTTTCAGCATCCCTCCACCAATGAGTCTGATGATCTAATTAGTGGAAGAAAAGCACAGCAGACAGACCCGAAATGAGAGCAATCAAAGTGATGACGGGGTACGTCTGAGATGATGAACCTGAGGCACTATTTGGTGATGAACTTGTCGATCCAACATTATCTGAGGAAGTTTTGATCAGTGAACCCAGATTGGACTTGATCAAACGTACTAGCCGTCCCGGTTGCCTTTGGGATGCTCACGGCGTCACCGGAGACGCTTGCACCGGCAGTGGGGCTCGAACTAGTGGTAATACCAAGCAGAGCAAGATCCACACCATTGCTAACGGTCGCAGTGGTGACACAGTTACTTGAGGACGGAGTCATGTAAGGTGCAGAAGGGGTGACGGTGTCACCGACAGTGTAGCCAACACCATTGGCAACACCAGTGAAAAATTGCGCGAAGGTGGAGAACAAGGTAGTTCCGCTGACCGTAGCAGTGGGGTACCATCCTGGCGGGTCTATTTTGAGATTTGTGAGATTTGTGGCGTACTTTATGATAACTACACGTAAAGCTTACAGGCGACATCGGCATCGCACGTCTCGCTGGAGGAATAATCAGATTCTCGGAATTATTACTTGTCGTGTGCTTACAAGGTCCCATTGAAGTTATAGTTACCAGGCATGACGAAACCACAACCCATCTCGTCAAGCTCGTGCCAACACATTTGAGCAGCGCTGTATGTCGAGTTGGCGGATGTGCAAACGCGCAAGCAAAATTGGTCGTAGTCCTGACTTTGTGTCAACAAATAAAATAAGTCTCACTAATACTATCCTTGATACTAACGATATAGAGCTGCAATAAAAAAAGGTGCAATCAGCAAGCTAAATTATAGGCAACAAAAGGCTAGATGATAATTACCATCCACTCGGCAAAATTCTCATCGCTTCCAGTTATGTTTGAAGTGATGTTACCTCCAATGGGATTGCCACTCCCGAAGGCTCCATGGGGGTCGAGTTCTCTGAGAAAAATCAGCACAGCGTACGCCACACAATGTCGAGACCTTACCCTCCAAAATCGCCCTCGGGGATGTTAAGTTTCGTGAAGTCTCCGTACCCATATACTTGAATGTAAGCGTCTAGATGTTCAGGTCATGAACATCAATAAACTGATACATTGTAATGTACTAACCTGTTTTGAGAAAGGAGACACCAGTAAGTGTTCCATCAGGAATGAGGCGAGCATTGTTGCGTTGCTGCGTGCACCAGGCAACTTCAAATGTCTGGTAAAAAAAAATAGTCAGTTCTAGTGTATATTCATGTTTCAAGATACTTACTTCAGAATCAGAAATGTTGGAAAGGGAAGGAGGCGCAAAGAGGCAGAAGTCCTAAAAAAATACATTGGATGTCGTCAAGGTAGAGAGCATTGTCCACGTACATCGATCGAGTTAACCGTAAGAAGGCGTGCAAATGATGTCTGGTTAATCGAAGTCCCCATTGTAGGCGCTGGCGGGTTTGTTGGGCCCATCGTTCCCGTAGCAATGACTCCTGGAAAGAACGTGTTTGTTTGTGCCATTGCCGTCCGTACGAGAGTCAAAGAAGCCAGGATTGCTGCAGAGAAGAAGGAACGCATTGCAAGATACAAAAGGGAGAGTAGGAGTAATAGGGTAGAGACTGTGGACTAGGAGTTAGAGAACCTGATGGTTACCTCAAGAGATGGGAGGAATGGAAACAGATGGAGCCAACGTTTTTAGTGCTGCGGACAGCTCGGGAACATGATCTGACAGAATGATGGGTCTGAAATCTATTCTAAACATAGTTTAAACTTGAAGTACGGAAAGTCTACGCCGATGACATTCCACGGGTTAATTCACAAGAAACCAATGCCAAGAGCAGTGGTAACGATTCTAGAGTGATTGCAGAAGTGTTTTCTCATGAAGTGGTCTAAAGACCATCGATGTAAAAGGTAGAAGAAAGGGATATTACAGAGTTCACAGATTATTTTTGGAGTGTCATTCACTATAAATAGACTGTCACGTTTAGGAAAAACGTTTAGGACTTCTTGTATTTATATTTATCTAGCCTCATCCCAAGAAACAGTGGGAATTAGAAATGGGTGACTAAAACTCGTACGTATGCGAATCAACCCACCTGTCAACCCATAACACTTCTATCAAGAAGTAACATGTGGAGCCCACAGTCATTATTCACACCAACACACGTTGTCGCAGCTTATGCATGATGAGACAAAAACTGTGGGCTGGCACATCCTTCACCTCTTCATGGCCTCACATGAAATGTATCCAGGTTTCCTTCAGTTGGCGGGCCGGTAGTTAGACTCTAGAGAGTCGGATTTCATCTCAAGAAGCTTCCAGTCGATCATTTGGCACAGGAACGTATTCAGCTCAGATATGTAGGTCCTGACTGGCATAAGTAATTCAGAAGCGCCCAAATCACCCTCTAGAATGTCATTTTCTGACTTCTAGTGTGGTCGTAGAAGATGTCCTCAGCGCTAAGTATTCTTCTCATCCCGATAACTCTGTCCACGATCAGCCTGAACTTAAAAAAGAACTATGAATGCATAATGAGAGCAAAGGCTGGTCACCTTTCAAACGTTTTAGACTTATAAAAACATGGTGCAGAACTTGGAGAACACTGCACTGACAGGGTAGAGAAGAGCATTTTGGACCTGTTGAAGTTCACGTTGTGGCCGCCATGTTATTCCGAGATTGTTCGAGCCGTTTAACTGCACTGAGATGTGGTTTTGAGTCTATCCAATGTCCTTGAGGTCAGAGTCCCGTCAGAAGGTCGTCATGGTGATAACATTATTTCGGTGATCGACGGCTCGTGCGGGATGGTGATTGTCCATATAAATGCTGTCCAACAATGGCAGTGAGGCTATCCGTTGTAAGTCAGACGTCTCGTGGCCAGTGAACAAAAGGTATAATAGCAAGGTACTTACCAGTATTTGTGAGCCCGATAGAACAATTTGTTTATATCGAGAGCTGACCAACGACAAGCCTGAACAAGCCTGATCTGAAGATGATGTAGTCTATTGAAACAATAATTAGGATACCGAACCACGAGCAATTTCGGGAGCCAATATCGTTGAGGATCCGAGTCGGTCGTTTCCAAATGTAGTAATACACCGATCTCGGCAAGATCCGAGTACGTCGGGCCCGGGCCTACTATAGGAGTTGAGTGATTCGTTCATTCAACTGATTGTTATCGTTTACATTACGCTTGTCCTTGCTTCGACCCGCTGGTGCTATTGACGAACAATTCAGGTCCAAGCAACCTATCTCCACTCATAATTCGCAGGAAATGAGCCAGACCATATATGGTGGGACGAGTACTGAGTGCTTTGTCCTTGGCGGACCATGTGGCTCAAGAACAATGGACGACCGCGCATGGCCACCTGAAGTTGAAGTTCGTACATATAAACAAAGGTTCCTTGGCAGACCACCCAAAACTATCTCTCTGACCTCAGGCGACATGCGTTCACGCAGCTTTCAAATGCCATATCTTTCTTTCGCTAAATTTGCACTTTCACTTTCTCGGCCTCGTCGTTCGAGCTCCGAGCCTGTTGTTACACCATCAATACATAATAACCCACCTCGAGTACTGGCTGAACTCAAGAAGCACCCTGTCGACGTTCCCAACAGTCAAGTCAGTTCTATTTCCATTGCCAATAGCTTTGTTTTAATGCCTCTTTCGTAGCCTGACCAATCAATCCGAGAAAATCGATCACCTTCACCAACACCTACAGAAGTCGAAGATCCAGAACCAGAAGTTATTCTTGAAGACTTGAAGAAACTTAATATCAAAGTCCGAGACTTCGCCTACCCTTCATCTTCATCGCGCAACCTTCCGCCTGTTCCCGAGGTTTTCGACCCTTATAGAGGAATTGCCGAATACGAGTACCGCATCCGAATGACTCCACACATTCCTGTTCCAGGCAAGATCATGCGCCGCCTCCTTGCCGTGGGCTGGGTATCCATGGACGAGGCCAAGGGACGCCTCCGACAAATTGACTGGCAGGCACTGAAGGAATACGATGCAAGGGACATCGGATACCCATGGCGTCCTATGAAGGGGATTACCGTCCCTACCGGTGAAGAGCGTGAAGCTTTGTACACCGATCGTGCTTTATACCTCCAACACCTCGACAAGGTCCAAGCTTCACTTCGCAGGGAGGAGGAGTGGAGAGAGCGGGAGAGGTTGCGTGGTAAGGAGTTAGGGGAACGTGCTGAACAATGTCTTCAGGAGAATCAGGAAAGGGAGAGGAAGAAAATGGAGGAAGAGATTAAGAAGTTCCCGGAGGAGCCAGAGGGATCTGCTAGCGGTGCTGATATCGATACCAGACAGACGATTTCCAACGTCTCGGCTGGCAAGAAGCGTGCGCTGGAGCGCTCGCCTTCGATGCCCAGCTTTGCTGTTTCCCCTTCTACCCTCGATGGTCCCAAACGCATCAAGCTCTCAAGCGAAGCCACGCCTTTTGCGACCGCAGGATCTTCCTCACAATCTCAAACCATGCCAAGCCAGCCGTATCAACAGTACCCTGCCCCGCTACAGGCATACGATCCTCGACTATACCCAGACGCAGCTGGCGTGATCGCAGCAGAAAATCGCCCACCCGTCGTGCACTCTGGTCAGGTAACGCCCCCTGTTTCGGACGACGAGGAGGCCGACGATTCCAGACCTGGTGTACGGCTGCAGAGGAAGAAGAAGGGCTTGAAGGGACTTACTCGGACTCAGACGTTTGCTCAGCTTTAGGCCTCGCCACCCGTAAGGCCACTTGGCTTTTCATTCTCTCTCTCATGGGTCTCGGCAATAGACACTAGGAAACTAGGATGTATTGTTACTGTACCTCTACAATAACTTCTCAGTATACCTTTCCCATACGGATCTAATTCGCTTGGATGTAATGTGGAATCAACTGTATGATTTAGATACTAGCATTGATAACGCGCTGAACTTCAACAAATGCGACGCGTCATATGGATATATGTTCAGCTTAGATCTTTAAAACAGTCAATGGACCAAGCATCTGATACTAAGGTAAGGATAATCAGTACTCCTTATGGAAGGCACTTTGTGGATCCGAAAATACAACCAAAATATCACTCTGGGGACACAGCATGAAACATTCGACTTAAAAATGCTTCATCATGATTTACAGACCACATCAAGACTTCAGAGCCAGTATCAACCTCATAACCTCAACTTAAAACACGAGTGAACAAAATGAAATAATTGAACATGAGTACCAAGGTAGAAACAATATTTATCCCGAAAATCGCCTAGAACGCAGTGAACCCATTTCATCTGAACAACGGCGCAGAAAGTCACTCATCGAGTAAAAAGTCGATGGACAGACACCATAACATCCGGGGAGAGTAATCATTTGATCTGGATCAAATGGATGTGTCGTTTTCAACAGGTAACTGCCGCGTTTCTTTTATGCTCCGGCTCTAAGATCAAGCTACCAGCAGGTTGTCGACGGAATCCAAAACGATTCATCTGCATAACGTAGTCGGTTCCATAGACGGGTTTTCTAGGGTTTTGATCGTCCTTATGGCTGCCAAATAATCAAATGTTAATGCCGAAAAAAAATTAGTAACAAAACGAACGAACTTTTCATTGATGTGACATTCTAGCTCAGACCAGTAAACAACGTGCGGCACTTCACATCTAACACACAAATAATCATGTACCGTTCGCCATCGAAGGTGCTCAAGAGCCAATTCTTGAAGAGAATTGAGTTCACTATTACTGAGATCTGCACGGGCCATGCGCGGGTGTTCGCCCTTACGTTCATGAGATAAGGCATGAAGTAACTTGAGAAAGCAATGAGAAAAAATCCTGAAATATTAGGGGAAAATGGCTGACCGCTTCAGGCCACGCCATGAAAAGTCGCTTTCCACCGGTTAACCTCTCGCTTGGACACTCATGGCATTCGACATAAAACTCGGGCCACTTAACGTCCTCTCTCGTGGTAGTTTCAGGGTCTAATCCTGACGCTTCTAAAATATTTTTTGCAAGGGAATGTGCCTCGTGAGAGAAAAATACTCGCTTTCCATCGGCATTCCATAGGCATTTTTCGTTGTAGGATATTGATGTTGCACACCGATGGTTGAGTATTTCAGGATATTGTATGGCTGACCGCTTCAGGCCACGCCATGAAAAGTCGCTTTCCACCGGTTAACCTCTCGCTTGGACACTCATGGCATTCGACATAAAACTCGGGCCACTTAACGTCCTCTCTCGTGGTAGTTTCAGGGTCTAATCCTGACGCTTCTAAAATATTTTTTGCAAGGGAATGTGCCTCGTGAGAGAAAAATACTCCCTTTCCATCGGCATTCCATAGGCATTTTTCGTTGTAGGATATTGATGTTGCACACCGATGGTTGAGTATTTCAGGATATTGTATGGCTGACCGCTTCAGGCCACGCCATGAAAAGTCGCTTTCCACCGGTTAACCTCTCGCTTGGACACTCATGGCATTCGACATAAAACTCGGGCCACTTAACGTCCTCTCTCGTGGTAGTTTCAGGGTCTAATCCTGACGCTTCTAAAATATTTTTTGCAAGGGAATGTGCCTCGTGAGAGAAAAATACTCCCTTTCCATCGGCATTCCATAGGCATTTTTCGTTGTAGGATATTGATGTTGCACACCGATGGTTGAGTATTTCAGGATATTGTATTTGCGAGCAATCATACTTTTGCCAGCATCGGAAAAATGTTGTCGCAAGTGTAAGGGGGTCCACAGCATTGTGTTTGTTAGTTGACCCAGCAATAATCATGTCCCGAATCTCTGCGTCCGTGGACTGACGCCAATTCTGGACCAATTCGAGCACGAGGGATTCGGGGAATTCGACGATTTCTTCTACCGGGGCCTTGATCAGCGCTGAGATTTGCTGTGTCGATTCGAGAACAAAAGCATCCGGGAAGATGACCTTGCCAAGGATTTTTTGCTCCAGACCACGCAGATATAGTTTCAAAAGACTCCTCCGATCACACTGAGCAGCTAAATAGTCTTTTTCCAAACGATAGGCTCTATGTGCTTCCAGCTTTGCAATGATATCGTCTTTGATATTATTCCAAGCTTGGAAATTGTAATGTCACAAGCCGAGAACAAACCTAGGAATTATGTGACTTACTACGATCTGTGAGGTCCTTCGGCTGCCTGACGGATGGCCAGTCTTTCATGCCTTTGATCGTTTCAAGTTCTTTTTCCCAGCCTATTTGTTAATCAGTAAGTCAGGTAGGAACAGTCGGAATGAGAACTCACCGAGATCAGTCAACCTCCGTTTGATGCTGGCAAGGCAGAATAAGGAACGATAAATATTTCTATGAAGAATCACTTACGCTTCATATCGGCGTTGTCGAATTTCGTCAAGTTGAGCTATGTCATTCCTCACATAGGCGACCATGCTATAATAGAAATTGAATGGATGTACGGATATATAGGGAGGGTAAAAAAAATGACTAACGGTAATTCGACGTTCTCTTTCATGCGATTTTTCCTGTGCCCAGGTTTCCCGTGCTCGAAAGTCCGACTTGTATGCTTTAATTTTTCTAAATTCTTGAAGTAATTGAAACGCCGATGCTTTACAAATCAAGTCACCATCATTCTGGTAGGGTGGACAAGTTTCGGCTAGGAGAATGTCAACTGGGGTTGACTTCGACATAGTACTCATCATCTTACTTTTGGACCGAGGGTTGATTGAAGGTAGAATCGATCTCCAATCAAAATACTTGTCCATCTCCCATGCGTCTGGTAAAAGACAAAACCTGGGTCGTGGAGGACAATTATCAGATGTCTACATCAACCTGAGATTGGACCGCTCACTTGATTAGCCCGTTCTTGTCCTTGATGCATGCCCCACAACAGCATCGACGGTTAGACCATATGAAGTATCGTCTTTTTTTCTTGTTACAATACTGTGAAAGATAAATTATAGTGCACTGCAATGAAGACTCATGGAACGGACATCACAGAAGGCGCCAAAAATGAGATTAGCAAATTGTACTTCGTTGATATCATCGGGGCAGTCAGGAAAGTCGTCGAGATTGAGTCGTGCTTGTTTCCAGATACATTCGGCCAATTTTGATATTAAAATACGCCTAAGACTCTTGCACATTCGAGAGAGAGACAAAACTTCGACAGGAGTAAGATACATGAAAATCTATTACAAAGGTTTGAGTCAAATGACTGGCACGTCATATAACAGAATGAGTTCACCTCTTGAAGAATGTCGAGAGGCATTTCGACAATATCCTTTAGTGCCCCTCGACGTCCTCGCACGTTTTTGAATTGCAAACTGGGGTGGGAACTCGAGTTATTCGATTTTGGCTGTTTCTGACGCTTCTTATGCCTGATTGGTTCTTCATCGCTGCTTTCTAAATCAATTTGTGGCAAGTCCTCGTCGTCACTAATGACCGTGGTAGGACTTGGATGAGTAGGTGACTCCGCACTCAGGCGAACGTCGGAGTCAACAGCTGAACTTGACCCAGCAAGACGAGCGGATCTTCGAGGCATAGATACTAGTGGAAAGCGGAATGAACACCCCGTCTAGTACACCTGTATCCTCGTTTTTATGCCTAGCTTTATTTGCAGTTGTATCTCAATCAGAACACGCAATTTATTGTCGACGCGTCTCACGTGGTCGTGACTATTTGTTTAGCTCCCAAATAGTGCTGTTGCATAGTTCAGTCGGACAAAAAAGCTTTCTTCGAAACTGGATACCTTTAGTACTAGAAATTTGGTAGGAAGATGTATTTACAATGCCTGTTACAGTTCCAACTTGGTCTGAGCTGAGACTGGGTCTTGTTGTCGAGTCCCTTCGTCGTCGAAGGTCAAGGCGGTTTGTCATGCTTGCCGATTCATGGCAAAGCGGAGTTACAATGTTCTCTGAATTCTATCACTCGGACGTGTCGCGTCTTTCACTCTCTTGAGCGTGATTAGTCAACTCTTTTTTATAATCTATGGTAAGACGCCGCTTGCAGTGCTTCTCGTGACTATGAAGAGCGCCTGCAGGCGGCCCTTCAAGGGGTCAACGAGGGACAGTAAGTCTAATACAGGATTGGCCAAAAATCTTAGGGTGTGTGTGTCAAAAGTTCCAATCCCAGGTTAATCTGTCTATGAGTTTGTACTCTAAGCAATTGTTAATTGGTAATTTGCTCTGTCTGTGTCCGAGTCATTCAGTGTCTGAGCGGACTTCAAATGCCCCTTTGACTAAGGTGTGACATCTCTGTGACGTCCGACTGAAGGGTCCGAGCTACAAGCATGCAATAGTTTTGAAACGACGAAACTTGTGTCTCCCTAAACTTACCTTCTTCGAGATTTAAAGCACTGTATATCTTCCTGATAACCCTTCTCTGTTTCAAATGTAAGTACAGCCGAGCTAAGACATCAATACTATGGGAGGCACGTGTGGATGCAAAATATCACTCCGGTCTGACATGTTCGAATTCGGTTCTTGGCCTTACAGCTATCCTTTCATCCCCACTCATAAGAGGTAGAACTCTTCGCGGAGCCATCAAATACTTCAAGAATTTGTCAAAGATGGATCTCACGGAAGAGCGCTTGCTAGAAGGTGTCGGATTCTTCAGTCAGTGAGGAAACCATGGTTTCTGATGCTCATGGTCCTATTCAAGAGGCTATCAAAAATTTCGAGTCGTGAAAAAAAGCAGAGAAAGGAAAAGCCGACCGTTTTTCCCAAATCATGCACGCTATGAAGGCATCTAGTAGGTTTGGAATACCTTTCGACGCAACGGAAGCGTGCAACTGCAACCTTCCCTATTACGCCAACAAAATTGTATCTTGTCCCGATACTCTCGAACGGCCTAATTTCGAGGGACTCTTTACCTTAACCTTAATGACTCTGCCCAACCAAGGGATCTCTCGTCCGCAGGCTCAGATGATGGTCTTCGTTTTGGACAAAGTTGACAAGTACTGCGATTGGGAAGATCAGGAGATTTCCGACGTCTACGAACCTCAAAAGAAGGGAAAAGGCAAAGGCAGATGCAGATGAACACAGGAGAAACAGATTACCCCGAACAAGAGCCTAGTTCTTTCTCGACTAAGTGCAAGAGAAACCAGAGGATCAGAGGTCGAACGTTGAACCGTTGAAGCGGGAAGAGACACGAGAAAGTCATCAAGGAGTACTGTTGTACATTGTAACCCAAGTTTTTGCCGTACGCATACAACTCCGAGAAAAACTATGTCTGCAATGAGAATCTCCATGTCGACATCAATAATACAACGAGAAGGAATACCAGAAAACGAAAAGCCGAAAGCAGTGTCAAACACCTCAGCAATGAGAGAATTCTCTCCTCAACTGCTCCGCCCAAGCCATCACAAAATACACGATCCCCGCCGGTAGCATGCATTTGATTCCAACTTCCTTCCAATCCCACCTTCTTCCACCCCACGTACCGCCACCCCACCGTTTCCAATATCCATTTCGGCTACTTTTCTTCCCCATATCCTTCCCCTGGCCATCCCGTTTATTCCGGTTTCGGTCCCACACCTCTCGCGTCTCCCACCACAGATTACTCGTAACCCATATCTGCACACCGCGACTCACGCACGTCGTCGTTCCGATCACTGCCCAAGTTATAACGGGCCTCTTCCGATGCTCGAGAATCGAACACGTAACCTGGGTTGCGGGCCAGCAGATGCCTTGAAGCGCAAGCAACCGAATTAGTGTGGATAAGGGCGAATAGTATATCCGCCATCTCGTCAGGAGTCCGGTGGTTAGAGAAAGACACTGCCAGCCGGTGAGTATGGCCCACAAGGCCGAGACCACATAGTCTAGGCGTTCGGGAGCATGTGATCCTTCGGGAGGTCGATATATGTGGTAAAAATGATAAAGAGTGCCAAAGACAGCAGGTACAATGGAGAGAAGACGGGAGAATTCAAAGAGAAGGGGTGTTAGTCGCTGTTGGAGAGTGTTAGGAGGTACAAGTGGTTCTGAAGCGGGCACAATTCGTGCGGTAGGTAGATGTCGTGGCTAGATAGTATCTTCAGACATCAATCTCGAAGATGTGTGAACACGCACTGGTTCGTCAATCTCAGTTTCCGTCTCTCCAGCTCCGGCCTGTCCGGGCGTTGTGCATATGGTTTTTGCCCGCTCTCGGTGCCGAGTAGAAGCCCCAATGCCAAATAATCGTGACCGCAATCCAGAGCCCAACGAAGGATTTTTCGCAGGCCCCGACCACGCCATGTGTACGAGGCCTTCGTCCTCTTCTCCTCGATCGTCCTCGCTCTCGCTGTAAATCTGCTCCGGAGTACGGCGAGCATACGGATTCTGATGTGGTGCTGCGTTAAGATGGAGCGTTGAGCTTGACTTGAGATGAGGAACACTGAGCGAAGTGGGGCTGGTTTCCCGTGCCGAATACGCCGGAGGTATATCTGCCCGCATGACAAGGTATTCCGGTAGTACAGGAGTTCAGAGCTACTTGCTCGGGGTTGCAAGCACGTTTGGTTAGCCGAGTGGAGTGTCCCTGTCTTTTCGTAGCTCTGAATCCTCTGCGTCAAATTGGGCAAAACTCGCTGAAAACGAGAAGAACGTGAGCCTATCTCACAGCGCACTCTGATTTCTCAAGAACCTTTACTGCTGTTGACAACCAATCAGAATTGTGGACGACCTCGTCAGTTGAAGTTTCGTTAAGGTTTTCTTACATTGTTCTACTTGCTGGCGGTATCTCAACAATAACGCTAGAAAGTTTCTTAGCCAAAACTGGTGGGACCCAATCTAAAAGAAAGGTGGAGCTGGAGAAAGAACCGGGACAGGATGCATGTTGAGTGATCGTGGCAAACCAAAGCTGCCATCACAAAAACCCTTGCTGGCACGATTCTCAGTCAAAACCGATAGTCGACTTTCCCCCTCCATGGTTCCCTGGAATGTTGACTTGTTCTGGGGCTTTCATCGTTGTGATACGCACTAAAACTGACTGGGATTCCTCATGTTTCATCACATGAAGCGAGGCACTTCAAATCGTATGAGTCATATCGCAAAAATTTCGTTGGCGGCTACGTGCTACTTCTGCACACCACGAGTTACAGATAATTTTCGCACGTAATTATGACATCAAGATAGAGATAACTTGAGAGCTGCACCGAAACTTTCTGATGGTGAGTGGTTCTAATGTATTTCTTTCTTATCATACATCTATCTTTCGTCTACATTCGTTGATCGTGGAAACTTCAGAATGACCTATAATGTCCTTTTGATACATGTTCTACCATGAAACCAATGTTTTAATGTTGCGCAAGACATTTACCTTCTCCTGTGTTATCTTGTCGACCATCACGAAGTACATCCGATATCTAACCATGTCAGTATTGTATCGTTGATACCTTATTACAGCTGATTTTTCTTTCAATAAGATTCAACGTAGCACGGCCCACATCTAACAAAATACAATTGTTTTTGCTTTCCACTTGTGCTCGTAAAAACTCTGAGAAAGACCACCCACAGCCAAAATGAAAGAAATCGATTGATGAAAACCAATTGCACTCGGGTCCACAATTATAATGGAGTGTTGATGGTAGGTCTGGTCCCCCAGGGCGTCAATCTCTGTCTGTTCGGTGATGATCCCCACCCCGACTCAGTTCTAATTATAACTTTCTTAGCGGATTAACCATCTTGCGACTGAAGCAACACCTACGACCCTTTTTCAGTTTGGGCAAGAATCCATCCGTAAACCTCTTCGGAACCATGTGGGTACAGCGGATGTCTTTTGTCGTGTTTTCCACCCGGAGTCATATTATGTTAAGTTTGTCAGTCAACGCTGCTTTTTCATCTTCTCAATAATCAATCGCACGGCTGGCCAGATCGTTTTGGAATGCGAACAAGGAGCCATATATATCTACTTACATCGAATCCCTTGATCAAGGATCAGTTGACCCACACGTGTGCATGTGCATGTTACCGCACGCAAGGCTTCCCCACTTCTTAAAAGATTTGCAGTTTCTATCATGATCAGCGACTAGAACTTCACAACTCATTCCATCAAGCGATGGACTCCAGCGACAAGATCCTTTCATATAAGCTCACGACCATAGCAGCCGGCGTAAATTACAACATACTTCTCGACTCCGAGATCCAGCGAGCAAGGACCCTCTTATCCGATGCGGAACATATACTTGACAAGCTGAACGAAGGCCTCGAGGCTCTTGTCGCGAGACGAGATGCCCAAGCGGAGCTAATATGCAAATATCGCATAGCACTTGCACCTCACAAACGTCTTGCCCCCGAACTTCTTTCTGAGATCTTCCTTCACTGTCTCTCTACCACATCCTCCTATTCCAGTATCCCGCCTAAAACCACTGACGCACCTTGGATGTTAGGCCAAGTGTGCGCGCAGTGGAGAGCTGTCTCTCGTGCTGATCCGCGGCTCTGGCGTCCGACGAAGATGAGTATCTACGACAGACCACATCGCCATCTCGCACATGCTTGCGAGCTCCTTCCTCCTGCAGCCAGACTATCAGTCGCATTTATCGGACCCCCGGCCCTGGTAACAGTGGCCCTTGTCCCATACCTCTGGCGCATCCATGATTTGACTTTACGAATGGGGATCGCCGGATACGATGCATTCTTCCAGAACATATCCCCCAATGATTTCATAACGCTGGAATCGGCCGATTTCGATGTCATCGATGGAGCTTTTGAAGATATCACCCTGCGATGGGAGCGGTCGGCCGGAGTTTTCAACCTTGCAAATAAGTTCCGGCAGTTGAGGATCGAAACAGCTGGAGGGTTTCCTATATCGAAGCTTGGCATCCCTTTGAGCAAAATCACTTCGTTGAACATTAGCGGCGTGAAGGACCTCCACACCCAAGCGGCTATTTCCATCTTGCGAGATTGTCACTGGCTTGAGACTTTAGACGTCAGCTTCTCCTCGCATGATTCAGATCTCGCCGAAAGTACCTTGTACCTTCCCCGTCTTCAATCTCTCCGCGTTCGCAACCACCTACCTTCTCCTCTTCAACATTCAAGTGTTTGGGATAACCTTTCGTCCCTCAATCTGCTTTCTGTTATCAATATCGATAGCTGCACGCTTTATACCGTGCTCAAGCGGAGCGTAAATCTGATCGAGTTACATAGCCGTTGTCCGGAAGGGGGTACAATAACATCATTGCCTCGCAATTTACGTCTTCCTAGCTTGCGAAAACTTTCTCTAACCAACGTTGTGGACACTTGGCTCTTTGATTCCCTCATAGTCCCTTCTCTCCGAGAATTGCTTATCCAGTCAACTCAGGTACCCCTCAATCCACCCGCTATCCGTAATCTTCTCGTCTACTCTGGCACCAAGTTGTCAATATTCTGGTTTCAGTCGACACATCCACAACAAACTACGTCCCCTCACGGCCTCCGTGAACTACTCGACGCCATTCCGTCGGCCCTGCATGTCGAAGACACCCATTCCCTACTCGACGAGTCACTTCTGAAGGAGATTGGTTCTGGCATTCTCTTGCCACGGCTCGAATTTCTACGTTGCTGGCCTGAGACCCAGGAGGCATTTCTGGACATGGCGGAAGCACGGGCGCGGCAGTTATCAGGAACAGTGCGGCCACCCAGAACACTGAAACAGGCATTTGGTGTCTCGCAGATCGGAGTTCGCCTTCCTAAGCTTACTTTGGCGTCACGTTTACGTCTAGGAAAGTTAAGGCTGAGAGGTCGTCTTGTTTGCTCATTGTATCCGTCTTCGTCTACTTGGGACGAATACCCAGATTAGTAGGTGCTCAAATGCACGAAGTTGCATGGTACATTTATCAATGGTTCGACACTTGATGAGCTCGGGATCATGCGCTCCGTGTAGTACGGCGCCACACTGAAATACTGCTGGATAGTCCTGATATGTAAAATCTGCCTCAGTGATTGACTCGGATGACGTTATTATGGGTTCAAACTGGTATAGCTTGGATTATATCAACAAAATATAAGTTTTATGGAGAGCTCGTGGTGATACACACCTTGAAGTACAGGGGAACAAATCTATTCGCACCATCGAAATACCGAAGGTTTCGATTGTGAGAAGATCATAGTGATGAGACAGCTCCCTGATTTTCATTTCCTCCCGGGTTTCAACTGATTGATGCCGCAACTAAAAATATTCAGATAATTGCACGTAGAAGGGGTAACTGGAGATCGCGACATACCCGTCACCGACTTTATTGAAGACTTGGTATTTGAGGTGAATTATATCACCGATCCGACAGGCATATTTAATTGTACTAATACCTCCTTTCCCGCCAACTTCTCCACAAGACTCAACAACATATCATCACATCCTTGATGCGCAACAACCTGCACCGCACAGTAGGTTTGCTAGTGATGGATGTCATTACTAGCGAGAATCACGATTGCGGTGTATGTATACCAACCCCAACATTCTTCTTCGACCTTCTCTAGATCTGATGCAACAAAAGTTTTGGAGCCAATGGCTGGAAAAAGACGGGGAACTACAAGAGAGTAACTCGAAGATTGAGAACTGAAGATTGAGAGCTGGCGCAAAGAGCTGTTGATAAGTCAGACGCCTTGGAACAGTGCGAAAAAGAAACAGAGCCCAAATTATAGTATGCAAGGCTCTGAGGAAACAAGAGACGAAGTGAACGAAGCTAAAAATTTTCAGGGGTTTTTACCCGCAGATTGACAATATGAATGCTTGCCATGATACACAACTATATCCACGCGCCAAATGAATGAACCCCAAGAAGTAGCGACTATTCTTGTCTTGTCCTCCATGAATTCTAGTCTACCAAACGTGATCCGGATATGTAGCCTAGATCTCTTTGTCGGTGAATTCGGCCGATTTTGGGCGGATCCACCCTTAGTTGTCCATAGAGGTAGAATCGCCAACTAAAACAGTGGGAAAATCGCCTGGATCGAAATGCGAAAAAAATACAGGTGGAGCTGTTTCAGTGGTAGAGAAAAGCAAGATGATGGTATGCTTCCAGGGAAACCTGACGAACGGATGCAACTGAGGGGTTATTTTATCGCTGAAACGCTGTAGAGATGATATCGATACCATTCGATAGAACATCGTATCTTGATTCGTGGAAAGTGATGACATGGATGTAAGGAGATGGAAGTGTAGCAATCAACGAGAGCAATGCGCGTGACAGTATTAGATCGCCAGGCTGTCTACACGTAAGAGCTCTCTAGAGGAACGAGGACAGGTTCAGCATAGGTTCAATGCAATTTCTTCAGTTTCAGGAAGGAGGGAGTTCCAGCGGCGGCAAAAGCGAGAGAATGGAAGTCGTTTGCATCCATGTCTTCACTATGCTCGGGTTCATGGAAGATACGTACATGTTGTGCGTGTTCTTTGTATCTCCTGTTGCTACTGCCCTCTCAATCTCTGTTTTCTAGCATAGCCAGCCGCTGAGATTTATTGTGATTACATACCAAATATGAATATTCCGAATAAATCCAGCAGCATAGGCGGAAGGGGACCTTCCAATTCCTACCATAGGTACTGCAATGCATCCCAGAGAAGATACAGCAAGTCCTGACAAGGCTCTGAATAGGACCACTCTTCAGAGAACAAAACTCGGAAAAAATGAGGCTGATAACTTCTGGGATGAGAGTCGTGAATCTGTCATTGTTACGCAATCAACCAGAAAGGTCTACAAATAAGTAGAGCATTCGTGGTAGAAACGAGTATACTTAAAATACATACATTGAGATGAAGGAAGAGATAAAGAGAGTAGCCTACCGATAAATTTCAACAATCACATCTGAGATATGCATGTACATATACGTAAAGCATCACTTGTAATCTTATCTTCGCTCCTATATACCTGTACTTGACGGTTTTTTAGACACTATTCCAAGTCGATTGAGGTAAGTACTCGAATAGGATCTATCTACTTACAAATGGCCTCGCTAGACTTTCTATGGGCGTCATGTCACAATGGAAGATGCTAGAACGTCGAGTTAGTATGTCAAACCTATATATCTGAGTCACAAATTCTTGGAGACCAATCTCATTCACACAATATGTCCAGCGACGACCAACAAGCTGATGCAGGCGATGGATGGCACGTAGTCAGTCATAGCAAACGAGGTCACGGTGCTAGTCGTGGCAGAGGCCAGCACCTCCCTACATCGTTTAGTGGGAGAGCCAACCGTCAGCAGACAGCGCCTCGTGTTGTTCATCCACCGCCTCCCGGACCTATACTTGGTGTAGGCGATCCTTTAGGTGCTGGGGACTCTTATCTGGTCGCGGATGTTCTGCCGCAAGAGCTTGCGGAGAGTGCGTTTGAGAATATGAGAGCGGAGGTTAAGTGGAATGTCATGCACCATCGAGGTACGAGATGCCTGTGCTCCTGACAAGGAGACCTCATGCACACGACCTTACATAGGAGGTGAGGTCCCCAGACTCGTTGCAGTCGAAGGTGAAGTTGCAGAAGATGGAAGGTATGAATAGCCTTTGTTGCTAAGCCAATTACCTGAGAAGATAGATTATAGTTTTCCACTCTACCGCCACCCTGCAGATGAATCTCCTCCTCTCTCACCTTTCTCTCCAACTGTAGCGCAAATACGTGACCACGTCCAAAAAGTGCGTACTAATCAGATTGAAATCGGTGTTACGACTTACACCACCTTAGGTACTCAATCACCCTGTCAACCACGTCCTCATCCAACATTACCGCTCTGGAAAAGATTATATATCCGAACACTCAGACAAGACGATAGACGTCGTGTGGGGGTCTAACATCGTCAATGTTAGCATTGGCGCTCAGCGTGTTATGACTCTCCGCGAAAAAGGGCCACCTAGGAACGGCTCTGCTCCGCCTCAAGACAACGAGAAAGTTTCCCGAGCGTCGCAACGTATTCCGCTCCCTCACAACTCGATGTTCGTCATGGGACCCCAGACGAACAAGAAGTGGCTACACGGGATCAATCATGACAATCGCGCGTTAAAGTCTAAATCCTCTGCTGAGCTGTTCAATAACGGCGAACGTATTAGCTTAACGTTCCGCTATATTGGAACCTTCTTGACTGCGGATGAAAGCAAGATTTTCGGGCAGGGCGCTAAAGGGAAGACAAGGGAGACAGCGCGGCCTGTCGTTCTTGGAGGAAAGGAGGGTGGGGCGCTCATTCGTGCGTTCGGGGAAGAGAATCATAGAAATAATTTTGATTGGAACAGGAACTATGGAAGAGGATTCGATGTCTTGCATTTCAATGTGCACGACGACGCCTAGTACGGCACTTTCAAAGTTGAAACCTTTGCTTACTCACCTGAATAATTATTCATCCATTCAGATATCTTTGGGAAAAGTTCTGGGCTACTTCTATGTATGCCCTCTGCGTCCTCAAGCATTCCGAGATCACAAGCGTTCTCGGAGACATCAACGTACCTGTCGATCCTTTGTTCCTCAACACCGTGATCCTTGAATGTTTGAATGTCTGAATGTCGCAGTAAATCTCAGACATACGGTTGGCGATTGTAAGGTACTGGCAGGGCCTTGAGGCTCCATTCGGAAGAAGTACGCAGTGATGATGTTGTAATTTCTGATGCAATCCAGAAGTTCAAGCGGGGTTCGGCGGAAAGTATTTGATCCTTTTCACGCGCACCACCGTGTCTAGTCCCTCGTTTTCCTTACAAACGCTGCTGCAGTGCACTCCCAGCCACTCCGTCGACGTTCGCTTAATCTATTTTCTCGCTTCTGAAGGACCGCGTCGGGGGAAGACGTCTGTCAGTTCTAAGGGTTAGGGTTACCGAAATGGTAAGTCTCTTTCTACCTGCCCCATATGGGCATGGTTGAAGTCCAGGAACGACCGCTGTCTGGGAAAGAATCTGGCTGGCATTTTGCTCCCACTGCCATCACTTTGCCTATTTTTTCCCCACTAAAGGAAAGAACACGAGGCCACCTTCGTCATTTCACGAGGCTAGCGCGTTCAACTTTTGTGCTCATCTCGTCGAGGTCGTCCACTGCCTGTTCGGCGTTCTTTACCCCATCCTATCGAAAAAAAATCACAAAACTAACGCGGCACATCTTTAACGATTTCTTCCTTGTTATTTTCAGACTCTGTCAATGAACTTTTATTCACGAACATCACGACAGTCAACCCCCGACCCGCCTCAAGGAAATTCCTCGAGCCCCGGAAACTCCCCAATCGACCAGAGAGACCTTTCGGAACAGCCTTCCACCTCGTCGCGTCGCAGGATGTCCAAAGATTCGGAGTGCTATCCGTCATGGCTTCCAGGAAGACCACTACCACCCGCTCCGGCGTCCACTTTTCATTCATCGGCGGGCCTACCAGAGAGTCCTACTGGCGATACTCCTCCTCCATTTGTGGGAGGTCGCAAACCCACACCACGTTCTGTGCGTGTCGTCAGTCTACAGGATACTCGACGCGAGTCTACTGTTCAGAATCGGGTTGCTAATAGCGCTCGTATGTGGTCCCAAGTCACTGGCCCATCGATTTTGCCTGCTGTGCCCTCAGGTGAAGCTGATACATCTCGGCCATCACAACCCAAATTCCACTCGAGGACCGCGAACCTAGATCTGTTGCGAAATCCAACGCTCAAGTTCCGTCTCTATTTCTATCTATATCCTCTTCTCGTCTTTGCTCATCTTCCCTTGCAAACTTTTTTCGACTTCAACGCTGTATACATATTAATTCAGTAAGTTCTGCCGTCATGTCGAGCTTCCAAAGCTGCTGATTCTGAGTTCCCAGAGTTTCGAAATTTCCCAACCCCCAAGCCCCTGGTGTACCAGGTTCTGGAAGAAATTGGGCACTGGGTGCTGCTGCATACATCGCATCTTGGCTGGCTTGGATTTTCGTAGTCTTTCTGATATATGAGCTCATTTATTCTTTCATTCGTCGATGGCGCGTCAGTAAGTACCGACTCATTGCGAACTCGAAAGGCCATTCAATTCCCACTCCCAGAACGTCCTCTCATGATCCCAATCTATCTTTCGTCATCGAGTTTCAACTTGGTTGCGATGACTTCGTACACCAACTTTTGCTTCCTGCAATACGTCCGATTCTCCGCCTTCGTTGGCGAAAATGGCAGTATCCGCGACGGCCTCGCCGAGACTTTTTGGTTTTATTCACAAAATCTTCCTACGGTTGCCCTATTGCTCCCGCGTGCGGGGCTGGCACTAGCTCTACTTTTGTCCTTCTCATCGCCTCAAGCAGGCGAAATCGCACTCACCGATGCGGGCATTCATCTCCGAGACTCGACATTCTTCCGCATTACGGATGGAACTCTAACGCAGTATGCTCGTGGGGTCCTTATCGCCAATGCTGCATGGACAGCTTGGCGTGTGCTCGTTCTAATTATTAGCTGGTAAGGGAAAATACATGCTTCATGTAAAGAGATGCTGGCATGGCTAATGTTCTATTGCCCAATTAGGATCGGACTATGGATCGTTAGTGGACAGGGTTGTGCAGGACTATGTGGGCCTCGTTATCGCTGGGAGGAAGAGGATGTGGAAAAGACTCGGTCGTATTATAGCGACAACGTCTCTCTGGATGACACCATTCCCTGGAGCTGGCGCCAATGCGCTCGCATGCGAATTCAGGACGCGTATGATTTCTGTCTTACCGTCCGTCCGTCATCGAGTTGGAACCGCAAGGAGGCCTCAGAGGGGACAGCATTAGGGACTAATGGCGACGGTGAAATGTCCGACGGCATAGAACAGGTTCTGGCAGCCATAGGTTTACCTTCGGTTCCTCCTCCTGCACGCCAAGCAACCCTGTCCGGTGACCTGTTTGAGAGTCCACAAGATGAAAGATTGGTACCTCCGACAGGAATCTCGGAAGTCGTCCCTAAGGTCGCCAGGCGTTCGTCGAAGGACAGGCAAATTGCTGGTTCACCTGCACCCCTGACGTCCCTGCCATATCCCTTCTCTGCCGCCGGCGCGTGCGTATCGTCGTCAGACAAGGTGCCATTCCCGCCGTCTCCCGTACCGAGCGGAAGAAAAAAGACTGCAAGTCGCAGTGGGACAAGTGGAAGTGGTAGTAGTGGCACCAGCGCTGAGGGCGAAGAAGAGGACGAAGATGACGAGGACGAAGATGAGGACGAGGACGAGGATGAGGACGAGGAGGAGGAGGAGGAAGAAGAGGAGGAGGAGGAGGAGAGTGAGGATCCTTCGACAGGCCGAGGGTCCGAGTCTATGTCAAGTCTTGGGCAGCCTGTGACCTCTCGCTACCCCTTCCAATACCGACGTCCTGCACGTGGCAACAGCATCTCATCTGGTGCCGCCTCTCATTGTACACCCACCTCACACTCTCGTTCGATGCATTCAAAGGCATCACAGGGCACCCAGTCCACCGGATATCGTGAATCGTCGGACTCTCATTCACCTCGATCCCAGTACTCGACCTCGGATGCTGCGATTAGTGGTAACAGCGGAATTCCTATGCCCCCCAGGCATCCACAGCAAGGACAAAAGCGAAGGCCAAGAGCTGGAACAGCCCCCACTGTTGCGCCACCGCCACCACCGTTGATTGTATTTCCAACGACGAGTCGTCCGAGAGCTCACACACGGGTTGACTCGCTTAATGCTGGCTCGGATGAAGACCATAGTTTCCTGGATGATGCAGCGTCTGAGGAGTCGCACGAAGCAGCCGAAAGAGAAGACCTTGTAGGACTTCTGTCGAGCCCAGGTACCTCTCTACGAAATCGCGGGAGCACGATCTCTCAGAACCATCTGCATGGGTCGCGGTCGAGTTCCAACTCCAGGTCGAACTCCCATACTTCGTCGTCGCGTTCACGGGCTCCGTCGTTCTCCGTTTCAATACGAACTCGGGCACAATCCCTAATGCAGAATATCGGTGCGGCCTCTTATTCGTCACTTGAGCTTGTTCAGACTGCCATACGTTCGCGTGCCAACTCGTCCATGGCTCGATTGGAAGAAGATTACTCCGATGAGCGCACACACTCGAGGTCTGGGAGCGGATCAGTCAGTGCGAATGAGAATTATACATTTGGTCAGCCAATGAGGATGCACTTCCCTGTTGGCGAGCAGGAGCGTGTGGAAGAGGAACCTGCTACCCCAGAGCCACATTCAGAGTCTCAGACACCTCCCCCACTTCACTATTCCCTGTCTAACCTTTCCTTTGCCGGTCCTCCCCATCGAACATACGCTTCATCTCAATCTTCAGCGCAGTCTCACCGACACCCGAGTCCCGACCTGGAACCAGCCAGCACCTCACGGGGCTTGTCGACACCATCAGAAGCAGATTTCGTGACCTCGGAGCCTTCGAGCCCGGTTGAAATTCCCCGAAATCCGATTCGTGAGACAGACCATCTCATGGAATCAGTGACAAGTAGCCCACCGGATATCAGCACGGCGCCTGAGTCATTCGTTACAGCGCCTGTAACCATAGAGGGCACAACAGAGTCAAGTGGTCGGACGATTTCAAGTTGGGGTGACCTATCGCACATGGTCGACCGTCCGGATGCAACGTGGCGTCCTGCATGAACTCACATGCCTCTGATCTACATGATTCTGACTTATGGCCCCCGACATGAGTTTTTCATTATTTTCACTTTCGAGTTGTATTTGTCGAGTTGGCTCCATGTTTATTTTCTCTATCTAGATACTTCGTTTTGTTCCCCTCCGCGCGACACATCTCTCCTCCCGCTAGGCTCTGTTGCATTTATGATAATATATTAATATCACTTAAACGTATTTCTGATATCGCTTGCCCCTTGTTCTCGTGTTACCTACATTGACCATGCCCAATCATGCCCAATCTACTCCCTTCTACTCCCCGCCCTTGACGTTCTTGACATTCCGTCCATCAACTTCCATCGTATCTAATGATCCACGTGTTCCCCAATCTATCTGCCTAACGTACAATGGAATGCAAGGAACGTCTTCCCTTTTCCTACATCAGTCGTGGTTCTTCTCGGATTCATTTCGTACGATTTCTCCGAGAAGTACTTACTGGATCCTCGATAACGAGGGCGGATGGCGTAAATACATTTCTATACTACCGAAAGATCTCCACCGGGGGTTAGTCTGGGGTTAGGCACGGTCAGGCCTGGTTAGGGCTCATGTGTGCCTGGGCGTTGACACTGAATTATATTTGATAGACATTTAAATACTGTCGACCTAGGCTAGGCCTGGGGCCTGGATGTCATATGCATGACTTAGTAGATACTTATGGAGAAATTAAAATGTCATGGAAATGTCATCCACAGCCTTCAACTGATATATAACTTGTACATGATGTCAAGTAGCAGCTACCAAGTTATCGTGAATAGTAACAAAGGATTCAACGAGGCGGACGGAGCACGACTTCGATCGTAAATTACTCCACTACCACCATGAATCATTGAAAGTGTCTTTGACCAGTGGAGGCGCTTGAGGCCTGAGGTTGTGAAGTTTGAAGGGTGCGATCACACCACCTATTAAGCTAAGTACGAGTAGTTGCTGGCGCTGGCGACCTCAGGTAAACATTCCCTGCGGGACACGCAACTAGCCGACCGGGTCAAGCAACATGGGGAAGTTACCCGGACCCTGGCTGTAAAGACTGAACAAGCGTGTTGATCGTCATCAGACGGAGAAATAGCTATACTACAGCGTGGAAGGAGGCAGCCAGCTAGTTTACTAATCGTACACATCATACATGATGAGAATTCTGGTGTTTGTGGGCGTAGTGATACATCATGCAATGAGCCGTGGAGAAGCCTCTCTCTCATGCATTTTACAGTGGAGTAGAACCAGGATTCGTTGAAGGATCACATCCACAGGCAATTAGGGCGATGCATGGACTGGTAACCGCCTACGAGTGCGTGGCCTAAATTCGAACTTGGGTATCTCCAGCTCGTCGTCTGGAGTGATGGGCGATGATTCTTCATCGTCTTGTAGTAGAGTACTTGAGGTAGCATTCAAGCAGGAACTACTCTCATTGAGCGATTTCTAAGGAATTCATTCATCAATTTCAACGATGTAAATAACGAAGAACAAATTTACATGTATGACTTCCGCACTGGCATTATGAGTGCCAGTGGTGGGGATAAGATCCAGGATGACAGTCATGAATCGAAAATATAGATATACGGTAATGATGATAGCAGAGAGAGCTTGCTTGAGACTTTGAGGTGTGTAAGTGATCGCTTGCTGAGTGAGATTATATAACCTATATAGTGATTAGAAACGAGGGCTGTACTATTGTATCTATATGGTAACTGTGCTCAATGTGGATTCCGGAGGTCGAAGTTGAATAAGCGGCACAGCCAACAACCCTGTGCCGTCTTTTTTTCGTTTTCTAAATTCTTGTTCACTAATCTTCTCCGATGACATGGAATATAGTATCGCCCGATGTTGTGTATACTGCAAAAAAGTATGATTGTAGTCCAATCTCAACCAGTTCGACTCCCCCCCACTTCTAATAATAGCACACTCAGGCGGCTGTCTCCGAGGTCCATCGACCGCAAAGTTGAACTGCTTTCTTCAACCTGACGACATCCGCGTAGTCGCTATGGTCCATGATGAAGAAATCTCTTTTTGTTGTTTATGAATGCTTCATGGTCGTTGCTTAGGAACAATGTAGGTGTCTATGTTCTTATCAGTCTGCTTATAGCCTTCACATAGGACCTAACCATAGAAAATCACGGCGTTGTGAACAAAGAACAATAGGGAAGGGCGCGGTAGTGAATCTGATGTGTGACTCGGATTATGAAGATGTTTCGTTGTTTGTCCCTCCATACAACCTTGAACTTGTCCGCTCGTCGATATGTCCCTTCGGATAACCGTGCGCTTGTACCAGGCTCCTTGTGTTATCAATGCCGGCTACTGGAAGCTTCGTAGTCCGCTAATGATTGCTCGATGCTCTGTTTCCAACGAGCCCCGATAGTGCTCGCTTTCACAGGGTAGTGTAAACGGGCTCGGTTTATGTAGATGTGCATGTGCATATACTTACTGATCCTACCTGGGCTCTGCCTGCCTTACTACACCTACCTAATGCTGATCCATCTGGTATTCACCCAATACACCAATGCACAAACTACCTTCTTAAGTGCCATACCATTACCTATGAAGCTTGTAAAAATATCTGAAGGGCTACAAGGGAAAGCAAGCCTCACCTCCCAAATCATAGCTTGCTTCATCATCCCAATTGAGTTGCAGTGTACTTGTATCAGTAGATCAAGCACGTTCGATGTAGTTGAGCCAGAACCACCGGATCCAGATCGTGAAGTGGTGAAGAACTCCGTCAAAGACATCGCGTATTGAAGCAAATCAATGATTGATGATGCATACGTGTGTTAATCAGACAGCAACATTACGCTACAGCATATCGAAAGCAAAACAAATAGCACATAGCAACTAAATCTAGATCCACAGACATCTCGAGGCGTGGCTTCAAATATAGAACATGCTCTCTCTCATCTCAGGGTGAAGCTGATGAATGAAGTGTCAGCAAAGCTATAGCCATCTGAGGGCGTTGAATGGTCTTACTCCTTCGCCCCAAGCCTCCTTCGCAGCATGGAATACTCGATTACGTTCTTCTTCACGATCATACCTTCCTCTTCCACTTCCAGATGTCGAAACCTTGTCGTCGACCAAAAAGTCATTCAGATAACACCGGCCACGCTCACACGCCAGATCAGCATAATATGCAGGCGGAATAAGACTGACAGCTTTGGTGGCGCGGGCGTACAGGTAACTGGTGTCGTGTGTGCCTTTTTGAATCTCATCGGCTGCGAACAGGTTCTCGTCATAAACTACAGTGTAATGTGTAGCTTTGACAGTCCCTTGTAGGCCAGCATGTGCCTGGAGATAGAAATCGAAGTCGAACCTGCCAGTAGATTATGAACACGTGGGCAAGTAAAGATGAAAAGGGAAGGTACACTGCGGTGATCCCTTTGTCGACAACAGTACCCGGACGTGTATTGCCGTTGCGGTCAGCGAATTGCGAGTTTGTTGGGAAGAATCTCGCGTGGTGGCGTTTCCTATCAAATGCGGATGTGCGGATTGATTGCTCGAACAAAATTTTCCGATTCTACGCCGTAATGTCACTCACCCACAGATAATGATAGATAGCTGAGGCCGATACGTAGTCTTCCTTTCTTTGGTCTCAAATTTCTTGAAAGCGCCAAGTATTTGTGGCAATTCGTCTTTAATAACGGTGTCGAATTGACCCTGCCAAACATTACGGTATCAGGTGAACGTACTTGAAGATTAAAGCCTTGCACTAACCTCAGAGACGCCGTCACGAAAGACGATGATCCTCTCCGGTAGCCTTTTGTTCTTCCTTTCGTAAGCACGAAGCCGCTCAACGAGCATATCATCAAGCTCTCCTAGCATCTACAATGATCCATGCGTCAGCAACATCAAATTCAAGCATTTTCATCCCACCTCTTGCTTGCTCTTCTGAATACTTAAGCTGGCAGGAAATTGGACAAACGAATCGTCGACACTGGCCACAAGAGCGGCGATAGACGGAGTGCCTTCCCTGCTCCCAGGACCTGGATGAGTCACGTCGATTCCTACCATCATCGTCTTCTTTTTTGTCAACCACTTCATAGCAGCTTCATCGAGCTGTGGGCATGATTAGACTATATCATGGGGTCAAGGCTTCGGGATGAATCTCCATACCAAATGATTGATACCCCCGAGCTTCGTATTGACCTTCAATGCGACATTAGAGAAGTATTGATCTTGTTTCCTCTCGTCCGTTATAGCCTTGCTGAGTTGCATATGGACTGTATGTAGGCCAAGCTCCACGTCTCCGATGCGCTGAAAGAAGAACATATAGTGTCAGCTATAAAATCTCAAGAATAACCAAGTTTGAACCGACTTTGATGGCAGGATATATGTAATTGTCCCTATTTTCCAACAAGACGAGTATGAAGCTGGGTCTACGCCCTTGTGAATTGGCGAGATTATCCTTGAAACTAGTCCTGATCTTATCGATAGCTCCGATACGATTCGGGTCGCCACGTTCAGGAGATAGGTCAATATGGATCAAGCGTGGACGGTCCTGCGGTATGGACATTCCACTACGCCCCAATTTCGCCGAAAATCCCTGTACCAATGCCAGCAACCTGGCATCACTGGGGCCAGAGATCATATTCATACCATCTCGCACAACAACGACCCACCAACTCGAAACGTGTGCTCCCCGATGAAACTTGACATCCAGAATGTTCCAACTCCCGTTATTGACGTTGGGAGGCTTTCCAGCCTTGTATGATAAGCGTGGTGGGGGAAGTTCACGAGCAGGTATGATAGCCATTTCAATGTCGATGCTGATGCCGAACCTGTCAATGGGTGTCTTGACGGGTGTAGATAGGCCAAGTTTAGGGAAGCCTTGGTTTACGATAGCTTCGGCATTGGATCTTGGAGGATTGCATGCATAGCGTATCATTTGCGCAGTTTCTCTGTCGTTCAGCTTTCCATAGGGTTGGCCAGGGATGATTTCACAAAGTTCAGCGGGAACCCAAACTTCTTTCTTTTGGCTTCCAAGGTCGACGACAGGAAGATCGGTAGGATGTTGAAGTTTGATACCATATTCTGCTGACAAGATCAGGCCGCTGCACCAAATCAAGGCGCAGACTTACTCTTTTCAAAATACTTTTCGACGCTCACGACACCTCCTAGTTCAGCGCAATCAAATGTGGTGTTTCGAGCCGACCTTGTTCCAATTCTTTTGATCGGTTTCGTGTGCCCTAGATGCTGCGTCCGGACTTTCATCTTGCCAAATGACTTCGGCAAGGTGGGCATAGCACCACGGGAGCCACGCGAGAAGCTCAGCAAAGCATTGGCGAGGTTTCCTGGAACGATAAATGCCGTCATGCAAACATTTCTAAGAAATGGATTAGAGCACACAATCAAATACAAAGGCATATGCATACACGTTGACAAGAAGCTGGTTGTACGAGGCCCGCACCGATGAATAGAATCCCTGGAATGCCTCTACGCCAGGCCCAAGGTTTACTTTCTGGCTTGAAGCTGGGAAAAAGTACCGGTTTTTACCTACCCGAACGCCACTGCGACTAGCGTGCTGTTGAAGAACAAGGTTGAGGGCAGATATCAAGGGAAGTGGATCATAGTCTCGGGATTCCGCTTTTCCACTCATGAAACTGGCAAAGGAAATTAGACGGATTGGATCACGATTTGAATACCATACTCTATTAATCGAGCCGGGTTGAGCTCTCGTTCGAATCTGATGCTGACCATGTAGACTTTTGCTCCTGATCTCGGGGACGTGTCGGGAGGCTCGAAGAAAGGAACCTGTATATCCATCGGTTGAGGTAGCTTCCTCGCAGAGACCAACCGTTGGCTGCGATCGTGAGCTATGTACGGGAGGTGCGGTGCACAAGTAGAATTTTGTTCCAATAGCTCGAAGATACGTGCTTTAATGCGGTTAATATCTGTCTTCGGGCTGATCTCCACGACATAGTCATAAAATGGACCCTTAGGAAGTTTCACAGGGAAGAAGTTAGCCCTCAACGTGATGGGAATGCCTAGCGTTCCATATCCAGGACGCAGAGGTCGATCAGGAATGACTTTCAACGACTGGAATGCCTTGATTAGCGAAGCATGACTAGCATCATCAAGACGAGGAGGTATATTAGCAGGAGAGTTTTCGGCGTAGATCACTGGGCCACCGCCACGGCCACCGCGACCCGGACTACCACCACGACCACCACGATCCATGTAGCCGCCACGGCCTCGGGGTTCGCCTGGACGGCCACCTCTACCAGAAGGACCGCCACGGAAGGATGGGCTAGCGCGTCCACCCCCATAGCCATCTGAACTCTGGGGAGTGTAGCCTCTGCCCCCCCTCCGTGGAAGTCCCTCTGATCCGCCTCGACTAGCCGAGTCTCTGCTCTGAGATCTGCCACCTCGTTGTCCTCTGGTGCTCATGATAGGGCAAGGTTGGTAGTAGGTATAAAGGCATTATTTGCTGCGTTTCAAGCTTATAAGGGCCGCAACAAGCGCCCGGATCTAGCCGCGAGGGATGAATCTAACCTTATGTCGTTTGCGTATTGACAGAATGCTGTCCAGATATTGTTTACTTACATAAAAGGACTTCATTATGACCGGTACCGCAATGGTTCCGACTGTGCCCCTCTAATTGTTATGGTGTAGAGTAAGTGCATTAGCTCAGAATGCACTGCTGCGCCAGGACACACTGCCATGAAACTTGATCAGAAACGCGTGGTAAGGTTACTTCCATGTCCAGCCGATTCTGAAATCGATAGACCAGATAATCGTGACTATATCGGGCCACTGTCTTTCAAGGCGGCTCTGGAGGCGACGCAAGGCGATCCGAGGATTGTTCTTAACGCTGCTACAAAGCATGATATCAAGTATTGTGCGGTCTGATACTATAATGTCTATTTACGATTATCCATAGCCATCTCGAACTTAGGGTGTGTTCATACAATTGAAAAACGGTATGACCAGACGTACAAGCTATTTTCCAGAACAGTTTTGCTTGATTTTATACAAAGTCCATGATTCTGGAAATTTGAGAAATGCACCTATCCATCAATCCCAGTTTTTGATCTTCATCGTTCCATGTTCTATAAAGTTGGTGTGGAACTATAACCAATCAGAGAATGTAAGCCAGACAACATTAAACGCGCACTTTGAACGCGTTTCTCAACATATGGGGTTCGTGACCCGCACCGCGTTTCATGCATTCGTGCAACGCACGATCATAGTACTAAATAAGCACAACACCAGTCAAAATCGAGACATACACGGAACGACTTGAGACACACCTCGCGCAGTGAGTCCTTGTAGTCGGGGTGTGCGCACTTTTCAATAATGATCGGGGCACGTTCGCGCGGAGAGAGACCACGGACATCGGCGAGGCCTTGTTCAGTCACGATGATGTCGAGGTCGTGTTCTATACGTGCGAGCCGTAAGTTACGTAAACATCATGAGGAAGAAATAAGGTAGCGACAGACCAGTCTGATCGACATGAGACGCGAAGGGGACGATGCACGAGATGCCTGTGGGATCAGTCTTGGTAGGGCGGCTGCGTTGGAGTGTGTGGTTTCAGAATATTAATCCCGAAGTAGGGCAAAGGAGGGGAAGAGGATAGGAGGGAACGGACCTAGAGGGGGTATGCATGATTGAGAGCTTGGCATTCCTCAAGAAGTCAGCCGAGCCGCCGAGACCATTGAGCATCCTTGATCCGAGGGCGTTGGTGGAGTTTGCGTGGGCGTACTGCGCGGGAGTCAGGAAGAAAAGGGGAAGAGGAAGAGAGGGAAGAGAACGCACGATATCAACTTCGAGAGGGGTGTTCATCGCGATGATACCGAGACGGCGAATGATCTCGGGGGAGTTAGCGACTTGTTGGGAGCGTAGGAGGAGGCGGTTCTTGTAGTTTGCCCAGTCTAATGTTAGTTGTAGTTAGCCATGTATGTATATGATGGAGGAGGACTTACTGGTATAAAAGTGGTCAAATCTAGAAATGCGATGTTTAGTGTGGAACAAAGAGAGAAGTGGAGTGTATGCACACCCTTCGGGAGAGAACTTGACGCTGGTCGCAGTCGCGAATGACAGCTTACCAGAATCGAAGAACCGGATGAAGGTGTCTAGACCCTTATTAGTTTTTCATACACGAGCAAAAAAGTCCACTTTACCCTGCAACACCTCAGTCCATACTTGCACCTGCTCGAATGGACCGTCCGCAAGACCGCCAATGATCGAGTTAGCAACGTTACCGATGCCAGACTGAAGGGGGAGGAGATTCTTAGGGAGACGGTCAGCGGCGACTTCCTCTGAAAGGAACTCGATGAGATGCCCAGCGATAGCGCGGGATTCGTCGTTCTATGTGCATCATGATTCTGATGAATAAGGTAGAGTTGGAGTGAAGAGTACCTCTGGAGCGTTAGGTCCCGTGTTATCGGGTTGCCGAGACTCAAGGATAGCAACAATGCGATCTGTATCGATGGAGATGGCAGGTTCTCCAATGCGGTCTTTGACGTGTTTGATCAACTGTGGGCGGTCGAAAATCAGAACATAAAGAAAGGGAGGAAAGATACGTACATAGGGTTGACGATAGGGTGGCACGAAAGACTGATTGATATCATGTAGCCCTTCCAGGTTCGGAATGAGGGTGTTGACCTCGACGATGATTTTTTCCGCGCTCTGGAGAATCTCCGGTGTTGCACCGACCGAAGCGCCCGGGACAATCTTGCCGTCCTCAGTGATGCACGTGGCCTCTACGATAGCCCAGTCTAGAGGCTTACGGGGGTCTCCATGCTTCTTCCGGAGATTGTAATAGCCGTATGTCAGATCTTGTGGGAACACTAGAAACGGAGTAAGCTCAAGGAGGAAGTAAATTACCAGATGGGTAGATACGAACTGGAAAGATGTTTGTCCGCGAACTCGATGCGGCCTGCGTTGATACCTTTCGCGATGTCCTTGCCAACCTGGTGAGGGTAACGGCGTGCGATCCTGAAAGTGCAGGTCACAATTTAGGAGTACGGGGAGAAAGACGATGAGCGTACATGTCCAGTCGTGCCCAGCGGTCCTCGACCTCGGGCCCAACGGACGCCCCAACGAAGAGATTGAACTTCTTTTTGGTGTCAGGGTTTGCTTGCAAGTTGTTTGCTTCGACATAATCTGCGATAGCCTGGATAATGACTGAATACGATGCTCACAAAGATATCCGAGGATATCATACCGCAGGCACCGATTTGGGATAGCCGACCCCAGTGAAACCTGACCAGCCAATCTAGAGGCATGATGATGATAAGCCATTGTTCGGACAAACTATTTGTTGTTCACTAGAGAAACCACCAACATACATAATCATCGTTCTAGGGAGGTGAAATCACCATGAGTATTCGTCTGAGCCATGAACGCCTACCTTAAATAGAGGCACAAGATCTGCGGGTTCTGCAAGCTTGTTCAACAGGGCAGGTCGACGAACGCGCTCGCGGAGCGCGGCGGAGACAGAGTGGACATTCTGACGCAGGAATGGAGTGATACGCATGGCGGTGAGAAGAAGAATTGGTTGCTTACTGCTAGAGATCGACGTCGGAAGTAATATATAAGACTCAGAACTCAGGAGTAAGACAGCCGTCGAAGCTTAAGTGCTTAGCGCTTAAGTATGAACCGATGAACCAGATGCGACTCAGAGGCGTGCCGAGGATAATCCAATCTGTAGATAGATCATATTGTTTGTTAACAAATAAGAAGAGGTTCTATAGTGTAGTGGTTATCACTCGAGATTCTGATTATGGATTTCTCGAAACCCAGGTTCGATCCCTGGTAGGACCTGATCTTGAAAAGATGGTATGTTTTTTCGTGGCTATCTTACTAACCCTAATGTGTTGAATTCAATCTCAATGTGGCACCAGCGAGCAAGGATATGCCACAACAGAGTCAGTTCGACCTCAGCTCCCTGAGTCAGCCCTTGGCTGCTTATTTTTGGCAATGGTATTGAGCTTCTTCCTGAAACTATCTTCCATGTAGTAAGTGTTGGAAGGGCCATTCCCTTGAGTCTCTCCATACTTCAGATCCTTCGTTGTATGATCCCCCGCGCAATCTCTTATCATTAGAGTTATTTGATGTCTACACTTTCCGAGATTCTTTGGGTCAGAGGACCGTGTTCTAGTCGTCTAGTTCCTTATCGGCTGGGTTCTTCGTGAGCAGCTACACATCCGCGCCGCCATGGTAAAATATGTGCTTTCGCGTCATGATTTGGCGAAAGTTCTGATCAATGAATTACTCTATGCGTCAAGATCTCCGTGAGTTTGGCTTTCGAGTTGCTCTTCACAATCTCATGTGAGTACTTCGGACTCGGACCTCAAGCCACAAGCTCTATATCACATTCAAATTGATGAAATGCCGCATTCGGAACTACCCCAGGACATTGTGACTGCGCAAATCTTGAAGTTGTGTGTGTTGGCATGCTTGTGATAGGTGGATATATAATGTCCTTCAAAGACACCAAGTCATGGGTGCTTCAATACTACCCCGGCATCGATTTCTGGGACGACGACCTTATTCCCTACATCATTCAAAAGCATAACGATGCGCATGAAGGAGAAAAGTTTCGGATCATATGTTGTTCAAAAAATGATGTCTTTTTCGTTCTGGTCACCCACTTGATTCACGACCCGATTGCGACATACGGACGACATAAACATTTTTGAGAGAACGCGGGTGACAAAGCAGCGGCTGATCCAGAAGTCGAGCTGTCGATGATTGTTCAAGATCATCACAATACGCAACGGGCAATAGAGAAAGGATGTAGAATAGAACCTTACGAAACAATCTGTCACCGTCTCATCTTTACAGTTCCCACAACAACCCTAAAAATCATCAAGTGTTCTCAATATACAGAATGATGGGTCATATTTACTACATGCACCATCTGCTCTAGATGATTGTCAAAGATTGTCAGCTGTGAGGTTTCATAGTATGTCTTTCATATCTCTAATATCTATGGTGTTGTGAGCACCTCCCTCTTCAGAAACCATTGTGCGTGCTCACCCTTCCGCCCAGTCTCTCTCGCCTCACAATTGCTACAGTGTTCGCACATGCCATTATGGGCATAATATCAGCATCACCTGGGTTACATCCTGTAGACCGTTCGTTGTACTCTCTGCACCTTCAAGGCTCGAATTGTATCGGTTTATTTGATTGCTTGACAGATCATCATTCTCCCTTGACGCCAACTAGATTACGATCCCTACGCCTCGAGGCCTGTCCAATGGATTGAATAATGAAGGGCTCTGCATCATCTTCACTCTGGGGCTTCCAACAAGAACAAGAGCCACGCCACATTTTCATAAACTTGGACATCGATGTCAGACCTGAACAAGAAGCACGGCAATGTTTTCCTTGTTTCCTTGGTCGATACACAACCCTGATTTGTTGTCCTTTGTCTGAAACAGATCTCATCGACCTCCCTGCCATGCAACGCATTCATGCTTATCAAAGCTCCAGCTTACACTGAGTGACCTCGTGGTGGTTGATTGACGTCTTTCAGCACCACACACGTCGTGCAGTGACATCATTGAAGAGATGACCTTCGACATTCTCCCCTCAACATTTATCGAAGGTCACAGTCGGAATTGGAATTGTGGACGGGCCTAATCCTGAATTGCTCGAAGTGTTTCTGCACTCAGTGAAACAGATTATCCCCACGGTGGGGTCTGGACTCGTCGGTACCGATGAGATGCTGGGATCGTGAGATGTTTGATGCCTAGTGCGACGCACCGATGCGGTACTATTTCGCGAGTTCTTCTCTCTTAGAAGGGTTCAATACGTGAACATGTTAAAAAGGTATGGCACACGAGAGAGTTTCTTTAGACGAAGGAAGTAGTGAGGTTTCGAAAAATACTGCGATATGAAATTAAGGTAACCGTATGCTTCAACAGAGAGAGAAAGCAACTTTCTTATATAATGTTGATGAAAGGATTCTTCAGATCGCTTCGTTCAAGGCCATGGCTGCAACTTTCTCGCTCCACAGAAAATCTGATAAAGAGAACCTTGATGTAAAGGAAGGACATTGCAAATGGAAGAGATATCGGTAAGAGACGATCAGAGGTATGTGAAGGGACACGGCACGCAAGTTATTTTCGGATATGGGCAAATGGTTCGAGAGTAAAGAACAGCAGGGAGGGTTTTTCGTCGACATACAGTGGACTGTTAGGCTCGTGAGATTCGTTGCTCCAACGACGAAGGCCTCCCGCCCATTTGGCGGACGCGAACAAGGACCAGGGGAGCATTTCTCGAAATGGAGCAGAAATTTCAGAAGATCGATACAGGCTCTTTAGTTTCAGCCTCATCGGAATTTCAATACCTATCGTTTGGGAGTCAATGGAATTCGATCCACTGCAGAATTTGATGGTATTTCAAGTCACATACGGCCAAAGAGCCAAGGTTTCTTACTCGACGCGCCACGTGGAGGGATGCGCCTTACACAAATCAATCAGAATGCAAGAGAACGCATTATTAACCTTACTGTAGTTCGTCGACCCTCCTTGAGTACCGAGATGCATTTGACTCCAGCAACTCAAAAGTACGTTATTGAATGTCCATTACTGGTTCATAGAAGGCTCGATTGAGAGTGATGAATACCTCAATCTCGTTGACTTCCAGATAGCGTGTAACTAGTGACCATATCTCTGGTGAAAGCTGATTGCAGCAGATACAAATGTCCGTGTAACAGCAAGATCTTCAGAGTTGGTCATAGGAAGTGCGCTTGAGAGGTTGTCGCTCGAGGAGACTGAGTACTATAAGAGTGTCATAGTTTAAAAGAGGAGGTTTGAAATGCCAAATGAACGTCGTTTCAGTGGTGAGGTCTTTAACGTGACCCATCTCTGTGGTCTACGTGTGTACCGCTGAATATATGCTTCGTATGGAGAATTCGTACGGAGAATCGATAATCATTCGATATCAGGGATAGGGTAAAAAATTGAACCCATGGGTTTCGCGTCTACACGTGTCACGAACCTGGACGGCCGCCGTAGCTTCTGATGATAGAATATCGATTGACCGTTATTAAAATCATGTAGTTTAGAAACTCGGAAAGTTGTGGGTAAGGCTGACCAGCGAGCTCGAGTACTTGTAGTTGAAGCCGGTGACCAGAGATTGTCACGTGAGAGCCACGTGTATTGAGTATCGGTCAATTTAGAATTGACAGGAGCGGCAGTGCCTGAACCCATGCCATGCTAATACTTGCATTTTTGACTTGGCCACTTTTATATTTGCAGAGTGATACGAACCTCTCAGAACGTAAGTTGGTTCCGCAGCTGTCGCGCTGGAAAAATTGCTCTTTTAACGTACCTACTACTGTAGCATTACGCCGAGAGCCGTTATTAGCCGAATCCGAGTCGGTGTAGACATTGTATTTACATTGCCAGTGTTCGGTTGCCCTCATACTTATAAGTTAAGTACTTTCACCTGTGGGCCTAGAACTTGAAGTTAAATCAGTATCAGATGACAAGATGACTTGAAATTAGTAGAAAGTGGGTGCTCATTAGAAAGTGTCATTTATGATTTTACGTTTCGCGCGACTTGGAGTTTTTACTATGGATCTTGGCGGCTCATACCCACATGTTGACGCTCGAGCTTTGCGTCGTCTCCCCAATGAGGAAAGGAAACAATGAATGAGCAATCCGTACCATTGCAATTATGAGAATCCGTGTCGTGAGCATTAATCTGCTTAACAGTAACTCGCTATGCATATACGACTTCAAACACTATGCCATGTATACAATAACGACATAGGATCCTCAATACATTATACATCGGGGAGTCAACGGTTGGCTATGAGGTTCGTGATGCAGTCTGTGATGACGTCTGATGACTTGCGATCTATAGCAATAACCCTGATTAAGTCGCACATACGGATCTCCTTATGCTTATTCTAATAAGGCAAGTGTTGTAGTCGAGGAAAGACAAACCCTTGTTCCAAGATATGGCGGCAATCATAAAATCTATGTAACTAAGCGATATGGCATCATCACATGAACATGTTCCATACCGTGGATCGCTAGAGCCATTCAATATTGAATAGGTCCCTCCAGACCTGTATTTGCGGAAGTGACTATTTGAATCGTCCATACTCATGAAATCGGGGACTCAGCCGCAAACGCACAGAGATTCTCGACTTGGATTGTCCCGAGTGCATACACAACGGTGCTAACGGAGAAGACTCATGATGTACGTACTAGATATAATCACGATTTCAAATTGTAGTCGGAACTATTGTGTTCTCGAAAAGCAAGTCACCGGAGAGAGAATTGGCCGATGCATTTGGTGAGAACAAAAGTCATCAGAAGAGAATGCTTGGACACATCGTGGTATGTTTACATAATAGCCGCTCTAGACAGAGCGCAAATGAATGGAGGGGCGTGTAAGAATTCAAGTTCAGATCCAGGCAGATTGCTAACATATTGCACGAAGTTAGTCAAAACATGGGGAGTAGCGGCCTAAACTCTCTGCCAGGACCATGCACAAAAATACTAGGGCAGCCAGATTATTAATGGTATAGTTGCGGCAGGAGTTACTGCCTATCAACCGAACTCAACACGCAGCTAATAAGAGGAAGTATTTCGGATGGAAGAAAAGAACAGAGTGAGATTCTGAGAGGACATGCGCCACATTGAGTCATGTCAAAGATTTATCTGATAAGTGTTTACGCCAAATGTGGAGTAATATCGAATTCATTTACATGAATTGAGATGTCATCTCATATACTACGAAGAATCAAGCAGTGCGAGCCACGAAGATAGATAAAATTGATGACACCCGGTGAGTGGCAAAGTCTTGCGAGTAACCATGATACGCTAGAATTCAGTATGTCCTCAAAAAAGTCCATTGAAATGTGGAATAAAGGGCCTTGAAGACCAACGAGTCGGCGTACCTATGAAATATAACATACCCGAAATGAATCCATCTATATCTACTCCTGACTGTCAGTCGCCGAATTCAAAAAGACCCATCCAAACGTCCTGATCTCTTCACCTTTCTTTCCGAAGTAGAGTTCTGTTTCATAAGCCCAATTTATGGTGCCCACGATGTAGTCTTTTAAAGTCCGAACACAGGATGAGATATCACCTAGATGGGCAAGATCGCTGTCTTCATCTAGATGTGGTACGACCGATGGGTCCGGTGTAGTTGAGCGTGACGATGAAAACCAGGACAAGGGGAAGTGTAAAGTACTCCTACGAGATTTAATAGTCTGCGAAGACCTAGGTAGACCAAGTAGGGCTTTTTCGATCTCGACAAAAGAGTCAAACATTTCTTTGATCATTGATCCCGCCAGATTCACAGCACCTTGGAGAGAGAGATTTTTGTGAGTCATGAGAACTGTGATGAGATTGTGGTGGTTGCCCTGAACTTGATCATTATTGAAGGCGACGACATCCTGGACGATCGATATCATTAAATCTCGGCCGTCGAAAGATTCAGCGCAGATATAGCTACCAAAGAACAGCAGATGATGTCGATTGTCAGACGCTTCAAACGCGTGAGTTTCTGGTACGGAACCTCATCTATCGGTGGTAGATTGAAATTTTCGGTGAGTTCAACAAGGTCTAACAGTAAATGGAGCCCAGAAAGATCGCTTCTTAGAGGGAGGTACGTTTCGAGGTCAGGTATTACGTCGTGAATATGACTAGAAAGTAGCTGGAGCTGGGAAGAATGATAAGAATGTACTGCATGCGAGAAACGTGTTGTCCATGTGGTCGCTGCCCTTGCAATGAGGCGCTTCAATTCGGGTAAAAGGCTAGACGCGAATGAGCAGGGGTACAAGAGCTAGCATGAAGGTACATACTATCGGAACAATTCGTGCTTTTCCAATATCATGACACCGTCATCGGTCTCTTCTACGTCGCTTAACCAGCCAGAATTATTCTTGGCTTGAGCAGCTTTGATGCGACCATCGGCGATGCTCAAGACGCCGATAAAATTGGTGAAAAACGTCAACTGTGGTTGACCACACCCCGGAATACATAGAGCGGCCAAAAGACCAAACTTTGCTGAATGAAGACAGTCGCACTCGGTTGGTGTGAGAAGATCATTCAATTCGGCAGTCTTCAATGAGAGTAGCCATGATTCTGAAGCAAGAGTGGCAGGACGGCAAAAGGGATTGGTACGAAGTTCAAAAGCTTGACAAAGACTTAGAAGATCAGGAAGCTGGTAGCTGGGGGTCATGAGAGCTATCTGAGGTCGAAATCGTTCGAACCGGAGCAAGACTCGTTTGGTGACGGCATGGTCACACGTCGCGTAAATGAAATCAAGGGTCGAAAAATAAGGGCAAATAAATAACTACAAATAAGAACTTTTTGCTTCCGTCACGCGATGAGGGGAGATTTTGCCATCGGCTATTTTCTGGATCCAATTTCCCTCGCACGCTCTCATCTGATTGTAGATAGATACCTAAGTACTTACAGCTCACCGGCGTCAACAAATCTCAAGAATTTAATTCGTTACATAGATTCCAGGAGATCTCTTGCCTGTAGCATGCCTCTCGCTCCTGCTGAAGCTGTAGGCGTCGTTTCTTGTCGGTGAAAGTGCGACTTATGGTCGATCAGTGCTTCCAGATTCGCCGGATTACCGGACCTGAGATCTATCTATCCTAGAATGGTAATCAAGAATGAATTCTGCGGAGATGCGACCTTGTTGGTATCATGGGACATGAGCTGGGATGGGTATAAAGTACCATCCTGCCTCGAGGCAGGCCAGCGCCTTTACGCGACACCTCACTTTGGCCCTCTCCCCATATTTTTGTGGGTCCTCCCGACGTCCCTCCGCCCCGCCCTCCCCGCTCCTCTTTGTCTCATCACAACCTAAGGAGATGCCCGCCGAAAGATCAAAAGGCACTAAGCGCGGAGCAGATGGTATGATCTAAACGATACTTTGGTCCCGATGGGAGATTTTAATCGTACCTATCTATAGTCCCCCAGCTTGTATGGACGATTCCAGTTGAGCCCACGAAAGTGGAAGCCGACGGTCCCGCCTCGTTCAGTTTGAACATGTCCTCGCCTATACTTTCAGAGGATGGACCCCCTCCGCTTGTCGATCGTCCTGACTACCTCTTCTTCCCTCCTGTGGGCGATCTTCCCTCTCCCCGGAAGCCTGCACATAGCAGAAAGAAACCGGAGGACCATATACCCCGCCCGCCGAATGCCTTTATTCTGTTCCGCTCGTCATTCATCAAGAGCCAACATGTTTCTACTGAGGTAGAGACCAACCACAGTACGCTCTCAAAGATCATCGGTCTTACTTGGAAAAATCTCCCGCACGACGAGCGACTCTTGTGGCATGCCAAGGCAAAGGAGGCGCTCGATGAGCACAAGCGCAAATTCCCTCAGTATGCTTTCCGACCTAATCAGTCGCGACATAGAAGTAGCGCTGAGAAACGAAAGGTCAGAGAGGTAGAGCCGAAGGATCACAAACGCTGCGCCAAGATAGCAGAACTACTGGTGGAAGGGAAGAAAGGTCAGGAGCTTGACGCGGCTATACAGGAGTTCGACAAACACCATGTACCCGAGGTGGTGACACGCTTCGAAGCGCCACTCACTGCTCGTATGTACCGCAGGTCGTCCTCGGTGCCTGCTCCCGGTGGCGCAGATAACTCCAGACGACGCAAGTCCAGATCGGCGAGTACTCAACCCGCATCTCCCGTCGTTTCCAATGCCAGCTCGATTTCCCTCCCCGAGATGAACACAGAGTCTCAGCCGGCTGAGACTTTTATGTCGACATTCGACCCATACCCAGTCACTCCCATCTCACCCTCCTTTGTACGTTCTCAAACCTGACTCATTGACTTTTCTCATGATTCTTCTTCAGGAATTCAACACATTCTCTTTCGACAGCCAAGCGTCACCGGCACCTAGCTTCCAAGCGTGCGATCCATTGTCACAGCCCTCTAGCCCGAATGTCGATCTGTTATTCGACACTGCGTGTAGCAATAACTCTGGCCTCTCTATTGACACGTCCTTCTGCGGGTTTGACGACTGGAATTGCCCCTCGCCGCTCTCAGATGTCAGTATGCCTGGTACTCCTTCCTTCATGAGCAGTGCCGCTTCAGTTGCATACGATCCCTACAGTATGCAGTCTTTTGAAGACTCGTTGGCGAAGTCATTCAGCAACCACTTCCCAGCCTACTCAAACGGGAGCGATTCCCAGATAATTGGTGCATTCGAACCTGATTTGACGTACAACAGTTGCTCTCACATCCACATGGCTAGTCAAGATCATGATTTCTCGGCATTCATGGCATCGCTTCCCGAATATGGCATGTGAAGCTGTAGTTCCGCTCATACCGGTGCTCCGTAAATCGGCAGTCCTCTAACCTTGCTCTCTCATTCTCCCCTTCTTTGTGTATTGTGTTATTGTTATTGATTATCCTTCTGTTGTTCGTTCCACCATCGTTGCCATAACCATCACCTTCATTCCCGCGCTACCCCTCCAACCCCACCCTCATACCCAGTGAGCTTCTATTCTCACTCTCGCGTTTGTTCTTATTACTAGCTTTTCCCATGATTACATGGCTGATTCAAGTCGAAGAACTCTTAGATGTTCCGACTTGCGGCCAAACACTGAATATAAGAAGTTATTCTTATTGTATCTTATTCGTTTAGAATTTCCTTTAGGGTAATTACTGGGTACTGTGTGTACGATAAGAAATTACATGAATGTCAAACAAATTTCCCCTACGCCCTGACATCTGTCTGGTCTTTCTTCTCAATTGGACCATCCTTACGGACATATGCTTATTCTTGTTTACCTTTCATTGTCTTGTTTGCATCCACGTCGAGTTTATGTCGGGTCTACGCCATCGTCCGAGGAAATGATTTCTAGTCGACACGATGCCCAACCACCCTGCACGCCTCGTGTAGCTGCTACAATGTTTCTTACAACGAGGCTTTCCACTTGCGCTTTTACCACGATAGTTTACAGATTCCCTTGCACCTTGTTACTAATAAGTGAAGTGTTCTTATTCTCTGAACGGTCTCCGAAGTCCTTCAATCTCTTGTTCTTGCTATCCCACGACCCCTGTTCCTTATGGTTACCAAATCCGTCCTCCAGCACCACGTTGTTACGAAGTCTAAATAAGGTAGCTCATCCGAACTCCGTTGCACCATGTTGATCCCAATTAAGAACTTCTTTACCCACCCCCACCGCTAAGACGGGTAAGGCAATCTGAATCCGGTGCGTCCCTCTCGCCTGATCATGATCGAGAGCAGAAACGTCGTCATTTGATCACAGCCCACAAACCCCAAAATAAGGAACTTCTGCCGAAGGAAAAGGTCAGGTGAGTCAAATGATTTGCTTCTCTTGACATTATCTTTGAATGCCACACACGACATTGGTGATGCAGATGGACATTTTAAGGTAAATTAAAGATATTTCAAGAGCTCAATCGTCTCAAGTCACTTGTTTCTCGCTTGGGTCATGTGTGGTAGGATGATGTGGACACGGTCTATATTTCAGTACTGGTTTATATCAAAGGCAATCACGTTGTGCCGTTAAAGGATGAATGGAAGGAGTCGAGGTGGATGGCGGATATGTCTCCACGAGGCTTAATTCCGGCAATGGTAGCAGTCTTATGGAAGTGACATGTCCATCGCCCGACCTAATCGATTTACCACTATGAGCTGAGTTCTTCCTCAATTCGATTAGAAATTTCGAGCGACTATTAATTGAGTATTCGCCCGATGTCTTTCTCGTTCTCGAGTGGAGCACATGGTGATTGTCATATTCCTTAGACAATGTCCGTGATCCGTGGAAGGGGGAGACTTGAAGTAGAGGCTTCATTGACTATAATATCAAAAATGTAAGAATCGTAAGACATTTGAATATCGGCAATAGGGGTTGGTCGTCGAATTTTGTCAACACCGCCGAAGGGTTTAGGACGTTGAGGGCTTGATGATCAGAAATTTGCAATAGTCCAAACCTAAAGGCTAAGTCAGATGTCAGCAAAATTGACTTGTGGTGACAAGACTAGTCATTTCCACGGTTCTAGCCTCAAATATCAGCCTGGCCTTTTGGTCCATTTCACCTTCAGCAATGGCCCTCAAAAAACGACCTCCCGATACATGTACGCTCGCAAACAAGATTTGAGGATAGTCGAGACACTTTCCATCACAACTCGTATTCCTGGTCCCAGTTTTGAGAGCTTTACCATTCAAAAGTCTATATCATCCAAAGCTGGTGAGCTGCGGCGTTGATCGTTCTGTGAACGGGAGAGCTGCACTTAGGGAGGAATCAAGCGAAATAAAGATATCATCTCAGACCTACATACTGGATCACAGGATTTGCCATAGGTCCTATGAGTGCCAAGACGAAGGAACACGCACAGTACTTGTCCATTTATTTGATCTCACGTATCGACAATAACATAGAAGCTCAATGGATAGTGTCAAGTTATGAGGCAAGCAGCGATCGGATAGGGTTAACGTCTTGGAGATTTGGTCGTTCTAAAGGTGATCATCATAGATAGGGGAATAGGAGCGGGAGAATTACGATATGTTTGCGAATTGCAGGTGTGGAAGCACTTGAACCGAGCTGGGCAGTTCACTATTCGGTTGAGAGTATCGCTTCCTGATTTCAGCAGTCACACCAAGACGAACTCCTGGTCGCGAAAATCCACAGCAAGTTAGAAAAAGACACGGTTCAACCCGAACACTACATCGATATCCTGATATTGAAATTGTTGTGTAATTAGCACAGCTCGGACGAAAGCATGGGTGAAAATCTTTGCGTTGATACCAAGGGTACGCCAGGATCAAGGTGACAACATCCACATTTTCGTCTGCCATACTTAGTTTGCAACTGTGTGTCCAGGCAGTTGCGAAAGCAGACATTCGGGGTGGGAATTTGGTCCTGTCAGGTTCTGTCAAACCTATGAAAAATCCTGATATCCCATACACACGTTAGACGCCGGGTGCCTGGCGGTGATGCGAACCCTACTACGCGGCCAGATCATCATCCTGGTTATGGACAGTCTTGATACGATAACAGGATAATCCTGAATATAGTATAGGCAATTTTGGGCTGTAAACTTGAATAACCTGCAAATAACGTAAGTTACGGGTCAAATTACTGCACCTTCAAGCTTCGTAGGATGGTGTTTCGTACCCAACGAGCCAGTTTATGTAGACGAAAGGTCTTTTCAGCCGTGAGAACCTTTGCCTTCAAAGATACTGCTTGATGATGGACGTCAGGCTCATGGGGGCAAGATCGACTTGCTTTGGTCACCTTTGGCACGGGGCCAATTATTGATGTCAACACATGTGTCACACTTTGTCCATGTGACTTTTTTCACATGTCACGGGTGACAAGTAAAAACCTGTCTATGTGGAGGGTTTTTAGTTAGGGTTTTTTAGTTGGTCAGGTTCTTAGTTAGGATTTTTGGTTAAAATTTTTTGGTTGGTTAGGGTTCTTAGTTAGGGTTTCGATTAAAGTTTTTGGCTAGAGCTCGGTTAGAGTGTTGTTAGAGCTTTGGGGTGAAGGACAGGTATATTATTTTCTGCGTCACACATTATGTTTACATAAACGATACGGTTGACAATTAAGGAAGTCGTGTTTGACGTCTGAGATCAAATTCGATATTCCGAATTTCCCAAAGCTCGCGGCAGTTTTCCATATCTTTCACCCGGCCTTCAGTATCTTCTATCGCATGTTGATATTTCCCGCTATCGTCTGATTTCGCCCGCAGTCTTCGTGTTGATTTAACTTTGGGGCATTGCAGGTTACGTCTTTTGTTACTGGAGTTATCTCAGCTTGGAATACAAGTCCAATATCTGATGTTTTGTGCGCGCGTATTTCCCATTCGTGCAGTCTTTCGAGCGACATGGTAACTGAGAACTGCGGCTGAACGAGTCAACATTACTCAGGTTATTCAGGTTATTCAATCTGCTCTTCGAATACTCAAAAGACCTCTATTTTAACAGACATGCACGAGTGTTCAGCCCAGGCACATGACAAGGACCAGCCACCGGCGAGTCCCTTTTTGTGGCTTTCTCCCACATCGGACGTCCTCACAATACCTAAACGATTATATAGTTGGTGAGACCCTTCGAGATTTGAATTCGGCCCTTGCCCCCACGCAGATTGATTTCTTTGACAAGAAAGTCCACCAGCGGATTCTCGCCAGGGACACTCTCCGCCGGTGGCTTCGTGAACCTTCCCTTACGGTGGCTTTAACGCAGGCCCTCCCTGACACCTTTTCAAATTCATTCACCTTCCTCATCTTGACAGGTCACGTTTGAGTTCTTCGAAACGGGTCTGGTGAGCGACAGAAGCCATTATCACCCTCTCGTTTCTGAAGACGCGTGAGTGTTGCCTTGCTGTGGTTCATAAAACTTTCCTGCCCTCAAATGTAGATTGTCGTAAAACTGCGTCATACACAATTGGTAGACCGGTGACCGTTCCCTCAACGGAGACGAGCTCCATTCGAGACCTGTATCCGCAGAAGGCTGGTTACCAGTCAACACAATTGTCTATGTTTCAAGATATATAGACCGGCATCAAGCTCCTGCACCATCTCCACAAGTATGTGTGCTTGCTGACCCTGTAATCAAGCTTCTCTTAACCTTTATCAACTTGGACGGGTAGGTTATGTTCATTCATGGTCACGGGGTATCGGAGGTTTTGAATGTTTGTCACGATAAAATAGTTGTCACTGTCGGTCTCTGCGGTCTGTAATTTTGCAGAAATCACTAGTGTGGACGACGGACTATGTAAACGCCAAAATTGATCGTGGTTACAGCATGTTAAATCGAGTTGCCCTTGTAGCTAGCGCCGTGGATTATGTCTACTTGAGAGAGAGTCTTATCATCTACTATACTATATTACACCTATGACTGGGACGTTTCATTCTTAGTACTTATTAACTCAGAATCATTTGCATATACAGTAATTCACTTATAGAATTATTCATAATTGAAGATTGTTCCGCGAATGAACAACCGGGGCCCGGACTACATATAGTCTGAGACTGGCTGCATCCAAATACCAGTATCAGTAAACGAGAAGGGGTCTAGGTATCATCATGGAACGTACTGTATAAAATAATTCTTTTTATAGATCAATTGAAGGCTCGAGTGGTGTATTCCTAGGCCCTCGATTCACGATGATTGAGATTTGATGGGCACGACAATCGCCTACTGCAAGCCTACTGTCGTCTACTATCCAAAGCTGATTCCTGGGATCGAACGACTTGGACTATGCTTAGGAATAGAGTTCATCAATCCTTCTTCATCATCGTCGCAGTTTTTCTGATCATGATAAACTTTGGACAAGTTCTCAGTATGTGTGCCCGTCCCATCCCAACAACCACAAAAGTCCGTTCTGATGTATTCCCACGCTCAATCAATACAATACAAATGAACTCGGTCTCAATAATGATCCCGCAGTAATCGACAAAACTGCCATCCGTTTCTTGACACATTCCTTCATAACCGATTTCTTCCGTCCCTCTTTTGAAAGCCTTGTAACTTCCGTTAATCTACCCCATACAACAGAGAAGTTGTAACGCACGATTCTACCAATTGGTATCCGCGACTACTGCAAAACGTGTCGGTATATTTGAGATGCTATAAGCTCACAGCGATTGACGATACATCTCACAGCAAGGCCTCTGTAAATTGATTGTGCTAGATTGTCTGCTACGGCCTTTCGGCTCTTTCCCCAGAATTTTCTCTTGTGCGACTCGTGTGCACAATCTTCGATCTCTCCGGAAACCGTATTGTTGATAACACGATTTTGCAGCAGCAAAGATTTCTTTGACAAAATCATGACGGATCTCACCGTTTTGATATCCCCACTGCCTTTATATCCTGCGATGAAACCAAGTTTCACCTTTGGGAGGAGAACACCTCAATCAGCCAGCCGTCCAATCATGGTTACGTTGGAGACAGAGAAAGAACCAGATAATGAACAAGGATCTGTGAATGAAGATGAACCTTCTTTGTCGTCACCACCGAGAAAAAGCCGGTCACCCAGAAGGTATGATTCGGCATTGCTTTCTCCACCCCCACATACGTGGAAGTCGCGCCCGCGCCCACGGCATCGACCTAGTCGCTCCCAGAGTGCGCCGCCGGAGAGAAGGATACGAAGGGAAGAGGAAATAGTGGATGCCGCAGAAGAAAAGCCGATCGAGCTTGCGCCTCTTGATTTTATGCAACCGAAGCCTCCAGGGAGTGTTACAGCTTTTCCTTCTGTTCCGACCACGCGAGGAGGCGAACTTATACGACCACCCCCACCCTTACGTGAGTCTTTTTCAATGAACCCAGTTAGGTTTTTTGTCTCAGGTCTCCTTTTAGTTCGTCCGACTACTTTCTGGCGCAAGACCCGGAAATCAGGAGTATCTGGCCCCTCTTACTCTCCTTCTTCCCATCTTATTCGTCGTTCAACTTTCATCGCCGCCGGGCTCACTTTCGACTCACCTGTACACGATCTCAGTGCCCTCTGTGTGGAGAGTCGAGTCGGATTCATCGTTATTCCCCCTGAACAGCTGCTATAGTGAAAAGGGGATGCTAACAAGGGTTTTTCTCGTTGTGTGTATCTTTGTGGGATCATGTATATTGCCAGCTGCGTCCTCTGGTGAGGTCGAGGCTCATGGGGCCAAGGACGTCCACTTTCGGCGGCAAGTTGTGATACCCCAGCCCACCATCAACCCCGGCCCATCATCACCCCTTATTGGAGTTTCGCCGGTGTCTGTCCCAGTCAATACGCCCACGCCTGCACCTAGGCCCTCATCCATGCTCTCGAACTCGCCCATCGTGGAGATAACCATTGTAATAACCGGGCCTTCTGTCAGGACATCACCGACTTCGTCACCCTCAAGCTCTCCGTCCAATACAAGCCAGGTTACGGCTTCTCAAGCGCAGTCAGAACCTCAGCGAAAGTTTATCCTCCTTTATTTGGTGCCTGTATTCGTGGTTCTCGGCATTCTATGGGGAGCTCTTGCAGCGTGGCTAACGTACAAATGGCTCATGCGGCGATACAAGGCTCGGGACAACATTCTTATTGGTGGTCCCCGTTATGTCCCGGCTGCAAGTGATCTTGAGGGTGGAAAGTCGCCGCAGATGCACGAAATGCGGGTCGTGGCTTTCCCCTGGCCTGATCTCAAGCACGCCGGTAAGGAGTTTGGGAGGCACAAGGATAACGAGGATGATCCATTTCTTCTTCCGCCTTCGCCGACAGCACAGAAGGCTGGGAGGATGAAATCGGCGCGATCTACGACGACTGAGTATTCGGATGTGACCTATGCGCTAGAGACGGACGACGAAGGCAAAAAGGAGGATGTTCCCTGGGAGAACTTGAGACATAAGAGCATCAAGCGGGGGATTTTGGCGGAGGTGCAGAAGGAGGGTAATCGTATCGATTCCTTGCGGCCGGCAGGTACTATTCGTAATACGGGCACGGGGGTTGGGAAGGCGGTTGAACGAAGGGTATCGCGACACAAACGAACAGACTCGGACCATCTCATCAACGATATTGCCCAAATGCTCACCGAGGCTGATTCTCGTGATTTCTCCAACGCCAGGCCTCCGAACTCCCGTACAGATTCTGCGGTCACTACTGTATCCCTCGTCTCTACGACCACTGCAGGGGATAAGACGCAGTGGAAGCCCGGCAAAGGTTTCAGGATCGTGGAAGAGTCTCCTCTCTCGTCTCGTGGTCCAACCCCCGCACCACCCGATGATTCTGTTGCGTTCGGTATGAGAGATCGATACACTCATGCCCCGGTACGACACGATACCAGTCGCAGCACGAGTCCCGTCAAAGGCGTTACTGCCCCATCGACTCCCGTTCGTCCCCACGCCGACGTCCTCCCGCAGAGCCCTCCTCAGATCACCAGCCCTCTCTTAGAGAACAGTTTATGCTTCACACCAAAACGTCCTCCGAGGGCTTTGAGGTCTCCTTCGACAACGCCCAATAGCACCAAGCGGCCCGACACTTCCAGGAAGCTGCGTTCCCTGAAACAGCCACAGCTTTCTCTCCCCGATGGAAATGATATCAACTCTCCTCGACCTGATATGTATCGTGGCCGATTTGCGAAGTCTCTCAAGAAGCCTCAGAGGCCTCCAATGACGTCGAAGAGTTCGTCTTCGTCCAGCGCGTACTCACGGGACGCGGATGGGAGGGCGGAGCAGGCGATTCAGAGGGTCGATGACATTGTAGAGCGGAGTTGGGGTGCACGGGACCTGGGTAATGAGGGCGTAAGGACTTTGAGTCCTACCGGTTTTGGAAGGTCGACTGGTAACTGAATGCTTTTTGATTGGGCTGTAAACATCTTGCATGGACCGACCTACACATCTTGGAACTATACACTTTACAGGTTTTTTCCCTCTTGCGATTTCGTTAATTGATAAATCTGCTTGGATCTGGATTTGTGTTTTTGGAACTATGAATTATCACTAGCTTATTATGTCTTGTCTACTTGCTCAATACTATATGCCGTCTAGTGGCCTCTGGCTAGAATTTGCATGTACGGAGTAATGCATTAATGAGTGACAATTTGGAAACTAGGTGTCATCGCATATTTCAGGCTATGCTTTGATTGGTGTAATGGTCGCTTCCTAATTATTTGCAGCCATGTCCTTGCTACGACATAGGCCATGCAACCCTTCTTAAACCTCCTAGCTGGTCAAATGAAACAAGAATAGGCTTGTGCTTCAAGCATGGCTGGTGACAATATTATAATGGAATTTAATCCATTTCGTGCTTCCTATTGACTAGATTTGACTCAAGATACACAAAAAGAAATCAACAAGAAATCATGATCACTAACAGCAATCACCACGGCAACTCCAATGGTGTAGGCAAATTTTTTCCGAGAACACGTTCAGCCTTGCCAATGTCCCTATTAATTGTGTTTGGGGGTTCTGCAGAAGAGATCCAGAGCTTCTGGCCCAACAGGGGAAGGTGTTGATGTGATCCTCATGGGCTGGTGGCAGGTCTGATGGTGGTAATGATGGCAGGATTGGGGAGCTCAGGGAGGGTAAGTCAGGTAGGTCAAGGTTCAGGTGGGGTTGAGATAGAGGTGGTGACAGTACTCTCCCTCTAGTGGTAAGAGCCTTAAGATGCATGCTAGGCCAGGCAGGGCTTGATTGGTGCTCTGGGAATTTTTGGTGCACTAGACTTTATTGTTGTGGGTCCCATGATTGGTTTGTTTCCTCTCTTGCTCCTCACCATGTCTGCTGGAGTATACTCACAAATGGTGTCTTGCTCATGCACCTGTATGTCCCCTGTTATGTTTTTGTGGATTCTGCTGATCTGTTTTAGTGCCAAAACTGTATGCTCTACAGGAAGGATTCCATGCTCTCCCCTCTGGAGCCAAGGTCTTGTTGGGCCTGTGACATATGCAGTAAGTGTTGTGACCAGCATCTCCAATGCTTGTTTTGTGCAGAGTGGAAGAGGGAGTTTGATTGGAGGCAGGGTTTACACGTGGTTGGTTGGCTTGGGGGCAGGTCAGGGATCAGGAGCAGGTCAGGGGCAGGTCAGGGTCAGGGTCAGAGGGCTGTTGTTCCATGGTCTCAGGTCAAGGTAGTGATTACCTAGCTGTTGTTGGGCTGGACCATGGCCCCTCAACTCTGGGAGAGCTCCTTGGAGTTTGTACCAGAGGATGGGGACAAGAATGACTCCTCTTCAGTGCCCATGGATTTGCCTGTCCTGGTACCCATGGATAAGAGTAAGGGCTATGCAATTCCACTATTCATCCCAAAGAGCTCCTTGGAGATGTTTGAGGTGTTGTCCAGTGAGTTTCCATTGCATGGGGCCAGGTTTGAATCTGGGGAGGTTGGGCCCTGAGGAGTGGGCCAGGGCCTAGGAGAGGGGGTGAGCAGTGGCCTCTGTTGTCCACTGGTGTTGAACCTTTGGTTCAAGAACACTCAGCTTTGCTGCCACTTGGAGCTGGCTTGGGGGCAGGCCTTGCAACTCTGGGGTCAAAACAAATAACTGCTGGTGCAGAACTTGGAGTTGGTCTGCAAATTACAGGCATGCAATGATTTGGTCTGGAAGTTGGAGGGGGTTGTTAAGGGTCATGTGGAGCAAGCAATTGGTGAATTGGTGGAATGTCAGTGCGAATTTAATATGCAGTCACTGGAGGTCATTTGATGGTGGGCCTTGGCAGAGGGGAGGCAGTGAAAGATGCAGGCATGGTTGACAAACCTCCAGGAGGTGGGTGTGCAGGCAGTTTCCAGATGCCTGAGATAGTGGGATTCAAGTGGTGGGGCCTGTCAATTGGAGCAAGGGCAGCTTGTGGGGTGACATGGTGTGGGAGCAGGCTCAGGGCAAGGATTCAGAGGAGCAGAGTGCCAATTTACATCAGTCAGAGGACCCTGCAGAGGTGGCCCAGCAGTGGGAGTGGCTTATCACTCATGTGTTGGGGCTCTGCATTCAGTCTTTTGGTGAGTGAATCTTGTTCTTTTCTTAGTAAAAAAGGTACTGATCTGAGCAGAGTGGTTTCAGCATCACTGTACTCTTCTGTATGGAGTTGCATCTGCAGGTTCATTTGTCTGGGATGGGCTTTAGTTGATCTGCTCACAGTACTGCCTTCCTGAGCAGGTCAGGGCAGGTCTGGATCAGCTAGACCAGTTATAGGAAAGTCACTGGACTTTGTCTTTCTCCCAGGACATGGAGTTGGAGTGGTGGGCATCCAAGATAATCAAACCACTGAACAAGTTGATGTACTCATCTAACATATGCTTTCCTTGTCCATACTGCTTCCTGTCCCACAGCATCAGTGCTGCTATCTTGGTGGGGTCTAATGGGAAAAACTCCACATGAAAGTCCTTCTCAAAGGCAGCCCAGTCTGGAAAGCTCCCCACACCTCCAGGATGGCAGAAAACTTGCAGTGCATAGGTGGAGGCATGCCTTGTTTTCATGTATGACAGCACTCAGGCTATTTTCAACATGTTGGAGTCAAAAGTGTCCCTGCTGAGGTGGATGTAGGTGAATAGTGCTGGACATGGGATCTACGGCTGTAGAGTCACCAGAGCCACAGGAGCAGGTGCTGTGGCAGGTGGGGCTGGTTCCACAGCCACGAGAGGGGTGGAGTTAGGGCTTAGGCATTCTAGCTGGAGGGATTAGGAGATAAGATCTGTTGTCTGACAGAGGGTAGAGAGTTCAGTTGTATGGTGGGTGAGAGATGATTGCATTAATTGCACCTGGGTCTCTAGGTGGAGCAGGCATGTTCAGGCTTTGTCCTGCAGGGCTGGGGCCTCTGAGGGTGTGTCTGGGGGTTGGCAAGCTGAGACATAGAACTCCATGATGCTTAATTGTGGCAGAGAAGTGACAGATAGTGGCTTGGAGGTTCCTTGCGGCTATGAGGGGCTTCCAGGCCAGTTTTAGGAGACTTGTTCTGCTGTAAGGGCAACCTCCAGAGTGGTGGATTGGAGTCATGCAGCTAGCAGAGAGGAATCCAAATTATATTAGCAGAGTAGACAATGATATAATTAGTAACTAATCACCTAGCAGAGGGGAATCTAAAGAGAACAAGTCTAAGGATCCCCACTGCTTGGCACAGCACATCAGTGGGCAGCAGAGGTGTGGGAACTACTGTACAGGTGACTGGAGCTACTCCTAACCCTAGAGCAATGGTCACTGAGGTAATATTGAGAACTCTACAGTTCTCTGGAAATCTCTATGGTCCTGGAAAGAGCTGCAGAGATGTCAAACAAGCTGCAGAGGTGCTGGAACCAGTCATGGAGGTTGGAAATGGAAGTTCCCTAACAGTACCTCAAGACCCAGGGGGCAGTGTTGTGCAAAGTGCCCAGGCTTCTGACATCTCCAGCACAGTAGCAGTGCAGTGTGGAGCTGTATGGCAGTGTCCACATTCATGGGGATACCTGGCAGCAGGGGGCATGTTGTGGGGATGGCCAGAGTAAGAGCTGGCATTGGGTGAGCAGGTACAGGGTGGCAGAGATTGATGATCAGAGTGGGGCACATTGTGGACTGTGGGTGGTGGAGCTCCCTCCAAATCTCCATGAGTTGCCACTGGACTCATGCCACCTTGTACCATGATACAATCTTTTCATCATCTGGGCAACTCTCTGCAAGATTGTCAATGTGTTCCACCAGCACAGGGTGCAGGCCATCCTGGAAGGTGAGGCATAATTGAAGGCCATCAGAGTAGGCAGCTTGCTCAACCAGAGCCCAGAACAAGTCAATGTACTTGTTCAATGTACACTTTCCTTGCCCATATTGCTCCCTGTTGCATAGTGTCAAAGCTGCAGTTTTGGCAGGGTCTAATGGGGAAAACTCCATGCAGAAGTCCTTCTCAAAGGTGGCCCAGTCCAGAAAACTTCCTTGTATGCATCTGGTAGCATGGGGCATGGGATCTGTGACCATACAGTCACTGGAGCTGCAGAGATGAGTGTAGACACAGTCAGGGCTGGTTCTGCAGCCAGGGGGGGGTGTGGAGGTAGGAGTTAGGCATTTGAGCAGCACCTGGAGTGATTGGGAGATAAGATCTGTGGTTTGATAGAGGGTAGAGAGCTTGGTTGTATGGTGGGTAAGAGATGATTGTGTTCATTGCACCTGGGTTTCTAGGTGTAGCAGGTGAGTCCAGGCTTTGTCCTGCAGGGCTGGGGCCTCTGAGGGTGTGTCTGAGTTGGCAAGCTGAGACATAGAACTCCACAGTGCTTAATCCTGGTGGGGAAGTGATGGATAGCAGCTTGGAGGTTTCTTGCAGCTCTGAGGGGCTTTCAGACTAGTGTTAGGAGACTTGTTCTGCTGTAAGGGCAACCTCCAGAGTGGTGGATTGGAGTCATGCAGCTAGCAGAGAGGAATCCAAATTATATTAGCAGAGTAGACAATGATATAATCAGTAACTAATCACCTAGCAGAGGGGAATCTAAAGAGAACAAGTCTAAGGATCCCCACTGCTTGGCACAACACATCAGTGGGCAGCAGAGGTGTGGGAACTACTGTACAGGTGACTGGAGCTAATCCTAACCCTAGGATGACAATCAGTGAGGTAATATGGAGAACTCCACAGTTGTCCAGAGATCTCTGGGGTTCTGGAACAAGCCTTGAAGACATCAAACAAGCTGCACTGTCACTGGAATAGATTGTCGAGGTCAGAAACAGAAGTCCCCTGACAGATACCAGATGCAGAGCTCTCCAGCTGCAAGGTCTATTTGCTTGTGCCCCATGAGTAGGATGAGTTGGATGCTTTCCTGGAGGAGAATCTTAGCTCAGGATGAATATGACCCTTCAAGTCTCCAATGGCCTCCCCAGTCTTTTTTATTAAGAAGAAGGATGGGTCTCTTTGTCTGGTTCAGGATTATTGTGTCTTGCATGCAATGACAGTGAAGAATTGCTATCCTTTGCCACTCATCTCAGAACTTGTCAACAACCTTTGTGGTGCATGCTACTTGACCAAGTTGGATGTCTGTTGGGGCTACAACAACATATGCATCAAAGAAGGGGACAAGTGGAAGGCAGCATTCCAAACCAATTGCAGACTCTTTGAACCTCTGGTGATGTTCTTTGGTCTCACCAATAGCCCAGCCACCTTCCAGACTGTGATCAATGATATTTTCTGTAATCTAATTGTGGAATGTGTTGTCTGCATATATCTTGACAATATCCTCATCTACACTAAAACTCTGGAGGAGCATTGTCTTGGAATGCCTCTGTCAACACCAGCTCTATTTAAAGCTTGAGAAGTGTGAATTTGAGCAGACTAAGGTGGAGTACCTGGGTTTGATCATCTTGCATGGAATGGCTGAGATGGACCCCATTACAGTGGCAGGTGTAGCAGAGTGGCCAGAGCCAAGGAACAAGAAGGAAGTGCAGGCCTTTCTTGGCTTTGTCAATTTCTACCAGAGGTTTATACAGGATTTCTGCCACCATGCATGCCCCCTCTTTGACCTCACAGTTAAGGATACAGTATAGCAGTGGGAGCCTCCACAGCAGGCTGCCTTTGATGCCCTCAAGCAAGCTGTAACCTCAAAGCCAGTTCTCCTGTTTCCCAATGATGACTCTCCATTCTGTGTGGAAGCAGATAGCTTGGACTTTGCTACAGGAGCAGTCCTCTTCCAGCAGTCAAAGGAGGATGGCAAATGGCATCCAATAGCCTTCTACTCCAAGAGCCTTAATGCAGTGGAATGGAACTACAAGACCATGACAAGGAGATGCTGGCAATTGTTCAGTCCTTTGAAGCATGGCAGCACTTCCTGGAGGGTGCATGGCATAAGTTTGAAGTCTGGACAGATCACAAGAACCTTGAGTACTTCTGCTCCACTAAGAAACTCAATTAATGCCAGGCTTGCTGATCCCTGTATCTGGCCAACTTTGACTTCTCACTGCATCACAAACCTGGATGGAGCATGGGCAAACTGGATGCATTGTCCAGGTGGGCTGACCATGGCACAGGAGCAGGAGATAACAACAACATTGTCCTTCTCAAGCCTGAGCTCTTTGCCATCCACATGCTAGAAGGGATTGTAGTTCAAGAGGATGAGGCAAACATCCTTAGAGACATCTGAAGAGGGAACCAAGAGGGTGCACAGGAGGATGTGGTTGCCCAGGCTGCACAGGCCCTATGAGCTTGACAGGCAGGAAAAGTCAAGTCAGTGCATGCAGATGAGTGGGGTCTTTAGGATGGGCTTCTGACCTTCAGAGGATGCATTTACATGCCTAATATTCCAGAATTTTTGCTGGCACATTGTAGAACAACATCATGACTCTTGGGTAGCTGGACATCCCAGAAGGTGGAAGATGCTGGAGCTGGTATTCTGGAACTATTGGTGGCCACAGATCTCCCAATATGTAGGCACCTACACTAGCACCTGTGATCTCTGTCTCTGCATCAAGCCTTGCTGCCAGCCACCCATGGGCCAGCTCCACCTGCTCCCTATTCTGGCTGCCTGCTGGAGTGTTGCATTGGGGGATTCATTGTGAAACTCTCAGATGCTTATGGATATGGTGTAGTGATGGTAGTGGTGGATCTCTGTGGTAAATGAGCCCACTTTATTCCTACCCACACAACATGCTCCACCTTGAGAGCAGCTAGTCTGTACTGCAAGAACATCTGAAAGCTCCATGGTCTGTCTGGTGGGTATGTCTCTGACCAAGGTCCCCAGTTTGTGGCAGAGTTTACTCAGGAACTGTACTATCTGCTTGGAGTGAAGCTCCATACCACCACCACCTATCATCCTCAGTCAGATGGGCAGATGGAGTGTGTTAATCAGGAACTGGAACAGTATCTCTGCCTTTTTCATAACAAGATCCAGGATGACTGGGATGAGCTCCTGCAAGATGCTGAGTTCTAGTACAACAACCATGTTCACTCTTCCATGCAGATGACTCCATTTTTTCTGGACACTGGCAGGCACCCCCACATGGGATTTGAACTTTGTGCACACCATTCTGAGAATGACTCTGTAAGGGCAACCTCCAGAGCAATGGATTGGAGTCACACAGCTAGCAGAGAGGAATCCAAAGTATATTAGCAGAGTAGACAATGATATAAATTGGTAACTAATCACCTAGCAGAGGGGAATCCAAAGAGAACAAGTCTAAGGATCTCTGCTGCTTGGTGCAGTGCATCAGCAGGTGGCAGAGGCATGGGAACTACTGTACAGGTGACTGGAGCTACTCCTAACCCTAGAGCAATGGTTGCTGAGGTAATATGGAGAACTCCAGGGTTCTGGAAAGAGCCCCAAAGATGTCAAACAAGCTGTGGAGGTGCTGGAACCAGTCATGGAGGTTGGAAATGGAAGTCCCCTGACATCACCCCCCCTCTAGTGTGCAGTGTCTTGATGTGCAGGGTAGAAGAAGTCCCTAATTGCTTGGTCTGCTGGTGAGATAGGGTAGATTCCTCATATGGTGTGCAGCATGTCTGGATGTCTCCAGTAGAACTCCTTAACAAGTCTGGGGGCATGTACATTCTCCCATGGCTCCCAGGAAATATCCTTGATTCCATAGCCTTTCCACTTTACCTTGTACTGTAGTTGTCTCTGGAATAAATGGCTGTCCAGGATTTCTTCCACTTTGTACTCTTCATTGTTATTGACCACCACTGGGGGCGGCAGAGGTGGCAGATGTCACCCTAGGATAGGATCTTTAGGGGCTGGGGTAAGTTTGACCACATTGAACACCAGATGAAGCTGGTGCATCCCCATGGGGAGTCAAAGTCAATAGGCCAAGGATCCTACCTGTCACTCCACTATAAATGGCCCTAACTGGCAGTGTGACAGCTTCTTTGAGGGACAGGTAGTTGTAATGTCAGAGGCATTCAGGTAGACTCGATTCCTGGGCTGATATCTGTGTTCTGGAGTCCTCCCATAGTCATAGTATTGTGCCATGTCATCTTTTGCCTTTGCCAGTGCAGCCCAGGCCTCTTCTTGTAACCTCTTCATCTAGTCCACAAGCAGGTGCCATCCTGTATTGAGGAAGAATGGGGAAAATTGGGTGGACATGTGAACATGGTTGTTGTACTGGAATTTGACATCAGGGAGGAGTTTGTCCCAGTCATCTTGGCGCTTGTTGCAGAAGAGGTGCAGATACTGTTCCAACTCCTGGTTTACATACTCCATCTGGCCATCGGACTGTGGATGATAGGCAGTGGTAGTGTGGAGCTTCACTCTGAGCAGTCAGTAGAGCTCATGGGTGAACTCTGCCACAAATTGTGGTCTCCAATCTGAAACATAGGCATTGGAGAGGCCATGGAGCTTCCAGATGTTCCTTTAGTACAGGTTTACAGCACCCATGGCAGAGCAGGTGGTGTGGGTTGGAATCAAGTGTGCTCTCTTGCCATACAGGTCCACCACCACCATGATTGTGTTGTAACCATGGGCATCAGGGAGCTCTACAATGAAGTCCACAGATGCTACACTCCATTGTTTCACAGGCACTGGTAGTGGGTGTAACTGTCCATAGGGGAGTCAGCATTGGGGCTTGGTCTGGAGGCAGAGATTGCAGGTACTAGTGTAGGACCTAATGTACTGGGATATCTGGGGCCACCAGTAGTTCTGTGATACTAACTCCAGTGTCTTCCACTGCCTGGGGTGCCCTGCAATGTAGGAGTCGTGGTGTTGCTCCGCAATCCTCTGACAGAGCTCCAGGATGTTGGGGATGTAGATACAGTCTTGGAAGGTCAGGATTCCATCTTAGAGGGCCCATTTATCAGTGTGGACTGCCTTAATACTAGTAGCATGCCCCAACTTCAGCATACAAGAGGTCTGCGCCACAAGCTCCTCCTGTCAACTGTTCCTATTACCCCATCAGATGTCCCAGAGAATGTTTGCCTCTGCTCTGTTGATGGCAAGGCCCTCCATGGCTTGGATTGTGAACAATTTGGAGTGGAGGAGCATGATGTTACTGTTATCCCCTTCCTCTATTCCATAGTCCACCCTCCAAGACAGGGCATCTGGTTTCCCCATGCTCTGGCCAGGCTTGTGGTGCAAGGAGAAGTCAAAGTTGGTAAGGTAGAGGGACCATTGGGCCTGCCGGCAATTGAGCTTCTTAGCAGTCTGGAAGTATTTAAGGTTCTTGTGATCTGTCCAGACCTTGTACTTGTGCCACATGCCTTCCAGGAAGTGCCACCACTCCTCAAATAACCAGATGATGGCCAACATATCCTTGTCATGGATCTTGTAGTTCTGCTCCACTGCATTCAGGCTTTTGGAGTAAAAGGCCACTAGGTGCTGTGAGAGCACCACCCCAGTGGCAAAGTTGGAGCTGTTAGCTTCTATGCAGAAGGGAGAGTTGTCATCTAGGAAGAGGAGAGCAGGTCTGGAGGTCATGGTGTGCTTGAGAGTGTTGAAGGCTGTCTGCTCCAGAGGTCTCCAGCTCCATGTAACATCTTTTCCTGTGAGGTTGAACAGCAGGTGGGCATGATGCAAGAAGTCCTGGATAAATCTCCAGTAGAAGTTTGCAAAACCAAGGAACACCTGTACCTTCTTCTTGTTCTGGGGCTCTGGCCACTCCACCACACCTGCTACCTTCACTGGGTCCATCTCCACAATTCCATAGGAGATGATCAGGCTGAGGTACTCAATCTGGGTTTGTTTGAACTCACACTTCTCTGGCTTGAGGTAGAGCTGGTGTCAGCAGAGGTGTTCCAGAATGAAACAAGTGATCTGATAGTGTTCCTCCAGCATTTTGGTGTAGATGAGGATGTTGTCAAGGTACATGCAGACTACACCTTCCACAATGAGGTCCTAGAAGATGTTGTTCATCATGGTCTGGAAGGTGGCTGGGCTGTTGGTGAGACCAAAGAACATAACAAGTGGCTCAAACAATCCCCAGTTGGTCTGGAAGGCCACCTTCCACTTGTATCCCTCCTGAATGCACACATTGTTATAACCCCACCAGACATCCAGTTTAGTGAAGTATCATGTGCCCCAGAGGTTGTTGATGAGCTCAGAAATGAGGAGGAGAGAGTAGCAATTCTTCACTGTCATGGCGTTGAGTACCCAATAGTCCTATACCAGTTGGAGGGAGCCATCCTTCTTTTTGATGAAGAAGACCAGAGAAGCCATCAGGGATTTGGATGGATGGATACAACTGGAGTCCAAGTTCTTCTGGAGGAAGGCGTTGAGCTCATCCTGCTTTCTGGACACAAGGGGGTAGACCTTACAGCTGAAGGGTGCTGAGTTGGGCAGCAGTTCAATGGCATGGTCCCACCTCTTGTGCTCTGGAAGTGAGTCAAAGGAGGCCTTGGAGAATATGTCCTCAAATGCATGCAAGTAGGGGGGTACTACATCCCAGAACTCTTGAGGTGTGGCATTCGCAGAAAAGGCCTGGGCCAGCCACTGGGATGTAGTCTGGCTAGCCCTGATTTCCACAATGGAGGGCAATGGATGGATAGTGGTAACATAAATTTGATCCCCCACCTCTATTGCTTCATCTGGGAGCTCTGGTTCATATATACTACCAAACTCCCCTTCATGCTCCTCTGGTGCTCCACCATTGCTTCAATCATCCTTCTAGAGGGCCTTCCTACAAGGGAATGCCAGAGGCAGGGGGTCCAGGAGGTCTAGATCAGCAAAGAGGAGAGGGCTGGTGTGACATGCTTAGATGGCTGCATGCTCTTAGACTTGAGTCTAACACTCTGCCCTGGCCTCCATGGTGCAGGCAGAGCACTTCCTGGGGCATCTACTCATGGTCACCTCTCCTTTGGTCCAATCAACCTTGGGGTTATGCTCATGGAGCTATGTGAACTCAAGAATCATGTTTTGTCTTCCCAAATTGGTGACAGCAAATATGGCATGCTCTACATAGTTCCAATAGCAGAGAACCAGGTTAACCATAGAGCTAATTGTGCCAGCTTCATTGGGCATTCCATTGATGTTGTAGACAGGAATGGGCTTGGGAAGGGGCTGCATGGTCATGTCATAGCATTTGATGAACTCCAAGTCCAGAAAGAGTTCCATTGCTCCACTGTCCAAGAGAGCTGTAACTCTGCAGTTTTGCTGGGTGTCCATTGTCTTGATCTCCACATAAAGATGCAAGGAATGGGCTGATGAGCCAGAGGCCATCATGTACTGTTGGAGCATTCAGCACACCCAAGTAGGGCTGCACTGTCAGACCTTCAGAGGTGTTGGAGAGCTTGGCAGGGGCTCTGGAGTTAGTGTTTGTATGTCTGGAAGGGGGCTTTGAGGTTCTTCTGTCTCAGAATGAAGGGCATTGGAAAAGGCAGTTTCATTTTCTATTGACAGATAAGAGAACCTATTAGCACCTAGTGATGGAGGTGTACACCTCATCTGTCGCTTGACTAAAAATCCCCCTCTAGCTCTAGAAATGAGGTGCTCACATTGGCTTCCTCTAGGGTTAACTCCAATGAGGGCTCATCCAGTAACAGGGCTCTGGCAGTGTATTTTGCAGCCAGGAGCTGCAGGAGAAGTTTCTCCTGCTCTGCTGTGGAAAAGTAGCAGACCTCCAGGCCCAGGGGACAGTGACATGCAAAGTGCCCAGGCTTCTTGCATTTCTGGCATAACAGCAGGGCTGCATGGAGTTGTTGGGCCATGTCCACATCTATGGGGATTCCTGGGAGTAGGGGATGAGCAGCAGAGGCAGCTGAAGCAAGGGCCAGTGCTGGGTGAGTAGGTGCAGGGTGGCAGAAGTTGCTAATCAGAGTGGGGCACATCATGGAATGAGGGTGGTGGAGCTCCCTCCATATTTCCATAAGCTGCCATTGGTCCTGAGCCACTTTGTACCATGACACAATCTTTTCATTGTTGGGGCAACCCTTCACTAGGTTGTCAATGTGTTCTACCAAAGTGGGGTGCAAGCAATTCCAGAAGGTGAGGCACAGCTGGAGGCCATCAGGGTAGGCAGCCTGTTTGACCAGGGCTCAGAATGAGTTGATGTACTCATCTAACATATGCTTCCCTTGTCCATACTGCTCCCTGTCATGCAGTGTCAGTGCCACTGTCTTAGCAGGGTCCAACAGAAAAAACTCTATGTAAAAGTCCTTTTCAAAGGCAGCTCAGTCCAGGAAGCTCCCTACACCTCTGGAATGGCAGAAAACTCACAGTGTGTAGGTAGAGGCACATCTGGTCTTCATGTATGACAGCACCCAGGCTATTTTCAATGCATCAGAGTCAAAAGTGTCCCTACTGAGGTGAATGTAGGTGAGGCAGGACTGTAGGAATTGCTCCCCACTGGAGCAAGTGCCATTGTATGCATCTGGCAGCGCTGAGTGAGGGATCTGCAGCTGCAGGGTCACTGGAGCTGCTGGAGTGGGTGCCATGGCAGGCAGAGCTGGTTCCTTGGCCATGAGAGGGGCAGAGTTAGGGCTTAGGCATTTCAGCAATGCCTGGAGGGACTGGGAGATAAGATCTGTTGTCTGACAGGGGGTAGAGAGTTTGGTCATATAGTGGGTGAGAGATGATTGCATTAATTGCACCTGGGTTTCTGGGTGGAGCAGGCAAGTTCAGGCTTTGTCCTGCAGAGCTGGGGCCTCTGAGGGTGTGTCTGGGTTGGCAAGCTGAGACATAGAACTCCATGGTGCTTAATTGTGGCAGAGAAGTGACAGATAGTGGCTTGGAAGTTCCTTGCAGCTATGAGGGGTTTCCAGGCCAGTTTTAGGAAACTTGTTCTGCTGTAAGGGCAACCTCCAGAGCAGCAGATTGGAGTCACACAGCTAGCAGAGGGAAATCTAAAGTATATTAGCAGAATAGATGATGATACAATTAGTAACTAATCACCTAGCAGAGGGGAATCCAAAAAGAACAAGTCTAAGGATCCTATTATGACCTGCTCCCTAAACTCCTGACATTGTTCCCACTCCTTTCCAATGACCCACCAAACTCCCCCAACCCTTGCTCACCCTCTGGGCCCACTCTGGATAACTCCAACACTTTTCCAGCAAACCCCAATGGCTCCTTGACCAACTCTGATGCCTTCTCTGCAGTTATCAACACTTCTCCTGTCCCTTAGCTTCTCCTTGCAAGTCTCACCCCTCTGTGCTACTTCCAAAGTGCTAGGTTATAAGCACAGAACATCATGTCTGCAAAGTAAGGATTTGCTAGTGTAGCTGAGCCCTTATAGTCAGCGGAACCTGACATAATATCAAGACTCTTCCTTACCCCATTCTTGATGTCTGCATATAACCCCATGTACAACCCTGCCAGCTACCTAACCAATGTCTAACTCAATGTGGCCTCCAGCATCTTGAGGAACCTCAACCTTATGAGGGGATTGTTCAACCAACCCACTGCCCACACCTTGGCCCTCTCTGCTTGTTCCTAGGCCAACTCTGTCCCCAGTGCCTTTTGAACATGGAATCAGCCCACTGTCCCCAAACCTCATTCTCAACAGCCACCCCTGCACATTGATGATGATAACTGGACACTTTCCTACATTGATGAGCCTGGCAACCCCACTGACAAGCTTGCCCCATGCAATGGCCCTCTGTGGGACAGACCTCCTCACTTTGACCTCTGTGCTCCCTGTACTAACATGCCTCCACCCCACCAGAATGTCCCCACCCCTCCAAGGCAGCCTACAGGTCCTGGGGCACCCTGACTCCCTTTTCCCACTAATCCCCCTCACTCCCCACCTGTTCCAATGCCCAACCCTCCTGCTGACATCAACTACTTTGGACTCCCCACTCCTAGAGGATCCCCTCCTTGATGGGCCTTCAGGCCTCCCCTGGGCAATGTGGGTCAACCTCCTGTAGGCAAACCTCCCAATGGTGGACCACCTGGAGGATGGGGCCTGGCTATGGACAACTTCCCCCTCCAGTGTAGAAATGGAAACCACTATTACTACTACTACAATGCCAGACCCCTGCTCCAAACTCAAAACCCACAGGATAATACTTGTGACACATTGGCTTAAAAAGAAAGGCTTAACATCCAGAAGCCTGAACCTTTTACTAGCTGTGACCCTCAGAAGTGGCATATCTTCCTAACTTAGTGTCTGACTATGTTCCAAGCTAAGCCCATTACCTTTCAACTTGAGAGCTCACAAGTAGCCTTTGCTGCATTGTATTTGCAGGGTACTGCCTTCAACCATTATACAGCACTACTTCGGTTTGACTCCAACAACTCCGTACTCTCCAATTGGCTTGCTTTCACCTAGGAATTCTTAAGTAAGTTTGGTGTCTTTGACACTGTAGTGGAGGCAGAGAAAAATCTCTTCAACCTCCAAATGCACAACAACAAGCACTTCACAACCTTCATCATATGATTTGAATGAGAAGTTTACAAAATCAGGTGAAACTACAATGCTCTTTGCTTTGCCCTCCATCATGCCCTGCCTTAATGGATCAAGAACATTCTTTGCCTCACACTCAAGCAAACTACCTATAATGGGTACAAGGCAGTTGTTACTCAGGTCAACCAATGTTACTGGGAAGATCACAGTAAAAACATGGCACCCCAGACCTTGTGGAACACTTCCAGTAACACCAATTGGCAGGCTGGAGCAATCAATGGCATTTGATCCTTGATCCCCACCAACCCTGCACCCTGCACCCTGTTTTCCTCCAGGCCAAGGAACTACTAGTGCAAATTGACCCCTAGAACAATGCCCACCTGCCCAGCTCAATGCTGCTGACCTCCACAAAACTCCAGAGCCCCTGGATGCCAACCCCAATAACCACCATGATATTCCAAACTCTGCCAACAATCAAGAAGCCCTGTGTGCAAACAAGATTTGGAATAGGCCATGGATTGATGTACTAGAGGATACACAGGAGAAATGATAGAAGGAGGGCATATGCATCGTATGTAGTGAGCAGGGACACTTTATCCACAGTTGTTCTAAACATCAGGTGATGGGACACACTGTGTGGACAATCAACAAAGAAGACTGTGACTACCAGTTTACAGAAAACAAGTCAGCAGTTTAGGTCTTGAAGATGCACTAGACTGCAGACCAGACCCCAATGTCTTCTCTGCCCTGGCCACACTCCTCCATGCAATGGTACTTGCCCCAGACAACCTCCCAGCACACCTCCCCTCCCATTCCACCACCACTCTCCTTCTCTGCACTACCTTCTCCTTCTCCAACTACTCAGTCCCCACCCTAATCAACAGCAGTGCAATGAATAACTTCATTGACAAATCCCTGGCAGCACTCACTCCCCACTGCCTCCAATGCCTCTCCACTCCGATCCCCCTCAAGCTCTTTGATAGTGACCCCACCCCTGCTGGAAACATCACACACTGCCTGGAAATGACTATGACCTTTGCCAACAAACAACAACAAAAACTCCAGCTGCTCATCACAAAACTACACTCCTTCACCCCCATCATCTTAGGCTTTTCATGGCTCTGCTCCACCAACCCTTGCATTGATTGGCCCAGCCTCACCCTCCACCTCAACTGGGACCACCCCACTAACTCTGGACTGGTACCTTTTGATGTCTCACTCTCCTCCAGGAACCCTAAGACCACAATCAACCACTCCTGGACTCCTCCACAGCTCCACTCCAGGTCTATACAGTCATTTGTCATCAATGTCTAACTCAATGGCTTGCCCAAGGTACTCTCTGTCCTCATCAACAGCAGTGCCTCCAGTACCTTTGTCAGCAGTCAACTTGACCTCTGATGCAATGACTTCAACAAACCCCTCAAGCTCCAACTCTTCAATGGAAGCCCCACCACAACAGGAATCACTCAATACCACAACACCACCCTCACCCTTAGCAATAACCTGCAGTTTCAGGCCTGGCTCCTTGTTACCCAACTACTCCCATTGACTCTGATCATACTCAGACTTCCATGGCTGCAAGACATCAACCCCCACATCAACTGGAGAAACCTCACCATACAATTTTCTAGCCCTGAAACAAGTTTAGTGGCTGCTATCCCTCTCCGCCTTTAGTCTATCTTGGACTCCAACATCTCTGACTCTGGTGCCAGTACCTCTGGAGCAATCCAAAGCCCCTCTATTTCCAATGGCAACTCAGAAGGTAAAGAACATGCAACTCTGCCTCAGTTCCCCTCAGTCAAACCATGATGGCTGCCTTCCAACATACCTCAAAATCAATACAAGGGCCTGTGGTATCCTGACCAGCAACACTCAACCCCTCTGACTAATCCCGCCACCACTCCAGACTCAAATGCTACCACCCTGTCACCCATCTCCATCAACTCCAGAAGCCTCAACATTAAAATCATTGGCACTGTCCCCTTTGCATGTATATTACAAGACAGCACCCCCACCTTCCAGCTACAGATCATGCTAGCTCTACTGGAAGAGCACCTCCATACAGAAACCACTGCACTGGAGAGCAAAATGGAGGAACAAATCCTATCCAAAGTAGTTCCCCTGGAGTATTATGAATTTGCTAATGTATTCTCTGAAGGGAGTGCCAAAGAACTTCTCCTGCACCACTCCTACAACCACGAGATTGACCTCAAAGAAGGCACCTCACCCCCATTTGGCAAGATCTACAACATGTCTGAGATTGAGCTCTGGGCCCTGAAGGAGTACCTTGATGACATGCTTGGCAGGAGCTTCATATGCCCATCAATCTCCACTGCTGGTGCTCTAGTCTTGTTTGCTAAGAAGAAGGATGGATTGCTCCAACTCTGCATGGATTATTGGGGACTCAACAAAGTCACCAAAAAGAACTGGTATCCCCTCCTCCTGATCAGAGATCTCATTGACCATCTCTGCAGTGCCAAGATCTACACCAAGATAGACCTCTGCTCTGGCTACAACAATGTCTGGATCACTCCAGGACATGAATGGAAGACTGCCTTCTGCACTCACTATGGCCTCTTCGAGTACTTTGTGATGCTCTTCAAAATGACTAACTCCCCCACCACCTTCCAGTACTTCATGAATGACATCTTCCATGACATGAACAATGTTTTCATTATTGTGTACCTGGACAACATCCTGATCTACTTGAATTTGCCAGTGGAGCATCTGGAACATGTCCACTGCATCTTGGAACAACTCAAGGAATATCACCTTCACACCAAACCCAAGAAATGCTCCTTCCACATGACAGAGGTTAAATACCTCAGGGTCATTGTCATTCCCAACAGTGTGCACATGGACCCTGCCAAGGTTGAAGCCATACTCAATTGGCCTCTGCTGCAGAATGTCAAGGAGGTACAGTCCTTTCTGGAGTTTGCTAACTTTTACCAACAATTCATTGACAACTACTCTGGAATCACCAAACTCCTCAACTGACTCACATGGAAGGACACCACTTGGGATTGGGACAGCAAGTGCCAAATCATATTCCTCCTCCTGAAGAAGGCCTTCACCTCCACTCTGGTCCTCCACCATTTTGACCCCATCCAAGTCTACTCCAACCACAACAACCTGCAATGCTTCACAACCACAAAACAACTCAGCTGCCACCAAGCTTGGTGGTCCAAAACCTTCCTGGAGTACAACTTCACCATCCACTACCACCCTAGTTGACTCGGCATGAAGCCTGATACCCTCACTCAGAGGTTCAATGTATATCCAAAGAAATTGTTTGAAGCTGAATAGAACACATTCAACCATTGAGTAATAATCCCCTCCAAACATCTACATGCCATGCTGATTTTAAATGAAGAAGGGATTCTCCATCAAATCAGAAACTCACCCCTAGACCCTTTCTTCACCCAGCATGACCCCCAAAACAATTCTGTTGATGAGTTGAATGCCAAAAGCCCCTTCATGCTGTCTCCAGACTGCCACCTCCTGCTCCAGAGTGGACAAATTTATGCTCCAGACCACAAGTCTATTCACCTCAACATACTCTAGCAACACCACAACCACAAGCTCTAGAGACATCCAGGAATTATAAGACCCTTCAACTCATCTCCCAGACTTACTTTTGGCCAGGAATGAAGAAGGATGTTATGCAATATGTAAGGGCCTGCAAACCTTGTCTCTGGGCCAAGGTACCCTGCCACCACCCCCATGAGTTATTGAAGCCCCTCCCCATTGGCTGACACCCCTGGTCCTCAATATCAATGGATCATATTGTTGAACTCCCTGACTCCAAAGGTTTTGATGCTATCCTCATCATTGTCTGCTGCCTCACCAAACAAGCCCTCTTCATCCCCTGCCACACCACTGACAATGCTCCAGAGTTTGCCAAACTATTCCTTGAACATGTATTCTCCAAGCACAGACTCCTGGACAACATTGTCTCTGACTGTGGACCTCTGTTTGTATCCCATTTTTGGCAATTGCTATGCAAGGTGCTCAAAATCAAAACCAACCTCTCTACTGCCTATCACTCAGAAACCAATGGACAAACAGAATGAGTAAACCAGACATTGGAACAGTATCTCTGCCTCTACATTAACTATTTACAGAACAAATGGCACACAGAATTTCCCCTCACCAAGTTTACCTACAACAATACACCTCACTCCACCACCAGAGTTTCCCCTTTCTATGCCAACAAGGGCTACAACCCCTGACTTACACTATCTCTCAAGGATATCCCTTCCCACATTGCCTACAAAGTTACCAAAGACCTCTGATCCCTTCACCAGTTCCTCTGGGACAAGATAAGCACTGCCAATCAAGCCTACTCCAAGCATGCCAATGCCCAACACAAACCGACCCCCAACTGGCCCCCTAGCATCTTGGTTTGGCTCAATCAATGGAATCTCAAGACCTGGAGGCCTTCCAGCAAGCTCGATCATAAATGTTTTGGCCCTTTCAAGGTCCTCTGGAAGGTCTTCATGCACACCTACAAGCTTGACCTACCTCTGGGCTTGAAAGGCCTCCACCCCATGTTCCATGTCTGACTCCTCAAAAAACATGCTCTGGACCCCTTCCCTAACCAATGCCCCCATTGACTGCCCCCCATCAAAGTTGAAGACAAGTACCACTATGAGGTTGACCAAATTCTTGACTTCTGCACAGCCCACAAGCAACTCCAATACTTAGTCCACTAGAAGGGCTACAGGCCTGAGGATGACACTTGGAAACTCCAGAAAAACCTTGACGGAGCCCCTAACAAACTCCAGGACTTCCATTGACAGCATTCTACCAAGCCCTGGGACCCCTGGGACTAGCAGACACAGATGGCAATCATGGGCATAACTCCTGCCTCTGGATTCATCAGAAATTTAACTCCCATGGGTACTCCTCTGCATGTTTTCTTTTTTCTTCTTTCTCCACCTCTCAATGCATCTGAAAGACTTAATCACTCAGACCAGATGTCCAAACAAGAGCCAAATGTATAATTTACAACATTATATAATACTACAAGTTTGAGCAGCCCCAGAGCACAAGAAAACAAGTCCAAGAAACTGCCCTACTCCCCCTCCTCCCCTGACCCTAACCCTGCTATTCTTCCCACCATGTCCACCTCCAACTGGGCCACCACCATTGCTAGTGTCACGACCCATCCCCTGAACCCCCACACATTGTCCATCAACCCCCCGAACCCCTAAAAAACCCCCGATGCTCCGCCGAACTTCCGCCTATGCCCCGCACCTATTTCGGCTAACTCCGACGCCTCCCCGGCTAACTCCGACGCCTCCCCGGCTAACTCCAACAGCCTCCTGGCCAACTTTGGTGCCTTCCCTGCAGCCACTGACACTTACTCTGGATCTCCCAAACCCCGAGAACCACCCCCGCTGTTCCCGATCTTCGCCACCCATCATCAACTCAACACCCTGGTTCCTCCAACCTATTCCGGAGTATCAAACTCAACACCCTGGTTCCTCCAACCTATTCCGGAGTATCACGACAACCTCAGGGCAACCCACGTTCCCCAATGATCCCATCAATGTATCAGCGCGGCCCAATCCTCAATCGCAACCAACACCCACCCACTCCGTCAAGCTCCGCCAAGCTCCACCACTGCAGCCGACGTACCCCAAAGTTCTCTGGTAGTCAGTATATAAGCCGTCGAGTAGCTCTTTGTACTCTAGTCTTGATATTGCTTAACGTTACTTATAGTCTGATTGTTTCCTTTTCGTGTTTCATGTTTTGTGTTTTGTGTCTCGTTCTCCTTACTCTCAGTCTCCCGGTCTTATCTCAGTCTCCCGGTCTTATCTCAGTCTCCCGGTCTTGCCTTGTCTCCATTTCGTTATCGTTCTCGTTATCGTTTTGTATCTCCACTCAAATCTACTCTTGTTTCATATCAACCCCATTCCATTTCATCTGACGCTGTCTCAGTGACTCCGTCTGGCCATTGTGCCCAAGTCCTCATCAACCTAAACGACCTCACGAACTCCGCGATTATAATCACAAACCCCGACACTCTTTCACCAGGTCCAAACCTTGCTCTTTGCTCGGTCCCGGACTCCATCAACTCCCATTGACCCCCCATCAAACCCCGGCTCTGCTCCCATTGATCACACCGCCGCCTACTCCTTCGCTTCCGCAAATCCCCCCATACGGTCTTCTGTCTGAACCCCACCAAGACCTTCCATTTCCTTGCAATCCGACTTCTCTAGACCACCCCAGATCTGTCCGGATCACATTCTACCGACTACCCACACCAGTCATCAGTGCCCGGAACATTTTCGAGTGTTCGGTTATCAGTACAATGGGATCACATCCACCTAGTAAGGACTTGCCCAGTGCAGCTGAGCCCCCGAGGTCAGTGGAACCTGACAGCTAGGACCTCCAGGTGCCCCAAGAGTGGCTCTCCTACATCCATCACCACCTCCCACTATGACCCAGGATCTGCTGTGGCCCTCCACTGGTGCCCCACCAGCAAGCACTCCATTTGCCCCATACCTTGCCTCAACTCCAGTGGAAGATCCCTGGGCATCCTTAACAACCTGTCCTGGATAAACACAAACACCGCTAACACCCTGTTCAGAAGGATTCAATGCTTCTAGGGCCTAATCTACTTGGGCTATGTCAACACAGGAAGGCAGAAATAATTTATATAGAATTCCTCACCACCCTGAGGCCACCTCGTTGGCGAGCCACTCCTCCTACCTCCTTGCCACCTCTGCAGCTGCACAGAGCATCTCCATGTGCAGTTTCCTCTGGCCCATCCACACTCCTATCTCTACTGCCTCCACTCATGCCTGCAACTGCCCCATCTATGCCTCCAACTGCCTCAAGTGAGCCTGCACCTCCTGGAGTTGGACTAGCTGCTTTGTGGCTATCTCTACAGCCAAGTTCTGGTTCCTCCATACTGCATTCCTGTCCCTCTGTGCCTTGTCCCACTCTCTTTGCATTACATCCCAGTCCTCCCCAATTCTCCAGACTTCCTCTTCATGGGTGGCCAGCAATCCCTCCAGACTCTCTACCCAACACTGCAGGAAGGCCTCTGTGACTGACTATGACCCCTCTGCAGATGGCCCAACTAAAGCTCTGGAGGTTGGGGAATATACTACAGGGCCTGAGAGGCCTGCCATCACCTGCTCCTCCCATGCCTACTTGCTTGGTTCTGCCTCCAGCAGGGGTGACACCTTCTGCTTGCTCTTATTGTGTGCCACAGAGGCCCCTTCCCTCCATCCACCCCATGAGGGCCCAATCTTCATCAGTGGACACTCTGCGCTACCCTCACCCTTGGCCCCCTCAACCCTCCCCAACACCTTGCCCTACTGCCCCTCCTCCAGCTGTGCCATGACTCATGCCCAGTCCCAACCTTGCTCCACAGCGATACAGGCAGCATGCCAACTCAATGTGACAGAGCACCTCTCATGCTGTGAGCAACATGGGAAACACACCAATGTATCCTGCCATAACCCTGGTGTGAGCTCCTTGAAATTGCAGTGCTCCCTGCATCAAACACAAGACAAATACTATGGGAACAGGTTAGTGGAAAAAAGGTAAAATTGCATAATCACTCACTAGGGCCACTGCTTGGCACCACTCAAGGGTCAGAGGACCCCTCACCCACCCCACAGCCTCCGCAAACTGCTCTGGTGTCACCTCTGCCTGAGCCACCCTCAAACCTGTGGGAATGGGTCAGACCACCCCTGGACTAAGCCCAGTCTAGAATGCAAGGAAGGGACTGCCCCCACCAACTGTGCTGCACTCCTGCCTGACAAAAGCCCTGAGGAGCCTGCCATGGCTGTGGATAACTCTGTCAGAACTCAGTCAGTACTCTGGAAGGCATGAAATAGAATGATACTCACAACTATGATACATGGCTGTGACCCATTCATGACTGTGGGAGGACTTGGACTCCCCCAAGGACAAAGGATCAGGGAGGATGAGGACAATGCTGAGAGTGTGGGAGAATAAGCAGAGGATGACATGGTGGAAAGTTAGGGAATCCTAGAGTATGTCTAACCCTTTTAATGACCTAGAAAGAACCCCCTGACAAATAGCAGCTGTGCTTTGACTTTGTTCCCCATGCTGCTGCCACTTGCTGCAGTCTGATCAATATTGCTCGACTTCAATTCCCACACCCTGCCAATCCCTGAACTGCACCCTGCATCTTGAGAGTCTTAATGCTAAAGAGGGGGTAATATCACAACATGCTCCCTGGACCCCCAACATTGTTCCTAGTCCTTTCCAATGCCCCACCAAACTCCCCCAACCCTTGCTCACCCTCCAGGCCCACTCTGGGTAACTCCAAAACTTCTCCAGCAAATCCCGATGGCCCTCTGACCAACTCTGATGCCTTCTCTACAGCCATCAACACTTCCCCTAAGCCTCTGAAACCCTCCCTCACTGTTCCTGATCCTGACTCACTATCCTGGTTTGCCCAACCTGCTCTGGAGTATTATAACAACTCCGGAGCAGCCCACATCTCCAAATGATCCCATCAGAATATCACTGCAGCCCAACCCTTAATTGTACCCAACACCTGTCAACTCTGTGCAGCTCTGTTGAGCCCCGCCACCATGCCCGCTGTTCTCCAGAGCTATCCAGTAGTCAGTATATAAGTTATAGAGTAGCTCCTCATACTCTAGAGTTGAGATTACTTGTGCATTTACTAGTTTCTTGTGTCCTGTGTTTCAATCTGTCTCTATTTCTAGTTTTAGTCTCAAATCTATCTCTTGTCTGTCTCATCTCATCTTGATTGTCTCCTCTTCCTTTATTTTTCTAAGTTCTTTCCATCTCCGACATCAGTACAAACTCCATGCATGCACTATGACCCCCAAAACATTCTTATGACAACTCTGGACCTTGCTCACTGCTCAGCTCCAAACTCATCAAGTCTTACTTAATTCCCCCTGTCAGACTCCAGCCCCACTCCCAACCCTAGCAAAGCCCCCATCTGCCCTGCAGTCTATTTACATGCCTACAAACTTGTCCCTGACACCTGCCCAAGCCCAACATTAATATACTGGGTCTTAGACTTTCCTGGACCACTCTGGACTTGCTCCGACCGCTTCCCTTAGACTTTCCTGGACCACTCTGGACTTGCTCAGACCGCTTCCCTTAGCTTTTTCTTGCAAGTCTCACCCCTCCATGCCACGTCTAGAGTGCTAGGTTATAAGCGCAGGACATTGTGTCTGCCTAGTAAGGATTCACCAGTGTAGCTAAGCCCCCATAGTCAGTGGAACCTAATATAGATCCCTGCTGCTTGGCATGGTGCATCAGTGGGCTGCAGAGGTGTGGAAACTACTGTACAGGTGACCAGAGCTACTCCTAACCCTAGGGCAATGGTTACTGAGGTAATATGGAGAACTCTGGGGTTCTGGAAAGAGCCCCAGAGATGTCAAACAAGCTGCAGAGGTGCTGGAACCAGTCACAGAGGTTGGAAATGGAAGTCCCCTGACAGACTCCATAAATGAGTTTGTGGACAGGATGAAGAGGGCATATGAGGAGGCAAAGGCTGTGTTGGTAAAGGCCAAAGACAACATGGCACACTACTATGATGATTGCTGGACACCAGTCCCAGTTTACAAGCCAGGAGACTATGTGTACTTAGATAGCTCAGATATTAAGACAACAAGGCCATCTCAAAAACTGTCATATCATCATTTTGGTCCCTTCATGGTGGAGAAGAAGGTGGGGCCTTTAGCATACCAACTTAAGCTCCCAGCAGGCCTATGCCAATTGCACACAGTCTTCAATGTTGTCAAACTTTTCCCAGCACCAGAAGATCCAATTCCTGGCTGCCACTCTAAGCCACCCCTACCACCAGTGTTGGTCAATGATGAGGAGGAGTATGAAGTGGAGGAAATCTTGGATAGCAGGATATTCTGAGGGAAGTTGCATCTCAAGGTGAAGTAGAAGGGATATGGCATTGAGAACATCTCTTAGGAACCACAGGCCAATGTGCATGCACCTGCCCTGGTCTGGGACTTCTACTGCAGACATCCCAATGCCCCAAAAGCCATCTAAGGCATCTACTCCCTTTCAGCAGCTGACCAGGCAATTCATGACTTTTTCTACCCAGTACATCAAGATGCTGCATGCTACAGGGGGGGTGATGTCAGGGAACTACTGACACATGTGTTTTGGTCATGTGATTGGTCACATGATCAGTTAACATGTGCATCCTGCACAGGACCCATGTGGCAAGGTCATGTGACTTTGAGTAGATTTTCTGAACTCTGGCATTGGAGATCCTCAGACTTGTTCTCTTTGGATCTCTCTCTGCCAGGTGTGTAGTCCTACTTGTAGACATTGTACTGTGCTGAATAGACTTTGGATCTCCCTCTGCCAGTTGTGTGATTGAGCCACAGCCTCCAGAGGTTGCCCCTCCAATGATGAGCAGTCTGCTCTCCAGTGCACTCCATGTCAATCACTTGTCAGATGCCTCGTATCTGTTGCCATTTCAACCCATTTTGATATTGCATATGCTGTTCAGCAGCTCACCCAATATGTAGACAGTTACTCCATGATTTAATGGAATGCAGCAACATGACTTGTACAGTACCTCAAAGGAACTCATAACCTAAGATTAACCCTTGGTGGCAAGGAATAATCCTGTTGATCTCATTGGATTCACAGACTCCAACTGGGCTAACTGCCTGGACATGAGACACAGCATCAGTGGGTATGCTTGGAGTCTTGGATTTGTAATAATCTCTTGAGTGGCCAGGAAACAGAAGATCATAGTGGCATCATTGTGTGAAGCTGAGTACATGGCTGCCATTGAGAGCCCCCAATAATGCATGTGCTCTGAGAATGCATGCAATCCAGTGATATATGTATACAGTACATCACCACAAAATAGAATGTAGCTGACCTCTTTACCAAGCCACTGGCTGCACCACTCTTTGTGTGTGTCCCCATTGGACCTCCAATCAGTACCATGATCCCATGCAAGGAGGAGCAAGCTTTCCATTGAGGAGTGTTGGACACCTGTTGTACCACCAGAAAGCTTACACATTGTCCCTCATCATTCTGTCTTTCATGCTCCCATTACCTTCATATTCCATTATTCCATTGTTCGTTGTGACCCTACATCATGCCCCCATACTTGCATATATATATAGATTCTTACTGTATTATACCCTCAGTCACTTATACAAGACTGAGAATAAGTCCCTTTCCTATATCATCGTTCATCTGCTTAACAAACAACATACCGTACTTGATATGATCATCCTTATTATATATTTCATATTAGCATTAAGGTAGGGTTCTAACACACACAAGCATCTATCAGAGGACCCATATATTGCTTCAAAGCAGATATGATGAATATGGTCTCAGGTCATTGTGTGTTGATATTTTCAACTGAGGTCTAGGACTTCTCTGGGAACAGAAATCAAGATGGATTCGATCTTCAGATGAGATGAGTTTACCCCCTGCTTGACACAGGCAAATTTAGTACCCAGGGAACTTGCATCGACTCATTCCTGCTATTTTGTCTTCAATGCTTACCCACACGCAGCACAGCCATTGATGGGCAAAAATAGACAATACGGCTGACTGGACATGATCACGAGAATCGAAAAATCTGATTTCGGCCAGGTATGCACCTAGTAATACGTGCCACACAAGAGAGTATGCTTATGAGGACCTCACTTGAATAGATATGGATTCATGAGGAGAGGAATAGACGGACACATGATGAAATAAAGGGTCATTACTTCTTCCATCAAAGTTCGTATTGCCAGCCCATGAAGAATATAATAGGATTGCACCACCTCCGCTCTAGCGAGTAGACACCCATTGCTCCTGAAACCAATATCCCATCCTGTACCGCCATTCTGCTGACTACATCTACATTTAGCCTGACTGTCAGCATGGACAAAACGCAAAATCCTACAGGACACGGCATGTAAGTAGAGTGACGAGAAAATGATGAATCAAATGTTGCTTGACAGATGCCATACGCCCTCCCGTGTGAGGATGACTCATGGACTCAAATTAGCCCGGTGTATCAGGAGCAGTGGCGCCTCGATTGATGACATCATCGAGTTCAAAACTTGCCCCGTAACAGCCTCCGGCTTGGTGTGGGTTTTCCGTCGGTTTGCTAATGCTTAGATTTGACATTGCCCAGGCTTACTGTATCACTTAATTGATCAAGATGATTGATTGCTCTCAATGACGAGATGAACACCTTGATATTGGTGGCTCAGGTCATCAAGTGATTCATCTATGTAGGGTACCATGATCAAACCCAGGAGATGATAGCTCGAGATGAGGTACGAGTCCTCGTTTGACAGTCTGGCGAGGGTATCTGCGGCAACGATGTGAAATGGTACGTGACTTTTCTTTTGGAGTAGAGCAGGAATCTATTTTAGCACGGAGTACATAGGATAGTTTGCTACGTGCTACAGTATATATCATGGTTGTCTGGAAACGTGATGTATGAAGTATCTATTCCAGCAACCCAAAGATCTTGATAAAAACAGCAGCTGTATACTTCGCCGAATATGGCCTGGGATCTCCCACACTTGGCCGCCATATTTGGTCACCAAGTATACAATCTACCGTTTTGCGATAGAATGACGTGCGAGGAATTGTGGTTCTGTCATATTCCAAGGAGGTCAATCATCCAGGGCTTCCAGTTTCCATGGCAAAATGCTGCCTCTTTAGTTCTCAAGTTTCACTGGTTTAGCATAGTCATCAGCGGGCCATGGAATCATTTCCACATGACCAAGTGCTCAAGGGACTTAAAAGACTTGACGCGATATCCCACTATGATTAAAGCAACTCATCTAGCGCGATGTCAAACGTGGAAATTGCCAATGGACCATTCCTCGCAGGTGCGTAATTTGTCACAACAGCAACGCCTTCTTCATTTACCTTGCATTCTAGGTGTGATGACAAATTTTGCGTACGGATTCAATATGAACATTCTCTACGATTGTGTTCCACCTAACTGCCACACAGGCTTTTTGGAATTACATGTTCGCAGACAGTGTTTTATTTCTGCACGTATCCTGGCGATCATATGTTTCTGAAATCAATGGTGAGTCAGTTGCTGTCATATGATTTTGACGAATAGTCATTTGGTCCACAGGTTATAGGGCTTTTGTGAGTTCCACATAATGATGCTTTATGTCTGTAAGTCTAAATTCCGGCCCTATAAGCATAATGGAGGGAGTCCACGTGGCCTTCCTGCTGCAGGCAACATACTATATCTACATTGTGTGCAAACTGCCCGAGAAAACATCAACAGCCAACAATATTGCTTTGTCTGTCTGGTGCTGATGCCTTTCCGCAACAATATTGATGTCTCTTACTAGGGGAGCTGCGGTATGTCGCCTGTTTTATTTGATTTGGGACTTGAGAATAAATGTCAAGGCCGTCGTAAGGGTTGTGTAACAGTAAATGTAGGTCATTTATTGTTCCATTGTCTTGTACAGATTTTGTCATCAAAAGTTGACAGCTCATCATTACATCGCTGGTTCAGAGGTGGGTTCAAACGTTCATCTACAAGTAACAACTGCTGGTTCTGACGTCACAATAAATTCTGTCAGCTTCTATGCGTGGAGAGTATATTGCCGTGAATACTATATTTCATTTATATTAACATGTCTCACTCTGTCTGACATAGTGAGTGTCGGGCGACGATGGCAGAAACCTCTTGTTGCATTCATAGTATGCTTTTTTCCAGTATACAAGCCTCACACAATAATGGATCTCTTTCTGATAATAGTTGGTCATATCCCTCATCCAATTTGGTAAGTGTTCATCTTTTTTCTAATGCCTTTCCTCATTTTGAGTTAGGTGCTGGATTGAGTGAGGGAACATTGCGTTGCTTCAAGGCTTCCTGACCATCTGATGGAAATGCTATCATCACTCAGTAACTAACGTTCTAGAGTTTGTGTCCGTTCATTCCATTTGAACAAGGATATTCAAGGCTTGTAGCAGATATGGCAATCCATCAGATTCCATTATCCGGGCACCACTCCCAGGAGTATGGATATACACTTCACAATATGTGTTCAAGATCCTGACCTGATGGAAGATCTCACTCTCAGTCAATTTATTCTTGGCCATCACCTGTGATTTGGCCATCAGTGTATCTCTTGTCTACTGCCTAAATAGGATGCGCACTGGATTGAAAATGTGAGTCCAACTGAATCCTGAATTGTCTACTTCAGCTCAAAATCTGCACATAATGTGCACTTAGGTCCGAAAATGTGATCAACCGCCTAGTTGTCTTCAGGAAGGCTTGTTTAGCTTTTTATCGTGATGTCCTGGCTAATCGATATACAGTATGAGCACTGGATTACTTACAAGCATAATGGCATCCTGTATACTTATGGCTGTACGTGATGTTGAATGCAGATCTCATAATCAGTTCTCTGAAGGCACTCCTCTACACAAGTGGTATATTGCTCCTCCTCCAAGTCTCCTTTACATTGGTCTGTCCCCCCCATAAATTTTTCACTTGTCTGATTTTGATATACAGCAATGAACAGCATTTCTAATAACCAATGGGAAATGTGTGTAATGTGTATTATCATTGTTCTTCTTGCTCATTTTGCTTTGATTCAGTCTATGTCAACTCAATGCTAGTAAGCTGACATTTTGTTCCAGTATAATCTTACTCACATCTTGTCTGATTGCATGTAGGTAACGTATGTCCACTACATGTACTGATGGATTCTCTTTCTACTGAACAAATCTACATCAAGGCTCAATGCTCGTACCAAAGTTCAAAAACTGTTTTCAGAGGCTCAGAAGGAAATGATTCCCATGAAAGGGACTCTCCATAAGGCATCACAAGTGTAATTTGTTCTTGTCATATCCCCTCTCCTAACAGTTCACTCATTCTCTTTGGTTTCCCAGGCCATCCACAAAGAATACTACTTATATTTAACAAGCCAGTATGAGCCATTGCTTGGCATGGCAGGCCAGAGATCTAGATTGATGATCATGGCAAAGAAATAGGTACAGGGATATGTGTGGACAAAAGCAAACAGGACACCATCTGGGTTTGATAGGCTAGTAACAACCTGAACATCTCTTGAACAAGCTTTGATAGCAATTACAAGCAGATGGAACTTTGTGGTTTGTGTATATAGTCAATTTTAAAGATGTGCATCCTCTCCACAACTAATTCTATCCCTCCTTATGATCCATTTTGTAGAGTGATGTAAAACAAAAGTCCTGATAGTCAGATACAGTACTGTTGGACTTAGTTGCCACCACCAGACACACACCCATTGTGCTGGGCCATTATGCTGGACACTCACTGTCTGTGAACAATGACTCATTGTTCACATCTCTTGTATATATTGGACTGCTCACAAATAGCACCCTTAATCAGGCAGTGTTAGGTCCTGCAGACCTGAGTTGTTCTCTCTACATGACTCAAGTACTTATGGAGTGTGAGAGCTGGATGGGGAAGTCAAGTAGACAATCTGGAATCTGGTAGGGGTCAATGGGGCTAAGCATTTAGGCAGTGTAGAACCAGATAACTTGGTACAAAACTAGAGTTTGAGACAAAGGAGAAAATAAATGAAATTGATTGAGAGATAGATAGTGAGACAGAGGAGATAGAGATGAAACTAGAGGTGAATGGCAAGATAGAGATAAGAGGTAACTAGAGAATAGTGGCAGCAATTCTAAAACCAAGAACTGGATATGATGGGGCGGGTTTCTTATACTATGGACAGCCTCAAGAAACATAGAGGGGCAGCAGTGATGGTGGTGGGTTGCAGACAGGTAGAGCATGTTGGTATTGGTAAAATGGCAATTAAAGGGTCAGTGTGGGTCTCACAAAGGGTTGAGCTGTGGCAAGGTGAGATCTGGGGCAATTTTTCAGTAAAGGAAGGTCAGTGATGTGGAGGGTGATGTGGTGATAATGGCTTGGCATGGGTATCTGTCACAGCATAAGACCACAGTTTTTGATCTCCGGAAAACATGGTAAGAATCTGAGAAAACCTGGGATGTCCCTTCCAATACCTGCAAAAAACTCAACATGTTGGTTTTTTATAGGATTTCCTCAATTTACTCTCAATACTCTTTCATTTCACAGTAGAATATCCCTGTATTACCCTGATGAATTACATGAGGCCAATGAATCATGATTCTGAATGATAATTGTAGCTTCTCTCCAAGTATGATAATGTCAACTTGCAAGAAAAGCATTATGATATGCTGTGTACAGTATAACTATACAACAACTACATTATCCAACCATGAGTTCTGCCCAAAAACAACCTGAATTAAACTTCAAGAGCTCTCCACACACCGTGTATGAGCGTGCCAACAAGTACAACTGTACAAGTTGCATGTCGCATTGAAAGTTGTCTTATATGTACAAATCCAACATACGTAGTTATCTATGTCTACTTTGGCTTGGCTCCTTCACACAATAGTGTCCACCAATTAGTGCAGCAAACTTGCAGATACATATTGCAGACTAGAGTGTAATAATTCCATATTCATATTATTTACTCTTCGCTGGTGTATTAGCCAGTGTGATGTATGTGTGAATTCCCCGCTCAGGAAGCCCGGGCATGAAGGTTGTCACCCGGCTGCGCCAGTGAGTATAAGGAAGGAACGTAACTTCAAAAAGGTCAAGTATCTCTGCTAGTATTATTGGTTAGTACACGCGCCTGTCATTATCTCTATACGTACAAAACATAGAACGCGCGAAAGCTGGTTTCAACTCCCAGGCAGAAGGAACACCCCGTAAGTTACTTTGTAAGATCTAGTCTCTTAACCCTCGTGTACTACATGTAAAATTGAGTACACTTACACAGAACTTCTGTCAAAGTCAACATTGGCTGTACATTGATTAGCACTTATACGTACGCGTCTGGCTATGCGCGTCCGAGTCTGTCACCGCAAAATGAGCTATTCGTTAAGACATGTCAGGCGAATGCTGTATTCAACGCCGGTGTAAAAAGCATGGAGATCCCTCTTCAGATCGCGAGCCCTCTCTTGGAGAACAGTTTATGCTTCACACCAAAACGTCCTCCGAGGGCTTCGAGGTCTCCTTCGACGACGCCCAATAGCACCAAGCGGCCCGACACTTATAGGAAGCTGCGTCCTCTGAAACAGCCACAGCTTCCTCTCCTCGGTTATGGAAATAATATCAACTCTCCTCGACCTGATATGTATCGTGGCAGATTTGGGAAGTCTTCTAAGAAGCCTCAGAGGCCTCCAATGACGTCGAAGACCTCGTCTTCGTCCACCACGTACTCACAGGGATACGGATGGGAGGGCGGTACAGGCGGTTCAGAGGGTCGATGACATTGTAAAGCGGAGCTGGGGTGCACGGGACCTGGGTAATGAGGCCCGCCTGAGAGCGTAAGGACTTTGAGTCCTACCGGTTTTGGAAGGTCGACTGCTAACTGATCTTTCTTTGATTGGGTTGTCAATATCATGCATAGACCGACCTACGCACTTTGGAACTATACACTTTACAGGCTTGTTTTCTTTTTGGGATTTTGTTATTGATACATCTGCTTGGATCTTGGATTTGTGTTTTTGGAACTATGAATTATCACTAGCTTATTATGTCTTGTCTACTTGCTCAATACTATATGCCGTCTAATGGCCTCTGACTAGAATTTGGATGTACGGGGTAATGAGTGAAAACTTGGACACTAGGCGTCATCACATAGTTCCATGCTATACTTTGATTGGTGTATGGTTGCTTCCTGACTATTTACAGCAACGTCCTTGACTGGGACATAGGCTCATGCAACTCTTCTTACGCCTCCTAGCTGGTCAAATGAAACCAGAATAGGCTTGTGCTTCAAACATGGCTGGTGACAATATTTATAATGGAATTTAATCCCATTTCGTGTTTCGATGCACAGAAAAGAAATCGACAAGAAACATGGTAACTAACAGCAATCACCACGGCAACTCCAGTGGTGTAGGCAAATTTTTTCCGAGAACACGTTCAGCCTCGCCGATGTCCCTATAAACTTTGTTGAGGAGCTTGGTTAATGATCGAATGAGGTGCGGCATACCTTGGACCTCGCGGTGCCCAGAAAGTTCCCGTATGTTCATGGGTGAGAGTTGAAATAAAGTCGACGGTCGACCTCGCCGCCGCAGCGGGCTCTACAGCTGAGAAAAATTAAGTAGATGATGGACACTTTCTCTCAGAGACAACTTACCTCCGCCCGATTCCCAGTACTTATCGTAACCAACGCCCCTCGTCATGTCTGTTCTCATGAATCCGGGCTTTTCGATCACAATGGTCAATTGTAACATCAGCGCTGTGTACTTAAGATCTTACGTGAATCATGGTCACTGTGATCCCCTTATCATAGAAGTCATTTGCAAGTAGCTTTCCGACCATGTTTGCTGCGGCTTTGCTTCCGTGGTGGCCATAATTTCCACCCCCTTCTTCCTTGGTGCGTAGCTTGATCGAGCCACCCTCAGTAGTGATGAGAATGAATTTTGACGGAGACGCCAAAAGGTCGGTGAGATACCTGTGAGTAAATCGTCTATGACCTAATCAATCGTGCCAGAGATGAGATATGTACTTACAGATGATGGGCCAAAAAGACAGGCGCAATGGCGACAACCTTGTACATTTCGACTTCATCTTCGAAATTCGGTTCACCGAAGGACTAGTAGTTTGTAGGTTAGGAATATCTTCACTCCGAGTCTAGTGTAATACGACGACACACTTCTTTCTTGAAGACTCCTGCATTAACGATGACTACGTCAAGCTTCGTCTCCCCCAGGGCCACAGCGATCTTCGCTCCTGCATCTTCGTGAGCAATGTCGATTGGGCTGATGCGTTCTACGCCAGGCGGAAGCTGGATATCGCTTGAACGAGTGGTTCCAAAGGTCCGATAGCCATCTGCGTGGAGAACGTTTGTGAGCTCATATCCAAAACCACGAGATGCGCCGATGACAAGGGCCGTAGGCATATTCTATATAGTAGATGATGTCTTGAATCGCAATGCTCACAAACAAGCTCACCACAGAAACGTCACAAATATAATCGCGATCGATCGAAATCATAGACATCATGTTACTAAATATATACGTTGCCTACGTATACATCTCTTCACGAGAACATTAACTTATTTTACCGAACCGCGCGAATTTGATCAAGCGTATATGGATTGTATTGATGGTGGAGGCAAAGCACCGGCATATCATGAAAGAATTTTTTTGTGGAATTTCCGGAATTCCGGTAAAAAGTTGTGAAATACTTGAACATGTCGTTTTTGTAGGCAGAGGGTTCAGGTTTCGGGGGGCGGGGGGAGGGAAATCACAGAATCGAGGAAAGACGGGACCTGGAATGTGGTTGACAGAAAGGTCCAGTCGAAAGAGCAAAACCCGCTGCGAATACGATATCTCGTGACCTCGAAGTGACCTCACGTGCACCGATTCGGTTGGATTGTCCACAGTCAAAAGTCATGCCTCCCAAAAAGTCATGCCCTCCGATCTGTTGATCAATGCGGACTTGATCTTGAGGAGCGCAATGTTTGGAGAGTCTTACTGCATAAGAAGAGACCGCCTCCTTGGACCCTCCCGGACCATATCCAGAGTCAGATATAACGATTCCCTCGTAGCAGTCCGCATCGTGGATTTCTTTCTGAAGGACTTTTGGGACCATGCCCATGATGATTACCTAGGATCTACGCCGTATAACCGACTCTACAAAATTAGATCATGTCTCAATCATGCGTGTGACACTAATAAGGAAATGTACACCGCCATCGTTGCGTTGAGTCATTTGTAACAACAGTACTAGTATTTAATGCGACTGTGTGAGTCCTATCATCGTCTTCCATGATACTTATTCTGCATGAAGTAAACACTGTCCAGTCCGTTTTGATACGGGAGATCTACACCATTGCAATGTCCCTCTCGACAATCTTTCGACGTGCAGGGACCGGATCCTGAATGAATTAGGCAAAATTAAGCAGACCAAGACAGAGTGCCATAAAATAGGTGTTAAGTTTCCTAAGTGTTGGTGTTTAGCCTTAGCCTCATCTCTCAGGCTTAGCTTCGTGATAGATATAGATGTCCTTTCACTGGCCTCTATCATGAACAGTCTTGCTCGAACATGGAAGATGTCAACGCAGACAGCTTGAGTTCCACTAATCCTGTGACAATCGATGCAGACGTGGCTCATCATCCACGGAGAGTGCACACGATGGTGATCAGGTCAGTACTCTATTATTATGACAAGTATTGCTTCTCTTATGGATCATTTAACAGAAATATGCAGCAACAGTCTTTACAATCCTTCATGGTTGGCCATGAAGAAAGAGCAAGAAGTTAGCCTTCATAATATTATAACGATGGCAAGGGATTTACGCGTTCGCTTTGACCGCTTCGAACTCTGGCTTGAACCAGTGCCTCATCAAGTACGTCCCATGGTCGACTCGCTGTTTTTCATTCAAGCTTCATTTTATAGGGAAATATCTATGATTTGTGTGCGCACAGGAGTTAGATGCCATGGCTCTGCAGAACCCACCATGTGTCACCCTCACTGTCGAGTCTGGGGCTGCAGCTGCTGCGGTGCCAAGGGCAAAGCACTCAAGCTGCCCGATCCAGTCTTGATTGCCATTTGCGCTGCATGTGTTCGTGTTGCGAATTTATCCGGTGCTGTCGAGCAAATCAGTTATGTTGGATGATGCGGAAGATATAATGGTACTGGCAAATAATAGGAATATGGCCGAACTTTTTCATGGGCGTTTACTGTTGAAAGCTATGCGTGATGTGACGCGAGTCCCGGCAGACATCCAGTGACCAAGTCGCGGAGGTCTCGTAGCCTAGGAGGACTTGACCTTCCCAAGCGGAGAATTCATACATGCAACGTCAGATGCGTGTGCTGGCTGATATACTAGCAAAGAATAATATGCGATTGAATATGGGAATGGTACATTCTAAGCTATATCTGCAAGTTTGCTGCACTGATATTGTGTGAAGGAGCCAAGCCAGAATAGACAGAGGCAGCTGCGTATGTTGAATTTTGGTACATAAGACAACCATCAATGGGACATGCAACTTGTACAGTTGCACTTGAGGCGGCCGTCACAAGTGCTTACCGATTTCCATCCAGATTCATCCTTGCTCGCGTCGCAGTTTTGCCACCCCCAGCCGCGCCAGCGATTTTAGACAAGGAACGTAATATCAAGGAAAATAACTATCTTTGCTAGTATATCGGTTAGTACACGCGCCTGTCATTCTAATTATCTAAAGACATTGATCGCGCGAAAGCTGGGTTCGACTCCCAGGCAGAGAGATGATTGATTGCTGATAATCTACTTTTGTTCACTAGTACGACATCCGGTCTTAATCAATTTGTGTACGACGTGTAAAATTGAGCACACTTCTGTCGAAGTCAACATTGGCTGTATATTGATTGGCACTTATATGTATGCATCTGGGCTGTGCGTCCGAATCTGTCACCGTAAAATGAGCTATTCGTTAGGGCTATATTCGACGCGGGAGGGACAGATACAGATGTTGTAGGTGTTGAACGCCCAACTTTTGTAAAGTACCAATCATTACTGGGGGAATCCGCATGTTCGCCGTGATCGTAGGGACACGTTGAGAGGGGAGGAGAGGATGGCTCTATATTTGAGAAATGGTGGTAAGTATAACAAGCATGCACAGGTCTCAAGCTAGATCAAGATTCCTCGTTGTACTTCGGATTTTGAGATCTTTGCTAGTATATCGGTTAGTACACGCGCCTGTCATTATCTCTCTCTGATATAATGGTCGCGCGAAAGCTGGGTTCGACTCCCAGGCAAAGAGATTTCTGTTCCATCATGGATGCTTTGATTTTTGTTCTGTCGTAATCCGGTCTCCAGGGTCAACCATATACAGTACTTCAAGAGAACTTCTGTCAAAGTCAACGTTGACTGTGTATTAACTAGAACTTATGTATACGTTACGCACGTCCGGGACTTTTACTGTAAAATGAGTTATTCGTTAAGATTATGCCAGGATACAAGCATGACCCTTGAAATCGAGGATTTCCCGTTTGAATAGGGGCATTAAGATTTGATTTAATAAGTTCTTTGCTAGTATATCGGTTAGTACACGCGCCTGTCATCAGTACTGCTTGCAAAATAAACGCGCGAAAGCTGGGTTCGACTCCCAGGCAGAGAGTTGTATCCCTGACCTTTCATATATCTTTTTCTTCTTTGCGTCTCTTGCAGAAAAAAAAATGATCACAACAGAGCACATATGATTAGCTATCCAGAGATTGCCATACACTCTTTGCTAGTATATCGGTTAGTACACGTGCCTGTCATGATTACTAACCTGACTTTCATCGCGGGAAAGCTGGGCTCGACTCCCAGGCAGAGAGATTGATGAGTGGAAACACATGCTTTGCATCTTTTTTTCTCGAGTAGAGAATTTGGTCCTTGCACTACGTAGAGTACTTACAGGGAACACTACGTAGAGTAGGGAACACTATGTAGAGTACTTACAGGCAACTTCTGTACGAGATTAGGACAGTCCTGAATAACTTCTTTGCTGATATATCGGTTAGTACACGCGCCTGTCATGGGTTACTGGGTGACTGACCTGACTTTCATCGCGCGAAAGCTGGGTTCAATTCCCAGGCCGAGAGATTGGTGGAAATCCAAGTTGATGTATCCTTTTTTTTCTATAGTAGAAAATTCGGTCCTCGCAATTGATGCTACGCGCGCCCAAGTCTGTCATTGTACAGTGAAATCATTCGTTAAGAGATCGAACAATCCTCGTTAGAGCTGACATTAGGACTACTCATGTAACTTCTTTGCTAGTATATCGGTTAGTACACGCGCCTGTCATGTGACACTCACAGGTTTCGCGCGAAAGCTGGGTTCGACTCCCAGGCAAAGAGCTCTGCTTCTAGTATCTCAACGTTTCTTTTTTTTTTTCTTCTTGCTTTCTGTCCCAAATAGAAAGAAATCATTACAAACAAAGCACATGTGGTCTGTTGCATTGTTATTAATAACTTCTTTGCTAGTATATCGGTTAGTACACGCGCCTGTCATTATCTATCTATGATATGCTAATCGCGCGAAAGCTGGGTTCGACTCCCAGGCAAAGAGCTTCGTAGTTTATGTTCATCGACTTTTTGTTGGTATCTTCGCCTCACCAGGCAAGAAATCATCACAACAAAGCACATATGATTTCTTCCATTTACATACACAAGGAGTCAGAGATGAAATTATCATTCAAAACACACGCGTTCTTTAGCTTTAAACCGCTCAGTGAGCACCGATCCCGATCCCGTTACTCATAGCCCCTTCAACACTCTCAACCCCCCCATCCGCATCCGCATCCGCCTTCTCTACCTCCATCAGATCCTCATTATCCTCCGCGACCTCCTCATCACCCTCATCCCCGTCCTCGTCCTCACCATCATCCACCTCATCCTGATCCTGTTCCTCTAAATCCAGATCTTGATCATCCCCATCTTCCACATCCCCCTCGCCCTCATCACCCATCCCCTCGCCCTCCAGATCCGCATACCCTCCTCCAGCTGCAGACACAGACGCAGACGCAGCCTCACCAAGCTCCTCCTCCCAGTCTACCTCCATCCGGCTCTGGCTCTGGCTCGAGTACGCGTGTGCGTGTGCGTGTGCGGGCAGGACGTGGTGCACGAGCGGCGCGGACGTGAACGGCGCACCGAGGTCTTTGGGTTTAGATTTGGGTTTGATTGTAGGGCGTGGGGGTGCTGATGCTGCGGCGGCTGCGGCGGCAGTGCCGGATGCAGAAGGGACAGGGGCAGAGGGGGCGGAGGAGGCGGAGGATGGGGGTGGTTTCTTTTTGTCTGTCTTGGCGTTTGCGCGGTAGACTGTGTTATATTATGTAGCGTGAGATTTGGGTTGGGTGTTTTATGGGAGAGGATACGGATATATATACGTACTGATGAGTTCGTTTTGGAGATTTTCGACGAGGTCGCCGAATTCGATTGTTTCGAGCGCTTTGAGGACGTCTGAGGCTGAGATGGACTTGTGTTGTTTTGAGATTGCTACGTCGTGTGCGCTGTGTTATAGGGATGCGTATAAAAGGATCTGTGAAGAGTCGAATCAATGATGGAAGAAGACATACGTCGCAGCTGAGGGGTAACACAATACTATAAGCACGCGAAATGAGATACGGTGCATGACGGGGCATACCGAGGTAGTTGATGAACACCGTCGAGCCCTTCACGAGTGATAACACCGTCTCCTTCTGCAGTTTTGCATTATCGGGAAGCTATATGTAATGTAATGTAAATATGAGGTATCCTCTGTCATTGTTGGCGTACAGCGGATTTGGCGATTTTGGTGACGAGGCTTTTGGGGAGCTCGAAGTTTTCGATGCCGTCGGAGACGAGGTCTTGTTGGGCTTGGGCGGAGATGGGGCCGGAGGGTGCGTCTTTGCGTGGCATGAGGTCGTAGTGAGAGGGCACGCGCCGTGTGGTCGTGTTTGTTGAGGGCGTATCTTACAACTGTTCCCACCAGCCTCTCCTATTCCTACCAGCCTCTGCAGCTCGTCGCCTGGAGTGTCTGAATTCAGGTTATCGGGGTCATGTATTTGAGCGACGTAGCTATGGCTACACTATAAACTGAGGTAGTCTAAGAAAGGTAGGAGGAAAGAATTGTAACTCGAAGTCCCAAGAAGAGATACTCATATGTACTGATCATAAACTTACTGTGATAACGAACTCGCCAGTTGGAATATATCCTAATTCGCTTGTTCGTTCTGATCTGTGGTGGGTGATGAGATAGTAACTCAATAACTGACAACTGTAAGTGAACCTTACTTCTTAGAGAATCCTCGCCAGTTGGAATATATCCTAATTCGCTTGTTCGTTCTGATCTGTGGTGGGTGATGAGATAGTAACTCAATAACTGACAACTGTAAGTGAACCTTACTTCTTAGAGAATCACTACTCTGCAAAGGGTATGAGGCTGTTGTAATGTTGTGTGGTGAGCGACTCTGCACTGACCTGACTGATGATAGTGGTAGTTGAAGTGCAAGTTGCACGAATGGACAAAAAATGAGAATTCGTTGCATCTAAAAACTGAGTGAAACTTCGGCCCTACTGTTCCCGACTCAGCATCCGCCAAACGATGGCACCGAGTCAAAAACGGCCTTTGGTGTTTTGATGATCCGTGGTATGAATGGTTAGTCCGTGCAGAGGCCAAAAACGCTCCTTACCCCCGCAAGCCGCGTTTACGTCGACCTCTTAGTTCTCGTGTGACGTTACCGTACTATCTGAACAGAAAGACCTCCTAGCTCTCTCTATTACTGATACACCTGTCTCGAACATGAGACAGGAAGAGGGAAAAGTCCATAAATCAACATATTTGTAGATATATATAAACAGACCTTGAAGGCTGAAAACTGTAAGCTAACAAAAACATTGCTAACGTAGAAAGGAGAAAAAGACAATCTTCCGGACAATTACTAATACATCTACTTTCTCTTAGGCACGCCTCTTAAAGGCATAATACGGACTGCAGCCCATCATCCGGGCACAACTCGGCCACCGCGTCAGCGGGAGCCAATACTATTATGGTCGACTACAGTAGACAGGGCAACTACGTAAGTGAAGCGCGCACAGTAGAACCCGACATAGGGCAAATCCCCAGCGGGTATAGGAAACAATAAAGGAAAAAAAAATAACAAGAACATTGTAACTGTAGAATGCACCTTGCGAAGGAACTATTTCAAAACCCCCTTTCTCTAGGAAACTCACTTCCACATCCGCACAAAACACGTGTTGTCACAGGTGGCAACTCACCTCAATTCGTAAACACCACAGGACTCGTTGTCAAAAAACTCCTTCCTTTGGAACCCCATCTGATGCTTCTGGCCACTGCCACTATTCAGACTAGGGGACGACTCCATATCCATACTCATATTCATTATCTGCGTCATCATCCCCAAATTTGAGTTCCTGCTCTCGGACCTGCACATGCCAGGATGATCATGGTATTCGCCGACCAGGGGCATCGGTGACGTCAATGGGCTCGAATATGTTGATGCGCTCAAAGGTGTCGATGCACTCGAACGCGTCGATGCACTCGAATATGTCGATGCGCTTGAATATGTCGATTCGGGTCCTAAGCTAGGACCACCATATGCAGCGTAGGGATGATACCTATGGCTACCAATGTTGGATAGACCAGGTGAAGATCTGGGGGAGTCTCCAGTTTTGCTGCTAGCAGTCCCAGGTCGTCGGATAGACTCGGCAGTGCGTCTCGCAAACGACGTGATAGTGTGATGCAGCCGCAAGCCTGAAGGGTAGAACGCGGAGTAGTCGAAGGTTTGCTTATGTGATGGAGCAGACAGGTAGGTGAGGTAATCATCACCACCATAGACAGAAGAACCCGAAGCAGATGAAGTGGATGAGTGTGTGCGGTGGTAGGGGGCTGAGGAACGATTGCTGTTGTTCTGAACATGGCCAAGGGTACTCGGCAGCGACGATGGAGCACCGACATTTCTGAATGCCGGGCTAGGCTTTGGGCCCAATGCCCAACTCGCATTGAGACCATCTTGCTGGTGTTGTTCATTGGACCCAAGGTTGTTATGAACAGGGTAATGGTCCTCCTGTCCAAGATTCATGACCCCATTCTCGTCGCTCGACATGTCATGGTGTTGTTCAAGGTTATTATGGGCAGGATAATAGACCTCCTGCCCAAAACCCATGATCCTGTCCTCGTCGCTCGACATGTCAGGTAAGTCACCCGGTACCTCCACCTCGCAAAAGCGAGGACCAATGCCGTACAGCTCAGACGACCCCCCAAACATACTACCATTGAAATCCGTCAAGCCCATGCCCATGCCCGTCCCAAACATCCCAAGCCCCTCATCATGATCACTTTCCACACCCGCCTCATGGTCCTTCCCCACACTCGTACTGCGCCCATCAGGAGATCCACTACTACTCTCGTCCGCTTCGTCTCCACTAGTCTCGATCCACTGGTCAACAAGTCCAGGCGTCGCAGTAGCCCCAATAGCTCCACTATGTCCTCTTCCATGCGTTCTCAAATGCTGATTCAGGCTACCACTCTTCGAAAACTTCTTGTTACACTGGGGACACGCATACGGTCTCTCCATCGTATGTGTCCTAAGATGTCTCTCGAGATGCCCCATGCGCTTGAACATCCGCCCGCACGAGAACAGCGGGCACGCGAACGCCTTCGTCTTCGTCATCGACGCGCCATCGTGTGCATCCTGCTGCTGAGCAAAAGAGGGCGTGTAGCCGGTGGTAAGGGTCGACGCTGTCGTTGCAGGTGGTGCTACAAGGGGGACCGTGTGTCTGTCAATTCGGTCCTGACTCCTTGCACGTTGATGGCCGGTTCCAGTAGTTGAAGAGCGTGTACCCTGCAACTGTGGCTGGCCGGCCGCGGCACTATAGTAAGACTCCACGTTTGGTTCATGAGCACCATCCGCAGCCGACAGCTCCCCATCGGCTTGCAAATAAAACGTATCCGCAGTGGAGACAGATTGGTCACCAAGGAACCCATCGTCCCGCTCACGACTGTCGCGAAGACTCTCGTACCTGTTGTGGGCATCACCCAAGATATTCCTCCCGTGTTTCTCGTTGTTGTTTGCTCTCTTCCTGCGAACCTTGTACGTCGAAGCACCGCCAAGCCACGAACTCCCAACACCGATCGCTTGAAGTGCAGCAGGATTGCGCTGCTCAACATCAGCCATCATCTCGTCTGCGTCGCTAATGCTGGCGTCGCTCTCTTTGATTGCGCTACCATTGCCGTTGCGTTGTTCTTCACCACAAGGCACCAAGGGATTCATACGGTAACTTTTCTTAAAGGTGCGAACCGCGGGTTCAAGCTCATCCGCTCCTTCCATGACCAATTGTGCCTTGGAGAATTGTTTGTAAAGACTCATTTTGGGATCATAAGTGAATGACATGGCAGGCTCGCCGACGATGACGGTGGTTGGTTCCTGACCCATTTTTTCGCGCTTGAGATCTCGTTCAAGGGCGTCAAGGAAAAGGCGATCATGCGGCACGGAAAACCTGTGCAATGAGGTATGAGAATCTGATAGAAGCAGAAAAAATAGAGAAGTGATGCACCAGTAGAACACTTTTTGTTTTTTCTGGGTCTGGATGCACTGGTATCTGAACAAGAGTTCAAGGAACTGGCTCTATAATGTCATGCAAGATATTGATATTGAGAACAAAGATCGAAAACGATAAACGAAGAACATCATAAAGACAAGATGACCTTGCTTTATGAAAACATTAGCATTTACCTTTGGCTCTTCCAAACATGCACCCAAACCAGGCTTCAGATTGCGAAGATCACTAAAGACGCCTTGTTCGAACTTTTTCATATTGCAAACTGGACGCCCAAATGCCTATTTTAAGAAAACCGTCAGCCACAAATTTTTGAAGGCTGACAACGAAAAGTGCCGAGTTACTACTATAATTGTCACAGAGAACGACATACCTCGAAACGGAAAACAAGGGCTCTCATAATGTCCGTACCGGTGATATAGTACAACCCATCATATAGCACGCACGACACGTACTCACCGGATGGAAGGAGAAATCGATGAAGAGGAAGATGTGACGGGTCCTGTCCCTCTGGGCCGCCCTGATGCATGCCCAGGCCATTGGAAGAAGGGAGAGACAAGTACGAGTTTGGAAACGACTGGCCATTGAGAGACGTTGCATTGTACGACTGATCGCCGTCACCAGCTGTATCCCATACAGACGGGGCAGTCGCCAGGAAGAACTTGAGCCAGTCAAGCTGCGCCAGTCGCTCCTGTTCGGAGGTCTTGAGCGGCCGTGAGCAGTTGTAGTTGAAGTTTTGACGGTTGGGCTCCTGCACTGGATTTGTATTCCGAGACAACGGGCCTTTGTCCATGGGTATGTCCATAAGTTCTGCCGACAAGTGTAATTGGGAGGGTACCGAAATTTCTTGCACATGGCATTGTGCAGTGAGCTCGTCGGCATCTATTTTATTACATGGTCAAAAAATAATTTGGTACGCGGTAGAACATACTGCAATTAGAAGACAAAGCCAACCTAGGTGAATGTATGATGTTGTCGAGTAACTTCTTTGAGATTGATTTTGACACCTCATCCAACGGTTCACACATTCTTCCTCGAAAATATACTGGAGATAGGACATGCTCAAGCGTTGACTTCTCATTTAGTTGCAACTGTGTGGTAGGTAATCTCCGTGAGACTTCTTCCACACTTGGCCGTTCCTTGGGTTCGGTTTTCCAACAGTCTCTACATAGAGCCCAGATCTCTTCAGTAAGGCCCCACTCTCTCCAGGCGGCGTCCAATTTTGATGGTCTTGGCGGTCGAATACCACGCTGTATCTGCAAGACGACAGTAGTATCGCGAGATATATGATGAAAAGGAATATTGCCGGTGAAAACCTTTCATAAAAATGGTCTCATCAGCAAAGGAGTTGGGCAGGGAATGACTATGCTAGCTACAACTGACCTCGTAAAAGACACAGCCTAGGGCGTACATATCGCTGTAAGGGCTGTTTTTAACTTCTTCATCCTTTTCCATGTCAAATAGTTCAGGAGCCTGCCACCGAACAGAACCTCCCTTGGATGCCACCGAAGATTGGGATGTCCAGGCTACAATATTGGAATCTAATACCCCAGAAATCCCGAAATCACTCAGACAAGCTTTTCCCGTCTCATGAATGAGAATATTAGCCTACTTAATTGTGATCAGATACATCATGGACATACTGAAAGCTTGACATCCTTACGCCTTTCAAATCGCCATGCACGATACTTTCCTTGTGCAGGTATTGCAAACCCTGAACAATATCGGCACACTATATCCCTTCGGTCACATCAAGCTAAAGGGGAGTAGTGAAACGATACATACGAGGGAATGGCGATTTGCTTTAGGATTTTTCTTGAGATATATTCCAATATCCCCATTTTCCATCCAGGGCGCAACAAGGCAAAGCTTGTTCTTGAAGCGATATACCCCATACATTGGAAGAACATTCGGATGAGATAATTGACCCCACAAGATGACTTCCTTGGAAAATTGCTGCAGAAGGTTGTTCGCTGCCGACGTCGGACAGTTGGAGTTCTCCACAACATACCTTCAATAGATACTCGAGTTGACTGTCCTGATAGAGACGGGCAACTTTCAGGCATACGACTTTCCCCTTGAATTCTGCCCTGTAGATATCCGCGAATCCACCAGCGGTCACGGGTTCTGTCTCAACCTGTTTGACTCCTTTGAGCTCGTAGCAGATTGGATAGCGCCCAGACTTCCTAGAAAGCCTTTGAGTCGCCGCAATCAGGGAGCGCCGAAGTTGCGTGTCCAGTTCAGGAACATCTAGAAGCTATCCTGGGATTGGATGATTGAGGAAAGAGGTTGAAGACGATAATACTCACCAACTGAAGCAAATCAAGTAGTGTCTGTGCGTTGGAATCTTTGAAGTGCACAAGTCGTTGGTATAATCGAGGTTCGCTGAGGATACAACGTAATTGAGGGATAAACTGAGAACTATCATTTCCTTGCATTGAAGCTCTCGAGGATAGATAAACCTGGAGGTCAAAGAGAAGTTGGCCCAGCTCTCCCACTATGACATTTCTATTTCAAAGAGACTCTTCACCTGCACAAAGCACAGCCCCATGTCCGGGGTCTACGGAGTGATTGGAAGTCCGACTCTCTCTTACAATAAGTGCCGAGAGAAGGTACTTGAGGAAAACTTGTAGACTTCTGGAGAAACACTTGTTCAAACTATGTTGAATAATTTCTGGTAAGGCTTTCTCTAGAAAATCTCAAAACAATTCACACACTTATGGAAATCTTATGGGAACCATGTTAAATAATTTCTGATAAGTTTTCTCTAGAAAATCTCAAAACAATCTAGGGGCATGATTTCTGTGGGAAGCATGATAAATAATTTCTGATAAGTGTTTCTTTAGAAAATCTCAAAACAATTGAGGAAATATTGTAGATAACATGGTAGATAACTTCTGATAAGTGTTTCTCAATAAGTGACAATTTACAAGCATAATTTACAGAAAATCTCAAAACAGTTTACAAGCATAATTTCTGTCAGGCCTTATCAGACAGATTGTCTTGAGATATTTACATGCATAATTTCTGTCTGATATCTGAAAACAATTTATATCTCAAGTAAAATTTTCTAGAGAAACACTTATCAGAAATGATTTAACATGTTTCAAGTGTGTGTAGGATTCTGAAGAGACACCTGTTAAAAATACGTTAAGTGATTTCCAACAAGTGTTTGTCCAGGTACACCTTTCAAAATTTCCCAATTATGAAATTGTTTTTAAATATTCTAGCAAAACACTTATAAAAGATTATTTGACATGTTTTTGACAGGACATCTCCTGAGGTTTCTACAACATTTTATGAGGTGAGCCCTCACCTGTTAGAAACAGGTCACGTGGTTTCTATCAGGTATTCCTCAAGAATCAGTCTAATTACTATGTTGACAATAGTAAAGAAAGATTTTTGTGGTTCCTAGCACTTCAGGAAATGTAGCGTGTTTCCTGAGAAAAAGGTGTCAGAAATATGTTTTTCAATTTCTGACACCCTCTTCTGGAGAAACATGCCAAATTTTGTGTCAGAAAATTTCAGTCAATATATCAAATATTCTCTTAATGTTTCTTTCATAGAATGATAAATTTTTCCATGTTTTATCTGAAGAAAAAATAATCAAAATATTTAAAATGTTCTACATGATTTTCTTGAGAAACACATGATATGTTTCAGCACATGTTTCTCAAAAACCTTTGTCCTGTTCTTAATGTTGTATCTTGAGAAACACTCTGTATTCTTCTTGAGAAACACATGTCAGCATAACTTATGATACTTCTTGAGAAACACACAATAAAAAAATGTTATAATATTCTTCTTCTGTAATTGTGATGAATGTCCATCAAACATTTGTGCTCATCATGAGTGACAATAAGCACAACTACTAGCTTAAAATACTTCAAAAGTGTAGAGAAAATCAATTTTTTTTTAAAAAAATAACTAAGTATCTCTCATTATCAAGCAAAGATTGAAAAAGTGTACCAAATGTTGGGTGCTGCTCTTCACTTTATAAAACACCAATGTATGAGCACATGAGATGCCTCAGTTGCTCATTATGGTAAAGAACTCAATGAAAGTTAGTAAAGTATGTTCTTGCAGCTTAGTAAAAATATACTTACTATTTCTGAAGGCTGTGATAATAGTGATTATTTGACTCTGAGCAAAATCTCATTATTTAAAAAGAACATGAAGGAGTGCATAATAACATCAACAAGAATGAGCTATAAGTGAGCTTGAAAATGCATGCAACATTTTAAAGCATGGCACACATAGTTCATACAAAGCAACTGCTATTAATTATTAAGCTGCTCTGTTAAAAGTTTAAAAAGAGGTGAATTTTTAAAAAAATAGAGCAAATAAGATATTCACTTACAATGTAAGGTGGGAGATCTCTATGAGCATTGCCTTTGCTTCCTTTACAAGGAGTCATATCCATGACATCATTATTCCCAGATGGATTGAGTCAACAGGATCTCTCACTTTCATCAACCAAGTTCTAGATATGATGCTGGCAAAACTATTCAGAAGTTTATATTATAGATATGTGCAAATGATTGCAGTAAGTTAAATTTGGTTTAATAACACAAGGCTAGCTTATTTTGATATAAATACAATTAATACAATGGCATAAGTTCAGTCTGAATGCATCATCTTCATAAGTAGAGGCTTGCATAAGCATGTAAGTTTTTTTGATAATGTGGTGCTGAATATCAATCATACATAGAGAAATACATAGAGAAAACTTATTGGAAATTGTAATATTACTATGTGTTATGAAAAGTATAATGTTGATGTAGTCATATGTTACAGTGGTAATCTGAGGCTGGCTAGAAAGACTCCAATTTTGAAGTCTTACTAAGATTATCATGATGGAGGATATTAGTATCCTGTATGATACCCTAGTTTTGAGTGAATGCATGTGAGTGAAGTTCACATACAAAGAGAAGGAAGCATGCATCAAGGCAAGGCAGGAAAGAATTGCAAGTAGAAAAGTAACAGTAAAAAAGAGTGAACAAAGGTCAGGGGGAACCATGAGTTGATCAAAGAAGAAAGGATGCAAGTCAAGTAAAAAAAAGAAAAAGCTGTGAGCAGAATCTTGTTATTGCCAAAGAATAGCAGATTCATTAGTGTCACAACTCATCTCTGGACTCCTAGACCTCATTCTGAGCAACTCCAACAGTCTAAAGTACTCATTAAATGCTCCCTCAAACTACTCTAACCTCCATCTACTTTTGGTTTCTGCTACAGCAAGCCCTAATGCTTCTTTGGCAAACTCTGGCCTCTCTCTAGCAGGCCTCATCACTTTTCCAACTTCTATCAAGCACCTAAGTGCCTCTGTCATGATCTGTTCCCTGGACCCCTGTACATTGCCCAACAAAACCCTGTCCCCCTAGAACCTCCCCTGACACTCCATTGAACTTCCCCAGCACTCTGCACCTACTCTGGCTAACCCCAATGCATTCTTGGCTAACTCTGATGGCCCCCCAGCCAACTTCAACATCTTCTCTGCAGCTGCCAGCACTTCCCCCTAAACCTCCTGAGCCCCTGGGACCACTCCCCCACCATGCCTGACCCCATTACATATCATCGACTCAACACCCTGGCTCCTCTGACTTACTCTGGAACATCATGACAACCTTGGAATGGACCATGTCAACAATTGATCCCATCAACATATCAATGCAGCCCACCCTCTAGTTGTAACCAACACCCACTGACTCCATCAAGCTTTGCCAAGCCCTGCCACTACATCCAATGTTCCCGGAGCTCTTTAGTAGTCAGTATATAAGATGTAGAGTAGCTCTTTATACTCTAGTCTTGAGATTACTTATCTACCTATCGGCCTTTCCTGATGTGTTTCTGATTGTTTCTTCTCATGTTTTGCATTCCATGTCTCATTTTCCTTATTTCAGTCTCCTGGCCTTATCTCATCTCTATTCTGTTATCATTTCATTATTATTCCATGTCTCTGCCTGAATCTATTCTCGTTCTCATCTTGTCTCCATCTCATTTTGTTCGACTCCACTTCATCTCATTTGATCTGTCTATTGTGTTTAAATTCTCTTGACTATAACACCCTCACAAATTCCGTGATTACAATTATGAACCCCTGACACTCTTTCACCAATTCTGGACCTTGCTACACACTTGGCTCTGAATCCCATTGATCTCCCATCAGAACTCTAGCTCTACTCTTATCATTCACATAGCCTCCACCTACTCTGCACCTGCAATACTTGCATATGGACTTATACATGAACCCTGCCAAGCCCACCTCCCATCCCCACAACTCATACTCTACTCCTCTGGACCTCCCTGGACTTGCTCAGATCAATTTCCACTAACTATCCTCACAAGTCCCCAATGTTTGAAACACCTCTGAGTGCCCAGTTGTCAGTGCAGGGAATCACATCTGCCTAGTAAGGACTCGCCCAGAGTAGCTGAGCCCCCGTGGTTAGCAGAACCTGACATAATCTCAAGACTCTACTTTACCCCATTCATGATGTCCACACGTACTCCACACACACATCTGCCAAACAATTCTGATGTCTATGGTTGACTTGTGCCTGGAAACCCTTATGATTTATATGGCCCTGCCCAATTTGTCAAGGCACCCTGAGTCGCAGATCTGACACCAAGCATCCCTTCTGCTCTGGTTACACCCATGCAATGGCTCTCTCCATGGACACCCTCCCCAACCCATGCCCAACCCTACACCACTCTTGCAAACCATTCTCCACCTTCCTGTACCTTCTCTGCCAGCTCTGCTTCCCTGCCAAGACCAAACCTGGCATCACTAAGGCTTTGCCTAGACCCCGGTGACAACTTGGTCCATTGCTTGACAACTTCCCTGACACTGCACAACAGATTATCTGACTTTTACCCACAACCCTCCCTGAGAAAAGACCACCCTCTAAGCTAGCTCTGCTATTGATTGGAATCAAGCTCAACTCAGCAGCCCCACCTATGATAATGCAAGATGCCAAGACCAATGCTACGCTCCAAATTATAGGAACCACTTCAGGGATCAGTTAGGACTCCCTAGCTGACCTGGCCATTACCTCCACCTAACAAATGAAAGGAGCCCAACACCTCTGACCTGACCCCAACAACCCTGGAACCCCTAGGCTTCTAGGTGATCAAGGAAGGAAAAGATATGCACCCTGCCCCAACCCCTAAAGCACAACCCCAAATTTAACAAGGAGAAACATGGCACTCTGACTCTTGATAAGGAACAGCTCTAGAGTCCTGCCCACTACTTCAATACCCCCCCATTCAATCTAGAACCCCCAACATTGAAGATCCTTGATGCTGACCCTCCCTGCACACCATCAGACATGGACGCTGCCTTTCAACTATGCCACCTCTTACAACAAGAACCCCAGCATAGGAGTCGCTCCACTAGAACAAACTATAGGAAAGATGGCCCTATATGAAGTAGTTCCCTGGAGTACTCTAAATTCGCTGACCTTGTTCATATAAGAGAGGGAGAAGCCCCACTATCATCCCAAAGACTGTCAATTAACCCACTCAAATGTCCTGATGATCCAAAGAGCATATGCTCTGACATCTATGGAGGACTTCCCCTGCCAGGATTGACAGCCCAAATAACTCTGTGCCAACTTGAAGCTGCCCCAATCCACCCCTCCAACCCACTCTGGACCCTAGCAACACAACTCTGGGGCCCCTGCTTCAACTCCGACATCCAACCAAGGGGACCTATGACACCAGCTCAACACTGAGGCCTCTGTAGCTCCTACCCCACAAGCATAAATCACCAACCCCCAGCTCCATATGACTCTGCCCCTATGCCAGAAGATGTCTATCAAGCAGGGACCACACCAACAGAGTATTTAAAAACCAACCCCATGTGAAGTAATCTCTCTGGAGTACCCTAAAGTTGCTGATGCCTTCTCCAAGAAGTGAGTAGTGCTTCTCCCCATTACTACCACCCCAAATCAACATCTAAGAAACAGCAAAGGACATCACATGCTGCAATCCTGCCCTCAGAGTCCCAGCTCCACCACCATCCCACTCCTCTCCCCCCATGCAAAACACAAGAAACTCTGGGACCCTTGAAGTAGCTTTTCCCCAAGATTCACAACACTTCCAGCAAATCCAACCACACCTGATGGGGACCAACCCTGAAGCCAAGAATAATGAAGTGGCCTTGCCAACTCTGCTCCAACAATCAAGGGACCAATGATGCTCTCCAAGAAATGACCAACCTCCTACTCACATTTGCAACAACCTCCAGGCCGCTCTGGAGCATGAATGAAGAATTGCCCTGACCCTGCCATAACTCCCAGGAAGTCCTAAACCAATGCTCCCCTATGACTGACTTCCCCACTGCCCTCCAACAATTGTGAACAACCATCTCCCCCCAATGTAGCAAATATTTTACATGGAGGAATGATGACCAGACTCACCCAAAACTCTAGAAGACCAGCTCCCCCCATCCAAGCTTGGCCCCAGGAGCCACCGCTACTCCTACACAACAACTCCGCTGCTCAGTGAAAACCCCCACTCTGGAGCTTCCCCTCCAATTCACAACACAACCCCACCAACAAATTAAGACCCAATCCCAACTCCCACATCAATCCTGGACCCCCAATACTCACGCTTGGAATGGTGGACCAACAAAATGTGCCTTGGACTCCTTCCTCCACCCTGCACTACTCCCAAAGCCAACACAACCAACAAACCCCCCATTGAGTGACCCTCATATTGACTCTAGGACTGCTAACTTTTTTCCCAATAAAAGAACCACCTACCCCCAGAAGGAACAACCCATAGGATGAGCCCCAAAGCATCTCCGCTGGGGTGAGCCATTTCTCCACTAACTCCCACATTGCCCCTGCCCAAAGAAGCACCCACCAATACAACCCCAACAGACCTTCAAACTCTAGGGAGTGTCAAAAATACATAAGACCCCTCTGTCCCTCTCTGGACTTACTCTTGGTCAGGAAAGCAATGTTACATAGATGACCTGGAACCCTTAAACTTCGACTCTGGACCCAAAGGAACTGGTTGGGACTGATCACCCCACATCCTGCCCCCTCATCATCAACACTCCAGAGCACACCAAAGCACCACCCAAGCATGCCTGCCCACAGACACAATACTCTGAAGCATGACTTTGATCAGGACCAATACTCCGGAGTGTAGCAAAGCCCGATCCTGAGTGCTCTTCACCAAATACAATACTCTGGAGCTCGACAACACCTCACCATACACAACTCCTTCCAAAACATAAATCTCCGAGCACCCCCAACTAAGGAAATGCAACTCTCACTCTAAGAGAGTACCTCCACCTCCATGCTGACCAAACCCACAGCATAGATGGCATGGAAAACAGCCCCCCACCAACCTATTACAGAGACTACCCTACCCTGGGGGCTCTGCCACTAAGCTGCTAGGAACTCCCTCTTCTGACCAACTATGCTCCAAGGACAAGCCTCACCCTGCCACCCCCACCACCATTAAAAAGGACCCCTGCCACCCTGCCACCCCACCACCCACATCAGCATGAAGGCCAGACCACCAGAAGACCTCTGCCCCTCCCTGCCAGCTGCACCAACAAAAGACTGAAGCCCCAACCACCCCAAACACATGTCAAAGACTCAGAGGTCCACCCTCTTGAACCAGCACAATGCACATCTCCACCACAGACTGAAGAAAAACCCCTACACCCTAGGTCCAAGGCCCCAAGAATCAAATTTAGCAACGCCACCCAAAATCACCACAGAACTCCACAGGAAGACTCCCAACACCCCCGCCAAGCCTTGAAACTCTTTCTATGGTGCTTTGCCCTGCCCCAACAACCCTGGGACTAGCCAACACAGATGGCATTAGTGGGCTTAACTCCCACCTCTGGATCCACTAGGGATTCAACTCCCACTAGCACCTCTGTGTGTTTCACTTACCTCACCCTCACACAAATTAAAGTCTCACTTTACACACCCAGGAACAATGAGAAAGCATTGGAAAGTACAAAAATATATAATACAAGGCAGAATGGAGCAGCAAACTCAAAGATAACAAGAAGTGGGGCCCAACTGCCCCCTGAAACCCCTGCTATCCCTACCCCCAAATCAATCTCCATCTGGGCCTGCACCACTGCCAAGACCTCTGCCAACCCCGGCAAAGCCTCCCCTGCATCCACCGCCACTTCCCACCATGACTCTGGGGCCATCACATTATGCTGCCAATGCCCCACCAGCAACCTCCCCATCCTTGCCATCTCCTGCTGCAACTCCAGAGGCTGACCCATGGGCATCTGTGCCAACCTGTCCTGGATTGACACAAACACCATGGAGGCACCATCCAAGAGAACCTGGTGCTTCCATACCCAACCTGACCCCAAACACAACCCATTTAGTAACAGGTGGAGAATTGGGGACAACACTTACAAAGGATCCCTGCATGCCCTAAAGCAGCCTCATTGGCCAGCCAATCCTCCCTCCATCTTGCTACCTCCAACTCCACCCACAGCGAACCACTCTCCAGCACCATTTCATGTACTTTTGCTCTTCATTTTTTTTTGCAAATTTTCTAGTATCTTTTGATGCATTTTGGCAGATGTAGTTGTGCTCATTGTGAGCAGCAATGATTGATGGAAATCCATCACAGTGCCAAGATGACAGAAAGATGACAGAATCATCAAGGATCTACATTTGGGCTTGAAGAAGTTAGATAGCTGATGTGAGCTGATCTATGATGATCTCCAATTTTGCCTAATTTTTTGATATTTTTGAGTATTTTTTGGACTCATCATCATTAATGATGAGCCAAGGGTAAGCAGCACTGTCTGATGTTGAGAGTGGTGTTGACAGGTGCCAACAACAGTGCCATATTGTTAAAGTATAGAAAAAAATTTTCAAAGTTTTTACAAATAATTTATGTATTATTTGTATCATATGCAAATAATTAACTCTACTATTGAGAGAGGGGTATGTGACTCCCCTCCTACATTTCTAATAAGAGCTGTTGTGTGAGACATGCAGGTAGGTGTGCATAGACACTTGTTGTAGATGGTCTTTAAAGGCATTCTCAAGTATTGCATGTCACCCAGTATATACTCATATTTAGTGAGAATGGATATTAAGAATTTAGTACATTCAATAGATCAAAAAATATGTATATAACTAGTACAAACATTTTATGCCTTCAAACTGCCTAGATTATAAATTGTGTCTATTGGAAGAGTCAAATCACAGTGCAGACAGTATAGTACAAAATATTCCTTATTCAAAAATTCATATAATCTAAACATATTTTCAACTTCTGGTGCCTATATAGCTGTGAAAGCATGCATAGCCTTTTTTAAATTGAGAAAGTATGCATTCCAGTACCAGATGATGGCTGGAAGGTGGGTTTAAGACATAAAATGTGTGAAAGGTGACAGATGTAATGGACAGCTTGAGTGAGTGAGTGACAGCATAGATGGAAGTGGAAAGTACTCTTGGATTTGACATGAGGAACTCCACCCTTTTTGTGAGGGCATGAATTATAGTGTTGGTGGTGTGCAGACCCTTTTTTCCTCTACCCAAAGTGAGTGTGTGCAGCTGAGTCTGTTCAGTTGAAGTTCAGACAGTAATCACTTGCTGAGAAGCCTTAGGAGTCATATGCACTACACTAACACTGAAGCTCACTCATAAACAACTGTTATTTTTTTTTTTGCATATTCAGCCTCAGTGGCTTTTCACTGTGGCTATAGTCAAGAATTAGCTGTTTCCCCATATCTCTGCTTGTCTTTGACTTTTGGACCCATTTCTGGGCCCCTTTGAAACCTTTTTTCTTCTATTGAAGGTTTTGTCCTTATTAGAAGGATTAGAGAAGGTTTTGGGCTGAATAAAATGTGTTTAAAGATGAGAAGTAGATGTCATTAGAAATCATTGGGTCATACCTTAAAAAGAAGTGCTTGGTTCACCTCATTTCTTTTGCACCTTCTTTTTCTCATGATACCTGGATTGCCCTCATACACTCATTCTTCATGCTTTATGCTTGATATTGTGCTCAATCACTGATTTACCAATATCTTATGATTTGCTGGACTATTTCCTTCAATTCCAGCACTGTTGAACCTGCTTTGACAAGTGCTGATACAATGTTGTCACACCATTGGGAACATATTAAACACCAGAAGTCAAAACAAACATTTATTAAGGCTGAAAACTGTAAGCCTCCTGGTAAAACAAGTCCCAGCAACATTATCCCTTAAATACACCAGAAGAAAGACAGAACAGGATAGGACAAGGACTATACTAGACTATACACTCAATAATAGTCCAATCACTGTAATGGGAGGGGAAGCATGGGACTGGCAAAAGCACCTGAGTGGCATCAATTCTGGCAAGATCTAGATCTGATCTAAGAATAACCAGATTGGGATGTTGACTGAAAGGAGGTAAAAGGGGAATGAATGAGAAAGAATGGAATGAAGGGAAGGGAAAGGAAGATGAATGGAAGAATATGAAATGAATGGAATGAATGGGAAGGAACAGATGAATGGAAGAACCTGAATGGGAGAGAACCTGAATGGGGAAGAATATGAAATGAACAAAGGGAACAGATGAATGGAAGAACCTGAATGGGAAAGAACCTGAATGAGGAAGAATATGAATGGGAGGAATACAAAGGAGGGAGAGATAAATGGGGCAAATGGAAGCTAAGAATGCAAAGGAGGAATGATGGAACCAGGAACTGGCCTGTGGCACTGAAACAGGCATGCCAAGAGGGGGAATTAGAATAACAGTTATAAATAAGGGGCTGGAAAGTATGGAACCAAAAGTCACATGTAGAGGGTGGTCTGTGCACTGTAGAAAGAGGTATAAATAGCCCAAGTAGAGTAGCAAATGGACAGGCAATTAATAGGCCAAGGCTCGGTGGTTCCCAGGGAGTGAATCACTTAGGCTGGAGTTTGTTGAGACCCCTCTGCATTCAGAATAGAAATATTTTGGAAGTAAACCCCTTCAACTTCAAGCATTTATCAAGACATCAGTGTGGAATTGGAGTAGGCTGCCTAAGTCTTCAAGAAAGCCCCAGAACTATCAGTATTACTCTAACCCAGTACTACAGTGCTATTCAAAAATACCTGGTTCTATACCAATCCAAATGATGGTTCCCTCTTAGTGCCCTTATCATTGTTTCAAATATTGATCACAAATATCTCATAATTTGTGAAACTGTTTACCTTGGTTTTTGCATTGTTAGACTTGCATCAATCACTGCTTTTCAACAATACCTAGTTTTGCACCAATCTAAGCCACAGTTCTTGCTCAGCATTGTCATTATCATTCATCACCTCTATCTTCCCACTCTATGATTTTGCCCTTGCTGAACCTATGTTCCAACATTCTCCAGGCTGTTTCTAATTTTCTTTCATCACCCCTTTCTATTCCTACTCATGCCATGCCTCACTAATTAGCATATGGCCCAGTATCTTAGATTCTTTGCTGTAGTGCCTTAGCCTAGCACCTTTCTATATGTTAGGTTCTGCTGACCACTGAGGCTCAGCTTAACTAGGTGAGTCCTTGCTAGGCAGATGCAATGTCTTGTGCTTATAACCTAGCACTCTGGGAAGGTCTGGACTTTAGATACTTGTGAGGATCAGTCAGGGAGAGCAGTCCAAGAAAGTTCAGGGCCCATAGATGTTTAAGACAAGGCACAAAGAAGGGTTGAGTTCAGAAAAGACTTAGGTACAAGTCCAGAGGCAAACACACAGATTGTGGAGCAAGCAGAGGCTATGCAAGTGATGGCAGCAAGGCCAGAGATTGATGGGAAATTAGTTGATGTTGATGGATTTTGAAGCTGAGTGTAAAGCAAGGTCTGGAGTTAGATGTATTTGGGAGTTGTAATTGTGTGGATTGGAGTTTGTAATGGGATTAAGGCTGAAAGGAACTTAGGCAATGAAAAAGAAAATAGAGACAGGCAAGCCAAGATGAAGCTAAGAGAAGACAGAGACAAAAATGAGATAGATTGAGAGAGAGATACAAGACTAGAGACAGAAATAGAGAGAAAACCAGGAAATGCAATAGAGACAAATGTAACCAGAAACAGTAACCACAGATAATATCAAGACTAGTATAATAGATGCTACTCTATGACTTATATACTAACTACTGGACCTCCTTTAGGGATTGAGAGTGTGATAGTGGGGCTCATCAGAGCCATGTGGGGTTGACAGGTGTCAGTTCTAATCAGATAGCAGGCTGCATTGATATTTTGATGAGAACTGTTGGAAATGCAGTCTGCTCTGTAGTTGTCAGGAAGTTCTGAAGTGATGATAAGACCCACTTGTCACTGAGCCACCATTTTTGGCATTTCTGATTGGATAGCAGTTGATTATATTGTACATGACCTGGCACAACTCACAACACTTTGCACATGAGGTCTAGTCCCAAGGTCTAGAACAATGTAGCTTTTGCATGAGATTTTAGTGACTACAAGACTTATGGATCATGAGCCACATCATGTGGAGTCTGGACTTTGGATCTAGAACAACAAGGCCAAGACCTTTCTTAGCAATGATTTCCAGCAACATTTCCTGGTGACAATATTGCCTCCTCTCTAAAAAGGGATATATTGACAGTTGTGTGATTGCATACTTATCATTTTTCTTGTCAAGCTTACAAACATACTTGAATGGCATCTACACTTCAGGTATTGATCTTGGAAATGCTCTTTTCTTGCAATTGACAATTTTTATGCATTATATTGACATTGTGTACATATACTTGGTTACTGGACTGATGTTCAGTATGTATCATAAACATTCTGGCAGACACTGTTACTGGCAGCAACTAATATTTCCTTTCTGAATACTATACTTACAAACAGTATAAATACTGCCTGTACATAGGGACAATAACAATGAACAGAGTACTGTTCCTCTTCACTAGCTCTCAGCTTATCAGCTTCAGATTTCTTATTGCTTCTCTCTCTCTCTCCCTCTTTTGTCATCACCAATGACTTAGCAACAGTCTTGATGACCTTGACTTGGTGTGGTGTCAACTGTGGGGACCCTTAGCATTATTTTGACCTAACAACACTAGTGACTATAACTAGCAACTAGTTTGCATTTGTCCCCCAGCTCACTTTCACTTCTCTCATTCTTTGTTTCCAACTCCCCTTTTACTGCTTAGTTTCCCCTTTCTCAGCAACTCTTTCACCTTTGTTCCTTTCCCTTTTATTTACCCAGTGACCTTTTGTTACTGTCTAGTGACTTAGGCTAGCAATAGCACCACTGTCTACTTGTTCACTCCACACCTATTAGCTCTCACTTTCTGGGACAGTTACTGACTCACCTCCTATTAACTTCTTATTGCCAGCTATCCTATCTAGTTACTAGTGTCTAGGTCTTCCTTTTTGGTTTTTGGCATGACAGCTAAGTGGCATAGGAGCACATTAGTGGTTGGGTGAATCAAGGAGACAAGCTAGCAATGTGTGCCTGAGTCAGGAGAGATGTTGGAGAGGCTCAAGAGCTTCTTGGGAGGAGAAGGGGAAATGATGGAGCCTATAGGGGACATGTTGGGATTTGCCAAGGAAGTGTTGGATTTAGCCAGAGCAGGTGTCATAAGTGAACAAAGGTTGGAGTGAGTTGAGGGGGTGTTGGAGGGAAGCTCCAGGGAAGCAAGGTGGTTTGGGAAGAGGTTCAGAAGTCTGGAAGTGAGTCATGACACTATGTGTGTTGCATGGAACATGAAAATATTCTGCTTTTTTACCTATATTTTGACAGATCTGACTCCTTCTATCCTCACATTGTAAACTCTTGATACTATTCACCATGACTCATCCTCAATGCATATGCACCTTGTGCTTTGAGCAGCATTATTCTAAGGAGGCCTTTGCCTAATTTGGAGGAGTTAGGACTTTGTCTGTTGCAGATGCACCTCACACTTGCCTTCTTTGATGATCCCTCAGCATCAGACACACATTAGTGTGGCATTTGAAGGTGGAGGCACTGCTAGCAACCAATATTTTTCCCTGAGGAAATATTTAAAAAAAAACCTGTTATGCTATTTTCAAACAGTGTATTTCCAATGGAAAAAGGCTCTAAACAATGGAAAAAGCCTTTTTTCTTTGGAAAGATCTGTCAAAGAAATGGCATGACAGGTTTCTTTCTCTATCTCTACAATAGAAACATATGCCAGTGCTAGCAGTGAGGCCTCTGCATAATTTTTGTCTAATCCACCCACTCACTGTCTACTTTATTTGATAAATCTTTGTAGAGTAACAAATAACACACCAGCTTATGTAACTGCTGACCAATTGCTAACACATCACTTTTGTCTTTTTTTTCTGTCATACTATACAGTTGTTTCTCATGCTTTTGGAGCCTCTGAAGCATCACACCTGGCCCAGGAAATCCCCAGACTTGTTCTCTTTGGATTTCCCTTTGCCAGTTGTGTGATTGAGCCACAGCCTCTAGAGGTTGCCCTTACAGTCTACCTCATCCATTCATTAGAGGTATGGGTAGGAGTAGGCTTTTTAGCCTTTTTGGAGGTATCAGCAACCTCCACAGTCACTTTTGTAGTAGGTGTAGTGTCATTGTCAGAGTAGGAGTTTTTGATAACTCCTTCCAGGTAGCCTTGCACACTGTGGGTACATGCCACAATAAGCACCCTGTCTCAGAAGGAGGCAAAGTTCATCCTGTTGAATTGTAATTCCTCAAGGAATGTGGGGGGGTTCTGTGTAGTAGTATTTCTGGCAGACATTTTTGTATGTGTTGTGTGGGGGTTTGAAGTATTTTTTGAGTTGTCTCAGTGATTAGACTTTGTGCAGTGGAAAGAGCTGACAGGGGCCTGATAACCTATAGAGTAACAAATAACAGTAAGTTCTCAGTCACTCTGAAGATGTTTAAGATGACTGATGTATTGACCTGTAAAGTAACAAATAACAGTAAGTTTACAGGTATATGTAAGTAAGGATATTTTGTGAGTAATAATAGTCCTGCTCACCCTCAGTCACTCCAAAGATGTTTAAGACTACTGAGGGCTGTGGTTTTGTATATGTAAGTATATATATTGTGAAAATAAAGTTTCTTTAAAGAATAATAAACATTGTGGAGGAGAAAACACAAGGCTTGCAGTGATGATGCCTCAATCAGGAAACAATGATATAAAAGGAAAATGATTAGACTTATTTTTCTGAGATGTGTCTGGTGCATCTATCCTAATAATCTTCTTTCTCAACACTTGCTCTTTTTTTCTGAGGAGGGAGGGACATGAATGGAATCCAAGACAAAATTTTGGAGGGCATATGAGAGGGGAGAACAGAGTGACCATGGAGCAGAGGACAACATGCCTCAGAAAACTATAAGCTGAGTGACAAGAATGATAGGAGGAGGAACATAGTATTAGTGAGACTTTAGAAACTTGTTTTCTCTTTCTAGTTGAGATTATGTTCACTGCTCAAGATTTGGACATTGTAAGGAGGCAAGCATTCCATGGATAAACCCAACAAAAGGCAAGCCATCACCTGTGACAAGCAAGAGTCAAAGGAGCAAGAAGTGGCTAAGAGTCAAGTGAAGAGTGAGCACAGCAAGCCAAAGGTGAGTAGCAACACTGCAGCTCTTCCCGTTGGATCAATGGATAGACCTGGTGAACACTGCTATTGTTTGGTTTGAGGATATTCTATCCTGCAGAGCTTCCTATATACTACATTGCTAGTAATGATGACTAACATTATACCTATTCATTGGTCCATGGTATATAATGAAGAATGACTAACAATAATCAATACTGAGTAATGTCCAAGCATGTGATTCATGGAAGGTAACTAATGGGGACAGAAGGGTGCAGGGCATAACAAGGTTCAAAATCCCCATTCCTGCTCTGGATACATTCATTGCTAATATCAAAAGAAGAACTCAGTTCTCTCAACTCTTACTCCAGACCAAAGTTGTCATCTGGGATGAAGTTCCAATGCAACACAAAAATGCCATTGACTCTGTGGATCAAGAGTTCAGGAATATTCTGGAAGAGGATGTTCCTTTTGTTGGATTAACTGTGGTGTTTGAAGGAGATTTTTGGCAAACTCTCCCAGTTATCCAACAAGAAATCAGGCAGCAGATGATTGCTGCTTGACTTAAAAGAGGAAAACTTTGGGATCAGATTCAAGTTTACTACTTGGTTCAAAACATGGGATCTGATCAGACTCCTGATAATGTTGCTCATGCAGCATGGTTATTAGATGTTGGTGCTGGAAAAAATCTTGGGCCTGGAGAAACAGTACAACTTCCTGCAACTATGATCTATGATGACAGTTCTATCACAGGATTAATCTCTTTCACTTATCCTCATATCAATCACTATCAAGATGATCAGTATAACCTGGACTAAACCATTTGTTCTGGCAAGAACACTGATGTAGAGAATATCAACTCAGAGGTTCTGCAGAGATATCCAGGAGAAGAGAAGGTTATGCAGAGTGCAGACTCTGTCATGTCTAATGATGGAAATGTTAATGACCTGACATTGTATCCAATGGAATATCTCAACTCTTGAAGAGCCAGTAATTTGCCTTTAGCTAAATTGGCTCTGAAGATTGGTGTTCCTGTCATGCTGCTCAGGAATCTGGATACAACTAAAGGACTTTGCAATGGGACCAGAATGATTGTCACCCACATCAGTATTAGAGTTCTCAGATGTTGGATCATCAGTGGGGATGCCAAGTTTGCAGGATCAATTGTTTTGATTCCAAGAATCAACATGGATGTTTCTGAAGAGCATTTGCCAATTCTATTGTGCAGGAGACAATTCCCAGTTCAATTGGCCTTTGCTATGACAATCAACAAGTCTCAGGGTTGACCAGTCAGGCATGTTGGATTGGACCTTTGATCAGGAATTTTTGCACATGGCCAACTTTATATTGCACTTTCTTGATGCACATCAGGAGATCATATCAAAGTCATTTTAGACCCAGAAAACACATTAAGAAAGACTGCAAATATTGTCTATCAAGAAATCCTCAATGATTTACAAATGTAAGGGTGACTTTTGATGGATTGAAACAATAAGTTGCTAACCTCTGTGAATGTCAGCATGTAATGTATATAGTCTGACAGTGAAGTATAGATATCCTCAATAGTTTACAAAGGTAAGTGTGAGATTTCAGATATTTACTTTGTTAATATTATTTTGCATGGTTTTCAGCATCTTCCATATATATCAGTGGACATTGTAGTATTTTGTTGGTGATGTTATGTAGATACATGATTTGTTTATATATAAGATTTCAGCATTAAATTGTAAGACCTCAGCAACATTGAGTTAATGAAATACAAGGACCTGACCAAATGAAGTGAGGTTGTGTCTGGATCTCAGCATTGAGTTAATGAAATACAAGGACCTATCCAAACAAAGTGAGGTTGGGTCTGGATCTTAGCATTGAGTTAGAATATTGAGGACATAACCAAACAAAGTGAGGTTAGGTCTGGGATGTAGCAAGAGCTACAGGCCCATGCCGAAGGCATGGACCATAGCTTGTGCTATTCATACACCATGACAACAACTCTATCAACAATCAATTAAATAAATTTGGGACAGGAAATTGAAGTTAGTAAGCAAGAGAAACATGATGTTCATCAGCAAGTAGAAAGAAAGGAGAGATCATCCATACATATAGAAGAAAAGGTTGTCATGGATGTGAGCTGTATTAGTTCAATAGTACTAATATGACCTGTATGAAATCCCTTCCAAACCAATAAGAGAAGAAGTGAGTGAGTGGAGAGTACAACGGACAAACATATTAGAGATAGATTTTTAATGTTTATGGGTAATTTTGAAAAAACTAATATCCATTGACAGTATTTATGATTGTTTGCTCCCTTTGCTGCTTCTGGCTGTCAGAGCTGGTGTCAAAGCTATATGAAATCGGTTCTTTGACGGGATAGAGTTGGACCAATCGACCCTTACATCAAAACCACCTTACTCAAATTCACACCGATGCCATGTTGAATGGCAAATGAGTCAATTTTCGAGTAAGTGTCATACTTTCAATACTTTTCCTACTTGTCAATATCTTTTTCACTATGCACAGCATCATGATCACTTTGCGTCGTTTCACCAGCAGATTATCTTGGTAGATATCAGTAGAACTCGGACTAGCTCAGATTATACGTGTAATACAGTGATTGATATATTTTCTGTACAATTCAGACACAAGGATGTATATGGATAAGCAATGAAATTTAATAGAATTCTTATCGGGGTGCCACAGAACCATTTGAAAAATCTCCAGAAATATTTTTGATTTTGTAGTCATTTTCTGGTTATGTTCGACCGGAAGAAAAGCTGGTACTTTCGGATGCTTCCAGATGAATCCAGAGCCGGTTCTCACTGGGAATAAAGACCCAAGAAATAGCAATCAGTATCCGAAACCCGACTGCAATGCCCAACGTAGCCGGCGACCCAATTTTGGCGAGAAGGGCGTGTCCGGAAAAGGCGCCGACAAAGAGGGCGACAGCGGCAAGGAGTTTATGGTCTCGCGACTCGACCTTTTGGCGGATTTCGAACAGACGAGGGTCAGACACGAGTTCCACCCAGACAGTCGTCAGGACAACTAAAACCCAATTTAATAAGAAGAGATGTTCGATGGAAGACGGAGATGATGCGACGCACTGGTAGTTCCGAATTGAGTGTTGAGCCTTTTACCCAACACGCCTTGCACGCCGAGACTTGCACTCATAAAAGCGAGTGCGACGAATGACAAGACGTTGTTCCAACTCGGATCGGCCCTCGTATTGGCAATGCTGGGCTCCCCGCTTTGCCATAAAGTTACTGCTGCGGCCATCGTAAGCAGAGCTTGGAGGATGGTCCCGGAAATAAGCCAGATGCGCTTCCACGGTCCCAGCCGATCGCCGCAGCGGCCAACTGCGGCACCCAATTGAAACGAGATAAGAGAACATAGAGCTTGCTGGTCAGCTCGGTGGAACGTCATGTCTCTGAATCCCTTCGGGCCCTCAAAAAGACGCGCAAGAGCTATCGCTAACTTTTTACCAAAGGCATGAATGATAACTAAATTGAACGTGTTCTCCAGAACACACCTGTGCAAAGTTTCCTGTTTGGAACCCACACCAGACATATATGGAAGAGAATGAAATGACATCTCTGGAAATTGGATATATTGCATGAGCAACCTGCGTACATGTTGAACAGATGCGCTAACGACGTACATGTACCCTGTCATGAAACAGAACGCGACCAACGGGCCTGTAGACTGCGCTGGGTCTACATCCGAGTTGAGGTAGGTCCAAAACGACGGCGATGACGATGAAGACCCGCACTGTGCAGCATTGGATGAAGGTTGTCTTTCCGAAGCGTCAGTGGCTGCTAGATCTGATGTCATTTTCTCGGGCCTAGGGAGTTCCTTCCGATTACTGTAGCAGAGTAGCGTCGAGAACGGCCCTGAAAGCGAAGGCGATGAGACTGGATTGACAAAATGCTGAGAAAGCTTTATACCGAGTCCTCAACTATATAAATGCACAGCTCTATATACGGTGATGTCTTGGGTTGGTACTTGGCTGCTTGGCGCCAAAATGATGGTTTGCAACCCCAATGGCCATTAATGTATATTCCGCTCCGTCCTCCGGAGGACCGTCAGTTTTAGGCAGTTGTCTGTATATCGTTTGACAGGCGATATCTGAGCATGACAATGATAAGGGTTGCTTCCAAGTTCTGCGGTGCTCCAACGCCCTTGAAGGGTATTGGTTCTCTTGGCTCAATACCATGATGCATACTGCACAAGTTGTGAACATATGGTGTACGTGTACACAAAAGATCTCCCAAAGTGGCTACTGATGCGAAATGTAAGTTTGATGCCGTCGATTGATCAGATTAACCGATCAAACTTTGTTTTCAGAGAAGTTTGGAGACTTAGTTAATGGTTGATTACTCACGTAAATGGTGGAGCTGGTTGATCAGACCAGTGACATCCATTACATGGACCTAACAGATGAGCACAAGGCCAACCAGATCATTGTGAGTACATCGAGGAGTCATGGCTTGTCTTTTGTCCACACCATTGGTATGATAGAGATGCTCAGATTCTCGGACACTGGAACATTGTGAGTTCTGTTGATTGCATGAAAGATGAAATTCAATCCATGTTTACTGATGTGTCTCTTCTGCAAGACCAACTATCAATTCTTACTACAAAAGTGCCATGTACACCTCCACCTCTTTTCCAGGGACCGTAAGAATAGACTTTGATCTTCTTCCCATTATTGGCGAGGACGCCACAAACGATTTATTGATCTAACCTTACATAATATGACATGCTACATGTATATGTAAGTACATAGTAACAGCAATCACGTTTCATAAGCAGGTCCCGAACCATATAAGGGTAAGGACAGTGAGGGTGTTAGAACCCGCAAATCGGTAGAGCAATGCTCAAACTCCCCACCTCCCTCCTCCGCTCCCGTTCCCCGCACCTCGCCCAAACCCTCGCCCTCGCCCTCACCCACCGCCGTCTCATGTCCGTCCTTCCCGAACGTATGCGAGCCGGTGGCGTCTGGTTCCGTCCAGACAAGCGCAGACCTGACTATTTCCTGCCTTTCAACGTCTTTGAAGGGAATGGTGAGATCTATGGGTTTGATGAGGAGCCGGTGGTGATTCCTGCTGGGAAGGGGTATGGGTATTGTCCGGTTGGGTTGGGGGATAGCGTTGTGTTTGGGGATGGGGATGGGGATGGGGAGTGGGATAGGTTACGGGTTGTTAGGAAGGTTGGGTGGGCGAATGGGTCGACGGTGTGGTTGTGTGTGGTGAATGAGAATGAGAAGGAGGATCGGACTCGGCACAAGTGAGATTTGGTTAATACATGCGGTATACCTCTGGCCCCCGTATTGAGATATGAATTTCTACAGTCTCTGTCAAAAGTACGTCGCACTCAAGATAGAGACGGCGTTCAACTACTACCTTCCGTCGGGCGAATCAACGTGTTTCGAAGCGGTTACGAAGAATAACGGTACGCGAGGCGCAAGGTTTTGTCTACCGCTCCTTGCAAAGCGAACACTTTCGTCTGTGCATGGCGATCACCGGTGCTTCGTCACTCCAGTTACGGGACCCGACCTCGGTGCACTGGCTGAGGATCGGCAACTCACGTATAGCTTGTGTGTTGTCCGGCGTATTGTCCAGCAGGTTTTGTTGGCACTTGAGCATTTGCATTCGTGTGGGTTCGTGCACTGTGGTGAGTCTCTCTACCGCGCGCATGGACAGACATATTTTCCCAACCCAACTCAGATGTGAAATGTGATAATGTCGTGGTAAGGCTGCCTGACGAAACGTACGAGGAGATCATCGATACGTACCTCGAGACTTCGCGTCCCGAGTCATACCGGCCAGTCATGGCGCCAGCTCTCTCCAGAGAACCTTATACCACTCTCAAGTCGCAGCCAATTGCTCCTGTATGGCTCAGGGCAGATCTAAGCAATCTCGATGTGCAGCTGATTGATTATGGCGAAGGTACTCTTTATTTTTATTTTGTGGATATCGAGGTCTACCTGACTGACGTTATTCTAGCTCGTCCGCTTGAGGCTCTGAGCGATATGTCACCAGAGCTTCAACTTGATATGTTACGTCCCCCTGAGATAACGTTAGGATGCATGCCATCGGAAAAGATTGATATCTGGTCGGTCGGGCTTATGGTGACTGATGATGTTTTGTTATGGGGCTGCGGTCTGAAAAAAGGGTTTGGGTTTCAGGCAGTGCATATCTTCACCAGTCATCATGCGTTCGTCGAATCGAGTGAGAAGGCCCGTCTGTATCGAATGATAGAATACTTTGGTCCCTTTCCGGAATCGTTCCTAGCGCGGTGTCCTAGACGCGAGGAACTTTTGAATGCAGATGGTACGGACAAATCTCCCCCCCTCTCTCTCTCTCACACCTGATTTTTCTTCGTCACGTTCAAAGGTATCCCACGGAACAGTTATGACAAACGGGTTGATAATGGAGATACGCCTGTTACTCAGAGTACGATGCCTCGTCGCAGTTTGCGGGCAGTTGTGTGCCCTTCCCGTTCCGACGACCCGGATGTGGTCGAATTTTTTGATTTTGTGCAGAGGTGCTTGGTATTGGATCCGTTGGAGCGGCTTTCGGCAAGTGAGCTGCTGCTTGACCCGTGGTTGGCCGTGTAGGTGTGTGAGGTCCGTCGGTGTGTCGACGAAAGTATCGCATCTGCTATGTTTCTTGAGATTGATCTTGGGTTCCTCTATCGATCCACCACCTCCTCGCAATGTGCACAACTATTCATAACGCGTTTACAACTTGCGTTGTTGCTTTGTGTCTTGACACTGCCATGTCCTGTTTACTTTCACTACGACTTGTCATGTTTTTGCGCATTGTTTTGATGGTTCCAATGACAGTTTGCGTCAATGGTATCGTATTCGAGGGCTTTGAATATTCAAAGTAGATATGTACGATCGTTTGATTCCCTTAGAAATAGAGGAATTTCTATTCCCGCTACGCTAGTAGTGGGTTCCTTGTCGTGCCAGCTGAAAGTCGAATCAAGTATGGGGTCTGGCTTCTTTTTCAACTTGGCAGTCGGGCTATCAACATGTTTTGTTTGGCCTGCTTGGCAGGATCCGTCGTTATACATGATCCACTCTCGATTAAGCAACTACCAGATTCGTCGAGGTGAGACAAGGCGTCCATTACTTCTTGTTCGGTAGCGGCAAGAGCTTGGGGCAGCGAGTGGGTTAGACGCAGGGTGGATTCGAGGATCTTCAGCTTGGTACCGGTTCCCGGACCGGAAGTGACATGTCTCGACGTCGCGAGCGGCGATATTGACGCGCACGAGGGGGTGCATAATTGTTGGCGACGGACCCACCTCGCCTCAGCTGCGCAGGGGGCTGTGCAGAAAGACAACAGGCAGTACAAAACAACATGGCGCAACAATCGCAATCCTCTTACCATGACAGATCCGTCGCCGTACCGCCATCCCCCGCCGTCCTCGAGCCCCAGCCTCGCCAAGCTGACCGACGACCCGCGCCTGCTCGTGCGCACGCCCAGCCCCACGCCCAGCGAGGCCCGCGAGCTCCAGACCGGCGCATTCGACTGGAAAAAGCTCAGCAATTGGCGCTTCTGGATCCGCAAGGAATGGGTCTGTGCGTCTTCTCCTGCTCCTGCGCCATTCACACAACTCACACACACACACAACAGGGTACTACGTCGCCCTCACCATCATCCTCGTCGTCACGGCCCTCGTCACAATATACCACAAACAAATCGTCTTCTGGCTCAACGCCCACACGCAGTTCCTGCACCACAAACTAGGCTGGCTCATCCCCATCGCCGTCCTGTTCGTCATTTCCTTCCCCCCGCTCTTCGGCCATGAGATCGTCGCTATCCTCTGTGGACTCGTTTGGGGAATGTGGATCGGTTTCGCGATCGTGGCTGCGGGGACGTTTATTGGTGAGATTGGCAATTTCTAGTACGTCGCCGCGTTGGCGCTCTCATTCTACGTACGTGACCGCTCACCCCTTCATCAAAGCGCATTCAGATACTGCTGCCGCGCGCGCGGTGCGAAGCTCGAAAAGAACAACCTCACATACGCATGTCTCGCAAAGGTAGTCAGAGATGGAGGGTTTAAAATCGCGCTTGTGGCGCGCTTGAGCGCCATTCCGGGTCATTGTACGTCTGTCTGTCGGCCTTGCTTCGCAGTGCGCCCCCAATTCACACACACACTGCAGTTACGACAGCAGTATTCTCAACATGCGGCATGGGCATCTTTGTATTCTCACTAGCCGCTATCCTGTCTATGCCCAAGCAGTTCATTACCGTCTACCTCGGTGTGCTGATGGAACAGTCCGTGAATGGTGAGTGTTTTCTTTCCTTTGCTTGTGCTGAGCACCCGAACGCCAACTCCAACTCCGCACCCACAGGCCCACCAGACACAAAAAGCCGCATAATAAGCGACGTAGTCCTCGCCATCACGATCCTAATCACCTTTCTCGCGATGTGGTACATATACCATATGATGAACAAGGCGAAGCCGGAGGTTATCTATGCGAAGCGGAAGATTAGGTGCGTTGCGTTGCGTCGTGCTTTCCTTGGTTTCCCTCCGTTGAATCCGACTCACCCCACCCCAGACAAGCAAAACTCCTACGCGCACAAACGAGCGCGAACGCGTCCCCGTCCCTATTCGAATCGTCAGACGATATACCGTTGACGTTTAAAGTCGACCCGGAGTCTGTACATCGGTCTTCTATCGACCACGAGTACGTTCCCGAGTACACCTATGAGGCGGTGCATGCGCCAGTGCCGAGGGCGTACTCCGCGCGGCGTGGGCACGATGTTGATATTGACGCTGAGCTGGGACTTGGGCATGCGGGGACGAGGACGAGGACGAGCGATGAGGATGTGTGGGAGGTGGGTCGGGCGCCGATGGGGCATGCGGGGATGGGGAGGGAGGTGGCGGGGTTGGGTGGGTATGCGGGTGCGGGTGCGGGGTATCATGGGGGAGAGAGGAGGGACCCGTTTGAGTCCGGGGGGCGCTATGCGTAGGTTCGGCAGGTGGACTTGTGGATGTGTATACGTATTTATACTCGTACTCATGCATAGTTGTTACTATTGACGTTATTATATCCTTGTTTTTTTGGTTAGTTGTATATATATGCGTTTAGTTTTTTTAGATTTAGATTAGTTTAGATTAGTTTAGGGTAGTGTATAGAATCAGCTGGCTGGTTTTAGTGTGGATTTGGGATTTGAGAGTTGGGATTTGGGATTTGGACTTGGACTTTTGAAACGCGTCCGAGTCGGCCGCGGACACTTGATCGATTGACAGCTATATAGAACGTAATCACGTTCTTAACAATATAAACAACCATATCTCCAGCATCCAGTAAAGATATCGATATTCGCCATTCTCATTCGTAAGAGGCCAGTTATTGTAACGGTAGACCACCTATTAGGGTAGCGTACGGTCACACTAGCTTAGTCTCGCGGGATAGAACTGTTTTAAGTCCTATATTTTGCAAAAGACTAGTCCCCTACAACTAATTCTACTATCTTATATATCTAGAGTGTCGGGGGAAGTCGGAAGTGAACTGAATAGGTAGAAAGTTTTCTGGTACAGCTTTCTGGCTATCATCAAGCCCGGAAGTGACGTAGATGTCACGCGAGCGCTACATACGCCCTCCAAGTCGGATAGCAAGAAGCATACGGCTTTTATGATTAGTAAATTGGAGTGGAAAGGGAAGTAAACTTGTAAACTTTTGAAGTTGAACGATATTCGTCAAGCGGAGGGATCAGCATCCGACTGGGGCTCTGGTGCGTCGGGGTAATCTTCAAGCTCGCCCTCCGCGTCGTCTCCAGGGAGTGGAACGTCCTCAGGGTCCACAACCATCTCCTCTTCTTCGTCTCGGGCTTTCCCTTTTCCTTTGGTGTCCGAATCTCGGATCACGATCCCCTTGGAAGTGACCGCGGCGCTGGCGGAATAACGTAGAGCTCGGGTAGGCACAGCGGAGGTGAGAGTCGGTCGAGTATCAGAGTGACTGGTAGAGGTAGAGGCGGAGGACGTGCTCGCCCTGGGTGATGCCATGTAGTTCTCGCGAACCTCCGAATAAAAACGTTTTTGAGAACTGGTGGAATTACGGGGTCCCGAATAAGGCCTCGATTGGCGCGCGTGAAACTGTTTAGTTCTCTGGACTAATTGGCCAGAGGGGGCACGCCAAGCGCGTACAGCATCTTCGACCGTCTGTTTGTCCACGTTACCTTGCTTCGATATGAAGCCGAGAGTCACTAGGAGGTCAAGACGAGGGTCGACATAAGAACTAGGGAGGTACCCATTGGGGAAGGGTTTGTTGACTCGGGACCAGGTCTGGTTCTCAGGATTGTATAGGGAGAGTCGGTATTGACACTCAGTGTCAGGACTAGCAAGGTTCAGGATCTCCGCAAACAGGGAATAGCCAACAGGCATGGGTGAGCCGGGATTTCCATGAGACTGACGGACTTCTAAGTCATATTCGAGGTAGAGCTGAATCTGGAGGGGGTGAATGGTTACGACACAGTCTGGATTCTCTGGATCGCGAAGAGTGACCATGCGAGTGATGGGGTCGACGGTCAGGAAGGGATGGTGTTTGGGACGTCCTAGTCCATCCATTGGAGGTCCACGGTTACCATAGGGATTGGGGTGGCCCATAGAGAAAGTTTGAAGGGATTGAGTAGAGGGAGCTAGGCAGGAAAGTTGAAGGTGGGTGATGGGCCGATCAAGCTCAGGATGGGGTTTTAAAAGGTTTCCCCCTAGCTTGTCTCCCCGCCAGTCTCGGAAGGAAGCTTGTCCCAGAAAAACCTGAGGGTCATCCTGAGGTGGCTGCCCGATCCCTTTGTTTGTCAGTTCCTCGATTGTTTCAAAACCTAGGAGCTCTAAATAAGGAACAAGTAAGTTAAGATCTTTGACCTGTTCATAACTCATCCAAGACTTATCTCCAGCTTTCCATAGCACTTCAAACATAGCATTGGTCTTTGTTCCGTGATGCGCCACGATGCGCTCCGCTGCCCATTCGTTTACTTCGGGCTCCTCGATCTGTTCATTTAGTCGTCCCGGGAATAGCCGGTCATCATTCGGTTTGTGTATTCTAAGTAAGGCTGCATGGAACACATTATGTATTCCTCGTCTCTTCATATTTTGGGAGATATCAACCTGGAAAGAGCTATTTCCATAGTCTTCGGTTATCTTATAAGGTCCCTCATATTTAGGAATGAATTTCTTTGGGAACCCCTTCGGGTAGTTAAAATTCTTAGTGGAGACATATACCATGTCTCCCTTGGTAAATGGGGCTAGTTGTCTGCGGCGATTGGCATTTCGGGTCTGTTTCACTCTGGCTGCTAAAATGCAATCATGTGCAGCCATGAGGGCCAGCTTCAATCGTTGTGCAAAAACCCTTACTCCCGCAAACTCATTAGGTTTTGCATTGTTCCAGATCATTGGTCTGGGTAACCTTCCCGTGTTGAGGAAGAATGGTGAGTATCCGGTTGTCTCTGACCTTGCAGAATTTATTGCAAATTCTATTGCTGGTAGTTTTGTTATCCAGTCTTTGAGTTTGTCCCCTACACATTGTCGGATCATTTGTACTATAGTTTTATTTGCTCGTTCAGTTGATCCATCTGATTCAGGATGGTAGGCTGAAGACATTCTTAATTGAGTACCAATTAATTCATGTAAGTGTGTCCAGAAAGTACTAGTAAAGTAGGAATCACGATCACTAACTATTGCTTTGGGTAGCCCATGATGTTTGTATACTTCAGAGAAGATCAGTTCGGCCACTTGTCGTGCTGTATAATTAGTTCGACTAGGCACTATATGTACCATAGCTGTTAGCAAGTCAATAATGACAGTAATTGAATCATACGAGCCATTTCTGTCCTTGGTTTCTGGCAGAGGGCCTACAAAATCGATTCCGATGACTTCCCATGGCTGCGTTGGTACTTGAAGTGACTGTAGCAGTCCATATGGCTTCTGATTCGAATATTTGTTCCGTCGGCATGTTGTGCAAGTTTCACAGTATGCTTGGACATCATGTGCCATTGATTTCCACCATACGTGATCATGCAAATACAGTAAGGTTTTCCGGGGTCCCAGGTGGGCTAGAAGTGAGTGAGCTTCTGAAATGACTATTTCCCTGGCACTACGGCCACGTACTACCACAGCAGGGATACACAACAACCTTTTTCCATCCGATTTGAGGTATATGACTTTATCTTCCGTGACTTCATAGTTGCGAAATGCTTTTGGGTTCTCTAGAATGCTAGCAAATAGCTTATCTTCTTGGTAACGTCCCTTTAGTGCTGCTACCAGATCAATTGGATCTTTACCAGCATTTAGAAATTCTTCCAGTGTCAATGGGGTCAGATTCTCCATCTCCTTATCCAGGTTTTGGGATCTTAGGGCTAACATTTCATCATAGCTGCGTTCTGCAAGGGTTGTCATCTGGTCATCTGTTTCTGGCCATGATGCCGAGTTCATGTCATTAGGTAAAGTTGACTTCTTTTTTGCTGGCAGTCTAATAACCAGCCTTTCCTTTCCTAAGCTTACTTTGTGGGTGTCTGGTAGGGGGTTGGGAGTAGCCAGGCTACTTTCCCCCCCCTCGTTTCGTTCCTTAGGTCCTCGAAGGACGAAATGTGGTGCTGTGCGGGCTGCAAACTCCTTGGCTGTCTCAGGACGCCCAGTTTCCGCAGGTTCTACTACCTTTCGATGGTAAGCTCTCTTTTTCCTGATGGGCTCTTGATTTCTGGTTATGTTCCCCCCAGATTTCTCCAGTTCTTCTGGTGCGGAGGCACTCTCGCCCTCCATCCCAACCAAAACCGGCATGGAGACTAATTGTTTCCCCAGTCCATCATTATCTATTACATCGAAGTATGTATACTCACTTCTCGCACGCACAGTCCCTGGTAAGTCATTTGAATACAGCCTCGATAATGCATCTGATAGAATGTTTTCGGCGCCAGGTACATAGATTATTTCATAGTCAAATTCTGATATCTTTTCAAGCCATCGTGCTTGCCTGCCTGACAAATTCTTTTGTTCTACCAAATGTATCAAGCCCTTATGGTCTGTGAACCAACGAAACTTGACTCCTTGCAGTATGTCACGATGTCGCAGCATAGTTTCTACCCCAGCTAACATTTCTATTTCATGCACAGGATAATTCTGCTGAGCCGAATTCAGTTTAGCAGAAAAGAATGCTGCTACTGCCGCCGTTTTCCAGTCATCACCTTGGCTCACAACACCTGCAATTCCGGTAATGCATCCATCCGTTATCATGTTCACAGGGGGTGCATTCTTCTTATAGCTTAAAGGTTTTCTATGGTGCTCTCGGCATATCGATGCCAATCTCTTTACATCCTCAAATGCTCGTTGGTGAGTGAACTCCCAACGAAATGGAACTGTGTCTCCTGTTAATGTGTGTAAAACTCCCATAGGTACTCTTACACGGTCGATGTCATCAGCAAGATACCCTGCAGCCCCGAGGAAACCTCGAAGCAAGTCCCTGTTAGTGGGGACTTTCCACCGTACTAGAGCATCCACTTTATCTGGGTCCATCCGGATCCCATCATCATCTACCACACGGCCCAGGATTTTCATTTCTCGACACAGAAAATGTAGTTTTCGTTCACTTAGGTAAAGCTTTTCTCTTTTCAGGATGTCAAGTACTAATTTTACCTGTGTAAGGTGATCCTCCAGCGCATCTGAGTATATTATTATGTCATCTAAGTATACATCCATGAATTGACCTAGATACGCAGCAAAAAGGTAATTCATCAACGCCTGATACGTAGCTGGTGCGTTGCAGTCTCCTTGTTGTATGACATGACTGACCATGTTTCCATCAGGTGTAGTCATGGTAGTGCGCTCAACATGCTCGGGCTTAACTCGGATTTGTTCATATGCGTCCTGTCCATCTATGATGGATCTGTACTTTGAGCGTGCAGCTCGCCTCAAAATCCCTTCCATATCTGGTAACGGGGAGGACTTTTTGTAAGTATTAGCATTCCGTGCCCTTAAGTCGCTTACAATTCGCAGGCGTGGTGGTTCTCCAACTTTTCCTGGTTTCTTCAAGAACATCATTGGTACAGCATTTCCCGCCGCTGTAACTTCCCAGCGTCCTGACTTGATGTAAGCAGTCCTTTTCTCATCCCACTGTGGTTTCAAAGCTTCTGGACAGCGTGACGGCCGCCAAGGGTATATTTTTTTCTCATCGATTAGCGGAATTTCGTGATTTATGGCTCTCAACGGAGGTAAAGGTGTGTCTCCTGCGGCTTGGCATAGTGGTGCTGCGTACTTATGGAGTTCTGTTCTAATTTGTTCTAGGTTACTTTCATATTTCTCCATTGCTCTCGAAGACAGTCTAGCTACACCGGTTCCCTCCACCATAGGGGCTGCTGTGTTATTACCGACTACCACCCGTGAAGGGTTTAACCCAAAGGTAACCTTATATTGGTATATCCAGGGCGTGCCGAGAATAACATCATAGCCTTGCAGATTCATAACATCAAAGTATCGTTGTTCAGAGATTTGTTGGTATTGGACCAAGGAAATGGTCCCATAGTTTATTTTAGACCGTGATCCCTGTACTGCCAGTTGCACCGGCACTGGCTCATCCAATTCTATCCGCTTCAGTTTTAATTGCTCCACTGCAGTTGTTGAAACGAAGTCCCCTAATGACCCTGAATCCACCAGAGCGCGTACTGGGTGTCCGTTAAGCTTGATAACAATTACTAATGGCTTTGGCACGGTACGGCTCGTATTCCTTTTCCTAGCATTGTTCCTCTGAATTGCGGGGTAAGTTCCTCGTTCTACTTGCTGTCCATTTACTTCCAATTTGCTTATCACGCATGTTTCATCAGGATCTCTATCACCCTGGTGTTGGCGGTATCTGGCTGACGCTGGTTCTAACAACATTCTTATTTCTCTTTCTAAGGCGTGCGGGCCCTTCAGGGGCAGAGTCAGTGTCCCCAGACAGGGTTCTCTGTCATCGTTATCGGTCTCTGATCCCTCCCCTGTTGAGTCATAGACTTGTTTAATCCTGATCAAATACCAGTGACATAGGTTGAATAAGGGGTTCTTAAGGTGGTTTTCCTCAATCCTTGTGATAAATCTGAGTTGGCGATCCATGATTACCCATTCCCCAGGTTCTCGTTGGATCAGGTCAAATCTTTTCCCATGGCTGGTATCGAGATGATGCTCCTTGTCTAAATAGGGTGCCCCCAACTCTAGAATCTTGGCCGCATTCCAAGCCCATACGTTCTTGGCCAGGGTAGTCTTATACCACGATAATCTTGTAACAGGTAACCCGATTTGATTGCTACATTCAATCGCATACCACATCCCTGCTGCGAATCCCTCATGAGCTACTACATCAGCTGGGATGATCAATTCTCGATCCCAAATGTGGTCCCAGAGACACAGGTTCCCCCCGGCAATCTCGTATGAGTAGAATCGTCGACCTTTGAGTTGCAGCACATTCGAGGGGTCCCCAGGATAGGGTTGAAGGCGTTCTAGAAGGAAATCTAATTTTCGGGCTGTGGCACACCCTATCTGGTTAGGTCGTCCGAACATTATTTCTTCCTTCCAGACTAACTCCATTCTTTCCTCAGTGTTTGATACTACGAAGTCGTAGGACTCTTGACCGAAGTCTCGTTCAGTAGTTAAGTACACTTCGTCATAATAGTCTTCTATGGTGTCAACGTTTACTGGGTTCTCGATATCAATGTTCAGTTCCAAGTCTAAGCAGACATTGGTATGTGAGTCCATATAACTCTCTTCATCTTCTGAATAACGGTCTGATGTGGGAGTGCTAGGTCCTTCTGTAATGTCATCATCCTCCACCGGCTGTGCAGCTCCCCCTTCCAATACCTCCATCGAATCAGGTAGGTTGTCACATTCTCTTTCTGCCCTGTCTGCTGTATCCGCGCTAGAATCATCCAGGTTCTCTTCAAGGTGCTCTATCAAGGAAGGCGAGTCTCCTTCTTTAATAATAAATGTGTCATTCCGATTGGTTGACAGAGTTACCATGCCGACCGTGATACCTGCGGTAGTCTGCCCAAGGGCTTCTTCCCTTAGGCGATCCGTTTCCCGCAAGTCTACCCGTACACTATACGATTTTAATCCTGGAGGTTTGCCAGGGGTTGAGGAAGATGCCGACCTCCCGCTGGGGCAATTGCGAGACATGTGCCCCGGCTGTCCGCAATTAAAGCACTTGTTCTGGGCACGGTATTCTGTCTCCTCCTCCTTGGTAAGTTGTTTGCGTTCATTTTGCTTCTTATACTTAGGGTTTTCTCCCTTTAATTTCCAGTTACCATCCCGGCTGCGTGACGTCCCCTGTTTTGCAGAGTACGCAGGCATCTGGTTGGTTCCCTTCCCATAGTTGGAAGGAGACTTACTTCTCTTATTGTCAACTTCCCGTTGGTTGTGTTCTCGATCCTTATAGAATCTATTTCTCTTGGACCTACCATGGCGGCGGTCATTTTCTTTATACCTCGAAACCGATCCAGTATACTGACCGTCACCGAATTCTAGGTCAACAGATTCAGCCATCTCGACAAACTCAGCTTTAGACACCACCTTCTTCCACTTGGAAGTTTCAGGGTTTAGCCCCAAACGATACAATTCTCTCTGGATTGAGGTACGAAACCCATTGAATAGTTTCACCACCTTTTCCTTACGGTTCGTATAGCCCACGATGGTAAAGAGTTCTTGTAGCTCCCCTACATAATCGCGGACCGTCATTTTGCCCTGGCGTAAGTGTTGTAATTTGTTTCGTTGCTTATTGCGATAGTTAATAGGAAAGCAATCATTAAATAGTTCTTTGAAAAATCGTTCTAGAGTCCATTCTTCTGGGGCGCGGGAGGCTTCTCGCGAGTAGAAGGTCCAGGCGCGGCCTGTCAAAAATTCCGATACCACCAGCACCTGTCGTTCCCTTTGTACGAGGCCGTATTTTACGTAGGATGTACAGTGGGTCATGAACTGCAAGAACGCTTGCAGGTCGGGGACCCCCGAGTACTTGGCCGGCGGGGTGGGCTTAATTAGCGATCTAGGGATTTTCTTATTCCCAGTCTTTGGGGATCTCTTCTTATGCTTTTCCTGGGTTTTCCTTGTATCCTGGTCCAATGGGTCCATTGACCAATCTGACTCCTCACTTTCCGAAGATGGGTGAGTACTGTCTGGATCTTCCGAGCTCGAGCTGTCTGATGATTCTGACGGGCTTGAAGGTTCTGAGTCTGATGGGTCGGACCCTTCTTCCTTTCGGATTCGGTCGAACGCCCTACCAAGCGCACTATTTCTTGCGACTTGGTTAACTGGTCTTAATTTCTTTGACGATGTTTCTTTTACGCCCATCCTGCCCGAACTGCGAGCCCGGTGGGTCACTTTAGTAATCATATCCTGTAACTCATGGGATATGGGCTCAGATCCTGCGCGCTTACTTCGCTTAGATCTTTTCTCTTTCAATTCCTTTTTCATCTGTTGAATTTCCTTTTCCAACTTCCGTTTCATATGTAATCTCTCACGAAGTTCTTGGCGAGTTGGATGATTCGAAGCCTCTTCTTCGGAATCGTTATCTTCTGATTCGAGGTCCTCAGTTCCGGCTGCCTCGTCCTCCTCAGTAATCAATCTATCTCGGTGAGCATTGCATTCGTCCAAAATGTGACGTTGCACTTCCGGCTCTAAATCTTCCCTTGATAGGTCGGCATTCCCCCAATTACCGGGATCGGGTCCTTTGCCCTTCTCGGTCGATGTCCCGTTATTTGTCATGGCTCGTGCTGTCGCGGTGCTCAGATTTCGATTGCGTGTGTCTATGAGTTCTCGTTGGGAGGGAGTCATGTTGTTACGAGCCAGTTTTATGGTGTCTGCCTGTTCCCTGGTTAGGTCCGCCGTAATTTTCTCATTCTGGTTTGTGTTTCCAATTTTCGCCCGTCGACGAGGCTCATCAAGCCTTATATTGGTGTTTTCCTGCAGGTGTTCGTTATCCATACGGGGGGTAGCAAATATATTAGCTATTGAAGTTTCTTCAGTGCCCGTACTATTGCTAGGATTATCTCCCATTTCTCCTAACCCTTTTTCTGAAATCTCTTCATCCGAAAGTGATTCCGTTAGAGGGGATTCTGCCGAGGCAGAGTCCCTGACGTCCGCCGAAGCTGTCGACGAAGAGTCCACTGCCGGAGCAGTGGGTGTAAGGTGATGGGGAGCAGCTCGATACGCGCTGCCCACCGCTTCTTCAGCCTTGGAAACCCGCCCTGTGTGGCGCACAGCAGTAGGTTTCAGGCGGAAATTGTATCTAGATTCTGTGTTAGTAGACATTTTAAAACTATAGGACTCACGACTAGGACGAACACGGTTGATCAGACCGCGGGGTAGCCCACTGTACGGGAGTCAAGGTAGTTAAGGACTTGTGAAGTTCAAAATATGTAACGGTAGACCACCTATTAGGGTAGCGTACGGTCACACTAGCTTAGTCTCGCGGGATAGAACTGTTTTAAGTCCTATATTTTGCAAAAGACTAGTCCCCTACAACTAATTCTACTATCTTATATATCTAGAGTGTCGGGGGAAGTCGGAAGTGAACTGAATAGGTAGAAAGTTTTCTGGTACAGCTTTCTGGCTATCATCAAGCCCGGAAGTGACGTAGATGTCACGCGAGCGCTACAGTTATTTTATCAGGTGGATTGATATTAGTCAAAGTAAGATACGATACACGACCCCATTTTTTTACCGAGTTCTGGTAGTTTGATATATAGCAGCATGGTGTGTGTGAGAGTCCGGCGCCCTCGTCGTATTCGAGATCAAAGGTAATGAATGCGTCGCTATCGCTATTGTCCATGTCTTGCTCATCCCTCATCTTCTTTGGGTGGGAATGGCATCATATCAAGGTGCGCTTCCCACTCTGGCGGTGCTCGCTGCGGCCATGGACCTCGCCATCGACGTTACAGTGGAATCGACGAGTCACGACTTTCTCAGAAGGCTGCTCTTGTCTAAGTAAGTAAGGAGGGTTTGGTTTGATTGAAGTGTAGTAGTAGTGCAAAGATCCATGATGGGTTCGTTCGACTCAGAAGTCTCGGCCTTACACTAGGACTACGACGACAGATAGAAGTGGAAAGGACACCCAGCTGGAAGTTGAAGTTGAAATTTGGCGTTCGAGTGTCAGTTGGGTAGGTTCCATACCTCGCGTTGCGAATGACTACAGTGACAGTCGAGTGGTTGGGAAGGGATATTGTGAAATGTACAGGTGTATCTCCCGAAAGGAGTTCGCTTTAGCTCGTCGTTGTGCGGCTGGACTCGATGTCGGGGTGCTCGTTTGCTCAAGATAGTTGGATACACATGCACATTCGGGATTAGATTAGTGTGTTGACCGTGACCGTGACCGTCTTTGGCTTTTCTGATAAGTGCGCTCGCTCCAGAAGAGTATCTGCTCATCAACCACAGACCAGCCTTTTAAAGACTGTTTCATGTCAATGCCGACCTCAGGCTTTCCATTTCAGATCGAGATCATCCGCTGGCCAAGGCCAGGATATTGACGACCATGGCTGAGGTGAGAGAAGTGTGTGGGGCCTCGTCTATACGTATACTAATAGCCTACAAGCGTTTTTATAGGGAGGAAAGAAACACATATGTTACTACGGAAAGAAGGGCAATATTTGCCTGAACACATGAGCTTCGAACCTGCCTATCGATATTGAAACAAGTGTCTGCCTGAACACATTAGCTTCCGAACACCTGTAAGGAACATGAAGTAGTGTACAAAACACGTGTAACCATCTGTGGGCGCGGACGAGCCTGATTTATATGTATATCTTTCTTTTTTCATGTGCTCCACATCTTTCTCTTCCCCATGGTCTGGTTGGACGGAAAGCCAACTCTTGTAAAAACCCTCGCTTGGCCAGCGGATGATCCGGACCTGAGTTGGGAAGGTCGGTGTCGACATGCCTGGTCTGTGCTGGATGATCAGATACTGTCCTGGAGGGCGTTCCCATTCTTAGAAAAGCCAAGGACGGTTATCTACATGGCCAATACAACATCTGCTCGGGACACACCAATAGATACGATTACTTTGGAGCGTGTCGCCGAACTTGAATATGCAGCACACTGTATAGAAATCGTACCCGATGTCGGTTTCGTGACGGCCGAGTGGCGGTAAGTGTACCCAGCTTCCACCGTAATAATATGATATCGTGCTTAATCACTCTCTGAAGAACTGACTCCGGTGTTCACTTCCGAGCTCATAGTGGGACTGGAGAACTTCTCCGTGAGCGCCAGTGTCCAGCCCGGGCTAGCTATGGCGGTTTATCCGTGCTAGGGACGACGGTCTCTCTTTGTGTCACTTCCACAGACCCTATTTCGCCTCATTGGCGTAGAAGTCGGTATCTACGTAATTGCCGCCTGGATTACGACCCACGGGACTTGCCCGATAATCTTGTTGCAGAGACAATTGTTACCTGGAACGCGGACAGCGGGGATCTTCGTATGGTCAAAATACCTCGATCTTGTCTCGAAAGTGTTGGAGTTCAGTAGTTGTTCTCGCATTGTGATGCTCATTCCCTGACGCAGAAGAAGAAGAACCTCTCATGTTCTCTCACGGTGAACACACTACTTGGGATAGTATATCACATTTTCTTGGGCAAACGAGCACCTCGACTTTGAGTCCACTAACCGTCCACGATCACGATTGCGGCAGCCGCATAACGATCTTGAAAAATGAGTTCCTTTCGGGAGATATACCTGTGCATTTTAATATGTCTTTTACCACTTCTTGTTACTGACTACTGTTCTAGTCAGTTGCCACCACACAGGACCCGCCTGGGATGTATAGTACATGGAAATATCCGGATCATGCACGAACGCTAAATTTCAGGGTGCCTGGATTTCCATGTGTTGCCGCAACTCGTGTCCTCGTGTTTCGCAAAGACATCCGAGCTGAACGGACTATGGTCTTTGTACTAGACTTTGATCAATCCCTTCTTGCTTCCTTACTGTCTAAGCAGCCTTCTGAGAGGGCTGACTGGAATGCACAGCTTGTAGAAGCTTGTGCTGAGGTCAAAGTCGTGACTCGTCGATTTTATTGTAATTTAGATGGCGAGGTCGAGGATCAGGAATATCCATTGCCGCAGCGAGCACCGCCGGAGTGGGAAGCGCACCTTGATATTGTTCTCAAAGATGAGGATGAGGATGACATGGACGATAGCGACAGTGATAGCGACGCGTTACCTTCGGGGCTCGAATACGATGAGGCGCCGGAGGAGCACAGGGAGCCGGTACCCTTTGGGTATGTGCAGACGACCCTGCGTCTTGAAGGAGTCGCTGAGGCCGAAAGGCTAGCTCTCACACAGCATGCTGTTATTGAATTACCAGAACTTACAAAGAATGGTCGTGTATTTTACTGTGATTAAATCTACCTCATAAACACCCATAACTTTCTCATACCCCATACCCCATACCCTTTTCGGGGTATAACCCATGATTTTGATATGTGGTGATATATGATGGTAATCTAACTTAGTTAGACAATAAATAAACCCATCCAGAATGAATTGAACCGCTTTCCAGTGTTCTGAAAGGCCTTTGCTCTAGCTTATTACACTCGAGAGTGGCTTTTAATTATGAGAAGGGATTCACCAGATAGACAAGCAGCAGCAGGGTCTGGTCACAAAACTTGGGGAGGCAGCTGGTGAACTCCCCAAAGCTGTTGGGAAGAAGCATAAATGTATGACATGTTCTTGCTCTCACTTCCATGTGGTTGACAAGTTCACAGGGTCACAACCTCAGCTACAAGATGAGACAGCCAAATTGGAAAACAGGCACTAGTCCTTACAGAAAAAGGAAGTTGCAGCACTGATTTATTATTATATTGCAACTGATGTCCCTTCATGGACACTATTACAGTGACTGCTGTTTCACACTTTCCATCTTAGGACAAACCAGATTTTGATTGAGAAGCCATTGAATTTTCTTTCCTTGGACAGGTGGGCTCATTGTGAATATACTCTATTGAGATTTTGGATTGGTATCACATCAACCAATCAACAATGGCAACAGATTTTACTCCAAGATTTTCTTAATTGCAATTAGCTAGTTTTCCTACAGTGGCTCAAAAAAACTGTTCCAATGGTTTATACTTTTTGAAAGATGACATTGGCATGAAGGATTGGAAGTATTTAAAAGTCTGGTTGAATCATGTAAAATACTATGGCATCATAGCTCCAAATTGCATTTTAGTCTATGTAATTCAAATCAAAACTGAAGGAGTAATGGTCATTTTATATATTCACTCATTGAGACAGTTTTTTTAGCATTTCCAATGAGTGAATATTTTGAAATGGTCATTAATCCATCAGTTTTGGTTTTAATTACATAAACTAAAATGCAATTTGTAGCTATAATGCTATAGTAATTTACATGATTTAATCAGAATTTTAAATACTTCCAATCCTTCATGCCAATGTCATCTTTCAAAAAGTATAAAAGATTGGGACAGTTTTTTGAGCCACTGTATATAATGCATCTACAATAGTTAGGAAACTGAAAATACAGCATTTTGGGACATTTTGAGACCCTTTTACTTCATCTTTCTCATATGCCATCCTTTTATAACCCATAGCTCTGAGTATGCACCAAGGGGGTTTGAGTTATGAGGGAGGCAACTGTATGTAGATCAAGCTCAAATGAGATGCAAAATAAGTGTCACAATCAGAACTCTTTGATCAATGTCTATGCAAGCAACATGATCCTTTCTCAATTGTGCCTCATGCATCACATCTACCCCCCCTTCAATATATTGCATCATTGTCTCTCTCTACACTGGACATTGTATTTAGTATTTAGTCCTAGCTACAGTTCTCACTGTCCCCTTGTCCTGCTTCCTTACTTACAGAGAGCTCATCAGTCTCTGTAACTCAGCTTTTTCTCTCCCACCCCTCATATCCACTTACTGTAAGGGAACAAATGCTCTGCAGGTAAGCCCAGTGAGAGCAGGCAGACACAGTTGACAAGCGAGAGTCAAAGGAGCACAAGGCAGCTAAGAGTTGGGCAAGGGGCAAGCATAGCAAGCCAAGCATAAGAGGCAATGCTGTGGTTCTTACAGTTTGTTAAGTGGATAGACCTGGTAAACACTGCTATTGTTTAGTTAGAGGATATTCTATCCTGCTGACCAGCTTATATATTACATCCATGGCTATACCATAACTAATGCTATATGTGGTAAGTGGCCCAGGTATGCTAAGCAGTAATGACTAACAATATGTCAAAAAGAGAAATAAGGTCTGATAACTATGGTGCCTGTTCAGCTATCTACTGTCACCAACTCTAGTGTTTCAACTGAGGTAAATGGCATCATAAGCTCTGATAATGAGCTTGTACATGTTTTCCCTAATGAAGTGCCTGTAGTTGTTCAGGTATCCGCTGTCACACAGATTGGTCACACATTTAATGATTGGTCAAAGCATACTGCAGCAACACTTTGTTTGTGGTTGCCTATATATACCGTCAAGTATTCTCGCTATCATGGGCTTGTCTTCTCGCCTGTTTTGGTTTATCGGGAACGAATTGCGGACTGAGTGCATCTTCCGAGTGTTACAGTCTCAGTGGTCTTCTCTGGTGGATACACACGCAACATTTATTGTAGGATGTCTGAATCAACAGAAAGCTATCTTCCGTGAAGCCTTTGCTAGAGACTTGGATAGGCGACGAAACGAAGCGATGCAATTGGAGAATTGCCTGAATGGAGGAATATCAGTCATATCAGAGGAAACGACAGCATGAGTTCGCTGAGCGACAGGATCGTCGAGTGGCCTCTATCTTAGAGCAAGATCATTTCTTTACGTCGGATCAGGGAAGTAGGGAACGCTTGTTTGAACGACATCTTCGTGAAATGCGCGAATTTTTGGTTCATCAAGCAGCTGTACGCAAGGAACAAGTCCTGCACGACTGGTTTGACAAAATTGTTCGAGAGGAGTCCAGACAATACATGAGGGATGAAGAGGTACACAACGCCCTGACCGATAAGTCGGTTAGCAAGTTAAAGGTGATCAAAGAGAGGAGGAGGAAGGAGAGGGCAGGAAGGAAAGGTTTACAGAAACGATATAATTTCAGGTTAATTCGAAGCTGATGACTGAGGTGCGAGAGGCGAGATAGGGAGCGAAGAAATGTAGAGAACTAAGAACTTGATGAATGAGGATGAAGAGGTACGCAACACCCTGACCGATAAGTTGGTTAGCAAGTTAAAGGTGATCAAAGAGATGAAGGAGAGGGCAAAAAGGAAAGGCTTACAGAAACGATATAATTTCAGGACAAAGCGCAGGGTTCAGAAATCCTCCCAGTGCTCAAACCACATGACTTTCTCACGCACTTTCGCTGCTCAAAAACATGTCCTATATCCTTTAAGCACTGCAATATTGTTATTTACACTCTTCAATACTTGTTAATCCATTGTTATTGCTCATGCTTCAGTCGAATGTAAAACCGACCGATGAACCCATCTTAACATATTGTAGCAAATGTTTTAACTTTACCAGTACTACGATCTTTACCAGTGTTTTAGGATCTTGACCAGTACTACCCGCTTATACCCATAACGGACGCCTGGGCGCGCAAGAAATCGAACCAAGTTTCCCTTCTTAGAAACTACCCGTGTATAAATAGAGTCCGACAACTACTATTTGTAACTTGACGTAGGTGCTAGTAGTAATTTTGATCATCGTCCAAATGTCTTCTCGAGCTCCTGTCCTCTAGTACCAGTGGTGCCTTTGTGCGTTTCAGAATCCTTAATTCACTTGAGCGAGGATAACCATAGCACCCTCCTGATAAGCCTGTCATCATTATACAGTCACCACTCCCCTATAAGTTTCAATCTCCCTGAGTCTCTATACTTGCTCCATGGTCTTTTTTCGGACCTCTCGCATTGATTTTTCTCAGGCAAGAAGTTTATGTATGACTCAATGTACTTATTTGATTTAGTGCATATTGCTATCAATATTGAACCTCAGTCGTACATATTCATACATGCGACATAGCTTGAAAATAATGCTACTACTTGGTGATATACAGCGGCGGTGGAAGAAAAAAAAACAATTGAAAAAGTATTTTTGTTTTCGCGGTCAGATTCTCCGAGATTGTGGGTCCATCCTTTCCTTTTTCCTACATCGTTTTTTTTTCTTGTCGAGACTACTCAATCCCATAACAACGTCTAGAACTCGGAAGAATCTTTATCCGTTTCACATTCGAGTGATATCTCGAACAATAGCGGCTTTTGTATTGGGCGAGTAATCGATGTGTGGATCCATCTCTGTCCTTGTCTCGTATCTCAGCCTGAAACGGCATTTGTTGTCATACGAGGGGATATAAGGATGATCCTCAAAGTGATTCTTCTCTTGCAACTTCAAGTAGAAACATGCAAAGGTTGGTACCATGGTTAAATATCCACGTCATTGGATCTGATAGAACCTCCAAGATCGACATTACTGCTTACCGCAACCCTTGCAACCGCAATACTATACTCAAGATGGTGTGATAGGCCAGGATCCCCTCATGCCCATGAAAACAATATTTGGTCACCCCGGATAGCTCGTGGGACAAGCTTCCACTCCATGCTCATTCAGTACCGTACACAGGTCGAGGCCAACATCGACACTCTACGACAGAGAATGGCTCATCAAACACAGCGAAACCAAGACTTACATGACGAACTCGATACGGCCTTCAACAATAATGAACAGCGCCGCCTGCTAGGATCCCAACATGCTAGAGCTACGCGACAGAGTGTCTTCGGTCAAGCAATTACAGAGCGCCAACGTTCTTTTACCGCAGCCGACTTGCGGCGCGAGAAGGAATTCCAGGTGGATATGCAAGTATGGACGCAGGATATGCAATTGGAATCCAAGGTGCAGGAGCAGGCTTTGAAGGAGGAGCGTAAATCGTGGAAGAAGTGGAATGCCCGATTTCGTGAAGCACAAAAGTGTGCTAATCAAGCATTGATAGGACTGAGGAAGAAGTATCTCGCGGCACACATAGACCGTGCGAAGAGACTCGAGTCAGCTCTGGCACGCACTGTAAGTTGGAATGTTTGTCAAATGCCTATATTGACATGAAATCTTTTGACAGGATACACCCACTAACGGCTTTCCGCACTGTATTATCATCGATGATGTTACGATGTATAAGCCAATTCGATATGACTTAGGTGGCGAGGCCTTTCAAGCAAGTGTAGAAGATGAAGACAATGAAGAAGATGTTGTAGAGGACGAGAAAATGGATAATGTGGAAGCGGAGGGCGAAGACGTGTGCTCAGAACACGAGGACGTACAAGCGAATTCCAGATTGGAGGCAGAGGACAAAGATATCAAGGAACCCGACGCGCAGATTCAACGAGTTGTGAGCATCGGTTGATTCTGTTTGAGATAAAGACTCAAAACCCACGTAGAGCAACCGACGATACGGGAAATTATCGCAAATTGAAGGAGAGTCTTTGGAGAGCATGGAACATCAGAGTGAGGATGAAGAAATGCGGGAGAAAGCATTTATCGCCAATGTAGATGGCGAAAAACAGCGATGGATGGATGCCATTGATATCCTCAAGGAGGAAATACTACGGCAAAACCGCCGGTTTGACGATTTATTCGAGAAGCACCAGAAGAAGTACGATGTCAACCGGTCCCTGGAGCGCAGGTCCAAGGAAAGCGATGATGAGTATCGCCTTCAATGCAGAAAAATGTGGAAAAATGAATTCTCACGGAAGCAAAAACACTATCTGGGGGTTTTCAACGTGTTTCTTGCAGAGGAAAGCCGTTCCTGGAGCGAACAGCTCCGAAAGCAGGAGCACGAGTTCCAAAGAGTCCTCGTTGATCGTGTCGAACGAATGTTTGAGTATTGGAGGGATATGTTTACAACAGTCAGGATGCAACAAAACATGCACTCCGAGAGCTTCTTCCAACTTTACCAGCGCTTACTGCATGGTGACCTCAATGAACATGCAACGTACGATTGGGAGGTGGAAAGGCGTTTGACTGACTCGGAGAAACCAACTTGGGCGGCTTTGGGTGCTGAAGTCAGTGAGCACCCCAATTCTTTGACTGTAGGTGTCAGGTATTCTTGGATCGAGCCATTGTTGACATTCTGTACACATCTAGATAGTGAGTCGAGAACTAGAGCCCTCGGAAGTTTCCTTCAGTCATCCACTCGAGTCTCCTGAAATCACAGACTCCCTTCTAGTAAGTATTTTGAATTTTACTCTCTCTAAATTCAAGCTGATAGCGCCAGAATTTTACTCAAAGCGATCCTTTTGTGCCAAAGGGTAACGACAGCTCTGATTTACGAATGCCAGAGTATTTCCCGGGGCAGCGTGAAAAACATGAACTTCAAGGCGTGCAGCCCTCATCCGATCATGGCGATGACGATACCGTTTACGACAGTGTTTCGCCATTCTCGATGCAGACACTATCGTTCTCTTTTAAAGAGGCGGTATTCAAATTTTTGCATGACGTCTGGCGTTTCACAGCCGCTTCCTTCCCCTTGATGACAGTGTCCAAGGTGATCAACATCCTCAAATGGACCCCAAATCTAGCCAAATACACGAAGTGGGAAGAAATCCAGGCCGAATGGAAGTTCCGAGGACATCAGGCTGAACGACGCCTTATCTTGAATTATAATTCCCTGAGACAAACTGGAGAGTTGCGGAGCGTACTTTCAGAATCTTTCCAGATGGCTCAGGCTCAAATTACCGAACGACGGAAATGTGCACAAAATTCAGAGGCAGAGCGAGATGAAGAATTCCGCCGCATTGAGGTCCAACGACAACAGGAATTCGAGGGAGAAATGAATAGGTATAACGATGAAGACAACCTTGAGATGGAGCGACAGCAGCTAACTTTCAAGAAGGGGCATTCAAAGAGAAAGAGACGTGTCAGGAAATGTTTGACGGAGATGCGACAAGAACTTAGAAATTCTTGTGACTCCAGAGAAATATCTTATTCAAGCTTGTCGGCCAAACTTACTAGACTTGTAGATGAGCAGTTGACGTTGTTTGAAGCAGAAGAAGAAGAACGGGCAGCTCAAGTGGACGATATGATAGCTTCGACCATTAATCGTTGAACGAATTGTATGATACTAGACGAACGTTGATTATTATTCTGATGACTTAAAAACAACAGCCAGCAAGTCCTGTACAGAATTTGAAGGCTCTTGAAAGCTTGATTAGTGACCAAGTATAAATTTTGTGTCGAGGGAACTGATACCACGGTCGTGTCAGGCAGTGTTGCGTCTGACCGGTCACAATGGGTTTTGGAATTGACTGGGGTCAGTAGGTCATTTGGGTCAGTCAGTGGGTTGGCGAGAATTTGAGGGGTCAGAAGGGTCAGTTGGCTAATTCCACGTTGAGATCAACCTTACTTGTAAGATATCAAATAGAAGATGATTCTATTCGAGCCCTGATGCAATTGTACTATCTAAGGAGAGCAAGCTCCCATTCACTAGATATCCCTGTTGGAAGACTTAACCAACCTAACACTATAATTGGCTAACAGCGCAAGCTACAGACAGTTCGCTCAACGCTACACATACACATAATGTTAAAGTAATTTAAATGTCACTGTGGTGTATTGGTTATGTTGTTTCTTATAGTATGTGTGTATTGTCCCTGGAGGTTGTTGGTTGAGTTCTATGGTAAGGCATTTTTTTTTCTGTTCCTAATGCATCACTGATGCATTAGTGTCAGGCATTACTTCCATACAGGACTGAATCTAAGTTACAGAGGATCATGCATGATGTTTTTACTGTAAGTACACAGAATAATGCATTAAAGTGACAGGATCAGGTGCCCTGAACTTGCCAAAAGGAGTGAGTATGGGATCACTTTCATCAGGATGAAGAAATTGGCTACTGTATGAAACGTAATCACGTTCTTAACAATATAAAGGTGGATTAGTCAAAGTAAGATACACGACCATTTTTGCCGAGTCTGGTAGTTCGATGACAGCATGCTGTGTGAGAGCTAGTCCTTCGGTGTTGTTGACTCCTTCGAGGCGAAGGGGAGTTTGCATATACACGAAGGGTACGGGCTCTGTGCGTATTCCAGACCTGAAGGTGATGCGTCGCTATCGTCCATGTCTTCCTTATCCTTATCCTCGTCTTCTTTGAGAATGGTATCGAGATGCGCTTTCCACTTCGGTGGTGCTCGCTTCGGGCCATGGACCTCGCCATCGATGTTACAGTGGAATCGACGAGTTGCGACTTTGGCATGACCTGAGCACAGGTTTCTATAAGCTGTGCGTTCCAGTTTTCTCGGTCAGAAGGCTGCTCTGTCCAAGTAGGGATTCTAGGGAAGCACTTAAGAAGGGTTTGGTTTGATCAAAGTCTAGTAGTAGTGCAAAGATCCATGATGGGTTCGTTCGACTCGGAAGTCTCGGCCTTACACTAGGACTAGGACGACAGATAGAAGTGGAAAGGACACCCACCTGGAAGTGGAAGTTGAAATTTGGCGTTCGAGTGTCAGTTGGGTAGGTTCCATACCTCGCGTTGCGAATGACTACAGTGACAGTCGAGTGGTTGGGAAGGGATATTGTGAAATGTATCCCGAAAGGAGCTCACTTTAGCTCGTCGTTGTGCGGCTGGACTCAATGTCGGGGTGCTCGTTTGCACAAGATAGTTGTATACACATGCACATTCGGGATTAGATTAGTTGTGTTGACCGTGACCGTCAACCGTCTTTGGCTTTTCTGATAAGTGCGCTCGCTCCAGAACAGTATCTGCTCATCAACCACAGACCAGCCTTTTCGAGACTATTTCATGTCAATGCCGACCTCAGGCTTTCAATTCCAGATCGAGATCATCCGCTGGCCAAGCCAGGATATTGACGACCATGGCTGAGGTGAGAGGAGTGTGTGGGGCCTCGGCGTATAATGGAATGATGGAAAGATACAGTCTATGTGTATACTAATACAAGCTGTTCTGACAGGGAGGAAAGAAACACATGTTACTACGGAAAAAAGAGTGTTTGCCTGAACACATGTACATTAGCTTCCGAACCTGCCTAGTGTACAAAACACGTGTAACAATCTGTTATGATCACAAGTGGGCGTGGACGAGCCTGATTTAAATGTATATCTTTCTTTTTTCATGTGCTCCACATCTTTCTCTTCCCCATGGTCTGGTTGGACGGAAAGCCAACTCTTGTTAAAACCCTCGCTTGGCCAGCGGATGATCCGGACCTGAGTCGAAAATTTACCGATGTTAATACGTCAGGACTCCAATCGTTACAGCACTATTTATTATATACAACATTCTTCATATACCGGGACAAACACGTTTAATCAACATATCCAACTCCTCCCATAACGAACTCATCGCCCGCCCATCCTGCGCATTCCTGAACCGCATACCCACCTTGTCCTCCCACTCTCCCTGCAATCGAAAATCGACCACATTCTCAACCTTCAGCCTCGAAATCACCCTACTCATATTCGGACGCTTAGACGGATGAAATGCCCAACAATCCCTCATGAGTTTCCAGATTTCACCAGTCAACCCATGTCTAACCCACGCAGGATCAGTATCGTCCGGACGCTGCGGCGTATCTCCCCTCTGTATCCTCAACATAACAGCCGTCTGGTTCCGATGCTGATGATACGGAACAGTCCCCGTAAATATCTGTCGTCCAGCTCAAATGAGACTTGAAATGGAATTCTCCCAAGTGACCCACTCGCCTCATAACAGACATGACCCCACGCAAACACATCGCTCGCTTTCGTATTATAGACCTTCTCAGACGTATCTTCAGAGGCTAACAACTCGGGAGCCTGCCAACGTACAGTCCCCCCTTTCGATGCCACACTCGACTGTGTAGTCCATTTGAGAATCTGCGAGTCTGTAACGCTGGCGAGACCAAAGTCTGCCAGTGCAGCATGACCGGAACTATCAACGAGGACATTCGCCTTGTTATTGTTGGCAACTGTATCAGACGACAAGTAAAAGACAGGTCTCACTCACCCCTTTCAAGTCTCCGTGAACGATATCATTTTTATGTAAATATTCCACCCCAGCTGCGGTATCCAAACACTGGTAACAAGAAAATCAAGACACGTTTACGCTGATATGTGCATTACCTTACTAGAAGTAATCGATTATTCGCATCTGGATTTCCAGTCTTCAAATAGTCCTCAAGATTGCCATTCTTAGCCCACCGCGAGACAAAAGCCAGCCTCGAACCAATCTGTACAAGTCCATAAAACGGAAGAATATTCGGATGTGATAGTTGTGCCCAAAGTATAGCTTCCTTCGCGTATACCTAGGAAATAAGTTCTACATAATAATGTTACTAGGATATTGGAGACAGACAAACCTTGGCCATATGCTCGACCTGCGATCGCTGATATGATCTAACTGCCTTAAAACACATATCTTCACCTTGAAACATGACCCTGTAGACATCTGCGAAACTTCCCGCTGCGACTGGCTCATCTCCGAGAGAAGGCAAAGACTCGGACCCCTTTAAGAAAAACCGGGTTGGATAGAGGTTTGTGCGGCTTGAGAGTCGGTGCATCGCAGCAATCAGTTGGGCTCGGTTCTGGTAAGTCTCGGTATCTAAAAGCTTTTTTGTTGGATTGGTTGAGTTACGTTCTCGTCTTTGGTAGTAAGTAGTAGCGGGTGATATATACCTTTTGGAATGCATTGAGGACTTTTTGAGCGTCTGGTTCATCGCAATGTAGTAGACACTTATAATGTGCGGCCGTGCCGAATATAACACGAAGCGAGGACGTCACTTCTATTTGTTTCGATAGAGTTGTCTGTACCAGGTCAATCCCAAGTCATAGAAATTAGATGATAACACACCGAGCTTGTTGCATTCAAGCCAAAATGACCTCTGCGGTGCTCATCCAACCCCGATGACTTCCGTTGCGGCGGCCACAAATCCTTAACCCTACCAAACAAGCCAGAAGGACGTCTGCGGTACTCATCCGACCCCGCCGACTTCCATTGCAATAACAAATCCCTTACCCTATCAATCTCCACATCAACAACCGCCCCTCTCAAGTACTGCATCGTATGGGTCTTCACATCTCCAATTTTTGTCCACTCAGCAAGACTAACATCCTGTAGCCCCTGCCGCACACTAAACCTGAAATACGTCTTCGTTTCCCCTTCATTTTGATTTTTGTTTCTGAGTTTGTTTCCGTCCCCGTGCGTCCTCGCAAACTTCTCCGCAACATTCTCACAATCCACCGAAGTTGCCTCAAGTGCCCTCAGCAAATCCACCGACAACCCTCCCTGAAACTTATCAGGCCTACCCACCCCAATCGTCGTCCTAGGATTCCCCGCGCCCACACTGACAACACATGAAACGGGGCGATCAAACTCGTGGGTGCTCTCTGCTTCTCTGAAGACATGAAAGGTGGGGTTGTTGCACTCCAGCCCGCCATTGATGTATTCTTCCTTGGGAGGCGTGCCGATCGCGATGGGTTTGAACAGAAGGGGCGAGGCGGTGGTGGCACGAGCTGCTTCCCAGATTGTAGGGCTGGACTTAGGGTCGCTGTAGATGAGGGAGCGGCGGGGATAGGAGCGGAAGAGGCGCGGGAGCCGGAAGTCTCCGGGTTCGCGGGACATGGCACAGACGAAGCTGGATATATTGAGGATTCAGTTTTCTTGGTGGTGGTCGAAGGGACTGACTTACGTTTTACAATTCCGTTGTGCGGATGTATCATTCATCATAAGCGCATTCTCGTTCTTACTGTCGTCGTACCGCGCGACTATAGCCTTGATCACAGCTTCGAATGTATTAGCTTTAAACGTCCCATTTTGCCACTTATGCTTCCTCTCTGTAAAGACTCTCCCAGCGAACTCGGTGTACACCCCGATCGCTTCTTCGACGGATAGACATAATCGTCCCAGTAGGATTGCAATCAAGCTATGTGAGTATATTGTGGTGAAAGAACACATCTCAGTTATTGATAAATTCAACCCATGGGAGGTAGGGAGAAGACACGACGTACCCCCCAGTACCCGTACCCCCAATTACATCAAAATACTCACAAGGCTTGGGGACTTCCTCCAGTCCCTTCTCAGCTTTGATCCTATTCATGATGTCCTCAAGAATAAAAAGCTCGGATAGCCCACGGATGCCACCGTTATCTTCAACCATAAAGTGAGGTCAACGAATGGCTGCTGACTTGGGGTGATGACACGTACCAAGAGCGAGCAGCCTCAGTCCTTCAGCCATCGGCTATAGGTAGACTAGCGGAGGTGAATGATGGCGGAAAAAGAGAACAACAGCTATTGTACAGTGGTTGTGTGGATGACCGTCATGGTACCCATAGTAGTAGTTACCATAGTAGTTACACAGAGCAGTTACACAGCATGGCGGTTTGGGCGCTTGATTTGTTCGACCTGATGCAACGAATGCTGACACTGGAGCCTGTTTCGATTGGAAAAATGGAAAAAGAAACCGGTTATGTCATTTCCAAACAGTGTTTCCAACAGAAAAAGGCTCTCGACAATATGCCATTTCTTTGACAGTTTGGAAATGACATAAGAGGTTTCTTAATATTTTCTCAAGAAACATTATTGGCTGTCAGCAGGATTCCTGGGAAAGTAGCTGTTCCTATGCGACTATGCAATGACTCCTAGGAATTGAGCTGCTGACTTCTTTTGGCTCTTTTTTCACACTTTAAATAGGTCAAAAAGTGGTATAACAGACGGCCTTGGTTTATAGCATATATGCAATGAATCTAATGTTTTTTGAGCTATAAAACTTGACATTTCAGGCAATCTTTAACTATTTGCAGCCTTTCTCAAGGATCAGCTATGTGAAATGTACCTGTCTTATAATGCAGATTTTCTGGCAACACTTCTAGTTGTACTTTGAGAAAGAAACATGCTATGCTATTTCCCATGCATGTATATCTTATCATAAAAAAAGTTCACGCTAATTTCAAGCTAATGAATGTTCACAATTGAAATTGGCCAAAGACATGACATCACAGGTTTCCTTGACTCTTTTCAGCCTATAAAAGCTTCTACTTATTCTTTTCAAAGGAGAATAGTTGTCTTGCATAATCCCTGGACAGCTATAGTTCCTAATAGACTTTGAGAGCTTCATGACATATAGTATGTTTTGACTATAACTCTGACTTGAATTGGAGTGACTTAAATTTGATTACTGGTAGCTTCTGACTTGAAGCTGTGTATTCTGTGATGTCGGATGTTACTAACAATGATATGTAAAATCAAATCTCTAACCAAACAAAGTGAGGTTATACTTAGACTGCATTACTGATAGCTGTATGCTGGCTTTCTGATTTCAAGTGTATGTTCTGTGATATTAGGTGTTACTGTTTACAGCTAGTTACAAGGATCTGTTCTTATTATCTTGAGGTCAACTTATTCTTGACCACCTCCAACTTTTCCTCCTTTCAAGAGAAAAATCATTCAGTATATCAGGTCATTTTCTGCTCTGTACCTTTTCTGAACATCTTCTGATATCCTTGCTCTAATGATATGTATTGTCAGTGGGTCTGATTCACTGCTGGCACTCAATTGTGTTTCCTTGGGAAAAAATCAAAAGGAAACCTGTTATGCCATTTCCTATGTGGCAATTTCTGATGGAAAAAGTCTTTGAACAAAGGAAATTTGCCTTTTTCTATAGTAAAAAGCTATCCAAGAAACAGATGACAGGTTTCTTTGACTCTTTTTCCATTAGAAACATTTTCTGGCCCCAGCAGTGATTGCTAAGTCTTAGAACCATTTAGTGATAGCATGAATGAGATGATAGATATCTCATTACTCAATCTACTTTCCAAGTAATGAGAGGACTATAAGCACATTAATTGAAGAAAGAAAGACCTAAGTTGGCATGGTAAGAGAGATAGAAAAGCTTCATTTATCTGACAATCTTGAACACTTCATTGAGGAACTCTTACAGATAAAAATCAAAGACCTAAGTAGACAAAGTGAAGATAGTACTATAAACAAAGATAGAGACTATAAGTACTGACTATGAGCTAGTGTAGGACTTGGTCATGTGTATATCATGACACCTGCCCCCCACTTGTTAAGGTGGAGGGAAACAAAAAAAGGCTCCATCTTCATGCTCAGGTCTGCTTTGCACCTCTCCTATGCTGCCCCTTTCCACATGTCTTCTCGTTTGCTCTAAACTCCTGAATGGCCTCCAATGCATGCAGCATGTCATACTCTTTTAACCACTCATCCTTGCTCTCATTGTAGCCTTTCCAGTGGACTAAAAAGTCTGCGACCCCACCCCTCATCATTCTCTTGTGCAAGATCTGCTCTATCTCAACCTCTTCACCCCACTCCATCTGCACTGGGGGTGGAAGGTCCTGCTGCCAACCAAGGATCATGTCTTCATGTGCTGGGACCAAACACAATATGTGGAAGACATCATGGATTGACCAGCCATCTGGCAAGGCCAACCAGTATGCTGTGTCTGAAATCTTCTGTGCAACCTGGAATGGACCGAATTCCTTGAAGTCCAGCTTATGGTTCAGGTGGTCCAAGCATAAATTTGCTTGTTTGAGGTAAACATGGTCCCCCACCATGTAATTGGGTGCCTCGTTGACCCATGCATCATAAAACCATTTCATCCATGCCACTGCTAGTTCCAGCAACACCTTCAACTCTTTGTGCACCTTGCAAATCCTGTCCAACTGGGCATCAGCCTTGGGCACCATCTGGGAGTTCACTGGGTCCACTGAAAATGTCAGGTTGTAAGCATACTCTGCATAAAAGGGGGACATACCTGTCACAGTGCTCACACAATTGTTATAGGCAAATTCCATGAAGGGCAACCAATCCATCCAGTTGCTCTGATAGTAATTAATAAATGCATGTAGGTAGACCTTGAGCTCTTGATTTACCCATTCCATTTGCCCATCCGATTGCAGATGATGCACCATCAACAGTGCTGGCTTGATACCCAGCCTTTCCCACATGTGTTTCATGTAGCAAGCAACAAACTGTGGCCCCCTATCCAAGACCACCTTTTTGGGTGTGCCATGCAAGCACCACACACACTCCATGAAGCCATCACACATGGTGGCAGTGTTATCCATAGCACATGCCCCCAAGAAATGCACCTGTTTTGTAGATTTGTCACAAACGACCTGGATCATATTGAACCCCCATGAGGCTGGCAGCGGCCCAATGTAATCTGTCAAAACATGCTGCCACAGACCATCAGATACCTCCAATGGCTGGAGCATTCCATATGGATGCTGGCACCATGGTTTAATCTGCTGGCACACTTCACACCCCTCCACTTACCACCACACAAATTCCAACATCGATGGCCAGTAGTAATTCCATGCTATCAAAGCCAGCATGTTTGCCTGACCTGAGTGCCCTGCTAGGATTGAGTTGTGGTAAAGCTGCAGGATCATATGCTTGACCTCACTGTTATCTGGGACATACATGAGGCCACCAAGACAAACAAGTCCATTGTCAACTGTAAACTCCTATAGCCTTGACCTTACCAATGCTGGGGCATTGGGAAACTGCAAGACTGGGGTCAGCTTTGGATTGTTCAGCATTGCATCTCAAATCTTGGCCAAAATGTCACCATCCACCACTATCTGCTGCACTGCTGCCACCCTCTGCATCACTGTTGAATGTTCACACCATGCCAACTTCACCACCACACCACACCACACTTCACCACCTGCTGTTCTCCCAACACTGTCTTGCTTGCATTATCATGCACATCCTGCATGGGCTCATGATTAGCATGTCAGGACAGGCCATCTAGACCTGCACTGAGATGACCTGCCCTGTAATGGATTCCAAACACAAAACAGTTCAAGAAAAGGCTCCACCTCACCTGCTGCTGGCTCAGATCATGCACCATCATGAAATCCTCTAAATTGTGGTGGTCAGAGAACACCTTGACTGGAAACAGACTCCTCTCCAGGTACAGCCTCCATGTCTCAAAAGCCCTCACCACTGACAGTAGTTCCTTGTCATGTATGTTGTAGTTGCATTCAGCTGGTTGCATTGACTTGGAGGAAAATGCCACTGGTTGCCAATCCCCATCCTGTGCCTTCTGCAAGAGAACTGCCCCAACTGCAAAGTCAGAGGCATCAGTCTCCATGCAAAACTGAGCCTCTGTATCTGGCATCATCAATACAGGTGCCTATGTAAATGCTGCCTTCAACCCCTCAAATGCCCACTGCTCCACCACCCTCAACCACCAAACACAGTCCTTCCTCTTCAAGTCCTCCAATGGTTTTGCAATCACTGTATAGTCTTCCATGAACTGACAATAAAAGTTGCAGAAACCCAAGAACTGATTCACATGCCATAGGTTCTTTGGTGTTGGCCATTCACTAATGCTGCTGACCTTCACAGGGTCCATGCCCACATGTCTTGGCAATATTTTGAACCCCAGATAGTCAACCTTTGCCATTCTGAAACAGCACTTCTCTGGTTTCAAAAAAAGATCTGCCTATTGAAGGTGCCACAAGACCTCTTAAACATGACCATCATGTTGTGCCAGATCCTCTGAGAAGATGACAATGTCATCTAGGTAAAGAACCATGTACACATCAACCAAATTGTGAAACAAGTTGTTGACTATACACTGAAAGGCTGCTAGAGCATTGCACAAACCAAACTGCATCACCAAAAACTCAAACTGGCCATAACATGTTCAAAATGAGGTCTTCCACTCATCACCCTCACAAACCCACATGTTATAATACCCCCACCTCATGTCCAGCATTGTAAACACCTTTGCCACCTTTAAATGGTCCAACAACTCCATTGTCAGTGGTATCAGATAGGCATCAGGCCACATTATTGCATTCATTGCCCAAAAGTCCACAACCAGATGTAGGCCCCCATCTTTCTTTTTTACAAAGAACACTGGGGTGCCACAGAGTGTGCTCAACTGATGTATATGCCCTTTTGCCAGGTTATTGTCAATAAACTCCTTCAGGGTACATAATTTGGCTGGGGCCAGCTGGTACGACTTTCCAGTTGGTGGTACCTCTGTGCCCTCAACCAAATCAGTCCCCAGATCATATCTTGTGTGCCCTAGCAATTGCTCTGACTTCTGTTTATCAAACATGTCCAGGAACTCATGAAACTCCTCCAGTACCATCTCCTCCACCTTCTGCACCCCCCTGCCATTCTTCCAAGCCTTGCCCTCCACCAACTCTTGCAAAAAACTCTGGCCTGCCCCCCCCTCCCCCCCTGCACAGTCACCAAGCATAGTCCCTCCATCCCCTGCACTGAGTCCATCTCCCACACCTGTTCCAAGAACACCCCCTACCCCAGAAGCATGCCATGTTCACCCTTACCAGCCTGGGTAGGCAGGACCTGATCCTTGGTTTCATGTGACTCCACAAGCACAACCTCAAGGTTGATTGGACCAAAGGAGAGGTAACCATGAGCAGGTGCCCCCAGAAGTGCTCCACCTGTGCCATGGAGGACAGGGTGGAGTGCTGGGCCTGAGTTCAAGAACATGCAGCCATCCACACTGTAAGGGCAACCTCTGGAGGCTGTGCCTCAATCACACAGCTGGCAAAGGGAAATCCAAAGTCTATTCAGTACTGTACAGTGTCTGCTGAGATAACTACTCACCTGGCAAAGGGAAATCCAAAGAGAACAAGTCTGAGGATTCCCTAGGCCAGGTACGATGCTTCAGAGGCTTCAGAAGCATGAGAAACAACTGTACAGTATGATAGAGAAAAAAGACAAAAGTGATGTGTCAGCAATTGGTCAGCAGCTACATAAGCTAGTGGCAGTGTCAAAGGGGCCACACTTGTCTGAATTATTGACAGATAATCAGTGCAGCCTGAGGGCTGAAACTGGGACCAATAGATAGGGAAAAGGAAGGAGAATGAAGGAAAACTATAGTGGGGGAAATTTGACTAGAACTGGAGAAGGGGAAGGGGAACCAAGTAGGATGTCCCCTGACATCACCCCCCTTCTAGCATGTGGCATCTCAACACACTGGGTAGAAGAAGTCACAAATTGCTTGGTAAGCTGGTGAAATAGGGTAGATGGCTCAAATGGCTTTTGGGGCATTGGGATGCCTATGGTAGAAGTCCCAGACCAAGCCTGATGCATGAACATTAGCCTGTGGTTCCCAAGAGATGTCCTCAATGCCATATCCCTTTCATTTCACCTTAAACTGCAACTTCCCTTGGAATACCCTGCTATCCAAGATTTCCTCTGCCTCATACTTTTCCTCATCATTAACCAGAACTGGCAGTAGGGGTGGCTTAGGGCAACAGCCTGGGATTGGATCCTCTGGAGCTGGAAATAACTTGACCACATTGAAGACTGGATGCAGTTGGCAGAGGCCTGCTGGGAGTTTAAGTCAGTATGCCAAAGGCCCTACCTTCTTCTCCAATGTGAAAGGGCCCAGATGACAATGTGACAGCTTCAGGAATGGCCTTGTTGTCTTAATGTCCAAGCTATCCAAGTACACATGGTCCCCAGGCTTGTAAACTGGGGCAGGTGTCCATCTGCAATCATAGTACCATGCCATGTCTTCCTTGGCCTTCACCAATGCAGCTTTTGCCTCCTCCTGTGCTCTCCTCATCTGATTCACAAACTTGTTAACAGAGTCATTCTCTGAGGGGCATGCCCAAAGTTCAAATCCCATGTGAGGGTGCCTGCCAGTGTCCAGGAAGAACAGAGTCATCTGCATGGAAGAGTGAATATGGTTGTTGTATTGGAATTCTGCATCTGGCAGCAGCTCATCCCAGTCATCCTGCCTCTCATTACAAAACAGGTGGAGATACTGTTCAAGTTCCTGATTAACACATTCTGTTTGCCCATCAGATTGAGGGTGATAGGCTGTGGTGGTATGGAGCTTTACGCCTAGCAGGCAATACAGTTCTTGAGTGAATTCTGCCACAAACTGAGGGCCTTGGTCTGAGATATACCCATCTGACAGATCATGTACTTTCCAGACATTCTTCCAGTACAGGCTGGCTGCTCCCAAGGCAGAGCATGTGGTGTGGGTAGGTATGAAGTGAGCCTGTTTGCTATAGAGGTCCACCACTACCATCACAGCATCATACCCATGAAATCCACTGATGCAACACTCTAGCAAGCAGCTAGAATAGGAAGTGGATGGAGCTGGCTCATGGGTGCTTGGCAGTGAGGTTTGGTGTGGAGACAGAGGTTGCAGGTGCTAGTATAGGTGCCTACATATTGGGAGATTTGTGGCCACCAATAGTTCCAGGATACCAGAGCTTTAGCATCTTTCACCTTCCAGGATATCCAGCCATCCAAGAGTCATGATGTTGTTCTACAATGTGCTGGCAAAGTTCTGGACTGTTAGGCATATAAATGGGTCCTCTGAAGGTCAGCAGCCCATCCTGAAGACCCCATTCATCAGCATGCACTGACTTGACTCCACTTGCTTGTTGAGCTTGTAGGGCCTGGGAGGCCTGGGCAACTGCATCATCCTGTGCATCCTCCTGGTTCCCTCATCTAATGTCCCTAAGGATGTTTGCCTCATCTCCTTGAGCCACAATCCCTTTTAGTGCACAGATGGCAAAGAGCTCTGGCTTGAGGAGGACAATGTTGTCATTATCTTCCACTCCAGTGCCATGGTCAGCCTGCCTGGACAGTGCATCTGGTTTGCTCATGCTCCTTCCTGGTTTGTGGTGCAATGAGAAGTCAAAGTTGGCCAGATATAGAGACCATCAAGCTTGATGTTGATTGAGTTTCTTAGCATAATGGAAGTACTCCAGATTCTTGTGGTCTGTCCAGACTTCAAACTTATGCCATGCACCCTCAAGGAAATGCCACCATTCTTTAAAGGACCAAATAATTGCCAGCATCTCCTTGTCATGAATCTAGTAGTTCTGTTCCACTGCATTAAGGCTCTTGGAGTAGAAGGCTACTAGATGCCATTTGCCATCCTCTTTTGACTGCTGGGAGAGGACTGCCCCTATAGCAAAGTCTGAGCTATCCACTTCCACATGGAATGGAGAGTCATTGTCAGGGAACAGGAGGACTGGCTTTGAGGTCACAGATTGCTTGAGGGCATTGAAGGCAGCTTGCTGTGGGAGCTCCCACTGCCATGCAGTATCCTTAAGTGTGAGGTCAAAGAGGGGTTGTGCATGGTGGGAGAAATCCTGTATGAACCTCCAATAGAAATTGACAAACCCAAGAAAGGCCTGAACTTCCTTCTTGTTCCTTGGCTCAGGCCACTCTGCTACACCTGCCACTTTAATGGGGTCCATCTTGGCCATTCCATGTGAAATGATCAAACCCAGGTACTCCACTTTAGTCTGTTCAAATTCACACTTCTCAGGCTTTAAATAGAGCTGGTGTTGGTGGAGGCATTCCAAGACCATGCATGTGACCCAGTGATGCTCCTCCAGAGTTCTTGTGTAGATGAGGATATCATCAAGATACATGCAGATAACACCTTCTGCAATCAGATCATGGAAAATGTCATTCATCATAGTCTGGAAGGTGGCTGGACTATTGGTGAGACCAAAGAACATTACCAGAGGTTCAAAGAGTCTGCAATTAGTTTGGAATGCTGCCTTCCACTCATCCCCTTCTTTGATGTGTACATTGTTGTAGCTCCAGCAGACATCCAACTTTGTGAAATAGCATGCACCTCAAAGGTTGTTGACAAGTTCTGAGATGAGTGGCAAAGGATAGTGGTTCTTCACTGTCATCACACTCAGAACATGATAATCCTGAACCAGACAAAGAGACCCATCCTTTTTCTTAATGAAAAAGACTGGGGAGGCCATTGGAGACTTGGAGGGTCATATTTGTCCTGAGCTAAGATTCTCCTGCAGAAAAGGGTCCAGCTCATCCTGTTCACAGGGCACAAGTGGATAGACCTTGCAGCTGGAGGGCTCCACATCTGGTATCAGCTCAATTGCATGATCTCACTGCTTGCACTCTGGAAGTGAGTTGAAGGAGGCCTTGGGGAATACATCCTCAAAGTTGTGGAGGTGATTGGAAATAGTGCTATGGAAAGGCTTGGGCTGTGAGTTTGCCACAAATGCCTCAGCCAGACACTGAGAAGTTGTCTGACTGGCCTGAATCTCTGCCACTGTAGGAGGGGGGCAGAGGGTTGTAGTATAGATCCAATCACTCACCTCTATGGTCCCATCTGGGGACTCTGCATCTGGAGTACGGGTCCATTCTCCTTCACCTTCCTCTTCCTTTAGAGATTCACACCCAACACCTTGGACATCCTTGTAGAGGGCCTCTCTATGAGGGAATGCCAGAGGGGGGGGACTCAGGAGGTCGAGATTAGCATAAGGGAGATGCCCAGCACAACAGGCACACACAGCAGCATGCTCACAAACTTTGGCTCTCTGTTCTTTATGGGCTTCTTTTGCACAGGTAACACAGTGACATGGGCAACAACTTATCTTCACCTCACTCTTAGTCCAGTCAATCTCTGGGTTGTGTTCACATAGCCAGGTGAACCCCAAGATCATGTCTTGCTTTCCCAAACTACTGATGGCAAAAGTGGCTTGCTCTGAGTGGTCTTGGTAGCAGAGGACCAGGTCCACCACAGAATGAATAGAGCCAGCTTCATTGAGCATGCCATTGACATTGTATACAGGGATAGGACAAGAAAGGGGGTGAGTGGTCAGGCAGTGTTGTTGCACATAGTCAGTGTCAAGGAAGAGGCCTGTTGCACCACTGTCAAGGAGGGCAACCACACTTCCGGTCTGCTGGGTGTCTGTCATCTCAATTTCCACCTGTAGCTTCAGGGAGTTGGTAGAAGGGGTGGAAGCAACAACATAATGATGAGGGAGGTGGTGTTCCTATGCAGGGATCTGAAGGCGTGAGCTAGGAAGTGTGTTTCTAGCTGAGACTTTAGCTAGAGGGGGAGTTTGTACATCTGAGGGGGGGCTTATTGTTTCAGGCATAGTATCAACAATGGCAACAGATATATTTGATTCTATAGACAGGGGGGCAAAACAATTAGTACTGGGCAATAGGGGCATACCGGTCATCTGTTGCCCTTTTAAAAATCCTCAGACTCTGTAAGAACCTCCTCCAATACATTGGCTGCTTCCTCAGAATGGACAGCTATAAGTGCATCTGGAGAGGGGGTTCCTGTGGCATCCCAGGCTGCAAGGAGTTGGATGAGCAGCTCTTCTTGCTCTGATGCTAACAAGTAGTGAACTTCTAGCCCTTGACAACAGTAATGGGCAAAATGACCTGCCTTTCCACAGTGTTGACATAGCAAAGGGGTAGTGGACCACTGTTGGGAAGCATCAATATCCATTGGGACTTCTTGGGGTAGGGAGTGCAGGGGAGCAACATGAGGCATGAAGGAAGGAGCTGCACCTGGTTGTGACAATGCTAATGCAGGTGCAGAAGAGGAAGCTCAGAGGGTGAACCCTCCACGAGAAAAAGGGAAGGTCAAGGGTTGCATCCACCACAACTCACATTGAAGTTCTATGAGCTGCCACTGCTTGTGTGTCACCTTGTACCAGGTATTGACATGCTCATCATCTGGGCACCCCTCTGCCATGCTGATGATACAATCCCTGAGAGAGGAGTGGAGTCTGTCACAGAAGGTTAGGCAGAGTTGTAGACCATCTAGATATCCAGCCTGTTCAACTAAAGCACAAAAGGAGTCAATGTACTCATCAAGTGACTGCTTTTCTTGACCATACTGAGTTTGGTCTTGAAGGGAAAGAGCTGTGGTTTTGGCAGGGTAAATGGGGAAGAACTCCACTCCAAACTCCTTCTCAAACTTTGTCCAGCTAGAGAAACTCTCCACTCCTCCTGGGCATCAAAAGATACGCAGTGCATAAGTTGAGGCTATACCAGCCTTCATGTAGGAGAGTACCCAGGCAATTTTCAAGGCATCTGAGGTAAAGGCTTCACTGCTCAGCTGGATATAGGTGATGCAGGACTGGAGGAAACATTCTCCAGCCTTATGATCTCCATTATATATATCAGGGAGTGCAGGATGAGGGAGTTTGGAACAAGGAGCTGAAAGGCCTAAGCTAGATGCAGACACAGACTGTTCTGCAGCAGCTGGAGCCAAAAAGCTGGAGCCAGGTGCAGACACAAACCATTCTGCATCTGCTGGGGGCATCAAAGGATTGGTAGGAGCAAGGGGGAAATGTTCCAGAAGGGCTTGTAGAGAAAGGGACACTGCTTCAGTAGTTTGACAGAGTCCAGTGAGTTCAGCCATGCAGGAAGTAAGGGAGGCTTGGGTAAGTTGAACCTATGTCTCCAGGGACAGCAAATGACTCCAGGCATTGTCCTGGGGGTTTAAAGCATCAGGGGGAGGTGCTGGAGAGGTTGGCTGGGTCATAGGAAGGGTACAGGGGCACTAAGACACTGGTGGGGGAGAGACCTTTTGAGGAACCAAGTAGAAGCTCAAGTAACCAAAAAGGAGGCTCCCAGATAGACAATAGAGACTTGTTTTGCTGTAAGGATGACCTCTGGAGGCTGTGGCTCAATCACACAGCTGGCAAAGGGAAATCCAAAGTCTATTCAGTACTGTACAGTGTTTACTGAGATAACTACTCACCTGGCAAAGGGAAATCCAAAGAGAACAAGTCTGAGGATTCCCTAGGCCAGGTGTGATGCTTCAGAGGCTTCAGAAGCATGAGAAACAACTGTACAGTATGACAGAGAAAAAAGACACAAGTGATGTGTCAGCAATTGGTCAGCAGTTACATAAGCCAGTAGCAGTGTCAAAGGGGCCACACTTGTCTGAATTATTGACAGAGAACCAGTGCAGCCTGAGGGCTGAAACTAGGACCAATAGATAGGGAAAAGGAAGGAGAATACAGGAAAACTATAACAGAGCAAATCTGGCAAGAATTGGAAAAGGAGAAGGGGAAACAAGTGAGACATCCCCTGACACACATGTTATGCCAGCCCTCTCCCCTTCACAGATCTAGACCTCCTGAATCCCCCACCTCTGGCACTCCCTTGTAGAGAGGCCCTCTATGAGGATGACTAGAGCAGTGGTAGAGCCCCAGAGGAGGAGTGCAAAAGAGAGTTTGGTGGTATATATGAGCTGGAGCTTCTGGATGAAGTGGTAGAAGTAGGAGATTGGATCTACAATACTACCATACACCTGCTGCCCTCCATTGCAGAGATCTGGGCTAGCCAGACCACATCCCAGCAGCTGGCCCAGGTGTTTGCTGCCAATGCCATGCCCTGAGAGTTCCAGGACATGGTACCTTCCTACCTCCATGCATTTGAGGATATGTTCTCCAAAGCCTTGTTTAACTCGCTTCCAGAGCACAAGAGGTGGGACCATGCCATTGGACTGCTGCTGGATTCCATACCCTCCAGCTGTAAGGTCTACCTGCTCATGCCCAGGGAGCAGGACGAGCATGATGCATTCCTTCAAGAGAACCTGGACTTCAGTTGTATCTGCCCTTCCAAGTCTCTGATGGATTCTCCAGTCTTCTTCATCAGGAAGAAGGATGGCTTGCTCTGGCTGGTCCAGGACTACTGGGTTCTCAATGCCATGACAGTGAAGTACTGTTACCCCCTCCCCCTCATCTCCAAGCTCATCAACACCTCCAAGGTGCACAATACTTTACTAAACTGGATGTCCAGTGGGGTTACAACAATGTGTGCATCCAGGAAGGAGACAAGTGGAAGGCTGCCTTCCAGACCAACCAGGGATTGTTTGAGCTGCTTGTTATGTTCTTCAGACTTACCAATAGCCCTGCCAACTTTCAGACCATGATGAATGACATCTTCCAGGACCTCATAACAGAGGGAGTAGTGTGTGTATACCTTGATGACATTCTCATCTATACCAAAATGCTGGAGGAACACCATCAGATCACTTGCCTTGTCCTGGAATGTCTCTGCAAACACCAGCTCTACCTCAAGCCAGAGAAGTGTGAGTTTGAACAAACCCAGATTGAACACCTTAGCCTGATCATCTCACATGGAGCCACAGAGATAGACCCAGTGAAGGTAGCAGGTGTGGTGGAGTGGCCAGAGCCCAAGAACAAGAAGAAGGTGCAGGCATTTCTTGGTTTCACAAACTTCTACTGGAGATTCATCCAGGACTTCTTGTACCATGCTCAACTGCTATTTGACCTCACTGGAAAGGATGTTACATGGAGTCAGGGACCTCTGGAGCAGACAGCCTTCAACACTCTCAAGCATGCTGTGACCTTCAGACCCATCCTCCTCTTCCTGGATGACAACTCTCCCTTCTGAGTAAAAGCTGACAGCTCTGACTTTGCCACTGGTGCTGTGCTCTCACAGCAATCTCTGGAGGATGGGAAGTGGCATCCAGTGGCCTTTTACTCCGAGAGCCTAAATGCAGTAGAGAAGAACTATGAGATCCATGACAAGGAGATGCTGGCCATCATTTGGTTGTTTGAGGAGTGGCAGCACTTCCTGAAAGGCATGTGGCACAAGTTAAAGGTCTGGACAGATCACAAGAACCTTGAATACTTCTGGATGGCCAAGAAGCCCAATCACTGACAGGCCCAGTAGTCCCTTTACCTTGCCAACTTTGACTTCTCTTTGCACCACAAGCCTGGCTGGAGCATGGGGAAACCAGATGCCCTGTACCAGAGAGTGGACCATGGCATGGGGAGGAGGATAACAGCAACATTGTGCTCCTCTGCCCTGAACTGTTTGTGATCTGAGCCATGGAGGGTCCAGCCATTGAGGGAGCAGAAGTGGACATTCTCTGGAACATATGGTGGGGTAATCAGAACAGTCAGCAGGAGGAGCTTGTTGCACAGGCAGCTTGGACACTGAAGTCAGGGCATACCACCAGTGCCAAGGCAGTCTGCACTGACAAATGGGCCCTCCAAGATGGGATCCTGACCTTTAGAGACCATATTTATGTGCCTAACATTTTAGAGCTCCATTGGAGGATTGTGGAGCAACACTATGACTCCCACATTGCAGGGCACCCTGGATGGTGGAAGACACTGGAGCTAGTATTGCAGAACTACTGGTGGCCCCAGATGTCCTAGTATATTGGATCCTACACTAGTACATGTGATCTCTGTCTCTAGACCAAGCCCCAACACTGACTCCCCTATGGACAGCTACACCCATTGCCCATGCCTGCAGAACAATGGAGCATGGCTTCTATAGACTTCATCATAGAACTCCCCAATGCCCACAGTTATGATGCAATCATGGTGGTAGCAGACCTGTATGGCAAGTGAGCACACTTCATTCCAACCCACACTACCTGCTATACCATGGGCACCACAAACCTGTACCAGAGGAATGTCTGGAAGCTCCACAGCCTCTCTGACACCTACATCTCCAATCAGGGACCACAATTTGTGGCAGAGTTCACCAGGGAGCTCTACCAACTGCTCAAAGTGAAGCTCCACACCTCCACCACCTACTACCCACAGTCTGATGGCCAGACTGAATGCATAAACCAGGAGTTAGAGCAGTACCTCCACCTCTTTTGCAATGAGTGCTAGGATGACTGGGACAAACTCCTCCCTGACATCAAGTTCCAATACAACAACCACATTCACACTACCACCCAGTTCTCCCCATTCTTCCTCAACATGGGATGGCATCTGCACATGGGTTTTGAACCCTGAGCAAGACCCTTGGAGAATGAGGCAGTAAACAAATTTGTAGACCAGATGAGGAGGTCACAGGAAGAGGCCTGAGCAGCACTGGCAAAGGCAAAGAATGACATGGCACAATACTAAGACCATGGGAGGACCCCAGAGCACAAATATCAGCCCAGAGATTGAGTCTAACTGGATGCCTCTGACATTACAACTACCTGGCCCTCAAAAAAGCTGTTACACCATCAGTTGAGACCCTTCACAGTGGAATGATAGGTAGGACCATTGGCCTATCAACTTTGGCTTCCTGTGGGGATGCACCAGCTTCATCTGGTGTTCAATGTGGTCAAACTAACTCTGGCCCCTAAGGATCCTATTCCAGGGTGTTATCTGCCACCTCCACTGCCCTCTGTGGTGGTCAATGACAATGAGGAATACAAGGTGGAGGAAATCCTGGATAGCCATTTATTCCAGAGATGACTACAGTACAAGGTAAAGTGGAAAGGCTACAGGATTGAGGATATCTCCTGGGAGCCATGGGAACATGTGCACACCTCCAGACTCATCAAGGAGTTCCACTGGAGACATCCAGACACCCCATGCACCATACAAGGAATCTACCCTATCTCACCAGTGCACTGAGCAATCAGGGACTTCTTTTACCCTGCACATTGAGGCGCTGCATGCTAGAGGGGGGGTAATGTTCGGGGACTTCCATTTCCAACCTCCATGACTAGTTCCAGCACCTCTGCAGCTTGTTTGATGTCTCTGGGGCTCTTTCTAAAACTCTGGAGATCTCCAGAGAACTGCAGGGTTCTCTGTATTACCTCAGCAATCATTGCCCTAGGGTTAGGAGCAGCTCTGGTCTTCTGTACAGTAGTTCCCACACCTCTGCCACCCACTGATGTGCCATGCCAAGCAGCAGGGATCCTTAGACTTGTTCTTTTCAGATTCCCCTCTGCTAGGTGATTAGTTACTGATTGTATCATTGTCTACTCTGCTAATATACTTTGAATTCCCCTCTGCTAGCTGTGTAACTCCAATCTGCTGCTCCAGAGGTTGCCCTTACAAGCAAGGTGGCTGGAAATGAGGTCTGGGGTTCTGGGAATGGGTCATGACAGGGAGCAGCCAGCCTGTACTAGAAGAATGTCTGGAAACTCCATAGTCTATAGGATGTGTATGTCTCTGACCAGGGCCTCCAGTTTGTAGCAGAATTCACTCAAGAACTGTATTGCCTGCTAGGAGTGAAGCTCCATACCACCACAGCCTATCACCCTCAGTCAGATGGGCAGACAGAATAGGTTAACCAGGAACTGGAACAGTATCTCCACCTGTTTTGTAATGAGAGGCAGGAAGACTGAGATGAGCTGCTGCCAGATGCAGAGTTCCAATACAACAACCACATCCACTCTTCTATGCAAATGACTCCATTCTTCCTGGACACTGGCAGGCACCCTTGCATGGGATTTCAACCTTGGGCACACCCCTCTGAGAACAACTCTGTCAATGAGTTTGTGAATTGGATGCAGAAGGCACAGGAGGAGGCAAAAGCTGCATTGGTGAAGGCCAAGGAAGACATGGCATGGTACTATGATCACAGATGGACACCTGCTCCAGTTTACAAGCCTGGGGACCATGTGTACTTGAATAGCTCAGACATTAAGACAACAAGGCCATTCCTGAAGCTGTCACATTGTCATCTGGGCCCTTTCACATTGGAGAAGAAGGTAGGGCCTTTGGCATACTGACTTAAACTCCCAGCAGGCCTCTGCCAACTGCATCCAGTCTTCAATGTGGTCAAGTTATTTCCAGCTCCAGAGGATCCAATCCCAGGCTGTTGCCCTAAGCCACCCCTACTGCCAGTTCTGGTTAATGATGAGGAAAAGTATGAGGCAGAGGAAATCTTGGATAGCAGGGTATTCCAAGGGAAGTTGCAGTTTAAGGTGAAATGAAAGGGATATGGCATTGAGGACATCTCTTGGGAACCACAGGCTAATGTTCATGCATCAGGCTTGGTCTGGGACTTCTACCATAGGCATCCCAATGCCCCAAAAGCCATTTGAGCCATCTACCCTATTTCACCAGCTTACCAAGCAATTTGTGACTTCTTCTACCCAGTGTGTTGAGATGCCACATGCTAGAAGGGGGGTGATGTCAGGGGACATCCTACTTGGTTCCCCTTCCCCTTCTCCAGTTCTAGTCAAATTTCCCCCACTATAGTTTTCCTTCATTCTCCTTCCTTTTCCCTATCTATTGGTCCTAGTTTCAGCCCTCAGGCTGCACTGATTATCTGTCAATAATTCAGACAAGTGTGGCCCCTTTGACACTGCCACTAGCTTATGTAGCTGCTGACCAATTGCTGACACATCACTTTTGTCTTTTTTCTCTATCATACTGTACAGTTGTTTCTCATGCTTCTGAAGCCTCTGAAGCATCACACCTGGCCTAGGAAATCCCCAGACTTGTTCTCTCTGGATTTCCCTTTGCCAGGTGAGTAGTTATCTCAGCAGACACTGTACAGTACTGAATAGACTTTGGATTTCCCTTTGCCAGTTGTGTGATTGAGCCACAGCCTCCAGAGGTTGCCCTTACAAGAGTGTCTGTGGGAAGAGCCATTGTGTGGGGGTGTGACTGGAGCAGAGGGGGCATTTGGCATCAGATCCATGATTCAATGTGCCTTGGCAAACTGGGTAGGGCAAAACAAATCATAGTGGTTCTCACACATGGGCTGACCATAAACATTGAGAGTTCTGATGGGAGTGTATGTGGAGTTAATTACAGACATTACAAATAGGTAAGGGGGAGCCTTGATATTATGTCAGGTTCTGCTGACCATGGGGGCTCAGCTACACTGGGTGAGTCCTTACTAGGTGGATGTGATGTCCTGTCCTTATAATCTAGCACTCCAGGGTTGGTGCAGACTATAGGGACTTGCAAGGAGAAGTTAAGGGAAGCAGTCCTAGCAAGTCCAGAGTGGTCTGGGGAAGTCTAAGGCAAGGTATGGGAAAGGGTTGAACTTGAAGGGGGCATCAGACACAAGTCTGGAAGCAAGTTTTGGAGGCACAGGGCAAACAGAGGCTATGCAAGTGATGGGAGCAGGCCAGAGTTTGATGGGGTTGATGGATTTTGGGGCCAAGTGAGTAGCAAGGTCCAGAGTTGGTATAAAGAATGTTTGAGGTTCATACATGAGTGTGGAGTTCATAACAATGTTAAGGCTGAAAGGGCATGAACACAATGGAAGAAACAGAGTCAAACAAGACAAGACAGAGTTGAGATGGGATTGAGACAAGAACAAAAATAGATTCAAGCAGAGATATGAAACAATAACAAAACAATGACAGAGACAGAGACATGACAAGCCTGGGAGACTGAGATAAGATAGGGAGACTGAGGAAAAGGGAAATGTAACATGGAACACAAAACACAAGATGGAAACAATCAGACCATAGGTAATGTTAAGCAATATCAAGACTAGAGTATGAGATGATATACTGACTACTGGGACAGCTCCAGGGATAGTAGGTCTGGCAGTGGGGCTTGTTGGGGTCATGCAGAGCCAATGGGTGTCAGTTATGATCAAGGGGCAGGCTGCAGTGATATACTGATGGGATCATGATGGGATCAGTTGGGGATACAGGCTGTCCTGGGGTCATTGTGATGCTCTGGAGCTGGTCAGGTAAGTCAGGATGACAAACTGGTGATGCATGCTGGCATCAGAAACAGTGGTGGAGGGTCCTAGGGGCTCAGAAGAGGCAGGGGAAGCATTGAAGGCTGCAGGGAAGGTGTTGGAGTAAGCCAGGGGGCTGTCATGGTTTGCCAGAGAAGCATTGGAGTTACCTGGAGTGGGTGCCATGGGTGAATGAAGGTTGGGGAAGTCAGAGGGGGAGTTGGGGGTGAACTCTGGGGAAGCAAGGTGGCTGGAAACAAGGTCTGGGGTTCTGGGAATGGGTTGTGACAGAAAGCTTAAGTCTGTGATCCAAAAGCTTTGTCCTAAGCCTCAACATTGGAGTCCAAAATTCCACAAAGTTCTCAGCCTAGGCAATCTGTACCTGGCAGCCCAGTATTACACTTGTCCAATTGTGAAGAATGTGCATCACCTATATTCCTCTGATCTGGTAGGTATAAATCTGCCTGAGTCTGCCAAGCATGCTGTAGCCTTCATTGAGCATAGAGGTCAACAGATCTCAACCATTGGGTTTTGATGAGATGTATTACATAGATATTTCAGACTTAGAAGCTTTGGGCATCTGTTTACACTGGTAGGTAGTATCCACAGTGGACACCTCAGCTCCAGTGCATACTGTATAACTATGTCAGGCCCAATGTTTTGGAAGTTTTTGTGGCTATGTAAGAAGTTGAGAAGTTTGATGTATGTAGTTCAAAGTCTTGAAATTTCACTGGACACAGAGAGCAGAAAGCTTAAAATTAGAAGATGCGAGAAATGTAACATGTCTACATGGAATAGATTTCAGATCTCCTAAGTCACACTGAGTGAATCAGAACAGCTCTACAATTCTACTAGTATGAACACAAGAGGAAACAACTACAATTTCATAATTGTTCAATATATATGTAATATATGAATGTTTGATGTTTGGAGCTGTGTCTACGCCCGGTTACATGGAATAATCAAACCAGAGTGATTGTTGAAATGTTGATGCGCGACCAGAAACTAATGACAAACCTTGGCCATCAAACTGATTTGATGCGCTCTCAACCATGTTACATCTGACTGATCAGATGGGTCTTGGAATTGACCCAGTCAGTAGGTCATTTGAGTGAGTCATTGGTCGGTAGAAATTCGAGGGGTCATAGGGTCAGTCGGCTAGTTCCGTGTAGGCATCAAACCTTCTTTTAACATGCGAAATGAGACTGATGATTTCGAAGGTTAGGAGACTAATGGAGAACAGTCTTTCAGCGCGGCATTACTTTGCATAGTTGTTTTTTCCCATTGAATTCTTTCGTGAGTCATTCAGATGCTCAAAGATATTGACACCAAAATTGATCCGGACTCAGAACCAGGTCCTGCTTTGACAAAATTAGTCTGTTCCACGAGTAGGTTACTTTACTGCCTTGATATCTCAAAAATTTACTTGAGTTCCAACGATCAGGGTATACTTGGACAGTAATATCTTATTGACATTGCGGAACTCTTTAATTGGTCGATTCCCGATGGCTGGGAAATTTTTTGGGTGTGGGGAATTTGGAACAATCGAGAGGAATCAGAGTTCTATGAATACTGACCCGGGTAGGCACTCAAAGACATTAAGAAGACTCTCAGACACACGGTAATACAGTTTCATGATGAAACGCACGTACAAATATAATTCGGGCATCGGGCATCGTCGTTTGGGTTTTATTTTCAGTCTATTATAGTCTATACTCGGATTCATCATTCACCCTCTTACTATCATCTCCCAGGTTCTGCAAAGCTTTGTGGTGCGCAATGGCCAACCAACACAATCTCTCTCCAACACTTGGTGCCCTTGAGGTTGGAGTCCTGGTCTCCATTTTTTTGTTTGGGGTGGTGACTGTCCAGACGTTCACATATTACAAGTCAGTTCTTTATCTTTACAATCGAATTCGTGACTCAGCCATGCTGCAGAAAATTTTCCGATGACAGATGGTTATTGAAAGCTTTTGTAAGACTCTTATTTGACAATTTATTTGTATTATGGAAAACTGAGGTACCAAAAAAACAGGTTGGTGCAATATGGTGAGCACAAAGGAAAACAGAGCAATTCAAACTTCAGTGCTCAAAATACCATGGATAGGGTCTTGGAACTCCTTTATACAATTGCGATAACCCATTGGATTTACTATGTGAGTCAAATCGCTGATTAGTAGTCGATTCTTTTCTGATTCTGATACACAGTACTCGTCATAAGATACGGAGACCAAAAGGCACTTCTTGAGCTTACAACCGGGGGGGTTATATCTATCATCATAGCTGCGATTATTTGTCCTGCGGTTCAGGTAAATTGTTACTCAGCATTGCAAAGCTCCAAAGGTATCTCTACCCATACCCATACAGGGATTCTGTGCACGTCGTATCTACGTATTTTCCTCACAATGGATCATTCCAGCCATTGCCTGGCTGTTGGGCATCCTCCGATGCATCAGTATGCTGACTCTAGGAGTTGTTTGCCGTGGTACACTTGATCTTCTGACTAGTATGGACCAGTGGCGATGGTTGTTCGTAACAACACTGGTATTGTCTGCATTAACTGACGTGTTGATTACGGTCTCCTCCTGTTACTACTTGTGGCTACATCACGAGACAATCCTCGGAAGGTATTTGGATAGTCCTACCTCGACATTTCTGTGCTTAAAGCACTAATATTGAGTCGACATGTTAGAACGAAGAGGATCATTGATAAGCTCATTTTATGGATTATTCGTAAGTGAAGAGAAATGTGTGAACATAGGAGGGTCTTACCTATTTTCAAAGAGACGGGGTTGATAACAAGGTGTAAAGGATCATTGTGCGTTGCAGCCAATACCCTTGCTGATGACATATTAGCTGTGCGACAATAATACAGCTGATCCTGGTGAGAAATCCTGACATACTTCCGCTAGTGCTGCTCACTCCCTTAAAGTTTCTTGTGCTTGAGGACTATGCTTGGCTGGCAATCTTCTTGATAGTGCCTCGTCGTATGTTCCTATTTGAGTAGTCCTTTCTCGGACATCTCATTATCTGAAAGTCTTTTCAAACTCACTTATGGTATTGTATGTATTTTCTATGCAAAATTGATGATTACTATGGGCTTTTATTGATTGGAATAATAGCCTCAAGGGCCGTGCGAATTTGCGTAATTTCGATGAAGCAAGTAGTTTCAAGCTCAACTCAAACTTGAACTTTGGTCTGCAGTCAACGGTGTGTACCATATACGATTCATAATAGAGAGATGATCTCATCTAGCTTTTACGACTAGCAACCAGCTCAGATAAATATCACTATGAGAAGTATCAGAGAACAATGCAGCGCAGATATCGAGTGAGACAAGCCCCGTTGGCCGGATTCTGGCCCGGTAGAGTTCACCCTTCACACGATAAACTAATAATGGAGGTGGGTGAGACTGTCACTGTTGAATGTGTATCGGAATTCCACAAGATAAATCTATTTACGAAGTTCCTAGAAGTCACAAAACCCAAGAATGGAATACTTAACCACTGTCATCAAATCAACTGCAGATCTTCCCAGCAGCCTGTGGTAGAAGGTGTGACCCATACACAAGCATAAACATGGTGACCAAGAATCTCAAAAGGCAAAGGACGCGTGGAGGAAACCAATAACTAGCGCATCATGATTGATAATTCTTCATTAACTCCAATATAACATTGATTTTCAACTGGATGTGTGAAGTATGATGGATCGATAGCTCTTCTCTCAGGATGTTGGCTTGGTGTGAACTTGGTGGACGGTTTCGATTTTCAAGCATCTCAATAACATCAGTAAAACGGAGGGGTTGTCTTTATAAGCTTTGTCTCCAGAAGTAGGTCTTTGTCCATCTTTGAATATCTTTGTCTTTTGTCGTTGATCTTGGTCTTCCGTAATGTGTCTTCGATATAATGACTGTTTTTCGGAGTCAAGGAAAACACTGGTTGTGGTATTGGCACTGAAACATATGTTGTATCAGAAGGCTATTTCATGACTATGATGATCAAGATATTCATTGACAAAGAACTGTTGAAATGCATCAAGACTATCACTGGGCATCAATCTCTTCGGGACTCGCTTTGCACCTCCATGGCCAATCAAGTGAGCAAGCATGTAAAATGCTGTCGTTATGAATGTTAGACATGATGCGTTCTCCTTGATCATCACAGTCCGGCTCGACAATCAACATTCCTGTCTCTGCACATGGTTCAGCTGAAATGGCATGGAACCAGGGTAACAAGTGCACAAGGATACTTTTTTTTCATGTGTGATGTCAAAAATAGGCGAACTCTTGCACTGTGAAGTCCAGAAAAACCTTCTGACTGTTCATCATGCATGACAAAAACACAGTCATAATGTGGCGGACCTCCATGCCATGAAGGTATAGCACATATCCTCTCCAGGAAACATTCCACCTATGCCTGAAATATTACTTGGTGCATAGAAAGTACCAACAGTGGAGGGATAGACTCATATCTTGCCAATTGGAGCTGGACATTTCTCAAGGGGGACATCTATTAATGGAATGTTGAGTTCTGGGTGTGCTTGCTCATAGGGAAGTTGGAGATGAGTTCAGGGAAGCAGGGGATGTGGTAGAGATTGGCCAGACCTTTAGCATCAAAAGGGATTGATGTTACTTATAGACATTGTTGATTGAGTTTACTTTTATATTGATCATGATGGACAAACATACTTGGTCTTTGTGCAAGAACAACCTTGCCCCAGATGTCTCAATGATGCACAGCTCCTCCATCATCATCATCTTCTTCCTCAGATAGTTCTTGTGGCATGGTGGATGCATCCTTGATGCACAGTGAGCTTTGAAGATTAGCCCATGATGCTGCCAGCTTGTCAAGGTGCTGATTTATCAATAACATCTGTCCCAGAGCCTTGTATTGACTTGACCACCACCAAGGTTTCTTCACTGGCCTAATGTGTGCAGATTCAGTGATTGATGAGCATAGCCCATTTGGAGCACTGAACTCCTGGCTGAGACAGCAATAGTGTGAAAGGGAGTATTGACATGGGAGAGAGAAGCCCTCAGAATGAACACCAAGCTCTTTAAAGATGGTTCATGTCTGATGAGATTTCTCTACCACATCATCAACTCTTTTGAGATCATCCTCATCAAGACTGAACACCAGATAATGTAGCAGAACTTGAGGAAATTTTTGAGAGCCTCTGTGATTTGAGATGGTACATGGCCTGAGATGGCTGGCAAGTAGGCAAGCCTGACTTTGAGTGTGATTGTAGTTTTAATCCCAGCAGGCACTAGAAATAGTCAATCCTGCAAAGATCCTGTTGGTAAACTTGTGGATATTCAAGATGGGAGTCAAGCAAAATGATTGAATTTGAGTAGAAAAGACAAAAGCAATGTGTCAGCAATTGGTCAGTAATTGGTCAAGAACTGGAGGAGGAAAAAGAGGGGATAATTGGACATCCCCTGACATCACTCCCCCTCTAGCAGGCAGTGTCTCAATGTACTGGAAAGAGAATCATGCCTGGTCAGCTGCTAAAATGGGATAGATGCCTCAAATTGCCTTTGGTGTGGGTTCCTTTCAAGTATGGCACTTGTGCTGACCATGAAAAGAGGGCTGCTGCTGCAGTGCCACATAAGGCAGCTTGAAAGAAAGGAGAATGTCAGAGGAACAAAAGCACATTGAGTCATCCAGTGGTGATATGGTGGTAAATTCTCTGGCCAGAAAATCCAGCATGGTAGGCCACCTGGATCTGGCTCATGAGCCCAGCATTATTGTGGCTGGCAAACCCAGTATTCTAGCCCCAGATTCAGCTGGCAATCCCAGCATTGTGGGCTAACCCAACCCATCCAGAAAACCTGGCATTGTAAGCCAACTGGATCCATCAGGCACATCAGAAGTGCAAGGCATTACTTGACCTGCTAGCAATCATCTCAAAGAGACAAAGGAGATCTCAAGCAGGGAGATTGAAAGAGGATGCAGCTTGTTACATTCAGGGAGCTACAACTCCAACAAGAAGTAGTACTCACAACAAATCTGCTCAAATAGCCCAGTGTCATTGACAGACTGCATATTCTGGCAGATCTCATTTTCCATTGCTCCCAATGAATATATCCAGTGTTACTTCCAGTAGGACTTTCCAATGGTGCAACCATTCTGCTGATAGTATATTGTTATTCAAGAAATGCTCAGTAGCTCCAATAAGGTTCAATGAAAAATTTGCAGGTGTTAAACAAAAATAAAAAAAAATGGTGTGGAATATGATTGACAGTGCAAGAACTGGGGGTCAAACCCAGAACCTGCAAGGATGGAAGGCTTAGAAGCTTCAAAGAGACTTCCACTACACCATAGGAAGTATTACACACATGTAATTGAAAATGATTGTTTGTCAAAAACTTCCCACTAGACTGTACATGGACATTGCCAGCTACAGGAGTTGAACCTGCAACCAACACAATACATTGATCAGACTGATGGAAGAGTTAGTCTGGCTGGAGGTGATGGACACCAGTTTGTCACTATCAGGACCACCAACCAGCAGATTGGTGAAGCCCTTGTGGTCTTTAGAAAGTGCATTGCCAAGCAGTGTGTGCATATACTGCAGAAGTAGTGCTCAGACAATGCTGCTGTCAGGGGACTTCCATTTCCAGCCTTCCATGGCTTGTCCATGACCTCCATGACTCATTCTAGACCTCTTCAGCTTGTTCTAGACCTCTAGAACTTTCTGTGGCCTCTTGTTGGGCACTTTCCTAGGGTTAGGGATAGCTCTAGCCTTTTATACAGTTATTCTCATGCCTCCACTGCCTGCTGATGCACCTCACTGAGCAGTGGTTCTTAGACTTATTCTCTTCAAATTCTCCTCTGCTAGATGATTAGTTACTATTGTATCATCATCTACCACTTGCTAATCTACTTTGGATTCCTCTCTGCTAGTTGCATGATTGAGCTGCTGCTCCTAGAGGTTGCCCTTACAGCAGAACAAGTCTCTATCTCTGGTTTGGAAGCCCTACATAGCCCACTAGGAACCTCTGAGCCCCTACCTGTTGCTTCCCCACCAGGCTTGAGCACCCACAGAACTCTATATCCCAGCTTGCCAATCCAGACACCCCCCCAAAGGCTCTGGCCCCTCAGGACAAAGCCTGGACTTGCCTGCTATACCTAGAGACCCAGGTGCAACTGAGGCAATCATCCCTCACCCATCACACTACCAAACTCTCTACCCACCATCAAACTACCAATCATATTTCCCAGTCCCTCCAGGCACTGCTGGAATGCCTACCCCCTATCTTTGTACCACACCTGGTGGCAGAACCATCCATGGCAGCTCTGGTAGTTGCTCCCATAGCCTTAATGACTCTCTGGCCATGGATCCCATGTTCTGTGCTCCCAGATGCATATGACAGTGCTCACTCTGGTGGGGAGCATTTCCTCCAGTCCTGTCTCACCTACATCCATCTCAGCAGAGACACCTTTGACTCTGACATAGCTTGGGTCCTGTTGTATATGAAGACCAGGTGGGCCTCCACCTATGTGCTATGAGTGTTTTAGCACTCTGGAGGTGTTGGAAGCTTTGTGCTAGGCCACCTTCAAGAAAGATCTCTAGGCAGAGTTTTTTCCTATTGACTCTGCTCAAACTGCTGCTCTAGTGCTATGTGATAAGGAGCAGTATGGGCAAGGTAGGAGGATGCTAGATGAGTATATCAGCTCATTCCAGGCATTAGTTGAGCAAGCTGCCTACTCCAATGGTCTTCAACTGTGCCTTGCTTTCTGGGATGGCAGGTTCTATTGCAGGAAGGCATCTAGCTCATCCTGCTCTTTGGGCACTAGTGGATAGACCTTACAGCTTGAGGGCTTAGAATTTGGCATTAATTCAATGGCATAGTCCCACTTTTTGTGCTCTAGGAGCAAGTCAAATGAGGCCTTAGAGAACACATTCTTAAATATGTGGAGGTATGGAGGCACAACATCCTGCAATGCCCAGAGCATGGAGTTAGCAGCAAACACCTGGGCCAGCTGATGGGATGTGGTCTGGCTAGCCCAGATCTCCACAGTATAGGGTGGTGAGCATAAGGTGATGGTATAGATCCAGTCTCCAACTTCCACTGCCTCATCCAAAAGCTCTGAGTTATGTATGCCTCCAAACTCCTCTTCTAGTTCCTCCTCTGGTGCTCTGCCACTGCTCTGGTCATCCTTGTATAAGGCCTCTCTATGGGAGAATGCCAGGGGTGGGAGGTCTAGAAGGTCTAGGTCCACAAAGGGGAGATTGCTGGTGCAGCATGCCTGGATGGCTGTATGTTCTTGTCCTTCAGCCTTGTGGTCTTCTTGGGCCTTGGTGGCACAGGCAGAGCACCTTTGGGGGCACCAGCTCATAGTCACCTTGCCCTGTGCCCAGTCTACTTTGGGGTTGTGCTCCTAGAGCCATGTGAAACTGAGGATCATGTCCTGCTTGCCTAGACTGGTGACAGCAGAGACTGCACACTTGGCATGTTCTAGTAGTGGAGGATGAGGTCTACTATAGAGCTGATGGCACTAGCTTTGTTGGGCATTCCATCAATGTTGGACACTAGAATGGGTTTTGGAAGCAGCTGCATAGTCAAACTGTAGTGCTTCACAAACTCCAAGTCTAGATACAATCCTAGTGCTCCACTATCTAGGAGGGAAGGGCAACCTCCAGGAGTGGTGGCTCAGTCATGCAGCTAGCAGAGGGGAATCTAAAGTATATTAGCAAGTGATAAACAATAATACAATAGTAACTAATCACCTTGCAGAGGGAAAACCAAAGAGAACAAGTCTAAGGATCCCCACTGCTTGGAGCAGCACATCAGTGGGCAGCAGAGGCATGGGCACAATGGTACAGAAGGCTGGAGCTAGCCTTAACTCTAGAAAAGTAATCAATGAGGTATTATGGGAAGTTCTGGGGGTTTCCAGAGTTCTCTGGGGGCTGGGAACAAGCTGCAGATATAACACTTCTGTTACAGGTCACACAGCTTATAGTTCACACTCTGTAAGTTAAAACTAGTCAAATAGTTCTGTCTACAAAGTCTGAGGTAAGGCACTGCCTTATGTAATTACAAGTATAGTAGTTTTGAGGGATAGTATCATGTGATGCTATCCTTATATTTACATAAGTAAATATATAATGTACAATATGGCAGAGTAATGGACACTCTGTTACATATCCCCCTTTTAAGTCTGTCAACAGACTCACTTAGAAAAAAAAACAAAAAAGAAGAAATGAGAAAAAGGGGTGGGATATGGCATTCCACCCAAAGGGGCACACCAGAATTTGATTACAAATTCCTATGTTATAACAGTGGTAGGACTATATGGTCCTACCCTGGACAACTGTATCTCAGCACACTGTCCAACTGTGCTGAGTGCAAAGTGAGGGCTCCAAATGCCCATGTTGTATTCTTGTCTGCTGTAAGCTCCAATAGTAGCTCACCTGTCTCATTCATCCATCTTTGAGGCTGCTGCTTCCTTGTTGCTCATGATGTCTGCCCAGCACTCTGATACAGCATTAGCTGTATCACTGGAGCCATTGGATACAGTCTCAGGAGCAGCAAGAGTAGCAATGTTAGTTGCTACATCTGCATCTGAAGGACTGGGGACAACTGGGGAAGTTGTCACTGGTTGGACACTAGTAGGCACTGCCAAGTTGTTGGCATAGTCCAATTCCATAGATTCCTCTGAGGGTGCATCATCTGAGGATGCACCAGAGCTTGTAGCTGGGTTGGTAGTAGCCAAAGCCACTGACAACAAAAGCCCCTCCTCAGTTAGGGCCACACTTGTGGAAAGAGCCATGGACAATAGCTCCTCTGGTGGCACCAAAGCAGCTCTCACCATATCCATGTGTCAGTGCTGGAGGTGAGTGAAGATACCCTCCTCACTATAGTGCAGCCATTCAGCTGCATCAAGTGGGGAGTGGCCTCTACTCTCCTGGATTCGGAGGAGCATTTGGAAACACTCCCTGTCATCAGTGGTGGGGGCATACCACCCATCCTACCCCTCTACTGGAGGGGTTACTGCAATGGTCTGGAGTTGACAATGATGTTCATTGTTGACCCATGTGAACAAGTCTGTATAAAGTGGGCTCCTGGACCAGTAGTGATCTAAGAAGCATATGCTACAGGTATACACATGATTTACCCAGGAAGGAGGCACACAGTTTGTCAGGAGGTGATGTATCACCTCCATCTCACTTAGATTATTAATTTGTGTAGGCAGCTCTACACTTGCAGCCATGATCCTGGTAGTTGTCAACCACATCTTGATAGAGATGAGGCTGGGCAACCACCATAGCAAACAGCCTCATATAGGCCATTTGAGCATGTGGACTAGTCAGGGCTAGTTCCCAACCCAAAATGTAACTGAAGACCAATCATTGGTCTATGTGCAAGGAAGCATCAATGGCTACACTGGAATACAGGTTCTGTGAACCTGGGTGGCCATGGTGCAGGATGTACTGTGCCCATGCATCAATGTCAAAATGACAGCTGATTGGGACTTGATTAAGTCCTACTCCTTATGTATTGTTATCTGTATGGCCAAGCATGGCTGACAAGTGTGATGGTAAGGAAACTGGTTTCCACTGACAGTCCCCTCTGGGCAGAGATGTTTCTAACTCTGCCAGAGTCTGCATGGTGTGGTCTCTCAAGGCTAGAGATATATAGAAGGAGATCTAATGGAACTCCTGAAGGAGAAGAGTGGCATGAATCTGCTCCCTCATTGTAACCTTCAATCCACCTTCCCAAAGGATCTTCAGTATCAGCCAAATCTGCTCAGGATTCATGGGCATTTCTCAGGGAGCCTACCAGTAGAGGTAGTTCCTTCTTTGTTCCATTGACAATGTCTTGGAACTTGTCATAGCACTGCTGTCAAAGGCAAGGAATATTGCTTTCTGTTAGCTTGGAAGACCATGTCTTCCTCCCACCTACTCTTGGCAAAGAGTGATGCTCCACCTTGGCCAATTCTACTGGTGCACTACTCTTGCATACTTGTCACACAAGGCCATCAAATGAATCTCTGATTTGTCTGGTATGTTTAACTGGGTGATGTCAGGTTCCGCTGACCTCAGGGGCTCAGCTGCACTGGGCAAGTCCTTACTAGGCGGGCATGATCCCCTTGCACTGGTGACCGAACACTGGAAAACGTTCTGGGCACTGATGACTTGTGCGGATAGTCGGTGGGATGTGATCCAGACAGATCCAGGAAGGTCCGGAGAAGTCAGATTGCGAGGAAACGGGATGGTCTTGGTGGGGTTCAGGCAGAAGACCGTATGGGAGATTCGCAGAAGCGAAGGAGTAGGCAGCTGTGTGATCAATGGGAGTGGAGCTGGGGTTTGATGGGAGATCAATTGGAGTTATGGAGTCCGGGACCGAGCAAAGAGCAAGGTTCGGACCTGGCAAAAGAGTGTCGGGGTTTGTGATCGTAATTGTGGAGTTCGTGAGGTCGTTTAGGTTGATGAGGACTTGGGCACAATGGCCAGATGGAGTCACTGAGACAGTGTCAGACGAAATGGAATGGAGTCGATATGGAACAAGAGTAGATTCAAGTGGAGATACAAAACGATAACAAGAACAATAATGAAATGGAGACAAGACAAGACTGGGAGACTGAGATAAGACTGGGAGACTGAGAGTAAGGAGAACGAGACACGAAACACAAAACATGAAACACAAAACACAAGAAGGAAACAATCAGACCATAGGTAATGTTAAGCAATATCAAGACTAGAGTACGAAGAGCTACTCGACGGCTTATATACTGACTACTGGAGAACTTCGGGGTACGTTGGCTGCGGTGGCGGGGCTTGGCGGAGCTTGACGGAGTGGGCGGGTGTTGGTTGCAATCAAGGATCAGGCTGCGCTGATACTTTGATGGGATCATTGGGGAATGCAGGTCGCCCCGAGGTTGTCATGATACTCCGGAATGGGTCGGAGGAACCAGGGTGTTGAGTTGATGATGGGTGGCAAAGATCGGGAACAGCAGGGATGGTTCTCGGGGTTCGGGAGATCCAGGGTAAGTGTCAGTGGCTGTGGGGAAGGCGTTGAAGTTGGCCAGGGGGCCGTCAGAGTTAGCCGGGGAGGCATCAGAGTTAGCTGGGGAGGCGTCGGAGTTAGCCGGGGTTGCGTCGGGGCTAACCAAAATAGGCACGGGGCATGGGCGGCAGTTTGGCGGAGCATTGGGGGTTATTGGGGAATCGGGGGGTTGCTAGACAATGTGCGGGGGTCCAGGGGACGGGTCATGACATCACCCCTCCTTCAGCGTCGAGACCCTTTGAGACGCAGGGAGCCAGACAGGGGTCGGCGGGGCATGGGAGTCGAAGCCAAGCAATATTGATCAATCCGCAGCAAGTGATAGCAGCATGGGAGACGAAGTCAAAGCGCGGCTGCCACTTCATCAGGGTTCTCCTCAATCAATTAAAAGCTTGGGACGTACCCCAGAACTTCCCAAATTTCGTCATGTCTTCCCCCAGCAATCCAGTAGTCTCTCCTGCCGATTTAGACGAGGTGGTGGTGTACAACAGTGGGGGGGAGGAGTTTGAGCATTGGCGCCACGCTAGCGTCAGGGACCAGAGTAGTAAGTGGTGTTGACTTGTCCTTTCGGGATGATTGATGGGGCTTTTGTAGAGTCGTCCATGGTGGTGGTGGTGGATTTTCCGGAGGTTCCGAAGCAGACCAAGTTTCGTCCCACGTTGCTGAAGGGAAAGGGGGCATCCTCAGCGGTGATTTGTGGGAAGTGTCGAGCCTCCCTGCCCTCGGGGGCGGGACCCAGCAAGAGGCCACGGGGGCACAAGTCATCGGTGGGCCCTCCGGAGTCTCTCCTCTTTTCCCCTTCCCTGGGCATCCCCTGGAACGGTCGTTGAGTCCCCCCGCACCTATTCCTTCGATCACAGAGGTCTTTCTTTGCAAGCAGGTGGAGGCTTTGACGACGTCATTGGCAGTACGGGAGGGCAAGCTCCGACAGGCAAGGGAGGACCGTGACATGGCATGGATGGAGAAAGAGGCGATGGAGCGGGAAAGGAACACCTCGGTGCACGTGGCAATGGAGCAAGTGTTAGAGGTGCGGGGCTTGCGGGAGCGTCTGATGCAGATGGAGGGGCAGTCTGTGGGGGGAAGCGGAGGGGCAGGGATGAGTTCTGGAGGAGGATGCGTTGTGGGCGGAGTTGGAGGCGGCAAGGCGGAGGGAGGACTGGTTGGCCAACAAGGCTGCTTTGGGGCATGTGGGAATCCTCCGTGAGTTGTCTCCCGTTCCTCCATTTGTTACTGACAGTTCATTTTCTGGGTTTAGGCTGGGTGCGGGAGCATTGGGTCCTCTTGAACGGTGCCTCCACGGCGTTTGCATTGATTCAGGATGGTTTGACGCAGGGGTCCGCGGCTCAGCCTCTGGAGTTGCAGCAGGGGATGGCACGATTGGAGAGGTTGTTGGCAGGGCATCAGCAACGCAATGCGGTGGCCCCGGGGTTGTGGTGGGAGGTGGCGGCTGATGTGGGGGAGGCGTTGCCGGGGTTGGCGGAGGTCTTAGCGGTGGTGTGGGCCCAGATGGAAGTCGACCTGGGGGTAGGGTTGCCAGGGGGTCCGGGGAGGGAGTGAGATGGGTGCGGGCCTCGTTTCTTGTTGCTCTCGGACTTGCTGCCTCCCTTGCCTTGTTGTATATATAATTTTTGTACGTGAACATGTCCTTTTCTTGGTCCCTGGGCATGTGAAGTGAGGTTTTAGTTTGTATGAGGGTGAAGTAAGCAAAACACGCAGGGGTGTGAGAGGGAGTTGAATCCCTAGTGAATCCAGAGGCGGGGGTTATGCCCGCTAGTGCCGTCTGTGCTGGCTAGTCCCGGGGTTTGTCGGGACGGGGCAGGGCATTGCAGGGAGGGCTCCCGAGGTTCGGCAGGGGTGGTGGGAGTTCTCCGGTGGAGTTCCGTGGCATTTTGGGGTGGTGTTATTGAGTTCGATTCTTGGAATTTCCAACCAGGGGTGTAGGGGTTTTCTTTGGTCTGCGGCGGAGACATGCGCCATGTTGGTACCAGAGGGTGGACCTTCAAATCTTTCACGGGTGTCCAGCGGGTTCGGGGCTTTGGTCTTCTTGGCAGTGCGGTTGGCGGGGGGGACAGAGGTCTTCCTGTGATCTGGCCCTTATGTCGGCGCTGGTGGCGAAGGCGGCAGGGCCCTCTTCATTGGTGGGGGTCGGTGGGGCGAGGTTTGTCCTCGCAGCATAGTTGGTCCAGGTCGAGGTCGTGTTTCAGAATATTGCGTCTGTGGGCGGGCCTGTTCAAGTGGTGCTTTGGTGTGCTCCAGAGTGTCGATGACCAAGGGGGCAGGATGCGGGGTGATCAGTCCCGACCAGTTCCTTTGGGTCCGGAGCTGAAATTTGAGGTTTTGGGTCATCTACGTGACATTGCTTTCCTGACCAAAGGTAAGTCCTGAGACGGACAGAGGGGTCTTATGTATTTCTGATACTCCCTTGAGTTTGGAGGTCTGTTGGAGTTGTGTTGGTGGATGTTTCCTTTGGGCAGCGCGGGGGTTGGTTGGGGAATGGCTTGCTTCAGCGAAGATGCTTTTGGGGCTCGTTCCGAGGGTTGTTCCTTCCTGGGGGTCAGTGGTTCCTTCATTGGGGAAGAAGTGGGCAGTCCTGGAGTCGACACAAGGGTCACTTGGTGGGGGTTTGCTGGTTGTTCACGGTTGTTGGGGGGCGGTGGGGAGGTCGGCCGCAGGGAGGCACTGGAGTGGGGCTCCCCGGGAGTCGCAGCAGGGTTGAGGCAACTCTTCATTTGTGTTCCGGAGCGGCCTGGAGATTGTTGCAAATGTGGGGTGGCAGTGGGGAGAGGCACCGCTTGCTTCTTGGGGAAGGCATCAGCGACCTTTAGGGTACTCCGAGAGGTTACTTCGCATGTGGCCTGCTTCTGGGTACTCCAAAGAGGATACTTGTATGTGGCTTGCTTCTGAGTGCTCCGATGGTGTGGTCCCTATTTGATGGACATATTCCGGCGTAGGGGTGGAGCTCGGAGCAGGTGGTGATTTATGTTGCGGAGTTGGGGCTACCAGGGCATTGTTTGTTGGGCTGGTGCCGTGAGTACCCTCAATCAAATGTTGTGGTTGGAGTGGAGGCCCTGGAGTTTGTGTTGCCAAGGTCCAGAGCTGTGTCGAGGGGTTCGGAGGGGGTCAGAAGGGTGGGTTGGGCAGTTTTGGGCTGGCGCGGGGTCGTTTGGGTCATTGAGCCAGGTGGGGAGGTCCTCTAGGGATATCGGAGTATGTGCCCTTTGGGTTGTCAGGTCGCTTAAACAACTCTCTGGGTGATGGTGGGCTTCTCCCTCCCTTATATGAACATGTCAGCAAATCTAGAGTACTTAGGGGAACTACTTTGTATAGGGTCCTTTTTCCTATAGTTAGTTTGGGGTGACTCCTATGCTGGGGGTTCCTTTGTGGGAGGTGGCGGAGTCTGGTGGTGGAGTTTGGGTTTGGGGGTGGCATGCGGGGAGGTTTGGTGTCCAGGGTCCTCATTGTCGGGGGTTCCGGATTGTGTGGGGGGAGGTGGTGAAATAGCAGTGTGGTCCGGAGTTGTCCCTTGTCAGGAGTGGGGTGCCGTGGTTCTCCTCATTAACATCTAGAAGCTTGGGGATGTCTCGGTCTTGTGCCAGGGTTGTTGGGGTCAGGTCGGAGGTGTCGGGGCCCCTTCATTTGTTGGGCGGAGGTGACGGCCGAGTCAACCGAGGTCCGGAAGCAGGTCCTGGGGTTGGAGCGTAGCCTAGGTCTGAGGTTCTTGTTCTGTTGTTGGGGTTGTTGGGTCGAGCTTTATTTTGGTGGTTTCAGGGCTAGTTGTCGGAGGGCGTAGTTCCTCGAAGGGGGGGGGGGTCAGGGTGAGGGTTGGGGGTCTATGGTAGGGTTCAGTGATGTTGTCAGCGATTAGTCACATTCGTTGGTCTGCAGAGTTGCTAGTGGGTCGGCAGATCCACAGGCAGGCTTTGGGGAAGTGCGTTCTCAGTGGTCTCATCGGGGCTGGCGATCCTCACGCAATGGGTGACTGTTTTGCGGCGGGTTGGCGTTATTGTTTGTTGGAGGGTTGGCACAGTGCTGGAGACATTGTTGCTCATTTGGTCGGATGGTCGCTGGGTTTTAGGATGCTGTTCTTTGGATGACATCGGGGTCAGCTTTGTGCGAGGGAACAGATTTGGCGGAGAGGGTGAGGGTGGGGGTGGCAGATGATTTGATGGTTTGCGCGAGGGGTTGGAGGTTGGGTGGGAGTTGGGGAGGGTGTCTGTGGGGGGAGCCATTGTATGGATGTAACCAGAGTGGAGGGGACGTTTGGTGTCGGATCCGCGACTCAATGTGCCTCAGCAAATTGGGCAGGGCCGTATGAATCATAAGGGTTTCCAGGCATGGGTAGACCATAGACATCAGAGTTATTTGATTGTGTGTGCGGAGATAATGCGGGCATCACGGACGGAGTAAGGTAGAGTCTTGATATTATGTCAGGTTCCGCTGACCTCAGGGGCTCAGCTGCACTGGGCAAGTCCTTACTAGGCGGGCATGATCCCCTTGCACTGGTGACCGAACACTGGAAAACGTTCTGGGCACTGATGACTTGTGCGGATAGTCGGTGGGATGTGATCCAGACAGATCCAGGAAGGTCCGGAGAAGTCAGATTGCGAGGAAACGGGATGGTCTTGGTGGGGTTCAGGCAGAAGACCGTATGGGAGATTCGCAGAAGCGAAGGAGTAGGCAGCTGTGTGATCAATGGGAGTGGAGCTGGGGTTTGATGGGAGATCAATTGGAGTTATGGAGTCCGGGACCGAGCAAAGAGCAAGGTTCGGACCTGGCAAAAGAGTGTCGGGGTTTGTGATCGTAATTGTGGAGTTCGTGAGGTCGTTTAGGTTGATGAGGACTTGGGCACAATGGCCAGATGGAGTCACTGAGACAGTGTCAGACGAAATGGAATGGAGTCGATATGGAACAAGAGTAGATTCAAGTGGAGATACAAAACGATAACAAGAACAATAATGAAATGGAGACAAGACAAGACTGGGAGACTGAGATAAGACCAGGAGACTGAGATAAGACCAGGAGACTGAGAGTAAGGAGCACGAGACACAAAACACAAAACACAAAACATGAAACATGAGAAGGAAACAATCAGACCATAGGTAACATTAAGCAATATCAAGACTAGAGTATGAAGAGCTACTCGATGGCTTATATACTGACTACTGGAGAACTTCGGGGTACGTTGGCTGCGGCGGCGGGGCTTGGCGGAGCTCGACGGAGTGGGCGGGTGTTGGTTGCAATCAAGGATCAGGCTGCGCTGATACTTTGATGGGATCATTGGGGAATGCAGGTCGCCCCGAGGTTGTCATGATACTCCGAAATGGGTTGGAGGAACCAGGGTGTTGAGTTGATGATGGGTGGCAAAGATTGGGAACAGCGGGGATGGTTCTTGGGGTTCGGGAGATCCAGGGTAAGTGTCAGTGGCTGTGGGGAAGGCGTCGAAGTTGGCCAGGGGGGCCGTCGGAGTTAGCCGGGGTTGCGTCAGGGCTGACCAAAATAGGCGCAGGGCATGGGTGGCAGTTTGGTGGAGTGTCGGGGGTTATTGGGGAATCGGGGGGGTTGCTGGACAATGTGCGGGGGTCCAGGGGATGGGTCGTGACAGGTGAGGCAATAATTTGTCCTGCTTTTTGCTTCTGTCCACAAATATTTGAACTTGCTAGGCTCAGATATTTCATCCTCTGTAGCCATTCTGTATAATTCACCAGCAGGGGTCAGTCTTCTTACTCCTTCCTGCCACATCAGGTCAGCTATGACCTGATTCCACTCTTGTGGCATACATGGGTTATATGCCCATTCAAGGGTAGGCTTTGAGATTAGGCTATCCCAAATCTTCCATTCCCTTGCCTTCAAAGGGTCAACTCAATCTTTCCAGCATACTCTCCTCCCTTTTTGAAGAGTACTCCTTTGATACTCTTCCTCCAAGATCAGCAGCAATGGATGGTCCTTGGACAAGCTTTTGGTTACCCAAATCTCCTCCTCATCTGCTACCTCCTCAATGGTGGGCTGCTTAAGTCCACCAGGGAGTCATGGCTGCTTGTCACACCACTTTTCCACAGTATAGAAGCATTGTGCATGGCCATCAGCATCCTCCAGCCCCAACTTGTGAGCTGGGGTTGCCTTTCCATCAATGACCATCTGGTCATTCTCAAAATCAAGGAGGACCTTCTACGTCCTCATGAATGGTGTCCCTACAATTATGTCATAGCAATCAAAGTTTGCAATGTCCACATAGACATTGCAAATCTTGCCTAGAACCTTCATGGTTATCCTAGCACCATAGTTTCCTATGGAACAACTTCCAGTCATTCCCAGCTACAGGGTAATGGAGGTGGCAAGTAGTGCCACCTGCATCCCAGCTACATGGGCAAATGACAGTGCAATTCTGGAAGTTGTACTGCCTGAATCACACAGCATCTATGCTTGGTGGTCATTGACTTCCACCTAAGTGATGAAACACTCTTTGTCTTGTGCTGGCAGTACTGGGCAGTTCATGGTGTCTTTAGATGCTGCAAGCTGCACCTTTCACATGTGAACCTCATTGCTAGGTTCCCTCTCCCTATGCTTGCCAGCAGGAACCTCCGTGAGGGCAAACAGTCCCTCACTATCATTACTATAAGTATGGTACTCATTGTTGTACATTTCCAACTCAATGTACTCCTTACCATGCTCCTGAGTCCCATTGGACTCAAATGCATACTCAACATCAACCTCAGCAGGCTCTTCTTCCTGCTCATTGTTGGCCTCTCCCACATCTGATGGAGCAGCTGTATGAGCTTCTTTCATAAATACTCTAGAAGCTGGCTTGGCCAGCTCTCTGTATTTATGTGTCAAATGCCTGGCCTTCCTGCACTTGTAACAGTTAGCAGACTGTCTAGCATCTTTGCCTGGCTAGCCAGATGCTATGGCCACCATGTCTTCCTCTGCAGTGAGATGTTTTCTTGTTGTTTGTACTGCAGCCACAGGTCAGGACAGCCCCAGTCCCATATCAACTCTCAGTTGCATAGGTCTCAAGGCCATGCATACAGCAGGCCTCTTAACTGACCTAAACAGCTATGACCAACTATGCTGCCCAGTCACCTCTGTCCACTTAGCCATTACAGTCCCAATTGCTGGAGACTGCTGCTGCCAGCAACAGCTGCCATCCTGACTGACTTTTCTTGCTGCACTCTAAGTAGTGTGCAGCAGTTTGAATGCTATTTTCATAGGCCTTGGCCTCTGAGACAAACTCCTCAACTGTATTCACTTTGGGAGCCAGTCTGCCATCATGTATTAACACTACAAGCATGTCAGAGGGTATCCCCTCCAAAAACCTCTCACAAATGGTGAATTTGTTGGGAAACATAGCCATGTTTTGAGCATGGTCAAGCAAGGCATTATCAAAGCCTTGCACTCCCTCTTTGACTGCATATACTGCATTGCAGAATGCATTGCATGCATTCTGCATTGTTGAGGGCTGTATGAATTGATTGTACAGACTGAGGATCACATTCTTGAACTTCTAGTGGGACTGGGCCCTATTGACATGTATTACATGTTGTAGATACCACTTCAGCATGCTCACAGCTAGAAAGTCCATAAGAATCAGGACTTTCTTGCAATTGCACTCATCTCCACCATACTGAGCTATAGTGTAGAACATGCAGATGCTCATTAACTAGTCTTCAAGTTCACCAAACTTAGCAGACCCTGCATAGGGAGTGATCATTTTTGATAGATCACTCTGCCTCAGCTTGAGTCCTTCTAGTATTGCTAGTTGTACTGCAAGCAACTGCTCCATCCTCAGCCAATCATGCACTGTCTGGTGGTGGTATTTGTGGGCTTCCTCCACTCCTGGAGTAGCAAAACATCCACAATGTTGCAGCAGCATTGAAAAAAACTGCTGTGGCTGTCTCTCTGGGAGGACTGTAGTCCTCCTCCTTACAGCTCTACATCCCACACCATCATCCTTGCCAGTGGGACTAATATTCAGTCCTTCTGGGTCAGGTAGTCCTCCTCCTGGAGATGGCAATAGTCTGCAATCAGGAAAAGGTGGTCCTCTTCCTAGACCTCCACCTCCTCCTCCCAGACCCTGGGGTCCATGGTGTGGTGTGGAGGGAGGAGAGGACACAGGATCACTATCTGGTGATCCTTATCTAGGTTCTCCTTCACCCACAATTCTCTCTCCAGACTAGCTCAAAGGAGCATTTGCTCCTTGACTCACCTGTCTCTGAGAATCTGTGGGGCTCCTTCATCTTAATTGGCCTAGTTTGTTCTGGTGGAATGTACCTCTCTTGCCATGCATGATAGGTGGCATTCCCCTGAAACACCACCCCTTGGTCATCCATATAGGACTGTTCAAGGTCCTCCATATCCTCATTTTGAAATTGCTATAAGGTGATTCAATCTTCCTACATCAGCACCCTCTATGTAGACCCACCAGGTCTATGCTGCACCACTGGTTGTTCTACTGTAATCACTGACCCCACATCAGTAGATGCAAGTCTATGCTGCACCACTGGTTGTCCTATTGTAATCACTGACCCCGCATCAGTAGATGCAAGTCTGGTGCTATGATTGTACCTAATGTCACTTATTGTTGACAGTCTACTGCAGCCTGTCTAGCTGTGCAGTCACATGGTGTTTCACCAGGCTGTTGCAGTGCTTGCAACAGAATCAATGCTTTATTGACTGGGGATAATTGGGAGATATGAGCCCCACTAAGATATGGTGATGGCATTGCAGACAATGCCTGTGATCCCCATAGCTTTTTATGCTAGAGGTAATCTGTTACCTCCTGTGCTAGAAAGAGCATGTAAATATCCATATACTTCACTGGATCTGTTAAGATCCCATCATCTCCAAATGACCTCTGAATTGCAATATGTTTAACTACTCTAGTAGCTAAGCATTGCTGGGTTGAGGACTTGGGAACCTCAACATGGTTTTGCCAGAACACCATCACCCTTCTACCAAGGATGTTGTCTGTGTGAGCCTCACCATCCATATCAGAGGTGTTTCCAACATCCTCTGGTATTGTTTCAATGAACACCACTGGGGCTGCCAATTGCATGCCCAGCACAGGGCCAGCTTATGACTATACAGGGCCTGTGGCCCTGTAAGAGTGTTAGAATCGGACATGACGATGTGATGAGGTAATGGGATGTCATGAACCAAGGCCAGGGCCACTGTGGCACACAGTGGCCACAGGCCATCCTTTGTCTACACTTACTATATATACAAGGACCACTCATAGAGTACCCTCAGTTACTTTACACATTCTGAGGGTACAACATTTATATCTTACACACATGGACACTACTAACATACTGTACCTAGATTAAGACTTACGTGTCTATTCATAAGTACAGACAATACAGTTACTTTACATGTTCTGAGAATTAAGACTTACGTGTCTATTCATAGGTGTTGTTGCACCTGTTACTTGCTGCTGCCTGTTAGGATTCCAACAGGTTATGGGCTTTCTTTGAGCAGGCTACTTGTCACAGTATCGCTGCTCGTTGGAATTCTCCTTGTTCCTGAAGGCACACCAATTGTACCGGACCGTCTTATTTGGGATTGTCTCCTCCCTTGTCAGGAACTATCCTTGCTGGATTTAGAAATCTCCTTATTGTTCTCGTGTGATAACAAAGCTTGAACTATCCCTGCCAACCTGTACCCTGTCTACAACCCTTGACTCAAAAATGTCTACCGATTACACTAGCCCATCCATCTGCGCCATCTCTGTCCATGGCGCAGAGTGGAAATATAACAAGTTTGCCCATAATTCACCAACAGCAGACTTCAGTAAATGGTCGAAGGCACTGGAAATTCACTTGTCACTCCTGGGGCTAGAATTCTACGTCTTCCCCGCCTACATCACCTGCCCTAGCACCAGCACTGAACCAGTGGCATATCAGAACTGGATCGCTAACAATGATCTTGCGCATGCAGTCATCCTAACAGCACTCAACAAATCTGAATATGAAGGCCTGGATGATACTACAACTGCTGCAGATTTGTACAGCAGGGCCAAGGCGCGAGCCAAAGGCGAGGGCCTGGTTCAGATGGTTGCACTTATCCAGGAGGTCTTAAAGATCCAGTGTTCTCCAAATGAACCACTAACCACAATGGTGAAGAAGATCTGCAACACTGTCCATCGCATCCTTGCCATCAAGACACTTGATGAAGACCTGTTCAAGTGTGTCATCCTCCTGAACAGCCTGAGCAGCTCGCAGTATGAACCTATCCAAGCCCAGGTGTCCAGGGGACTTGCCAACGCCACAAAAGGCACACCCTACACCTCCAACAACATCCAAAAGCTGATGGAAACGGTGCAGAACCTGACCACGCTGAAAGCCTCCAATTCCACCCTCCCCACTGACACCGCACTTGCCACAGTAACAAAAGGTCACTGGAGATCACAGAAACCCTGGATCCCTGGGCACACACACCATGCAGGCACAAAGTGTTGCGCAACATGTGCTGCGCATGGACGACCCTGTGGTGGACATGAGGCACCCTACTGCATGCATCAAGGGGGCGCAATGGAGAAGCAAGGTTTCGACGCTGCCCGCAATGCCGCAGCACAGGCAGGAGGCAACACCACTTCCCAGTTGACAAAAGAAAAGGGCACCGGCAGAACTGCAAAAGCCATGAGCAGAGCAAAGGTCTATATGCAGCTGACTGGACCAAAAGGAAAAGTCTATCTTGTGGAGGAAGGCGATCTTGGAAAGCTCCAGACCTTGAGCAGCAGTGCCGCTCCCACCACTGATTTTGCAGGACTTGTCACTGACATGGTGGGGGACACCACTCACAATGCTAATGACAAAGAGTGGCAAGGCTGGATGGCAATCCTTGAGGAGGAGGACGAGCCAAAAGCCTCTGTAAACTGGGACGAGCACAAGACCAACAGTGAACATGAGATTACAACGATTGCACCACTCAACCAAGATCAGGACACAGCACTCACCGCTGTCTCTGAACACCCATTCTACATTGACTCAGGAGCAACGATCCACATCTCCCCCTGCAAATCCGACTTCATAACACTCCAACCAATCGCCCCCAAAGCCATAAAGGGAGTTGGAGGATCTGCAATATCAGCTCATGGCATTGGCAATATACAACTGCACACCACAGAGGGGAATTACCTCCACCTTCAAGACACGTTGTATGTCCCTAACTCCACTGTCCACCTCATCTCTGTTAGCCGCATATCCCTCAACAACAGTACTTGCTCAACCTTTGATCACGAAGGCGTCGAGATCACAGATCTCAAAACTGGAAAGACTATAGCCAAAGGACCTCTATTAAAATGGAGGAAACTGTATACCATGGACCTATCAGATGCAGTTGCCAAACACACCTTAGCAGCTCACCAAGTGGCAGACCTTGAGACCTGGCATTGCTGGCTCAGGCATGCTAACTACCAGGCCATCATGCAATTAGCTCGCGACCACAAAATCAAAGGTGCGCCCAACCCCCTCCATTGCCCGCCTCCAAAGTGTGACTCCTGTATCCTTGGGAAACAGACAAGGACACCAGTGCCAAAACTGAGGGAGGAAGGGTGGAGGGCAATGTGTAAACTCGAGATTGTGTGGGCAGACTTGATGGGTCCTGTAAACATACAGTTGAGGTCAGGGAACCACTACATACTAGACATAGTGGACGACTACACCAATATGGCCTGGGCCATTTCCCTGAAGAATAAAAGCAAAGCTTTTCCTATGTTACAAGCTTGGGAGCAAGCACGAGAAACTGAGACTAGGCTCAGAATTGGCAAGTATCATACCGGTTTTGATGGAGAACTGAAAAGCGAGGAAATGAAGACCTGGCTTGAAGCTCGAGGGACAGTGGACATATGCAGCGTGCCATACACATCTGCATAAATTGGGAGAGTCAAACGTATGCATAGAACATTGATGGGGAAAGCTAGGACCATGAGGATTGACGCAAACTGCCCAGAGTTTCTCTGGGACAAGTTTTACTTAACAGCTGCACATCTTCACAGCAAGACTCCAACTAAGTCCCTGAATGGGAAAACTCCCCATGAAAAATGGTACGGCCAAGGACCCAAATACTCCTACATGTGAGAGATTGGTTGTCATGCATTTGTCCTCATACCCACTCATAATCTGAAAGTCAAACCCAGGTCTATAGAATGCATCTTAATCAGGTATGGACAGAACTCAAAAACCTACAGATGCTGGGACAGAGTGAACAAAAAGGTCTATCAATCCTATCATGTTAAATTCATAGAGCATTGCAAGACACACCATACTCCTGATATGCAGACAACCACTCCATCAATCCCCACCATGGACTCTCTCAACAAGTCAGCCCTATCAGCACCTAGCGAGCACAACAATGACCTTGAGGAGCTCGACCTCATTGATCCCAACCCGGCACATATGCCAAATCACAATGACCATGCAACACAGCCAGAACTCAACGCTGAACAACAAGGACCTCAAAGATTGACTTGCATACAACAACCAACAGAGAAAGCAGCAATGGAAGGGGAACAACTGCAGACAAGACTTGAGAAGACAATGGAGGAAGTCAAAGAGAGTGGGAGGAGGGTGAGAGAACAGAGGGCTGAAAGGAACAAAACAGAGACGTCAGTAACCCAAGTCAACAACAACTCACAGACACAGGCACAAACCAAAGAACAAGCACCCACAAATGACACACAAGTACCAGCACCCACAAACATCAATCCCAACATCGATCACGATCAAGTACTGGCGGCTATCCAACAGTTCAGCAACCTTGAACCACTGGAAATGGGAATAGAGGAGGAGCCAAAGACATGGAAAGAAGCACAGAATGGACTCAGCAAAGTGGGAGGCAGCATATAGAGAAGAAATCAAGTCACTAAGAGATATGGGCATTTACTGCCTCATTCCTTGGTCTACCGTTCCAAAAGGGCAAAAGGTTTGAAAGGGATGACCTGTGTTCAAAATTAAGAGAGATGAACAAGGGAATGCTGTTAGGTATAAGGTGTGCCTAGTCTTCAAGGGCTATGAACAGATTTCCAGAAAAGACTACAATAAAACAACCTCACCGACTGTGCACATGGAATTGTGGTGCATCCTCCTACACATCACAGTGGCAGAAGGATGGGATGCAGCCCAAATCAACGTGAAGATGGCATTCTTGTACGGGATACTCCCAGAGGACGAAGTGCAGTATATGGAACAACCAGAAGGATTTGAGGAGGGAGGGAAGGAAGACTTGGTATGTGAGTTGGTGCGAGGACTCTATGGAATGAAGCAGGCTGGGAGAATTTGGAACAAGACACTGAATGAGCGGATGGTAGCGTGGGGGTTCACCAGATTAGCATGTGAATCATGCATCTACTACAGGAAAACAACATCAGGTACTGTCATCACAGCGGTCCACGTCAACGACTTTCTGTCTATAGCTGGCTCAAAGGGCAAGAACAATTGGTTCAAGGCTCAAACGCATGAGGCCTGGACTATATCCGACCTAGGAACTCCCCATTACATCTTGGGTGTGTCCGTTGAATGGGATCCTGAAAAACAAGCAGTCGCACTGTTCCAGACAAGCTTCATTGACTGTGTCATCCTACAGTTCAGACAGAAGGATGCCCACCCCCTCTCCCTCCCCATGGAACCAGGTTTGAAGCTCAGATGACCAAACTGCAATGTACAGACACAGGAGGAGAAGTGTGCTATTGCAAAATTACCCCATAGATCACTGGTTGGTTGCTTTCTCTACATTGCTGTCGCCACTCGCCCCGACATCACATACACTGTCCAGCAGCTATCCCAATTCCTTGACAACTACGACAGAACTTACTGGAATACAGGTATCTGCCTGGTACGGTACCTGAAAGGCATGCAGAACCTGAAATTGCACCTTGGAGGACCATCGGTGGTACCACGGGGATTCACCGATGCCAACTGGGCAAGCTGCCTGGACACAAGGAGAAGCACAGGTGGCTACATGTGGTCCCTCAGAACAGGTGCCGTATTGTGGGCAGTCTGTAAACAAAAAACCATGGCCACCTCATCCTGCGAAGCCGAATACATGGCTGCGTACGAATCCACACAAGAGTGCATCTGGCTCAGGATGCTGCTAAAAGGGATCGGCTGGGACTTCACTTCCACAGCAACCACTCTCTTCTGCAATAACAAATTGGCTATCATTCTGTCTGAAGACCCCACAGCACATGCATGGGTGAAACATTTTGATATTAAATACCACTTCATTCACGAATGCGTGCAGATGGGAGAAATACTCATAAAATACATCAACACTAAAGACAATGTAGCCAACATGTTCACAAAAGCTCTGCCCCGACCACTATTCATATGTTTATGACAGATCCTAGGAGTTACCTAGCCATGATTTCATGTGAGGAGGAGCGACTTGGTGCGTGGCAAGGAGGAGTGTTAGAATTGGACGTGATGATGTGACAAGGTAATGGGATGCCACAAACCAAGGCCAGGACCACTGTGGCACACAGTGGCCACGGGCCATCCTTTGTCTGGCACACAGTGGCCATGGGCCATCCTTTGTCTACACTTACTATATATACAAGGACCACTCATAGAGTACCCTCAGTTACTTTACATGTTCTGAGGGTACAACATTTATATCTTACACACACAGACACTACTAACATACTGTACCTAGATTAAGACTTACATGTCTATTCATAGGTACAGACAATACAGTTACTTTACATGTTCTGAGGATTAAGACTTACGTGTCTATTCATAGGTGTTGTTGCACCTGTTACTTGCTGCTGCCTGTTAGGATTCCAACAAAGAGAAGTCCTCTTCACTCTTCTTTTGGTGTACCCACCATTGACAAGTCAAGAAGTCCTTCCAACCTCAGCATTGTGAGCACATACAAAGGAGTTTTCCCTTTTTCTGCAGACACCACTGCACCTCCTGGCTCTGCTGTCAGGTATAGTCAAGTAGAAGACCCTTGAGAGCCCTCCACCATGACACCTGCCCAACCACTCACAGGTAGTCATACTAGAGTAGCTGCTGGCAGCCCTCCTGGCATCACAGCACTCTCTCTGCCCCTGTCATGGTGTGATGTAGCAAAATCCAACATCTCATGTGGAGCACTCTTCAATGCTCCATTGAACTCTGTCTCAGACCTAGGCCTGAGCATCTGACCTTCCATGGTCACTATAGAGTCTGATTAAAAAGTGGAACTCCATTGTAAATGGCCTCAATCTCCAGACTCCCAGCACATGACCACCTACCAATAGAACCAAAGGATAGACCTTGGTCAAAAGTACCTGTGGTCCAAAGATGGGAGGCCTACAATGAGTGGTAGGCCCAGAATACAGGAAATAATCCAGGAGTTTGGTAAGAGGCCATTTGGAAGGGGCAACACTTGTTGGAATTATGGACAGAGAACCAGTGCAGCCTGAGGGCTAGAACTGGGACCAGCAGATAGGAAAAGCAAAGAAGAATAAATGGAAACCATAAGGAGGAAGAACAGGACAAATAGGGAATGGAACATCCACTGACAACTATGTACTGCCAGGGCAGTCAGTGCTCCCGGGTGGGATGGTGTCAGCAGAGCCTAGCTCATGTCAGGGGGCTTGGCTTGGACTCCAGAGTTGGTGTTTGCACATCTGGAAGGGCAAACTAGGTTTTTCTGTCTTAGAATGATCAACATCAGGAAGGGCAATTTCATTTTTTAATGACAGACATGAGAACCTGTTAGTACCTAGCAATGGAGGCATATACTTCATCCATTGCTTGACTAAAAATCCTCCTCTAAGCCTGGGGGGGCAATCTCCTCTGGGGCCAACTCTGGGGCCAGCTCATTTGGTGACAGAGCTCCAGCAGTATCCTTTGCAGCTAACAGTTGCAATAGAAGCTCCTGCTCTGTGATAGAGAGATAGCACACCTCCAGACCCAATGGGCAGTGTTATGCAAAGTGCCTCAGTTTTTTGCATCTCCAGCACAGTAGTGGCATGGGGCAATGTTGTCAGGCTGCATCTATGTCCATGGGAATGCCCAGTGGCAAGGGGCATGGTGTGGGAGCAGCTAGAGCAGGAGTGGGTGCTGGAAGAACAAGAGTGGGGTATTGGAGACTGGCAACTGGAGCAGGGTGCTGAGTTGGATGCACACAGCAGAGCTCCCATCAAATCTCCATGAGTTGCATTGGGTGCATGTAGTAGAGCTTCCATTAGATCTCTATAAGCTGCCACTGATCCTGGGCCACCTGGTACCAGGAGGCAATCCTTTCATCATCTGGGTGGCCCTTGGCCAGGTTGTCAATGCACTCTATCAGCATTGGGTGCAGGTCATTCCAGAATGTGAGGCACAGTTGAAGACCATTGGGGTAGGCAGCTTGCTTGACTAGTGCCCAGAAGGAGTCAGTGTGTTTGTCCAGGGTCCACTTCCCTTGCCCATATTGCTCCCTGTCATGTAGTGCTAAAGTGGCAGTTTTGGCAGGGTCAATTGGATAAAACTCCACCTGGAAGTCTTTCTCAAATGCAGCCCAATCTGTGAAGCTTCTGACACCTCCAGGGCACCAGAATACCCATAGCATGTAGGTGGAGGCCTGTCTAGTCTTCATATACAACAGTACCTAAGCTATTTTCAATGTATTGGAGTCAAAAGCATCTCTGCTGAGATGGATGTAGGTGAGACAGGACTGGAGGAAATGCTCTCCACTAGAGCAAGCACCATCATATACATCTGGGAGCACAGGGCATGGGATCTACAGCCAGAGGTTTATCAGAGCTACAGAAGCAACTACCAGAGCTGCCAGAGATGGTTCTGCTACTGAAGGTGGTGCAGAGATAGAGGGCAGGCACTCTAGCAGTGCCTGGAGAGATTGGGAAATATGATCAGTGGTTTAATGAAGGGTAGAGAGTTTGGTTGTGTGATGAGTGAGGGACAATTGAGTCAGCTGCACTTGGTTTTCTAGGTGTAGCAAGTATGTCCAGGCTTTGTCCTGAGGGGCCAGAGCCTCCAGAGGAGTGTCTGGATTGGCAAGCTGAGACATCAAATTCCACAGGTGCTTAAGTCTGGTAGGGAAGCAACAGATAGGGGCTCAGAGGTTCCTTGCAAGCTATGAGGGGCTTCCAGACCAGAGTTAGAGACTTGTTCTGCTGTAAGGGCAACCTCTGGGAGTGGCAGCTCAATCACACAGCTAGCAGAGGGGAATCCAAAGTATATTAGTAAGGTAGCTGACAATACAATAGTAACTAATCACCTAGCAGAGGGGAATTTGAAGAGAATAAGTCTAAGAACCACTGCTCAGTGAGGTGCATCAGCAGGCAGTGGAAGCATGAGAATGACTGTACAAAAGGCCAGATCTAGCCCTAACTCTAGGAAAGTGCCCAACAAGAGGCCACAGAAAGTTCTGGGGGTCTGGAACAAGCTGTGGAGATCATCACAGAAGTCTAGAAGTCAGAAATGGAAGTCTCCTGGCACTATCATACTACCAGTATACAGACTGTACTGGTAGTTAACAATTCAACTTTTGACTACTCCACCTATGTCCTCTTTCACATATAATCAAGAATGAGTGAGCAACATGTTCAGGTAAAATCTGTGTGATTTGGACTTCTGTGTGGTGCTATGCCATTGTACTATGACCACCAGTGGGACTCCTTGTTTTGTTGTGTGCCTATTGCCTGTGTGGCCTTTCCTGTGTGGCTCTCCTTTTCTTGGTACCATTGACATGGTTTTCTTGTTACTTCATCTATTTTACTGGCATACTGACTGTCATTCCAGATGTTGGTTTTAACTACAGTTTGGGTCACTTACTTTCACATGATATTCCTCCTGACTTGTCTATGTTGTGTTTTACCAGTTCCCTGTCATTGGCTCCTTCTGGTCTCATTAGCTTTACTTACTATAAATACTGTCATGTTTTCTATACAATCATCAAAGAGTTATACCTTGTTATTAGCCCCACACTTCAGATCTAAGTCTTGCAACTTTAAAACTTCTTCTTTTGCCCTAGCACTCTCTCTCTATTGTGTTAGCATTCTTGGTGTTTTGCTAGTACCACCTTAGGGTACAAGTTTTCCAAGTCTACATTTAGGACTAGCACCTATGGCTAGTTTTGTTTTCCCATTGTTCCATTTTTGCTAATGCCTTTGCTACTCCTAGTGCCTCTCTGGCCTAGCCTTGTCTAGCAACCTCTGCTTGGCAACCTTGTATCCACTCTAGTTGGGTTTACCCACAGAGTTCCCTTTCTTTGCTACCACTTTCTACCAACCTTACACTAGCAACCTAGTGTCACTTGTATCTAGCAGGCTTTCTGGAACTTAGTGATGTGGTCATTGTACAACTTAACACAAAGTTCAGGGCTTACTATCCCTTGTATATACAGTAGATTATACAATAATAGATTTTTAAAGTGTTTTTAATAGATTGGGTTCAAGATTATAATGGCAAAAGGATGACAACTCCCATGTAGAACACTAATAATTCTGAAGTAATGAATGAGGCCTAAGGAATCCACACACTGGGGACCCAGAGCCTATCATGCCAAAACTTGAGTTTTCAATCCTTGTTCCCTGTTCTATTTATACTCCTCCTTCCATACACAGTGATATGCTGGCCTTGAAACTGAGGACTGACAAAAAGTGCTTAGAACAAAATAAAAGAATGTTTTCTACATTAGACAGCTGAGAACTGTAAGCCAAACGTCAAAAACTGTAGACATGAAAACATACCTTTAAAAACCAATAAGTACTACCACCCTTGTAACACAAAAAAGATGACTAGACCAACACAAATACATCAGACTGACAAAGTGCCAAGTCTGTGGCAGTGCTTGGGCTGAGATGCTCGGATCATAATCTGAGATCAGCCATCAAGGCTGACGAACCTCTGCAATAAACTGCAAAACAATTCCAACAATTAAAACACCTACTGTGACATGTGTATTTTAAATTCCTACACTATGCTATTGAGTCCCAAAAAATGACCATAAACAGTTAGAAAAACAAAGGAGTAGGGAAGGAAAGAGTAAAAACCATGGAAATCTCGGATGGACAGAATGACACAGGAGAAATGACATGCAGGCCAATTATTGCAGCACAATACCATGCAGAACACACTGGTCTGTGCATGGACAATGGGGTATAAAAAGGATGGGAGAATAGGGAGAAAGGCAAGCAGACTATGTACCACAGCTCGGAGTTCCTCAGGGAGCGGAATTCTTAGGCTTAAGAGTGCATTAGTTGCTTCAGAAGTAGTAAATATACTGTTGAGCCCTTTCTTTAGTGCAAGACCATCTCAAGCTTAGAATCAAATCATTAAAATATTTAACTTGCTTCTCTTCTATTGAAGTTCTAAGTAAGTTTGAGTGTAACTAAAAGCCTCCAAAACAAACTGTGAATAGAAAGTTTGATAAGTTGATCACATCATTGATGGAATCAAACTTACTTTCACATCATCTGTTGCACAAAGACTTACTTTTGGATTTCCTTGAGGAAGTCCAACCCTTGTGAAACATTAGTTTTGCACCACCTGGGTCTTGGCCCAAAACAACTGAAGTTATTGCAACCAAGGTGAAAAACTCTGTTACATTAAGGAAAAGAGAAACTAGGACCAATAGCAGTGGTTCAAAGTCCTTTTTGCCTGACTCTGAAACCTTACTCAGAAAGAGAAAGCTTCAGACTGAGAAAGTGATTTCAAGCTCACCAAAAGAACTGTACCCTACTACTCAACCAGTTTCTACTGCCTCAATTATGGAGCAAAATATTAGATACAAACTACCACTGCCTGACAGCAGGAATGCACCTAAGTTTAAGCAAACTGAGCCCTCTGAGGTTCGTCACTTTTTGCAAAGGATGATCTCTCTGTTTGAGCATGCTGGGATCCAAGAAGATAAAGAAAGGAAAAAGAGAATCTTGGAGTATGTGGATGCTCAGACTGAACAGGAATGGCTGGGCTTTGATTCCTTTGGAGATGACTATACTTGGTCTGCTTTTGAAAAAGAGATCAAGGAGTCTTATCCAGAAGCAGTTGATGACACAGGTAGTGTTGCAAACCTGGACAGAATCTGCAGAGAACATGCCAGACTTAGTAGGAATGACACTACAGAAATCCATTCTCTAATAAGGAAATTTAGAGCTGAGGCTAAGAAGTTGGCTAATGTCACTGGGAATGGGTCTCTGGTAGACAAATTCCTGGGGTGCTTTACACCAGCTTTTGGAGATGTGATTGAGGAGAGGTTGATCAGTAGATATGGCCACTACAAAGACCCTGCTAGGAATAGGCACAAGGACAACAAATATGACCTATCAGAAGTGCTGACAGTAGTGGGGACCTTGATAGATGGTGCTACTGTAAGAAGCCCTAGAGAGGAAAGAGTAGAGAAAATGGAAACTAGTAGGGGAAACATTAAGGAGGAAGAAGTAGAGGAGAAAGTGGCTCATCTACAAGATGCTGTGGTTACCATTGGGAAACAAGTGGGGAGCACCCAGAGTACCATGCAAGCTTTGCAAGCTGGTCAGTTGGACATGTGAAATACCTTCTTAAATACCAAAGGGAACCAGGGTATAAGAACAGAAGGACCTCCTACATTTCCAACTTCTGGAAGAAGTGGTGTTACTTGCTTCTATTGTTGGCAAACTGGGCATAGAATCTCAGAGTGTGAAGTCATCAAGGGAGATGTATAAAAAGGATGGATCATCCTACTGGAAGGGAGAGCCAGGCTACCTAATAGTGCTCCTATACCTAGGGATCCTGCTAGTATATCTCCTCATGCTAGATGAGCACAAGTACATGATAAGCAGGTGAACATGTACTTTGGATGGCCAGAAGATGACCCTCCAGAAACAGTCACTTACTCTACCTATGTGAACTCTGCTAGAGATACAAGGGATGACATGCTAGAGCACCTTCAATATAAGGAGTCAGATCACTTGGGAGACTTGGAGAAAAGTTTCAATAAAATGGCTGAGATGCTCAGTGTGTTGATCAACACCAGAAACACGCCAGTCCTGAGAGACAGAAATCTTCCTCTAAGGATTTTTTAAATAACTCAATGAAGGCAATCAGGAAAGAGGCATCTCAACCAGGAGTATCCTCATTGCCATAGAGAACCCCTGAAAAACCCTGGAAAGAAAAGCTAACTCTGGTGATTCCACCTAGAGTTGCACCAAAACTGGACCTACCTTTTGAGAAGGTTCCAGCCCTCAATGAGGGACCAGACTTGCCAGTGCAAGACACTGTTAAAAGTTCCTTAACAGGAACAAAGAGGAAGGAGTGGGATAGGACTATTGATAAGCTCTGGGAGGCTACTGTACCTTTCAGTACTGGAGAACTGTTAGATGTGGCTCCTGGATTAAGGGAGGCAATAATACAAAAATTGACTCTCAAATCAGGGACTCAGTCTAGGGATCCCAATATCCCAAGAGTAGCAGTTCAACAGCAGACTGTAAGGGAGAAGAAACCACCTGACAAAGTAGATGTCAATGACTTACCAATGGCAACCTATTTCATTGCAGATGGGACACAGGATGATTTGCCTACTGGTGCAGTAGTGCATCAGGATTGTGTAGCCACTTACTTGGAGAATATCCCTCCAGGAGAAAAGCCAGTAGTGGTGTATGTGGCTAGAGATTTGCAAGTGTTGAGATCCTTGAACCCCATTGTCAATCAGAGGGGACAAGTAGAGACAATTCTAGATAGTGGTTCTCAGATAGTCTGTATGGCACTAGATGAGGCACTTTGTTTAGGATTGACTTGGGATCCAGACATATGCTTAAGGATGGAGAGTGCCAACAGTCAAGTGAATATATCAGTTGGTTTAGCCAAAAATGTGCCATTTACTTTTGCTGAAGGCTTCACTATTTATCTACAAGTGCATATCTTTGTCAAGCCAGCTTATACTGTCTTGTTGGGTCATCCTTTTGACACACTGACAGAAAGCAACATACAAAATCTTCAAGATGGCAGTGCCATCATAACTATCAGAGATCCTAATACTAGTCGCAGGACAGCCCTGCCCACTCTTCAAAGAGGGAAGGTGCCAAAGGCAGGTGTTGGGGGAGATAGTGATCTAAAATTTTAAATCTCAATGATCTGGTCAGTGACCAGGGAGAGGTGGCAGTGATGATTGGAGAAAAGAAGAATGGTGAAGTAGTGGTGACTGGATACACTATAAATCATAGTGGGTTCAAGAACCAGGAGTTGAGAGATGTGTATCTGCAGGCCTTTGCTGTAGAAGGAGATGTGGGAGGAAGAGATGAGAAGACATTAGCAGCTTATCTAAATAGGCAGCTGTGTCAGATATCAGAGAAGTTGGAAGAAATCTTAGTACAGCAGGGAAGCCTAGAGTTAGAAGCAGGTGTGGGGGAAACTGCACAAGTATTCTCTAAGAAACACAAACCTGTTGCTAGAAAGGTGAAACCTGTACTAGGAACCTCTCCTGAGGAGTTTAGAATTGAAAGGTGTATCACTGGGGATCCACTAGCAGACATGCCACAGTTAGACCAAAACCCACCTAATTTCAAACCCACAGGGAGGTACACTGCTGAGTGCAAGGAGATCATTGACCAAGCACATTGTGATGGTTTCTTGTAGCCAGAGGAGATGAAGGCAGTACATCATCTAATGATGCTGCAGAATAGGGCTTTTGCATGGAATGATTCTCAAAGAGGTAGGCTCAAGGAGAAATTCTTCCCTCCTGTGTGGATGCCAGTAATTCCTCACACCCCCTGGGTATTGAGGAACATTCCCATTGCTCCTGGACTCAGAGATAAAATCTGCCAGATGATAAAGCAGAAAATTGAGGCAGGAGTGTATGAGCCATCCAACTCTTCATACAGATCCCAGTGGTTCATAGTATTGAAGAAGGATGGTGAGAGCTTGAGGATAGTTCACAGCTTGGAACCTTTAAACAAAGTGACCATAGCACATTCTGGGTTGCCAGCAGCAACTGAAGAGTTAGCTAGTCACTTTGCAGGCAGAGCTTGTGGAGGGATCTTTGACTTGTATGTGGGATATGATGAGAGAGTGTTGGATGTGAGGTCTAGGGACTATACCACTTTTCAGACACCCTTTGGTGCTCTAAGGCTGGTAACCCTGCCAATGGGCTGGACAAATTCAGTACCAATCTTTCATGATGACATTACCTTCATCTTGAAAGATGAGATACCTCATGTAACTTGGCCATATATTGATGATGTGCCAATCAGAGGTCCACCTCACAGGTATGAACTGCCAGATGGAGGATATGAGGTTATTCCAGAAAACCCAGGCATCAGAAGATTTGTATGGGAACATTTGCAGAATGTGAACAGAGTGTTACAAAAAATCAAATATGCTGGAGGAACCTTTTCTGGGAAGAAGTCAGTAGTCTGTGCAGATGAGATTGTAGTGGTTGGACACAAGTGTTCCTATGAGGGACAGAAACCTGAGACCAAGCAGTTGGCCATTGTTATGAGGTGGGGTGATTGTCAGGATGAATCAGATGTTGGACCTTTCCTAGGTACTTGTAGTACCTTTAGGATATTCATGAAAGACTATGCTAAAGTGGCTGCACCCATCAACAAATTGACTCAAAACCATACACCATTTGTTTGGAGTGAGGAATAGCAGTTAGCAATGGCTGAGTTGAAGAAGTTGCTAGCTGTGAGTGCACCTCTAAAACCACTTGACTATGAGTCAGGAGGGGCAGTGGTCCTATCAGTTGACACTTCTTGGATGGCAGTGGGCTTTGGATTATTCCAGGAAGCTCCAGACAATCCTAAGCAACACACTTGTGCTAAGCTAGAATCCATCACCTTGAATGTGAGGGAGGCAAGATTCTCACAACCTAAACAAGAACTCTATGGTTTGATGAGAGCCTTGCAAGCTAATAAGTATTGGCTAGTTGGTTGTAGGAAGCTTGTAGTGGAGACAGATGCCAAGTATTTGAAGGGAATGCTAAGCAATCCTGGAGTAGGACCTAATGCCACCATCATGAGATGGATTGAGGATGTCCTACTCTATCATTTTACTTTGAGACATGTGCCAGGAAAGACCTCTAGTGTTGATGGCCTGTCTAGGAGGCTCAAGCAGCCAGGAGATGAGGAGTACCCACCTGTTAATCCAGAGTTGGTGGACAATCCAAATACTATGCACTTTGAATATCCAGCTAAAACCAACAATGAACCAAGATGGGAGAATTGAAAACCACTAGCACTTGAGGAGTTTGCAGATCAAATTGACACTAGACGTGGCTATCTACATGAAGTAGCCACTGAAGTATCTGACTTTGAAGAAGAACTTGATAGAGCAAGGTCTCAAGAAGTAGAGCTTAGGAAGGCAGTTCTAAGTCAGCAGCAGACATCCAGAATAGATCCTGTTGCAGTACTATCTCTCTCTCAGCCTCTATTACTTACAGAAGGTACTGAGTAGGAAAAGGAAGCAGACTTACAAGCCTGCTTAGAGCATAGAAAAGGTGGTGAGATTGAACAGTGGGAGGCTTTGCTACCAATTGTACAAAGCTGGCTACAAGACCCAAGCAAAGAACCTGAGGATTTGCAGGGTTGGGATCCAGACAAGTTCATGAGGTTTGCAAGACAGTTCTTCTTTGATCCAAAGGGGAGACTGTACAAGCACAGTCATGAGGCCAGGCATAAGCTAGTAGTCAATATCAATAGATGAATGTTCATGCTTAAATCAGCCCATGATGCCTTGGGGCATAGAAGGACTTATACAACCAAAATGTTAATACAAGAACAATTTTGGTGGCCAAGAATTGATGGAGATGTGCAGTGGTATGTTGGGACTTGTCACAACTGTCACATATGTCAGAAGACAGTTGTAAACAGAGCTCCCACAGTGACCTATACACCCTCTATCTTTCAAACAATCCACATTGATACCTGCACATGACTCCAGCTTCAAATGGCTGCAAGTTTATTGTCCATGGTAGGTGTGCATTGTCTTCATGGATGGAAGGGAGGCCTCTGCACAAGGAAAACCATAAAACAATTGGTCAATGGTTGTTTGAGGATGTGATTTGTCGTTAGGGCTGCATTGCAGAGATCATCACTGACAATGCTGGACAATTCAAGAAGGTCACAGCTTGGATAGAGAGCAAATATGGAATCAGAGGCATAGCCATCTCTCCATACACATCTCAAGCTAATGGCAAAATTGAAAGACCACATTGGGATGTCAGGCAAGCTTTATTCAAAGCTTGTGAGGATTGCACTTAATGGTTTTGGTTCTTCTTCCATGTAATGTAGAGTGATCACATCACTATCTGGCAGAGATTTGGATGTTCACCATACTTCATGGTCACTAGAGCTTATCCAACTCTACCTTTGGACTTGGTAGAGGCTACCTGGTTAATAGAATCACTAGAAGGGCCATTATCTACAGAAGAGTTGATTGGTTATTGTGCTAGGGCTTTAGCCAAGCACTACTAACATGTGGAGGAGATGAGAGAGAGAGTTGGGAAGGACAATCTCTAATGGGCCTTGAAGTTTGCATAAGAGCATAAAAACTCTATCAAAGACTTCAATTTCAAACCCTTGGACTTGGTCTTGGTCAAGGATATGATTACACAAAGTTCACACAGTGCTAAAATGCTTCTCCATTTTCATGGTCCAATGGTAGTAATTACTAAGACCAAGGGCAGTAATTATATTGTGGCAGAACTGGATGAGTCAGTTGGGCAGACCAGAGTTGTGGCTTTCAGAGTAGTCCCTTTGAAGTTCAGAGACAATTGGAGCTATCCCAAAGCCTAGAGCAATGGGTAGATATCACTCCAGAAAAGTTAAAAAAGTTGAGGGAAGAACTACAGAAGCCTACAGGGAATGCTATACCAGACCTGTCATTTGGTTCTATAAGGCTTCACAAGCCTCTAGACCATGACATATATAGGTCAGACAACAGCCCTGAAAGTTGATGAAAAATAAAAGTTTTTCCTTAGCAAAAACAAAATAAGTAAAAGGCTTAGTTTGGTCACACATTTTTGGAGTTAATGGCATTAATTTTGGGGATATAGAATAGAGATATGGACAGGTTTCTTTTATGGAGTAGGGAGTATGGCTATGCTATGTAAGGCAGAGGCAAAGCCAGTGTTTACAATGTGGGGGTCAGCAGAAGCTCCAAGAAATCTTTGGGGTCAGACATGAAGGGGTTGGCAAGTTCAATGTTAGAATCTTCAGGGAGTGGCTAGGGGACTGGGTCAATAACCAAGAGGAAAGAAGGACAGAATAAAAAGGGATTATACCTTGAATGAAATGTTGAGCATGTTAAGAAGCAAACTGGCAAGATCAATGTTGACAGGGGATAAGGCTTTGTCCAGACAAGAAAGATGAGCCATGATCAACTTGTATGTTTGAAGAGATACATCCAGGAGGTGGAGCTGCTGTTCTGCAGCAAGCTCCACCACCTCATGCTGCTTCTTGAGGTGCTTGAGGGGAGCCAAACTGTGGCCATTGACAATGGGGTTGGCCTTGAGGATGGCATCAATCTGGCCCAGAAGTAGAAGGGCTGTCTTGCCACCAGACTTGTAATTGGCTAAGATAATAGCCAGGATGAGAAATAGAAGGAAGGGAAAAGGAACAGAACAGACATACCAACTGATGGGGTGACTTTAACCTTGTTTGGTTTTGACTTGCCATTGAGTTTGGTCTGGAGAGATGAAAGAAATAAGTTTAGAGTGTTGAATTAATAAGCAAGCAGGTCAAGACAGGAAGCTGGGAAGGCTCACATTAGCTTTTCATTTTGAAGGATGGGTGGGAGGACAGATCCAACATCTCAATGTCATGATCCTCACACTCATGGCATTCTTTCTGGGAGAAAAAGAGAGTAAGAGAAAGATAAGAAGAAGGAAGAGATGGAGGCAGGCTGACTCCTTCTGCCTCACATTGACACTGGAGTTCATGGCAGTTGTTCTTGGTTTGGATGATGGCATCAGCAAACAAGAAAAATGACTTGATGGCTGTGGAGTCAATGGCTGCCCAGTGATCAAGAATGTCCAGAATGGCAGTAAGGGCATTGTAGAGGCCTTTCTGATCAGCCAGAAGGGGAAAATTGGCCTGATCAGCAAAGTTCTGAGGAGTTTTCTGAGAAGAAGAAAGCAGGAAGAAAAAGGGGAAAAACATACCCAACCAATAGAGCTCAGGTACCTGGCACAATCAGCAGGAGTACCAGAAAAGGCTACTGCTGTATTACACAAGCCAATTATGGCCTGTGCAAACAAGGGGCACTGAAGGACAATGAGGATGACTTGATTAGCATCCTACTTAATAGCATGTTGGAACATTCCATAAGAATCAAGAGGCAAGGGTGTACAACAAGGAGCAGGAGCTGGGCAAGGTGAAGTTGTGATCACCACCTGGGGACAGCCAACCTTAAGGGGGGGCATCTTGTGAGGGGTGGTCTGGACAGCTTTTAGGGACATTTGGTCAAGAAGGAAGGGTGGCACATTGAGGTCTTTTATAACATCTTGTAGCAGGAGTGATCAAGTAAGAAAATGAGAGATGAGAATTTTTTTCTTTCTTTTGTATGTTGTATGGAAAGAGAGGAAAATAATTTTCAGATCAAGGGGTAAACAGGAGTGGACAGAACTTGGCTTACTAAAGATGATGAAATGACTAAGGGCAGTCATCTCATGGTGCAGGGGAGGTGATATGCCAGTCTCAAAACTGAGGACTGGCAAAAGTACTAAAACAACTAAAAACAATGCTTTTTTATACCCAAACAGCTGAAAACCATAAGCCAAACATCAAAAACTGTAGACATGAAAGACATACCTTTGAAAAAACAAGTACTACCACCCACATAACACTAAAAGATGACTGAACCAAAGCAGGCATGTCAGAATTGCAGCAATCAAAAGAGATCAAAATGCTGATGAAGAGCCAAGTCTGTGGCAGTGCTTAGGCTGAGATGGCAATCATGGATCATAATCCAAGATCAGCCATCAAGGCCAACAAAAGTCTGCATAAACTGCCAAATGTTCCACTAATTAACACCTGGCACAACATGTTTATTTAAGTCTCCTGACATGCTATTAAGTCCTGAAACAACCACAACCAGCTAGTATGCAAGAAAGGAAGGGGATAGAAAGGAAAAAGGCAAAACTGTAGAAAGCTACAGGTAAACAGAATGACACAGAAGAGATGACATAGAGACTGGTTTATCACAGCTGATACTATGTGGAGTGCAATGGTCCATGCACAAACAATGGAGTATAAAAGGAATAGGATCTTGGGGAGGATGGGCAAGCAATTACTTGCCACAGCTCAGCCATCCCCAGGGAACTAATCATTTAGGCTTACAAGCACATAGTTGTTTTGGGTTTTTAATTTGAAATATCACTTTTTGAACCCATTCAATAGTGTGAGAACCATCTCAACCTTGCAAATAAATCATATTAAAAATATATAATACATTACTTCTGTTCTATGTGAAGTTGCATGTAACTGAGCCTCCAAACACCTGTGAAAACAAAGTTTGATCTGTTGATCTAATCATTGATGGCATCAAACTTACATTTTGCATCAATGATAGTGTATCAGACATGTGAAACTGACAACCACAAGATCTCCCACACATTGCAGTAACAAGAGTCAAGGTAAGGTAGGTGATCTATTGACACAGCACAAAGAAGGCTCCAGCAGTGAGCCAAAAACTGTTCCAAACAGTGCAGTAGGCATGGGAGGCTGAAGGAGACACAATCCTCACACTGATGCTCCACTGTATTGAGACCAGATATTACTCAAGACCATAGTGAAAGGCAGTTGCAGTATACCATCACTATCTTAGCTTTCTGTGCTATTGTCACAACCTGCTCCCAGAACCCTGGACCTCACCACCTTGCTCCTCCAGAGCTCCCCCCCAACTCCCCCTTTGACCCCCCCAACCTTTATTCACCCATAGCACCCACTCCAGGTAACTCTGATGCTTCTCCAGCAAACCCAAATAGCCTCCTGGCTAACTCTAACACCTTCCCCACAGCCTTTGACACTTCCCCTGCCTCTCCTAAGCCCCTGGGACCCTCCCTCACTATTCCTGACACCAGCCTATATCATCAGTTTGTCACTCTGGTTTGCCCAACCAGCTCTAGAGCATCACAATGATCCTAGGATAGCCCACATCCCCAGCTGATCCCATCACAGTCCCATCAGTATATCACTGCAGCCCACCCCCTGATCACAACCAATACCTGTTGGCTCTGCATGACCCCAATAAGCCCCACCACCAGACCAACTATCCCCAGAGCTGTTCCAGTAGTTAGTATATAAGTCATAGAGTAGCATTCTATACTCTAGTCTTGATATTACCTGCCTTACCTGTTGTGTTTCTGATTGTCTCTCTCTTGTGTTTCATGTTTCATGTTACATTTTCCCTTCTCTCAGTCTCCCAATCTTGTCTTGTCTCTATCTCCATCATTATCTTGTTATCATTTCATATCTCTGCTTGAATCTATCTTTGTTCTTGTCTCAATCTCACCTTGACTCCATCTTGTCTCATTTGACTCTGTTTCCTTTGTTGTGTCCAAGTTCCTTAGACCTTAATGCCATTACAACCCCCACACTTACAATTACAAACCTCAAACATTCATAAACCAACTCTGGACCTTGCTAATTGCTTGGCCCCAGGACTCAACAACATCTATTGATCTCCCATTAAACTCTGGCCCTGCTCCCATCACTTGTATAGCCTTCATTTGCCTCACACTTCCAATACTTGCTTCCATACTTGTGCCTGACACCTCTTCAAGTCCAAATCTTCTCTGTACAACAATGGGCTGGAGAGGCTCATACAACTGCAACAAATAAGAACAATGCACTGAAAGCTGGAGGGGTGGCAGCCAAGGCATGGGCTTCAGTGGCAGCAGGCATGAGCATAGATAATACTGCAATAGTACATGTATCCCTACAATTGTTACAAATTAGCCAGAATTGAGAACACACACCCCCTCCCTGAACATGACAAGGTGAGACTAAGGGAAAAATGGCCAAGATGAATTTACTGGGTCCACAGACATTAGGTAATCTTGGTACACCCCCCTGCTGAGCTGGGAAAAGCTTTTGCAGCATCATATTTATAAGGGATAGTGCTGCACAGCACCCCTGCTGAAGTTTGTAGTCCTAAGTTAAAGAACATTGTCCAACCCCCTAAATAACCTGACATACTAAGAGACAACACACAACTATGGTACAAACAAAACAGTAATAGTAACAGCCCTCCTTGAGTAGGAGAGGATACTGGCTCCACCATTGGCCACATTCTCAATGATGACCTGGGGGGAATAGGAGATGGCTCAATGATATCCCAAACCCCACCACAGGGCACAGGACAATACCCCACAAACCCAGCTGAGAGTGAAGTATGGAGTAACTAACAAGAAGGAAGAAGACCTGACTGGAATAGTGATAATCCAGGAGACACAACCATGCAGGATCCCCAGCTGGAAAATACACCTGCAGAGTATGACAACCTGAGCCAGAGGGAAGAACATGACATGACTGCACAGGCAAAAAGGAAGAGGAGCCTAAAAGAGGTGTGATTAGAGTGGCCTCACTCAACATGAAGGGAGGAGGCTCTGACTCAACAAGGATGAAATGGACCACACTGTATCAGCTGATGTGGAAAGAGAAAATTAATATATTGATAGGACAGGAGATGCATATAGATGACAACCTGAGGGACTCTATAAACTCCCTCTTCAAGAGACAGGTCTTGATCATGTCAAGCATTGACATAGACCACCCAAACTCTAAATGTGTTGCCTTCCTGTTGAACAAAAGGATGATAAGATGGGAAGAAGCAAAGTTAATTAACTTAGTACTAGGATGGGTGATAATGGTAGAGGTACCATGCTTTGAAGACAATACACTGCAGTGCATAAATGTATATGCACCAAATGACACTAAGTGCAACAAAAAATTCTGGAAAGAACTAAAGGAGCACTGGCCAGCAATTTAAGGGCAACCTCTAGAGTGGTGGATCAGAGTCATGCAGCTAGCAGAGGGGAATCCAAAGTATATTAGCAGAGTAGACAAGAATACAATCAGTAACTAATCACCTAGCAGAGGAGAATGCAAAGAGAACAAGTCTAAGAATCCCTGCTGCTCAGTATGGCACATCAGCAGTGGCGGAGGCATGTGAACTACTGTATAGAAGACTGGAGCTACTCCTAACTCTAGAGCAATGATTGCTGAGGTAATATGGAGAACTCTGCAGTTCTTTGGAGATCTCCAGAGTTCTAAAAAGAGCTCTAGAGACATCAAACAAGCTGTGGAGGTGCTGGAACAAGTTGCAGAGGTTGGAAATGGAAGTCCCCTGACATCACCCCCTCTCTAGCATGTGGTGTCTCAACACACAGGGTAAACGAAGTCCCCAATCACTCAGTCTGCTGGTGAGATAGGGTAGATTCCTTATATGGCATGCAGGGTGTCTGGATGTCTGTAGTGGAATTCCTTGACAAGTCTGGGGGCATGTATGTTCTCCTACAGCTCCTAGGAGATATTCTCAATCCCATAGCCTTTCCACTTCACCTTGTACTGTAGTTATCTCCAGAATAAATGGCTATCCAGGATTTCCTCCACCTCATATTCCTTGTTGTCATTGACCACCACAGGGGGCAGTGGAGGTGGCAGACAACACCCTGGAATAAGATCCTCAGGGACCAGAGTTAGTTTGACCACATTGAACACCAGATGAAGCTGGCACATCCCCATGGGGAGCCAGAGTTGATAAGCCAAGGGTCCTACTTGTTGTTCCACCATGAAAGGTCCCAACTGGCAGTGCAACAGCTTTTTTGAAGGCCAGATAGTTGTAATGTCAGAGGCATCAAGGTAGACTCTATCTCTGGGCTGATATTTGTGCTCTGGGGTCCCCCCACAGTTGTAGTATTGCACCATGTTGTCCTTTGCCTTTGCCAGCACTGCTCAGGCCTCCTCCTGTGACCTCTTCATCCAGTCCACAAATTTGTTTACTGCCTCATTCTCTGAGGGCCAGGCCCAGGGTTCAAAACCCATGCATGTATGCTGTCCTGTGTTGAAAAAGAATGGGGAGAACTGAGTAGATGTGTGAACATGGTTGTTGTACTGGAACTCAGCATTAGGGAGGAGTTTGTCCCAGTCATCCTGACACTCATTGCAAAAGAGACAGAGGTACTGCTCTAACTTCTGGTTCATGCATTCCATATGGCCATTGGACTGTGGGTGGTAGGTGGTGGAGGTGTGGGGCTTCACTCTGAGTAGTTGGTAGAGCTCCCTGGTGAACTCTGCCACAAATTGTGGTCCCCAATTGGAGATATAGGCATTAGAGAGGCTATGGAGCTTTCAGACATTCCTCCAGTACAAGTTTGCAGCACCCATGGCAAAGCAGGTAGTGTGGGTTGGAATGAAGTGCACTTGCTTGCCATACAGGTCTACTACCACCATGTTCACATTGTAAACATGGGTGTTAGGGAGCTCTACAATGAAGTCCACAGAAGCTATGCTCCATCATTCTGCAGGCACAAGCAGTGGGTGTAACTGTCTGTAGGGGAGTCAATGTTGGGGCTTAGTCTGGAGGCAGAGATTACATGTATGAGTGTAGGATCCAATATACTAGAACATCTGGGGCCACCAGTAGTCCCACAATACTAGCTCCAGTGTCTTCCACCATCTGGGGTGCTTTGGAATGTGGGAGTCATGGTGTTGCTCCACAATCCTCTAATGGAGCTTTGGAATGTTAGGGACATAGATATGGTCTCGGAAGGTCAGGATTCTATCCTGGATAGTCCATTCATCTGCAGAGCCTGCCTTGGCACCAGTGGTATGCCCTGACTTTAGCATCTGAGCTGCTTGCACCATAAGCTCCTCCCGCTGACCATCTTGATTACCCTGCAATATGTCCCAGAGGATGTCCACTTCTGCTCCCTTGACAGCTAGACCCTCTATGGCTTGGATTGCAAACAGTTCAGGGCAGAGGAGCACAATGTTGCTGTTATCCTTCTCCCCCATGCTATGGTCTGCTCTCCAGGACAGAGCATTCAGTTTCCCCATGCTCTGGCCAGGCTTGTGGTGCAAGGAGAAATCAAAGTTGGTGAGGTAAAGGGACCACTGGGCCTATTGGCAATTGAGCTTCTTGGCCATCCAGAAGTATTCAAGGTTCTTGTGATCTGTCCAGACCTCAAACCTGTGCTGCACATCTTCCAGAAAGTGCTGCCACTGCTCAAACAACTGGATGATGGCTAGCATCTCCTTGTCATAGATCTTGTAGTTCTGCTCCACTGCATTTAGGCTCTTGGAGTAAAAGGCCACCAGATGCCACTTCTCATCCTCCAGAGATTGCTGTGAGAGAAGAGCACCAGTGGCAAAGTTGGAGCTGTCAGCTTCTACTCAGAAGGGAGAGTTGTTATCTGGGAAGAGAAGGACAGGTCTAGAGGTCATGGCAGACTTGAAAGTGTTGGAGGCCATCTGCTCCAGAGGTCCCCAACTCCATGTAACATCCTTTCTGATGAGGTCAAATAGTGGATAGGCATAGTGTGAGAAGTCCTGGATGAATCTTCAGTAGAAGTTTGCAAAACCAAGAAATGCCTGCACCTCCTTCTCATTCTTGGGCTCTGGCCACTCTGCCACACCTGCTACCTTCACTAGATCCATCTCTACAGCTCCATGTGAGATGATCAGGCTAAGGTATTTGATCTGGGTCTGTTCAAACTTGCACTTCTTTGGCTTGAGGTAGAGCTGGTGTTTGCAGAGGCATTCCAGGATGAGGTGAGTGATCTGATGGTGTTCCTCCAGTATTTTGGTATAGATGAGGATGTTATCAAGGTATACACACACTACTTCCTCTGCTATGAGGTCCTGGAAGATGTTGTTCATTATGGTATAAAAGTTGGCAGGGCTATTGGTGAGTCTGAAGAACATAATGAGCAACTCAAACAATCCCCAATTGGTCTGGAAGGTGGCCTTCCACTCATCTCCTTCCTGGATGTGCACATTGTTGTAACCCCACCAGATGTCCAGTTTAATGAAGTATTGTGCACCCCAGAGATTGTTGATGAGCTTGGAGATGAGGGGAAGGGTATAACAGTTCTTCACCATTATGGCATTGAGAACCTGGTAGTCCTGAACCAGTCAGAGTGAGCCATCCTTCTTCTTGATGAAGAAGACCAGAGAAGCCATTGAAGACTTGGATGGGCAAATATGACTAGAGTCCAGGTTTTCTTGCAGGAATGCATTGAGCTTGTCCTGCTCTCTGGGCACAAGCAGGTAAACCTTATAGCTTGAGGGTGTGAAATCTGGCAGCAGTTCAATGGTGTGGTCCCACCTCTTGCACTCCAGAAGCAAGTTGAATGAGGCTTTGGAGAACACATTCTCAAATGCATGAAGGTAGAGAGGTACCACATCCTGGAACTCTTGGGGTGTGGCATTAGTAGCAAATGCCTGGGCCAGCCACTGGAACATGGTTTGGCTAGCCCAGATCTTCATGACAGAGGGTGGCAGGCATATGGCAGTAGCATAGATTCAATCTCCCACTTCTACTACTTTGTCCAGAAACTCCAGCTCACCTACACTACCAAACTCCCCTCTGTGCCCCTCCTCCAGGGCTCTGCCATTGCTCTGGTCATCCTCATAGAGGGCCTCTCTATGAGAGAATGCCAGAGGTGGGGGATCTGGGAGGTCTAGATCTATGAAGGGGTGAGGGCTAGCATGACATGTGCAGATGGCTGCATGCTCTCAAACTTGGGCTCAGTGCTCTGCCCTGTCCTCCACAGTGCAGGTGGAGCACTTCTGGGGGCACCTGCTCATGATTACCTCTCCCTTAGTTCAATCAACCTCAGGGTTGTGCTCACAGAGCCATATGAAACCAGGGATCATGTTCTGTCTACCCAAGCTGGTGATGGCAACCATGGCATGCTCCACATAGTTCTAATAATGGAGGACCAGGTCAACCACAGAGTTGATGGCACCTGCTTTGTTAGGCATTCCATTGATGTTGTAGATAGGAATGGGCTTGGAGAAGGGCTGTGTGGTCAGGCTGTGGCATTTGACAAACTCCAAATCTAGGAACAGTCCCATGGCTCTGCTATCTAAAAGAGCCATGACTCCATGAGTTTGCTGAGTGTCCATCATCTCAATCTCCACATCAAGATGCAGGAAGTTGGCAGACAGGCTGGAAGCCATCACATACTGTTGGGGCATTCAACACACCCAAGCAGAGCCATGCTAACAGACCTTCAGAGGTGTTAGGGAGCTCAGTAGGGGCTCTGGAGTTAGTATCTGTATGTCTGGGGGGGGAATTGAGGTTCTTCTGTCTCAAAATGAAGGGTGTCAGAAAAGGTAGTTTCATTTTCTATTAACAGATACAAGAACCTGTTAGCACCCAGCAATGGAGGCATACACCTCATCTGTCACTCAACTAAAAATCTCCCTCCAGCTCCAGAGGTGAGGTGCACACACTGATCTTCTCTAGAGTCAACTCTGGCATAGGCTCATTCAGTGATGGAGCTCTGGCAGCATCCTTTATAGCCAGCAGCTGCAGAAGGAGTTCCTTATGCTCTGCTGTAGAAAGGTAGCATACCTCCAGGCACAGGGGACAGTGCTGTGCAAAGTACCCAGGCTTCTGGCATTTCTGGCACAGCAGTGGAGCAGTGCAGAGCTGCCTGGCAGCATCCACATCCATGGGGATCCCTGGTGGCAGAGGGCATGCTGCAGGGATGACTGGAGTGAGGACTTGCATTGAGCAGGCAGGTACAGGGTAGTGGAAGTTGCTGACCAAAGCTGGGTGCAGCATGGAATGTGGGTGCCAGAGCTCCCTCCAGATCTCCATGAGTTGCCATTGGTCCTGAGCTATCTTGTACCATGACACAATCTTTTCATCATTAGAGGAGTCCTCCACCAGATTGTCAATATGTTCCACTAGTGTGGGGTGTAAACCATCCCAGAAGGTGAGGCATAGTTGGAGGCCATCAAGGTAAGCAGCCTGCTTGACCAGAGCATGGAACAAGTCAATGTACTCATCCAGTGTATGCTTTCCTTGCCTGTACTGCTTCCTTTGCCTATACTGCTACCTATCATGTAGTGTCAAGGCTGTGGTCTTGGCAGGGTCTAATGGGAAAAACTTTGTGTGGAAGTCCTTCTCAAAGGCAGCCCAGTCCAGAAAACTTCCAACACCTCTGGAGCAATGGAAAACTCACAACACATAGGTGGAGGCATGTCTGGTCTTCATGTATGACAACACCCAGGCTATTTTCAATGCATTGGAGTCAAAGGCATCCCTACTGAGGTGGATATAGGTGAGGCAGGACTGCAGAAATCACTCCCCACTGAAGCAGGCACTGTTGTATGTGTCTGGTAGCACAGGACACAGAATCCACAGCTGTAAGGTCACCAGAGCTGCAGAGATGGGTGTGGACATGGTCAGGGCTGGATCCACAGCTGTGGGAGGGGCAGAGTTTGGGGTTAGGCATTCAAGCAATGCCTGGAGTGATTGAGAGATGAGATTAGTTGTTTGACAGAAAGTAGAGAGTTCAGTGGTATGATGGGTGAGGGATGATTGCGTTAGTTTCACCTAACTAAAGGAGCACTGGCCAGCAATGTAAGGGCAGCCTCCAGAGCAGCAGATTGGAGTCATGCAGCTAGCAGAGGGGAATCCAAAGTATATTAGCAGAGTAGATGATGATATAATCAGTAACTAATCACCTAGCAGAGGGGAATCCAAAGAGAACAAGTCTAAGGATCCCTGCTGCTCAGTGCAGCACATCAGCAGAGGCAGAGGCATAGGAACTACTGTACAGAAGACCAGGGCTACTCCTAACCCTAGGGCAATGATTGCTGAGATAATACAAAGAACTCCACAGTTCTCCACAGTTCTCCAGGGTTCTAGAAAGAGCTCTGGAGATGTTGAACCTGTGGAGGTGCTGGAACAAGTTGTGGAGGTTGGAAATGGAACTCCCCTAACAAGCAAGGAACAATGGAAACAAGCCCCAGACACTCCTGGGGGACATAAACTTGGTGGAGGATGCTCTAGACAGACTACCAGCACACAAGGACAATCAATAAGCAGTAAGCTCCTTGGTGGAGCTAAAACTACACCTAGACCTGGCAGATGGCTGGAGGAGGGAGAACCCTACAAAAGTAGACTTCTCATTCTATATGCAAGGCAGAACATGCCAATCAAGAATAGACTGAATATATGTGGCAGAACCATTAATCAACTACACAAATAACTGGCAAATAGCCTGCACTGGTATAGGCATGGCCCACCTGTTGGTGTCCATGAACATACTAAACCCTAAACAACCCTGGATCAGAGAAGGAAGATATGCAGTGTGCTGGAAGAAGAAGAACTAATAGATGCCATAGAGGAAATGGGAATGAGACATATGAGCACTATGGAGTCACTACATGGCAGGGAGATGGGGGCTGAGAACCCACAAACAACCCCAAAGTCCTTTAAGGATAAAATAATCATGAGAGTGAGGGAATACTCAAAAACCAAAACTCCCAGGATAAAGAAGGAGCTACAAGCACTAATTGCTGACAGGGAGAGGGTGCACAATAACTCTGAGATGGATGAGGATGAAAAGAGCCTCGAAGTGGCATTCCTGGATGACTGAATCCAATACCTTGAGAAGTTGAGATTTTAAAGAGCAAGGGATACAGTAGTGATGAGCTTTGCAATACATGGAGAAACCCTCACTAAGCCCTGGATAAATATAAATAGAAAATCTAAGCCACAAGATATTATTGCAGCACTAAAAAGGCCCAACAAAGTGGGTGGAGGTATTGAGCAAAGGTCATACAAGATGACAGAAATAATGAGGTCACACCATGACAAACTTCAGAGAGATGGGACCCCAGTGGACACCCAGTCATACAGAATCAAAGAATCAAAGATACTATCCCTTCTTGAAAAGAGTGTCCTACAAGAACAGGTGAACATGTAGACAGCTGAATATCAGGAGAGGAAGTTGTGGACACAATAAGGGGCCTACCAAACAGTAGGGCAGCTAGACTTGACAGTATCCCACAAGAACTATGGAAAATCCTGGATAACAGGTTTGAACTGAAAGGCCAAAAAGAGAAGGATGGGTTTGACATTGCCCTCATGCTGACAGAAGTCTTCAATGATATAAGCAACCATGGAATGGAGGGCTCAACAAATTTTGCTAAGGGCTGGATGTGCCCAATAGATTGGACAGAAGCAGGAAACTATAGACCAATTACAGTACTAAACACAGACTATAAGATCCTAACAAAGTTACTGTTGATACACCTAGGCAAGGCAGTGCTGGGAATAATCCATAAGGACCAGGCAGGCTTTATGAAAGGTAGATGTATTGAGGATCAGACAAAACTTGCCCACCTCATGATAAGATACTGTGAAGAGACAAATGAAAATGGCATGATTGTGTACCTTGACCAAGAAAAAGCTTATGACAAGATACTATACCCCTTCCTGTGGGCATCTCTGCAAAAATCTGGCTTCCCAGAGAAATTCATCAAGATCATACAGGAGCTATATAAAGAGGCCCATACTAGCATAATGTTGAATGGAGAAATTAGTACACCATTTAAGGTAATTAGAGGGGTGAGGCAAGGAGACCTAATGTTATGCCTGCTTTTTAATGTTGCCATAGATTCTCTAGTACAAATGCTGCATCACTCAGTATATCTGTCATGGAACGACAGGTTCAAGGACCTAAAAAAAGTATTAGACACATGGTGTGAAGTATCAGGAGCAAAGTTTAATATACCTAAAACAGTGATAATACCAATAGGGACAAAAGAACACAGAGAGACTCTACTGGCTTTGAGGAGGACTCATCAACAGGGCTTGTGGATACCAAGTGGAATAGAGATTGTGAATGATGGTGAGGCCACAAGATGACTAGGGGCCTTTGTGGAAAATGGAGTCAAGCAGAATGGCATCTGGACACCAACCCTAGAAATGGTATCCCAAAACCTTAAAAGATGGGGAAAAAGCAAACCCACCATTGCAGGTAAAAGGCTAATAGTGAGCATAGTAGTAGGGGAAAGAACACAATACAGAACAAGTATCCAAGGTATGCCAAAGAATGTGGAAAATGAACTAACAAAGATGATACAAAACTTCATCTGGGGTGAGGGTAACAGACCAATAGTAGGCCTTGATACCATGAGCCTCCCACATGAAAGGGGAGGAAAGAAGCTACTAAACATAACCCTAAGAAATGAGGCCATCAAACTGATGAAAGCAAAATGCTACCTAGGCTTTGGGGTGACAAGACCCTCCTGGGCAGTGGTTGCAGATGAAATTATACAAAGGAGAGTAGCAAGAAAATGCAGAGACTTAGAAGGTACCACCTTCCAGAGTACATTCCTACAACTAATAGACATTGACACATGAACAAAGGAAGGGGGCCTCCCAACATCACTTCAGGAAATGATAAAGACAGCAAAGAGATATGGAGTGAGCTTCTGCCCACTAGACTTGGAGAGGCACCTGAAAGAACAACTGCCAATATGGTATCATCTAGGCATGCAAGGAGCCAAGAACCTGAGGATAAATTCCCCACAAGCAATATGCTAGAGGACCAACTATAGAATAGATACTGCTGGAGATATGCTAAACTGAGCTGACAGTATAAATGCCACCCTGAACCCAACTCATAGGCTGAGACAGAACTGCACATGTGACTCCTGCAAAAGAATGAGAGCAGCAGGCTGCATGAACCCCCATAAATGCAGTGTTTGCAAGTGAGTGGATTGACAAGCTAAGTGACAAGTGGTCACCAAGAGTGCAAGCAAGCAATAGAGAACCCACTGAGGAGGAAAAAGAACTCCACAGTCAGGCTGGGGGAGAACTCTTCAACCTCAGTGTGGCAATTAGGACATCACTGAAGGAAGGCTTCAGAGTTTTTGCACAATGGAAATGCACAGTAGACACAGATGGGAGAAACTATGCCAGAGCCAACAACCCCCTGCAAAGGCTGAATGAAGTTGATACAGATGGATCATGCATGAGGAACAGATGTGTGAATGCAGTAGCAGGAGCAGGCATATGGTTCAATAGAGAAGATAAATGTAATGAAGCTGCGAGACTACCAGGACACCTATGACAATCTAATAATACAGGTGAGGCAGTAGCCATCCTGAGGGCAGCAACAATAGCCCCCGCAGATGTGCCCCTAAAAATCCTGAGTGACTCAAACTTGGTGCTGGACTGCCTGACAAAGGACCTAGCAAAGAATGAAGATAATGGATGAATTGGAGTCACAAATAAAGACATTATGAAACCCCTAGTAGCAAAGCTAAGGAGTAGGTTAGGTATAACACTACTAGTGAAAGTGAAGGGCCATATGGGTATAGAAGGAAATGAAGAAGCAGATAAGCTTGTGGAAGAAGGCACAAAGAAGCAGGCTCCAGATGCCATAAATTTGGAGGTCCACAGAGGATATGACCTGCCTGGTACCAAGCTAGCAAATATCACCCAAGCAAAAACATATGAAAGAATGCTGGAGTGACAACCTACTCCAAGAAGAATGGGGACCATCACACATCTAGATATGATGAGATGGTCTATCCATACCATGAATGGTGAACTGCCCACAGACAACAGGATATGGAAAGCATTGAGAGACAAGAACCTGACCAGGGAAACCTGAGCATTCCTATGGAAATCAATGCATAACAGGTACAAGGTAGGGAGATACTAGGAAAACATCCCAAATTTCAGGAGAAGGGTGCTATGTGTGTCATGCAATAATGTGGTTGAATCAATGGACTGTATATTGACAGAATGCTCCATGTCAGGCCAAGAGATTGTCTGGGACCTGACTCAGAAAATCCACAAGAAGAGGGGGATACCCTTTGGGAAACCTTTGCTAGGCATGCAGCTGGAGTGCATGCTGATTGAAAGAGGCCCGGCAAATGATAAGCCAGGAGCAAGTAGGTTCTCCAAGAGAATCACGTCTGAAGTGTCAAGGACAATTTGGAAGATAAGATGCAAATGGAGAATCTTGAGGGAGGCAGAACCCGAGAAAAGGCATCATGAAACTGAAATCAAGAACAAGCTGAGACAAGCAATTATGCAGAGAATAAAACTGGACTGTTTAGCAATGGATAGGTCCTGCTTCGGCAGAAAGGCAACAGATATGGAGAAGGTCCAGAATACATGGAAATTCTTTCTGCCGTGTAGGGCAGACCCAGTCAAGGCCTGGAGGAGGGCAACCGAGGTTTTAGTGGGTATTGGATAACCGAGCCCCACACTGAGTGCATAAAGGCATTTCCTACGAAACTTGTTTTTTACTGGCTTTCATTATCCTCTGTATCAGTCAGGGGACTGCCGCTTGTCGAGTAAGGCTGGCGGATGTTAATGGGCTCGGGACAATTTGTTACCAAACGCGTCCAGTCACACATGTCACACATCACACATCCGTTTTGGTGTCGACCACGATGAGCGTGAGTCCATTTTTTTCGCGCCGTTTGGTTGTTTAAATTCCTGTTCAGACATTCACAGCTGTTGCCGAGCCCATGGACGAAGACATACTCAGCGACGTCGTTCCCAGTAACATCGTCTCGAGACAGGTGTGTGCCTCGCCCAACCCACTGGGACCATGCTCACGAATTCGATGCAGCCTAGCCAAGGTGCGGATGGAGAGAGTGAGTTTGACGACGATGCGATGGATGAGGACGAGCTGATGAGCGAGAGTGAGGATAAGGAGGTGTGTTGGCTTCGGGTTTTACAGAATGTGGGGTATTCTTACCTTGTATATGCCGCAGGACAAGGTGGCGAAGAAGGCTAAAGCGGTGGAGGAGAAGAAAAAGAAGAAAGAGAGCAGGAAGATGGCAGAAATCAAGCTCGCCGCTAAGCGCCAGGAGATGGGCAAGGCAAAGGTATGTAGCGGCGAATTTCGCTCGGCGAATGGTACTGATGCGGGACAGGTTGCGGACGCGGTGAAGCGGTATTCGTATCTCCTTGGTCAGACGGAGCTCTTCAAGCATTTTGTGGACATCAAGGTGCGCTGCTCGCTACAATCACTCGAACGTTGTCTCACGCGGAATTAGCGCGCTCGGGATCCAGAGTACGCTGCTATGATGGATGCTCAACCTAAGCCCAAGGGACGCGGGCGTAAGAAGGCAGTGTACGTCATTGTTCTGTGTCTCTCTTAGGAATACTCACTAGGCATATGCAGCGACAACACAGCTCGCCATCGGAAATCAGAAAAGGAGGAAGACGAAGAGTTGCTGAAGGACGGCGAGATTGCAGCTGACGGTAATGATCAGCCATATGTCTTTGAAGAGTCTCCCAGCTGTGCGTTCGTAACTGTTTTGTCATTAAACTCACTGACTCTGTCACAGTCATCAATGGCGAGATGCGTGCATACCAGCTGCAGGGCCTTAACTGGATGGTGTCGCTGCACCACAACGGCTTGAACGGTATACTCGCCGATGAAATGGTGCGCTCTCTCCCCGCTTCCCTTTCCGTTCCACTAATCGTCTCCTTGCTGTAGGGCCTCGGCAAAACCCTACAAACCATCTCCTTCCTCGCTTACCTCAAACACTACCGTGACATCTCCGGTCCGCACCTCGTCGTCGTCCCAAAATCCACCCTGCAAAACTGGCAACGTGAATTCGAGAAATGGACCCCCGATTTCAACGTCGTCATCCTTCAAGGAAACCCTCAAGAACGTGCCGAAATCATCGCTGAGCGCCTTATACCACAGGACTTTGAAGTCTGTATCACGAGTTACGAGATGTGCCTCATTGAGAAAGGAGCATTTAGGAAATTCTCATTCGAGTATATTGTCATTGATGAGGCGCATCGGATCAAGAATGTCGACTCTATCCTTTCTCAAATCGTCCGCGAATTCATGTCGAGAGGGCGCATGCTTATTACAGGAACGCCGTTACAGAATAACTTGAAGGAGTTGTTCGCGCTGTTGAACTTTATCTGTCCGGAGATCTTCGTAGACTATGCTGACCTCGATTCGTTCCTGCATAAAGACGATAGTGGAACAGAGGCAGAAGAAGAGAAGAGTAAGAAGGTCGTCGAGGCGCTACACAAGATCCTTCGACCATTCCTTCTTCGACGTGTTAAGTCGGATGTTGAGAAGAACCTTCTTCCTAGTATGTCTTTCTGCCATCTCTGCCATGTCTCCCCAGGGCACTGATGAGCAGTGCTTTGTAGAGAAGGAAATCAATATATATGTGGGTCTTACGGAGATGCAGAGGAAGTGGTATCGGTCCGTGTTGGAGAAGGACATTGATGCTGTCAATGGTGCGTCTTGTCAGCCTTTCCTTTTTTCCTGTGTTGACATCCAATCTAGGTCTTACTGGCAAAAAGGAAGGCAAAACTCGACTCATGAATATGGTTATGCAAGTTCGTCTTGCCCCCTCCCTCTCCCCTCTCTCTTGCTTACCCTCCCTTCCCCACCTCACAGCTTCGCAAAGTAACCTGCCACCCTTACCTCTTCGACGGTGCCGAGCCAGGCCCACCTTACACGACAGACGAGCACCTCATCCAGAACTCAGGCAAGATGATCATTCTCGACAAGCTCCTCAAAGCGATGAAGGTGAAGGGAAGTCGGGTGTTGATTTTCAGTCAGATGAGTAGGGTTCTGGATATTTTGGAAGATTTTTGTTTGTTCAGGGGGTATAGTGCGTACTTTCCTTCCCTGTCTTATGGTTCGAAGGAATTGACATCTAACAATGCTCATTCACAATTTACAGAGTATTGTCGGATCGACGGGGGAACGGCGCACGATGATCGTATCTTCGCCATCGACGAATACAATAAACCTGACAGCGAGAAGTTTATATTTCTACTTACCACCCGAGCTGGAGGGTTGGGGATAAACCTTACTACTGCTGATATTGTTGTACTGTACGACAGTGATTGGTGCGTTCTCCACCCTTTTCCTCTCCCGCTTCCTCTCCCCCTCTCTCTACCTTCCCTTCCCCTTTTCTTCGTATTCCTTCCCTTCTTCCCACACGAATACTAATGCACGTTTGACTTCACAGGAATCCTCAAGCAGATTTGCAAGCCATGGATCGTGCACACCGCATCGGGCAAACGAAGCAAGTGTATGTTTTCCGGTTTATTACGGAGGGGAGCGTGGAGGAGCGGATGTTGGAGAGAGCAGCGCAGAAATTGAGGCTGGATCAGCTGGTTATTCAGCAGGGGAGGACGCAACAGGCTAAAGGTGTGTTTCTTCTCCCTTGGTTTATGTAGAAGGAGAAGACTGATGAGAGGGTGGTAGCGGCGGCGAATAAGGAGGAGTTGTTGGAGATGATTACGCATGGCGCGGATAAGATCATTAACTCTTCGGATGAGTGAGTCTTTGTCTTGTGTTCGTTGCTGTCACGGGCTGATTGAGGGATAGCATGTTAATCAACGAGGATATTGAGATGATCATACAGCGCGGCGAGGAGCGAACGACTGAGCTGAATGCCAAATATGAGGGACTCAACTTCGAAGATCTGAGTAACTTCAAGAGCGAGGCGAGTGTGCAGCAGTGGGAGGGTGAAGATTTTAGGCCTGGGGTACGTACCGTCTCCTTTCTGTTTTGTTTTCTGTCACATAGAGTAAACGCTAACGATCAATTGGTACGATAGAAAAAAGCGCTCAACTTCAATTTGCTCTCGCTATCCAAAAGAGAGCGGAAGAGCAACTATTCGGTAGATAATTATTTCAAAGATACGTTGCGCGCTGGACCGTCGAAGCCTGAGAAAGCGCCCAAGGTCCCAAGAGCCCCAAAGCAGATTTCTATGTGAGTTGCTTGCATTTTCTTCGGGTCGACAGCTGGACACGGTGCTGACGTGAGTTCCGGTGGATAGACAAGACTTCCAATTCTTCCCGCCTGAGTTGGCGGTATTGCAAGAGAGGGAGTTGGCGGTGCATAAGGTGAGTTTTTTTATCTGTGACTTTTCATTGTCGATGAGGAAATTGAAGAGTCTCATTCTAGCGACTGAATGGGATCGCAGCGACACTTCGGGAGCCTGCGGGCCCTGAGGATACGCCTGAGAAACTTGAGGCGGAACGACAGGTTGCACAGGAGTTTATCGACACTGGTCAGTGATCAGCATCAGATGGAGAGCTTTGCGGCTGAATGTTGTGGTTTTGCTAGCTGAGCCATTGACGGAGGAAGAGATGGCGGAGAAGGAGGCGTATATCGAGGATGGTTTCCCGGATTGGAGTCGGCGTGATTTCCAGCAGTTTGTCAAGGCGCTTGAGGCGCATGGGTGGTGCGTAACCTTGGTCGCTGAAAGATAAGATTGGCACTCAAGCAAGGTCTTGGGTTGATGTTCATAGGAATGCAGGGTTTGACACGTACGCTGCGGAAATTCAAGAGAAGACGCCGGAGGATGTCGCGAAGTATTATGCTACGTTTGAGCAGAAATGGCAAACGCTTGCTGGTGAGGTGTTTCCTGATTTGTTTGTTTGCAAGACGGGTCTGATGGATCATGATGATTACAACAGAGGCTCCCCGAATAGAAGTTCGTATCACGGAAGGCGAGGCCAAGCGGACCAAGCGGGACAACCTCGAGACGCTCCTTGATCGCAAGATTGCATCTGTACGATTTCCAATGCAGGAGCTCGAGCTTAACTACCCCACTACGAAGGGAAAGGTCTACAGCGAGGAAGAGGACCGGTACCTCCTTTGTCGCCTTTCTCATTATGGGATGCAGGCGGATGATGTGTATGAGAGAATCAAGAAGGACATTACAGAGTTCCCTGTGTTCAGGTTTGATTGGTTCTTCAAGAGCCGGTCGCCGCAGGAGTTGCAGAGGAGATGTAATACGTTGTTGAGTATGATTGAAAAGGAGGCGGAGGCGAAACAGGCGGAGGAGGCGAAGGCAAGAGGAGCATCGAAGGGGAAGGTATGTTTGTTCTTTTCTGCTCTAGTTTGAAACACAAGGCTGATAAGAGTTCGTTTGCTTCAGAAACGTGGAATTGATGAGGTGCAGAAGGTGGATAAGAAAGAATCGCGTCCGTCAACGCCGTCTACTGGATCTGCGGTGAAGAGAACGACGAAAAAGAAGAAGACGTGAGGTGGCTAACAGCGTCGTATCGTTTCGTGTATTACAATCTATTTATCTTTTTCTCTTGTGCACGTGTATGTTACATAGACATAGTTTGGAATTCGTATTTTGCTTGGTATCAGAATAAATAGCTATGTAGTTGTTATGCTCGGTAGGCCTGTACCTAGAAGACAGGCAAAGAATGAAGAGCCTCGGTGCCTGTCGTGGACGGACAAAAAGCAACACAGGGCTGAGCGCTGAGATCTGAGAAATGGACGGTTAATTGTACGTGAAGACACGTGATGCCCGGAAACGATGACCATAGGAACAACTAAATCCTTCCTTACTTCAACATCTCCGCAGGCAGCCCGGCGTTCGACGCAAAGTCGCTGGTATCGCATAAGGACCATATGGGTTTTGCCCTGCTGTGGTAAGAGATGTGCTTTCCTTCGATGATGGGGGAGGCGAAGTATGGGGTTGTAAGAGGGCTGGGGCGGGCGAATGGGTCGGCGGCGTGGCTTTGTCTTGATAAGGGAAAGGATTCCGTCTAGTTTCTAACATCATTTGGTCCTCCATGCATCTTCTAATTTTTCACGTTACTTGTTCTGCAGCAGCCTGCACCACAGATACGTCGCACTCAAAATCGAATCAACATTTAACAACTACTTCCCCTCGACCGAAGCTCCCTGTTTCACCGCCCTAGCCTCAAAACCACCTGCGACTCCAAATTCTGTTTACAATGCCTCGCGCATTACAGCATCAGGTTTTCATGACGCCCGTCACAGATACCGACCTGTCAAACCATAGGAATTAGACTTTGTGTAGCTTGGGTGTATACAAGCATATGCGCTTGTGGGTTCGTGCACTGTGATGTCTGTGAATGTTTCTGCCCTAATTTACAGAGCCTTTCGAACCTATTCTTCTTTTATTTATTCGCAATAGATGATAAGTTCCCAAAGGAGAGCATGGAAAGGGAAATCGATGAATTCATCGAGACTTTGAAGCTTGGAATATACCCACCAGTCAGCTCTCCTGCCAGAATTGGATGATCTACAAGTTCAGCTGATGATTATGGTGAAGGTGCACCACAATCCAAAGTAAAGAAAGTGTCGGCCTCTCTTACATAATTTCTTAACCAAATCATAATTTTTCTACTCGATAGTAACTTCATAGTTCCCAGGGATGATTTATAAAGAGGTATATCATCCCGAATTTCGAAGAGCTTCCAACGCAGAATCGACAACCTCCCCTATCGCAGTGACCGCCTCATCCTCTTGCGTCCTACCAACGACCTGAATACCAACCGGTACGTTCTTAAACGTCTCCGGCTCATCTGCACAAAGAAAGAAAGTACATACATCAGCAAACTTCAAAGAGCACACACAAAGCTCATAAATGGATCTATCCAAATCCCCCATAAACTTGTGCGCAGGCTACTTTACGTCAAGTTTTGGATCGACTCCCAAAACCGGGACAAAGAGAGCAGGGAAGTCGAGCACATTCCATGCCACTATGTATCCCGTGTACCTATTGAATTTCAAATCAGTTTCAGTCCAACTTTGACGGGTATGCGATGTTGATACGCCTGTCTCATACTTTGAGACAGGTTGAAAGAACTAGGAAAACTAAGATTACCAATAAAACAAACTGAAAACTGTAAGCTTGGGTAAGATGCCGAAAACTGTAGGCATAGAAACATACCTAGTAAAATAGAAATCACTGAAGAACCCAAAAAGCACGCATGCAATGATGCTAGCAGGATCTATGATGTCGAGAACAGAGGCTAGTCACGTGTTTGATTGACAATCAATGGCTGTGCTCAGCAAAACCGGCTAGAAAGCTAACCGATGCCGAGGACAGCCATGGACATCTAAACACCACAATAAAACCCTGCCTCCCCTTGATACCATATGCCAGACCACCTGAAATCCAAGCGGGCTGCCCTACAAACCATGCGAAGTCTATTGAAGAAAAGTTGGAAGGAAAAAGGGTGAGAGAAAAGAGGTCGGACAAACAAAAAACTGAGTAACGCCGACCCAGCACGTCATCACAAATGACCTGTAGCACAAGCATGACATCATCCCCCGCTTAAACCTTGCACCTTTACAATTTTCTCTCCTACTTACTCCGCACTCTCTTCCGTAGTGCTCTGTAATCTATTTAATAGGCCTACCCAAAGTTGATTAGGGAGTTCTTACGAATACAGGACTTACACCAGTTCCTTTGTGAGAACACATGCTTGTGACCATACTCTGCTGTTTACAGTGGACTACCGTTACATATTTTGAACTCTTAAAAAAGTCCTAACTACTCATTTCGACTCGTCTACCATGGGTTACCTCAGCCTGATCAACTGGGAACATCCTAGTGGTGAGTCCAAAAATCATCCAATGAATACTAACATGGAAACTAGCTGTTACAACCTCTGCTTGAGACCCTCCACTGTGCATGAGATGGGCAACGCTCATGCTCGATGTGGCCGAGCCGCAAGTCTAGGGCCTCCAGGTCCTAACACTGCTCTGGCAGTGGAAAAAACGTTGGCAGCTCTGGCAGACGTAAAGGAAACCGTTCCGACAGAGACCTCCCTCACTGACATCTCAGACTTGTCATTCCAGACCATGTCTGAAGAAATGTTAGAAGGGATAAAAACGGAGGTAACCACCAGTGATAGTGACACACTAGATGGCTACAACATTGATAGACAAGTAGCTATCCCATCCCCAATTAAAACAAACCTGCAGGAGAAGGACAGAGTGAATCAGATGGAGCCACATCGACGGGCGGGGGTGGAAGACACTCACAGTCAAGACCAAAGTGAAGAAAAAGAGGGACCAAGCATTCCAAACCAGGATCAGGTAACTGACTGACAGATTACCCCTGAGGAAGAAGACCCAAACAATGGGCACACCCACTGAAATAAGGGGAAAGGGCCAGACCCACTTGAGTGGGGGGGCGTTCAACTGAGTAACGAGGAATTAGACCCTGAGACACAGTGTCAAATAATACAGGCATGTAGCATAAGAAGAGACAGACCCTTGATTACTAGGGATACCAATCCTGAGATGTCTGCACCAAATGGAAAGGAACAAGATCCCTCTGATCACTATAATAGCCAGATCACCTGTGAGGAACTGCAGGAGAGGTTGCAACAGAAATGGGCGCTAAATGAAAACATCCGTCAGCTTCAAAAAGCACTGAGAGGAGGTACCAGAAAAAAGAGCAACACCAAGCGCTCAGGGTCAGAACCTATCTTGGAGGAACTCTGAGACATGATTGGGAGGGTGACCCAACGGGTGTGAGAGGTCAAAAGACCTGAAGAAAAAGAGGGCCCTGTCAGGAGGCTCAAACCCATAAACCAGATCAGCAGAGACAGCGCATTTGGCCGCGCTTTTGACCGTATGAGAAGCGAAGAAGATTTGGGTTCTTCAGAGTTGCCCTCCTCTGAATCATCATACCCTTCAGATAGCTTGGATGACTCCAGCTTGAAAGTGATAACAATACTTCCCAATCTTCTGGCAGAGATGACAGCTCAGGAGACTCGTCAACAAGCTCCTCAGATGAAGACGGAACTAAGAGGAAGGTTAAGTTTCAAGAAAAAGTGAGCAGGGGTAAAGGGAAGAAAAGTAAAAAGAGAGTGCCCAGGTCACTCATCAAACCAATGCCTCCATCTAAATACGGCGGGGCCCCTGATCTGCAAGCATTTCTGCAATTCATGACGCACTGCACATCGTATGTGAAATACAGATTGGTACAAAAGGAATGCCAGGTCTTGGTGGTTTTGGAGTTTCTAACGGGGTGTGCTTGGACCTTCTATTCTCAAGAGGTGTCTAGGGCCCCAGAAGATTGGTCTATGGAGAGGTTTTTTAAGGAACTATTCAATGACTGCTTCCCAATTAATTACCACAACAAACAAAGATATAAATTACAACACCTGTGACAGGGAAAAATGACAGTTTGCAACTACGTGGGCAAATTACAAGAACTTTTTACCATTGTGGGATCTACAAACAGTAAGGAGAAGGTGGTGAAGTTATTCAATGGTTTCTGAACGTCCATCCAGCGGGAATTGTACTGCATGGGGCTGAACCCTGAGACATCCCGTTGGAAGAAGGTGATCTCTAAGGCTGAGTTTGTCAAGATGGCTGAGTCAGTGGATTTGGACTATGACAACCCTGGGGCCAGTCACCGTCCATCATGCCAGGACAAACAATCAGAGGGTGGAAGGGGCTTCCAAACCCACTGGGAGCAAAGGGGTAAGGGCCACTCATACCACCACTCAGGACGGAAGAGGAGCAAGTCCCCCTTGAATTATGGAAAGAAGACAAATAGCTCTCCAGCATATTCAGCTAAGCAAGGGACATCACGTACCCAAGAAAGCTTGTGGGTGAAAGGTAACTACAAATCACAAAGACCTGAAGAACGGAAGCGTCTCACCAAAGAAGAGGAAGAGCAGTTCTGAGCACAGGACCAATGCTTTAACTGTGGGGAAAGTGGTCATTTCTCCCATAATTGCCCTAAAAATAAATCCGCAGCAGCATCACAACCAGGGAAACCTCCAGGAGTGAAATCATACAGCGTAAGGTTAGACCTGAGAGAGGCTGACCGACTGTGGGAAGAGGCTCTGGGCCAGACCACAGAAGGGCTGTCTGTAGGAATGGTGTTAATAGAGACCTCAAGCCAGGCAGCAACAGACCAATCAACCCACCCTCCCAGCCAAGAGGCTTTGGGTAGTGAAAGTCTCAGACATTGGGCACAGGGCTGCCCGCCATACCCAAAATGACCGCATGACAAAGATGGGGATGCAGGAGATTACTATGATCTAGTGGAGCTGATTCCCCCTGGGAATTTGGGGAAGAAGAGAATCCAATCTGGGTAGACAACTTGGAAGAGAAACTGGCATTAGTATACAAGGAAGAGAGGAAGTTTGGCAGACCTCGATGCCTAGGTAACGCTCTCGAACGGAGGCTGGACCACTTTTTGGAATGGCTGCAGCCATACCCAGGTGACCCTGAAAATGTCCTTCAGTACAGAGGGAGATGGTTTACTTCAACTCAAACAGAGGAGGAAGTGATCCATACCTGGGATGTGGTGTGGGAGCGAGAGGCCACCATACCCTGCAAATGGGTGGCAAATCCTTCTTTTGAAGTTGGCACTTGGTATGGCCTAGAATGAAGTGTGGAGACTGGGGCGCCTCTGACAAGGAGCTTCTGGTATGGACCTACCCTTTTGACTGACGTGTGAGTTTGGAATGCTGAGAAGGTATTGGAACTAGGTAGCCCGTACCTCCCAAGCAAGGACAAAATATACCACAAGATTCAGCCACGGTTTCACATGGTTAGAGAAGGGCTAGGGACCTGCCTGGTGGTGGATAGGCAGATAAGATTTGTGGCTAGCATCAGGGCAGAGCACCTCGAGAACCCCCAATTTGACGTATGTGGTTGGTATGCAAAAAGGGTTAAGCGCGCATTCCCAAATGCAGATAGCAGCATTTGGGAGGAAGACAAACCATTTGATTCAGGTTGTACAGTGGTGGCTGGGTCTGAGACACCAATCATCCAGGAGGAACTCATGGGAAAAGGGGGTGAGGAGGACCCCACCCTCGGGAGGTCGGAGGAGATCAGCACACTGGAACTGTGCAGGCAACAAGTTGAACAGGGAACTTACCCTGCTATACAACGCAACAATGCACAAGCCAAAAACATTAATCATAAGGTCCCCAAACCATTAGTGATAGTAGTCAAGTTAGATGGACACCCCATCCATGCCCTCCTGGACTCAGGATCATTGGGTGACTTTGTGTCTACAACTATGGTGGAACAACTGAAACTTAGACATGTAGAATTGAGTGAACCAGTACCGGTTCAGCTGGCCATACAGGGATCGAGATCCAGGATTAACTATGGTGCTACAGCACTTTTTCAGTATCAGAACATCATGGGGCCTCAGTACTTTGATGTGATGAATCTACAGGGATATGATGTCATTTTGGGTACACCCTGGATCTATCGACACAGCATCACCTTTGGGCTGAACCCAGCCAGGGTGATAGTGGGCTCGACATTACCTGAGTGAGAGAAAGTTGAACTTCCTCTGTCAAGAAATGAGGATCCTAGGCTGTGTAGTCAATGATGAAGGAATCCAAATGGATCCAGATAAGGTGGATGTGTTGGTAAGGTGGAAGGTACCAATGAACCAAGATCTGCTCTGTGGGTTCCTGGGAGCCGCAGGCTATCTGGCAGATGATATTGACCAAGTACAGGTTCCTATGGGGGTATTGCATGTGTTAACAGGTGACACAGTACCGTTCAGATGGGAATATACCCACTAGAGAGCTTTCGAAGATGTTAAGGCCCTGGCTGTAAGGTGCTGAGACCACCATCACAGGCCATTGACATATGGACCAAATGAGCCACCTATCAACATGGTGACAGATGGTTGTGTTACAGGCATCATGGGAGTGATAAGCCAAGGGGCAGACTGGAAGATGGCCAGGGTAGCAGCATTCTTCTTGGCAAAGTTGAATTCTACACAACAGAATTACCCCATCCATGAGATAGAGATGCTGGCGGGTGTCGAGACCATGCTGTGACATTGTGACCTTTTACAGGGGGTTTGCTTCAAGTGGTACACCAACCACAAGGGCTTGGTCCACCTCATGAATCAGAAGAATTTGTCAGGGAGACAAGTGTGCTGGATAGAGAAGATTTCAGAATTTGACTTTGAGATAGTTTACATACCCGGGACTGATAATATACTTTCGGATGCCTTGTCCAGGCTATACTCCAATGATGAGGCAGGCACAGTAAGAGTGTGCAGTGAATATACATACTTTGACATGGTGGATAATGATTCCCTGGGGGCCCAAATGATAACAATGCCAGTACTCGTTGGTCTAGAGGGTGAGGGGCTGGCAACTCAGCCAACTACTATTGAAACAAGGGTGGGAGCTGAGAAAAAGAAGTGTACCTACCAACGGAAAGTCATTCAACCAGCAGAGACAGGGAGGCTGGAGACATCCAGGGAATTTGCTGCAAGGGTGGCACCACATTTTGTCCTGCGAGGCCCACAGGGATGAAAGGAAGGGGGAGAGGCATCAGAAATGCCAGAACCAGTGCCAGAACCACAACTGAAAAAGGAAGATGACAGAAATGATGAGGACAGTGAGAAAATAACCATCAAGATCCCTGCCAGAAAGAAGCACCACTTACATAATGGAGCAACAGCAACGCAGCTAGAAACCAGGGCTCAGGAAGAAGAGTGGGATGGAAGCTTGGCAAAAAAATTGCAGAATCTACAGGAAGAATATGAGAAACTTTCACCATTGACACTGGAAGAGCTGTTGAACTTAGAAAAAGACCCAATAGACCTTGTAATGTCGATTAAGGGATGTTACAATGAAGATAAGCTGTTTGCCTCCATAATGGAAAATCCAAAAGCATTTAAAAATTATGAAGTGATGAAGGAAGGACTTATATTCCTTAAGTCTGAAGGAAAAAGACTTCTGTGCATCCCAGCCATCATGGTGTGAGGATGCAATGTACAAGAAATAGTAATATTAGAAGCGCACACCCTACTGGCACACCTTGGCACTCGCAAAACTCTGCTATACTTGCATGACCAAGTGTGGTGGAAGACAATAGCCCGAGATGTCCAGGAATATTGCAAGACTTGCTCAACCTGTCAATGGAACAAGCCATCTAACCATAAACCCTATGGGTTGTTAACGCCACTGAAGGTGCCAACACTTCCATGGGAAGTCATTGGGATCAATTTCATGGGACTGCTTCCCAAATCTAAGGACAGAAATGGGACCTATAACTCTGTCACAGTATTAATAGACTTACTCACCACAATGGTGCACATTGTACCCAGCAGGATTAGTTACACCACCAGACAGGTAGCCAAGTTAATCTTTGCAGAGGTATACAAGTATCACAGCCTCCCATGAGCCATAGTCAGTGATCATGACTCATATTTTACAAGTACCTTCTGGACACACCTGCATAATCTCATTGGGATGCAACTGAGAATGTCTTTGGCCTATCACCCCCAATCTGATGGTGCCACTGAAAGGGCTAATCAAACCATTGTACAAATGATACGCCAGTGTATTGGGGATTGACTGAAGGATTGGGTTGCAAAAATACCCACAATTGAATTTGCCATTAACTCCGCTAGGTCTGAGACAACAGGGTACTCACCATTCTTCCTCAATACAGGAAGGATGCCTTGCCCAATGATATGGAACAATGCCAAGACAGATGAGTTTGCAGGTGTCAGAGTATTTGCTCAATGACTCAAATTAGCTTTGATGGCAGCACATGACTGTATCATAGCTGCACACATTAAACAGACCCAAAACTCCAACTGCCAAAGACAACTGGCACCATTCTCAAAGGATGATATGGTTTATGTCTCGACTAAGAACCTCACATACCCAAAAGGGTTCCCTAAAAAACTAATTCCCAAATATGAGGGACCCTATAAAATTTTGGAGGACTTCGGCAACAACTCGTTCTGAGTGAATGTCTTGATCAACATGAAGTGGAGAGGGATCCATGATGTTTTTCATGCTGCACTGCTTAGGATTCACAAGCCAAATGATGATCAACTCTTCCCAGGTAGACTGGATGAACAAATACTTGAGCCTGAAACTAATGAATGGGCTGCAGAGCATATTGTGGCACATCATGGCATCAAAACTCATGCCATGTTTGAGGTTCTTTGGAAAGTGGGAGATAAATCTTGGATGACTTATGAACAAGTAAAAGAATTAGAGCTGATCATGCCCTACCTCGAATTACTAGGGTACAAAAAAATTGAAGAGCTGATTGAGCATGGGACTGGAGAACTGCCACATGATGATCCACAAATTTTCTTGGGCCTTACCAACATCCTTGAATATAAAGGGGCCAATGATGGGATTGAGACTTCACTGTCTTCCCTACTCACTGGGCCACCTTCACCCTCCCCAATCTTATGGATATCTGCCATTGCTCTTCCCCTCAGGAACTTTACATCCGACATGGCTCACCCCTTTGGCAATTGGGGACAAGGAAATGACAAGCACAAAGGACAGACCTACCATCACCCCTTTGTGTCAATTGACCCGACCACCAGGATGATCATCATCTTCGACCCTTTGAACCCCGATAACCCTTTGGTCATGCACCCTTTACAAGTACAAGTTTATCTAGACTACGAGCTTGAGGTTTGTCAGACTCACAGTCATCCACAGTTCCCCTTTCCTGTGGGATATGATACCTTTGCCTCTATCCTCAACCTTGCTGACCCTGAGACTGAGTGCAAATATAGGCTCATGGCATACAACCAGCAGACTGAGACTTGGTCCAAGGTAAAAAACCCCTTCCCACCTGGACTCCTACCCACAGCCTACATCAATCCACACCTGGACCTCCTTACTACTCTTGGGTTTGTCACAAAGCAGGGCAATGTGGATAAACAGACAGTCAAGGATGCCATGCAGGCTTGGCAAGCTCCCTCGGATGAATGGGTATAACAAACTAAACAATTCCATGTGCAGCAGTCCCATTACTTGAACCAACCGATCCACTCTTATTCACCCCTCAAGCACTCCTATCCAGTTATGGAGACAGACAGCTTGTATTCAGGCCTGGGGCCATCCTCTACCACCACCAAGAGCTGCATCCTCAGATCTCACCGTCCCTCTACACCCATGACTCCACAACCCTTGAGGGCAGGATCTTCTACCCCTCGCACCATGATCACCACCCACAGTATCATAATCCATTCCCCAGATTGCAAGGGCAAAGGCAAGGCCACTGAAAAAGAGGAGGAGATGGCCGTTGATCCAGTGGACATCCCGCTCCTGGCTGACAACGATGACAACGGTGATGCCAAGGGAGAGCTGGACTATTACCCCAATGATGGGGCTGGGGAAAGCTCCCCAGTGGCCGATTAGAAGGCGGAATTGGTTATAATCGCGGCCAGCTTAAAAGTATCACCATTACCACTCTAATTCTAACCTAACCTCTACTTATAATTTAAAAGTCGTATACTTCTAGTTATCCAACTTGGAGGGCATATGTAGCATGAGCGTGACATCATCCCCCGCTTAAACCTTGCACCTTTACAAGTTTCTCTCCTACTTACTCTGCACTCTCTTCCATAGTGCTCCATAATCTATTTAATAGGCCTACCCATAGTTGATTAGGGAGTTCTTACAAATACAGGACTTACACCAGTTCCTTTGTGAGAACACATGCTTGTGACTGTATTCTGCTGTTTACAGTGGACTACCATTACATGACCAACCAATAAGAAAGAAAGGCCAAGGGAAACCATGTGGTACACCCACGGGTGCACAGAGAAAACATACTGGTCCATGCACATATGATGAACTATAAAAGGAGAGAAGAATTGGGGGAGAGGACAAGCAATGACATACCATGGCTTGGCTAGCCCCAGGGAGTGGCTAACTTAGGCTTATGAGTATTTAGTTGGTTTGGGTTTTTAATTATATATATTTTTGAACCCATTCAATAGTTTGAGGCCATCTCAACTAGCAAAAAAATCAATTTAAATCTATACCTATGATTGTAATGTCTAAGTGAGCTTTCATGTAACCTAAGCCTCCAAAACTCTGTGAAAACAAAGTTTGATCCATTGATCCAATCAATTGATGGCATCAAAGCTTACATTTCACATCATCTGGAGCCCACCGCAAGGTACTTTTGTTGCACAAAACTCATTTTTGGATTTCCTTGAGGAAGTCCAACCCTTGTGAAACATTAGTTTTGCACCACCTGGGTCTTGGCTCAAAACACCTGAAGTTATTGCAACTAAGGTGAAAAACTCTGTCACATTAAGGAAAAGAGAAACTAGGACCAACAGCAGTGGTTCAAAGTCCTTTTTGCCTGACCCTGAAACCTTACTCAGAAAGAGAAAATTTCAAGCTCACTAAAAGAACTGTGCCCTACTACTCAACCAGTTTCTACTGCCTCAATAATGGAGCAAAATATCAGATACAAACTGCCACTGCCTGACAGCAGGGATGCACCTAAGTTTAAGCACACTGAGCCCTCTGAGGTTCATTGCTTTTTTGCAAAGGATGATCTTTCTGTTTGAGCATGCTGGGATCCAAGGAGATAAGGAAAGGAAAAAGAGAATCTTAGAGTATGTGGATGCTCAGACTGAACAGGAATGGCTGGGCTGTGATTCCTTTGGAGAGGACTATACTTGGTCTGCTTTTGAGGAAGAGATCAAGGAGTCTTATCCAGAAGCAGTGGATGAGACAGGTAGTGTTGCAAACCTGAACAGAATCTGCAGAGAACAAGCCAGGCTTAGTAGAAATGACACTACAGAAATCCATTCTCTGATAAGGAAATTTAGAGCTGAGGCTAAGAAGTTGGCTAATGTCACTGGGAATGGGTCTCTGGTAGACAAATTCCTGGGGTGCTTTACACCAGCTTTTGGAGATGTGATTGAGGAGAGGTTGATTAGTAGATATGGCCACTACAAAGACCCTGCTAGAAATAGGCACAAGGACAACAAGTATGACCTATCAGAAGTGCTGACAGTAGTGGGGACCTTGATAGATGGTGCTACTGTAAGAAGCCCTAGAGAGGAAAGAGTAGAGAAAATTGAAATTAGTAGGGGAAACATTAAGGAGGAAGAAGTAGAGGAGAAAGTGGCTCATCTACAAGATGCTGTGGTTACCATTGGGAAACAAGTGGGGAGCATCCAGAGTACCATGCAGGCTTTGTAAGCTGGTCAGTTGGACATGTGCAATACCTTCTTAAATACCAAAGGGAGCCAGGGTATAAGGGCAGAAGGACCTCCTACATTTCCAACTTCTGGGAGAAGTGGTGTTACTTGCTTCTATTGTTGGCAAACTGGGCATAGAATCTCAGAGTGTGAAGTCATCAAGGGAGATGTACAAAAAGGATGGATCATCCTGTTGGAGGGGAGAGCCAGACTACCTAGTGGTGCTCCTCTACCCAGAGATCCTGCTGGTATATCTCCTCATGCTAGACTAGCACAAGTACATGATAAGCAGGTGAATATGTACTTTGGATGGCCACCTGAGGAGTTTAGAATTGAAAGGTGTATCACTGGAGATCCACTAGCAGACATGCCACAGTTAGACCAAAACCCACCTGATTTCAAACCCACAGGGAGGTACACTGCTGAGTGCAAGGAAATCATTGACCAAGTACATGGTGATGGTTTCTTGTGGCCAGAGGAGATGAAGGCAGTACATCATCTAATGATGCTGCAGAATGAGGCTTTTGCATGGGATGATTCTCAAAGAGGTAGGCTCAAGGAGGAATTCTTCTCTCCTGTAGTAATGCCAGTAATTCCTCACACTCCTTGGGTATTGAAGAACATTCCCATTGCTCCTGGACTCAGGGATAAAATCTGCCAGATGATAAAGCAGAAAATTGAGGCAGGAGTGTATGAGCCATCCAACTCTTCATACAGATCCCAGTGGTTCACAGTATTGAAGAAGGATGGTGAGAGTTCGAGGATAGTTCACAGCTTGGAACCTTGAAACAAAGTGACCATAGCACATTCTGGGTTACCACCAGCAACTGAAGAGTTGGCTAGTCATTTTGCTGGCAGAGCATGTGGAGGCATCTTTGACTTGTATGTGGGATATGATGAGAGAGTGTTGGATGTGAAGTCTAGGGACTATACCACCTTTCAGACACCCTTTGGTGCTCTAAGGTTGGTAACCCTGCCAATGGGCTGGACAAATTCAGTACCAATCTTTCATGATGACATTACCTTCATCTTGAAAGATGAGATACTTCATGTAACTTGGCCATATATTGATGATGTGCCAATCAGAGGTCCAGCTCACAGGTATGAATTGCCAGATGGAGGCTATGAGCTTATCCCAGAAAATCCAGGCATTAGGAGATTTGTATGGGAACATCTGCAGAATGTAAACAGAGTGTTACAAAGGATCAAATATGCTGGAGGAACTTTCTCTGGAAAAAAGTCAGTAGTCTGTGCATGTCTTACTCTATCATTTTACTTTGAGACATGTGCCAGGAACAATCTTTAGTGTTGATAGCCTGTCTAGGAGGCTCAAGCAGCCAGGAGATGACAAGTACCCACCTGCTAATCCAGAGTTGGTGGACAACCCAAAGACTATGCACTTTGAATATCCAGACAAAACCAACAATAAACCAGGATGGGAGGATTGGGAACGCTGAGCACTTGAAGAGTTTGCAGATCAAATTGACAATAGAGGTGGCTATCTACATGCAGTAGCCACTGAAGTATCAGACTTTGAACAAGAACTTGATAGAGCAAGGTCTCAAGAGATGGAACTTAGGAAGGCAGTTCTAGGTCAGCAGCAGACATCTAGAATAGATCCTGTTGCAGTACTATCTCTCTCTCAGCCTCTGCTACCCACAGAAGGTACTGAGGAGGACAAGGAAGCAGACTTGCAAGCCTACTTAAAAAATAGGAAGGGTGGTCAGAGTGAACAGTGGGATGACTTGCTACCAATTGTACAAAGCTGGCTACAAGACCCAAGCAAAGAACTTGAGGGTTTGCAAGGTTGGGACCCAGACAAGTTCAAGAGGTTTGCAAGACAGTTCTTCTTTGATCAAAAGGGGAGACTGTACAAGCACAATCATGAGGCTAGGCATAAGCTAGTGGTCAATATTGATAGGCAAATATTCATGCTTAAATCAGCCCATGATGCCTTGGGGCATAGAGGGACTTATGCAACCAGAATGTTAATACAAGAATGATTTTGGTGGCCAGGAATTGATGGAGATGTACAGTGGTATGTTGGGACTTGTCACAACTGTCAGATACAACAGGAGACAGTTGTAAACAGAGCTCCCACAGTGACCTATACACCCTCTATCTTCTAAACAATCCACATTGATACCATGCACATGATTCCAGCTTCAAATAGCTGCAAGTATATTGTCCATGGTAGGTGTGCATTGTCTTCATGGATGGAAGGGAGGCCTCTGCACAAAGAAAACCATAAAACAATTGGTCAATGGTTGTTTGAGGATGTAATTTGTTGCTGGGGTTGCATTGCAGAAATCATCACTGACAATGCTGGACAATTCAAAAAGGTCACAGCTTGGATAGAGAGTAAATATGGAATCAGAGGCATTGCTATCTCTTCATACAACTGTCAGGCTCTGCTGACCATGGGGGCTCAGCTACACTGGGCGAGTCCTTACTAGGTGGACCCTGCACTTACAACTGGGCATGTGGAGGTGTTCCAAAACACTGGGGACTTGTGAGGATAGTTGGTGGAAATTGATCCGAGCAAGTCTGGGGATGTCCGGAGGAGTAGGGGGCAAGCTGCGGGAAGGGGGACAGGCTTGGCAGGGTTCAGGCATAAGTCCATATGCAAGTATTGCGGGTGCAGAGGAGTTGGAGGCTACACAAGTGATGGAAGAGGAGCCAGAGTTTGATGGGGGATTAACAGAGGTGGATAGAGTTTGGAGCCAAGCATGTAGTGAGGTCCGGAGTTGGTTAAAGAGTGTTGGGGATTTGTAATTGTAATTGCAGAGTTTGTGAAGACATTAAAGGTTGGGAGAGATAGGAACACAATGGACAGATCAAACAAGATGAGACAGAGTCAAACAAAACGAGATGGAGTCCAGACAAGGTTGAGACAAGAATGAGAATAGATTCAGGTGGAGATACAAAACAATAACAAAAATGATAATGGAATAGAGACAAGACAAGACTGGGAGACTGAGAGTAAGAAAACAAGACATGGAACACAACACACAAGAGAGAAACAATCAGACCATAGGTAACATTAAGCAATATCAAGACTAGAGTACAAAGAGCTACTCTACATCTTATATACTGACTACTAGAGGGCTCCGGGGGATGTTGGCTGTGGCAGCAGGGCTTGGCGGAGCTTGACGGAGTTGACAGGTGTCAGTTACAATTGGAGGGCAGGCCGTGTTGATATGTTGATGGGATCAATTGGTGATGTGGGCCATTCTGAGGTCGTCATGATACTTCAAAGTAAGTCAGAGGAACCAGGGTGTTCAGTTGATGACATGTAACAGGGTCAGGCATGGTGGGGGAATGGTCCCAGGGGCTCAGGAAATCCAGGGGAAGCGTTGCTGACTGCAGGGAAGATGTCGGAGTTGGCCAGGGAGCTGTTGGAGTTAGCCAAAGATGCATTGGAGTTAGCTGGAGTAGGCGTGTAGCACTGTGGAAGTTTGGCAAGGCATTGGGGGAGGTTTTGGGGGGGTGGGGAGTCATTGGATGATGTGCAGGGATTCAGAGAATGGGTTGTGACAACAACTCCCAAGCTAATGGCAAAATTGCAAGGCCCCATTGGAGTGTCAGGCAAGCTTTATTCAAAGCTTGTGAGGATCACACTAAATGGTTTTAGTTCTTTTTCCATGTGATGTGGAGTGATCACATTACTATCTGGCAGAGATTTGAGTGTTCCCCATACTTCATGGTCACTGGAGCTCATCCAACTCTACCTTTGGATTTGGTAGAGGCTACCTGGTTAATAGAATTACCAGAAGGGCCATTATCTATAGAGGAGTTGATTGGTTATCATGCTAGGGCTTTAGCCAAACACCACCAGCATGTAGAAGAGATGAGAGAGAGAGTTGGGAAGGACAAACTCCAATGGGCCTTGAAGTTTGCAGAAGAACATAAAAACTCTATCAAAGACTTCAATTTCAAACCTTTGGACTTAGTATTGGTCAAGAATATGATTACAGAAAGTTCACACAGTGCTAAAAGGCTGCCCCATTTCCATGGTCCAATAGTAGTAATTGCTAAGACCAAGGGTGGTAATTACATTGTGGCAGAGCTGGATGGGTCAGTTTGGCAGACCAGAGTGGTGGCTTTTAGAGTAGTCCCTTATAAAGCTTGAAGACAATTGGAGCTATCCCAAAGCTTAGAGCAATGGGTAGATATCACTCCAGAAAAGTCAAAAGAGTTGAGGGAAGAACTACAAAAGCCTACTGTAAATGCTATGTCAGATCTGTCATTCAGATCTATAAGGCTTCATGAGCCTCTAGACCATGACACAATTAAGTTGGACAATAGCCCTGAAAGTTGATGAACAGTTTAAAGTTTTTTCTTAAAAATCAAAAATAAATTAAAAAGACTTAAATCACACATCTTCAGAGTTAAATGGCATTAGATTTGGGGGTTGTGGAATAAGGAGATATAGAGGGGATTTTTTTATGAGGTGCAGTAGGGATGAGGTGGTTGGGAGCCATCATTGCAAGGAGAGAGGGTGGTATTGAGAGCATTCTTATAGGACAGTGGGTGTGATTGAGGGAAGGAAAATAAATTTTGAACAAAGAATTGAGTTGTTCATCAAAATTTTCTAAGAGTGATTGTGCACATGGACAGCATTCAAATGGAGATGCAGAGACCTGACTGGGGGCAGTCAGTAAAATGGTGCATGGGAGGTGATATGCCTGTCTCATACTTTGAGACAGGTTGAAAGAACTAGGAAAACTAAGACTACCAATAAAACAAGCTGAAAACTGTAAGCTTGGGTAAGATGCCAAAAACTGTAGGCATAGAAACATACCTAGTAAAATAGAAATCACTGAAGAACCCAAAAAGCATGCATGCAATGATGCTAGCAGGATCTATGATGTCAAGAACAGAGGCTGGTCACGTGTTTGATTGACAATCAATAGCTGTGCTCAGCAAAACCAGCTAGAAAGCTAACCGATGCCGAGGACAGCCATGGACATCTAAACACCACAATAAAACCCTGCCTCCCCTTGATACCATATGCCAGACCACCTGAAATCCAAGTGGGCTGCCCTACAAACCATGCAAAGTCTATTGAAGAAAAGTTGGAAGAAAAAAGGGTGAGAGAAAAGAGGTTGGACAAACAAAAAACTGAGTAACGCTGACCCAGCATGTCATCACAAATGACCAACCAATAAGAAACAAAGGCCAAGGGAAACCATGTGGTACACCCATGGGTGCATACAGAAAACATACTGGTCCATGCATGTATGACAAACTATAAAAGGAGAGAAGAATTGGGGGAGAGGACAAGCAACAATATACCACAGCTCAGCTAGCCCCAGGGAGTGGCTAACTTAGGCTTATGAGTATTTAGTTGGTTCAGGTTTTTAATTATATATATTTTTGAACCCATTCAATAGTTTGAGGCTGTCTCAACTAGTGAATAAATCAATCTAAATCTATACCTATGATTGTAATGTCTAAGTGAGCTTTTGTATAACCTAAGCCTCCAAAACTCTGTGAAAACAAAGTTTGATCCATTGATCCAATCAATTGATGGCATCAAAACTTACATTTTGCATCAATGTATGTGTATTTTCCATGAATGGCACAACAGGGGTGATGATAGCATCCACAGGTCTTCCTGTACCCATCTTACTAGCTGTCGCAAGCCAGTGCTCAAGAGAAGCCTGTCGTAGATCCCCCCTCTTTGTGAGGTTGCCATAATGCTGAAGTCAACACATTGGTGGATGATGAAGAGGCAGACAAATTGGTCTGGATATTGTCATGATACACCTATCATGATATGCCCATGTGACCTTCCTATCTATGATAGTGAGACTTGTAAATAGATTCTCCACATTGATTCATCTTGTTTACAGTTCCATGTTGTGCCACGTTGCAAACTACTGGACATGCATGTAACACTTGAATCAAGATCTCAAGAATTTAAAATCTTTGTGTTGGGTACAATAAGACAAGATAGAAATGATAATGCCAATGGCAATTATGCAGGTAGGGCAAGGAGGACTGGATCTAGTGGCAGCAATGGAGGAATGTGTTGCAATAGCAGTTTTCAAGGCCTTGAAGGGTGACTTTATAGTGCAGCTCAATATTGGGCTGGTTCTGGTGCTGGTCAAACTCCTCCCACTGGCCCTTGTACATGATCCAGATGGCAACATGGTTCTTGTTCAAGAGTGGGGGAGTAGAAGACTTCAATGACAAGGACAATGATCCTGAAGAATACATGGGGAGAAAATTAGGAAGCACCAGGGGTATGTCCTGACCCTTTTCAATTTCTTAGGAGGAGCTTCTTGATGAACAACAATCTTGCTTTGACTTTGTTCCCCATGCTGCCACCACTGCTGCAGATTGATCAATATTGCTCCAACTTTGATTCCCATGCCCCTGCACACCCCCAACTCACACCCCATGCTTTGAGGGTTTTGACACTGAAGAGTGTCATGACCCACTCCCTAGACCCCCAAACACCATTACCAACCCACTCACTTCCCCAGAGTTTTCCCCGATGCCCCATCAAACACCCTCAACTATCATACACCCTCAGCACCCACTCTGAGTAACTCCAACACTTCTCTGGCAAACTCCAATGGCCCCCTGGCTAACTCCAACACCTTCTCTGCAGCTGTCAACACTTCTCTTGACTCTCCTGAGCTCCTGGGACCTTCCCCTGTTATTCCTGACTCTGCCATATGTCACCAACTCCTCCTTCTAGTTTGCCCAACCAACTCTGGAGCATCACAATGACCCTGGAATGGCCCATGTCCTCAATCAATCCCATCAGAATATTACTGCAGCCCATCCCCTGATCACAACCAACACCCATGACTCTGTGCAACTCCATCAAGCCCCACCACCACACCTGCTGTCCCCTGGAGCTCCCCAGTAGTTAGTATATAAGTTGTAGAGTAGCTCATCATACTCTAGTCTTGATATTGCCTTACCTGATGTGTTTCTAATTGTTTCTGTCTTGTGTTTCATGTTCCATATTACATTTCTTCTTATCTCAGTCTCCTGCTCTTGTCTCATCTCTATTTCCATTATTGTTCTCATTATTGTTTCATATCTCTGCTCAAATCTATTTTTGTCCTTGTCTCAATCTCATCTCAACTCCATCTTGTCTTGTTTGACTCCATTTCCATTACTGTGCTTAAGTCCTTTCAACTTTAATGCCTTCACAAACTCTGCACTTACAATTACAAACTCAAACATTCTTTAAACCAACTCTGGACCTCACTATTCACTCAGCTCTGAAAACTATCAACCTCCATTGATCCCCCATCAAACTCCAGCCCTGCTCCTATCACTCACATAGCCTCCATTTGCCCTGCACCTCCAATACTTGCTTCCAGACCTGTACCTAACACCCCCCATCAAGTCTGACCCTTTCCCACAACTTGTCCTAGACTCCTCCAGACCACCCCAGACTTGTTCAGATCACTTCCTATCACTTGTCCTCACAAGTCCCTCATGCTTAAACCCTCTCTGAGTGCCCAGTTATCAGTGCAGGGAATCATGTCTGCCTAGTAAGGATTTGTCCAGTATAGCTGAGCCCCCATGGTCAGCAGAACCTGACAAAGGGGGGTGTGATGTTATGACCCATCTGCAGAAAATGCCCAAACCGCCCACCAGCACCCCCTCAACTCACCCTGATCCTTGTCCACCCACAATGCCCACCCCAGCTAACTCTGACACTTCCCTAGCAAACCTTGATGGCCCCCTTGCAAACCCTGCTACTCCCCTGCTCTCCTCCAAGCCCCCAGATGTCTCCAATGCTTCCCAGGAACTCCAGCATACACACCAATGTATCACTACAGCCCATACAATCAGAACTAACACCCACAAGCCTTGTGTGGCCCTGCTGACTCTGCTGTCAAAATTACACCCCCTGGAGGAGCCCCAGTTATTAGTATATAAACTGTAGAGTAATATCTGCTATAGCAGTCTTGATATTGCTGATACTTCTCTGTTACAGTCTAGGTTTGTTACATTTCCTGGCTTTGTCTCTATTTCTGTCTCTAGTCTTGTGTCTTGTTCAATCTATTCTATTCTTGTCTCTGTTTTGTCATCACTGCATCTCATCTTGTCCACTTTAGTTTCCTTTAATGTTTCCTGAATACCTTTCAACTCTAACTCTGTTATAAACTCCATGTATATCTCTGTTCATACATTTATGCAGGGTAGGGCACTACAAGTGCATGTGTCAGACATTGTAGTGGAACATGTCTTGTGTTGTATGCATGTTCAGCTAAGTCCTCTGCATTGTAGCAGAAGTTAACAATGTTACATCTGCAATGGTGCCATTGCAATGTTATAATGTGTCATCATAAACACTCTGAGTGGACATCTTTGACTGCCCTGGTTTGCAGGAGGCATACATTGTATTGTTGTCAATGGTATCAGTGGACATGACACTGTCTGCTTTCCATTGCTATATGACATCCATTGCAAAAAAGCAGTTCCATGGGCCAGAACTCTTTCCATTATCTCTGCTTTCCATTGCTATATGACATCTGTTGCAAAAAGCAGTTCCATTAGCCAGTGTGTGCTGCCATATAACTCTTTAGGCTGCTCCATTGTTGATTTTTTTGTCTGTCACCAGATCCCATCACAAAAGCATATCCATTACAGAAGTGTTTCTGTTGAAAAGCTTTCAGTTTGTCTGTATAGATATTTGTTGAAATCTGTCAAATTGTTAGGCATGGGAAGCTGTCACAGAAGCATTTTTGTAGGGGCAAGAAGCCATCACAGAACCATTCATCCATTGCAAGCCTGGTGGAAATGACCATTCAAATGATTTGGGCTCTCTGCAAATGATTTGGGGAAATATGATTATTGGGACAGTATCATGGCTTAGTGGTTCACAATGCCATAAGATTATGCTTCTCTCCATCAGGATGAGGGTTTGACTCCCAGATCTGACGATTGTCTACTGATTTGGCCTTTCATTTTATTTATTGCACTTTTTCTCCTGTGCTCTAACCAATGTTTAGGCACACTCTGAAGCAAAATACTCTCATGGTTTGAGTATCCAGGCTGGCTACCTGCCAAATCCTTGATTTGCTCTACAGAAGCTCTTAATTTGCTTGATTTAGCAGGCCCCTGTGGCTTAATGGGTTTGAACATTAGAGGTCTGCTGATGTCTGCAGCCTCATATACTCAGGCTGAGGGTTTGAATCCCTTGCTTGAGTCTGTTAGTATGGAATGGTTTTTTAGTCATCATTTAAATCCAATGGCCCAGCAGATGGGTCTCCTCATTACACAGTTCCTAGATCTGTTCTTGAAATTCTCAACCAGGAAGAGGACACACATGAAACAGAAACAGAGGAAACACCATCTTATCAACTGGCACATCAGAAGCACAAGGCATCACCTGACCTGCTACCAATCATCTCAAAGAGACAAAGGAGATCTCAAGCAGAGAGATTGAAAGAGGATACAGCTCATTACATCCAGGGATATACAACTCCAACAAGAAGTAGTACTCACAGCAAATCCACTCAAACAGCCTGGCATCATTGATGGACTGCATATTCCAGCAAATTTCATTTTCTGTTGCTCCCAACAGATATATCTGGTGCTACTTCCAGTAGGACTTTCCAATTATGCAACCTTTCTGCTTGTAGCATATTGTTATTCCAGAAATGCTCAGTGGCTCCAATAAGGTTCAATAAAAAAATTTGCAGGTGTTAAACAAAGATAAAAAAAATTGGCATGAAATATGACAGACAAATACAAGGACAGGGGTTGAATCCAGAACCTGCTGGTATAGAAAGCTTCAACACTTCAATGGGAATTCCACTACACCATAGGAGGTATTACACACATGCAATTGAAAATGATTGTTTGTCAAAAAATCTACACATGATTGTGCATGGGCATTGCCAGCTACAGGAGTTGAATTTGCAACTAACACAATACATTGATGAGACTGATGGAAGACTTCAAAGTCTGAAAGCTGTTTCCACTAGACAATAAACATGTGATGTAAAAGTGTTGTGGAATATGCTCAATAATGTAAACACTGGGGGTTGAACCCAGAGGTTGAGGAGATGGAAGGCTAACAAGCTTCAAACACAATTCCACCACAGCAGAGAACTAACTGCCATGTAAGATTGATACAAAGTGTCAATGCAGTACCAAGGCCAAAAATATGAATGAGGTAGTAATGTTGGCAGTTACAGGAGTCAAACCTGCACCTGCCACATAACATTGATACAAAGTGACAATGCAGTTGTAACAAGGTTGTATTTTAGGCATCCTGTTCAATGAAACAACTTGCATGTGTTCAACAAAAGGTGAAAATGAAAATGAGGTTGTGACATATTGCCAGTTACAGGAGTAGAACTGGCAACTGCCACATGACATTGATACAAAGTAACAATGCAGTACCAGTAGACCATGTTGCCATTGTTATTCCATTGGACAAAGGATTACAAAACTAATGAAGATTTTGATTGCCAACTGGAGCTCACCTAGAACATTAATCTAACCACAAATCTGTTGTGGTGGGCAGTTCAATCTGACTCAAAATGTTGAATATACATTTTCATTTGACTATTGATTATAAATATGACATAGCACAACAGCTCCAAAAAGTCCAAAGAAGTTCAGCAAAGTCCAGTGGCCCTCATCCTCTTCATGTTTCCTTCATCTTCTTGGCTACTGCTTCCTCAGCATGTTCATCAGCCTTTCTCTTACCTGCTAGATGACTGGAAGAACAGATATGTTTGGTGGGGGGTTGTGTGTCATGGGAGGTGCTGCAGCCATGTCATGGCACAATCTCATCTGGAGCATGAGGTGGTGCTGGGCCTGTTATATCCACATCCATCAATTGCCCAGTTGCAGCAATGGGACCAACCAAAATGGATTCAACACCAGTGGAAACAGTGGATTCATTGCTGGCTGCCAGTCTGGTAGCAATGGTGGAGTTGGTGATGCTGGCAGTGGGCCTGGTGGGAGTGATGGAGTCAGTGACACTGGCACCACTATCATATATGAGAGTGGAATCTTCAACTGGGGTGGACCCACTAGGGATACTGGAGTTGGTGACAGTGGCAAGGGGGTTGCTGATGGAAGCAGAGTTATTAGCAATGGCAAACTGATTAACAGTGGTGGCTACAGTGGTGGCACAGTCCATCTTGCTCTCATCCTCCTTGGGCTGGGCTCTTCTGCCCCAGCAATGGGTGCCAGAGTAGAGGCTGGTGCAGGTGAAAAGCTGCTGGTGCTGGAGGCTAGTTGGATGGGGGGAATGAGACTTGAAGCTGGTTTTGAATGTTGTCAACCATGCCCTGAAGAGCAACAATGTTAACTTTGTTCTGGATGAGATGCCCAGCATGAGCCTCAACAATCTGCTTTGTCCTGTTGAGGTCAGGTGTTATGTCCACAACACTTGTGTCTATGGTGTTCATGCACTTGTTGAGTGCTCTAAGCATTGTATTGTACCACTGGAGCATCTTCTCCATCTCTGTAAACCTCAACTCCTCAGTGAACAAACCCTGACCTCATCTCTTCCAATACAACCTTGATTCTTTCATTGACAAAATCAAACCATTGATTCAACCCTGCCATAGCTCATGTAAGGACAGCCTTGATGGATTTGGTGGTTGAAAGCAGATCCATCAACTGCTTGCCCTTTCCCTTTCCACTTGTTGTCAGTAGGTCTGCTTGCTCCTTCCCCTTTCTGCTAGCCACTGGCAGATCCATCTGTTCCTTTCCCCTTTCCTTTCTGGTGGCCACTGGCATATCTGCCAGGCAGATTGTTAATGGCCCAGCAACTGGTGTTGTTAGTTCTGTCCATTGTTAGTAAATGATTTCAGTTGGCAAAATCAACACTTACTCTTGACACACTTGGAAGACTTCAGTTTTCTCTGCCTTTTCTCCTTCTTTGCTTTCCTTCTCTTATTTTCCCAGACCTCTTCTTTGTGATTCCTTGTGAGACTGCATTTTCATAGGACAAGCCAGCAGGCATTGCATGAGGTTCCTCCCTTTGTCTTGATACACTGGAGCCCCTTCTTTTGACAGTATTGGCAAGGGGGGTGGAGCCATGACCCTGTGCATGGAGGTGCTTTCATGAGGTACTTCCCTAACCTCATTGATGGTGTGATCTTGCCCTGCCAATATTCCTTGTTATCAGAATGATTGTTGCCATCATTCTTGTCATTCTCATTGTCTTTGTTCATTCATATTCAGAATGGCTAGGTGGGGGAGGACTATGAGGGGGAGTTTGGGCAGTGTATTTCCTCCATTCTTGTTGGGGAATGTGTGCTTTGCTAGCCTTTCTGATCAGTTGGGGCCAGGCTGGGACCAGCTCCACTGAGGACAATGGACTTGATGCCAATACTCTACTGAGTTTTGATGAGGGACCTGCTGGGGACACTGGAACTGCTGGAGGCCAATGGGCTCACTGCTAGCATTGGTGGATTGATTGCTGAAATTCATTTAACAATTTATGAAGGTGACAGATCCAATGTTGAATATGAACCTACCACTCCTCCTGCTGCCTAGTCCTTGTTAACCTCCTGGGCTTCCTTCCTTGCCTGTGACTCCTTGAAATACACCCATGCCTTCTCTTTCAACTCCCCAATTGCCTTTGCATCTGACAGCTTGCCTGATAAAATCGAGAAGGCCTCCTTGGAGAAGTTTTTCCTAGCCTCCAGGACAGGTTGTTTGTCCTTGGCCTGGGAAATTTGCTTCCACAAAGATTTATTGAACATTATCTGTGAGTGTTGCATATTATCCTACAAGTAGAGTTGCTCACCAATCCTTGAACTCTACTCTGGAGATCTGACAAGTCTCCTCTTAGAGCAGAGACCAATACAGAGTTCTCAGTGTTGTAGAGCTGTTGTAAAAGGACCTCAGTGGATGGAGACATAGGATAGCAGACAGCAATGAGTGGATGAGCAGCAGCTGGTGAGCAGAAGAGGACTTGAAAGTCAAGAATTTGAAAATTAGGGTCACATGCATCTGTTGATTTACATGTACCATCCAAAAGCAGTATGGCTGCCAAAGAAGGTTGCAGCTTCCAAAGAATTTGATGCTTTGATGAGATTTTGATGGCTGCCAAAGAAGATTGATGCCTCCCAAAGAATTTGATCCTCTATGAAGAATTCTGATGCATTCCCAAGCATCTAAAAAAACCATGACCAATTATGATGGGTTCTCCATTGATTTTGTTCAACTGGCATAATGCTGTGTTTCTGCTGTTCCTTGATTGTTATTTCTGCAGTTAAAATAGATCTTCATATCACTTTTCATTTAAGTGGCTTGTGGCTAATGGTGGTACCAGCTTTGACCACCCCCCATCTTCTCAGCTGCTTTCTGATGGTGCTGGGTGGATATGTTCCTGAGGGTGGATTTTGTCACAAGCAGCAGCAGCCAGTCATGAGAAATAACTGGTGGCCAGACCTGCTTCCAGTCTGCTGACACCAGTGGATTTTAGTGTTGAGTGGGACCAGTCACTGTTAAATGTAATTGCAATGGACCTAGTCATAAATAGCACCTCTGGATCCTGGTTAAAGGACTCTACTGGATATGTATAATATAGCACAATGTATGGCCTCCATGGAACCCATATAACACACTACATCATGGGGATTCCACTATGGTGTAGCAGACTCCACCAGTGACATAGGATACAACTAAAAGTGTGCTCCACTGTATTGTAGAACACACTACATATGTATGTCTCTATGTGTTTGGACCATGTTGCTTAGTGGAGGTGGTAATATCAGGAGCCATATCATTTGCCTCTTTCCTTCACCATCATCCAACCTCAGATTCTACACAATCCCTCTCTGGATCTCAGCCACACTCCTGTTTCAGTCACATCCAGGTTTTGATCACTCCTAGGACTGCTTTTCCTGTTCCAGATCATTCTCACAGGCTCAGATCACTTCCACAGATTCTGTCAAGAGACCACTGATGCATGTGCCTTGGTCATGTGAATGGTCACATGATTGGGTTGACATGTGTGTTACCACAGTAATGCATGTGTCATGGTCATGTGACTTAAGTAGATTTTCTGAACCCTGGCATTGGAGATCCTCAGACTTGTTGTCTTTGGATCTCCCTTTGCCAGGTGTGTAGTCATGAAATACTATACTATGCTGAATAGACTTTGGATCTCTCTTTGCTAGTTGTGTGATTGAGCCACAGCCTCCAGAGGTTGCCCTTACAGCAGAACAAGTCTCTAGATATGGTCTGGGAGCCCCCTTTCTGGTTTCCTGAGTTTCTACTTGGTTCCTCAGAAGGTCTCTCCCCCACTAGTGTCTTAGTGCCCCCTGTGCTCCTCCCATGACCCAACCAACCCTTCCAGCACCTCCCCCTGATGCTTCAAGCCCCCAGGATGATGCCTGGAGTTGTTTGCTGTCTCTGGAGACACAGGCTCAACTCACTCAAGCCTCCATTACTTTCTACACCACTGAGCTCACTGGGCTCCATCAAACCACTGAAGCAGTGTCCCTTTCTCTACAGGCCCTCCTAGAACATCTCACCCTTACTCTTACTCCTCCTCATGGACCCCCAGCAGCTGCAGGAAGGTTCTCTTCTGGATCTAGGTCAGAGGGCTTGGCACCTTCCTCTAAACTTCCTCACACTGCATTCCCTGATATATTTGATGAGGGCTGTAAAGTTGGAGAACATTTCCTCCAGTCTTGCATCACCTTTATCCAGTTGAGTGGTGAAGCCTTTGCATCTGACACCTTGAAAATTGCCTAGGTTCTCTCCTACATGAAGGCTGGCCTAGCCTCAACTTACACACTGTGCATTTTTCTTACTTAGAAGGAGTTGAGAGTCTTTCTGGCTGAATGGAGTTTGAGAAGGAGTTCTGAGCTGAATTCTTTCCCCTGGACCCTGCCAAGACCACAGCTCTTCCACTTTGAGACCAAATCCAGTATGGTCAAAGGAAGCAGTCACTTGACAAGTACATTGACTCTTTCCATGCTTTAGTTAAACAGGCTGGATATCTAGATGGGCTGCAACTCTGCCTAACCTTCCATGATGGACTCCACCCCTCTCTCATGGATCACATTGACAGTATGGCCAAGGGGTGCCAGATGATGAGCAGGTTAACACCTGGTACAAGGTGGCATGTGAGCAGTGGCAGACACAACCCTTGGCCTTTCCTTCCCTTGTAGAGGGTTCACCCCCCAAGCTCCCCTTTCCATGTTGGCATTAGCAGCCCCACAAGCAGGTGCAGCTCCTTCCTTTTCACTTCATGTTGCCTCCTTGCACTCCCTACCCCAAGGAGTCCCAATGGATGTCAACACCTCCCAACAGCAGTCCTCTACTCTCCTGCTGTGTTGACACTGTGAAAAGGCTGGTCACTTTGCCTGCTACTGTTCTCAAGAGCTAGAGGTCTGCTACCTGTCAGCATCAGAGCAAGAGCAGCTGCTCATCCAACTCCTAGCAGCCCAGGATGCAACAGGAACCCCCTCTCCTGATGCACCTATAGCTGTCTGTTCTGATGAGGTGGCCAACATATTGGAGGAGGTTCTTGCAGAGTCTGAGGATTTTTAAAAGGGCCATGGATGACCTGTACACCCCTGTTGCCTAGTGCTAATTGTTTTGCTTCCCTGTCTGTAAATGCCTGAAATAATAAGCCCCTCCTCAGATGTATAAACTCCCTCTCCAACTAAAGTCTCCACTTGAAACACACCTCCTAGCCCACATGTCCAGATTCCTGTGTTGGAATGCTGTCTCCATCATTACATTGTTGCATCCACTCCTTCAGTCAACTCCCTGAAGCTGCAGGTAGAAATTGAGACAACAGATACCCAGCAGACCTGAAGTGTGGTTGCCCTGCTTGACAGTGGGGCAATGGGCCTCTTCCTTAATACAGACTACATGCAATAACACTGCCCCACTACTCACCCCCTTTCTCATCTTATCTCCATATACAATGTTGATGGCATGCTCAATGAAGCTGGCTCTATTTGCTCCATGGTGGACCTAGACCTCCATTACTAAGACCACTCAGAGCAAGCTGCCTTTGCTGTCACTAGTGTGGGAAAGCAAGACATGACCTTGGGGTTCACCTGGTTACATGAACACAACCTAGAGATTGACTGAAGTAAGGGCAAGGTGAAGATGAGCCACTGCCCTTATTGCTGCATGACTTGTGCAGAAGAAGCCCATAAGGAGCAGAGAGCCAAGGTTTGTGAGCATGCTGCTATGTGTGCCTGTTACACTGGGCATCTCCCTTATGCTGATCTTGACCTCCTGAGTCCCCCCCCCCCCCCCCTCAGGCAGTCCCTCATAGAGAAGCCCTCTACAAGGATGTCTGAGGTGTTGGATGGAATCTCTGGAGAAAGAGGAAGGCAAAGGAGAATGGACTAGTACTCCAGACTCAGAGTCACCAAATGAAACCATAGAGGTAGGTGATAGAATCCACACAACAACCCTCTGCCTCCCTCCTACAGTGGCAGAGATTCAGGCCAGTCAGACCACTTCTTAATGTCTGGTGGAGGCATTTGCAGCAAGCTCACAGCCTAAGCCTTTCCATAGCACAGTTCCCAATCACCTCCATGATTTTGAAGATGTATTCTCCAAGGTATCCTTTGACTCACTCCCAGAGTGCAAGCAGTAGGATCATGAAATTGAGCTGATACCAGATGCAGAGCCCTCCAGCTGCAAGGTATACCTGCTCATACCTTATGAGCAGGATGAGCTGGACACTTTCCTACAGGAGAATCTTAGCTCAGAACAAATACAACCCTCAACTTGATCTGTGGGGCCCAGCCTTGACCATGTCCCTAGAAGGTCCCTCCTACCTTATGATCACAGCAGATGACAACACAGCATGACTCCTGGGCTACTATCTGAGCCAAAAGGATGCAGTCACAACCTTCACAGCCTTCAAGGCATACCATGCTGAGTCCAAAAGGCAGACAGGCTGAAAGCTGATGCTGGTTCATGCTGATGCTAGCAAAGAGTGGATCAATGAACTGTGATAGGAGTATTGTACCAGTCATGGTATTGCCCTAAAGGTCATGGTAACTTATGCACATTCCCAAAATGGACTCATTGAGCAAAGTATCCAGACAGTGATTGAGAGTGTTTGATGCATGCTAGCCAAGAGTGGCCTTCTCAAAAGCTTGTGTGCAGAGGCAGCAGCAACCAAAATACACACAAGGAACCAATTGCCATCAGTGCATAGCAAGGAGGTGGTGCCAGAAGAGTTGTGGACAGAGAGGGAGCAAAATGTGTTGCACTTGAGACTGTTTGGATGCATTGGTTTTGTGAAGATGCCCAAGGAACTGGTAAAATTGAAGTTAGACCCAAGGTCAGTAAAATATGTGTTTGTAGGGTCCTCAGACAGTGAGTATTGACTTTATGACCAAACAACATGAACTATTGTGACCTAGGGGGATGTTATCTTCAATGAGGGGACTGGACACAGATCACTCACCACTCTCAGAGAGGCTGATGACCTACTCTTGGACACTAACCCTCAGCCCACTCTGAACACCCCAGGCATACTCACCAGATGCCAGCCAGTTACTCCTCATATTTGTAGCAACATTCCTCCCCTTCACATCACATTGGATGCAGCAACTGCAGCAATTAGCAAACCTGAATTAGACACCCACACCATTGACAACATGGCAGTAAACAATCCCACTGCTGTACTCATCCCACATTAATCAGAGAGAATCAGAAGTTGTCAAGCTCTCTCTGTCCCTACCCAACCCAACTCACAGCCCACTGACATGCCCAAAACCCAAGCTCTAACCATGAGGGATGCTTATACAATCTTAGCAGTGATTGGGCTGACTGAGAAAAATGATCTTGTGCCTCAGAGTTACAACAAAGCCATGAAGAGACCCAACCTGTAAGTACCCACCATGGAAGAGGAGCTGAGGATGATAAAGGAGAGAGAGGTCATTTGGTTAGTTGACAAAAAGGAAGTGCCAGAGGGGAAGAAAGTAGTGGGAGTAAAGTGGGTCTACATAAGCAAGTATGATGCATGTCACAACCCACTCCCAGAACCCCTGAACCTCTTTTCATACCACCTTGCTTCCCCAGAGTTCCTCTCCAACACCCCCTTGGCCTTCCTAACATTTGTTGACACACAACACCCACCCCAGCTAACTCTGACACTTCTCCAGCAAACCCCAATGGCCCCCTGACTAACTCCAACATGTTCCCCACAGGCTTTGACACTTCCCCTTCCTGTCCTGAGCCCCTGAAACTCTTCTCCATTGTTTCTGATGCCCCAGTGTACATCACTAGCTTGTCACCCTGACTTACCCAACCAGCTCTGGAGCATCATAACAACCCCAGGGCAGCCCACATTCCCATCTGATCCCATCAGTATATCACTGTGGCCCACTCACTGATCATAACCAACACTTGTCAACTCTGCACAGCCCCAACAAGCTCCACCACCAGACCCACTATCCCCAGAGCTGTCTCAGTAGTTAGTATATAAGTTGTAGAGTAGTATCCTTTACTCTAGTCTTGATGTTACCTATGTGATGCTGATTGTTTCTTTGTGTTTTGTGTCTCTTGTTACATTTTCTCTTCTTTCAGTCTCCTGGTCTTATCTCAGTCTCCTGGTCTTGTCTTGCCTCTATCTCTGTTATTGTCTGGTTATTGTTTTGTATTTTTGCTTCAATCTATTTTTGTTCTCATCTCAATCTTGCCTCAACTCTGTCTTGTCTTGTTTAACTCTATTTTGAGGTTGCCATTGCAGAATCACTGCTACACAATTCTTTTTTCCCAGGTCAACACTCTACATGTTGACTCAGCTGTTCTTCTACAAACTATGGGTTGCTCAATTGTAATCACTGACCAAGCTTCTGTAGCAGCTAGGTCAAGAGCTACAATCATGCCCAACATAGCCCATCTCTGACAGTCCACTGCAGGCTGTTGTGCCATGTAGTCACACAGTGTCTCTCCAGGCTGCTCTAGTGCTTGTAAAAGAGTCAATGCTTTGGTGACCAGAGATAGTGGGGGTAATTGAGCCCCACATACAAACAGTGATGGCATCACATACAATACCTGCAATCCTTGTACCTTCCTTTGCTGGAGGTAGTCTGCTACCTCCTGCACCAGAAAAAGCACATAAGCTCCATGAACTTTACAGGGTCAGTTGGAATAATTTCCCCACCAAATGACTGCTGAATAGCAATATGGTTAGCTACTTGAGCAGCTAAGCATTACTGGGTTGAGATCTTTGGGGCCTCAACCTAGTTTTTCCAGAAAACTAACACCCTCCTACAGAGGATGTCATCTAGGTTTGCTTTACTGTCAGTATCTGAGGTGTCTCTGACATTCTCTGGAGTTGTCTCAATGAATGCAGAGGGACTCACTGTGTGTAAATCCAGCATTGATCCCACTTGCAAGCAAACAGGGCTGTGGGCTCTGTGAGGATGTTCTTCCTCACTCCTCAGTGGTGTAATCACCATTGAGGAGTCACCAAGACCTCCCATGGCCTCTGGGAAGGATCTCAGTTCTTCCACTTGTAGCATGGTAGATGCATGCAAGGGGGGCTTCCCCTTGCTTGCTGCCCTTGCTGCACCTTCTGGCTCAATCATCAGGTACATTTGAGCAGAGGGCACTCAAGTGCCCTCCATTGTGGAGATCATTCAACTACCCAAAGATGGTCAAGCAGGAGTAACTGCTAGCAGTCCTCCTGGCATCACTCCGCTCTCCCTCCCCATGCCATAGTGTGACATGGCAACATCCACTGGTTCATGTGGAACAGTTTGCACAGTTTCATCAAACCCTGATTTGAACCTAGGCCCAACCACCTGACCTTCCATAGTCACTACTGTGCCCATTGCAAAAAGCCAAACATTAAAATCTTAATGTTCTGATTGTAATCTGTAGCATTGAACTTCTCTTTTGGAAGTTGGGCTTCTCACTCTGCAAACAAGACACTTGTTTGACTTAAAAGAATGTAACATCTCCATTACAGGTTGTGCAGCTTACAGCTCATATCTTGTAAGTCAAAATCAGTCAATTGGTTCTATTCTATGAAGTATGAAGTAAGGTGCTGCCTTATGTAATTACAGTATGGATAGTTATGGGTAGCATCATGTGGTGCTACCTTATAATATAATGTATAATTAAAATATGTACTACTAATAGAATTCTATGGAGGTAATGGGTGCTCCATTACAGACAAATACATTTTGTAAGCCCAATTCTTAAATTCAATCTTTGTCAAACACTGACTCACATGATCTTTCTGAATCACATGATCTTTCACTCACATGAAAACTTACATAGATAATGCACTGAAACCAGTGTCCACCTGCCAGAGTGGATGTTGGCTAGCCTTCCCAGCTGGCCTTCCCAGAGCCTTCCACCAATTCTGTCTCTCTCTGCATCAAATAACTTTCTGTTTCTCTAACCATTGGAGAAACCAGCTTACAACAAAATTTTCTTTGAGAATACCTAATCTTGTGGAAAGATTGCCAATATTAATCATCATCTGTTGCATGTCACTTTGCACCTCTTCACATCAACCAATCAATCCTGTTCCCATGAAGCATGGCAAGGTGAATTTTTATGGAAAAATTGTGCAACATATTATTGTTCATATCCTATAGACATTGGCAGACTATGTAGATGACTTCATCAACTATGTTCCACAGTTGCTCAATGGTTTACCCAGTTGTGAATCCATTGGTGATATATATTACCCATTGTCAGACATGTCCTGACAATCATCTTGTGCAATGGCAATGCCATTATTGCATTGGTTCAAGACTTTTTTTGTAGGTGTTTATGCTGAACACACCAGTCCAACCCACTTCACTGACAAGAGATATGGAATGGCAAATACTCCCAGCCCATGAACTTATCTGATGCAGGTGGCTATTTCTATGTTCCCCACCATGAAATTCACAATTGTTATGGTGGTATGACCCAGGTGAATGTTCTTGAGAACTATGAACAAAAAAATGACATTAAAGAGCAAGACTTCCTGCAAGCCATCCAGAGTATGTCAATGTTTGTCACAGTGCTATTAGGCATGCTAAAATTATCAATACAGGTCATGATGAACCAATTTATATTTATGTAGAAACAGGAATTGATGGAAACATGTTTATGGCACTGGGTCCACTGGCAAAAATGCAGTTTTTATTAGTGATTCCATTCCTGGAAATGCAGCTTTTAGTAGTGAATCCATCCCACAGGGTAGTGGATCCACTGTCCAGTCAGTTGCTGCAGCAGGAGCAACAGTTTTTGTCAGTGGATATAGAGGTTTTGTCATGGATCTGGGGTCAAATCTGTCAAATGCATCTATGCCTATCTCACATGCCAAATTTCTGGCTAGAATTCAGATACTAGAGGAGGGGCAACAGGAACTAGAGGATAAGGACACTATGGAAGGTGGAGAACTGCCATTGAAAGAAGTACCAATGGAAGATGTTCCCTCACATGGACCACAACAAATGGAGGAAAATCATACTACTCATCTTGATGGACTTCCTCCCTCTTCAGCCACTGCTGGTTTCAATCTGCCATCTGCATATGGGTGCCATATTGAGAGAATTGATTGCTTTGGAAACCAAATTGCATGCATTGTACACACAACTGGTGTGCACTACATCAGCGTTGTTGCATGCAAGTGTTCTGGCCAAGATGTCTGGGCTGAGGATGTCATTCACTCCCAGCTGATTCACAGCATATTTGACCAGATGAGAATATATTTTACATCAGCTGTTCTGGACAATTTTTGTCTGACAAATTTATTGTGCAAAGCCTCTGCTTATCAGTATTGGCAGAAACTTGCAAGGATTACTTCATCAATTGCTTCTTCAGGTAAAGTAGATAACCTCTATTGTGAATTACAATGACTTTCCCAATCATGGCACTGGTCAAGAAAATTGAAATGGGCAGGTTTTAGACATGATGAGGCAGAAGAACCAATGGCACCAGAGTGCAGTGAACTTTTGATGCTCTGTCCCACTTTCCCTCTACCAGAAGTGAATAGTCCATCAAACTGGGGAGAGGATCCAGTTCAGTGGAAGTTCAATAGTGTCAGGTTCCACTGACTATGGATGCTCAGCTACACTGGGCAAGTCCTTACCAGGCAGACACAATGACCTGCACTTATAACCTAGCACTCTGGGGGTGGCACAGACTAGGGGGACTTGTGAATGGAAGCCAAGAAAAGCAGTCTGAGCAAGTCTGGAGTGGTCCGGAGAAGTCTAAGACCAAGTATATTAAATGTTGGGCTTGGGCAGGTGTCAGGAATGAGTTTGTAGGCATGCAAATAGAATGTGGGGTCAGTGGAGGCTTTGCCAATGAAGGGAGCAGAGCCAGGGTTTGATGGGGAATCAATCAAGACTGATGGGTTCTGGAGCTGAGCTAAGAGCAAGGTCCAGAGTTGTTGTAAGAATGTTTGGAGGTTATAGTGCATGCACAGAGTTTGTATGGATGTTGGGGGAAAGGGACTTAGGAAAACAAAAGAAATAGAGACAGTCAAGGCAAAATGGAGATGAGACAAGATGGAGCAGAGAAAAGAAATAGATTTAAGGCTAAAGGCAGAAATGGAGACAGAAAGAAACACAAGACACAGGTAACCAGTTAATGTAATATCAAGACTAGAGTACAAGGTGCTACTCTATGACTTATATACTGACTACTGGAGGGCTCCAGGGAATAGTGGGTGTGGTGGCAGGGCTTGATGGAGTCATGTGGAGTTGACAGGTATCAGTTGTAATCAGGGGCAGGCTACAGTGATGTTCTGATGGGATTAGTTGGGGACATGGGCTGCTCCAGAGTTGTTGTGATGCTCCAGAGTTGGTCAGGCAAACCAGGGAGATGAATTGGTGACATATGCTGGAGTCAGGAACAGTGGGGGGGCCAGGGGCTTGGGGGGAGTCAAGGGAAGCATTGACAGCTGCAGAGAAGGCATCAGAACTAGCCAGGGGGCCATCAGGGTTTGCTGGAGAAGCATCAGAGTAATCCAGGGTGGGCACAGAGGGTGGACAAATGTTGAGTGGGTTTGATGGGATGCCAGGGAGGGACTCCAGAGAAATGAGCAGGTTGGGAACAAGGTTGAGGGTCCAGGGAGCAGGTCATGACAAATAGCTTATTGATGATGGATGGAAACTTCAAGGCAGATCATGTCTGTCATCATAATCCAGCTTGGTATGTATGGCATCCTGAAGGAGGTGGAATGATGACCAGGAGGGATGAACTTGCTGAATATCCTAAGTTTGCAAAGAATAGGCAAACAGTGAGTTTTTCCTTGGATTGCTAACATGTACCATTATTGATTGACTATTGATGTTTGAATCCAAATTGCTCCCATCTGCCATTCACCATCTGCTATCAACCTCCACTCCAGCCATACACTGCCCACCATCCACCATCCATTATTAACCTCCACTCCAGCCAAATGGTGGGTCCATTGCTAGGGAGCTCCTTGTGAAAACACATTCAAGGCCATTGAAAAGACACTTCTATTGAACAAATCATGTGACATTACTAGAGTTGTTGCAAAAGCATGCACCTGCCATGGCTGCTTTGCTCCCAACAGTGTAACAAACTTAACCCATAGTGAAGGCCAAGTGTATACAGACTTTTCATCACATGTGCACTGAAGACAACCAACATGGAATCTATTAAGCATCTCTTGCTTGTATTGATGAGAAATGTAAGTTTTGATGCTGTCAATTGATCAGATCAATGGATCAAACTGTGTTTCACAGAGTTTTGGAGGCTCAGGTTACACACAAGCTCACATAGACATACCAATAGTAGATATAAATTTAAATGGTTAATTTGCTAGTTTGAAATGGCCTTGAACTATTGAAAGGGTCCAAATATATTTGATTCAAAAACCTGAAACAACTAAACACTCATAAGCTTAAGATAGCTGCTCCCTGGGGCTATCTGAGCTGTGGTATGTTGTTGCTTGTCCTCTCCCCAATTCTCCTCCCCCTTTTATAGCTCATCACATGTGCATGGACCAGGGTGCTTTCCATGCATGCCCATGGTTGTACCATGTGGTTCTCCTTGGCTTTTCCTTTTCATTGGTCAATTAATTGAAATGGTGTGCTGGTTTGGCATTACTTGGTCTGTATACATCCAATGTCTTTCTTTTGCTCTTTCTCCTTCCCACTTCTCTCTAGTAGATTATGTGTGGATCAGATTGGGTTTCTAGATGGTCTGGCATGTGGTATTGAGGGGAGGAAGGGTATTATTGTGATAGATGCCCATGGCTGTCCTTGGTGTCAGTTAGAATTCTAGCTGGATCATTGAGCACAGCCATTGATTGCCCCTCAATCACATGGTCAGCTTTGATTTGACATCAGAGCTTTTGCTGGCATCATTCAATACATGCTCTTTTGGTTCTTTGGTGATTTTCTTTATACTAGGTAAGCATTTCATGTCTACAGTTTTTGACATTACCCAAGCTTACAGTTTTCAGCTTGTTTTATTTAGTATCTCTTATCTTTAGTATATTCAACCTGTCTCAAGTATGAGACAGGCATATCACCTCCCCTGCACCATTTGACTGACTGCCCCCAGTTGGGTCTATGCATCCCTGAATGCTGTCATCATGCATAATCACACTCCAAATTTTCAATGACAACAATCTCAACATTCTCTTGTTTCCTATGAAAATTATTTTCCTTTCCTCGAGCACATCTGCCATCCTATAAGGACATGCTTGCCACAACTGATCTCCCTGCACAATGGCATTGAACCTTTCCATTCCCCCACTGCCAGGCTTCCTCATGCTCCTTCATCTGCTCAACCCAGCCCTACCACAAGTTCTCCTGACAACTTTGGCTTACTGAGATGCTTGGTCAAATGTGATGCAAACCAAGTCATTCTAGCAGTCCTTCAGTTCCCCACATACCAAGTATATTAATGTTGGCCTTGGGCAGGCATCAGGGACAAGTTCATAGGCACATAAATGGACTGCAGGGTAGACAGGGGCTTTGCTAGGGTCGGGGGCGGAGCTGGAGTTTGACAGAGGGATCAAGTAAGACTTGATGGGTTTGGGGCCAAGTGGAGAGCAAGGTCTGGAGTTGTCATAAGAATGTTTTTGGGGGTCATAGCATGTGTGCAGAGTTTGTATGGTCATTGGAGATGGAAAGAACTTAGGAAAATAAAGGAAAAGGAGACAATCGAGATGAGATGGAAACAAGGCAAGACAAGACAGAGAAAAAGATAGATTTGAGTGCAAGGAATATCAAGACTAGAGTATAAGGAGCTACTCTACAACTTATATACTGACTATTGGACTGCTCCAGAGAACAGCAGGCATGGTGGCAGGGCTTGGCAGAGCTGTGCAGAGTTGACAGGTGTTGGGTACGATCAAGGGGCAGGCCATGGTGATATTCTGATGGGATCATTTGGGGACACAGGCCACTCCAGGGTCATCATGATACTCTGGGGCAGATTGGACAAACCAGGGGAGTGAGTCGGGGTCAGGAGCAGAGGGGGAGGGTTCCAGGAGCTCAGGGGAAGTGTTGATAGCTGCAGAAAAGGCATCAGAGTTGGTCAGGGGGCCATAGGGGTTTGCTGGAGAAGTGTTGGAGTTACCCAGAGTGGGCCCAGAGGGTGAGCAAGGGTTGGGGGAGTTTGGCAGGGCATTGGGAAGGACTGGGAATAATGTCGGGGTCTAGGGAGCAGGTTGTGACATTACCCCTCCCTCAGCATTGAGACTTTCAAGACACAGAGTGTAGTTCAGGGATTGGTGGGGCATAGGAATTGAAGTTGAGCAATATTGATCAGGCTACAGCAGGCAGTGGCAGCATGGGCAACAAAGTCGAAGCACAGCCACTGTTGGTCAGGAGGTTCTTTCCAAGTCATAAAAAGAATCAGATATACCCTAGGATTCCCTAACTTTCTACTATGTCATCCTCTGCTTATTCTCCCATGCCCTCAGCATCATCCGTCCTCCCACAGTTGTGGATGAGTCATGGCCATGTACTATAGTTGTGAATGTCATTCTGTTTCATGCATTCTGGAATACTAACTGGGTCCTGACAGAGTTATCCATGGCTGTGGCAGGCCCCTCAGGGCTTTTGTCAGGCAGGAGTGCAGCACAGTCGGCAGGGGTGGTCCTCCCCTTGCATTCCATGCCCAGGCTTGGTCCAGGGGTGGTCCAACTCATTTCTGCAGGTTTAAGGGTGGCTCAGGCAGAGGTGATGCTGGAGCAGTTTGCAGAGGCCATGGGGTGGGCAAGGGGTTCTCTGACCCTTGAGTGGTGCCAAGCAGCAGCCCCGGTGAGTGATTACATCATTTTACCTTTCCTCTGCTAACCTGTTCTTATAGTGTTCATTTTGTGTTTGATATGGGGAGCACTGCAATTTTGAGGAGCCCATGCCAGAATTACAGTGGGATATGTTGGTGTGTCTCCTGTATCACTCATGGCATGAGAGATGCTCCATCATGTTGAGTTGGTGTGCTGCCTGTGTTGCCATGGAGCAAGGTTGGAACTGGGCATGAGTTGCAGCACAGCTGAAGGAGGGGTAGTAGGGCAAGGTGTTGGGGAGGGTTAAGGGGGCTGATGGTGGGGGTAGTGCAGAGCATCTGCCGATGAAGGTTGGGCCCCCATGGGGTGGATGGAGAGAAGGAGTCCCTGTGGCACATGACAAGGGCAAGCAGAAGGTGTTCCTCCCACCAGAGGCCGGGCCAAGCAAGTGAGTGTAGGGGGAGCAGGCAATGGTGGGCTCCTCAGGCCTCACAGTATATTCCCCAACCTCCAGGGCTTTAGTTGGGCCATTCACAGGGGGGTCATGGTCGGTTGTGAAGGCCTTCCTGTGGCATCGGGTGGAGGGTCTGGAAGAGTTGCTGGCCACCTATGAAGAGGAGGTCTGGAGAATTGGGGAGGACTGGGATGCAATGTGGAGGGAGTGGGATGCAGCGTGGAGGGACAAGGATGCAGCACAGCAGGACCAGGACCTGGCCATGGAAACAGCCATGGAGTGGCTGGCCCAACTTCGGGAGGTGCAGGCTCACTTGAGGCAGTCAAAGGCATAGGCAGGATAGTTGCAGGCATGGGCAGAGGTGGCAGAGGTGCCCCACACAGCTGCAGGGGTGGTAAGGAGGTGGGAGGAGTGGCTCACCAATGAGGTGGCCTCAGGGCAGCGGGGAATCCTACATAAGTTCTTCATATCTTCTCCGCCTTCCCATGTTAATGTACCTTAGGTAGATTGGGCCCAGGAGCATCAAATCCTCCTGGATGGGGCATTAGCAGCATTCATGTCCATCCAGGACAGGTTGTCAAGGATGCCTCGGGATCTCTCATCAGAGTTGGGGCAGGGTGTGGGGCAAATGGGGTGCTTGCTAGTGGGGCACTGGCGGAGGGCCATGGTGGATTCTGAGTCATGGTGAGAGGTGGCAACGGATGTGGGGGAGCCACTCCCAGGGCACGCAGAGGTCCTGGTGATGGTGGTGGCCCAGTTGGAGGTGGACATGGTGGGGAGGATAGTGGGGTTAGGGTTGGAGGAGGAGGGGGAGTAGAGCAGTTTCTTGGACTTGTTTTCTTGTGCTCCAGTGCTGCTCAGACTTGTAATATCATGTAATGTTGTAAATTGTACATTTGGTCCTTATTTGGACATTTGGTCTGAGTGAATAAGTCTTTCAGATGCATTGAGAGGTGAGGAAAGAGAGAGAAAGAAAACATGCAAGAGGGTACTCGTGGGAGTTGAATTCTTAGTGAATCCAGAGGCAGGAGTTATGCCCACAATTGCCATCTGTGTCTACTAGTCCCGAGGGTCCTGGGGCTTGGTGGGGTGCTGTTAATGGAAGTCTGGAGTTTGTTGGGGGCTCCGTCAAGGTTTTTTTGAGGTTCCCAAGTGTCATCCTCAGGCACATAGCCCTTCCAGCAGACCAAGTATTGGAGTTGGCTGCAGACTGTGTGGGAGTCAAGAATTTGGTCGACCTTGTAGTGGTACCCATCTTTGACTTCAATGAGGGGTGGTCAACAGGGGCATTGGCTAGGGAAGGGGTCTGGAGCATGTTTTTCAAGGAGTCAGACATGGAACATGGGGTGGAGGCCTTTCAATCCTGGAGGTAGATCAAGCTTGTAGGCATGTGTGAAGACCTTCCAGAGGACCTTGAAAGGGCCAAAACAATTATGATTGAGCTTGATAGAAGGCCTCCGAGTCTTGAGATTTTGTCAATCAAGCCAGACCAAGGTGCCAGGGAGCTAATCGGGGGTCAGGTTGCATTGGGCATTGGCATGCTTGGAGAAGGCTTGATTGGTGGTATCAATCTCATCCTAGAGGAACTGGTGAAGGGATCAGAGGTCTTTGGCAACTTTGTGAGTGATGTGGGAAGGGATATTCCTGAGGGATAGTGTAAGTTGGGGGTTGTAGCCCTTGTTAACATAGAAGGAAAAAACTCCAGTGGCAGAGTGAGGTGTATTGTTGTAGGTAAATTCAGCAAGAGGAAGTTCTGCATGCCAGTCGTTCTGTAAATAGTTAATGTAGAGGCAGAGATACTGTTCCAATATCTGGTTTACTCATTCTGTTTGTCTGTCAGTCTCTGGGTGATAGGCAGTGGAAAGATTGGTGTTGATTTCAAGCACCTTGCATAGCAATTGCCAAAAACGAGATACAAATAGGGGTCTGCAGTCAGAGATGATGTCGTCTGAGAGTCTATGCTTGGAGAATACATGTTTGAGAAATAGTTTGGTGAACTCTGGAGCATTGTTGGTGGTGTGGCAGGGAATGAAGAGGGCTTGCTTGGTGAGGCAGCAGACAATGACGAGGATTGCATCAAAACCTTTGGAGTCAGGGAGTTTGACAATATGATCCATCAATATTGAGGACTAGGGATGTCAGCCAACAGGGAGGGGCTTCACTAATTCATGGGGGCAATGGCAGGGTATCTTGGCCTAGAGACAAGGTTTGCAGGCCCTCATGTATTGCATGACATCCTTCTTCATTCCTGGCCAAAAGTAGGTCCAGGAGATGAGCTGAAGGGTCTTATAAATTCCTGGGTGTCCCTGGAGCTTGTGGTCATGGTGTTGCTGGAGTATGTCAAGGCAAACAGACTTGTGGTCTGGAGCATAAATTTGTCCACTCTGGAGCAAGAGATGGTGGTCTGGAGACAGCATGAAAGGGTTCTTGGTGCTCAACTTGTCAGTGGAGTTGTTGCAAGGGTTGTGCTGGATGAAGAAGGGGTTCAGGGGCACATTTCTAATTTGGTGGAGGATTCCTTCTTCATTTAATATCAGCATGGCATGTAGATGTTTAGGGGGGATTACCACTCAATAGTTGAACATGTTCCATTTGGCTTCAAACAACTTCTTTGGATACACATCAGATCTTTGACTGAGGGTGTTGGGCTTCATACTGAGTCATCTGGGGTGGTAGTGGATGGTGAAGTTGTACTCTGAGAGGGTTTTGGACCATTGAGCTTGGTGGCAGCTGAGTTGCTTTGTGGTCATGAAATATTGCAGATTGTTGTGGTCAGAGTAGACTTGGATGTGGTATAGGGACCCCTCGAGGTAGGCCCGCCACTGGTGGAAGGCTTTGACAATTGTGAGGAGTTCCTTGTCATAGATATTGTAGTTGCATTCTGTGAGGATCATTAAATGAGTGTAGAAGGCAACAGGATGGAGATCCTTGCCTTTGGAGTCCGACTGGGAGAGTATTCTGGTGATGGCATAGTTGGAGGCATTGCATTCGAGTACAATCAGCAAGGAGGGGTCAAAATGGCAGAGGACTGGAACAGAGGTAAAGGCCTTCTTCAGGAGGAGGAAGACAATTTGGCACTTGCTGTCCCAATCCCAAGGGGCATCCTTCTGCATGAGTCAGTTGAGGGGTTTGGTGATTCTGGAGTAGTTGTTGATGAATCAGCAGTAAAAGTTAGCAAACCCCAGAAAGGACTGTACCTCCTTGATGTTCCACAGTGGGGGCCAGTTGAGTATTGTGTTGACCTTGGCAGGATCCATGCACATGCTGTCAGGAGTGACAATGACTCCAAGGTATTCAACCTCTGTCATGTGGAAGGAACATTTCTTGGGTTTAGCATGAAGGTGATACTCCCAAAGCTGTTCCAAGATGCAGTGGACGTGCTCTGGATGCTCCACCAGTGAATTTGAGTAGATCAGTATGTTGTCCAGATATACAATAATAAAAACATTGTTCATGTCATGGACGATGTCATTTATAAAGTACTGGAAAGTGGTGGGGGAGTTAGTCATTCCAAAGAGCATTATGAGGTACTCAAAGAGGCCATAGTAGGTGTGAAAGGTGGTCTTCCATTCATGTCCTGGGGTGATCCAGATGTTGTTGTAGCCAGAGCAGAGGTCTACCTTTGTGTAGATCTTGGCACTGCAGAAACAATCAACAAGATCCCCAATCAGGGGGAGGAGATACTGGTTCTTTTTGGTGATTTTGTTGAGCCCCCAATAATCCACACAGAGTTGGAGTGACCCGTCCTTCTTCTTAGTGAACAAGACTGGAGTGCCAGTAGCAGAGATCGACAGGCATATGAACCCCTTGCCAAGCATGTTGTCAAGGTATTCCTTCAGGGCCCAGAGCTTGACCTCAGACATGTTGTAGATTTTGCCAAACAGGGGTGAGGCACCCTCTTCAAGGTCAATCTTGTAGTCATAGGAGTGGTGCAGAGGAAGTTCTTTAGCACTCCCTTCAGAGAACACGTCAGCAAATTCATGATACTCTAGAAGAACTACTTTGAATAGGATCTGTTCCTCCATTTTACTCTCCAGTGTGGCAATTTCTGCATGGAGGTGCTCCTTGAGTAGGGCTGGCATGACTTGCAGCTGGAAGGCGGGGGTGCTGTCTTGTAGAAGGCATGCAAAGGGGACAGCACCAATGATTTTAATGTCAAGGCTTCTAGAGTCGATGGGAGTGGAAGGTGGGGTGGTAGCAGTCAAGTCTGGGGTGGTGGCAGAGTTGATTGGAGGAGTCAAGCATCACTGGCTGGGGTACCACAGGCCTTTGTATCAATTCCAAGGTATGTCGGGAGGCAGCTATCATAATTTGATTGAGGGTGACTAAGGTGGAGTTGCACTTCCTTCACCATCAGGGTTACTGTTGGAGGTCAAGGGGATCTGGTTTACTCTGGGAGTGCTCCTGCTGGGGTTGGAGATGTCAGAGTCTGAGATAGACTGGAGGCAGAGGGGGATGGCAGCTACTAAACTTGCTTCAGGGCTGGGGATTTGCATGGTGAGGTTCTTCCAGTCAATGTTGGGGTTAACATCTTATAGCCACAGAAGTCCAAGCACTATTGGAGTTGACGGGGGTAGTTGGGTGATGAGGAGCCAGGCCTGAAACTGCAGGTCATTGTTGAGGGTGAGGGTGTTGTCATGGTATTGAGTGATTCCTGTTGTGGCAGGTCTTCTGTCAAAGAGTTGGAGCTCGAGAGGTTTGTTGAGGTCATTATGTCGGAGGTCAAGTTGACTACTGATGAAGGTACCAGAGGCACTGCTGTTGACAAGGGCAGGGAGTATCTTGGGTGAGCTGTCAAGTCAGACATTGATAATGAATGACTGCATGGACCTGGAGCGGAGCTGCGGAGAAGTCCAGGAGTGGTTGATCATGGTTCTGGAGTTCTTGGAGGAGGGTGAGACATCGAAGGGTACCAGTCCAGAGTCAGTGGGGCTGTCCTGGTCAAGGCAGAGGGTGAGGCTGGGCCAATCGATATGAGGGTTGGTAGAGTGGAGCCATGAGAAGCCTAAGATGATGGGAGCAGAGGGGTGTAGTTTCATGATGAGCAGCTGAAGTTCTTGTTGTTGTTTGCTGGCAAAGATCATGGTCATTTCCAGGCAGTGTGTGATGTCTCTGGCAGGGGTGGGGTCACCATTAAAGAGTTTGAGGGGGATCAGAGTGAGGAGGCATTGGAGGAGGTGGAAAGTGAGCACTGCCAGGGATTTGTCAATGAAGTTATCTGTGGCGCCACTGTCAACTAGGGTGGGAATGGAGTGGTTGGAGAAGGGGAAGGTGGTGCAGAGGAGAAGGGTGATGGAGGAGTGGGAGGAGAGGTGTGCTGGGAGGTTGTTCAGGGCGAGTACTATTGCACAGAGAAATGTGGCTGGGGCAGAGAAGATGTCAGGGTCTGATCTGCAGTCTAGTGTGTCTTCAAGACCTAAACCACCGACTTGTTCTCAGTAAACTGGTAGTTGCAGTCTTCTCCATCAATCATTCACATGGTGCATTCCATCACCTGATGTTTAGGACAACTGTGGATAAAATGTCCCTGCTCACCACATAGGATGCATATGCCCTCCTTCCATCATTTCTCCTGTGTATCCTCTGGTATGTTAATCCATGGCCTATTCTGAATCTTGTTTGCACACAGGGCTTCTTGATCATTGGTGGAGTCCAGAATATCATGGTGGTCATTGGGGTTGGCATCCAGGGGCCCCAGAATCTTGTGGAGGTCAGTGGCATTGAGATGGGCAGGTGGGCATTGTCCCAGAAGTCGATTTGCACTGATAGTTCCTCAGCCTGGAGGGAAATGGGGTGCAGGGTTGGTGGGGTTGGTGGGGATTAAAGATCAAATGCCGTTGGTTGCTCCAGCCTGCCAGTTGGTGTTACTGGAGGTGTTCCACAAGGTCCGGAGTACTGTGTTTTTGCTGCAATCTTCCCAGTAGCGTTGGTTGACCTGAGTAACAAGTGCCTTGTACCCATCATAGGTGGTTTGCTTGGGTGTGAGGTGAAGGACATCCTTGATCTGTTGAGGCAGGGCATGACAGAGGGTAAAGCAGAGAGCATTGTAGTTCCACCTGGTTTCATAGGCTTCTTGTTCAAATTGTACAATGAAGGTTGTGAAGCACTCATTGTCATGCATTTGGAGGTTGAAGAGATTTTTCTCCACCTCTACTATGGTGTCAAAGACACCAAACTTACTTGAGAATTCCTGGGTGAAAGTGAGCCAATTGGAGAGTACAGAGTTGTTGGGGTCAAACCAGAGTAGTGCTGTGTAATGGTCAAAGGTGATGCCCTGCAAATACAATACAGCAAAGGCTACTTGTGAGCTCTCAAGTTAGAAGGTAATGGGCTTAGCTTGGAATATAGTCAGACACTGAATTAGGAAGATATGCCACTTGTGGGGGTCACAGCTGGTGAAGGGTTCAAGCTTCTGGATGTTGAGCTTTCCTTCCCAAGCCAGTGCATTGTGAGTATTGTTTTGTGGGTTTTGAGTTTGGGGCAGGAGTCCAGTGTTGTAGTAGTAATAATAATTGTTTCTGTTTCTACGTTGGAGGGGAAGTTGTCCATGGCCAAGTCCCATCCTCTAGGTAGTCTGCTGTTGGGAAGTCCACTGCTAGGAGGTTGACCTGCATTGCCCAGGGGAGGCCCAGGGGCCCATCAAGGGGGAGGGGGTCCTCCAGGAGTAGGGGGTCCAAGGTAGTTGGCATTGGCAGGAGGGTTGGGCATTGGAACAGGTGGGGGGTGAGGGAGATTAGCAGAGAAAGGGGGTCAGGGTGCTCTGGGGCCTGTAGGCTGCCTTGGAGGGGCAGGGACATTCTGGCGGGGTGGAGGCATGTTGGTATGGGGGGCATGGAGGTTGAAGTGAGGAGGTCTGTCCTGTGGAGGGCTATTGCATGGGGCAGGCTTGTCAGCAGAGTTGCCAGGCTTGTCAATGTAGGAAAGTGTCTGGTTATCATTGTCAATGCACAGGGGCGGCCATTGGCAATGGGGTTCGGGAATGGCAGGCTGATCCTATGTTCAAAAGGCACTGGGAACAGAGTTGGCCTGGGGACAAGCAGAGAGGGCCAAGATGTGGGCAGCAGGTTGGTCAAACAGTCTCCCCATGAAGTTGAGGTTTCTCAAGATGTTGGAGGCTGCATTGAGTTCTTCTTGCTGGCAGGGAATGGGAGGTGGGGCTTCACTTTGTGTTCCAATGGGTTCCTTGCATTGCACATGGAAGGAGCAGGAGGGGTCCAGAGGATCTTCAAAGGGTGGGAGGTTTGGACTGGTGTGAATTTCTTCAACCAATGCATAGAGCTCATTCTGTAAATTAGTGTTGATGCCCAGAATGCCTTGTGTAGTTTCCAGGAAGTTTCCTTGCAGGTAGTGTTTGTGAAAATTGAGAAGTTGATTTGCCTATACTTCCAGGGTTGTGGAGGTGTAGGGGTAGCCTAAGTTGACAAGGAGAGTGCAAGCACATTTTGTGAATTCTGTGGGAGAGAGGTGGAGGGAGCAGAGGACTTTGTCATGCTGTTGGATATATATTTCAACTCTTTGCTGCTTAGAGAAAGGGGGAACTTGAGCAAAAGATGGTAGACAAGGAGGAGAATAATTATTTATGTGCTCCAGAAGGGCTGGAGCTGCAGCAGGGACTGGATACACATAATAGTGGGTGGGAAGAAGGTAGGTGGGGTTGGGGGGCACTGCAGGATATCCTCTGGGGTATATACAGGGATTGTTGCCATTGGCAGAGAATGCTGGGGGCAGTGCTAGCCCAGAGGTATTCTCTAGCTGATGGAGAGGGCGTAGAATGCCTGGTTGGGGTCAGGGATCTAGTGGCAGGGAACATACTAATCTATAAGGAGGCCTGGGTAGAACGGGGCATAGGGATTTTCAGGGACTGGCTGACCATAGACATTGGTTAGGTAGCTGGCAGGGTTGTATGTGGGGTTATACATAAAAATCAAGAACAGGGTAAGGGGGAGTCTTGATATTATGTCAGGTTCTGCTGATGATGGGGGCTCAGCTACACTGGCAAATCCTTACTAGGTGGACGTGATGTCCTGTGCTTATAACCTAGCACTCTGGAAGTGGCACAGAGGGGCAAGACTTGCAAGAGGAAGCTATGGGAGGCAGTCCAAGCAAGTCTGGAGTGGTCTGGGAGTCTAAGACCAAGTATATTAATATTGGGCTTGGGCGGGCATCAGAGACAAGTTTGTAGGCACATAAATGGACTGCAGAGTAGATGGGGTCTTTGCTAGGGTTGGGGGCGAAGCTGGAGTTTGATGGAGGGATCAAGTAAGACTTGATGGGTTCAGGGCTAAGTGGAGAGCAAGGTCTGGAGTTGTTGTAAGAATGTTTTTGGGGGTCATAGCATATGTGTGGAGTTTGTATGGTTGTTGGAGATGGAAAGAACTTAGGAAAATAAAGAAAAAGGAGACAATCAAGATGAGATGGAAACAAGGTGAGATGAGACAGAGAAAAAGATAGATTCAAGACTAAAAATAGAAATAGAGATGGAATGAAAACACAAGACACAGGAAACCAGTAAATGCAAGTAATATCAAGACTAGAGTACAAGGAGCTACTCTACAACTTATATACTGACTACTGGACCGCTCCAGAGAACAGCAGGCATGGTGGCAGGGCTTGGCAGAGCTGTGCGGAGTTGACAGGTGTCAGGTACAATCAAGGGGCAGGCCATGGTGATATTCTGATGGGATCATTTGGGGATGCAGGCCACTCCAGGGTTGTCATGATACTCTGGGGCAGGTTGGGCAAACCAGGGTAGTGAGTTAGGGTCAGGAGCAGAGGGGGAGGGTTCTGGGGGCTCAGGGGAAGTGTTGATGGCCATGGAGAAAGCATCAGAGTTGGTCAGGGGGCTATTGGGGTTTTGTCAGGTTATGCTGACCATAGGGGCTCAGCTACACTGGGTGAGGCCTTACTAGGTGGATGTGATTCTCTGCACTAACAACTGGGCACTCGGAGGTGTTCTAAACACTGGGGACTTGTGAGGATAGTTAGTTGGAACTGATCCAAGCAAGTCCAGAAAGGTCCAGAGGAGTAGAGGATGAGTTGCAGAGAAGGGGGATGGGCTTGGCAGGGTTCAGGCATAAGTCTATATGTGAGTATTGCAGGTGTGGAGGAGGCAGAGGCTATGCGAATGAAGGGAGCAGAGCTGGAGTTCTGATAGGGGATCAATGGGAATTGATAGAGTTTAGAGCCAAGCATGTAGTGAGGTCTGGAGTTGGTGAAAGAGTGTCGGAGGTTCATAATCATAATTGCAGAATTTGTGAGGGTGTTATGGTCAAGAAGACTTGAACACAATAGACAGAATCAAACAAGATGAGATGGAGTCAAATGAAATGAGATGGAGATGAGACAAGAACAAGAATAGATTCAGGCAGAGACACGGAATAATAACAAAATAATAACAGAATAGAGACGAGATAAGACTGGGAGACTGAGAAAAGGAAAACAAAACATAGAACACAAAACACAAGAAGAAACAATCAGAAACACATTAGGTAAGGTAGGTAATCTCAAGACTAAAGTACAAAGAGCTACTCTACATCTTATATACTGACTACTGAAGAGCTCTGGAAACATCAGCTGTGGTGGCGGGGCTCGACAGAGTCGACAGGTGTTGGTTATGACCAGAGGGCAGGCTGCATTGATATGTTGATGGGATCAATTGTTGATGCAGTCCATTCCAAGGTTGTCATGATACTCCAGGGTAAGTCAGAGGAGCCAGGGTGTTGAGTCAATGATGTGTAATGGGGTCAGGCATGGTGGGGGAGTGGTCCCAGGGGCTCAGGAGATCCAGGGGAAGTGCTAGTGGCTGTGGGGAAGATGTTGGAGTTGGCCAGGGGGCTGTCAGAGTTAGCTGAGAATGCATCGGAGTTAGCTGGAGTAGGCACAGAGTGCTGAGGAAGTTTGATGGAGTGTTGCGGGAGGTTCTGGGGGGATGGGGGTTTGTTGGGCAATGTATGGGGGTCCAGGGAATGGGTCATGACATCACCCCCCCTTCAGCATCGAGACCCTCAAGATGCAGAGAGTGAGTTGGGGATTGGCAGGGGTGTGGGAGTTGAAGCCAAATAAGAGTGGGTTGGGGATCGGTGGGGGCATGGGAGTCAAAGCCAAGTAATATTGATCAATCCACAGTGAGTGATGGCGGCGTGGGAGGCAAAGTCAAAGCATGGCTGCCACTTCATCAGAAGGTTCTTCCCAATCAATTAAAAAGCCTTGAACATACCCCAGAGCTTTCCAAATCTTGTGTCATGTCCTCTTCCAGTTACTCAGCTGCTTCTCCTGCCCTGTTGTTTTCAGATGCAGACAAGGTGATTGTGTACAACAGTGAGGGGGAGGAGTTCAAGCATTGGTGCCAAGCTAGTGCTATGTACCAGAGTTGTGAGCAGTATCAACTTGTTTTCTCCAGGTGGCTGATGGAGTTTTGCAGAGTTGTCTGTGGTGGTGGTGGGTTCCTCGGGGGGTCCTAGGCAGGCCAAATTCCATCCCGCAGTGCCCCAATTGGCAGCAGGGGATGTGGAAGGGGTCCCTCTGTTGCAGTGAATTCTTCAGGTGGAGGTGATGGTGGAGCTCGGGGCCCCTGGATGCTAGAATGGTGTCAAAATGAGGCCCCAGTGAGTCTTTGAGTTCTCTTTTGTTGCATGTGCTGATCCGTTGTTTTTAGTGTTTTCTCTGTGTCCAGCAGGGCAAGGCCTGCATTTTTGATGCATCCTCCATGGGCTCACAATGTGACACTTCCATTTGCCTTCCATGTCATGCGAGCCACAAGAAGTGCTCGATTTTGTTGGAGTGGCGAGTGGCATGCATTGCTGTGGAGCAGGGGTAGGACAAGGACTGGGTGCAGGGTCAGCTAGGTGAGGCGCAGAAGACCTGGATGTCGGGGGAGGAGAGTGCAGGGCAGGTGGGGCCTCTGTGGGGTAGGCAGAGGGAGGGGGCATCCTCGGCAGCAGACCATGGGAAGTGGAGAGCTTCCCTGCTGTCAGAGGCAGGGCCCAGCAAGAGGCCGCGGGGGCATGAGCCAATGGCAGGGCCTCTGGGGTTTCACATGTACTCTCCTACCCCAGGCACGCCCTTGGGATGGGCATCAAGTTCTCCAGAGCCCCTGCCTTCAATCATGGAGGTCCTCCTTTGCAAGCAGGTGGAGGTTCTAATGGCGGCGTTGACAGCATGGGAGGAGGAGCTTCAACGGGCGAGGGAGGATTGAGACACAGCAAGGGCAGAGAAGGAGGCATTGGAGCAGGCACGGAACACCTCAGTGCAAGTGGCAATGGAGTGAGTGCCAGAGGTACAGGGCTTGTGGGAGCATCTGATGCAGCGGGAGGTGCAGTCCACGGAGGAGGCAGAGGAGTGGGGAATGGCACTGGAGGGTGGTTCACTGTGGGCAGAGTTGGAGGCAGCAAGGCAGAGGGAGGATTGGCTGGCCAATGAGGCCACTTTAGGGTGCACGGGGATCCTTCGTAAGTGTCTTTCCCAATTCTCCATCTGTTACTAAAATGGGTTGTTTTTGGGGTCAGGCTGGGTGTGGGAGCACCAGGTTCTCTTGGACAGTGCCTCCACAGCATTTGCATCGATCTAAGACAGGTTGGTGCAGATGTCCATGGGTCAGCCTCCAGAGTTGCAGCAAGGGATGGCGAGAGTGGGGAGGTTGCTGGCAGGGCATCAGTGGCATAATGCGGTGGCCTTGGGGTCATGGTGGGAAGTGGTGGTGGATGCAGGGGAGGCTTTGCCAGGGTTGGTGGAGGTCTTGGTGGTGGTGCGGGCCCAGATGGAGATTGATTTGGGAGTGGGAGTGGCGGGGGTTCCAGGAGAAGGGTAAGGGGGTGGTCAGGCCTCGCTTCTTGTTGTCTTTGAGTTTGCTGCCCCATTCCATCTTGTATTATATATATTTTTTTTATACTTTCCAATGCTTCTTTGTCATTCCTAGGTGTGTGAAGTGAGACTTTAATTTGTGTGAGGGTGTGGTAAGTGAAACATGCAGGGGTGCTGGTGGGAGTTGAATCCCTAGTGGATCCAGAGGTGGAGGTTAAGCCCACTAATGCCATCTGTGTTGGCTAGTCCTGGGGTTGTTGGGATGGGGCGGAGTGCCGTATGAAGAGTTCCCAAGGCTTGGCAGGGGTGTTAGGAGTCTTCCTGCAGAGTTCTATGGTGTTTTTGGGTGGCGTTGCTGAGTTTGATTCTTGGGGCCTCAGACTCAGGGTGTAGGGGTTTTCTTCAGTCTGCAGTGGAGATGTGCATTGTGCTGGTTCAAGGAGGTGGACCTCCAAGTCTTTGACATGTGTTTGGAGTGGTTGGGGCTTTGGTCTTTTGTTGATGTGGCTGGCGGGAGGAGCGGAGGTCTTCTGGCAGTCCGGCCTTTATGCCAACACAGGTGGCAGGGTGGCAGAGGTCCTTTTTAACAATGGTGGGGGTGGTGGGGTGAGGTTCATCCTCAGGGCATAGTCAGTCAGAGGAGGGAGTCCCTAGCAGCTTAGTGGCAGAGCCCCCAGGGTAGGATGGTTCCTGTAGTAAGTTGGTGGGGGGCTATTTTCCATGCCATCTATGCTGTGGGTTTGGTCAGCGGGGAGGCGGAGGTACTCCCTTAGGGTGAGGGTTGTGATTCCTTGGTTGGGAGTGCCCAGAGGTTTATGTTTGGGTGGGGTTGTGCATGGTGGGGTTTTGTCGAGCTCCAGAGTATTGTATTTGGTCAAGGGCACTTGGGATTGGGCTTTGCTGCGCTCCAGAGTGTTGGTTCTGGTCGAAGTCATGCTCCGGAGTATTGCATCTATGGGCGGGCATGCTCAGGTGGTGCTTTGGTGTGCTCCAGAGTGTCAATGACAAGAGGGCGGGGCTTGGAGTGATCAGTCCCAATAAGTTCCTTCTGGTCTGGAGTTGAGGTTTGTGGGTTCTAGGTCATCTACACGACATTGCTTTCCTGGCCAAGGGTAAGTCCAGAGATGGACAGAGGGGTCTTACATATTTCTGACACTCTCTAGAGTTTGGAGGGCTGTTGGTGTTGTATTAGTGGATGCTTCTTTGGGCAGGGGCAGCACAGGAGTCAGTTGGGGAATGGCTTGCCCCAGCAGAGATGCTTCAGGGCTCATCCTGTGGGTTGTTCCTTCTGGGGGTAGGTGTTTCTTTTGTCAGGGGAAAGTTAGCAGTCCCAGAGTCAACATGAGGGTTGCTTGGTGGGGGGTTTGTTGGTTGTGTTGGCTTTGGGAGTGGTGCAGGGTTGAGGAAGGGGTCCGAGGTGCATTTTGTCAGTCTGCCGTTCCAAGCATGAGTACCAGGGGATCCAGAATCAATGTGGGGGTTGGGATTGGGTCTTAACTTGCTGGCAGGGTTGTGTCGCAAATCAGAGGGGAAGCTCCAGAGTGAGGGTTTTCTTCTAGGTTTGTGTCAGTGTAACAAGTAGATGTTCAATGGACCTTACCACTGAGCAGCAGAGTTGTCATGTAGGAGTGGCAGTGGCTCCTGGAGCCAAGCTTGGATGGGGGAGCTGGTCTAGCTGTCTTCTGAGGTTTTGAGTGAGTCTGGCCATTGTCCCTCTGTGCAAAATATTTGCTGCATTGGGGGGAGATGGTCGTTCACAATTGTTGGAGGGCAGCGGGGAAGTCGGTTGCAGGGGAGCATTGGTTTGGACTCCCCAAGAGTCATGGTGGGGTCAGGGCAATTCTTCATTTGTGCTCCAGAGCGGTCTGGAGGCTGTTGCAAATGTGGGTGGGGTTGGTTGCTTCTGTGGAGGGCATCATTGGTCCCTTGATTGTTGGGGCGGAGTGGGTGGGGCCACTTCATTATTCTTGGCTTTGGGGTTGGTCTCCATTGGGTGTAGTTGGATTTGCCAGAGGTGTTGTGAATTTTGGTGGGGAGCTACTTTGAGGGTTCCAGAGTTTCTTCTCTTCTTGGGGAGCATTTTGCATTGGGGGAGGGGAGTGGAATGGTGGCAGGGCTGGGACTCTGAGGGCGGAATTGCAGCATGTGACATTCTTTGCCATTTCTTAAATGTTGATTTGGGGTGGGCGGCAATGGGGAGAAGCACTGCTTGCTTCTTGGAGAAGGCATCAGCAACTTTAGGGTACTCCAGAGAGATTACTTTGCATGGGGTTTGTTTCTGGGTACTCCGTTGGTGTGGTCCCTGCTTGATAGACATCTTCTGGCATAGGAGCAGGGTTGTACAGAGCTGGTGGTTGGTGATTTATGCTTGTGGGGTAGGAGCTACAGGGGCCTCACTGTTGAGCTGGCATTGTAGGTCCCCTTGGTTGGATGTTGGAGTCAAAGTGGAGGCCCCAGAGTTGTGTTGCTAGGGTCCAGAGTGGGTCAGAGGAGTGGATCAGAGCAGCTTTGAGTTTGCACAGGGTTATTAGGGTCGTCAATCCTGGCAGGGAAGTCCTCCATGGATGTCAGAGCGTATGCTCTTTGGATTGTCAGGACATTTGAGTGGGTTGATTGACAGTCTCTGGGATGATGGTGGGGCTTCTCCCTCCGTTATATGAACAGGTCAGCAAATTTAGAGTACTCCAGGGAACTACTTTGTATAGGGCCATCTCTCCTATAGTTTGTTCAGGTGGGGCAACTCCTATGCTGGGGGTTCTTGTTGTGGGAGGTGGCATAGTCTGATGGTGGGGTCCACGTCTGATGGTGTGTGGGGAGGGTCAGCATCAAGGATCTTCAATGTCGGAGGTTTCGGATTAAATGGAGGGGTGTTGAAGTAGTGGGCGGGACTCCGGAGCTGTTCCTTATTGAGAGTCAGGGTGCCGTGGTTCTCCTTGTTAAATTTGGGGTTGTGCTTTGAGAGTTGGGGCAGAGGTGCATATCTCTTCCTTCCTTGATCGCCTAGAAGCTTGGGGGTTCCGGAGTTGTTGGGGTCAGGTCGGAGGCATTGGGCTCCTTTCATTTGTTGGGCAGAAGTGATGGCTGAGTCAGCCAGGGGGTCCTAACTGATCCCAGAAGTGTTTTTTATAATTTGGGGCATAGCATTGGTCTTAGCATCTTGCATTATTGTGGGTGGGGCTGCTGGGTTGAGCTTGATTCCAATTGATGGTGGGGCTAGCTTGGAGGGTGGTCTTGTCTTGGGGGGGGGGGGGTGTGTGGTGGGTGAAAATCAAATGATCTGTTGTGTGGTGTTGGAGAAGTTGTCGAGCAATGAACCGAATTGTCACCAGGGTCTGGGTAAAGCCTTGGTGATGCCGGGTTTGGTCTGTGGAGAAGCAGAGCTGGTGGAGAAGGTATGGGAAGGGTGGTTTGCAGGAGTGGTGTAGGGTTGGGCATGGGTTGGGGAGGGTGTCTGTAGAGAGAGCTGTTGTATGGGTGTAACTGAAGCAGAATGGATGCTTGGTGTCAGATCTGCGACTTGGGTGCCTTGGCAAATTGGGCAGGGCCATATGAATCATAAGGGTTTCCAGGCATGGATTGACCATAGACATCAGAATTGTTTGGCAAATGTGTGTGCAGGGCACGTGTGGACATCATGAATGGTGTAAGGTAGAGTCTTGAGATTATGTCAGGTTCCACTGACTATGGGGGCTCAGCTACACTGGGTGAGTCCTTACTAGGCAGATGTGATTCCCTGCACTGACAACTGGGCACTCAGAGGTGTTCCAAACACTGGGGACTTGTGAGGATAGTTAGTGGGAATTGATCCAAGCAAGTTCAGGAAGGTCCGGAGGAATAGAGGATGAGTTGCGAGGAAGGGGGATGGGCTTGGCAGGGTTCAGGCATAAGTCCATATGTGAGTATTGTGGGTGTGGAGGAGGCAGAGGCTATGCAAATAAAGGGAGCGGAGCTGGAGTTCTGATGGGGGATCAATGGGGATTGATAGGGTTTGGAGCCAAGCATGTAGTGAGGTCTGGAGTTGGTGGAAGAGTGTCAGAGGTTTGTAATTGTAATTGTGGAATTTGTGAGGGTGTTATGGTCAAGAAGACTTGAACACAATGGACAGAATCAAATGAGATGAGACAGAGTTGAACAAAATGAGATGGAGATGAGACAAGAACAAGAATAGATTCAGGCAGAGACACGGAACAATAACAAAATGATAATGGAATAGAGACGAGATAAGACCAGGAGACTGAGAAAAGGAAAACAAGACACAGAACACAAAACACTAGAAGAAACAATCAGAAACACATCAGGTAAGGTAGGTAATCTCAAGACTAGAGTATGAAGAGCTACTCTACATCTTATATACTGACTACTGAAGAGCTCTGGGAATGTCAGCTGTGGTGGCAGGGCTTGGCAGAGCTCAACAGAGTTGATGGATGTCAGTTATGACCAGAGGGCAGGCCATGTTGATATGTTGATGGGATCAATTGTTGATGCAGTCTGTTCTGAGGTTGTTATGATACTCCAGGGTAAGTCAGAGGAGCTAGGGTGTTGAGTCAATCATGTGTAATGGGGTCAGGCATGGCAGGGGAGTGGTCCCAGGAGCTCAGGAGATCCAGGGGAAGTGCCAGCAGCTGCAGGGAAGATGTTGGAGTTGGCCAGGGGGCTGTTGGAGTTAGCTGGAGTAGGCACAGAGTGCTGGGAAAGTTTGATGGAGTGTTGGGGGAGGTTCTGGGGGGACAGGAGTTTGTTGGGCAATGTACAGGGGTCCAAGGAATGGGTCATGACAGGTTTGCTGGAGAAGTGTTGGAGTTACCCAGAGGACAGAATTCTTGGTCCTTCCAACATCAAACATATTGGCAATCTGCTCAATGATCTCCAAGTTTTGCCCAACGTATTATCCCCTTTTTGACTTCCCCTGACTCATTTCTATTTACTTAGAGTCTCAGATTGTTGATTCTGATTCTGACATTGAAATTGCCACTTCATCTCCAAAAATTTCCCATTCCCCCATGTCCCCCATACAAGAGTCCCCCACATTGTAAGCATCGGTGTTGCCTTTGCTTAAACTAGCATAGTTATACTCTAAGCAGCCCCACTTATATAAAAACTCCTTACATATCCCTTATTCTGTATCCCTCAAATTAATGCCATTAACTCTGAAATGTGTGACCAAACTAAGTCCTTCTACTTCTTTTGATTTTGTTAAGTAAAACTTTAGTTTTTTGTCAACCTTTGGGGCTATTGTCTGACCCATTCCCACCATGGTCTAAAGGCTTGTGGAGCCTTATAGAACTAAATGACAGATCTGGATAGCACTCCCTGTAGGCTTTTGTAGTTCTTCCCTTAACTCTTTCAACTTTTCTGGAGTGATATCCACCCACTGCTCTAGGCTTTGAGATAGCTCCAATTGTCCTTGAGCTCTGTAAGGGACCACCCTAAATGCTGCCACCCTGGTCTGCCAGACTGAACCATCCAGTTCTGCCACAATGTAATCACCCCCAATCACTCCACATTACATGGAAGAAGAACCAAAACCATTTAGTGCAATCCTCACAAGCTTTGAATAAAGCTTGCCTGACATCCCAATGTGGTCTTTCAATTTTGCCATTAGCTTGAGAGTTGTATGGAGAGATGGCAATGCCTCTGATTTCATATTTACTCTCTATCCAAGCTGTGACCTTCTTGAATTGTCCAGCATTGTTAGTGATGATCTCTGCAATGCAACCCCAGCAACAAATCACATCCTCAAACAACCATTGACCAATTGTTTTATGGTTTTCCTTGTGCAGAGGCCTCCCTTCCATCCATGAAGATAATGCACACCTACCATGGACAATATACTTGCAGCCATTGGAAGCTGGAGTCATGTGCATGGTATCAATGTGGATTGTTTGGAAGATAGAGGGTGGATAGGTCACTGTGGGAGCTCTGTTTACAACTGTCTCCTGTTGTATCTGACAGTTCTGACAAGTCCCAACATACCACTGCACATCTCCATCAATTTCTGGCTACCAAGATTGTTCTTGTATCAACATTCTGGTTGCATAAGTCCCTCTATGCCCCAAGGCATCATGGGCTGATTTAAGCATGAACATTCACCTATCAATATTGACTACTAGCCTATGCCTAGCCTCATGATTGCACTTGTACAGTCTCCCCTTTTGATCAAAGAAGAACTGTCTTGCAAACCTCTTGAACTTGTCTGGGTCCCAACCCTGCAAACCATCAGGTTCTTTGCTTGGGTCTTGTAGCCAGCTTTGTACAATTGGTAGCAAGTCATCCCACTGTTCACTCTGACCACCCTTCCTATTTTTTAAGTAGGCTTGTAAGTCTGCTTCCTTGTCCTCCTCAGTGCCTTCTGTGGGTAGCAGAGGTTGAGAGAGAGACAGTACTGCAACAGGATCTATTCTAGATGTCTGCTGCTGACTTAGAACTGTCTTCCTAAGTTCCACCTCTTGAGACCTTGCTCTATCAAGTTCTTGTTCAAGTCTGATACTTCAGTGGCTACTGCATGTAGATAGCCACCTCTATTGTCAATTTGATCTGCAAACTCTTCAAGTGCTCAGGGTTCCCAATCCTCCCATCCTGGTTCATTGTTAGTTTTATCTGGATATTCAAAGTGCATAGTCTTTGGGTTGTCCACCAACTCTGGGTTAGCAGGTGGGTACTTCTCATCTCCTGGCTGCTTGAGCCTCCTAGACAGGCTATCAACACTAAAGGTTGTTCCTGGCACATGTCTCAAAGTAAAATGATAGAGTAAGACATCCTCAATCCATCTCATGATGGTGGCATTAGGTCCTATTCCAGGATTGCTTAGCATTCCCTTCAAATACTTGGCATCTGTCTCCACTACAAGCTTCCTACAACCAACCAGCCAATACTTATTAGCTTGCAAGACTCTCATCAAACCATAGAGTTCTCTTTTAGGTTGTGAGAACCTTGCCTCCCTCTCATTCAAAACGATGCATCCTAGCTTAGCACAAGTGCATTGCTTAGGATTGTCTGGAGCTTCTTGGAATATTCCAAAGCTCACTGCCATCCATGTGTCAACTGATAGGACCACTGCCCCTCCTGACTCATAGTCAATTGGTTTTAGAGGTGCACTTTCAGCTAGCAACTTTTTCAACTGAGCCATTGCTGACTGCTGTTCCTCACCCCAAACAAATGGTGTGTGGTTTTTGAGTCAATTTGTTGATGGGTGCAGCCACTTTAGCATAGTCTTTAATGAACATCCTAAAGGTACCACAAGTACCTAGGAAAGCTCTGACATCTGACTTGTCCTGGCAATCACCCCACCCCATAACAATGGCCAACTGTTTGGTCTCAGGTTTCTGTCCCTCATAGGAACACCTGTGTTCAACCACTACAATCTCATCTGCACAGACTACTGACTTTTTCCCAGAGAATATTCCTCCAGCATATTTGATCCTTTGTAACACTCTGTTTACATTCTGCAGATGTTCCCATACAAATCTCCTAATGCCTGGATTTTCTGGGATAACCTCATAGCCTCCATCTGGCAATTCATACCTGTGAGCTGGACCTCTGATTGGCACATCATCAATATATGGCCAAGTTACATGAAGTATCTCATCTTTCAAGATGAAGGTAATGTCATCATGAAAGATTGGTACTGAATTTGTCCAGCCCATTGGCAGGGTTACCAACCTTAGAGCACCAAAGGGTGTCTGAAAGGTGGTATAGTCCCTAGACTTCACATCCAACACTCTCTCATCATATCCCACATACAAGTCAAAGATGCCTCCACATGCTCTGCCAGCAAAATGACTAGCTAACTCTTCAGTTGCTGGTGGTAACCCAGAATGTGCTATGGTCACTTTGTTTCAAGGTTCCAAGCTGTGAACTATCCTCAAACTCTCACCATCCTTCTACAATACTGTGAATCATTGGGATCTGTATGAAGAGTTGGATGGCTCATACACTCCTGCCTCAATTTTCTGCTTTATCATCTGGCAGATTTTATCTCTAAGTCCAGGAGCAATGGGAATATTCTTCAATATCCAGGGGGTGTGAGGAATTACTGGCATCACTACAGGAGGGAAGAATTCCTCCTTGAGCCTACCTCTTTGAGAATCATCCCATGCAAAAGCCTCATTCTGCAGCATCATTAAATGATGTACTGCCTTCATCCCTTCTGGCCACAAGATATCATCACCATGTACTTGGGCAATGATTTCCTTGCACTCAGCAGTGTACCTCCCTGTGGGTTTGAAATCAGGTGGGTTTGGGTCCAACTTTGGCATGTCTGCTAGTGGATCCCCAGTGATACACCTTTCAATTCTAAACTCCTCAGGAGAGGTTCCTAGTACAGGTTTTACTCTGGTATCTGGCACAGCTGCCCATTTAGATAGGCTGCTAATGTCTTCTCATCTCTTCCTCCCACATCTCCCTCTGCAGCAAAGGCCTGCAGATACACATCTCTCAACTCCTGGTTCTTGAATCCACTATGATTTATAGTGTATCCAGTCACTACTACTTCACCATTCTCCTTCTCTAGGGCTCCTTACAGTAGCACTATCTATCAAGGTCCCTACTACTGTCAGCACTTCTGATAGGTCATACTTGTTGTCCTTGTGCCTATTTCTAGCAGGGTCTTTGTAGTGGCCATATCTACTGATCAACCTTTCCTCAATCACATCTCCAAAAGCTGGTGTAAAGCATCCCAGGAATTTGTCTACCAGAGACCCATTCCCAGTGACATTGGCCAACTTCTTAGCCTCAGCTCTAAATTTTCTTATTAGAGAATGGATTTCTGTAGTGTCATTCCTACTAATTCTGGCATGTTCTCTGCAGATTCTGTTCAGGTTTGCAATGCTACCTGTGTCATCCACTGCTTCTGGATAAGACTCCTTGATCTTTTTCTCAAAAGCAGACCAAGTATAGTCATCTCCAAAGGAATCAAAGCCTAGCAATTCCTGTTCAGTCTGAGCATCCACATACTCCAAGATTCTCTTTTTCCTTTCCTTATCTCCTTGGATCCCAGCATGCTCAAACAGAGAGATCATCCTTTGTAAAAAAGCAATGAACCTCAGAGGGCTCAGTGTGCTTAAACTTAGGTGCATCCCTGCTGTCAGGCAGTGGTAGTTTATATCTGATATTTTGCTCCATAATTGAGGTAGTAGAAACTGGTTGAGTAGTAGGGCACAGTTCTTTTGGTCAGCTTGAAATTACTTTCTCAGTCCAAAGCTTTCATCTTCTTCTGAGTAAGGTTTCAGGATCAGGCAAAAAGGACTTTGAACCACTGCTATTGGCCCTAGTTTCTCTTTTCCTTAATGTAACAGAGTTTTTCACCTTGGTTGCAATAACTTCAGGTGTTTTGGGCCAAGACCCAGGTGGTGCAAAACTAATGTTTCACAAGGGTTGGACTTCCTCAAGGAAATCCAAAAGTGAGTTTTTGTGCAACAAAAGCCCCTTGCAGTGGGCTCCAGATGATGCAAAATGTAAGTTTTGATGCTATTAATTGATCAGATCAATGGATCAAACTGTGTTTCACAGAGTTTTGGAGGCTCAAGTTACATGCAAGCTCATGTAGATGTAACAATAGTAGATATGAATTTAAATGATTAATTTGCTATTTTGAGATGGCCCCAAACTATTGAAAGGGTCCAAATATATTTAATTCAAAAACCCAAAACAACCAAACACTTGTAAGCCTAAGATAGCCACTCCCTGGGGCTATCTGAGCCATGGTACATCATTGCTTGTTCTCTCCCCAATTCTCCTCCCCCTTTTATAGCTTGTTGCATGTGCATGGACCAGGGTGCTTTCCATGCATGCCCATGGTTGTACCATGTGGTTCTCCTTGGCCTTTCCTACTCATTGGTCAGTTAATCAAAATGGTGTGCTGTTTTGGCATTACTTGGTCTGTGTACATCCAACATCTTTCTTTTGCTCTTTTTCCTTCCCACTTTTCTCTAGCAGATTATGCATGGATCAGCTTGGGTTTCTAGACAGTCTGGCATGTGGTATCAAGGGGGGGGGGGGAAGGGTATTATTGTTGTGATAGATGCCCATGGCTGTCCTTGGCATCGGTTAGAATTCTAGCCCAGCTATTGATTGCCCATTAAACACATGATCAGCTTTGATTTGACATCAGAGCTTTTGCTGGCATTGTTCAATGCATGCTTTTTGGATTCTTTGGTGATTTTCATTATACTAGGTAAGCTTTTCATGTCTACAGTTTTTGACATTACTCAAGCTTACAGTTTTCAGCTTGTTTTATTTGGTATTTCTTATCTTTAGTATATTCAACCTGGCTCAAGTACAAGACAGGCATATCAGTATATGACATAGCATGCCAGTGGTGTGTCAAGTTATTCAAATGATTAGCAGAGATGGGGGAAGTTTTACCAGATAATCTACTGGTTGACTATGCAATTGGCCTCCTTCATGTCCATGGCCACAAAGAAAATTGCTTTTTTCCACTTTGCTCCATCATTTATTCCAGGAGTTGGCCACACTGCTGGAGAGATAATTGAAACTCTTAGTCTACTCTCAATGAAGTTTCACAGATGGCATGAACTGCTACTCTTGCAAATCAGGTGGAAATCCTTGACAATCATATGTGTAACTCCAACTGGAAGAAGTTACTTGATATGTTTGCTTCCCTATGACAAAAATACTTGACAGCCATTGAGATGAGTCAGGCTGCTGTTTATTATTTTGCTGAATGGTTAACAGAAATCTCAGCAGAAACTGATATCAAGCTGGGAGGCTAAGATCACCATTGCTGAAAGTCTGAGGATCCAAAACAAAAAAGCAATGGACATCCTTAAGGCTTGGACCATAGGCCTCCAAGCAAGACATGGTGGTAATCTGGCAGACACTGGATTGGAAGCCAGGGGCCAGATGCCAGATACTGATATACTCTGGATCCAACTTGCACTTGACATTAAAGAATGGCAGTGAGTCAAACCCAGATAGTTTCACCACCATTAAGGACTAAGGGTGATATTAGGATTGCATTACAAGACCAAGTCCATTGGATGAGTCAGCAGGCATGGGAGGATGAGCAACAAAAGGTTGAAGCAGATAGAGAATTGTTAAGGGTTCAACTAAATGTCCTGGCTGCTTCTCAAGAAAAGCATGGTTATTCATCCAATGCACAAAGGACTACACAACTTGAAGTGGATGAGATTCCTGGTGCATTTGATGAAGAAATATCAGAAGACAATGAAACATTGCCAGACCTGGTGCTGAACCTGCTAGCCAGACTAGATCTGCTGTTGGAACTGGATTCCACTGCACCCAAAGAATTTGAAATATTCTTGCCATCAAAAATTGCTGGCAATTGCTCAGAACTGTCCAGTATTGAAAGGCAATTATGTTTGCTTCAAATCAAGAGGCATATTCAAGCACTCCAAGAACTCATTGCCAAAAAGTCTTTCATGTATTCTCACATTGTCAAGGTTTCCCCAAGCAAAAGTGTCAAAACCTGAGCTAGGGCATCAATTGACAAAATTCAGGTAGCCATTTCCATTAAAGCCAGGGCCTATGAAAAATGTTGCAGTGCTCTTATGCAATTAGGCATAGATCCCATGTTCAACAAAAAATATTGTGTTCTGCAAAAAGCAGAGCTTGCTGCAAGCATGGTTATACATGATCCAAATATTGCTGGATCATCAAGAATAAAGGTTCCTGGATATGGTATGCTAATCTGGATATGGAAAATGACTCTGAAACTCTCTGTGAATGTAAGTTGCTTTTTGCTAAGATATTTGTCAATTCATTCTCAATCCTTCTGCCAATTCCATTCATTCAACATATCTGCATTGTCCCATTTTCCTCTTGAATTCTCTGGTATCAAATTCATAGCCAATCTCACCAGTCAATAGGGTGCACTACCTCCATGCAAGAGCACAATGAAACATATGGACAGAAGAATGTCAGCTTGTTACCAGTGAAATGGAATGGACTGTTTGCTATTTCCTTAAGCAGACATGAATCTAGTCCCAGAGGGGCATGTCAGCCAAGAAAAAAGGTCTCCAAGCCTATGCTGACAAAAAGGTGGCCATCTGGGATAAACTGAGTTTTTTGGCAACTCATAAGTTCAGAAGGGTGTACAATGATTTTACACCACATCAAAGGGCAAACAACACCTTCATAATGGAGAGTGCAATGGGATGAACAAATGGCTGATATGCCAGATGTACTGGATTTGTGATATACTGGATTTGCCATGCACATCATATCCACCATGCCCACCAGACCCACCATTTCCATAGCAGATTTGCAACCTTACTACTTTGGGACAATGTCACATGTAGTCTACATTGTTGATCCTGCTGCTTTGTTAGCCAAATCCCTATAGCTTTGCACTCTTACATGGCCTTTACTGCAACTCTACAAACTCAAGCCTCAGTCGACCAACAGTCACCAGGTCTGCAAAAACTGATTTTTTATGTTGAATCATGGGTGCATGCAGCACTTGCCATTTATGGCAACCTTGAGGAACACAAGGATGGTAAGTGGATATTACAACACCTGGATAGAGAATTGGTGAAGTGTCTTCAATTGCAATGGAGTTTATCTGATATCTGTGCCAGAACTATATTCTAGTGATCTGGAACCTGTGGAAGTGATCTGTGCCTGTGGGAATGATCTGGAATGGGGAAAGCAGTCCTAGAGGTGGCTAAAACATGGATGTGGCTGAAACAGGACTGTGGCTGAGATCTGGGGGTGTGGCTGAGATCTAGAGAGGGACTGTGTAGAATCTGAGGTTGGATAATAGTGAAGGGAAGGGGGGAATGGAATGGGTCATGACACTGTTCAGATACACCTACATTCACCATTTTCAATCTTGGTGAGCAGTATATTTCAGCTTGTCCATACTCATCTTTGACAATGCTCTCGCACCTCCCATAGCCTCCACAGCCATCTGCAACTGCTCCACTTGCCACACCTCATGGACACACTCTACTAGTGTATCCACTACTAACTTCCCTCCTGCCTCACCCAAATCTGCCTTGTTGAGAAGCTGAGCAACTCAGTTGCCCAATTCCTGTATCCAGTCTTGCTTGTTTCCTGCTGTGTTTCCCAGAATCATGAGCTAGCAAAGTAACAGTGCAGTTGTCAAGTAGCATTAGCCCAGCTACAGCATTGTACATTGTGATGAACTTAGTTGGGAGAGTGGTAAAGATGGCAAGAGACTCTGACTTGAGGATAGAGAGCCATTCAAGCTTTGCCTTTTTGCAAAGTTGTTGTCATTTCAATACTTTGAGAGCATGGGGATATATTCTTCATAATCAGAAATCAAACACAATATCCATGTGGTGCTCTAGCACTATCTGAAATTGTGTCATCAGGTTTTGCCTCTTTGCAATGTTGTCGTCCTCTTTGGTGGGGGCATCAAATCCATATTCTGCTAATGGAAAAGTACAAGGGGCAGGTCTGGTGGAATTCCAAATATAAGTCTCAATGACCACACCTCAAAGAAATCAAATGCAATATCCATGTGGTGCTGCAGCAATGTCTGGAAACTGTGTCATCAACCAAGACAAGTATACTGGAATGGAAACACAATGACTGAGGATGAGCTATAAGATTATGTTGGCTACAGAATCTCATATTTGGAAGTGGTTGCCTTAGAACTTGGAACTTTAGATAACATTGAGTCAGTTTGAGGAATTGGATTATTCTCAGGAGGTGAAGATGTACAAAGAAAGAAACACCACACATCCCAAGCATTGGGCTACAAGTCAGGAGGAAGTGAGCATGTTTGGGTTCATGGATTGGAAACTCAAGAGGAAATGAGTGAGTTAGGGTGAATCCATAACTTGTAAGGAAGGTAGAAAGCTTGGGTAAACCAAGAACTCATAAGGAAGTGAATGAGCTTGGGTGAACCCACAACTCATGAGGATATGGACTGAGCTCATCAATGGTTGTGACAGGCAAAAGTTCAAAGTCCAAAACTTTGGCCAGCATTGGACAGTTACATATTCCAGATGAACAATATATATAAGATTCCTTATGAGCAAGGATGAGCATTGAGTGATCTCACAATGGCAATTGCACACAACATCTAGATAGAAGAAAATTGATTGATTTGAAAGCAAATGTCTATAATAGTAATGAGTTCTGTAAGTGACAGACAGTAGGTTCAAACAGGGTTACCCACTACACTAACTCTTTGTGTGGAAAATGAAGGTCAACTTATTCAAATACAGACCCAGAACTCATGATGAAGGGACAGAGCTTGGGTGAACCCAGAGCTCATCAATGGTTGTGACAGTCAAAAGTTCAAATTTCACAAGTCCAAACTTTGGTGGCATTTGATGGTTTTGTGATCAAGATGAACAATATAGATAAGATCTGATGTCTTGGAATCATCAAAATACCAGCAAAGTTGGACTTGAAAAGACCATATGCATGAGCTCTGGGGTTCACCCACGCTCTATCACTTCCTCTTGAGTTCTGGGTTCATCCAAACTCTCATTATTCTCCCCTCATACTCTAACATCTCCAAGATCTACCCATTGCAATTGACTTCTCCAAATTCTATCCATTGCATTCATACAGACTATCTACCTGGCATGCTGATCCACTAGAGTAGGGCCTCTATCCTCTTGCTGAGCTTCAAGCACCATGTTCATTCCCCCCTATGTTATGCTAATAATAATCAAGTATCTGGGCCTATTCCCCTTCTGTTCATGACAGCTGGGTAGCCTTCATCTCTTGCCTGTGAGCTGATGCAGTGCCATTCTTCAGTTTCAACTTCAGCAAGGAAGTTACTGGCCAGCAATTCTCATAGTCCTTTAGATAAAGCCAGTTTTTATCCCTCATAATCTGCCAAACACATTAAGATGAGGTTATTCAAGCCTCATTTTGAACTGTTCATCTATACCTCCTTGCATAACTTCTTTATCTCATTGTTATCCTGCTTTTGATAGCTCTTGGTCAAATCCAATTTCTGTTTGACCAATTCATACACATCTTCCTGTTCAGAAAATCAGGTCAATTTGTAAGTTGATCTTGTATAACTGCCCACCAAAAAGTGTTCAACAGTTTGGATAGTCCAACCAGTCTTGACAAGCTCCAAGCTCAAAAAAACTCACCACTGTTGGGCCTTCCTGGTTCACCATTGGGCCAGGGATATTTCTTATCTGAACACCTCTGGAAGTGACAAGGCTCAACCTCAGGTTCTCCATCACTCTTGTTTCCAGGGTTATCATGGTGTAAAATGTAATAAAACTCCATGCCTGGAGCAGTGGGGGAAAATGAGGCAGGTGGAAGAACTGTAAACTCAATTTGAGATGCAGTCAAGAGAAAAGGTCTTTCAACATAGAGGTTCATTGTAGTTTTCCAGGAAGCAGATACACTTCCATCTTCTAGTGCACATTATATATATTTGTATTGATTTACAAATGTGCTTTGAGCTTCAAAGCAACCACAAAGACCTTTATTTTTTTTGTTATATAATTGCACCCAATTTTTTATAAGAATGAAGGGATTATCCACTTCACTCTTGCACACTTTATCCACAGCTCAATCTAATGGCCCTTGCATCTGTCAGCATTAGTTTCTTGTTTTCTACCCTCCATTTGACCTCTGCCCCTTCCCAGACTTCTGAATACAAACTTCAGGGTGACCTCAGAGGCAGCAAAGGCCCAGTTAGTGCTGTGACCTTTACTAACAATTCAAGTATGATCTTAATAGGAGGTAGGTCTTTCAATTTGCTTTGACTACACAAATTGATTATTTCTCAGGCAATGATGGACATGTCCATGTCTATTCCACAAAGGATCTCTCCCTCCTTCAAACTGTCTATGATAAGATGTGGCACAAAGTCACCACTCTGACTTGTCTCACTATAAATGCTGCTGGTAACCAGGGTGAATCTATATGTGCTGGGACCATTTGAGGATCAATCTGCCTTATTCTCTATGCAAATACAACCTCCATATGTCATCTCAAGTTGAAATGTCATCCCTCCCTGATCATGGTCCCAGTGGTTCTCTCAGAAGTATTTCAAGGTCTACAATATCTTTGAGTTCAACAATAGCATTGCCACCCAGGCTTGTGATGATGCTAACCAGCAACTTGTGGTTGCTACCCATGATGGTACAATCAAATTGTTTAGTGTCAGTACAGGTAGTAAGTATTGGCAGTTATGTCACCCCATCTTGGTCTAACTCCCAGCAGTTGACATGACAGAGTTGTGGGTCATTCTACCCACAGCTGATGCCATCCCCACAAGCCTCAAGTTCTTTGGTGCTGGTTGTGATGAAGGAATGAGTAGTTGGTAGTTTTGGATTTATTTGTTTATACTTGTACTTATCATTTCTGGGTATCATCTCAAATAGAAATCAGGCATATGTTGTACCACATTCACCAAGTTTGGGTAAAGTGTTAGAAACACATTCATATTGAGCAGAGGTGTGATATTGTATAGCCCTGTTTGGAATTATGGTCTGTCACTTACAGAACACTGTGTATATATTTTGCTCTCAAATAAATAAATTTTCTTCATGCCCATGTTAGATACTGCAAAATATGTAGTCTTTGCATGCAATTGGTATTACAAGATCACTAGACACTCATCCTCACTCATACATAATCTTATCTATAATTCTACTTATTGCTCATTGCATTCCCATGATGGCTTATGTAAGTAACAAACACCAGTCAAGTCAGACTTTGACTTGTTGAAACTCCCTCACAAGTCCTGGGTTCACCCAAGCTCATTCACTTTCCCTTGGGTTCTGGGTTCACCTGAGCTCTATCCCTCTCTTTCAAACTCTGATTATCCTCCCCATATACTACTTATGTTCTCAATTTTATTCATCCATACCTTGTTATAATCATCTTTCTGTTGCAAGGCTGTGTACTTGCCCAGACCTCTCTATAATTGCATTTGTTGTAACATTTTTATCTGAGTCCCACCAACCATAGACAGAAACAATGAATCAAGAGTAGGCTCTGCAACTTGATACACTGCTGAGCATTGTTAACACCAACTTTATAGATTGGATAAAAGTTCTGGAAACATTGTTGTTTATCAGGGTGATATATACAATTTGCCAAACTGCAGTCACTCAATTTCTCTCCCACCTCAAGATCCCAAAATTGGGATGGAGTATAGCATCGTTTAAAGTGAGACTTCTTATACAGACAATTTTACCCAGCCTTTCTGGTGGACAGAGGCATATGGATGGCTTGCATTTGTCTCCCATAAACCTTTATATTCAAGTACTCTTTTCAAACAATTTGCCAAAGTTGCAAGCTTGGATTGCTCTAAAGATGGGCAAGATCAGTTTGTTCTACTTTCAGAATTAAAGGATTCCTGGGTCAAGTTAGATTGGTGGCTAAATTGTGTGACAACTATTCTAGCCAAGAACTTCAAGGCTTTGGTAGTTTGCCCCTTCTATCCCTGGTCAATGGGCTATGTTGATCAATGCAACAGCCATGGGGATACTTTGTCTCAAATCTATAAGGCTAGGGACTGGTTTTCAATTTGGATGGGATTGCTGTCTTATCACATTGCTAAAGCCAAGTCAGCCAATACAACTGATATCAATGTGTATTGGCAAGTTGCACTTTGTGATAAGGGTTTCCCAATTGAAACAGTATATGTGCTTCAGGCTTTGACAGTTTGTGACTTCTCCCCAAACACCAAATGCACTGGCATATTCCTTGATATAAACAGTAAAGACACAAGACAGCCAGCTATGGAGTGGTTTCTCAAGTACAACATCCTGGTCTGGTATTGATGGGGTTATCAAGAGGTGGCCATCTCTTCCCTTGCTTATTTGGCACCAACTACAAGCCAGATGCAGTGTACAGTGCTGGCTTTGACCCAGCCTGTGCAAGAGACATGCACACCAAGCAAACAACCTCACCCATCCATCCAGACAACAAAATGGCCTGAATATGAAGCTTTTATCTCTGCTCAAGACAAGCATAACACTCAACATCTCTTGTGTGAGACTGCTGCTGCTCAACAGACCTGTTTGAACAGAGAGCAATGGCCACCAACAGTCAGTGCTCAAGTCTTTGAATGGTCTTGTAGCAAGGAGGATGAAAATGTGTGGTGCTGTATTCAAGTGCACAAGGTGGATAGAGGAGAAACACTTTGGACAATATAGTGGGATACAGAAGTGCTATGATTCATTCTCAAATGAGTGGGATTGCTGTGAGGAATTTGGTCCTAGCAATTGTGATTACAAGGCCAAGTTTGAGGAATTTTACACTTTTCCAGAGGAATCAACCAATTCCTGCAATCCACTTGAGCCTCCATATGACAATACTAAGGTCCCAAGGGTTCTCAGTCCTTCACATCAGCCAGCACATCTTTTAGAATATGAGCACCTTGACATGCCCTGCATTCATCCTCTCCAGCACACTGCCATTCTTTCAGAACCAGTGGTGCCAGAATTGCCAGCATTGCCTGAATTGTTGTTAGAGCCCATACTCATTCCATCATCATTGTCAGACTCCAGGTCAATTGACATTTTGCAACAGGAAATTTTGGAAATTCTCATCTTGCACTATGGCTTTACTCCACCTCTTCCTCTTCTCTCCTCACTCTGTCAGGTTCCGCTGACGATGGGGGCTCAGCTACACTGGCAAGTCCTTACTAGGCGGACACAATGTCCTGTGCTTATAACCAAGTGTCCAGTATTGGCATGGAGGGGCTTGCGAGGGGGAGCTAGGGGGCGGTCCGAGCAAGTCCAGAGTGGCTCAGGGGCGTCTAAGACCAAGTATACCAGTCGTTGAACCTGGACGGGTGCCAGAGCAAGTTTGTGGGTGCACAATTAGAATGCGGGGTAAGCGGAGGCTTTGCAGTTGATGGGGGTGGAGCCGGAGTTTGATGGGAGATTACCAAGATGTGAGGGGTTCCTGGGCCAAGCGGAAGCGAGGTCTGGGGTTGTTGTAGGAATGTTTGGGTCGTAGTGTGCGCGTGGAGTTTGTACTGTCATTGGAGATGAAAGGAACTTAGGAAGACAAAGGAACTATACACAGTCAAGACAAGGCGGAGATGAGGCGAGATGAGACAGAGAACAGAGATAGATTTGAAACTAAAAATAGAGACAGTGATGAGACAAAAGACAAGACACAGGAAACCAGTAAATGCAATATCAAGACTAAAGTACTAGGGGTTCCTCTACGACTTATATACCTACTACTGGGTGGCTCCGGAGGGCAGAGGATATGGTGGCAGGCTTGATGGAACTGCGCAGAGTTGACGGTTGTTGGGTGTGATCTTGGAACGGGCCACAGTGACATTCTGATGGGATCAGTTGGGAAGTGGATCGTTCCGGGTTGGGGAAAGCCTCAGGAGTCCAGGGGAATTCAGAGGGTGCATCAACTGCTGTGGAGAAGGTGTCAGAGTTGATCAAGGAGCCATTGGGGTCTGCTGAGGAAGTGTCAGAGTTGCCCAAAGTGGGTGCGGAGGGTGGGTGAGGGTTGGGGAGTTTGGCGGAGCATTGGGGGGGGGGGCTGGGGGCGGTGTCGGAGTCTAGGGAGCAGGTTGTGACATCACCCCCCCTTCAGCATCGAGACCCTCAAGACACGGGGTACAGTTCAGGGATTGGTGGGGCATGGGAATCAAAGTCGAGCAATATTGATCAGACTGCAGTAGTGGCAGCGGTGTGGGGAATGAAGTCGAAGCATGGCCACTGCTCAGAGGGTTCTTTCCTAGTCATTGAAAAGGATCAGATGTACCCTGGGGTTCCCAAACTTTTCCAATGTCATCTTCTGCATATTCTCCAGCAGCATCCCCCTCCCCCTTGGCGGGTTGGCAAGACCATAGGCAGGTGCAGGCAATGTACCATAGTCATAAGTATCGTCTCTTGCTTGTCATGGCCGGAGTGCTTGAATAGGTCCCATCAGAGTTGTCGGCAATGGTGGTGGGCCCCTCAGGGCCTATGTCGGGGGAGGTTCCAGCACAGTTGTCAGGGGAAATAGTCCTTGCTTCTCGCTCCAGGTCTGGTATGGTCCCCGGGGTGGTCCGCCCCATCCCCACAGGGTCAAGAGTCACGCAGGTGGACGTGACACCGGAGTACTTTGCAGAGGCTGCGGAGTGAGCAAGAGGTCCCTCAACATTGGAGTGGTGTCAGGTGGTGGCCCCGGTGTGTCATTGGCATGTTCCTTCCTTATCAAACTAACCCACATTTCTAGTGTGCATCCTGTACCTGGTGGGATGAACAGTGCAAGTTTGAGGAGCCCGTGCTGGGAGTGCAGTGGGACACATCAGTGTGTCTCCCATGTCACTCGTGGCACGAGAAGTGCTCTGTCACTCTGAGTTGGCATGCTGCCTGCATTGCGGCAGAACAGGGGTGGGACTGCAAGTGGGTTGCAACACAGTTGGAGGAGGGTTGGAGGGGTAGGGTCTCAGGGAGGGGTTCCGGGGTAGAGGGGGGAGTTGGCGTGGGGCGGCCCCCAATGAAGGTTGGGCCCCTGTGGGGTGGGCGGAGGGAGGGGGCCCCCATGATATGTGACAAGAGTAAACGGAGGGCATCCCCCTTGCCGGAGGCAGGGCCTAGCAAGTGGGCATGGGAGGAGCCAGCGGTGGCAGGCCCTCCCGGTCCTACTATGTATTCCCCAACTTCTGGGGCCTTGGTTGAGCAGTCTGCGGGAGAGTCATGGTCGATCACTGAGGCTTTCCTGCGGCGTCGGGCAGAGGAGTTGGAGAGGTTGTTGGCCACATGTGGGGAGGAAGTCCGTAGGGTGGAGGAGGAGAGGGACAGGTTTTGGAGGGAACTGGACGAGGCTCGGAAGGAGCGGGACTTGGCACATAGGGATAAAGATATCGCCATGGGGACCGCCACGGAGCAACTGTTGCAGCTTCAAGAGCTGCAAGTGCGCATGAGGCCATTGGAGGCGCGGGCAGAGGCAGCGGAGCAATGATCAGAGGGGTCAGGGATGCGGGGGACTCAGCAGGGGTCCAGTGCAGAGGTGACCTGAGCAATGGCGGAAAGGGCGCATTGGGGGGAAGAGTGGCTTGCCAATGAGGCAGCCTTGAGGTGGCGGGGAGTGCTCTGTAAGTGCTCCCTTCATCTCCCATTTACTATGAGCTGATATTTGATTCCGTAGACTGGGCCAGGGAGCATTGCATTCTCCTTGATGGAGCATCAGTGGCGCTGGGGTCTATTCACAATGGGTTGGCGAGGATGTCCGGGGATCTCCTGCTGGAATTGGGGCAGGGGGTCATGTAGATGGGGCGTCTGCTGGTGGGACATTGGCAGAGGGCAACGGCGGACCTTGGAGTGTGGTGGGAGGTGGCGGTGGATGTGGCGGAGCCGCTCCCGGGGCATCCCAAAGTCCTGGCGATGGTAGTAGCGCAGCTGGAGGTGGATCTGGTGGGAAGGATAGCAGAGGTAGATTTAGGGGGGGAGGGGGAGTAGGAGTTTTCTGGATTCTGGTGTCTTGTTGCCCTGTGCTCCCTTATTCCTATATTTTTGTATTTGTAGCCTTGTTAACATTGGACTCCCTGCACTTCTGCTGAGTGTGAGAAGTTTTCAGAATGAGCAAGGGGCAAAGTAAGTGAAAACACATAGGGGAGTACTTATGGGAGTTGAATCCCTGATAAATCTAGAGGTGGGGGTTACGCCCACTGATGCCGTCTGCACTTGCTAGTCCCGGAGGTCCCAGGGCTTGGTGGGGTGTTGTCGATGGAAGTCCTGGAGTTTGTCGGGGGCTCTGTCAAGGTTTTTTCAGGGCTCCCATGTGTCATTCTCAGGTCCGTAGCCCTTCCAGTGGACTAAGTACTGGGGTCATCCGCAGACTAAGTGGGAGTCAAGGATCTGGTCGACCTTGTAGCGGTACTCGTCCTTGACCTTGACAGGGGGTGGTTGGCTGGGGCGCTGGCCGGGGAAGGGGTCCAGGGCATGTTTTTTGAAGAGTCAAACGTGGAACACAGGGTGGAGGCCTTTCAAGCCTGGAGGTAGGTCAAGTTTATAGGCATGTGTGGAGACCTTCCAGAGGACTTTGAAAGGACCGAGGCGCTTGTGGTCTAATTTGATGGAGGGCCTCCGGGTCTTGAGGTTGCGTTGATTGAGCCAAACCAAGGTGCTGGGAGGCCAGTCGGGGGTGGGGTCACGTCGGGCATTGGCATGTTTGGAGTACGCTTGATTGGTGGTGTTGATCTCGTCCCAGAGAAATTGGTGAAGGGATTGGAGGTCCTTGGTGACTTTGTGGGTGGCATGGGAGGGGATGTCCTTCAGGGACAGGGTGAGTCGGGGGTTGTAGCCTTTGTTGGCATAGAAGGGGGAGACTCTGGTGGCAGAGTGGGGCATGTTGTTGTAGGTGAATTCGGCGAGGGGGAGTTCTGCATGCCAGTTGTTCTGTAAATAGTTAATGTATAGGTGGAGATACTGCTCTAGCGTCTGGTTCACTTGTTCTGTTTGTCCATCAGTCTCTGGGTGATAGGCAGTGGAGAGGTTGGTTTTGATCTTGAGCGCCCTGCATAGCGACTGCCAAAAGTGGGATACAAACAGGGGTCCGCGGTCGGAGATGATGTTGTCTGGGAGTCCATGCTTGGAGAATACATGTTTGAGAAACAGTTTGGCAAACTCCAGAGCATTGTCAGTGGTGTGGCAGGGGATGAAGAGGGCTTGCTTGGTGAGGTGGCAAATGATGACAAGGATTGCATTAAAACCTTCGGAATCAGGGAGTTCAACGATATGATCCATTGACAAGGAGGACCAGGGGTGGCGGCTGATGGGGAGGGGTTTCAATAATCCATGGGGGCGGTGACGGGGTACCTTGGCCTGGAGGCAAGGTTTGCAGGCCCTTACATATTGCATGACGTCCTTCTTCATTCCTGGCCAAAAGTAAGTCTGGGAGATGAGTTGAAGGGTCTTACGAATTCCTGGGTGCCCCCGGAGCTTATGGTTGTGGTGCTGCCAGAGTATGTCAAGGTGGATGGACTTTGGGTCCAGGGCATAAATTTGTCCACTCCAGAGCAGGAGGCAGTGGTCCAGGAACAGCAAAAAGGGGTTCCTGGCACTCGACTTGTCAGGGTTGTTGCAGGGGTCATGCTGGGTGAAGAAGGAGTCCAGGGGTGAATTTCTGATTTGTTGGAGGATTCCTTCTTCATTTAAAATCAGTACGGCATGTAGATGTTCAGGGGGGATTACCACTTGATGGTTGAATGCATTCCGTTTGGCTTCAAATGACTTTTTTGGGTATACGTCAGATCTTTGAGTGAGGGCATTGGGCTTTGTGCCGAGTTGCCCGGAGCAGTAGTGGATGGTGAAGTTGTACTCTGAGAGGGTTTTGGACCATTGGGCTTGGTGGCGGCTGAGCTGTTTCATGGTTGTGAAGTATTGCAGGTTGTTGTGGTTGGAGTATACTTGGATGTGGTGCGGGGACCCCTCAAGGTAGGCCCGCCACTGATGGAAGGCTTCAATGATTGCAAGGAGTTCTTTGTCGTAGATGTTGTAGTTGAGTTCCGCTGGGATCATTGATCGGGTGTAGAAGGCAACGGGATGGAGATCTTTGCCCCCCAAGTCTGACTGGGAGAGTATTCCGGCAATAGCATAGTCAGAGGCGTTGCACTCAAGCACAATTGGCAGGGAGGGGTCAAAATGGCAGAGGACCAGAGCAGAGGTGAAGGCCCTTTTCAGGAGGATGAATATGCTCTGGCACTTGCTGTCCCAATCCCAAGGGGTGTCCTTCCATGTGAGTCAGTTGAGGGGTTTGGTGATCCTGGAGTAGTTGTTGATGAAATGGCAATAGAAGTTAGCAAACCCCAGGAATGATTGTACCTCCTTGACGTTCTGTGGCGGGGGCCAGTTGAGTACTGCATCGACCTTGGCGGGGTCCATGCGCATGCCGTCGGGGGTGACGACGACTCTGAGATATTCAACCTCTATCATGTAGGAGGAGCATTTCTCGGGTTTGGCATGAAGGTGGTACTCTCGGAGTCGTTCTAAAATGCAGCAGACGTGCTCTGGATGTTCCCTCAGTGAATTTGAGTAGATCAGGATGTCGTCCAGGTACACAATAACGAAAATGTCATTTATGTCGTGGAAGATGTTGTTCATGAAGTACTGCAAAGTGGCGGGGGAGTTAGTCATTCCGAAGGGCATTATAAGGTACTCAAAGAGGCCATAGCGGGTGCGAAAGGCGGTCTTCCATTCATGTCCCGGAGCAATCTGGACATTGTTGTAGCCAGAGTGGAGGTCTATCTTTGTGTAAATCTTGGCACTGCAGAGACAATCAACAAGGTCTCCAATCAAGGGGAGGGGATACCGGTTCTTTTTGGTGACTTTGTTGAGCCCCCAATAATCCACACAGAGTTGGAGGGACCCATCCTTCTTCTTGGCAAACAGAACCAGAGCACTGGCAGCGGAGATCAATGGGCGTATGAAGCCTTTGCTGAGCATGTTGTTGAGGTATTCCTTCAAGCCTCGGAGCTTGACTTCAGACATGTTGTAGATCTTGCCAAACGGAGGTGAGGTACCTTCTTCAAGGTCGATCTTGTGGTCATAGGAGCAGTGCGGGGGAAGTTCTTTGGCACTCCCTTCAGAGAACACATCAGCAAACTCATGATACTCTGGGGGAACTACTTCGGATAGGATCTGTTCCTCCATCTTGCTCTCCGGCGTGGTGGTCCCTGTGTGGAGGTGCTCCTTGGGTAGGGCTGGCGTGATTTGTAACTGGAAGGTGGGGGTGCCGTCTTGTAGAAGGTGTGCAAAGGGAATGGCGCCAACGATTTCAATGTCGAGGCTTCTGGGGTCGATGGAGTTGGATGTCAGAGTGGTAGCGGATGAGTCTGGAGTGGTGGCAGAGTTGGTTGGGGACCTTGAGCGTCACTGGGTGGGGTACCGCGGTCTTTTGTATTGATTCTGGGGTATGTTGGGAGGCAGCCATTATAATGTGATTGAGGGTGACTGAGGTGGAGTGGCGTCTCCTCCTTTGTCGGGGTTGTCATTGGAGGTTGAGGGACTCTGGGTTGCTCCAGAAGTGCTGGCGCCGGGATGGAAGATGTCAGAGTCTGGGATAGACTGGAGGCAGAGGGGGATGGTGGCCACTAAACTTGCTTCGGGGCTGAGGAATTGCATGGTGAGGTCCTTCCAGTCGATGTCGGGGTTGACGTCTTGTAGCCACAGGAGCCCGAGCACGATTGGAGTCGGTGGAGGTAATTGGGTGACAAGGAGCTGAGCCTGAAACTGCAGGTTGTTGTCGAGGGTGAGGGTGTTGTCGTGGTATTGAGTGATCCTTGTTGTGGTGGGGCTTCTGTCAAAGAGTTGGAGCTCAAGGGGTCTGTTGAGGTTGTTGCACTGGAGGTCAAGCTGATTACTGACAAAGGTGCTGGAGGCACCACTGTCAACAAGGGCGGGGAATACCTTGGAAGGGTTGTCAAGTCGGACATTGATGATGAACAACCATGCGGATCTAGAGCGGAGCTGTAGAGGAGTCTAGGGTTGGTTGATTGTGGCCTCAGAGTTCTCGGAGGAGGGTGAGATGTCAAAAGGTACCAGCCCAGAGTTGGTGGGGTTGTCCTGGTTGAGGCAGAGGGTGAGGCTGGGCCAGTCGACGCGGGGGTTGGTGGAATGGAGCCATGAGAATCCTAAGATGATGGGGGCAGAGGGGTGTAATTTTGTAATAAGTAGTCAGAGTTCTTGCTGTCATCCATTGGTGAAGGTCATGGTTGTTTCCAGGCAGTGTGTGATGTCTCCCGCTGGGGTGGGGTCTCCATCAAAAAGTTTGAGGGGGATCAGGGTGGGGAGGCATTGGAGGGGGTGGGGAGTGAGTGCTGCCAGGGATTCATCAATGAAGTTGTGAGTGGCGCCACTGTCAACTAGTGTGGGGATGGGGTTGGTGGTGAAGGGAAGAGTGGTGTGGAGGAGGAGGTTGGTGGATGAGTGGGAGGGGAGGTGTACTGGGGGGCTGTCTGGGGCGAGTATCATTGCGCAGAAGAGTGTGGCCGGGGCAGAGAAGATGTTGGGGTCTGGTCTGCGGTCTAGTGTGTCTTCAAGACCTAAACCGCCAACTTGTTTTCTGTAAACTAGTAGTTACAGTCTTCTCTGTCAATTGTCCACACAGCACGTCCCATCACCTGTCATTTAGGACAACTGCAAATAAAGTGTCCCAGCTCACCACATAGGATGCACGCGCCCTCCTTCTGTTGTTTCTCCTGTGTTTCCTCTGGCACGTCAATCCACGGGCTATCCCAAATCCTGTTTGTGCATAAGGCTTCTTGGTCATTGGCGGGGTCTGAAATGTCATCGTGGTTATTGGGGTTGGTGTCCAAGGGTTCTGGAGTTTCATGGAGGTTGGCGGCATTGAGCTGGGCTGGCAGACGTTGCCCTGGGAGTGGGTTGGTGCTGGTAATCCCTCGGCCCAAGGGAAAACGGGGCGCAGGGTTGGCAGGGTTAGCAGGGATTGAGGACTGAATGCCATTGGTTGCTCCGGCCTGCCAGTTGGTGTTACCAGAGGCATTCCAGGGGGTCCAGGGCACTGTGTTTTTGCTGTGATTTTCCCAGTAACATTGGTTGACCTGGGTAACGAGCGCCTTGTACCCATTGTAGGTGATTTGCTTGGGTGCAAGGCAAAGGACATCCTTGATTCATTGAGGCAGGGCACGACAGAAGGCGAATTGGAGAGCATTGTAGTTCCAGCCAGTCTTGTAGGCTTCCCATTCAAACTGTACAATAAAGGTCATGAAGCATTCATTGTCATGCATTTGGAGGTTGAAGAGATTTTCCTCCACCTCTGCTATGGTGTCAAAGATGCTGAACTTACTCGAGAATTCCTGGGTGAAAGCAAGCCAATTGGAGAGCATGGGGTTGTTGGGGTCAAACCAGAGTAGTGCAGTGTAATGATTGAAGGTGATACCCTGTAAATAGGACGCGGCAAAGGCCACTCGTGAGCTCTCAAGTTGGAAGGTAATCGGCTTAGCTTGGAACATAGTCAGACACTGGGTTAGAAAGATTTGCCACTTCTGGGGGTTGCGGCTGGTGAAGGTTTTGAGTTTCTGAATGTCGAGCTTACCCTCCTGGGCCAGTGCATTGCGGGTATTGTCCTGTGGATTTTGAGCTCAGGGCAGGGGTCTGGCATTGTAGTAGTAATAGTAGTTGTTCCTGTTTCCATGCTGGGGGGGGGGGGGGAAGTTGTCCATTGCCAGGCCCCATCCCCCAGGGGGTCTGCCATTGGGTGGCCCTCTGCTGGGGGGTTGACCTGCATTGCCTGGGGCGGGCCCTGGGGCCCATCAAGGGGGTCCCCCAAGGGTGGGGGGTCCGAAATAATTTGCATCAGCGGGAGGGTTAGGCAGTGGGGCGGGCAGGGGATGAGGATAGTTGATAAGGAAGGGTGGTCAGGGTGCCCCAGGACCTGTGGGCTGTCGCGGGGGAACTGGGGTGTTGGGATGGGGTGGAGGGGCATTGACATGGGGGGTGCAGAGGTTGAAGTGGTGGGGGCGGTCTCGTGGAGGTCTGTTGCATGGGGCGTGCTTGTTGGCAGGGTTACCAGGCTTGTTGATGTAAGAGAGAGTCTGGTTGTTGTCATTGACACGTGGGGGCAGCTGTTGGGAGCGGGGTTTGGAGACAGCAGGCTGGTCCCAGGTTTGGAAGGTGCTGGGGACGGAGTTGGCCTGGGGCAAGCAGAGAGGGCTAGGGTATGGGTGGCTGGTTAGTCAAACAATCCCCCCATGGGGTTGAGGTTCCCAAGATGCTGGAGGCCGCATTGAGTTCTTCCTGCTGATGGGGAACAGAAGGCAGAGCTTTGCTTTGTGTTCCGATGGGCTCCTTGTGTTGTACATGGAAGGAGTGGGTGGGGTCTAGAGGGTCTTTGAAGAGGCGGGGGTTCGGGCTGGTGTGGATTTCTTCAACCAATACGCGGAGCTTGTTCTGTAAGTTATTGTCAATGCCCAGGGTGCCTTGCATAGTCTCCAGGAGGTTTCCTTGCAGATAGCGCTCATGGAAATCGAGGAGTTGATCCGCCCAGACTTCCAGGGTTGCAGAGGTGTTGGGGTAGCCTAGGTTGGTGAGGAGGGTGCAGGTGCATCTTGCGAACTCTGGGGGAGAGAGGCAGAGGAAGCAGAGGACTTTGTCGCGTTGTTGGGCATAGACTTTGACCCTTTGCTGCCTGGGAGAAGAAGGAGCTTGAGCAGGGAATGGCATATGAGGGGGGGAATAATTGTCCATAGGCCCTGGAGGGATTGGGGCTGCAGCAGAGACTGGGTACGTGTAGTAGTGGGTGGGGAGAAGGTAGGCGGGGTTAGGGGGTGCCACGGAATATCCTCTGGGGTACATATGGGGGTTGTTGCCATTGGCAGAGAACATGGGAGGGTGGCGCCAGCCCAGAGGTATTCCCTGGCTGATGGAGGGGGCGTAGAATGCCTGGTTGGGGTCAGGAGTCCAGTGATGAGGGACATACTGATCCATGGAGGGGCCTGGGTAGAACGGGGCATAGGGGTTCTCTGGTACTGGTCGACCATAGATGTCAGTCAGGTAGCCAGCGGGGTTGTATGCGGGGTTATACGCAGACATTGAGAATGGGGTAAGGGGGAGTCTTGATATTATGTCAGGTTCTGCTAATGACGGGGGCTCAGCTACACTGGCAAGTCCTTACTAGGCGGACGCAATGTTCTGCACTTATAATCAAGCGTCCAGTATTGGTGCAGAGGGGCTTGTGAGGGGGAGCTAGGGGGTGGTCCAAGCAAGTCCAGAGTAGCTTGGGGGCATCTAAGACCAAGTATACCAGTTGTTGAACCTGGATGGGTGCTGGAGCAAGTTTGTGGGCACACAATTAGAATGCGGGGTAAGCGGAGGCTTTGCAGTTGATGGGGGTGGAGCCGGAGTTTGATGGGAGATTACCAAGATGTGAGGGGTTCCTGGGCCAAGCGGAAGCGAGGTCTGGGGTTGTTGTAGGAATGTTTGGGTCGTAGTGTGCGCGTGGAGTTTGTACTGTCATTGGAGATGAAAGGAACTTAGGAAGACAAAGGAACTATACACAGTCAAGACAAGGCGGAGATGAGGCGAGATGAGACAGAGAACAGAGATAGATTTGAAACTAAAAATAGAGACAGTGATGAGACAAAAGACAAGACACAGGAAACCAGTAAATGCAATATCAAGACTAAAGTACTAGGGGTTCCTCTACGACTTATATACCTACTACTGGGTGGCTCCGGAGGGCAGAGGATATGGTGGCAGGCTTGATGGAACTGCGCAGAGTTGACGGTTGTTGGGTGTGATCTTGGAACGGGCCACGGTGACATTCTGATGGGATCAGTTGGAAAGTGGATTGTTCCGGGGTTGGGGAAAGCCTCAGGAGTCCAGGGGAATTCAGAGGGTGCATCAACTGCTGTGGAGAAGGTGTCAGAGTTGATCAAGGAGCCATCGGGGTCTGCCGAGGAAGGGTCGGAGTTGCCCGAAGTGGGTGCAGAGGGTGGGCAAGGATTGAGGAGTTTGGCGGAGCATTGGGGGGGGGCTGGGGGCAGTGTTGGGGTCTAGGGAGTGGGTTGTGACACACTCCCCTTGCTGGCAAGCATGGCAGAAGCCAGACAACTTGTTCATTGGTTAGGTTTGGGATGGGTTGAGTGCCAGCCTCACATTATGGCAGTTCCATGTGCAGCTCTGGCAAGGTCTTACTTGGAAGGCATTATCACCAGACAAAAACCCAAGGATGATGAGTGCAATTTCAATGTTTGAAGCTGTATCTCTCTATTAATGTCTGAGTGTTGTAAATACTTATGCATTGTCATCAATGATGATGACCAGTCTCAATTACTGTACATGTTTGACTTTGGGGACAAATCTGAAATGCCATGAAAGCTGACATTGACTACTGTGGCAGATGCATTAATGGCGTGTCAGCTTGATTCTTGGCTTTGTGAGTCAGATGTTGCTGAGTATCCCTTCTAGCATGGAATCCTATTTCAAACTTGTCTTCCTGTTGAACTTGCTTCTAGAGCACCATACCAATCCCTGCCACCTTGTATCTTACCTATGCAATTGTCTGATTCATTGTTTGGGATGGAGGATTACAATTCTTATCTGAGGCAATGGGAGTCCCTTTTGAATCAACCTTGTGCATGTGCTGCATTGATGCAAGGGGGTTTTATATGGCAATTGAGTGTGTCTGTTGTCAGTTTTTTGACAGTCCTTCAAGGTCCTATGAATTGGTCATTGGTCCCAAACACAATGCTCAGAGTTTGCGACCCAAAAACCAATACAAGATTCATTGATAACACTCTGACTGCATTGGAGTTCAACCTTATTTCTGGTATGTATGTATGTCACAGCAGTGAGATTTCTCTTCTGTTATCAAATTTCCAGTTCTCACTTTCTTTTAGGATTTGGTCATCAAACAGTGCTCTGCTCCTGGTTCTCCATGATGACAACCTCTGAAGCTAGCAGGGAAGAATATAGATGCTGGAATGGAAATTGTGAGCATACCCTCTCTAGATGACTGGCTGAGATCACAAATACCACTTCTCAAACAAATTCCTGAGGGCCTATTAGCTCAAAGAAATGGCACAATCTCTTACATGGCAACAAAGAGATTCATTGTATTAAAGACACCATGGAGTTGTGGTCCTAATCATTCATTGAACAGCACTTATCAAAATCATGAAAGTCATATCTCAAGAGTATCAGGCTCATACTACTATTACATGTATATATATAGTGTATGTGAACTTGTAAGTTATATTCTAATCCATTTATATCCAAAAATTGGGTCAACCATCAAGGGAAACAGAACATTAAGTTTTTGGAGATATAGAGTCAACCCTGATGCACCACTCACTTGAAAGAGATCAATGTAAGGCCCATATATACCAACACATGGCAAAGTTGGCAAGAGTGTTGTCTGCAGCTTTGATATTTACAAATTCCTTTTCCTTCCCCTTTTTCAAGACAAAAATGTCACCTTGCCAGCTCCCTGTTGCTCATGGTAAAATTTGACAGTTAACTGGTAAGTTCACATGGTTCTTGAAAAAACAGATGGAACTGAGCTGTTCTGTGGTCACCTGTGATGGTGATGAAGGCATGGTGGATATGGAGTTGGACTTTGTGGTTGGCAAGGATAAACTCAAGATGTGGTTGCCTCCTGCAACAATTGGTTTGACATTGAACTCTTTTGGTGATAGGTTGTATATGTGTAATGGAGCATCTGTTACATGCTGTACATATCTCCCTAGTATATATTATGTAATTATAATGATAGTGTCACATGACACTATCTCTAAAACTACTATACTCTTACTTATGTAAGGCAGTGCCTTACTTCATACTTCATAGACAGAACTATTGACTGGTTTTGACTTATGTTGTGTGACCCATAAGCTGTGCAAGTCATAGTGGAAACATTACATTTTTTTAAGTCAAATGAGAGATACCTTGTTTGCAAGGGAAAAACCTGAACTTTTAAAAAAGAAATTCACTGCCACTAGTTGCAATCAGCACATTAGAATTTTGACATGCACCTTCCACAATGGGCACAGTGGTGACTATGGAAGGTCAGATGCTTAGGCCTAGGTCTGAGCTAGAGTTTGATAGAGCATTGAAGAGTGCTCCACATGGGATGTTAGAATTTGCCATGTCACACCATGACAGGGGTAGGGAGAGTGCTGTGATGCCAGGAGGACTGCCAGCAGTTACTCTGGTACAACCAACTGCAGGTGGTTAGGAGGGCATTCCAGCAGAGGGCTCATAAGGGCCCTCTACTTGACTGTATCCAATAGCGGAGCCAGGAGGTGCAGTGGTGTCATCAGACAAGGAGAAAACCTTGTTGTATGTGCCCACAGCACTGAGGCTGGAAGGACTGCAATCCTTCCCAACTGCTGCAGGAGGTTAGATTGACTCTACAATGGTGGGAACACTGCTGAGGAGTGGAGAAGACTCTTTATACAGGGCTTGTAAGTCTGTAAGCCAGTGCTGAATATGCAATCAGCATCCCCAGCTGTGTTTATTGGGACAATACCAGAGGATGTTGGAGACACCTCTAATATGGATGGTGAGGCTCATCCAAATGACATTCTTTGTCAAAGAGTGATGGCATTCTGGTGGAGCCATGTTGAGGTCCCTAAGACCACAACTCAGCAATACTTAGCTGCTAGAGTAGCTAAGCATATTGCAATCCAGAGATTGTAAGGAGACAATATTATCCAAACTGATTCAGTGAAATATATGGACATTTACATGCTGTTTTTAGCACAGGAGGTAATAGATTACCTCCAGCACAAGAAGGTGCAGGGATTACAGACATTGTCTGCAATGCCATCTCTGTATAGTGGGGGAGCCTATATGCTCTCACTGTCTCCAGTCAACAAAGCATTGACTCTGTTGCAAGCACTGCAACAGCCTGCCAAGATGCTGCATGATTATATGGCTAGACAGACTGCTGTGGACTGTCAACAATGGGCCACATTGGGCATGATTATAGCACTGGACTTAGCATCTACTGATGCAGGGTGGGTGATAATGGTAGAGCAACTAGTGGTATGGCATAGACTGGGTGGATCTACACAGAGAGTGCTGACTTGGGAAGATCAAATTGCTCTACAGTGATTTCACAACAGGGGCATGGAGGACTTTGAACAGTCCTATGTGGACAATCAAGGGGTGGTGTTTCAAGAGAATACCATCAATGATGCTTGATCTGAAGGGCATGTTTCACTGGAACAGACCAGGCCAATTAAGAGGGAGGAGCATGATTCTCATCCTCCTCTCAGAGATGGACATCCTGGGACTGATCAGAGCCCTGCAGATTCCCGGAGACACACAGGGCACAGAGCAAACACTTCCACAAACTGGTCTGGAGAAAGACTTGTGGATAGAGGAGACCCAGGATGGGGAGCACCAGAAAGTGATCCTGTGTCTTCTCCTCTATCTATGCCACACCATAAATCCCAAGTTCAAGGAGGAAGAGGTGGAGGCCCAGAAAGAGGACTACCTTTTAATAGCTGTGGACCACTGCCACCCCTGGGAGGAGGTCCACTGGATCCAGGAGGACCAGATGAGGGCCCTCTTGGTGAGGAAGATGGTGTTGGACATAGAACTGTAAGGAGGAGGACTACAGTCCTTCTAGAGAGACAGCCATAGCAGTTCTCAATGCCACCACAACATTGTGGATGGTTTGCAACTCTAGGAGTGGAGGAAGCCTATCAATATTACCACCAGACAATGCACAATTGTCTGAGAGTGGTGATGGAACAGTTGTTTGCAGTACAACTGGCTATACTAGAAGGACTCAAGCCCAGGCAGAGTGATCCATCAAAAACAATCACTCCCTACACAGGGTCTGCCAAGTTCAGCAAACTTGAGGACTAGCTGATGAGCATTTGCATATTCTATGCTGTAGCTCAGTATGGTGGAGATGGGCACAATTGCAAGAAAGTCCTAATTTTAATCGACTTCCTAGCTGTGAGTGCACCAAAATGGTACCTACAAGATATCATACATATCAATAGGGCCCAGTCCCACTGAAGGTTTGAGGACATGATTCTTGGACTGTACAACCAGTTTGTACAGCCTTTAACGATGCAGGATGCATGCAACACATTCCACAACACAGTGTATGCAGTCAAAGTTGCTTGAACATGCTCAAAACATGGCCATGTTTCCTGACAAATTTACTATTTGTGAGTGGTTCTTGGAGGTAATACCTTCTAACATGCTTGTGGCATTAATAGGCAATGGCAGACTGGCTCCCAAAGTAAATACAGTCAAGGAGTTTGTTTCAGAGGCCAAAGCCTATGAGAGCAGCATTAAAACTGCTGCACACTATTTAGAGCACAGCAAGAAAAGTCAGTCAGGACAGCAGCTGTTGTTAGCAGCAGTGCAGACCCCAGCAATGGAGTCTGCAATAGCCAAGTGGACAGAAGTGACCAGACTGCATGGTTGGTCACAGCCACTGCACTCAGCAAAGAGGCCAACTATACACATGGCCTCAAGACTCTTGATACCAAGAGGCAGTGTGACCTTGAGGCCCTCCCAACCTGTGGTGGTAGTGCAGGCAGTAAGGAAACATCTCACTGCAGGGAAAAATGTTGTGGCCATAGCATCTGGCCAACCCAGCACATTGAATTGGAAACACACAACAACAAGTACTATACTTGTGGTAGTGATAGTGAAGGATCATTTGCCCTCACAGAGGTCCCTATTGGTGAGCACAGGGAGAGAGAACCTAGCAAGAAGGATGCCCTGGAATGCCCAGTGCTAGCAGCACAAGACAAAGAATGTCTTGTCACTTGGGTAGAAGTGAATGGCCACAGAGTGTGGACACTGTGGGATTCAGGGAGTACCACCTCCAGAATCACTCCCTTGTTCATGCATGTGGCTGGAATATGGGTGGCACCATTGGCCACCCCCATTACCCTGCAGCTGGGAACAATTGAAAGTTGCTCCATAGTGAACTATGGTGCCAGGGTTACCATGAAGGTCCCTGGTGGTCTATGTGGACATTGCAAATTTTGATTGCTATGACATGATTGTAGGGATGCCATTCATGAGAACCCATAAGGTTCTTCTTGATTTTGCAAATAACCAGGTGGTCATTGACAGAAGGGCAACTCCAGCTCATAAGTTGGAGCTGGAGGATGCTGATGGCCATGCATGATGCTTGCACACAGTGGAGAAGGAGCATGACAAGTGGCCTTGACTCCCTGGTGGACTCAAGCTACCATCATGGAGGTAATGGATGAGGATGAAGTTTGGGTAACTGAGAGTCTACCCAATGATCACCCATCTTTGTTGGTATCTGAAGAAGAGTATCAAGGAAGTGTTCTTCAAGAGGGGGGGAGAGTATGCCAGAAGGATTGAGTTGACCCTTTGAAGGCAAGAGAAAGTTTGCCATTTCATTGGCAACCCATCCACCAATGGTTTCTCAACATGATCAAGAGGATCTGTGGCAAAACTCCAGTAATATGCCTAATTGATCCTCAACACAAGTATTCTATCTGGCTGATCTGCAACACCTCAAAGACAGGTGTTGGAGCAATGTATAGACAAGGTCCAAGCTGGCAGAAATGTTGGCCAGCAGGATTCATGTCCAAAAAGTTCACTAATGCACAGCAAAATTATGCTATGCATGAACTTGAAACTCTGGCAATCCTAGAAGCTCTCCTCAAGTGGGAGGATAAGCTTCTAGGGTACAAAATCTGTGTGATAACAGACCATAAAGCACTTGAGTTCTTCAAAACTCAACAGAATTTGTCACCACATCAATGACAGTTGACAAATTATATGTCAAAATTCAATTTTGACATCATATATGTGAAAGAAGAGCTCAATACAGTAGTGGACTGTTTATTCCACTGCTTTGAGAGCAACTCTCCTAGAGACATGTACTATGTCTATGACTACATTCATGCAGATGCTTGTATCAACCCAGAGGGGGATGGTCTGCCCCCTATGCATGTACAGGAACTGCAAGTGCAGCTGAATCAGATATGTGCTCTCCACAATGGACCTAGCCATGGATGCAGGTGAGTACATGATTGTTATAAAATTCATGATGAGGAAGCACACATACTAGCTGCCAGTAATGATGGCAAGGAAGAGTCAGCCCAAGCTCAACATGGGTCTGAGACTGTGGGGACAAGATCAATATGTCTGTGGGAGAAGCCATCCTAGAAATGGCCCAGTCTCCTCAACATAGGACAGATGGGGAATTCCTCCATCATATCCAATCCCTGTACAGCAAAGACCAGCTCTTTGTTGAAATCATGACTCAACCAAAGGACTATGAGTCCTTCCACCTCCAAGATAAGTTAATCTGGACTACCAAAATCTTGGGCCATGAGGTACTTTGTATACCTCATGATTGAGAGTTAGTAACCAGTGTGCTTGAGCAAGCACACAATGTAATGGGGCATTCTGGCAGCCAGAGAACAATGGAGTATATTTGTTGTTGGTATTGGTGGCCAACAGTGGTTGCAGATGCATGCACATTCTATACCACTTGTCAGCTGTGCTAGCAGGCAAAAGAGAGCAATCAGCTCCCTTCAGGGAAGTTACATTCCCTGCCTGTGCTAGTTAAACCCTGGAGTTCAATAGCAATGGACTTTATAGGTCCATTCCCTGAATTGAAAGGGTATAACTACCTATGGGTAGTTATATGTTGGATGACAAGTATGGTGCACCTTATCCTGGTGCATACCACTATGACAGCTTCACAGCTGTCCTAGATTTACATGCACAAGGTTGTGAGGCTACATGGCCTCCCAAGTTGAATTGTCAGTAATTGAGACTCAAAGTTCATGTCAAAATAGTGGTGTGAACTATATAAGTTGATAGGAACAAAGCTCCTGATGTCTACATTGTTTCACTCACAGACCAATGGTCAGACTGAACATGCTGATTGGAACTTGGTCAGATCCTGCATATAGTGGTATGACCAGACCAAGAAGACTAGTTAAGTCAAATAGACTTAATGGAGTTTGTGATAAATGCAAGTATTTCTGAGACAACACAGTTTGCATTGTTCGAGTTGAACAGTGGGTACATGCCATCTATGATATGGGAAATTAGGGCCAGGTTCAATTCCTGGTATGGTTGCTTTTCATTTCTAACAGGAGTAGCACTCCCTCATTGACCACCTGGAAGATGGTCAAGCAATGCTTCTCTGTGAAGGAGAAGGGCAAGGGCAAAGCAAAAGAGCCTGAGCCTTCAACTGTTGTGGATGAGCAGCTTGCTCACCTGCTCCAGCAGCTTCACAAAGCCTGAGTTATAAAGGATGTTGGTGCTGACATTCTCAACAATCCTGTAGTGCAGCTAGCACTAGCTCAAGTTCTGAATGAACTTGATATTGTTTGAAATCAAAGGGATGAGGCCAGGGTGGACCTCTTCCATTCAGCTTTGGGAAAGGAGAAGCATGTAGCAACCCCTCCTAACCGTCCAGAGGCGAAGAAGGCTCATACTGAGCCTTCTGTGTTTGTCAAGGGATCCTTGATGCAGAGGGCACCACTTGTGCCCTACAATGATATAGTGCCTGCTGGTGATGACCAGAGGATGGACAAGCACCCTGATTTCAAGGCAGCCTCATCCTCTGCTAGGCCATCCAAGCCAATGGCAGCCCAAGTGTAGCCACCAAAACCAGCAGCCACAAAGGAGGGAACATCAAGGCCCTCCACAGAAAGAGAAAGAGCTGGCACTGTGCAGCAAGCTGTAACATCAACAGAGGCAGATGACTCTATGGTCATCACTACTCCAATTGCTTTTCCAGCCAATGTTCCTCCAGGATCAGAAGCTGGTATGATTGAGGTCCTTGGATCAAGGACCTATATTATGCCTGGTGTCCTCCCTCAGGAGTTTAGGCCACCAGTGCAATGCAATCCACATGATGAGGAATTCTTTGTCACCCAGCAAGCAGCTGCCCAAGCAATGGCAGGTGCCCTAGCAGCATCTTACTTGGGTAGCAATGATGATAATGATGTCCCTATGTCTAAATGACATATCTTGGACAGTGACTTGATGACAATGCTACTGAGCATTGTTACAAAGAGCAGCACAATGCTAATGCCAGACAGCTATCAGCCATTGATGCTGAGAAGTCTAAACTGGACCTCAAGCATCTGGATGATACAGTGCCCAGCCACCTACCAGATGGCTGGGATACCACATTGGTTTGCAGGGGCTTTGAGTGTCAGAATGACTTCAGGGATATGCTATACTCCAACTTCTACTGGTTATCAATGACCAATGCAGTTTTTGTTGGCAACAAAGTGGTCTTTGCCTGCTCAATGGAGATGGCAGGGATATCTCACATATCCCTGCATTACAAATTGTTGTACCAATGGGCTCCCTGTAGGATGCCCATGAATCCAGAGCAGATTTGCCTAATCCTTAAACTCATTTGGGTTGGTGAATCCAAGGTCACCATGAGGGAGTGGATTCATGCTGCTCTCCTCCTTCAATAGTTCCATTGAATCTCCTTCTATATGGCTCCACAATTGAGGGACTCCACAATGAGGCAGGCTATAGAGCTAACTCCAGCAGAGTTGGAAACATCTCTGCTCAGAAAGGACTGCCATTGAGTACTGGTTCCCTTACCCTCATGTTTGTTGGCCATGCTAGGCCATACAGACAACAATATGTGGGGAGTGTGACTTAATCAAGTTCCAATCAGCTGTCATGACACTGAGGCATGGGTGCAGTACATCCTGCACTATGGGCACCTAGGTTTACAGAACTTATACTGAGGTGTGGCCATTGATGCTGCTTTGTGCATAGACTGATGCTTGGTCTTCAGTTACATTTTGGGTTGAGCACTGGCCCTGACTATTCTGCATGCACAAATAGCCTATATGAGGCTGTTTACAATGGTGGTTGCTCAACTGTGTTTCTATTAAGAGGTGGTAGACACTTACTGATCCAGTGTAGGGGAGTTTAATGCAATTACTTCCTACACTTTCACTCTATGTAGACTGCAAGTGCTGCTTACACAAATCAACAATTTGAGCAGAACAGAGGTGATACATCACCTCCTGGCCAACTGTGTGCCACCCTCTTGATTGAATCATGCATATACCTATGGCATATGCTTCCTCAATCACCATTGGTCCAGGAGTGCACTGCATGCAGACTTGTTCATGTGGGTCAACAATGAATGCCATCATTGACCTCAAACTATTGGGGTACTCCCTGCCTTACCAGAGTGCAATGGGTGGTATGTCCCCACTGCTGACAACTAGGAGCACTTTTGCATGCTCCTCCAAATTTATGAGAGCAGAGGCCACTTTCTTCTTGATGCAGCTGAATGGCTGCACTTTGGTGAGGATAGTATTCTCACTCACCTCTTGCACTGACCTGTGGAGGTTGTGAGTGCCTCATGAGCTGCAGAGCAGGCTTCATCAGTGGCTCCTCCTATAAGTGCAGCCCCAACTGAGGAGGGGCCTTTGTTGTCAGTGGCTGCAGCTACTTCCATCCCACCATCAAGCTCTGGTGCATCTTTTTAAGATGCACTCTCAAAGAAGTCCATGGACTTGGACTATGCCAACAATTCTGTGTTGACCATGCCTATCCAACTAGCAATGACTCCACAAGTCATCCCCAGCCCCACAAAAGCAGTGGTAGCAAATAATGTTGCTACTCCTACTGCCTCTGAGGCTAGATCCAGTGGCTTCAGTGATATGGCTAACACTGTATTGGAGCACTGGGCAGACATCATGAGTAATGGGGAAGCAGAGGCCTTGAAGATGGATGAATGAGCAGAGTGAGCTACTATCATAGCTCATAGGAAATTGATAATTACACCTGGGCTTGAGTGGCCCATATTTTTCACTCAGCACAGTTGGACAGTGCACTGAAGTATACATGTCCATGTAGAATCAGTTGATTCTACTACTGATAAACATAGGAATTCTCATGCAAATTCTGGTGCACACCCTTGAGTGGGATGCCATGTCCCATCCTTTTGTCTTTGACCTTAATTGTTGTTGGAAGTGAGTCCATTGATGGACTCAAAAGGAGGGTATGTAATGGAGCATCCATTACATGCTGTACATATGTCCCTAGTATATATTATTTAAATATTATTCAATCATAATGATAGCCTCATGTGATGCTATCCCTAAAAGTACTATACTCTTACTTATGTAAGGCAGTGCCTTACTTCATACTTTGTAGACAGAACTATTGACTGGTTTTGACTTACATTGTGTGACCTATAAGCTGTATGACTTGTAATTGTCAGGGGACTTCCATTTCCAACTTCCATGACTGGTTCCAGCACCTCCAGATGCCTCCACAGCTCTTTCTGGGACCACTGAGTTCTCTGTATTACCTCAGCAATCATTGCCCTAGGGTTAGGAGTAACTCTGGTCACCTGTACAGTAGTTCCCATGCCTCTGCCACCTGCTGATGCACCATGCCAAGCAGCAGGGATTCTTAGACTTGTTCTCTTTGGATTCCTCTCTGCTAGATGATTAGTTACTGATTTGTATTATTGTCTACTCTGCTAATATACTTTGGATTCCCCTCTGCTAGCTGCATGACTCCAATGTGCTGCCCTGGAGGTTGCTCTTACAGCAGAACAAGTCTTCTACAACTGGCCTGGAAGCCCTGCATAGCTGCAAGGAATCTCCAAGCCACTATCTGTCACTTCTCCACCAGGATTAAGCACCATGGAGTTCTATGTCTCAGCTTGCCAACCCAGACACATCCTCAGAGGCCCCAGCCCTGCAGGATGAAGTCTGGACTTGCCTGCTGCACCTAGAGACCCAGGTGCAATTAGTGCAATCATCTCTCACCCACTATATGACCAAACTCTCTATCCTCCATCAGACAACAGATCTTATCTCTCAATCCCTCCAGGCACTGCTAGAATGCCTAAGCCCTAACCTAACTCTGCCCCTCCTGTAGCAGCAGAACCAGCTCTGCCTGCCACAGCATCTACTCTGGTGGCTCCAGTGACTCTATGGCTGTGGATCCCTCATTCAGCACTGCCAGATGCATATGATGGTGCCCAATCTGGTGAGGAGCAATTCCTACAATCCTGCCTCACCTGCATCCACCTCAGCAAGGACACTCTTGACTCCAATGCATTGAAAATAGCCTGGGTGCTGTCATACATGAAGACTGGATGTGCCTCCACCTATGCACTGTGAGTTTTCCACTGTCCCAGAGATGTGGGGAGCTTCCCAGACTGGGCCACCTTTGAGAAGGACTTTTGTGTGGAGTTCCTCCCATTAGACCCCACCAAGACAGTGGCACTGATGCTGTGTGACAGGGAGCAGTACAGACAAGGAAGGCATATGTTGGATGAGTACATTGACTCATTCCAAGCCCTGGTTGAACAGGCTGCCTACTCTGACAGCCTTCAACTATGCCTTACCTTCCGGGATGGCTTGCACTCTGCCTTGGTGGAATGCATTGACAACCTGGTGGAGAGTCATTCTGATGATGAAAAGATTGCATCATGGTACTAGGTGGCCTGAGACCAATGGCAACTTATGGAGATATGGAGGAAGCTCTGCCACCCCCATTTCATACTGCACTCCACTCTGGTCAGCAACCTCTGCCAACCCATGCCTGTTCACCCAATGCTGGCCCTTACTCCAGCTGCCCCCACAGCATGTCCCCTACTACTGGGGATTCCCATGGATGTGGATGTGGCCCAACAACTCTGCACAGCTCCACTGTTGTGCCAGAGATGCAAGAAGCCCAGGCACTTTGCATGGCACTGTTCCCTGGGCCTGGAGGTATGCTACCTCCCCATGGCAAAGCAGGAGGGACTTCTCCTACAGCTCTTGGCTGCAAAAGATGCTACCAGAGCTCCATCACTGGACAAGCCCATGCCAGAGTTGACCCCAGAGGAAGCCAGCATGTGCACCTCACCTCCAGAGCTAGCGGAGAATTTTTAGTCAAGCAATGGATGAGGTGTACACCTCCATTGCTAGGTGCTAACAGGTTCTCTTGTCTGTTGATAGAAAATGAAACTGCCTTTTCTGATGCTCTTTATTCTGAGACAGAAGAACCTCAAAGCCTCCTTCTAGACATATAAATACTAACTCTGGAGTCCCCACCAAGCTCTCTAACACCTCCAAAGGTCCAATGGCATGACTCCCTTGGGCATGTCAAATGCCCCAATAGTATGTGATGGCCTCTGGCTCATCCACCCATTCCCTGCACCTTGATGTGGAGATTGAGATAATGGACACCCAGCAAAACTGCAGAGTCATGGCTCTCCTGGACAGCAGAGCAACAGGACTTTTCCTGGACTCAGAGTTTGTTAAATGCTATGGCCTGATCACACAGCCCCTTCCCAAGCCCATTCCTGTCTACAACATCAATGGAATGCCCAACAAAGCTGGTGCAATTAGCTCCATGGTCAACCTGGTTCTCTAGTATTGGAATCATGTGGAGCATGCCATATTTGCCATCACCAGCTTAAAAGAGCAAGACATGAACCTTGGGTTCATGTGGCTCCAAGAGCATGATCCTAAGATCAATTGGACCAAAGGAGAGGTGACCATGAGTAGATGCCCCAGAAAGTGCTCCACCTGCACTGCAGAGGACAGAGTGGAGCATCAGACCCAAGTCCGAGAGCATGCAGCCATCCAAGCATGTCATGCCAGCCCTCTCCCCTTTGCTGATCTACACCTCTTGGACCCCCTGCCTCTGGCATTCCCTTGTAGAGAGGCCCTCTATGAGAACAATTAGAGCAATGGCAGAGCTTCAGAGGAGGAGTGTGGAGGGGAGTTTGGTAGTATACATGAGCCAGAGCTCCCAGATGAAGTGATAGAGGTAGGGAATCAAATCTATGTTACCACTGTCCACCTGCTGCCCTCTGTTGCAGAGATCAGAGCTAGCCAGACTATGTCCCAGAGGCTGGCCCAGGCCTTGCTGCCAATGCTGTGCCTTGAGAGTTCCAGGACATGGTACCCCCCTCCCTGCATGCATTTAAAGATGTGTTCTCCAAAGCCTCCTTTGACTTGCTTTTGGAGCACAAGAGGTGGGACCATGCCATTGAACTGCTGCCTGACTCCACACCTTCCAGCTATAAGGTCTACCCCCTTGTGCCCAGGGAGCAGGACAAGCTTGATGCATTCCTACAGGAGAACTTGGACTCTGGTTGTATCCATCCATCCAAGTCCCCAATGGCTTCTCTGGTCTTCTTCATCAAAAAGAAGGATGGCTCCCTCCAACTGATACAGGACTACCAGGTACTCAATGCCATGACAGTGAAGAACCATTACCCCCTCCCCCTCATCTCCAAGCCCATCAACAACCTCCAGGGTATGCAATACTTCACTAAACTGGACATCTGGTGGGGTTACGACAATATGTGCATTCAGAAAGGAGATGAGTGGAAGGCAGCCTTTCAGACCAACCAGGAATTGTTTGAGCCACTTGTCATGTTCTTTGGTCTCACCAACAGCCTGGCCACCTTCCAGACCATGATAAATGACATCTTCCAGGACCTCATTGCAGAGGGTGTAGTGTGCATATACCTTGATGACATTCTCATCTACACCAAAATGCTGGAGAAACACTGTCAGATCACTCATCTTGTTCTGGAATGCCTCTGCCAGCACCAGCTTTACCTTAAGCTGGAGAAGTGGGAGTTTGAACAAACCTGGATTGAGTACCTTGGCCTGATCATCTCCCATGAAGCAGCAGAGATGACCTGATGAAGGTAGCAGGTGTGGCAGAGTGGCCGGAGCCCCAAAACAAGAAGGAGGTACAGGTGTTCCTTAGTTTTGCAAACTTCTACCAGAGATTTATCCAGGAACCTCACAGGAAAGGATGTTATGTGAAGCTGGAGACCTCTGGAGCAGATGGCCTTTGACAATCTCAAGTGCACTGTGACCTCCAGGCCTGTCCTCCTATTCCCAGACAACAACTCTTCCTTCCATATAGAGGCTGACAGCTCCAACTTTGCCACTGGGGCAGTGCTCTCACAGCAATCTACAGAGGATGAAAAGTGGCATCCAGTAGCCTTTTACTCCAAAAGCCTGAATGTGGTGGAACAGAACTATAAGATCCACAACAAGGAGATGCTGGCCATCATCTAGTCATTTAAGGAGTGGTGGCACTTCCTGGAATGTGCGCAGCAAAAGTTCAAGGTCTGGACAGATCACAAGAACCTTGAATACTTCCAGATGACCAAGAAGCTCAATTGCTGGTAGGCCTGATGGTCCCTCTACCTTGCCAACTTTGACTTCTCCTTGCACTACAAGCTGGACTGGAGCATGGGAAAACCAGACACACTGTCTCAGAGGGTGGACCACAGAATGGGGGAAGGGGATAATAGTAACATTGTGCTCCTCCATCCCGAATTGTTTGCAATCTGAGCCATGGAGGGCCTTGCTGTCAACAGAGCAGAGGTGGACATTCTCCAGGACATATGACAGGGTAATAGGGATGGTCAACAGGAGGAGCTTGTGGCACAGGCTGCTCAGATGCTGGAGTTGGGGCATACTATTGGTGTTAAGGCAGTCTGTGGCTGACAAATGGGCCCTCTGAGATGGAATTCTGACCTTATGAGACCATATCTATGTCTCCAACATTCTGGAGCTCTGTTGGAGGATTGTGGAGCAACACCACAACTCCCACATTGCAGGGCACCCTGGGCAGTGGAAGACACTGGAGTTAGTATCGCAGAACTACTGGTGGCCCCAGATATCCTAGTACAATGGTTCTTATACTAGTACCTGCAATGTCTGCCTCTGGACCAAGCCCCAGCACTGACTCCCCTATGGACAGTTACACTTACTACCAGTGCCTGTGGAACAGTGGAGTGTAGCATCTGTAGACTTCATTGTAGAGCTCCCCAACACCCATGGTTACAATGCAATTATGATGGTGGTGGACCTGTATGGCAAGAGAGTGCACTTCATTCTGACCCACACTACCTGCTCTGCCATGGGTGCCACAAACCTATACTGGAGGAATGTCTGGAAGCTCCACAGCCTCTCTGATGCCTATGTCTCAGATCAGGGACTGCAATTCATGGCAGAGTTCACTCAAGAGCTCTACCAACTGCTCGGAATAAAGCTCCACACCACCACTGCCTTCCACCCACAGTCAGATGGCCAGATGGAGCACATAAACCAGGAGCTGAAACAGTATCTCTGCCTCTTCTGCAATGAGTGCCAAGACGACTGGGATAAACTCCTCCCCAATGCTAAATTCCAGTACAACAACCATGTTCATGCACCCACCCAGTTTTTCTCATTCTTCCTTGACACCAGATGGCACCTGCACATGGGTTTTGAACCCCAGGCCTGATCCTTGGAGAATGAAGCAGTAAATGAATTTGTGGACCAGATGAAGAGGTTACAGGAGAAGGCCTGAGCTGTGCTAGCAAAAGCAAAAGATGACATGGCATGATACTATGACTGCAGGAGGACCTCAGAGTGCAGATATCAGCCCAGAGATTGAGTTTACCTGAATGCCTCTGACATTATGACCACCTGACAGTCAAAAAAGCTGTCACACTACTAATTAGGGCCATTCACAGTGGAAAGACAGGTGGGACTCCTGGCCTATTGACTCTGACTCCCTGCAGGGATGTGCCATCTTTATCCAGTATTCAATGTGGTCAAACTAACCCTGGCTCCTAAAGATCCTATCTTGGGGCAATGTCTGCCACCTCTGCTGCCCTCTGTGGTGATCAACAACAATGAAGAGTATAAAGTGGAAGAAATCCTAAACAGCCATTTATTCTAGAGACCACTATAGTACAAGGTAAAGCAGAAAGGCTATGGAATTGAGGATATTTCTTGGGAGCCATGGGAGAACATACATGCCCCCAGACTTGTTAAGGAGTTCCACTGGAGACATCCAGATGCCCCACATGCCATACAAGGAATCTACCCTATCTTGCTGGCAGACTGAGCAATCAGGGACTTCTTCTACTCTGCACATTGAGATGCTGCATGCTAGAGGGGGGGTGATGTCAGGGGACTTCCATTTCCAACCTCCATGACTAGTTCCAGCACCTCCGCAGCTTGTTTGATGCCTCCATGGCTCTTTCTGGAACTGCAGAGATCTCTGGAGAACTGTGGAGTTCTCCATATTACCCCAGTGACCATTGCCCTAGGGTTAGGAGTAACTCCAGTCACCTGTACAGTAGTTCCCACACTTCTGCCACCTGCTGATGTGCCATGCCAAGCAGCAGGGATTCTTAGACTTATTCTTTTTGGATTCCCCTCTGCTAGGTGATTAGTTACTGATTTGTATCATTGTCTACTCTGCTAATATACTTGGAATTCCCCTCTGCTAGCTACATGACTCCAATCTGCCACCCTGAAGGTTGCCCTTACAGTAATGGAAATGTTACAATATGTGACATGCCATAATAATGCTCACTGAGAAGCGTTGTATAGTCCTACCCTGGGTCAACATCATACAATCTATCATGAATAAGAAAGCCACTCACATGTATAGTAGAGGTGAATGGTTCCAAAGTATTTATCATTGTCACAATTAATATGCAGTAGCAATGAGCATGTTGCAGGTTTGATAAGGAAGGAAACAAGCAATATTTCTATCTGAGAAGGTAAGTGAGCAGATTTTTATGTGGTCATGTCCTTTGTTTTTATTTTGTCCTTTGTAATCATTTTGACAAAGGAGCTGACTTTAGAATTTCCAACATATGTTCCCTTTGAAATTCAGCCTTTCAGCCTTTGTCCCATATCAGTTCCCCATTATCATCCTCACCACCTTTGGAAGTCAGGCAATACCTACATAGTCCAGATACAATGAATGGTGACTTCAAGGTATGTGAAGTCCCATATTGTTTCTTTGTAATTTCTGACATTGCATTGTTTTCTAGGCTATTGCCACCATTGGAAACAACCTGCCACATCACAAACCTTTGAATAGACAAGGAGCAATTATGATATCTGTAGACTCCCAAGAGGAACCTCTGTTCTATAAATGTTCCCTGTTACCCAAACATATTATAACAATGGTCAACAAGCAAAACAAAGAAGGGGTCAGTCATGTTAATGATGCTCCTTCTAAGAAACATCAATGAGGAAATGAAGAATCAACCAGCTGCCATGAACTAGTTCTATGTACAGTAGGTTGCTTATTCATCCAGCCATCCTTGTTTGACTTGTCACTTGTAGGGCTTGGACAAGAACTCAAGTCAAGACAACAATGACACTGCTTTGCTGAAGCTCCAGATTCTTTCTCTGGAGCAGTGGGTGAGTTCTGCACAAGTTGTTGAAGAATCCATACTGATTGATTTGCTAGCTTGCTGGGAAGATAGCCAAATCAAATGAAACACAGAAATGTCTTGCTGATGTATGTTATTCTTGCATAAATCTGTCAGAATGCCCATGACATCATCTGCACCTAGATCAAAAGTACCAATACTGAACTTGAGCACACCCTCAACACTCAATGCTCTAACTTGCAACACAAGACAATAGAATTGAAAGACAATGTGGAACAAGTTGCATGGCTTCAAGCTTACACTGATTGTCACCATCACAATGAGATTGCCAAGGAGAAAAACATTAGATTTCACATGCAAAGAGCCCTCATAGGAATGACTATTGTGGTGTAGACTTTCACTGCAGAGTGCAACTCTTCTTTGAAGCAACTGACCATCCTTTGAGCTGAGCAGCAATGCCAAAGAGATGCTGAAGCAGCATTGTTGGAGAAATATAAGGTGAGTTGTAATACTCATGCTTCTACCCTTTTAAAAATGTATTGAGTCTCTTTAAGACCAGATGGAAAGCAGCAAGCAACAGCTACTACTATCACAAGGAGAGTGAAATAGGCTTTGATTGGATTTGAAACAAATTAAGGGCAATCTTGACAACACTACAAATAATAAAGAGATTCTTGTTGCTACCATTGGACATCTGAAGATTCAATTGTTGACCCTCCAGGAAACTCATCAAAATACCTTGGAACAACTGGGGTCAGTCAAAAGAGAGCAACAGAGTCTTTGAGAGTGTATGGCTATGGACCAGAAAAAAGTCAACAAGAAAATTGTGAGTGCTTATCAAGATCAACAAATGAATTATCATTCTAACTGCAAACAACTTCTCAGGCTGAGCTGGATGCTGCCAAGATTGTCATATCTGACTTTCAGGAAAAGTTGGAAGCCCAGTCTGAAGAGTCAACAGTGGGCCACTATTCATTGCCTCCTTTCACTCTCTGTGAAATCCTGGATCTTAGGCAGCCATACAAAATCTTGAGCAGACTCATCAAATTACTCAAGGCCAGCTTGAGTTAGTTGAGAGGGCACAGAAAATGCAGTCTACAGATGCATCAGTCAGTCATTCTCTATCTGTTTGTGTCCTCTGCTCATCCTTCATTGTTAAATGACCATTTCAAATCTCCAGAGTCAGTGCTTGAATCTTCAGCAGATCTATAAAATGACTATGAGTCAACTGCAAACAACCAAAATGGAAAAGGAGAGTCTTGAAGCACAATTATCTGCTGAAAAGAAGTCTCTTCAAGAGAAAACAGTATGCCTTCATCAATTGGCTTTTTGTTGTTTCAGCTTTAATATTTCCTCAGGTTGAGTTGGCAGCATTGGAATCTATTGAGTTGGAGCTGAGTGCACAGTCCATCAAATCATCAGTTGGTCATTCTTTGTCTGCTTTTACTCTCTGCTTACTATCCAATACTTTGGTGATGATTCAAAGACTTCAGAGTCAATTGCAGATGGCCAAGGAAGAGCAACAGACCCTGGAAATTCAAATATTTGTCAAAGAAGGGCTTTTCCAACAGAACACAGTAAGTGTTTGCCCATTAACTTCTCATCATTTTTGCTCTGACACTTTTGTCAGGCTGAGTTAGCAGTGTCAAAAGATGTACAATCAGAAATGAGTATGCAGTCTGCAAAGGCTTCTGTCAGTAACTGATTCATGTGTTTTTCCCTTCTCTGTTGATTCCTTGTTTTTAGTCCACTATTCAAGATCTTCAGAGTCAATTGATGAGTCTTCAGAACACCCATCAAAACACTCTGAGTTGATACCAGGAGAAATTATTGACTGAACAGAAGAAGGTTCAAGAGAATGCAGTAAGCCTCTGGCATACTATTTCTTGTCATTCCAGTCAACTAAAACACCCTTTTCCTCAGGTCAAGCTGGCAGCTTTGAAGTCTGTAGAGTCAGATGCTAGTATGCAGTCTACAACAGAGGCATCAGTTGGTCACTTCCTGCTTTCTTTTGTTCTTACTTATTTTTCAATGTTAGGTGCTTCAGGATCAATTTTCAGCTCTTCGAGAGGCACACCAAGCTACACAAATCAAATGAGATAATCTTCAAGTTCAATGTGATCAAGCACTGAAACACATGCAAGAGGCCCATTTACAACTTGATAAAGTGCAAAAGTTGGTTGGCAAGCTCAGAGTTGTATGTCTTTCTTTTTTTTCACTCCCTCAGGTTTCCACTACTTCTGTTGCAGGAAAAGAGTACTCATGAAGATGCTGTTACCAAGCTTAAACAGAGGATTTCTGCTTTGGAAGGGAAGGTATTTGTGCATCCAGCACAATCAAATGAAACAACACAAGCTGAGCCCTCTGCTGCCAAACATCCTTCAGATGAGGATGTTGTACTCAAAGTTGCAGACCAAAATGGATATGAACCTGACATGGAATCTGAAGATGACAGTGCCCAAATGCCTATCAATGGAGATGACATCCCCAGTACCACTAACTCAAGGCCTGCTCATTACAAAGGGAAGCAATAAACCATCTCCAACTTCACTGATGGAAGACCTTATCATGCTGGAAAACAGAAAGAAAATTCACCTGACCTATCAATGCCAGTCAACTACCAAGTAAATTCATACTATCTTTGATTATCAAATATTGGACTTGTTCTTTTCTCAAGCTGTTTGGAATGAGACCCCATTCTTTGCCATTCAGATCATGTGCATTGTCTTAATCTGTTACCTCCCATACTCATGGGACTGCAGGAACTTCTCTTGCCAATCATTCAATGTGTTCACCTCATATTTCAAGTGAGGTTCCTGATGACCATCTACTGCTTTGAAACCAAATAATTCACTTGAGTCCTGCTTGGCAAGTGCAGCAATCACAGGCCTCTCAGAAATTTTCAATGCTGTCCTACATGTTGCCTGGTCCTCATTCTGAGAGTGTTTGCTTGCCACCTACAATTGTGACTCCTTCAAAAAAGTCCAAGCAATGCAACTGTGACGATTTTGTACAGACAGACACACTTCCTAGAACTAGTCAATTGAATTACCAGCCCACTTTGTTGCCCAAGATTAATGAAGAACTGGTTCTCACCCCTTCTGCTTGCCTTCACAGCTCTTTTTGATTGTCTACCACTCCCCAAATGGCAAAGAGTTCAAGACTTCAAGGGACCAGAGAAAATGACAAGAGTACTCCTTCAAATGACACAACTCAGCCATCTCTCTATATTGCTAGGAGACTCCAAGGTGTGGCTGCTAGTGATAATGGCAGTGGCAGTGATATTGAAGACAAAGAAGACTACAATAAAGAAAACAAAGACAATGATGATGGCATTGTCTATGACAGTGATGACATTGGACCTACTCTTAGAAGACTAGAGGATGAAGTCTTGGCCTTATGCAGCAATTTTGATGCAACTGTGCAGCATTTTGGTGAGCCTGGACATAGAAAAGCATTGGTGCAGCAGACAATCCCTTTTCAAAGTACCACAAGGCCAAGAAGTATGAACTGAACAGCACAACAATACCATGCATGTTGTCCAGAAAGAGATGTGGTCCCTCCTTGGAATGAAGAAGGATAGAGAAATTCCAAATATTGTCTCAGAAAGACCAGAGCTACTGGCCATGCCTCAGGACATGTTCAATTGTTGTTTCAATGATGATGCTCCTGGACCAAACCTCCAGCACCCACAGATTTATATCAAGGCTCCTAAGAATATATGGAATGTCTCACTTGCTCAGCAATTTGCTGACTGTGATGCAGAAGTATCCTGAGAAGGACCTGTCTACAGACATAGTTGCATGACATTTCCTCAATTGTCTTGACACTCTTCAGAAGGCTTGTGCAAAGGCCTGTCCAAGGGCCAATGAACAGCCAGAGAACATTCTTGTATGCATGACAGCTGAGTTTCAAGCTATGAGTCACCATAAGCAAGTTAGGATGAGACAGAAACAAGTATGTGTATCCTTTCTCCATCTTTTCATTGGCTAACTAGCACATTCAAGCTATACCTCATGAGGAGCAGTCATTGTCAAGACCAAGTTGAATATGATAATTGTCAAAATGCTTCTCATGGTCAGATCTCCAGGAGTGGATGGCCAGAGTTCAGATGAGTCTGATGGTGGAGAACATAGAGTCAAAATTCAAACTTGGCATGATCCACATGTTACCAGACTGCTTTGCTACATAGACCAAAGTAATTCTACCACTAACATCCTTGGAAATCAACTCCCTGGTAGTGCTCCTTGTATCCATCAAATCAGCAAATGCAAAGAGACTACATGTCTTTACAGTGACATTCCTGCAAAGCTTCCCAAAAACTTCTATGATGTGTGGTTTGAGACTCTGATTCCTGGATTGCAAACCAAGTTGGACCCTCACCCAGTCCTTAACTTACCTCACTTGCAGAACTGGTTGATATGATACATGTAGTCTGGCAGATGATAGTAGTCTTGTTTGCACTTACTGTCTGTCAGTTACAGAACTATTACTATTATAGACATTTGACTCTCAAATAAATCAAGTTTGTTCACATTTATCATTTCTGATACTCAACCATTGTCCCTACAAAAATGTAGTCTTTGTCACTTGATGCACTCATGCATAATCTTATCTATGATTCTACTTATTGCTGATCATGTTCCTATGATGGGTTATGTAAGAATCAAACACCAGTCAAGTCAGACTTTGACTTGTTGAAGACAACCATGAGCTCTGGGTTCACCCAAGCTCATTGACTTCTGTATCACTTCTGAGTTCATCTAAACTCTACCACTTCCTGTAAAGTTCTGGGTCCAACCCAAACTCACTCACTTGGTTCTAGTTCTTGGCTCAACTCAAATTCCTGTTGTGCTGAGCAATCTTGAGGATCTCTCTATGGCATAGCCTTGATGGACTAAGGCATCTGTGTCACCATGACACTACCTCAAAGATCTATTTTTCCAATATATTGCTTGCAGATCATACCCACTTAATGCAATAACACTGTCAACCAGATTCACAAGCTTCAATTTCTAAACCATCACCTAGCTGCAGTTCATCTTTAGATATGTTGCATGCTTCTATCAACTTGGATGCTTGTCAAACTGCCACAATTAGTGCTGGCACAACTCAGTGCCAACCTTTGCTTGATATTCTACATACCAGCCAAGGTGCACCTCAACTACCAGAACCTTTACCCATGATGCCATCAGGTGACTTCAAGTTTGGCTCTGTTTGATCTATTCTTTGTGACCCCAAGATGCCTGGTAGTGGCCAGAACATATGGTTCTTTTCCCAAGATGTATACAAGGTCATTAGCCTGGATCAATCCACAGAGACCAAGTTCCAATCTATTATACTGTCATTGCTTGAGCGATAACTGTCAGCTGCCTCTCAAGGACTCCTATTTGACCATCCTCAAACAAGTCCAAAGCTCTCTGAGACATTTCCCATAACTTGGACATCAACATTTGATAAGGCTACGCACTCTAGCATCACAGAGGTTTTCTCTTTGATGAGCATTTCTGACATGCCATCTCTGAAAGAACAAATTCAATTTCTTGAGTCGACAAATTTCATGTCCCCCATCCACCCTTTCTGATTTCAATGACCCCAACATGTTACAGGCTCTTGACCTTCCTAAGGTACCACTGTGCCTTGGCTTCAATGTCTTAGAGCCTTCACTAGATAATGCAACCAACATATCTATAACTGATGATGGCCATAATAAACATGGCAAAAACTTCAAGCCTTCTAGTGTAGCTACTTCAACTCCTTTCAAAGACAAGGGCAAAGGAAGGGCTATAGACATTCCCATTGATCAAGTTCTGATCTCAAACCCTGTTGATGAGAGTATTTTCCACTCACAAGACAGATCCACCTGTATTTCTTTTGGTCTCCATGAGCATAACAACTTGTTCAGCTTTGGTCCAATGGTCTTTCACTCTATCAATGCTGTCAGCCCCAAGGCTGGAGCTTCTTCAGATTTGCCTGCTTCTAACTTGAAGGCATCTGATGGGGCCAACTGGTCTGCTTGAAGTTGTGCACTCAGTGATACTGTCTTCCAATCAATGATGCAATCCCCCCCACCCAAGCACCCAAAGCCAACATAAATGATGAGTACCTTGTGGTCTACTCAAATCCTGAACTGCCCAACCTGTTCTGTGCAAATGCAACAACATATTATACTCTTCAAACCATGATTCCTGTCACACCACTGCAGGGTGCACCTCTGCATGTCCATGAAATGTCAAAAGACAAAAACCTTATTTTTTCACTCCAGACACAGCTGGTGCTCCATACAGAGCTATGCCAGCAATATGAGACCAACCTTCAGTCATGTGACAAGTTGGTGGAGATTCTTGGCAGAAAACTGAGTGACATCAAGAAAGAGGACTTAAAGAGGAGAAGTATACTTAGAACTTGGAAGGAGAAGGTCCAGGAGCTTGAGAGGGCTTGTTGGTATCTTGAGGAGGTGGTGGAGGGATTGAGGCAGAACAGTATGGAGCACAGCATTATGGATCAGGAAAGTGGGGAAGCATTGCAAATGCTGCATTGCCAGATTTCTCTTTTAGAACAGAAGAAAGCAGAGTGTGTGAAGAAGGAGGGAATATTGAAGGAGGAAATTGGGATGCTGGAGGGAGTCTCAAAAGAACATGATGCAGATCTCAAAAAACTTCAAGATTCTTTACAAACTCATGAGGAGAGTGATTGGGAGTCAAAAGTAAGCATACCTGAGACAAAAGAGCAGATAGAGCAGATGGGTAATGTCAGTCTTGCACCAATCAATAAATATGAGTTGGAGAGGCTTATGGTTGAGGCCCATCTCAAGGGAGAGAAGGAGAAGGAGAGGGGTCATATTGCAAAATAGAAGTGGGAGGAAGACAAGACTACAATTGGGGGCAAGTTGGAGGATCTTGAAGCAGTGAAGTTGAATTTGGAGGTGGACCTCAACAATATGAAAGTCCAGCAGGAGGCATAGGAACAAGAGTGTCATGTCTTGAAGGCTGAGTTAGATGCCCAGTGGGAGCACACCAAGAAGATGTCTGAGAAGATGACAGCACTTGAAAAGAAGGCTGCTAGCCTGGAAGAGAAATGCAATGCTCTCAATCACAATATCAAAGAGTTCAAACATAAGATGATCATTGTAGAGACTGAAGCAAATGATAATGAGGTCAAGAAGGCCCAGCTCAAAGCTCAACTCCAAGAGGTGTGGGATCACAAAGAAGAACTAGAGAGGGAAAAGGCAAAGGTGAGTTTCATACCTCCTTCATTACAAGATTCTGATTGTTGGTGTTTTAGCTTGAAGGTCAACTCCAACAAGAACAGGATCACTTTAATGAGTTGTTCCCTGCATTGCAGGAGTATGCAGATTGCATTTCTCAACTCAACCAAGGACATCAGTTCTAGCAAGGAAACATGTCCCACCTCAAAGAGAAGCTTCATCAACATGATGAGGAAAAGAATGACTACTTGCAGCAGGTAAAGCAATGCAAGGCTGACAAAAAGGAGCTCCATGGGGAGATGAGCAATCTTTGCAGGGAGCACACACATACAATCAATGAACTCAAGTGTGCTCTCAAGGAGGTCTTGATACAGGAGAGTGGAGCCTGGGCCCAGGTGGAGAATCTGGTGCATCAGCAAGTGACTTTTGACATTGAGTCAAAAACTTTGGCCAACAAGATTGATGCCTTGAAGGAGAAGATTGAGCATCAGTGGAGGAGAATTCAAGTGCTTCAGCAGGGAAGTCAATGGAAAGATGGAAGAGGGGAGGAGGAAAATGACATACATAATCTCCCACACAAAGTTTGTGCTAGCATTGGTATGGGCTTTTACTACTTCAGAAATTCACAGACAACAATGGTTAGTCTGGACTGGGGTCATTGGGGTTTGAGTTTGATAGTGGGAATGCAAGCATGCACAGCAAGAGCAGTGTGCAGAGAATGTCTGAGGAAACAAACAGTGGCAGGCTCAGGACAATGGAAAGGGAATGAAGAGGTTTGGGCTAGTGTTAGTGTCATTGTTGATTCTGAGGAGGACATCCTACTGCTCATCAGTATCTGGAGTCAGGGTGTCCAAACAATCACAAATGCACATTCTTTCTCATACCCCATTACAATGCCAACCTTTCAGCTCAGATATACCAGCACAGAGCTGACCACAATGCCAAACTTGGAGATCCTGTATGATAACATCTGCCTAGGGTCCACCATTTCCATCCATTTGTCACAGGTCAGTGTTGATATTTTTGTATGACTACACAGTATTTACAAGCTTCAGGCTTGTGAATCTCTGTCTTGTGTTTTCAAACTGGAGTGCAATGATGACCAACTAAGCCTCAACCAGACACAGAAACTCATTGTTGTTGATAAACCACTCTTGACAATGCTGTCCAACCAATCAAGTGTCAACCAGACATGCACAACAACACCATCCCATGTAGTTCCACAGCACTTTGACCACACAAAATCTTGATCTGCTTGTTACCAACCATATAGCATTCCACATGCTGTCCACAGCTGGCAAATTCAAATTCAAGAGGCTTGTAGATCAGATTGATTTTGGTGTAAGTCAATGCCCTGTCTGTCCTGCTGATTTGGCCCTCATTTTTCTTGATTTAAGTTGTTGTCATTCTGTCTCTTGGAAGGTCTAGAATTTTGTATCATATGTTACCAACTCAGTACTACATATCAAGTGTCTTGATGAGCAAATTGACAGTTGTCATGTGCTGAGCAACATGACATGTGTTTCTATAGATTGTTTCTGTATAATATTATAACATTCTTTTACTGCATGTTTCTTGAGAAGTATTGTAAGTTATACTGAGAGGTGTTTCTCAAGAAGAACAAAGAATTTTTCTCAAGATACAACACTAAGAACCCAACAAAGGTTTTTTGAGAAACATGTGCTAAAACATATCACATGTTTCTCAAGAAAATCAACAAGAACATTTCAAATATTTTGAGTATTTTTTCTTCAGATAAAACACAGAAAAATTCATCATTCTACAAAAGAAACATTAGGAGAATATTTGACATATTTACTGAATTTTTCTGACACAATATTTAGCACATTTCCTGAAGTGGGAGCACACTTTGTGTTGTATCCTATGTCACTGGTGGAGTCTGCTGCATCATATTGGAATATCATCTTGCCCAAATTATTGTTCCTAGACTCCCTGACAGCATTGAAGATCTTCAGTTGTTCAGCATTGAATTTTGCCTTGTTTTCATCTACTATTTTCTTCAACTCCTCAACATTATTATTGGTTTCTTCTTGCAAAATCCTATTCCCTAACATTGTTTAATCATTATTGAAGTCAATGCTCTTTACAAAGACTAATCATCTGGAATTACATTCCAAACTTGTTGAGGCTTTGGCATGTTGGGAATGTCTTGAAGCCTTTACTGCACTGAAGCCAACATTGCTCCACAGATGCATTAACTTGATTGAAATATCAGTCCTTGATGGCTTAATGGGTTCCAGCATTAGCAGTTTACTAATGTTACAGCATCATTTGCTCAGGTTGAGGGTTCAGATCTCTTGCTTGACATCCATTGTCTATGAATTTGTTTTTGATTGTCCACTGTTTGCTCCAACATATGCTTGTAGCTGGCTTATCATTTCAAAGCACTATGGTTCACTGCTCTGGATTGTTCATTACTCTGGTCCAACCATCTGTCTGGTTGAGGGTTCAAATCCCTTGCTTGATATCTGTATAATTTGGAATCATTTTTTAGTCATTGTTTCAATTACAGATGCTTATAGATGGTTGGAGATTCTGAGCCACTAGGGATTAGTGGTCTGGAATGTCCCTTACATGACATTCCATTTATGAGGCCTAGAGTTTGACTCCCTCACTTGACATAATAGTGATTTGCAATAATCTTTTCTTGTTCAATCTTACTATTCTGAATGTAAGTATCATTTCATGTGCCTTCATAACTTAATAGTTTCTGTCCAGTGTATACCTATCTTCTCTGCAAGCAACCTCCTGGCAGTGGATGAGAATCCAGTGAGCCCATTTTCCCTGGGTGCCACAGTGTACTCTTATTTCTTAGCAAGGTCCAGAGTTGGGCCAGAATGTTTGGGAGGTTGTGATTGTATGCACAGAGTTTGTAATGGCATTAGAGTTGAAGGGGACTTGGACATGACAAAGAAAATATAGACAAGCAAGACAAGATGGAGTCAGGGTGAGATCAAGATGAGAATAAAAATAGATTGAAGTGGAGATATGAAATGATAACAAGAAGACTGGGAGACTGAGAGAAGAGAAAATGTAACAAGAGAGACAAAAACAATCAGAACATGGTAAGGCAATATCAAGACTAGAGTATTGGATGCTACTCTACAACTTATATACTAACTACTGGGACAGCTCCAGGGATAGTAGGTCTGGCAGCAAGGCTCATTGGGGTCACATGGAGTTGATGGGCATTGGTTATAATCAGTGGGCAGGCCACAGTGATATAATGATGGGATCAAACAGGAATGCAGGCTGCCCTGGAGTTGTTGTAATGCTTCAGAGCTGGTCAAGTAAGTCAGGGTGACAAATCAGTGACATATGCTGGTGTCAGGAACAGTAGAGGAGGATTCCAGGGGCTCAAGAGGGGAAGGGGAAGCATTGGGGCTTGCAGGGGATGCATTGGGGATTGGAGTTTGCTGGAGAAGTGTTAGAGTTGGCCAGGATAAGCATCATGGGCAAACAATGGTTGGGGGAGTCAAAGGGATGTTGGGGAGGGGACTCTGGGGAAGCAAGATAGCTTGGGGGATTCTGGGAATGGGTTGTGACAAGTTTGGGCCACAGCTTCTGTTTGGCATCATTTCTCTAACATATTCACAGTCACTCCCCACAACACTTGATGTTGTGCTTGACCAAGTTGAAGTTGCAAAGCTTTTCCCTGGTGGTCTACTGTATACTTATTTCCACTGCTAGAGGCCTTCCAGCAGCAGTTGGCAATTTGGTGCACCCATTTTCCCTGGCACCATAGTGTCCTCTCATTTCTCCTATCAGTGCTGGCCACAGCTTCTTTTTTGCATCTTTTCTCTTGCTCATATCTACAGGGATTCTATCTACATCAATAAGCTCTATCCTCCAAGTTCTGATTCCAAATCCAAGAAGAAACCATTGTTGCTTATATACTCAAAGTCAAGTGATGTATATGGATACTCTGGAAGGGTTCTCACAACACTTGATGTTGTGCTTGATGAAGTTGAAGTTTCTGAAAGAACATCAGAAATGTTGGCAAAGTTGGCTGGGGTAAAAGGGCCAACAGGCCTACATCTGCCATGATCTCTTGCTTACTGGAAAGCCTTGTTCTAGAATAAACAATTAGGTCTGCCAGGTAAATGATGCAGATTGACCTACATTTCTGGTACAGCATGTTGATGCGTCTCTTGTCCTCATGTAGTGTTACCATATCATATTGTTGCAACTCCTCCACATTATTCCCCTGAGGAATAAGGGGAATACCGAATGAAATTTTGTCATCTAGTAGAGTCAAGTGGGCTGGTCTACATTTGGTGTCCATGGCAGAGCCACTATCTGACAAATGTAAATCATGCTCCAGAATGAATAGAGATGCTGCAGAATCACTATCCATCACAGAATCTGGTGATATTCCTGATGGATGATGAGGGGGGCAATCTCTCTGGGAGGTCAGTCTGCTATGCAGATGTATGTTATATTTTCTAGTACATTTTCTTCAGATCCAGCAATTGAAGTTCCATTATTAGATCTGGCATCCAATGCAATGAAAAGGGGAGGAAGACTATCATCCATCAGTACTCTGGTATTGTCAGATGTCACCTCCTTGTCAGACCCATCATCCACTGCAATGAAGAGGGGAGAGATGCTGCTGTCATCCAGTTCACCTCCAGTGTCAGCCCTGTCACCATTGTCAGTCCCATCATCCATTGCCATGAACAAAGGAGAAAGCCCACCATCATCCAGCTCCCCTCCACTGTCTGACCCATTGTTTGATGCAATGAAGAGTGGTGGGAGGTGTTTTTTATCTGATCCACTTTCCTTAGCATCAAACAGAGGTGGTATGACTATGTTGTTGAACTGGTATGGCTCAAAAGTCATGCCACTGAGGTCTGGATCATCAAACAATGGATTTTCAACATTCATCCATTCCTCATCACTTTGTGCCAGTGAGAAGAAGCTCTGCCAAACAAGGGAAACAGGATGGGAGAGTGATTGAGACTGTGCTTGTGCTTGAATAGTGGATAATTTCTTTGTAGGGCACCAGATGAGCTCAGGATTCTTCCTACTTTCAAGGAAGAGGTGGTGGAATGGATGGCATGGATTGGAAGGATTGATGGACATGTCAAGCATTGATGAAGGCCATGCGGGTGATTGAGTGTCAGGCACAGAGGTTGGAGAGGCACAGCACTATTGCTACTCAGAGAATTGGTGATTAAGTTGATACCATTGAGATCTCCTAAGTGTGATGGCACAATAGAATCAGCACTGGAGAGGTGACCAGAGCTGGGTATGGCAGATGGACTTGAAAATTGGTGGATTAGGTCATTTGCCATCAACAGGAATTTTGGTCCAGCTGCTGATTGGAACTTGTCTAGAGCTAAGAGGGATTGCTAGTGAACACTGCTTTGGCTTGACAATTCTTCATCATGAGTTGCATTCTAATGGATGAGGAGACAGTCCTTGGCAGTCTCATCATTTAGGTGCTCAGTTGATACCTATATAGTTGCACCGATCACAGCCATACCAATGTACAACTTGACCTAGATGGGTGGGAACTGTCCATGCATCAAAGGACTCCTAGACTTCTTGAGGGATGCCATCTTTGTCTGCCAGAGGGTACCAATGGCTCAGACACATAATGAGGTCCAGAACATTGTATTGAATGTTGTTTAATGCTGCTACACCCAGATATAGGTCACTTTCACCTGTCCCAGATCGCTTCCACCTGTCCCAGATCACTTCCACCTGCCCAAGATCACTTCCAGGATTGCTTCCCTTGTTTCAGATCACTTCCTCATGACTTAGATCACTTCCTGCCATGACTTAGATCACTTCCACCTGACTCAGATTACTTTCACCTGACTTAAATCACTCCCACTTGACTTAGATCACTTCCACTTGTGTTAGATCACTCCCACCTGATTTAGATCACTTCCATCTTCTCCTTTTGGCAGTGTCCTACAGCTATATAAGGTCCCTTAGTCTGTAGCTACACCCCAGCCTTGACATTACCTGATATCTTGTTTGTGTTCTGTTGTTATCTGATCTTCTCTCCATTCATTACTCTCTCTCATTTCTTAGTTTATTAGTTTTCTTCCCTATTTACATACTTGCTGTTGGTATCACCTCCCTAAGGTAGTTTTGGCTCTTGTAAGAGTCCACCACAAAGCCAGAGTTATCAGAGGAAGAGTCTGCCAAGGTGGATGATGTAGAAGTGCTGTTGCATGTTGTTGATGACTTATAATATCTGATTGTATTTTCTTACATTTGAAAATTTGAAAATGAAGTTGTATGAGGTACCAAACTTCTCATCACGTGAATATTAATGAGTATCTGTTCTTGGTTATCATATGTATTGTGCCCTGCACATGTACAGGAACTTGCAAAACTCTTTGTCCTTCTGGGGACAAAGCAAATGATTGCCTAAAAGATCCCAATCACAATTGGTATGCTTATTGTTATCCCCACTTGGCACATATTTGATTTCAACTCCTTACATAGATTTTCTTGGAAGCAGGCCTAGGCTGCAGTTATAGCCCTTCCTTTCATCTGTGTGAAATGTGCCAACTAAGCTATAATTTCAAAGGGCACAGGGCACAGGGTGCAGGAGGTTCTCAACTGTTTCCACAGAGCATTGTATGGCAAACCTTTGTCATACTAATTGATGTTTCCATTGAATGTTATCTCACTTAGTCTGCATATTGATTTGTCTCTTGGCTACTTACAATTGCCTCCCTCCCTTTTACTACTTCTTTGATGTCACCAAAAGACAAAATCTGCACTTGCACAAAATTCAAATGCCATCTGAATTGGCTTCCAGACAGCACCAGTGGCACCTTGGTTGATGCCAGGACACTTCAAAATCATGAAAAGGAGGACAAGGCTCAGAGATTAGGTGATCATGCCTTAGTATATGAAGCATGAGCCTTGGAGGCTCACAAAGCTGAGGTAGCAATTGCTATGAACAATCTTTTGCTGAGCAATATTACAGCGCATCCAGCAACATTTCTGCCTGTAACCAGTGATAAGCCAAATTTACCAATTAACAGGGCAAGCAAACTCATTGCTGTTCTCAACAAGATTGAGGGTGTACTTGAATCTTTGCACATCAAGGTGCAAGTGATTGGTTTGGCTCCATTTCATGCAGGTAACTGTATGTTTGTGGACAAACTCATGGTGCTAGAATTGATCAAGCAAACTTTAGTTGAGCAAACTACATGTTTCTCTGGCTTCCATACTACAAGGCATCAACATACCTTGTTGTCAATGTTATGCATAATTTCTTTCTTGGGTTGATCAAAGAGCACTTCCAGAACATCCTTGGTTATGACCCCAACAATAAGAAGCACAAGACCAACAAGGGAGCTCTAGTAAAGTTGACTGTGGTGAATATTCAGTACAATGAAGCCAATCCCAAGCCAGATTCAGAGACTGAGCTGAAGGTTTTCAATGATGTATATATGTTTTGCTAGTGGCTTCAACAGCCCATCAATTTCAGTGCTGAAGGCCTGGCTCTTGATAAAGCAGTCAAGAGATGGAGAAATTTGCACAAAGAAGCCCTGGTTTGTATGGCAATAGGATTAGGTATTCAACTTTTGCTGGGAGATAGAGGGACTAGAGAGGACTATGCTTGTGCAATTCTTCTCTGGGTATGTATAAATTGGTCAGTGTATGAACAACATTGACTTAGATTGTTCTACTAGCAACTTCAGCAACTAGAACACAATGTCACATTGTTTTTGGGGAAATCTTCTCAGAAGATGAAATGGAGACTATCTGGGCTGACCTCAAAGATATTATCAGACCTTCCTAGGTGATGTTAGTCCCAACAACTCTCTTATCAAGTGGGCCCAAGCTCAAAGTGGATCAATAGCAGATAGTCAGCTGTGCAAATCTCCCATATCTTTGACCTGCTTATGATGGGATGGTGACAAACAAAAGAAAAATCTCCTGCATATGACAATGCTGCTTTCTTCAGCTGTCCAAGTGGCAACTTCTCAAGTGACTAGCACAAATCATAGAGCATGTTATTTGGAGCTCATGACTGAGTATCAAAAAGAGCTTGCTTGCCTCTTTCCATTCTATGAATGTGTCCCTAATCATCAAATTATTTGGTCCTGCTTCAGGCTGGTGGGCCTTTTCTTTTGAGCATGCAATTGGGCAATTGCAGAAAATGTCAACAAATTACAAGAAAGGTAAGACCAACATATTCATTTGGTTTTGATTAATAACATGCAATTTAGGTGAATATGAAGAGACAATTGTGTGTGCTTGGCATCAGACATCTAGTGTAAGAGGACTCTTCCTTAAACAGGCCTGCTCCAACATCATCAAAGAATGTGAGTCCATGTTTCAGACTCTTGTTCAACCACAGACTTGGGGGATCCTGGCAATTGAAGAGGACAATGCTTTTACCCTCATTTTGTTCAACAGGACTGAAGTAAACAATGATGATGACAATACTCTAAAAGGGAAATGAACCCCACTTTCCAAAGGATATGGTCTGGCAATTGAATGTGCCAAGCTGTATCACAAAATTCCTCTGAAAGCAGTCATTAAATCTCAAATCCATCACTTTGGCTTGTCATACACCTCTTGTGAGAAGCACAAGGGCAACAGCTTTGTCTTCTTGCAAAACATCTCTGCCCCATTTATGATTGAGAACATTCTTGAGTTTCCTGTAGTGAGGGACAATCAAACTCTTCATGGCACATGAATTGTTGGGTATCATCTGAAGTCCTCAACTTTGTTCTCTTTTGACCTTTACTTGAAATATCAGGAATTGGGAGCAAGGATTTGGAGTACTGAATTGGACCCATGGCTTAGAGCTGTGATGATTTTGGACATTGAAGCTCATGCAGCAAGGTTGAAATGGAAGGACAACTGGGTGGTTATATCACTGAGATGTGTTTGTATTTTCTCTGAGCTCAAGATCAATAAACTCACTCATTTTGATCTAGTCTCTTTATGTTTATCAGATCTAAATAACTTGCAGTGCCAAGTCTAGATACATGTAGTCTGGCAGTCTTGTTTGCACTTACTGTCTGTCAGTTACAGAACCATTATTCTTATAGTTTGGCTCTCAAATAAATCAAGTTTGTTTGCATTTATCATTTCTGATACTTAACTGTTGTCCCTACAAAAATGTAGTCTTTGTCACTTGATGTGCTCATACATAATCTTATCTATGATTCTACTTATTGCTGATTGTGTTCCCATGATGGGTTATGTAAGAATCAAACACCAGTCAAGTCAGACTTTGACTTGTTGAAAATGACCATGAGCTCTGGTAACCATCTCCTTCACTTGAACCACCATCTCTGACAAGTCATTCTATTTCCTTCTTTTGACTTACTTACCACTTCTCTAGCATTGTCTACACCATCAATATGCCAAGGCATGCCAAGTCCTTCAAGATCCTAATGTGCTGCCCCATTCTTTGCCCAAGCAAGTCTTGACTCAAAGGGTACCCTGTCCTTGAGCTGGAGAAGAGCCAACAGATTTGCATATGGTCTTCTGCTTTGAGTATCTTTTGATTCAACTCTAGGCCTCTATCTAGCACAACACCAATGTGTGCATTCAATCTGCCAACAACATTTGTGCTGCAAAGTTTGTGGCTCATTTGTGGGAGAAGCATTGAGGGGTGCACTTTTGAAGGGAACTTGAGGTGATGGGATATTTGTTGAATGCCTTGCCATCAATGAGTAATGCTTTGGTCAAGTAAAGGGGAACAAATGTACTGACTAGATCAAGTGTGTCTTGGTCTTGCAGAGTGTGGAGGTGATTAGGGAGATTGATGGGGAGGAGGGGATCTATGACAGGCATGATTGCGGGAAGGTCAGTTCTCTTTTCATTTATATTTCTTAAGTTTTCTCATATACCACAGGTGGATAAAAGGAACAAGGGAGGGAAAAACTAGTTAATTGTATCATACATTGAGAATCATGCAATGTAATCTATGGTGAAAGATTTGTCCTTTCATTTTTTTGTGTCAGTTTATCTATCTTTTCATTCATTAAGTCATACCACTTTAATTCTTCAATACACAGATCCTGATGCCATCCCAACCCTCCCTGCACATCCACAAGGCATCAACACCATTGCAACACCACACCCCACACTCCTCAAATGTGCTTTGACAAACTTGCACACATATTGCAGCAGCTGTGCACATGCTGCATAGTGCATGCCTGGGCTTGGATGCACAAGTCCTGCAAGGAGCACTGGTAGAAGGGGAGGTGTGCCACTTGTGAAGGGGACTGGCTGGGATGGTGAGGGTGGACACAGCATTTGGTCATGTCCAGAGGCTTTGGGGCAGTCACGCCAGACAAGGCAAAAACACGCAAGGTTAGATCAATTATTGCCAAGGCACCTATCCTAATAATTTTGGTTCCGGGTGGGAAAGATATCTAAGTGAATAGTAGTACATAGGTTCTAGTGCAAGTGAAAAAGCGCCGTTGCTCGAAAAAATAAAGCAAAAATGAGCAAAAATGAGAATTTCCTTTTTAGGCGATATGTTGTCCGTTATTTGCAGAATCGAGGTCTAAAAGATTGGATTTGAGGTCAGGGTTTGGTAATTTCCGGACAAGTTTTGGTAGGAGTTTCCCGAGGCCTCATCAGAGTCACCATCAAGGCCACAACCTTCAACCATCCCATTAATATGGCCCGGCCACTGTACACTCATATACATCAGATTGCAACAAAGCTATGGAAGCCGAATCGGTCAGATAGGAAGTTGAATAAATAAAGAGTTTGAAGTTCTTAGATAACCCGAACAGGAAATTCAAAGGTAGAGCATATCAAAAAGTCCTTAGTCGGTGGTTATACCCAGTTCCTTCATCCTCCTCTCTGCCCAATTACCAAGTTCTCCAAAGTAATCTTCCGCATCATCACTTTGCCAATCCCGCAGCGCAAACCACAGATGACGCGCGTCCTTTCCTGCTCGGATTACATGTTCATAATCGGGAGCGAATTCGTAAAGAGTCTGCGAAGAATCAGCCACGTTATGTCCGTTCCGAACCAACACTCAATAGCAAGCTAACCTTGAAGTATTGCTTCGACCATATCATGTAGTCAACATGATCCTCTGGGCGAGCGTCGTCCTCAAATCTGTCAATTGCGGGAGAAGCATTTTCATCTGCTAACAGGGTAATATAGACCTCCATCGTTGGATCAGATATTATGGCTGGCGTGACGCATCCAACTTCCCAGTCATAAAGGGACGTCACAAGAGGATGGCCACTCTCATCCGTTGTAATCGACATGTTGTGAATCCCATAGTCCCCGTGATCAAGAACGAAACGGTAGAGAGAGGCTTCATTGCCATCCTTCGGCATGATGTGCGGAACCAGCCGCAAGAGGGACTGCTTGGCTGCAAAAGTAATGGGTCCGACGGTTAAATTGTTTTCCTTCCATCCAATCTTATCCCCTATGTTCTTTATCGTTGCTTCAATCTTAGACATGAAAAAAGCAACAAAAAACTCGCGAGTGGGAGAAACAGGAATGGGAAGAACTTCTGGTTTGTCTCCAAAGACGCGTTTGAGAAACCATTCAGAGACAAAGTCAGATGGGAGGTTCAAGTTGAACAAGGATGCGCGAATATGAGCAGATTGAGTCACAAGATGCGTCTATAGAATGAATTGATTCGAATGAAGGAAAAGTCATTTGACTTATTATGCGTACCTTATCATCTGGACCAAGTTCCTCCCATACGTTCTTCTCACCTTCAGCCCTTTCAAACAAGAAAAGGCGCCGACCGGTGATATCTTTGGGAATGCTGAGCTTGGGGCCTTCGGATCGGATCGGGACACGATAATAAAACAAGCGAGATACTACAATTACTGGATCTGAGCGCAGAAGCGAGTAGACCGCCGCTTCGAACTCAACGTCAGGTCCTTGCATTTCAAAAGGGAAACCGACATAATTAGGCATGTTTACGTCGCCACGAGCCAAGCGCGCTATGATATCCAAAGAATTCGACATCTTGATGTGGAACCCCTGCGCGTGCGACGTCAGCCGGTCGATATCACCAAGTAGAAGAATAGTATCATCTCACATAGCTATTAGAACCCTTCGATACAAACGGGATGTCAACCACGCGAGCTCCCAATTTATCTTCGATCTCATCAATGAGTAGATGGATATCCCAAGCACCTTTGAAAGGACTATTCCCGTTCCGAACTAAAGTTAGTATATTTTTACCATCGAAACTGGTGCCATCCGGCATTGTGGGCCAGTCGTCCACCTTATACCCATTATTCGGTTCCGTCATTGGGCAAGGATCAAAGAGAATGAAAGTTGAGCTGTCTCGAAATCTGGCCGAAGGGTACCGGCGAATATGAATATTTGGAGAGGCCAACTTCAAAATATATGCCTGGGCCGCTATCGATTATCCGGATCATTCACTATGATCATCGAATTATTGTGACAACTCGACTAAAAGTCAAAGTGTCGCCACATCAAGCTCATTTTGATATGTAGGCGCCGTGATCCGAAATTATGTACCTAGTCTCCTAGATCTGATGGTATCGCTACCATTGACCAACCAGCTGATCCATCAAACCTCGAGGTCGAGAGGGAGGAGAGGAAAGGAGTGAAAATGTCCGTGATCACTGCTGAATATCGCTTGTTTCATTGGAATACATATGTACACATTTTACGTGGTCGTTAGCCCCCGAGCCGTTCCAATGCTGGTCAAACAACTTGAATAGCCAAGGCACATCAAGCAGGGGACCCACAACGCTTAGATCTACCGCACTCACGCAGACCTCAGGCAGGCGTCAAGATCAAATTTTTTTCTCCTGATCTAGCGCCTTTCCTTCCTTCTTGCCAGTGTTTTCATAAATGGAGGATTCCAAAGACGAGTACGCCATGGACAAATGGCCTACGATGCCAGACGGCAGCCACTTTGACGGTAAACACCTGCTGACCCTGGTCCGTGAAGGCAAAAGCCCCTTTAAAGGAGTTTGGGATATAAACCAACTTTTCCGCGAGATAGAGGAGAAGCTTGGTGCTTTTGTGGTTGACATTCCTTCCGTCTCTAACGGCTGCAGAAACTACGTGAGTACAGGCATATACTCTCCTCAATTATTTCTGCCATTCTGAGGCCAAGCGATTGAACCGCGCGTAGGGTTTCCATATAAAACTTTCAAATTCACTGGACATCGTGGCACGTTTGTCCCGTAGCGACGTCAACATGCCTAATTTTGTTGGTTACCCGTTCAATATGCAAGTGACCGAGGTTGAGTTTGAAGCGGCAATATACGAGCTTTTATGCTCGGATCCACATATTATGGTCTCTCGTTTGCTCGCCTATCGCGCGCCAGTACAATACGCCAGCCCCAGAGTCAACATTCCTGAAGATATCGTTGGTCGACGCTTATTCTTGTTCGAGAGAGCTCAGGGAGATCACGATATATGGAACGAACTCACCCGGGAAGATCAAGTGCGTATACATGCTGACTTCTTTCTCCTCTCGTTTCACTCTGCTCTCTAGAATTGGCTCCTTAGAAAATGTGCCCATATACGCGCGTCATTGTTCAATTTCAACCCCCCACCGGACTTGGTCTCCAAATGGTTCCTTGAACGCCTTTTCGGACACAAACCAGAAGCTCTCCCTCTTCCTGTTGCTCCCGATCGCGAGTTCTGTGTCACTCTTTTCACGTCTAAGATTGAAGCAACAATCAAAAACATCGGGGATATGTATTATGATTATGATTATGATCTATCTATCTATAATATATGGGATGACTCCTGGGAAAGTGGCTGTGCGCTCAATATATGCGACAATGAAGCATTGAGTAGAATATCAAGGACCTAACCGAACGAAGTGAGGTTGGGTCTGGGATGAAGCAAGAGCTACAGGCCCGTGCCAAAGGCACGGGGCGTAGCTCGTCTATAATATATGGGACGACTCCTGGGAAAGTGGCTGTGCGCTCAATATATGCGACGACTTTGGATTGTGCTGACTAAAATTTGTCAGCTGCTGACCAAGAACCTTCCTTTTTGGGCAGCTTGGCTATTTTTCGCACTTGGAACAGATTTTTTCCAAAAAAAATTATAGTATACAACTTTACTGAATATACACTATCTTTTGACCATGTGTAAAACATGCCAAATAGCCTGCACGTGTGAAACAGGCCAAACGCGATTTAGTGGACACTGTTTTTCATGCCTTGCACATTTTTTGACACAACATGACCAAACAATGGGCATTTCCAAAGTTGTGGAAAGGAGGCCACACGACAAAGTATGTTTCGTCACATCTATTGATTGATTGATGTTGACTAACAAGCTTATTAGTAACTCCTTAACCACATTGAGCTATTGATACATCAAATATCTCATCATGCAAGTCAATTTTAATGGTTTTTGACTGTTAAATAGCTTAACAATGGATGTTATAGGCAACCACCTACTACTCCTGAAAGCCAAAGGCAACAAGCTAGGAATCAAAGGAGACTTGAACAGTTACAAATGACAGATCCTGACAATCATCGAGCAAATAGAAACAATAGATCTTTGGAACAGATCAATACTGTGGTTGTTCCACCACTTCAATTTGAGCCTGGGGGTATCAATCAATCTATGGGAACTGGGGGTTTGAGACCTATAGCCACTGCTTCTGGCTCTTTGGAAAGATCTATTAGGCAGGCAGCTGCTGCTGCTGATCCATTTTTTATGGTCATTCCAGAAACTGTTTTGCCTGAAGGGTGGGATGCTCCTTTGCAGAAACTATTGCATCCTTCTTCAGGCTTTTTCTGAGCATTGAGTAGCTTTCTCTTCTTTTGGGTGGGTTTTCTTTTCTTTGCTTAATTGTCCAATGGCTGATTTTGGTGGTTGTTTCTATATTAAAGCTGAATGTAACTTTTATGGACTAATCATGGCTGAGATCAGACTTCACTACATTCTTCATTAGGCTCCCTTTCTGAGTGTTCAGTAGCTTTGCAGGTATGCTTTTTTTATATTTGTCTGAGAACTAATTCAAGTATTATCCATTTTCTTTTTTAAACAGTTACTGGCTTTCTGCTTTTAAGGTAGATCTCTTTCAAACACCAAATTGCTAACCTCTGTGAATTTCAGCACCTAATGTATATGGGTTGATAGTGTAGTATAAATATTCTCAGTAGTTCTGGAACTTAGCATTGAGTTTGAAATACAAGGACCTAACCAAATAAAATGAGGTTGGATCTGGGACTTAGCATTGAGTAGAATATAATGAAGTGAGGTTGGATCTGGGACTTAGCATTGAGTAGAATATAATGAAGTGAGGTTGGGTCTGGGATGAAGCATTAAGTTTGAATTACAAGGACCTAACTGAACGAAGTGAGGTTGGGTCTGGGATGAAGCATTAAGTTTGAATTACAAGGACCTAACCGAACGAAGTGAGGTTGGGTCTGGGATGAAGCATTGAGTAGAATATCAAGGACCTAACCGAACAAAGTGAGGTTGGGTCTGGGATGAAGCAAGAGCTACAGGCCTGTGCCGAAGGCACGGGGCGTAGCTCGTCTATAGTATATGCGACGACTCCTGGGAAAGTGGCTGTGCACTCATTATATGCGACGACAAATCTTAAGAAACTGGGTTCCATCAATCCTTATGTAATGCTTATGTAAAATTACGTAAGTTGGCTGGCTTCAAATTTTCGGCCACTTCCTTGAAAAGATCAATCGATCACGTAAACATCAAAAACATCACACCAAATCTCTCTTTCTTTCTTCCCAAAAAACTGAAGCTTCCAACATTGTCTCTGCTTTGATACTGTGAGAAAAGGCTTTGATTGGCTTGATAGACTTTCCTGAAGAGGCTTCACTTACTTGGCCATGTATTATTCTACTACTGAGTGTCATCTCCAATCACTGATCAAACTGATAACCAGATCTTCACTATTGCATCTTTTATCAGGCTATTTCTTAGCATTGAGTAGCTTTCTGTCCTTGAGGTGGGCCTTCTTTTCTTTGCCTCATTGTCTGATGGCTGATTTTGATGGTGTATAGAAGCTGAATTTCTTATGTATACTTCTTTTCTAAGAGTCATCTCTATTGACTGATCATGACTGAAAACAGACTTCACTGCAGTCTTTATCAGGCTTTTTTTCTGTGCATTCAGTAGCTTTGCAGGTATGTTTTCTCTAGGTTTATCTGAGAGCTGATTTGTGAGCAGTATCTGTTTTTTTTTGAAGCAGCTATTGGTTTTCTACCTTCAAGGTAAATCTCTTTTTCTGTGCTGACAGTTGATCTTCATGTTCTCTCAGTAGAATCTTTGCTCTTATCCTCACATCATATTTGAGCCATTTTATATGTGGCTCTCACTCAGGTAAGAATGTTTCCTGCTTATTCAAGCCTGTATTTGACTGATAATTTGGTAGTTTCTGCTTTCTGTGTTATACTGCTGTTATCCTTCAGTTTTGGGCAGTTGCTGAGTATGTGTTTCTTATTTTTCTCATCTAGAAGAATCATCATTAGCTTGAATTCAGAATCAAACATTGCTTTTTATTGAGCACTTCCAATAATTTTTATCAGTTTACTTTTCAAGCCTTGATTATGTGAGTACTTATTAACTATTTTTTGATTCTTTGTTTATTGATAAAATTCAGGCCACCTTCTACCCAGGAACTACCCAGTACTCCTGAGAGTCAAAGACAACAGTCTCGCTCTCAAAGTAGACTACAATTGTTGCAAATGACTGATCCCGATGATTGACGTGCAAACTGAGGTAATAGAGCTTCTTTCCATAATTTTGAACAGGCCAATGCTGCTATGCCACCTGTGCAACCTTTGCATTTTGATTCTATAGCACTGGGTAGGGGTACTGATGCCCCCTCTGTGAATGATGTTGCTTCTGGATCTTCTGAAAGACCTGTGAGACTGCCAGCTATCTCTGATGACCCATTTTCTTTGAATGCTCCTGTGGGCCAGAGCATATATATACCTCCTGTAACACATTTACCTGAGGGTTGGGATGCCCCATTGCATAATCCTATTCCTCAGAATGTGCCTGCTGCACCTGTTTTGAGAAGGAATCAGCATAGACATAAGAATCAAACACATACATCCCTTGCTCCTACTGCTAATGTTGCATCTACCTCTTCTTCTGGACATAGAGGGCTCCCTCAACCACTACATAAATGTTGCATCTACCTCTTCTTCTGGACATAGAGGGCTCCCTCAACCACTACATAATATTTCCAGTGGACAAGCTGATCCTGCACTGAATAACTTGACCAGAGGAAATATTGCTTATAGAGAAATGATGTCTAATTATAATGCATCTCAAGAGCAACAAGCATTAGCAGCTTTTCAAGAGCAACAAAGACAAAGAAATATTGCTCAGGAACAGAATAGACAGAGGCTTGCTGCTCAACAATCAGATGCATTAGCTGCATTGGAGCAGGAAAGACAGAGATTCTTTGCTGAGCAAGAAGAAGCAAGACAAAGACAAGAAAGACATAATCAGAGATTAGCAGAGGAACAAAGACTTGCTGCTCAGCAGGAGGAGGCTAGACAGAGACAAGAGAGACATGAGCAAATATTAGCAGAGCAAGATCCTGAACATAGGCCTTTCAATAATGTTTTAGCTCAAAGGATTTTAGAACTATGGGAGGGCCAACATATAGCTGATTTAGAAGAGGATTTCAATGGTTTTGCTCTTCAAGATGATATTGAACTGGAAAATATTCATGCAGCCTTCAATGAAATGATGCTGTACCCTCTTGAACATTTTGAAGAACCTAGGGAAAATATGAATGATTTTGGAGAACAAGTCTTTAATGGCTTGGCTCCTCAAAATAACATACCTCCTGAAGATGACTTGGAATATGTTGATCCTGCTGAACATGGTCCTCAGAATGACATACCTCATGAAGATGACTTGAATCCTGCCAGACATATACCAGCAGAACTTCCTGATGATAATCTACTAGCAGAACAACTGGAACCACCTCCTGTTCATCCTCCTATTCCACAAATACAAGAGCCTGGACCTGTTCAGCCTATTCCCAGAGGAAGGCAGCCTTACTTGATAGAACCCCCATCTTATTATCTTGGTCCTATGAGTGTCATATGTCCACACTGTCAAGCTCTACATTTTGATGCTGAAAAGCTCACTAAGTCTACTAGAAACAATCCAAAGTTTGGAATGTGCTGCTTACAAGGCCAAGTGAAGTTGCCCAGACTCCAAGATGCTCCACCTGAACTACTCAGCTTACTCCATGGCCACCATCCTCTCTCTGACACTTTCAAAACATATATCCGTCAATACAATGCAGCCTTTGCATTCACATCTCTGGGAGTTAAAATTGATCATGCCATTACAAATGCTCCTGGACCATATAGCTTTAGGATCAATGGAGAACTCCATCATCTGACAGGTATTTGTAGCAGTAATGATACCTGCGCTTAGACAATGCATAGAATATAGTATGAGCTAGAGATTGGCTCAAAAGGCGATCGAACTTCAGATAATAAGCGCCACACTAAGTCTAATGAGGCCCTTGTACTTACCATTTTTGCTCAGATCTCGGGTGTTCAAAGGCCTGAAAGAAGAACGATCAGAACATTTGGATAGCCTTGAGATGTGAACGGAGAATAATCGCTATTGGTTCCGTTCAATTAGTGAAGTGAGTCTGCCTCGCTCGCAGAGTCCACCATCATGACCCTAGTGTGTTAGCGGTCCTTAGAGAGCTGACTTGTCACAACCCAGGAATCTCGATGCATTCAGCCGTTGACTACAACATAATGGTATAAAGCCAGTACAATCAGAAGGCCCGTTTCCAACACCTCCCCATCGTCTGCACAGTTCCACAGTTTTTTGACTACTATTACAGACAGCCCTCCTTGCCACATCATGACTGCCTTGGTCAACTTTGCGAGCTATAATTCCCTCCCTTCTGTCAGGGAGGCAGACATTGCCTGCCAGGTTTGCACACTTGCATAACTCACATCCACAATGGCACTGACCGTGTTCTTGTGCTTTGGAAGGCTCCCTCGATTAACGGCATCATCGATGGTCCCATCCGTGATGTCTTCATCAAGCATGCCGCTCATCTTTCTTTGTGCCTCTATCTCCAACACCGCCATCACTTTGTTGGCGCCGACGAAGCCGTCGTCAAGGTCGAAGGCACTGCTCACCTCATGAATAGTCAGGACAGGAAGGAACTTATTTCGTTTGGGAACAAGATCGTTCCCATGACCTGGATGTCCGAATCATCATCTGGAGAACTCATTCCCATGGAGTTTGCTGTCGTGCCAGAGAGGTATGTTTGATCGCTTTGATTACATATTCGCCACTGATCCATGAAATCTTTTCGAAGTACTGCCGTTCCGGCTCCCACTCCTGCTTTCATTGAGGACTTCCTCGCCATATTGGTGGCAAATGGCTGCATTGGTCTGTTTGGTATTGACACCAGGGCCAAGAATGGTTGGGCGGAAGCATCAATCGGAAATGCAAGTGTAGTAGTCCCTAGTGACAAGGGCAAAGCCTACGACAAGGAGAAGTTTATTCCTGTTGCTTTTGCGTTTGACGAGAAGAAACCAAACTTCAAGGTCCACGGAAGGTGTTCCAAAAGTCAGAACAGGCATACATCTTTTTTTTTTTTTTTTTTTTTTCAATTATCGTGCCCCAAGCGCTTGGCGCTCATCTTGCACATTACATACGACAGGTAATCTAAGTTATGAGAGCTATGGAATCCCTGCCCCCCCGCCTATGTGGAGAAAGAGCAGGTCAGCAATTCCCTATGCCGTTTAGACCACACTCCCCTGTTAGTTCCTGAGAAAAGTGGTAATGCTGATTGGCGCGGGCGGTGAAGCTACAAGAGCCCGCAGAGTGGCCTGGGGGGGGACGAGCAGCAGGGCCGGGGTCCCAGGCTAGTCTAGGGGGTGTGTCTAGTAGTCGAGATATGGCCTTGCGCCATAATTAAAGGAGTTTAGATTTGGGGGTTGGCGGGTGCCCTATTAGGGGTGGCCTGTGCATGTGCGGGTTGGCGGCGGGTTGGTCCGGTGGTGTGGGTTGAGGGGGTGCCTTTGGGTGCATGGAATCTTTTGGTCGCTTCGATGTATCTGGTTAGGTGTTTCAGAGCATCAGGGGCAGAGAGTAAGTGGGGTATCGACTCAGCTTTTCTTTTGAGCGCTCGGGTGAGGTGTGTGAATTGTTTGCGGTCATAGTGTGGGCATTCAAGGAGGAAGTGTTGCATGGTCTCTACTGTCAGGCCTCGGCAGTGCGGGCAGGCCGGGGACTCTGAGCACTTAATTCTGAAGAGATGGGTGTTGAGAGGGGCGTGGCCTGTCCGGAGCTGCGTCAGTATGGCTGATTGGTTCCTGTCTGTCAGGTTCCGCTGACCTCGGGGGCTCAGCTGCACTGGGTGAGTCCTTACTAGGCGGGCGTGATCCCCTTGCACTGGTAATCAAACACTCAAAAACGTCTGGGCACTGATGTCTTGTGTGGATAGTCGGTGGGATGTGATCTAGACAGATCCGGGAAGGTCCGGAGAAGTTGGGTTGCGAGGAAATGGGATGGTCTTGGCGGGGTTCAGGCAGAAGACCGTATGGGAGATTCACAGAAGCGAAGGAGTGGGTGGCCGTGTAATCAATGGGAGCGGAGCCGGGGTTTGATGGGAGATCAATTGGAGCTGATGGAGTCCGGGACCAAGCGAAGAGCAAGGTTCGGACCTGGGAAAAGGATGTTGGGGTTCGTGATCGTAATCGCAGAGTTCGTGAGGTCGTTTAGGTTGATGAGGACTTGGGCACAATGGCCAGACGGAGTCACTGAGACAGCATCAGACAAATTGGAAGGGGGTTGATATGGAACAAGAGTAGATTTGAGTGGAGATACGAAACGATAACGAGAACAATAACGAAATGGAGACGAGTCAAGACCAGGAGACTGAGATAAGACCGGGAAACTGAGATAAGACCGGGAGACTGAGATAAGACTGGGAGACTGAGATAAGAGGAATGAGACACGAAACACGAAAAGGAAATAATCAGACCATTGGTAACGTTAAGCAATATCAAGACTAGAGTATGAAGAGCTACTCGATGACTTATATACTGACTACTGGAGAACTTCGGGGTACGTTGGCTGTGGCAGCAGGGCTTGGTGGAGCTCGACGGAGTGGGTGGGTGTTGGTTGTGATCGAGGATCGGGCTGCACTGATATGTTGATGGGATCATTGGGGAATGCGGGTTGCCCCGAGGTTGTTGTGATACTCTGGAATAGGTCGGAGGAACCAGGGTGTTGAGTTGATGATGGGTGGCAAAGATCAGGAACAGCGGGGGTGGTTCTCGGGGTTCGGGAGGCCCAGGGTAAGTGTCAGTGGCTGCAGGGAAGGCACTGAAGTTGGCCAGGGGGCTGTCGGAGTTAGCCGGGGAGGCGTCGGAGTTAGCCGGGGAGGCATCGGAGTTAGCCGAAATAGGTGCGGGGCATGGGCGGAAGTTCGGCAGAGCGTCGGGGGTTTCTTTGGGGTTCGGGGGGTTGATGGACAATGTGCGGGGGTTCAGGGGATGGGTCGTGACACTGTTGAGCGTTGAGATCAGGCGCAAGTAGCTTTTTGATGGGAGTGTTCTGTCGAATTGCGCAATAGCCCTGTATCTCGGCAATTTCTTCCACCTGCGCTTCCAGAGGACCTGGGTTGCAACTTGGTCAGCTTGCCTAAGTGCCAGAATGCTGATTGGGAGGGGCTTTGAGCGGAGGGAGGCTGGGAGGAGGTTCTGGGGGCTTGACGAGCCTGTTGCTGCTTCCTTGGCTAGGGTGTCAGCTCTCTCATTTGGGGAGAAGCCCTTGTGGCCTGGGGACCAGTGGAGCTGGAGGCGGACTACCCCCCTTGAGTGGGGAGGCCTTGCTGTCACTGTGGCCGCTGCTGCATGTCTGCGCTGTGAATTGATTAGCCTGTCTTGTTTTTTGTGGAGGTTCTCCACTGCTGTGTGTACTCTGTCAAGCAGGTAGTGGGCAGGGTGGGGCCTCTGGTTGTTGAGGGCCCTTAAGGTCGCTTGACTGTTGCTCCCACACATTGTAAGCCCAAGCAGTTTCCTGTTGAGCCCTTGCAGGATGTAGAGGCCAAGGCTCAAGCCGACGATCTCTGCCTCATAAACCGTGTGCTCAGCACCTGAGCCCAGATGGTACTTTAGGTGCAATACCTCATCTCCATTTATGTACAGGACGGCAGAGGCTCCGACTCCTCCCTCAAAGCCGGATCCATCACAGAATACGGCTGTGTTGGATTTGTTGAAGGCCTCCTCGATCGCCTTGAGCACTTCCTCCTTCGATGTCGGTATGTGTGTTGAAAATGAAGGTCTGTAGCCGGGATTGCATTGGACTGGTTTGATTTCCTCAATTTGTTCCAGGACAATCCCAGAGAAGTGGAACAGGTTGTGCAGCGGAGAGCGGTGGTGCCAGACCAGTCTTTTTGCCACACTCCTGACAGGGCTGTGGAGGGGGTGAGTAACTGGCAGGGAGGCTAAGTGTACCGCCGCCCTAGTCAACACCTTGTGAAAGAGAAGGCCTATAGGCAGTAAGTTAGCATGGACCTTGAGCACGTCACCCATGGAGGTGCGTAGTGCTCCCATTACTTGCTTTGCCACTAGTCATTGCATGGGGCTCAGCTTCTTTGCCGCAGCGACTGAACCTGTCCTGCAGCGGCCGTTTACGGGCTCGCTTACCCCCATGAACCAGACATCCACGGCGTACGTGAAGGCTGGGACAGCCACAGTGTTGTAGAGTTGCCTGACCTGGTGTGCAGGCATACCACCCAAGATGCATGATAACCTTGCAACCTGTAAGGACCACCATGTTGCCTTGGCAGCTACCTTCTGGGCATGCGTGGACCAACGGAGTTTGGAGTCAAAATAGACCCCTAGGTATTTGTAAGTAGGGACGGCCGCGACACTCTGGGTGGTCTGGGGCCCGTCACTGTTAGTGCGCAATAGAGTGAGAGAAGAGGGATCATCAACCGCTAATGAATGGGGGAAGTTCATCAGGGCTAGTTTGGTTAGTTCGAAAGGAGAATTATGCTGTTGTGACCAATCAAAGCCACCTTGAGTGCACTCCATCATGTCAGCTAGGACTTTGTGTGCCTCCTTGAGAGACCGTGCCATGGCCAAGAACATTGCATCATCCACAAAGCTGATTGACGTCTCAGTGGTGCTGCTTGGGCGGGCTGTTAGTAATAATGGTGCGTTGTAGATAGCATAGGAAATCATGGACAGCGGACAACCTTGAGTCATCCCGTTGCTGACTGGCAGCCAGTCCAATTGAAAGTCATCGAAGCAAAGGCAAGTTTGCCTGCTTGAGAGCATACGCCATGCTAGGCTTGTGTAGTGCGAGGGTAGTCCCCTCTCCCTCATGTTATGGATCAGTCTGTCCAGGACTGTGTTGGGGAAAGCCCCTTGGACGTCCAGGAACAACGCCGCAGCAACTTTACCTGATCTCCACGCGTTCTTGATCTTGTGGGTTACCAGGTGCATTGCGTCCATCGTGTTTCTGCCTGGTCGCCCGCCGAACTGTCCTGGGGGCAGGAGTCCGTGCTTCTCTGTGATGAAGGAGATGTCCACCGCGACCAGGGTCGACAGCAGCTTCCCTATTGTGTTGAGCAGGCCTATAGGGCAGTAGGCGTTTGCGACCTTGTACAAGGGTTTGCCAGGTTTGTGGAGCACCAACGTCGTCAACTTCAACCACTCAGCATGGTACATGTCCAGGACAAAGACTGCTTTAAAAATGTAGTATAGATGGTCAGTTAGGATTGGGGCGCACTGTTTCAGTACAACGTTTGGGATGCCATCAGGCCCTGGGGCTTTGAATGGGTAGAGACCCCTTATGGCCTCCTCAATCTGACTACGAGAGAAGTGGGAAGGGTCTGGGAGAGGCTCTGGGTAGGCAGTTAGGGGGATCTGAGGAGAGGGTGGTGGGGGGGGAAAGAAGGAGCCCGCCAGAATGGACACCTTGTCCACATTGGACGAGGCCATGGCAGAGCCAGGGGCGTTTGGATCCTTCAGATCCGGCACCCTCTCGCATGCAAAGTTAGTTGGTTTGGAGACCGCATACTTGTTTGCGGTGTAAATCTGCCTCGTGCTGATATTCTCCAGCCATTCCTTCCAATGGTCTTCTCAAGCCCTATGGATGGCCTTTGACATCTCTCATGATAGCCTAGATGCCTCCTCCTTGGCCAGGTGGCCAGGTAAGTCATGAAACTTGTATGCCTCATTGGACACTTGGCTCCTCTGGGCCTTGAGCCTTTCAAGGTCCTTGCTCCACCATCTCTTTGTAAAGGGGCAGGGTTTCTTAGTCGGGACTATGTCCTCAATTGCGATCACCTCTTGGATGATCCCTGTAAGGTTAGCCACTGTGCGGTGAAAAACTTCTTCAGAAGGAATGGGTTGTGCAGGGAGGCGGCTGTCAGTGTGCTCCTTGAGAGCATTTCTGAATGCCTCCCAATCCACCTCCCTGAAGTTCTTCGAGGGAGGGGGCCAAGAACATGGCATTGGAAATCCGATTTCTATGATGATGGGAAGGTGGTCAGTAATGGGGGGGTGGAGGGAGGCTTCAACCCCGCATAAGACGATAGGGGAGGCCTTGGCATGCAAGCACCACATGTTGTTGGGGCGGGTCCACCTGCCCGCAGCGGTCTCCAGGGTCAGGAGTTCTGGTGGCAGTGCCATTTCCATGTCATAGTCTTCCAGCAGGTCCAGCAGGGGTTGGATGTGTTTGGGTGAGCTGTTGAGGTGGCGATTGTCGGCAGATTCCCACATCGGATGGTGGTGGTTGAAGTCACCTATCCAGAGCATGTGGTCTGATGGTGAGGGTCAGGTTAGGGGGAGGGAGTGGGTGAGATAGAGATCGAGGGCCGTGAGCAAATCATTGTGTTTGCACACGTTGTAGATATTGACAATCGAGACCGCTCCATGCTCCCCGGTGAAGCAGACTGCGGTTATGTCTGTTGAGGGGATTGGTAGAACTGTGTAAGCATCTGTCGGAATGTTAGAGCTGATCAGTAACACTGAGCGGGAGCAGGAGCTTCCACCTCTGCGATGATCTGTGGGGTAGACAACTCTCCAGTGATGAGAGGCCTTCGTGTTGCCCAGTCGGTCAAGGTACGGCTCTTGGATTGTGAGCACGTCCCATTCCGTTGAGTGGGCAGCATTGAACATTGCTGCTTGGGCCACGTCCGACTTGCGGATGTTTTGTTGCCATATGCATATTATCTTTGGGAATATGGATGTGTCTCTAATCATTTGTGATTGATCAAGACTCCAGCCGTTGTCCGAGCTTTTTGGGTGGTCCAAGCTGTGAAGCTGAATTTGTCCAGGTTTCCAATACGACTGGGGGCCCTGCTCCTGGGCATGCTTGGGGTTGAGAGGCATTGGCTGTCCGACTCCAACGCCTCATTGCCCAGTCGTTGGGGGGAACCAGGGGACCCGTTACTGGGTCTCTCTGGAGGGGGGGGGGGGGCTGGGGCGGCTGGGTTGACTGTGAGCGCTTAGGGGGGGACACTGTCCACGATGAGGGGTTGTCTGTGGGGAAGTATGGCATTTGGTTCTTGGGGAGGCGGTCATCTAGTTCTTCACACAATCTTTTGAATGTTGGGCACATGCAGTCTGTACTGCTGTGAGTTGAGTTTGGGCCGCAGGCAACACACCTAGGGTGTGAGGATCTGCAGTCTGCAGTCAGGTGGCTCGTCTCTGAGCAGTTTGCGCATCGGCTCTCATCTTTGCATTCATTGCGCATGTGACCGTACTTTTGACAGTTGTTGCATCTGATTGGTTCTTTCAGGTCCTTTTGGATAGTTACCTGTCTGCCTCCAACAAAGATACACTCCCTAATCAGATTGTTTGCAACCTCTGGATCACTGCAGATTATTCTGAGGGTGGCAACAGATTGTTGCGGAGACCATAATTCCAGGCACTTGAGCCAGGACGCTTCCACTATGGAGTCCCTGGGGAGGCAGTTCTCATCTTCGATCATCTCAAGGTCCGCCTTGTTGCTGGGGTTGAAGCAACCCAGGCAGGGGACGAGTCTGGCAATGAGAGGGTACAATTTGGGGCGCACCGTCATGGAGTATCCAAAGACGTCCTCCAGGGCAGTCCATTCCCTATCTGCATGCTCGCAAAACCCTTGTGCAGAATCAATGGTGTCAAACTCTAGGAGGTACGCACCGCACTTTGTCATCCACATCCCAATTACTCTCGTTGCAACGGAGGGGGGGATCACCTCCCCTTCCTTGATTCCAGCCTGCGGGGACCTTTTGGCGTCGAGCTTTGCCAGGAGTCCGTTCAGGTGTTCCCGGAGTCATGCTGTCCCCTCCGGCGAGTAGTCTTTTGGGGCATCGCCATCGTCCTTGTTGAATAGGACCAACACTGTCTTTGCATTCTGAATGGCCCTTTGTCTGACCCTGTCCTGTTCTCTGTTTGTTAGCGCAGTAGGCATGCTGAATTGCAGTGACGGTCGGGGGGTGAGAAATTGAGTGCTGATGCGCGACGCGGCGGAGCCATTCTTGACTAGTGAGGCCCAGGACTGAGGGCCAGGTTAGGCATTCTGGGTTGCTGGGGAGGTGGCCATCGCCAGCTTGGAGGCCGTGTTGTCTAGCAATTGCGCGACCCCTTTGAGGGACTCTGTGGTGTTCCTTAGGGTCAGTGTGGACTCAGCGCGGCTTGCGTCACCTGCCATAATAAATTCTGCTGAAGAGCTTAGTTTGTCTGCAATGATTTCAAGGTGTTTGGAAGCCTTAGCTGCTACTGCCTCCGCCAGGATATCCGACATGTTGTCTGTCACATTGGCCTCTAGGAGGAAGGCAACAGCTAAGGCAGCTGATTTCAGCTCAGAGAGTTTTGAGGTCAGCGAGGCGGTGACCAGAATACTGGTTAACTTTGCGTGGTCGTATGGATCAGCCGCTAGGATCCAGCCCTTAGTTTCGAGCCATTTGCAGGCGTCTCCCAGCGACCTGACCAGGCTGGAGTCGACGGCTAGGAGGGATTTGAGGTCGGAGTGGGTCAGAAGCAATCAGGGGCGATCTGGGGTCCCGGAGAAGTTGGCACCACCAGGAATGCTGACCGACAATGCCCTCCTTGTGGACAACATGGTGCGGGTGAGTGAGAGGATGAGGGAAGATGGTGTAGGTGAGGGTGAGGGAGATGGTCTCGAAGACGGGGTTGGGAAGGTATGTTCTGTATGTGTATTCGCTGCCTACAGTCTAAAACTTACCAGGACCCCAGAAGGAGTGATGGTAGTAAGAGATCAAGGAGCACCCCACAGGCATATGTCAAGGCCCGATGGTACTAAGAAGTAATGTATGTCAACTGGCTGATTTCTTTGTCATTCGAGAGTACTGAAATATTTACAGTGTCTTTGTCACTGTGGCATCCGCGTCAGACCTCGAGGGGACATCATTGTTTGAGTTCTAGTCTTGTAACCCTGATTTAGCTATAACTTGTGTTGTCGTCCACTTGTATCCTCCTCCATTGTCACTTATGCTCAGAATAAGACAACCTTTCTTTTCCGTTCGATCAAGTACATGTAGGTATGGGCGTTTGTGCAGATACCAAAGGACAGGTATCAGATTGAATGGTCGATTGATTACACAGTACGGCACTGTGAGAGACTCATCAAGTGTTCAGAAATGTGCAGTGTGATTTAGTGACATGATCCAATGGGCCATTCCAACAAGACAGCATGCCCGAGTTCCTGATGTGGGGGTTCAGTTCGTGTATATATTACGGCCGAAGCTGTTCAGCGATTAATGGTCTGCAAGTGAAGTGGTGATTCAAATAATATATAATCCCTCGAGCTAGGTATTGATGTATTCAACTTCTAAGGTGGATATTTGATCTGGAGGATATATCTGCACATTCATGGAGAAACATCAAACACAAGCAGCGGAGGTGCAGATATATACCAAAATACCCTTTGAATGCTAGACTGGCAAGTTGAATATTTAGAGAACATTGGCACGCAAAGATCATTAACGCGATCTTCAATATACTGTAAAGTGTTGTTCAAAAGAGCAAGATTGTTTGGGATGATCTACCTCTCAGCTTTGTTCCATTCACCTTGTGTCCATTTTTGTACACCAATTCAAATGCAAAGATATTGAACACCAATTCAAATGCAAAGATATTGAGCGGGATGTTAAACATCCATTTGAGCAATGTATGGACACTAATAGAATCTGCTTACCGAAACAGCGCTGGTTGTGACAGATTAAGAGCGTTTTGTATTTGATCTCAGGCTATACACACAGTCTCTACATAGCTCGTAGTGGGAGATATGAAAGCTTTTGTTATCCTATTCCATGTACTTGTCATCAATAATTCAAAGTTCATCAGTCAGGTGAAGTTGACCCAATGTGGCGAAGAATTATTACACTCAAATCGTAAGTGCAACTGTTATGCATGCCATAGTATACCTGCAGAGCAACTCATACTTAAGGTAGATGCTCTCCAAGATAGTGCGGTGTGAAACGATCGGTGGGATCGACATCATGATAGGTCTGCCGGGTTATACACCCTCATTTTTCCTTGTGATGTATAGTCTGTGATGGAGAAAGAAAGAACATCAACCTGCAATCTAGAAATGCTAAGTGAGGTGTCACTGGGCAGAGTGCATTGTATGTTTGTTGATGGTTTTAACAAGAGGAACCAAATTATCAGGTAAACCATTTAATTCAACTGGAATAGGAGGGTTGACAAGTTTAACAAACAGGGCACCCAGCACTTGTTGTCTTGAACCTATGGAAGATTGCCGTCCATGTATGGTAGCCTCTTGGCCATTGGTTATACTGAGCCCAGGGGCCATTTCTGGCAAATCATTACAGGCATATCAATGCAAAGTGAAGTCTTACTGGCTACATCTTTCAATGTAGCTTCAATGTAGCTGAAGGTGGTCAACCATATATCACTTTCTGAACCTGCAATGACAGCTGGTTGGCTGGACCGGTCTTTTGTCTTTTTCTCAAGTGCTGCTGTTGACATAGTAGGCGATAGCTTTTCATGCCTTGTTTGTTCTGCCCCCTGACAGTAAATCTTCAGGAAAGAAATCATTAAGCTTTGGATTCATTTCTTTTGCCAATCTGGCTGACCCTGCTAAATTGATATCATCCTTTTTTGAGCTTTGTGCAGTTATTACAAACACATTTTTGAATGGAGTATCACATACATGTAAACAACCCAGCTTCTTGCTGGACTTCCCACTTTCCATAAAGGCAATGCCTTCATGAGTGCAGGCCCAATATCACTAGTTTTCAAGGCATGTTCTGAGTTTAGCCTCAAAGGAGCCCCACACCACATACAAGTTTATTCTAACCACAACAACCTCCAATATTACTGCCAACAAACCCAACAGTCCAAAACCCTTGCCAAGTATGACTTCACCATCCACTACTGCCCTGGTTGACTTGGCAGCAAACTCAATGCCCTCACCTGGAAGCCCAACATGTACACAAAGAAGTCATTTGAGGCTGAGCAGAATGCATTCAACCATTGAGTGGTAATCCCCCCTGAGTATTCACATGCTATGCTGATTCTGAATGAAGAAGGAATCCTCCACCAAATCCAAAACACACCTCCAGACTCCTTCTTCACCCAGCACAACCCCCAAAACAACTCCACTGACAAGCCAGCAGACACCCAACCCTTCACACTGTCTCTGGACCCCCAACTCCTACTCCAGGAAGAATGAGTCTATGCTCCAGACCACAAGTCCATTTGCCTTGACATACTCTGGCAGGACCACAACCACAAACTCCAGGGACACCCAGGAATTTGTAAGACTCTCCAACTCATCTCCTGAACTTACTTTTGGCCAGGAATGAGGAAGGACATCATGCAATACATACAGGCCTGCAAACCATGCCTCCAGGCCAAAAACTCTGCCACCACCCCTATGGCCTGCTGAAACCCCTCCTTGTGAGTTGTTGCTCCTGGTCTTTGATTTCAATGGACCACATTGTCAAGCTCCCCAACTCTGAAGGCTTTGATGCAATCCTTGTTGTCATTTGCCAATTCACTAAGCAAGCCCTCTTTATCCCCTGCCACACCACTGACAATGCTCCAGAGTTTGCCAAACTATTCCTCAAACATGTCTTTACTAAGCACAGACTCCCAGACAACATCATCTCTGACTGCAGCCTCTGTTTGTCTCCCAGTTTTGGCAATTGTTATGCAAGGCTCTCAAAATAAAGACCAACTTATTGACTGCCTACCACCCAGAGACCAATGGACAAACAGAACAAGTAAACCAGACCTTGGAACAGTATCTCTGCCTCTACATTAACTATTTACAGAACAACTGGTGCACAGAACTCCCCCTTGCCAAGTTTACCTACAACAACACCCCTCACTCTGCCACCAGAGTTTCCCCCTTCTATGCCAACAAAGGATACAACCCCTGGCTCACCATGTTGCTCAAGGATTTCTCATCCCATGCTGCCCATGAAGTTGCCAAGGACCTCTGGCCTCTGCACCAGTTTTTCCAGGACAAAATCAACAATGCCAATTAAGCCTACTCCAAGCACACCAACATCCAACATGACTCCACCCCTGACTGGACCCCCAGCACTCTCATATGGCTCAAACAACACAACCTCAAGACCCAGAGATCCTCTGTCAAATTTGACCACAAGCAACTTAGCCCCTTCAAGATCCTACAGAAAGTCTCAACCCATGCCTACAAACTCAACCTACTCCCAGGCCTGAAGGGTCTCCTCACATCTGCCTCCTTGAAAAGTATACTCCAAACCCCTTCCCTGGCCAGTGCCCCAGCTGAATCCCACCCATCAAAATCAAGGACAAGTACCCCTACAAGGTTGATCACATCCTCAACTCCTGCCTTATCCATGGCTGACTCCACTACCTGGCCTATTGGAAGGGCTACAGACCTGAATACAATACTTGGAAACCCAAAAGAAACTTCTCCAGAGCCCCTGTCAAACTCTGGGACTTCCACCAACAGCACCCCACCAAAGCAGGGGATCCCCAGGACTAGCTGGCACAGATGGCATTAGTGAGCATAACTCCTGCCTTTGGATTTACTAGGGAGTCAACTCCCACCAGGACCTCCCTATGTGTTTTATTTCTCACCCTCTCACATGATTTAAAATTCAGTTGTTTTCACACAAGCAGAGCAAAGTCCAAACAACAAGAAAGATAGGAGTTTACAAACTAAAGTACAGCATGTTATGTAACAGGAATGTGCTAAGGGTCCAAGTGGGAAAGAAGTACAAATGTTCAGGCCACTTCACTCCCTCCCCCTCTCTTCTGGGACCCCTCCTCCCATCTTCACAATCCCCAAGTCCACCTCCATCTGTGCCTTCATCACAGCCAGGAGTTCCACAAGTCTGGGCAATACCTCCTCCACATCTGCCACCACCTTCCACCACAACTCCAGAGCCACCACATTGTGCTGCCAGTGCCCCACCAATAGCTGTCCCATCTGCACCACTCCCTGCCCCAGCTCTAGTAGATGGTCCCTGGGCATCTGCACCAGTCTGTCTTGCATTGATGCAAACAAAGCAGATGCCCAATCCAGAAGGAGCCTGGGCTCCCAGATTCAGCCTGCCCAAGCTATATAAGCATGACCAGGGGCAGAAGAAAGAAGACTCATGCATAATGCTCACCCACTGCAAGGCTGCCTTACTAATCAACCACTCCTCTCATCTCTGCCCAACCTCTGCCTCCTTCTGGGGTGCCCTAATGCCTGATGCTTCTCCCTGCTCCCCCACCCCCTCCACAACCTGTGCCTCCAGCTGTACTAGCCACTCTTACAGCCCTTGCACCTCCAAGGCCTGCTCCATGACCATCTGCATGGTGGTGTCCTGGCTTTGCCACACTGTGTCCCTATCCCTCTGTGCCACAACTCTCTCCCTCTGCACCACATCCTGATCCTCCCCCACCATTTAGAGCTCCTCTTCCCATGTTGCCAACATCCTTGTCAGCCCCTTTAACTTGCCAGTGCAAGAAGGACTCCATAACCAACAGTGCCAATCCAAGGGTGTCTGCAGGCTGCCCCACAAGTGCCCCCATATGGGAGAGTACACATGTAGGCTCCAGAGGATCTGCCATTGTGGCCTTGCCCCAAGACTTCTTGCTGGGCCCTGCCTCCAGGAATAGGAAGGCCCTGCACTTGCCTTTGTCATGTGCTGCTGGAGCCCCCTCTCTCCACCCACCCTGTGGGGGTCCAGCCCTCCATGCTGGTTGCTCCACACTCTCTCCACCCTCCAGCCTGGACTCCCAACCCAATGCCCTGGCCTTCCATCCCTTGTTCAGCTGCTCCCTCACCCAATCCAGCTCTCATCCCTGCTCTGTAGCATTGCAGGCTGCATGCCACTCCAGTGAGATGGAACATTTTTTATGCCTTATATGGCAGGGAAAGTAGATGGACAAGTCCTGATGGGACTTCAAGACTGGCCCATTGAACTCACACAACTCCCCCTGCTGGGCACAAAGGGCACACTAGAGATAGCTGATCAATAGAAAATGTGAGTGGGACACACCAACAACTTACTGGAGCTTCTGTCCAGCACAACCCTAGGTTAGAGGACCCCATGCCCATCCAAGTGCCTCTGCAAACACCTCAGGCATCACCTCCACCTGTGGGACCCTCTGCACCTCTAAAACAACTTGTATGACTCTTGGCTTCAGACTTGGCCTTGAGGATTGAGCTAGGGGTGCTGGGGCTGAACAGCCGGGGGGCCCCAGCCCCCTCACACAAGAGGAACCACTGGAGGAGCCTGCCACTGCCATGGATAACTCTGGCAAATTCAATCAATATGGTACTGGAGGTGGAGTTGTGGCACTCACAATGACAGTATATTATGTCCACTCTCCTCCAGTCCTGGCACTGCTCAAAACCCTGCCAGCACTCCTCATACTCTGCCCACATGTTGACTCAGTTCTTGTCAGAGTAAGGAGGGGTTCACAATGGTGACAGTAATCCTGAAAACAACATGAGAGGAAAGTTGGGAAGCACTGGAATATGTCCTGACCCTTTTAATTAATTAGGGGAGCTCCCTGATGAATGGCAGCCCTGCTTCAACTTCATTACCCATGCTGCTACTACTTACTGCTGACTGATGCATATCCATTGCTGACTGATGCACATTACTGTGGCTTTAATTCCCATGCCCCTGCCTATCCCCAATCCACACCCCATGCCTCAAGGGTCTGTCACAATCCATCTCCAAACCTCTGGACCTCCCTCTTTCACACTCCAAATTCCCTGACTACCCACTAACACCTCTTTGATTCACCTCAACCCTCATTTACTCTTGGCTAACTCTGACACTTCCCTGGCAAATCCCAACAGCCCCCTAGCAAGCCTCATTACTTCCCCATTCCCTTCTGAGCTCCTGCATATCTCCAATGCTTCCTAGGAACCCCAGCACATGTCACAGATCCATGCTGATGTGTCACCACAGCCTGCTCAATCAGAACTAACACCTGCCAGACCCATGCAGCCCCAACAATCCCCATTGTCAAACCCACAAACCCCAGAGAAGGCCCAGTAGTCAGTATTTAGGCTGTAAAGTAATATCTGCTATGGTAGTCTTGATATTACTTACAATTGTGTCTGTTACATCTCAGTTTCCCAGTTTCATCTCTATCTCTGTTTTTGTCTCTAGTCTTGTATCTTGTCTCAATTCTATTTCATTCTTGCCTCTACCTTGTCTGGACTCCATCTCATCTCATCTGCCTTAGTTTCCTTTTACATTGCCTGGCTTCCTTTCAATTCTATCTCTGTTCTGATCACTGTCTGTATCAATCTAACTCTGGACCTTGTCCTACACTCAGCCCCAGAACCCATCAACACCATCTGATCACCCATCAAACTCCAGCCCTGCTCCCATTGCTTGCATGACTCTTGATTGCTCCACATTTTCAGTATCTGCCCCCAGACTTGTGCCTGGCAAACCCCCAAGCCCAACCCTTATTCACACTTTGTCTTAGACTTCTTTAGACCTCCCCACACTTGCCTGGATTGCTCCTCCAGTCTATCCTTGGAAGTATCCAACATCTGGACTCCTCCAGAATGCAAGATTATAAGTGCAGGACATCATGTCCACCTAGTAAGGATTTGTCCAGCTAAGCTAAGCCCCCATGGTCAGTGGAACCTCACATGACCCAGGAGGCTCTCTCACTGTAAAGCAAGAAACCTGCTAGTTGAAGAACTACAATGATTAAGAGAACTTTATATAGCATCAGAGTTAGATGGGAGTCAAATCGACAATCCAGAAGTTTGGTAGTGGCAATGGGAGTTCTGGAGTTGAACAGAGGTCAAATGGACATTCCAGAAGTCTGGAGCTGGCAAGAATGCTAAGTCCAGAGATGGGTGGGGTTGGGGGACTTAGGAGTCAAGCCAGAGTTTTGTTAGAGTTAGAGTAGACAATTAGATTATGATTCAAAAGAGTAGACAAAGTAAAGATAAGTCCCAGGAAACTATATGTGAACTAAGGGCAATATTGAGACTACTCTATTAACTGCAGTAATACTGTATTTATAGGGAGGTGTTCAGGTTTTGGAGTGGTTCAAGGTGTGGGACAGAGATATGGAACAAGGCATCAAGGTCTAAGTCATGCTCCAAAACTGGGAGCATGGCAGTGAGGTCAAAACAAGGTTTGATGGTGCTGCTGGGGGTCTGGGATGAGTACAGAATGGTGCAGGCATATTGGGGAGTGAATTTGGAGGTTCCACCCTAACAGAGAATGCCACTGATCTGGACTTGACAGGTTGATAGCAGGGCATGATGACATCAGTGATAGTGGGGTCAGGGATCTTGGAAAGGGCAAGACAGGGGTTGGGAGAGAGAATTGGGGTTGGAGGGTATCATGACAGTTGTCACAGTTGTCTGATTTAACTGTCACTATGGTGTATTGGTTATGTTGTTGGCTATAGTATCCTTGTATTCTTATTATACCTTGTTGGTTCAATTCCTGATGTGGTACATTTTTAACCTTATTAATGCATTATTTGTCTCAAGCTTTATGCCTTTGGAATTACAATGGATATTGCAACCTTATCAAAAATTTATTTGGAATTACAATGAATATTGCAACCTTATCAATTTACTATGTTGAGATCCATAGTGAGCACCACTACATGACAATTTCCTCCTCCATCAACCTCTTAGTAAGCCACAGTAATCTTTGCTTTTACCACAGAAATGCCATAAATAGAATGGTGATCAATTAAAATAACAGACATCATCCTTCATCCTTAAATAGTGCTCATGATCAGACCTATCTATCACATGCCAATTGTGTGACTTATAGTGACTTTTACTGAAATATGAAATTCAAACTCAACAGGGCTGTTATCCACTAATTGAGCTTCAATAATACTCTCAAAAAGATGATGTCAAGGACCTATCAGAGCCTGATTTTGAGTTTTCAGCATACTAAATTTAGAATATCATTTCTATGTCATAATTAGATGCAACCAATGCTATTTAGATGCATTAATACCATTTTCTAGTCCTCTATGTGTTGCCATAAAAAGCATATGAACAATTTGAAGCAATATAAAGAGCAGAGTAATACAGAAGGTTCTGACAAGGAAAATGTGAGTGTACTCAAGCCATAAACTTAGACAGAAGTTCACAACATGTTTGCCAAAGCAGCTCAGATTCAATGAAGACCCATCAAAAAACTCTATGAGACTAATCACAAGAAGAGTATGAATTATCAAAGATACTGTTAGTCTAGTTGTGGTGGAGCACATCTGAAACACATCAAGTAATAAGAGCCTTCACATCATATCACATCTGGTCACAGTCACCTGATCACTAGGTCTGATCATGAGCCATATTTATCAAATATATGCTTAATAGAGCATGTTTTGCACAAGGTTTCAAATTTTGGGCCCATTACAAATAGGAGTGCTGAATACTGATTCTGATACTGAGCACAGTCTAAATACAGCATGTAATGTGATCAATGCACAGCAACCAAATCAGGACAGTTTCAGCAATTTTCATAATTTCATGATTTCATAATGAGCAGCATCCATCACAATCATCTTGTGTGGGTTGCTGTCATCTGTTAGAGCACTTCTTAGTTCCCTAAAATGTCAGTATATATAGCTCTGAAATATAATTTGTTTATTATTGTGCAAGTCAGTGCAACATAAACCATGCATCACTGACAAATCATGTTGGCTTTGTTCCATAGCCTGAAACAGTTTAACAGCCTTTCATTCTCTTGAAAATGATTTTCAACTTGAGATTCTTTGGTCCTCATGGATACTGACAATGAATTTGTTGACTACAATATGCATATTGGATCAGAGGAACTTCATATCTTAGAAAGTTATGATACTTTGAATATGGACTTAGAGCTCAGGTGAGTGTACACAATGATATTTGTCCTTCTCCCTGCCTGAGGCTGTTGTGCAGCTTCCCACAAGCCCAAGGTGCCAGAATTGAGCCCCAAGGTAGCACATCTTGCTTCCCAGTACAGCCCAACATTCAAGTCCACTGAACTATGTTGTCAGCCAAATTACCACAGAAATTGAAGAGACCATGTGGCAGGCCACATGGCACTGGCCCACTGCAGCTTGCAAAGGCCTGTGGTGACTTAGTTGAGGTCAAAAAGTCATGTCAAGGAAGACCTCTGAAAGAAGTCCTTTTTGGAAATTCAAAAGCACAAAGTAGACTTGATGGCTTGGTGAGCTCTAGCCCATCTAACATGTATCTCTCTAATTGAAATCTTGTGATTCACAGCTTGTTCCAGGTATACCAGCTAAAGGTTCTTCATCTTGACCAATGAACAATACATTGACAATCTTTCCAAGTAGTTCAATGAATATCAAAGGTACCTGAGCTGGAGACTTCTACTCCTCCAGCCTCAAATAAAGATTGGCCTGGGTTACAAATCATAGATGACAATATGGATGGTACTATAGAGGAATCACTGCTTGAAGAGGGGATTGGAGATGATAATGATAATAATAGTGATGATGATGAACTGAAATCTACTTCAAAAATCTCACCTCATCCACTGCCAACATGGCTCAAAGATCTATTTGATACACATGTTCTGGACCAGCAAAACATACTTCTAATGGACTTCCTCCTTTGTATCATGATCATCAAACATTCTGGTTCCCAAAACCTTTAACCTTCAACCTTCTTTGTCCTTCAGCATATCAACAATCTCTCTCCTCAAAAGATCTACAATACCATGTTTTTCCTTTGGAAACCAGAGTGCCTTGTACCTGGTGGCATCATATGCCCAAATGTAGGGTGTACAGCTTGTCTTCAATGCCATAGCCATGTTCCATGGCCTTGTCATGTTGTTGGCCTTAGTTCAACATTTTGGATCATAGGTTATTGATATTGGTGTCCTAAATGCAAGGTCCCAAGTAGTATCACATTTCAAAGTTGAGATCTACATATATTAGCAGTTCTACCCCCTTCTCTTGCTGCAAAATTTCCTGCTCAATTAATGCACTGTGAAGTGGATTGTCATTAGAGGCATTTCAATTCATGCAAACATGCTTTTTACATAGGATGAGTGCCAAGCAATTTTCAAATGCACTCCTTGTCCAGCATATGGAGAATTACAATCATCTACAGCTTTCATATTTGCAAACTCTTGCTCTAGCTTCTGGATCACCCCACTCAACCATGTCCTTTGCAAGGAAGTTTCAGGCTTTCCTGCTATCTGATGATAAATCTCCTCATGGATTTCATGGCTTTATTCCAAGCTCTCAAAGGCTACAAGATTTATATGACAACTTTATTAGTGAACATGAGCAGAACTTTAACCAGCACACTGTCTATACTTACAGTGGAGATTTGCACTATTGATCATAGCTTCAAGGTATGCTGTTAGTGCTATTATAATGATCTAGATTGCTAATTGATACATGAATTAGCTTGCAAAACATATTGCTAGAGTTGATGGTGTCCAGGTTTTCACAGCTTTGCTCACAATCACAAACAAGAAGGGTAAGATCTGTGTATGCAACCTTGTTGCTACAAAGTCTCATCCTCAATTTGTGCTTGTGCTGCAATGTATGCAAGATTCTCTCAAGCTATATGGACATAGGCAACCAGCTATTTTCTATACTGACAATATGGCAGATAAAATTTTCTCAAGAAATGCTTCCCATCCCTCCAAGAAGATGTTGTTCCAATTGAAGAATATTCACATCTTAAAGCACTTTCAATTCCAGCTGACTACCAGATTTCAGTCAAGAAATCTGTCACAGCAATTGCAGAGTGGAATATTGAAACTTCTGAGAGAGGTTATGTCACTGGGAGGAGTCAAACTGCTGTATTGCAGATAGCACACAAGACCAGTATCTTGACCAGCTTATATACTACATCCATGGCTATGCTATGACTAATGCTATATGTGATAAGTGACCCAGGTATGCTAAGCAGTAATGACTATCAATACGTTGAAAGGAGAAATAGAGTCTGATGACTACAAAGGGCTGACTGATACTATCTGGAGGGTGCAGGGGCTTGGCAGCTGGTTGGTCAGATATGCTAGAGATGATGCTATACCTGTGACTAAGGCTGGATAGAGTCAGAGTTACCCATAAAGGAGTCATCCCCTTACAGGGGCTCATCAAGGAGTTTCACAGGAAGCACCCAGATGCTTTGCATGCCTTATGGGGAATCTATCCCATTTCACCAGTGGACAGAGCAATCAGGGACTTTTTCTACCCTGCATATCAAGACACTGCATGCTAGAGGGGGGATGATGTCAGGGGACTTCCATTTTCAACCTCCACAACTGGTTCCAGCATCTTTGCAGCTTGTTTATCATCTTTGAGGCTTATTCTAGAACTCTAGAGATCTCCAGAGACCCACAGAACTTTCTGTATTACCTCACCAATCACCTTCCTAGGGTTAGGGCTAGCTCTGGCCTTCTGTACAGTTGTTCCCATGCCTCTGCTGTCTACTGATGCACTGCACTGAGCAGCAGGGATCCTTAGACTTGTTCTCTTTGGATTCCCCTCTGCTAGGTGATCAGTTACTGCTTGTATCTTTGTCTACTTGCTAATATACTTTGGATTCCCCTCTGCTAGCTGCATGACTCAGATCTTCCACTCTGGAGGTCACCCTTACATTTGCCAGTGCATTGTAGAACAACATCATGACTCTTGAGTAGCTGGACATCTTAGAAGGTGGAAGACACTGGAGCTGGTATCCCAGAACTATTGGTGGCCACAGATCTCCCAATATGTAGGCACTTACACTAGCACCTTCCTCTGCACCAAGCCTCACCACCAGGCACCTATGAGGCAGCTCCACCCTCCCCCTATTCCAACTGCTTGCTGGAGTGTTGTGTCAGTGAATTTTATTGTGGAACTCCCCATGCTCATAGGTACAATGCTGTGATGTGATGGTAGTGATGGACCTCTATGGCAAACAGGCCCACTTCATCCCTACCCACACTTTATGCTCTGCCTTTGGAGTGGCCAACCTGTATTGGAAGAATGTCTAGAAGCTCCATAGTCTGTCAGATGTGTACATCTCTGACCAGAGCCCCCAGTTTGTGGCAGAGTTCACTTTGTAACTATATTGCCTGCTAGGAGTGAAGCTCCATACCACCATGGTTTATCACCCTCAGTCCAATGAGCAGACAGAATGTGTTAACCAGGAACTGAAACAGTATCTCTGCCTGTTTTGTAATGAGAGACAGGATGACTGGAATGAGCTGCTACCAGACACTCAATTCCAATACAACAACCACATTCACTCTTCCATGCAGATGACTTCATTCTTCCTGGACACTAGCATGGGATTTGAGCCTTGGGCATGCCCCTCTGAGAATGACTCTGTCAACAAGTTTGTGGACCAGATGAAGAGGGCACAAGTAGAGGCAAAAGCTGCATTGATGAAGGCCAAGGAGAACATGGCATGGTACTACAATTGCCAATGGACACCAGCCTCAGTTTACAAGCCTGGAGACCATGTGTATTTGGATAGCTCAGACATCAAGACAACAAGGCCATTCCAGAAGCTGTTGCATCATCATCTTGACCCTTTCATGGTGGAGAAGGTAGGACTTTAGCATACTGACTTAAACTGCCAGCAGGCCTATGCCAATTGCACCCATCTTCAATGTTGTCAAGCTATTTCTAGCCCTGAAGGATCCAATCCCAGGCTGCCACCCTGAGCCACCTCCACCACTAGTTCTGGTTGACAATGAGGAGGAGTATGAAGTGGAGGAAATCTTGGATAACAGATTATTCTGGGGAAAGTTGCAGTTCAAGGTGAAATGGCATTGAGGACATCTCTTGGGAACTGCAGGCTAATGTACATGCACCAACCCTGGTCTTGGATTTCTACTATAGACATCCCAATGCCCCAAAAGCCATTTGAGGCATCTACCCCATTTCAGCAGCTGACCAGGCAATTTGTGACTTCTTCTACCCAGTACATTGAGATACCACATGCTAGAGAGGGGGTGATGTCAGGGGATGTTGATACAATGTTGTCACACCATTGGGAACATAATAAACACCAGAAGTCAAAACAAACATTTATTAAGGCTGAAACCTGTAAGCCTCCTGGTAAAACAAGTTCCAGCAACATTATCCCTTTAAATACACCAGAAGAAAGACAGAACAGGATAGGACAAGGACTATATTAGACTATACACTCAATAATAGTCCAATCACTGTAATGGGAGGGGAAGCATGGGACTGGCAAAAGCACCTGAGTGGCATCAATTCTGGCAAGATCTAGATCTGATCTAAGAATAACCAGATTGGAATGTTGACTGAAAGGAGGTAAAGGGGGAATGAATGAGAAATGAATGGAATGAAGGGAAGGGAAAGGAAGATGAATGGAAGAACCTGAATGGGAAAAAACCTGAATGGGAAAGAACCTGAATGGGAAAGAACCTGAATGGGGAAGAATATGAAATGAAAAAAAAGAAGATGAATGGAATGAATGGGAGGGAACAGATGAATGGAAGAACCTGAAAGGGGAAGAATATGAAATGAATAAAGAAAGATGAATGGAATGAATGGGAGGGGACAGATGAATGGAAGAACCTGAATGGGAAAGGATCTGAATGGGGAAGAATATGAAATAAATAAAGGAAGAAGAAGGGAAGAAACTGAATGGAGAAGAATATGAATGGAAGAAATACAAAGGAGGGAGAGATAAATGGGGCAAATGGAAGCTAAGAATGCAAAAAAGGAATGATGGAACCAGGAACTGGCCTGTGGCACTGAAACAGGCATGCCAAAAGGGGGAATTAGAATAACAGTTATGAATAAGGGGCTGGAAAGTATGGAACCAAAAGTCACATGTAGGGGGTGGTCTGTGCACTGTAGAAAGAGGTATAAATAGCCCAAGTAGAGTAGCAAATGGACAGGCAATTAATAGGCAAAGGCTTGGTGGTTCCCAGGGAGTGAATCACTTAGGCTGGAGTTTGTTGAAACCCCTCTGCATTCAGAATAGAAATATTTTGGAAGTAAACCACTTCAACTTCAAGCATTTATCAAGACATCAGTGTGGAATTGGAGTAGACTGCCTAAGTCTTCAAGAAAGCCCCAGAACTATCAGTATTACTCTAACCCAGTACTACAATGTCCCATTCCCTCTCTGTTCTGTTGTCCCTCCTTATGGTTTTCCTTTATTCTCCTCTGCTTTTCCTATCTGCTGGTCCCAGTTTTAGTCCTCAGGCTGCACCAGTTTTCTGTCTGTAATTCTGACAAGTGTGGCTCCTTCTACATGGCTTCTTACCAGACCCCTGGATTGTTTCCTGTATTCCAGGTCCACTGCTTATTTTAGGCCTCCCATCTTTAGACCACAAGTACTTTTAACCAGGGGCTATTTTCTGATCCTATTGGTAGGTGGTCATGTGCTGGGAGTCTGGAGATCGAGGCCATTTACAATGAATTTCCACTTTTTGATCAGACTCCAGATTTGGTTGTTGTTGGGTGTTTTTTCTAGAAGCTCTAGAGTAATTTTTCAAACCACTGGCATTGGGGATCCTTAGACTTGTTCTCTTTGGATCTCCCTCTGCCAGGTGAGTAGCTAGAACTCTAGAACTTCTTGTAGATACTGAATAGACTTTGAATCTCCCTCTGCCAGTTGTGTGATTGAGCCACAGCCTCCAGAGGTTGCCCTTACAGCAATGCTGTTGGGCAGCATCTATGTCCATGGGAATGCCCAGTAGCAAGGGGTGCAGTGCAGGGATGGCCAGAGCAGGGAGCAGGGGCAGGTGCTGGGAGTACAGGAGCAGAGTACCAGAGACTGGCAACTGGAGCAGGGTGCTGGGTTGGGTGCATGCAGTGGAGCTCATGTCAGATCTCCATGAGCTGCCATGGAATCCAGGCCACCTTGTACCAGGAGGCAATCCTTTTATTATCTGGGTGGCCCTCAGCCAGGTTGTTGATGTGCTCTATCAGTGTAGGGTGCAGGCCATCCTGGAATGTGAGGCACAGTTGAAGGCCATTGGAGTAGACAGCTTGCTTGACCAGCACCTGGTAGGAGTCAATGTATTTGTCCAGTGTCCACTTCCCTTGCCCATACTGCTCTCTGTCATGCAGTGCTAATGCAGCAGTTTTAGCAGGGTTGATTGGGAAAAACTCTGCTTGGAAGTCTTTTTTGAAGGCAGCCCAATCTGCAAAGCTTCCAACATCTCTGGGGCATTGGAACACCTGTAGCACATAGGTGGAGGCCCATCTGGTCTTCATATATAACCGCACCTAAGCTATCTTTAATGCATTGGAGTTGAAGGCATCTCTGCTGAAGTGGATGTAGGTGAGACAGGACTGAAGAAAGTGCTCCCTGCCAGAGTGAGCACTGTCATATGCATCTGGGAGTGCAGAATGTGGGATCTGCAGCCAGAGGGTCACCAGAGCTATGGGAGCAACTATAGGAACTGCCAGGAGTGGTGTGGAGATAGGGGGCAGGTGCTCTAGCAGCACCTGGAAGGATTGGGAAATATGATTGGTGACCTGATGGAGGGTAGGGAGTTTGGTTGTGTAATGAGTGAGGAATTATTGAGTCGGTTGCACCTGGTTCTCTAGGTGTAGCAAGCAAGTCCAGACTTTGTCCTGAGGGGCTGGAGCCCCCAGGGGAGTGTTTGAATTGGCAAGCTGAGATATAGAATTCCACAGGTGCTTGAGTCTGGTAGGGAAGCAATAAATAGGGGCTCAGAGGTTCCTTGTGAGCTATGAGAGGCTTCCAGACCAGAGTCAGAGACTTGTTCTGCTGTAAGGGCAACCTCCAGGAGTGGTGGTGTAGTACTGGGTTAGAATAATACTGATAGTTCTGGGGCTTTCTTTGAAGACTTAGGCAGTCTACTCCAATTCCACACTGATGTCTTGATAAATGCTTGAAGTTGAAGTGGTTTACTTCCAAAATATTTCTATTCTGAATGCAGAGGGGTTTCAACAAACTCCAGCCTAAGTGATTCACTCCCTGGGAACCACCAAGCCTTTGCCTATTAATTGCCTGTCCATTTGCTACTCTACTTGGGCTATTTATACCTCTTTCTACAGTGCACAGACCACTCCCTACATGTGACTTTTGGTTCCATACTTTCCAGCCCCTTATTCATAACTGTTATTCTAATTCCCCCTTTTGGCATGCCTGTTTCAGTGCCACAGGCCAGTTCCTGGTTCCATCATTCCTTTTTTGCATTCTTAGCTTCCATTTGCCCCATTTATCTCTCCCTCCTTTGTATTTCTTCCATTCATATTCTTCTCCATTCAGTTTCTTCCCTTCTTCTTCCTTTATTTATTTCATATTCTTCCCCATTCAGATCCTTTCCCATTCAGGTTCTTCCATTCATCTGTCCCCTCCCATTCATTCCATTCATCTTTCTTTATTCATTTCATATTCTTCCCCTTTCAGGTTCTTCCATTCATCTGTTCCCTCCCATTCATTCCATTCATCTTCTTTTTTTTCATTTCATATTCTTCCCCATTCAGGTTCTTTCCCATTCAGGTTCTTTCCCATTCAGGTTTTTTCCCATTCAGGTTCTTCCATTCATCTTCCTTTCCCTTCCCTTCATTCCATTCATTTCTCATTCATTCCCCCTTTACCTCCTTTCAGTCAACATTCCAATCTGGTTATTCTTAGATCAGATCTAGATCTTGCCAGAATTGATGCCACTCAGGTGCTTTTGCCAGTCCCATGCTTCCCCTCCCATTACAGTGATTGGACTATTATTGAGTGTATAGTCTAATATAGTCCTTGTCCTATCCTGTTCTGTCTTTCTTCTGGTGTATTTAAAGGGATAATGTTGCTGGAACTTGTTTTACCAGGAGGCTTACAGTTTTCAGCCTTAATAAATGTTTGTTTTGACTTCTGGTGCTTATTATGTTCCCAATGGTGTGACAACATCATATCAATGGCTCTATCACACAGCTAGCAAAGGGGGATCAGAAGTATATTAGCAAGGTAGCTAATGATACAATAGTAACTAATCACCTAGCAGAGGGGAATCAAAAGAGAACAAGTCTAAGGATCCCCACTGCTCAATGCAGTGCATCAGTGGGCAGTGAAGGTGTGAGAACAACTGTACAGAAGGCTGGAGCTAGCCCTAACCCTGGGGAAGTGCTCATCAAGGAACCACAGGAAGTTCCAAGGGTCTCCAGAGATCTCCAGGGGTCTGGAACAAGCCACAGAGATCACTGCAGAGGTTGGAAATGGAAGTCAGAGGTCAGAAAAGGAAGTCCCCTAACACTTCCATTACCATTTATAATGCTCTTCTTTTAGCAGTGACAGGACTCAAATGTTGGCTCAAGGTGTTATTTCACCACATCATCAGGATACACAATACTCAAATATCAATCTCACACTGTCATGAACTGTGGTTGAAGTTCAACAAGTACTTGTGCCTGGTGCTCTAATTCTGAATGGAACATGCAAGAGAATGACTTTTGAGAGTCACAGTCCACCTCCTTTTCACATTGTATGCCTATGCAATCACCTTAGATGTGGATCATCACCATCCAAAACTACTCCAACCCACACCACTTTTCAAGTTGATAAACTGAACCACCCCCTCTTGTTGCACCTCATCCATTATCCCAGTTGTTGGAGAACTCCAATATATCTGAGAGCAAGGAAAACTCAGGATTTGGTCACTTGCTTACTGAGATTTGTCAGTCAGACACAGCACTCAAAAATTGCACTGAGAAACCTGATTTTGAACAGTATGTTCCTCGTCCCACAAGTTGAACTGAAGGAGAACAAGTCCTTGCAAGCATTGGAATGAATGAATGGGACACACACATTTGAAGCCATGTTCTCAAGGATCCATTTCATGTTTTCAATATGTTTTATCTTCCTGCTGCTCACAGATTGCTCCATGAATTTTCTTTATTACTTTGCAATACCATCTTTATCTGGGATCAAGTAGACAAATCATGCATTATTATATGGGGACAGACCCAGAATCCTGTGCAGATATGGGACCATATTCTCTTCACATGACCCTCTTGGCTTTGTCAATGCTGCAAATGCATAATTCCTGCAGAACAACTCTTACCACTAGTGACAAGAGTCTTTCAGTCATTTGGCCCTTAAAGGATGCAACATCTGGACTTTCTCTGTTTGATAGTGCTGCATGGGCCATTGCAAAGAATATCTTACTTCTCATCAAAAAAGGTCATCTCTCTGACCCACCCAGTGTTGCATTATTTTACCAGGTTGGAGTTGATGGCAAGACAAGTCCTTGTTTATGTCATCCAATTATTGATGAATTCAAAGGTTGGAACATTCAATAGTAATGGGCATCATTTTGTTGGTCATTATAGCATTTGGATCATAACCAGATTCAAGAAACATTGTGCCTTGTTGAATCAATGCTCATTAATCCTTGTGAAATGGTCAGTTGGGTCAATGGAAATCTCTACTAGCCAACTGTTGAGACTATTGGTGTTCTTCCCATCCAAACTGAAATTCATGTGACTCTTGGAATGGGAGCTTACTCACCTAGCCTGCATTCACACCAACATCTTGGCTTCTTGGCTTTGAAGCAAGGGACATGAAAACCTGTCCTTCCTATCCATAACTCTAAGGAATGCAATTCTTCTTGGCAATTTATGATGCTAATAACAACTTTAATGATCTTGTCACTTGCCCTAATTGGGAGCAAGCAGTATTGCTCTGGAACAGTGTTGCAAAAACTCAAGAAGATATTTCATATAAAGTATGTACAAAAGTTGATTTGTAGGCTGCTAATCTTACATTGGTCTGCAGTTGACAGAACAACTCAAAGCATACTATAACAGTGACTGGAAGTACAATATCAACATCAATCAGACAAAATCTATCACAGCAAATGTTTGCTTACCCTTGAAGAAAACTCTCTGTGATCCCAAATGCTCCTTGTGCACTCCTGAGGCACCAATAACAACAAAAACATCACACTCAGCACCAGAAAGACTCCAAGCTCCATCAGAAACAGGCTTGCTGACAAAATCCAAGCCCTCCTCTCTGATTTGTGTTCCTTCACCATCTCCAGCTGCTACCTCAGTACACAATCCTTCTACTCCTCAACCATCTGGCTTGTATGGCTCAGGATCAAAGCCACAAGTACCCTCAGTGATAAGACCCATTTGTCACTGAGCACCATTTTCTGCATTTCTGATTGGACAGCAGCTGACTATATTGAACATGACCTGGTGCAAGTCACAACACTTATCACATGAGGTCTAGCCCCAAGGTCTGGAACAATGTAGCCTTTGCACAGGATTTTAGCAACCACAAGACTGGTAGATCGCAAGCTGCATTACATGGAGTCTGGACTTTGGATCTAGAACTACAAGGCCAAGACCTTGCTTAGCAACATTTCTTGGCAACAACACTGCCTCCTCTCCAAAAAGGAATATATTGGCAGTCATGTGATTTCTTACTTATCATTTTTCTTGTTGAGCTTACAAACATACTTGAATAGCATCTACACTTCAGGTATTGACATCGGAATGCTCTTTTCTTGTGATTGACAATTTTTATGCATCATATCAACATCACATATGTTTGCTTGGTTACCAGACTGACATTCAATATGTATTGTAAATACTTTGGCAGATGCTGTTGCTGGCAGCAACTAATATTTTCTTTCTAATACTATACTTACAAATAGTATAAATACTGCCTATACATAGAGACAAAAACAACAAACAGAGTACTGTTCCCCCTCACTAGCTCTATACTTACCAGCTTAAGATCTCTTATTGCTCTCTTGTTCATCATCACCAATGACTTAGTGACAGTCTTGATGACATCAATTCTAACTTAGTGTGGTGCTGACTATGGGTACCTTTCTTGTTATTTCAAATTAGTGATGCTAGTGACTATGGCTAGCAACTAGTTTGTGTTTGTCCCCCAGCCTACTTTGACTTCACTTTCCCCTTTGTTCCCAACTCCTCTTTTATTGCTTAGTTTCCCCCTTTCTTTGCAACTCTTTTGCCTTTGTTCTTTCTCACTTCTTTTACCCAGCAACCCTTTTGCTACCATCTAGCAACTTAGGCTAGTGATAGCAACATTGTTCACTTCTTGTTCACTCCACAATCATTAGCTCTCACTTTCTGGGATGGTTACTGACTTGCCCCCTATTAACTTCCTATTGCCAGCTGCCCTATCTAGTTGCTAGTGTTTAGGTCTCCTTTTTTTTGGTTTCCTGCGTGGCACTAGGTGGCATAGGAGCACATTATTGGCATCTGATATTGCTTGGAAATGGGCACTAGATTTTGTGCTACCACATCAACCATCAAAGAAACAAAGGAAAGAGCAAACCTGCCAAAAATGTGGCTTGGATCGGTGTAAAGGGAGGAAAGAGGTGAGATTATGCACAAACCTTGTGCCCAGACTGGTGAAAGGGAGTGTCAGGGACAAACTCAAAGCAACCAATGAAGACATGCCAACAGGGATGGAATGATTAGTAGGATTAGTAGACATACATACAACCAAATAAATACTAGCCATACATGAGTCTCTGCAATTTTACTAATTTTTTTCTCTATTTATGCCACTCCTATCAGTATCAGGCCAAATTTTGGCTCCACAGGGTCCAAATTTTGCTTGACTTGTTTTGATCAATGTGACATCCTGATATGGAACTGTGATAACAATTGTAGGATCTCTAAATTCTCAGTCACTTTACTACTTTCCACTCCCTTTTTTTAGCTCCCTTTGGTCTTTTTATATGATATCATACACTGGTGTACTTCACTGTATGGCAACCTGGTCCATAGTATTGTTTCTATACATCAAATGAGAGAGACCGCAGTGGAGAAGGCACTCATGAAATTAGAGGGTGGCAACAAGAAATTGCAGCAATTGGCTATGACATTGAGATGGATGGTTATTGGACCTGACCAGACTGGATTACCTTTCATCACGGGGACTCCCGTGTCATGCTTTCCATGTTAGGACAAACCAAATTTCAACCGTGAAGGGTGCCCTCATCAGCCGCACAGCCTGCTACTACAGAATTAATCACAACAATGTAGTTAAATGTTGCTTTGATCCCTGCTTCACTTTATATTCAGACCTTTGTGTCCTTCTGTGAACAGTGATCTTATGAGGTCCTTGTGCTTCAATGTTTCTTGTTCTCCCCCTGGGTCAAGGGCTGTAAAAGGTTCAAGCCCAGTGCATACCACTTCCTCTTCCTAGATCATCCCAGTAGAAATCTAACCATGCAATGAGCTGCATCACCCTACTGACCTACCTCACTATATTACCAACCACTAGCAAACCAACACTGAGACTATTGGCAGACTCCTATTGGACAAGTTCCTACCAATGGATCCCTTGCTTATATGACATTGGCTGGGAAAAAAGGACAGGTTTTATACTATATATCCAAGTATGTTTTCAATTGTGCTGATTATTCCAGCGATTCATGCCAAAACTACTTCACAGCAGTTCCAGCCAGGTCAGTTCAGTAAACCGGTCAAAAGGACAAAGCTGATCCTTTCAATCTACCCAATCGTCTTAGTTATACTATTTCGAACAATGTCATGAATGGTATGCAATGGGTACCCATTGAAGTCACCCAGACCCTGCCAACTGGAGTACAACCAGCCAGTAGGGTTAGCCTTCTTCCATTTGAATTCTTATACCTTTTTTGACAAATCAAATTCTATAGGAACTCATAGCCATATTCAATTGCAAACCCGGAGATGATTGGTATGTTGTGTGCTTGTCCAGACTTGAAGAAGTCCTGAATCAACATTGACTTTCAATCCTTAGGTGACAACAGAGCAAAGCTGGAGCCAAACATATGCAAGACCTAGAAACAGATCTTATCAATGCTCAAGAACTGGATGCACAAAATTGTGAACTTAATGAAGTTAGCAATAGACCATGCTTGAATTGTAAGAACCAAAAGGAACAGGGGAAGGGCCATGTGGTATTGAAGTCATCCTTGCACGGTCTTGGGGGAGGATAGGCTGCCCTTCCATAACATGACTGGTGGGGTAAACGGCACAAGGAATGCCTGCAGATGGCATTGTTGGATGAGGCAGGGAGTCAGTGGTACAATAGGGCAAGTTTCCAAGTGGGACGAATGGAGCTTCAGCAGGACAGGTATAAGAGAAGAGCTAGGTTGATATTCCATGGCAAAATAAGGCCTTCCGGTATTATTATAAGCCCCAAATGCAGCTCCCGCACTGTAAGGGCCCTCAGAGCAACTTACTGGACAAACACCAGGATGCGGTTGGCTTATCGCAGTCACGTTCACCTCCAAATATGTCTGTCAGTGCCCTGCTCCCTGCAGGTCGAGGTGCACATCCTCAACAGCTAATTGCTTCCAAAGGATTCTCACGTCCCGTCAATGGTTCCAATCCCTTCATGCCTTCTGACATCATGAAAATCCAGGATATGGAAAAGTTCTGGTCCGAGCTTCCAAGGATACCAGGTGTGCTCATGACTCACGATGTCTTCGAGGAAGACTGGCATCGGTTGATGCATGTACATATGACCTGTGCCTATCATCCAAAAGCAAGCTGTGCCATAATACTTACAGGATATGGCTCTCGCCTGGGTGGAAAAGCTGCCTATTCCTGAGCTCAAGCAGGGTGGAGTGATGCCAAGGTGTTCAACTATTGTTGTAGATCTCATCAACTTATGGAATGAATCTTTCTTTTTGGTACGTGGCGTAGCTCGTTCTTTTCAAAGGAAAAGAATGATGCAGGGGTCACCATGCGGGTCTCATTGAGGGGACCTTGCCTTACCTTGAAGAGCCTGATGATTACATATCGTCCACAGAGAAAATCATCGACAATGATTCGGATTCAGATCTTGAATTCAGCGGAGGGAGATATCAACATCCTGGTTATGGTGACCCTCAACAGCAAATGGCCAAGAAATTTGAGGAGGGGCGTCGCCGCAAAGAGGCAAAGATTGCTCGTGAAGCTGAAAGGAGAAGGAGGCGTCAGGAAAGACACTGCAAACATCGAGAAAAAATAAGGGCCCGTAAATAAACAGGGCAGCGGGCTCTAACCGGGTTCACAGTATAAAATTATCTTTCAATGGTTTTACAATGTAAAATCAGACGTGTAATCACACATGTGATACTCAGACAAGACAGAAGACATAACATATAAGGAGATCGAAACAGGGAATTGACAAGATAGACAGGTGCAATTATTGAACAGTGCATTGCAGGTCAAGAAACAGCACGGACTAATGGGCATTATAGAAACGACAAAAAGAAAACCGATGGAAAACGATGAGCACATGGGAAGAAATGGGCCGGGCGGATCAACGGTTCGGAAAGCGTGACTTTTTATCTGAATCAACCTTTGAGATTTTTTTCGATAGAGCTACAAGAAACCCACTACATAGTAGCGGGAATTTTGGTTGTGGAGCACTCAAATTTTTGTTGATTCGGCTGGTGGGGCCAATTGCAAATAAGCTCTAATGAACTAGAGATCTAAATCTTATTACCCCGAAATTGATAGATATAATTGATGATATATGATACTACCAACTCATCACGCACTCATTCCAATCAATCTATATCCTCCCCAAGCATCTTCGCAAGAGCATCGTTTCCCTGATCAACAGGAGCCTGATACACAGCGAACGCCGTCCTCTTCCCGTCGGTTATGTCAGGTACCATTCCAGCATCCGCCTCCCCGCCAACAATCTTACCGGATGACGTCCAGCCCTCGCCTCTGTCAGCAAACACCTGGGGACTCCTATCCAGCAAGACTTCCAGGTCCTCGTCGGGAAGAACTCCAGCTTTGCCTTCAGCAGTGTTGGGAACAACATCGATCTTCTCGCCTTCGAGACGGAGGAGCTCCGCCGCCATCTCAGCCATTGTCTCAGGCTTGCTCTTGCCAGCTGCTGCTGCGGGTTTCTTGAACTTGCCTGGAATGACACGTGAGCACTGAAGAGGTTCTATTTCTATTAGTCAACGTACCTTTCGCAATGACGAGCGCCTCAAGCTGACGCTTCTCCGTTGCGCGCTGCATGATCTTCGTCTCAATCGTATGTGCGCTCACAAGCCTGAATATCAGGACTGGCTTCGTCTGACCAATGCGATGTGCCCGGTCCTGCGCCTGGGCATCCATTTGAGGATTCTATGTAGAAGATTAGATATCCTGGTATATAGCCGGAGTAATATCAACTACACACCCAATCCTGGTCGTAAAAAATTACAGTATCAGCAGCGGTAAGGTTGATACCCAACCCTCCCGCTCGAGTACTGAGAAGGAAGAGATAGGGCGCATCCGGGGCATCTCCACTAGACTGGAACATGTTCATCTGTTCACGACGGTCCATTGGTGACGATGATCCATCAATACGACAGATATTCCATCCCAGACACTCCGTTGCCCAATCCTGCAACAAGAAAGAGACGTTAAGGACAGCAGCGATATATCAATGATGTATGAGATCACCTGGATAATGTCGAGCATCGTTGTAAACTGACTAAACAAGAGCACCTTGTGTTTCCGCCTGAAGAGCTCGCGCAAGAGGCGATCAAGTACCATCATCTTGCCGCTCGCATTGACAAGGTCATCATTCAAGACAGGCTGCTGAGTCTGCGGATCCAACGGCCAATCAAACAGGAACGGATGGGAGCAAACTTTCCGTAGCTGCATGACCGCATTCTGGAGTTTCATATTGTTCACTTGCTTCACTAAATCAAAAGCCTCGATATCAGAACGTCTATCTTCAATTGGAAGAAACAGCACGTACGCGTCGTCTTATACTGATGTTCCCTACTTAATCTCTCGAGTTCCTCCTGATCCGGTCTCCTCTCCTTGGCCCTAATTCCCCGCTCATCTACCTCCCCGCTCTCAACCATATCAAAATACTCGTCATCGTCCCCATCAACATCATACCTCTTCCTAACCAGCTTGCCTCCTTCACTACGCAAGCGCCGGGGTCCAGTGTCAAGAGACTGTGTTTCTTCTGTCTGCGCTGGATTCTTGCCTAGCAGGTAGGACCGCAAAGACCCCGCGAGAACTCGATCGTACGCTTCGCGTTGCTGAATACTGAGAGGTGCGTAGAGGACGTATTCTTTTTTCGGCGGAAGGTTGACCTCGACGTCGACTTTAAGCCGACGGAGAAGGAATGGCTTAAGGAGTGCGTGAAGAGATGAGATGATTTGAGAGGACCGTTCGGATCCCAGGCTTTGTTGCATGGTGGGTATATTGAACCTGGGCAGAGTCTTGGTCTCGTAGTGTTGAGAAAATTGTACTTCCAGACGTACCATTCTTGGAAGGAATCCACATCGTTAAAGATATTAGGCAATATAAAATTAAGCAATGACCAGAGTTCCGCGAGGTTATTCTAAGGCAGAATTAATGTCAGTGATGTCGCATGTATTGAGGACAAGCAAGCGTACATGTAGTGGTGTGCCAGTCAAAATCATCCGTCCAGCGGATTGATACTTCTTGATCTCCTTCATGAGTTTGCAATCCAAATTCTTCAGTCTGTGTCCCTCGTCGACAACGATATATCCCCAGTTATAATGCTCTAGATGTGCGCGATCTTTAATAATCATCTCATACGTAGTAATGACGACAGGAAACGACGCCATCGGATCTTCTTCGACCTCGGTTTCGACCTCGTCCCGATCCTCTTCGTCTGAGTCATTCTGAGCAGATTTGGTGAAACGACCACCGCGTTTCGAACCGCGCTTTGTAGTGGCTTTCAGTTTGGACTTTGTTTGAGTAGACGCGTTATTTTTCGCCTTGGGGTTGCTCTCCGGCCGTGACGAGGGTAGTGCCATAGTCGTGCGTCGCAACTCTGCGCGTTCGGCTGGGGTGCCGTGGTACATGCAAACAGGTATCTGTGATGTCGAATATATACATCGAAAGTTCGGCAAAAAGAGTGAGTGACGTATACTTACTGATGGAGCGAACTTTTGATACTCATCCACCCAATTGTGCATGACACTTAGAGGACATACAACAAGAAATGGAGTGGAATTGTGGTGCTCGCGGAGATAGGCACTGAACGCGATGGTCTGTAGTGTCTATATAGGGATGTGAGCGTGTTATTCTATCACACATGCTAGAGACGCTACCTTTCCGAGTCCCATTTCGTCAGCTGCAGAAGGTCATGGTAAGAATTGATGAGTATCGACGATCGAGGGAACTTACCCAAGATACCAGATATTCCATTCTGGTCGAGAGAAACCATCCATTGTAACCCCTCAAGTTGATACTTCTTGAGCGTCGCTCCTGTGATAAGAGCTGGCTGTTGGAATACAGGGGCGGCCTCCTCTTCATTCGTCTGGGGTTGTACTTCGCCATTATCCCCCTTCTTGCGTTTAGAGCTGGTCCCCCCGTTCTCTGACTCATCGTCACTCTCTACACGAGCGCGTTTACGGCCCTTTGCAGTACCGGCACGTTTAGACTTGGATTTACCCTTGCCTCCAGACGTTGCCTTGTGTTTTTTTTCTGCTGCTTCCATAGCTTGCCTGTGCTTCTCCATCTGAGTCTGCAAGAAGCTTGTATATGCGGCAGACTGCTGCAATACAAATTGAAGTCGCGCGTATCGCTTCTCCAATTCCTAACAATAGAACACGTTAACATTAGCGTGTCTGAATCGCGACAAAAGCCGCCCAACTGACCTCATCAACCTCATTTCCATCTTGTGGAATCCCTACTACTTTCTGAAACGCGATAGGGGTCGGAGTTCGTTGATTAATGTAGGTGTTCGCAATGCTCACCGTAGTTTTCTCCGAAGGATCAAATTCGGAGGGATCTGTCGGAGGCGGCGAGGAAGGTGCTGTGCTCGCTGGCTCAGACGACATAGAAAACGCTGGAGAACTCACAGAGGCCGGACTCGACGACATGACGGACGTCCGATGGCGAGCCAGACAAGACGCGTTTGATTGAGTTGTTTTCATACTCAGCCCATCGTGACGCACCGCGCATGAGTCTGCCCTAAACGTCTCACGTGATTTATTCAACAAGACCGAGCTGATCCGATTGGGGCGCGCCAAGCCAAAGTATTGTGCACGAGATAAGATCTAGAGCATCCGATGGATGGACTGCACCGTGACAAGTACTGGATCTCTTCTGGCATAACTTATAGACATCTGGTGTGAGTTTTCCTTCTCTACTTGTTGCTAGGGGACGCGTTGATCACAGCGCGACGGTGTAGGTAAGGTGGCGGTGTCTCAGTCACTTTTGCTGGTTGTTTCAAGAACAGCCTTGGAATATCTAGAAGTCCACAAGATGAAACACATGCCTCCTTGATGGTCCCATGCCTAAATGTGGGTCCATCGTCGAGGCGCCCCTTGCTAAAAAAAAATACAAAATGAGCCATGACTGTACGAGAGTGGCTCGAGAACGTCAACAATGACGATTCAAGCTTTGAAGAGACACAGAAGCAGAGTTAGAAGGATCAACGAACACGGTGCGGGTGCAGCACAGATCACAGCTTTGCGCAATCATATGACATATCCTCTTGACCAAGCCATGTATCTTCATCATGATGGTATGGAACTCGGTTGTGTAGTTGTCTCCAAAGGTTGCGCGTTGGTATCTGTCTGCACAGCATGCTGATCAATATTTGGTCCGGCCAACACCTCAATTCTATAAATCACTTGCGTTTTCGTTGGTATCCTTCGTCAATAGGCTGGCCTGTTCGTACCTCATCCCATAGCTCTCTCTCAAATACTCTTTCGCGAGCTCTAACGACCCTCACGACCCTTCACCACTACTCCTTTCGAGAACCCAAGACTCATCCGCGCACATTGAAGAACATCTTCTCACCAAATCGTATTCGCAGCCCACACGTACATCACACAGTCTAAATAACGATGTTCACCCGCACCTACTACCCTACTACCGCTGGCAGCATCGTTGTGCCAAATACCGCCGCAAGCGTCGTCATGCCCACCACCAACTATCCTACCTACCCTACCAGCTACCCCGCTAGTTACGCGAGTTCCGCGTATACCACCGTACCGACCGTACCAATGTCCGCGCCCGTAATGGTCCCGTCATTCCACAGGCCAGCGCCCGTTGTCGTCCCCACGACACAACACTATGGATACGCCGCGCCATTGCCGTATTACAACACAGTGGCACCCACTGTGGTTATGTCCAGTAGCCACAGGTCAAGCAGGTCGAGTAGAAGGCACAGACGCCATTCGACGAGATTCTTCGACTTTTAGAAACGGATGAAGGATGCCGTGGGCACATCGGTCTCCCTCCATGTCGTGTGAGGTTAAGCAGGATTTGAAGGAACGAAAGGATGTTAGTTGAGGAGTGGCGGAAGAGCTAGTGTAAGATATTTGTACTCTATGACCATGGGGGACCGGCGTGTCTCTCGCCCGTCTGTGAATGGGACAATTGATACGCTTATACTGATTGAGTCCATCCTCATCCAACCTTACCCCACTGGTCAACAACATACGACTTTGACTTTCAGAGGATGAAACTAGACTGAAAATTTACCCCGCTACTTTGTAGTGGGTTTCTGCCGTTCGAGAAAAAAACGTCTCGCCCTGTTTTTTTTTCTCATCACGTGTGGTTCCCACGCCATGCACTCCTTTTCTCCTATGATTTGCTGCGGTGCTTTCGCACTCCCCATATTCCTTTTAGGCCGGCTGCGTTTAACCACAAGTCTGCCCATGCATTGATTCTCTCCGTGAACTCCGTTTTCCTTACTGACTGGCTCCTATCAAGGTCTCATGTTCTCCTAATTACTTCATTGTAATTCAACACTTCATGAATCAAGTTCCTCTTTCACACTTTAATGTCACTGTATACTGTCTCCCATATTGAGGACAATGTTACCCGGGTCCCCAATTTGCCCGATTGTTCTCCTGTCTCCTTTTCGGATGGCGATCTAACCCTCATGGCCTGTAACTTGCATTGGGTAGTCCATCCTGCCATTGTAGACCCAATGGAGAGTTGGACTTATGGGCATCTGAGATTGTATAGTCGGATAGATGTGTTATGGTTTGAAGTATAAAGGTGAGGGTAGCGAATATTTGTTGTATTTCATTGTAATTAAACCAGCTGCAATGTGGCCAACAAATGGAGGACATTAGATTGTCAGGTCAGCCACAAAATTGTGAGCTGACTGTGTAAAAAGTCATGGACAGAAGTCTTTAGTAAAGTTGTGGAGGACCACATGTATGAGATAGGTGGCGAGTAGTGGGTGATGCAGTTGGATATGAACTGCCCTGAGTTGTTATGGACATGTGTTGTTATATGACCTCTGCAGCTCATCACATGGTCTGAATGGTATTTGATTGATAGAATTTGTGGTTTAGCTGCTGAGGTGACCACTTTCTTTGATTTCTTGCTTTTACAAAGCTATGGCTGTACACTATGTACTAAGTAGTCCAAGATAGAAAGAGGAGGTTGTTGTCAGGGGACTTCCATTTCCAACCTCTGCAACTTGTTCCAGCATCTCTGCAGCTTGTTTGACATCTCTGGGGCTTGCTCCAGAACCCTGGAGATCTCTGGAGACCCATGAAACTTTCTGTATAACCTCACCAATCATTTTCCTAGAGTTAGGGCTAGCTCCAGCCTTCTGTACAGTTGTTCCCATGCCTCCACTGCCACTGATGCACTGCACCAAGCAGTGGGGATCCTTAGACTTGTTCTCTTCAGATTCTCCTCTGCTAGGTGATTAGTTACTGCTTGTACCTTTGTCTACTTGCTAATATACTTTGGATTCTTCTCTGCTAGCTGCATGACTCAGATCCACCACCCCAGAGGTTGCCCTTACAGCAGAACAAGTCTCCTAAAACTGGTCCAGAAGCCCCCATAGCCACAGAGAACCTCCAAGCCTTTATCTGTCACTTCCCCACCAGGATTGAGCACTGCAGAGTTCTATGTTGCAGCCTGCCAACTCAGACACCCCAGCAGAGGCTCTAGCCCCACAGGATGAAGCCTGGACCCACCTACTACACCTAAAAAACCAGGTGCAACTCACACAATCATCTCTTACCCACTATACAACCAAACTCTCCACCCTCCATCAAACTACAGATCTTATCTCCCAATCACTCCAGGCACTGCTCGAGCACATGCCCCCTACCTCCACACCTCCCCCAATTGTGGAACCTACTCTGACTGCTTCTGTATCCATCTCTGCAGCTCTGGTGACCCTACAACTTTGGATCCCACACCCTGCACTCCCAGACATATATGATGATGCTCACTCCAGTGGGGAACATTTCCTCCAGTCCTGCCTTACTTACATCCACCTCAGCAGGGATGCCTTTGACTCTGATGCATTGAAAATAGCCTGGGTACTGTTGTACATGAAGACCAGATGTGCCTCTACCTATGGTTGCAAGTCTTCCATTGCCTCAGAGGTGTGGGCAGTTTTCTGGACTGGGCTGCCTTTGAGAAGGACTGGGCAGAGTTTTTCCCACTTAACCCCACCAAAACTGCCACCTTGACACTATGTAACTGGGAGCAATATGGGCAAGGGAAGTGAACCCTGAACAAGTACATCAACTCATTCCAGGCACTAGTAGAGCAAGCCACCTACCCTGACAGCCTTCAGTTATGCCTCACATTCTGGGATGGCCTGCACTCCACACTGGTAGAATGTATTGACAATCTTGCAGAGGACTGCCCAGACAAAAGAATTGCTTCATGGTATGAGGTAGCCTGGGATCAGTGGCAACTCATGGAGATTCAATGGGAGCTCTGCCACATGCACCCCACACTGTGCCCTGTGCCAGTCACCAACCTCCAATACCCTGTGCCTGCTTGCCCAGCACCAGCCCCCTCTCCAACCATCCTCATGCTATGCCCCTTGCCACTAAGCACCCCCATGGATGTGGATGCAGCCTGACAGCTCCATACCATGCTGTTACTGTGTCAAAGATGCAAGGAGCCTGGGCATCTTGTGCAACACTGTTTCTTGGGTCTGGAGGTGCATTACCTCTCCATGGCAGAGCAGGAGGAACTCCTCCTGCAACTGCTGGCTGCAAAGAACACTGCCAGAGCTCCATTGCCAGATGAGCCAACTCCAGAGTTGACCCCAAAGGAGATCAGTGCTTGCATGTCACCCCCAGAAGTGGAGGAAGATTTTTAGTTGAGCAATGGATGAGGTATATGCCTCAATTGCTGGGTACTAACAGGTTCTCATGTCTGTTGCTAGAAAATGAAATGGCCTTTTCCAATGCCCCTCATTCTGAGACAGAAGAACCTCAATGTTCCCCTTCAGACATACAAATACCAACTCCAGAACCTCTGCCAAGTCCCCTGATGCCAGCTAGGGTCTGCCAGCACTGCCCCACCTGGGTGTGCCAAATGCCCCAGCAGTACATAATGGCTTCAAGCCCATCTGCCAACTCCCTGCACCTTAATGTGAAGATAGAGACCACAGACACCCAACAAACTCATAGAGTCACTGCTCTTCTAGATAGTGGAGCAATGGGACTGTTCATGGACTCAGAATTCATCAAGCACCATGGCCTGACCATGCAGCTACTCTCTAGGCCCATTTGGGTTTTCAACATTGATGGAACACCTAACAAAGCAGGTGCCATCAGCTCTGTAGTTGACTTTGTCCTCCATTATAAGAACCATGTGGAGTGCACAGTCTTTGCTGTCACCAGCTTGGGCAAACAGAACATGATCCTGGGCTTCACATGGCTCCACAAATACAACTCCAAAGTAGACTGGACCAAGGGCAAAGTAACAATGAGCAGGTGCCCTCAGAGGTGCTCTGCCTGCACCACCAAGACTAAGAAAGAACACCAAGCTCAAGTTTGAGAGCACACAGCCATCCATGCATGTCATGCTGAGCCTCTCCTCTTTGCTAATCTGGACCTCCTGGATCCCCCACCCCTGGCATTCTCCCATAAGGAGGCCCTCTACAAGAATGACTGGAGTAGTGGTGGTGTCAGGTTCCGCTGACCATGGGGGCTCAGCTACACTGGGCGAGTCCTTACTAGGCAGACATGATTCCCTGCACTGACAACTGGGCACTCAGAGGTGTTCCAAACACTGGGGACTTGTGAGGATAGTTAGTGGAAACTGATCCAAGCAAGTCTGGGGAGGTCTGGAGAAGTAGAGGATGAGTTGTGGAGAAGGGGGATGGGCTTGGCGGGGTTCAGGCATAAGTCTGTATATGAGTATTGCGGGTGCAGAGGAGGCAGAGGCTATGCAAATGATGGGAGTGGAGCCGGAGTTCTGATGGGGGATCAATGGGGATTGATAGGGTTCAGAGCCAAGCATGTAGTGAGTTTCGGAGTTGGTGAAAGAGTGTCAGAGGTTTGTAATCGTAATCATGGAGTTTGTGAGGGCATTATGGTCAAGAGAACTTGAACACAATAGACAGAATTGAATGAGATGAGACAGAGTTGAATGAAATGAGACAGAGATGAGATGGGAACGAGAATAGATTCAGGCGGAGACATGGAACAATAATGAAATGATAACAGAATAGAGATGAGATAAGACTAGGAGACTGAGAACAAGGAAAATGAGACATGGAACATGAAACACGAGAAGAAACAATCAGAAACACATCAGGTAAGGCAGGTAAGCTCAAGACTAGAGTACAAAGAGCTACTCTATGTCTTATATACTGACTACTGGAGAGCTCTGGGAATGTCGGCTGTGGCAGTGGGGCTTGGCGGAGCTCAATGGAGTCAATGGGTGTCAGTTATGACCAGAGGGCAGGCTGTGTTGATATGTTGATGGGATCAATTGTTGATGCAGGCCGTTCCAAGGTCATTGTGATACTCCAAGGTAAGTTGGAGGAACCAGGGTGTTGAGTCGATGTCATGTAATGGGGTCAGGCATGGCAGGGGAGTGGTCCCAGGGGCTCAGGAGATCTAGGGAAAGCGCCAGCGGCTGCAGAGAAGACATTGTAGTTGGCCAGGGGGCCATCGGAGTTAGCCGAGAATGTGTCAGAATTAGCTGAGGATGCATTGGAGTTAGCTGGAGTAGGCGCAGAGTGCTGGGGAAGTTTGACAGAGTGTCAGGGGAGGTTCTGGGGGGACAGGGGTTTGTTAGGCAATGTACAGGGGTTCAGGGAATGGGTCATGACAGGTGGAGCCCCAGAGGAGCAAGGCAGAGAGGAGTTTGGCAGTGTACACAAACCAGAGTCCCTGGAGGAAGCAGTAGAGCTAGGGGACTGGATCTACACTACTGCCTTACATCCACCACTCTCTGTCACAGAGATCCATGCTAGCCAGACCATATCCCAGTGGCTGGCCTAGGCATTTGTGGCTAACTCTGTGCCCCAGGAGTTCTGGGACATTGTTGTACCCTCCTATCTCCATGCATTTGAGGATGTGTTCTCCAAAGCCTCATTTGACTCACTCCCAGAGTCCAAACAGTGGGACCACACCATTGAGCTATTGCCCAACTCCATGCCTACCAGCTGCAAGGTGTACCTGTTAGCACCTAGGGAGCAGGATAAACTTGACACCTTCCTACAAGATAATCTGGACTCTGGTTGCATACACCCTTCCAAATCTCCAATGGCTTCCCCAGTCTTCCTCATCAAGAAGAAAGATGGCTTGCTCTAACTGGTTTAGGACTACCAGGTTCTCAATGCCTTAACTGTGAAGAACTGCTACTCCCTCCCCCTCATCTCCAAGCTCATCAACAACCTCTGGGGTGCACAATACTTCATTAAACTGGATGTCCAGTGGGGCTACAACAACATGTATATCCAGGAGGGAGACAAATAGAAGGCCATCTTCTAGACCAACTGGGGACTATTTGAACCTCTTGTTATGTTCTTTGGACTCACCAACAGCCCAGCCACCTTTCAGATGATCATGAATGACATCTTCTAAGACCTTATTGCAGAAGGTGTAGTGTGTGTATACCTCAACAATATTCTCATCTACACTAAAATGCTGGAAGATCACTGCTACATCACCCACCTCATCTTGGAACATCTCTGTCAGCACCAGCTCTACCTCAAACCAGATAGTGCAAGTTTGAGCAGACCCAGATCAAGTATCTTGGCCTGATCATCTTGCATAGAGCTGTGGAGATGGACCCAGTGAAGGTAGCAGGCATGGCAAAGTGGCTGGAGCCCAAGAACAAAGAGGAGGTGCAGGTGTTCCTAGGCTTTGTGAACTTCTACCAAAGATTCATCCAGAACTTCTCACATCATACCCACTCAATATTTGACTTCACTAGGAAGAATGTCATATGGAGTTGGAGGCCTCCAGAGCAGATGTCCTTTGACACTCTCAAGCATGCCATGACCTTGGGACCCATCCTCCTTTTTCCAGATGATAACTCCCCCCTCTAGGTAGAAGCTGACAGCTCCAACTTTTCCACCAGGGCTGTTCTTTCACAGCAGTCACTGGAGGATGGAAAGTGGCATCCAGTGGCCTTCTACTCCAAGAGCCTGAATGCAGTAGAGCAGAACTATGAGATCCATGACAAGGAGATGCTGGCCATCATCTAGTTGTTCAAGGAATGGTGGCACTTACTGGAAGGTGTGCAGCATAAGTTTGAGGTCTGGACAGATCACAAGAATCTTGAATACTTCCAGACAGCCAAGAAGCTCAACAGCCAACAGGCTCAGTAGTCCCTTTACCTAGCCAATTTTGACTTCTTGCTGCACTGCAAGCCTGGCCAGAGTATGGAGAAACCAGATGTCCTGTCCTGGAGAGCAGACCATGGCACTGGGGGAGAGGACAACAGCAACATCATGCTCCTCCAGCCCAAACTGTTTGCAATCCAAGCTATGGAAGGTCTAGCCATTGAGAGAGCAGAGGTAGACATTGTCTGGGACATCCAGCAGGGCAACTGGGATGGTTAGCAGGAAGAACTGGTTGCTCAGGCAGCTTGGGAACTAAAGTCAGGATGTACCACAGGTGCCAAATCAGTTCATGCAGACAAATGGGCCTTTTGGAATGGGATCTTGACCTTCCAGGATTGTATCTATGTGCCCAACATTCCAGAGCTCCACTGGAGGATCATAGAGCAACACCATGACTCCTGCATCACTGGACACCTCAAATGATGAAAAACATTGGAACTGGTATTATGGAATTACTGGTGGCCCCAGATGTCCCAGTATATTGTGTCCTACACTAGTACATGCAATCTCTGTCTCTGGACCAAGCCTCAGTGCCATCTCCCCTCTGGATGGCTACACCCATTGCCCATGCCAGCAGAACAATGGAGCATTGCCTCTGTGGACTTCATTGTAGAGCTCCCTGATGCCCACAGTTACAATGCAATCATAGTGGTGGTTGTCAGGTTCCACTGACCATGAGGGCTCAGCTACACTGGGCAAGTATATGGACTGTGGGGTAAGCAGAGGCTTCACAAGTGATAGGAGTAGAGCTGGAGTTTGATGGGGGATCAATCAAGAATGATGGGTTCCTGGGCCAAGTGCAGAGTGAGGTCCAGAGTTGTCATAAGAATGTTTGAAGGTTTGTAGTGCATGCATGGAGTTTGTAATGATGTCAGAGATGAAAGGAACTTAGGAATGGCAAAGGAAACAGAGACAGTTGAGATGAGATGAAGGCAAGATGAGATGCAACTGAGAAAAGAGATAGATTTGAGACTAAGAATAGAAACAGAGACAAAACAGGGAGAAATACAAGACACAAGTAACCAAGTTAATGTAATATCAAGACTAGGGTAACAAATGCTACTCTACATTATTGGGGAGCTCCTGAAGGGGCCTAACACTGGGGTGCCCCAGGCTATAGTGGAGGCAGGGAGGAGGTGAGAAGAGTGGCTTGCCAATCAGGCAGCCTTGGGGCAACAGGGAGTGCTTCATACATCTTCTTTCACCTCTTTATTTCTACCATGCTGACACATCCTGGCAGACTGGGCCAGGGAGCACCAGATTCTCCTTGACGGGGTCTTGGCTATGCTTGGGTCCATTGACAATGGGCTGTTGTAGATGCCCAGGGATCTTCTTCTTGTCACAACCCACTCCCTGGACCCCCAAACATCATTACCAACCCACTTGCTTCCCTGGAGCTTCCCCCAATGCCCTGTCAAACTCCACCAACCATTGTACACCCTCAGCACCCACTCTGGATAACTCCAACAGCCCCCTGGCTAACTCCAATGCCTTCTCTATAGCCGTCAACACTTCCCTTAACTCTCCTGAGCCCTTGGGACCTTCCTCTGTTGTTCCTGACTCTGCCATACATCACCAACTCCTCCTGCTAGTTTGCCCATCCAACCCCAGAGCATCACAACAACCCCAGGACAGCCTGCATCCTCAATTGATCCCATCAGAGTATCACTGCAGCCTATCCTCTCATCACAGCCAACACCCATTGACCCCATGCAGCCTCATTGAGTCCCACCACCACACCCACTGTTCCTCAGAGCTCTCCAGTAGTCAGTATATAAGTCATAGAGTAACCCCTTGTACTCTAGTCTTGATATTGCTTAACATTACCTATGGTCTGATTGTTTCTGTCTTGTGTTTTGTGTTCTGTATTACATTTCCTCTTATCTCAGCCTCCTGGTCTTGTCTCATCCCTATTTCCATGATTGTTCTTGTTATCATTTTGTATCTCCACTCAAATATATTTTTGTCCTCATCTCAATCTTGTCTCAACTCCATCTTGTCTCATTTGACTCTGTTTCCATTATTGTGCTCAAGTCCTTTCAACTTTAATACCTTTACAAACTCCACACTTACAGTTACAAACTCAAACATTCTTTAAACCAACTCCGGACCTCACTATTTGCTTGGCTCCAAAAACTATCAACCTCTGTTGATCCCCCATCAAACTCTGGCCCTGCTTCTATTGCTTGCATAGCCTTCATTTGCCCCACACCTCTAATACTCCCTTCCAGACTTGTACCTGGCACCCCATCAAGCCTAACTCCTTCCCCACAACTCATCCTAGACCTTTCTGGACCATGCTGGACTTGTTCTGATCATTTCCCATTGCTTATTCTCACAAGTCCCCAATGTCTAGACCTTCTCTGAATGCCCAGCTATCAGTGTAGGACATCATGTCTGCCTGATAAGGATTCACTCAGTGTAGCTGAGCCCCCATGGTTAGCAGAACCTAACATAATATCAAGACTCTTCCTTACTCCATTCATGATGTCTGCAATTAACTCCACACCCACTTCCATTGGAACTCTTGATGTCTATAGTCAGCCCATGCCTGAGACTCCCTATGATTTGTTTGGCCTTGCTCAGTTTGCCAAGGCACATTGAATTGCAGATCCAATGCCAAATGCTCCCTCCACTCTGGTCACACCCTCACACAATGGCTCTCTCCACAGACACCCTTTCCACTCAACACCAATCACATCCTTCCTGCACCACCCTCACTCACACCTTCTATACTTCCCACACCTCCTCCACTAGCTCTGCCTCCCACTAGGACTGACCATGAAAACCCCAACCCAGTCTCTGACCAACCCTGACAATAAATCAATATATTGCTCAACAACTCCTCTGGCACCTCATCCACACCACCTCCCCAACCATAATGAGACTCTGCTGGAGACAATCACTTGCTGCATAAGAACAAGTCCCAACAAACAATAATGAGACCTCCAACCACACACTCCCCCATCCCCCCACCACCAGACCCACTGGCCCTACCCTGCCACTCCATCAAAAAATCTGTGCATATCTGACCCAACAACTCTCTAATGGCACTCCCTCCACCCACCTCAAAAAAGCAAATATCCAACACTTTGCCAGTAAACCCTCCAACTGCCACGCTATGCCTCTGCCCAACTCTGAGGATGTCAACTCTCCAAAGCAAGCCCTGCTGTCATTGGAATCAAACTCCAACTCAGCAACCCCTCCCCCCTCCAAGAATAAATTGAGATTCTAAGGCCAGTGCTTCACCCCCAACACCAGAAGCAACCTCTGGAAATCAACTAGGACCCTCTTAGTCAACCAGCCATCAACTCTGCCAAATGTTTGACTAGACAAACTCTGCAACAAAGTCTCCAAGCACAGATACAACCCTCTCTACCCCCCTCCAGTCCCCTAGGGCCCTGATGCCTCTGACCTAACTCCAGCAACTCTGGAGCAAGACAAAAGGACCCCCAAGCCTTGAAATGGTCAAGAAAGGAAGGAAGACACACCTCTGCCCCAACCTCTTTGAAACACACTCCAAAGATGCCCCCAACAAATCCAGAAGTTGATGCGAGAACCACAGCACCCCAACTTACAATGCTGGACAACTCCAGACCCCTCCTTCATTACTTTAACACCCCCTCCAAATTGATCTGGAGCCCCTGGCATCAAAATGCTTGATGCCACCTCCCTCTGCATGCACTTCACAAAATGAGACCTCTGTCCTTCAACTACCAAATTATGCCACTTCCAGCAAAAGAACACCCCAGTGCAGCACTCACCCCACCAGAACAGACTATAGGAAAAAGAGATTTCTATATGAAGTAGTTTCCCCAGAGTATCACAAACTCACTGACATGTTCTTTGAAGAAGCGAAGAACCCCACCATCACCTCTGGGACCATGTTACAAACTCCACACCCAACCATCTTGAATTCCAAAGCCTCAACAACAAAGAATGTACTTCTGAGCACTCCTTAAAGATTCCCCCCTGCCAAAGCAATTTGAGAAACCACAGCAACTCTGAAAACCCCACAGAGAGATCCAAGGTGCCTCAACCCACAACTCCAGGCAACTCTGGACACCCTGACCCACAACCCCAGATCCTGGCAACACAGCTCTGAAACCCCCATTTTGACTCCAACATCCATCTAGGGAACCTCCAACACCAGCCCATTCACAATGCACACACTCTGCAAGCTTGAAAACCTGACTACCAACCTCAAACCCCTCCACCCTTGCCAGAGAAAATGTCTACAAACAAAGACCACACTGCTGGGGTAATAGAGGGATAAATCCCATCTAAGGTGGTTTCTCCAGAGTGTCATAAGTTCACTGATGTATTCTCCAAGAAAAGAGTCATATCCACCACTACCTGCCTCTGAATTGACATTCAAGAAATGTCACCACCATTTTCACTCACTAACAAGTAAGGATGTTGTGTGCCAACCTCTGCCACTGGAGTCACAACCCCCACCATCTTCCTCCCCACCTCTCTAATGAAATCAATCACTCAGTGACAGAACAAATTCCAGACACCCAAAGTAGTTTACCCCAAGCTTGGCAATGTGCCATGGGACCCAATCACATCTGCTGGAGATCAACCCAGGTGCTCCAGAAAAATAAATGGCTCCTCTGTCTCTGCCCCAACAATTAGGGAATCAACAATGCCCTCCAAAAGAAGTGGTACCCCTTTTTCCTAATCAGAAATCTTGTTGATCATCCCACAGTGCCAAGACCTACCTCTGCTCTACCTACAATGACCTCCAGACCACTTTGGAGCATGAATGGAAGATTGCCCCCACCCCCACTATGGCCCCCTGAGAGTCTCAAGTGATGTCCTTGTGCAACCAACTTCCCTGCTATCAGGAGACATCCCACTTGTTTCCCCTTCTCCTTCTCCAGTTCTTGTCAGATTTGCTCTGCTATAGTTTTCCTTTATTCTCCTTCCTTTGCCCTATCTATTGGTCCTAGTTTCAGCCCTCAGGCTGCACCAGTTCTCTATCAATAATTCAGACAAGTGTGGCCCCTTTGATACTGCCACCAGCTTATCTAACTGCTGACCAATTGCTGACACATCACTTTTGTCTTTTTTCTCTGTCATACTGTACAGTTGTTTCTCATGCTTCTGAAGCCTCTGAAGCATCACACTTGGCTTAGGGAATCCCCAGACTTGTTCTCTTTGGATTTTCCTTTGCCAGGTGAGTAGTTATCTCAGTAGACACTGCACAGTACTGGATAGACTTTGGATTTCTCTTTGCCAGCTGTGTGATTGAGCCACAGCCTCCAGAGGTCACCCTTACAGCAGAACAAGTCTCCAGATTTGGTCTGGGAGCCCCCTTTTTGATTACTTGAGCTTCTACTTGGTTCCTCAAAAGGTCTCTCCCCCACCAGTGTCTTAGTGCCCCTGTGCCCTTCCTATGACCCAGCCAACCCCTCCAGCACCTCCCCCTAATGCTTCAAGCTCCCAGGACAATGCCTGGAGTTGTTTGCTGTCTCTGGAGATACAGGTTAAACTTACCCAAGCCTCCCTTACTTCCCACATGGCTGAACTCACTGGACTCCATCAAACTACTGAAGCAGTGTCCCTTTCTCTCCAAGCCCTTCTGGAACATCTCCTCCTTGCTCCTACCACACCTTCAATGCCCCCAGCAGATGCAGAATGGTTTGTATCTGCACCTAGCTCAGGCTTTTTGGCTCTAGCTGCTGCAGAACAGTTTGTGTCTGCATCAGGCTTAGGTCTTTCAGCTCCTCATTCCAAACTCCCTCATCCTGCACTCCCTGATGTATATGATGGAAAGCATAAGGCTGGAGAATGTTTCCTCCAGTCCTGCATCACCTATATCCAGCTGAGCAGTGAAGCCTTTACCTTGGATGCCTTGAAAATTGCCTGGATCCTCTCCTACATGGAGGCTGGTCAAGCCTCAACCTATGCACTGCATATCTTCTGACACCCAAGAGGAGTGGAGAGTTTCTCTGGCTGGACAGAGTTTGAGAAGGAGTTCCAAGTGGAGTTCTTCCCCCTTGACCCTGCCAAAACCACAGTTCTTTCCCTTTGAAACCAAACTCAGTATGATCAAGAAGAGTGGTCACTTGATGAGTACATTGACTCCTTTTGTGCCTTAGTTGAACAGGCTGGATATCTGGATGGTCTACAACTCTGCCTAACCTTCCATGACAGACTCCACCTCTCTCTCAGGGATTGTATTAACAGCATGGCAGAGGGGCACCCAGATGATGAGCATGTTGATACCTGGTACAAGATGGCATGCAAGCAGTGGCAGCTCATTGAACTGCAACATGAGTTGCAGTGGACACAACCCTTGACCTTTTCTTTTTCTCATGGAAGGTTCACCCCCTGAGCTCCCTCTTCCACACCTGCATTAGCATCCCCACAACCAGGTGCAGCTCCTTCCTTCATGCCTCATGCTGCTCCCCTGCATTCCCTATCCCAAGGAGTCCCAATGGATGTTGATGCTTCCTGACAGCAGTCCTCTACCCCTTTGCTGTGTTGGCATGGTAGAAAGGCAGGTCATTTTGCCTGTTACTGTCCTCAAGGGCTAGAAGTCCACTACTTGTCAGCATTGGAGCAAGAAGAGCTGCTCATCCAACTCCTTGCAGCCCAAGATGCCACAGGAACTCCCTCTCTAGATGCACCTATAGCTGTCCATTCTGAAGAAGTGGCCAATGTATTGGAGAAGGTTCCTACAGAGTCTGAGGATTTTTAAAAGGGCAATGGATGATCAGTATGCCCCCATTGCTCAGTAATAATTGTTTTGCCCCCCTGTCCATAGAATCAAATATATCTGTTGCCATTGTTGATACTATGCCTGAAACAATAAGCCCCTCCTCAGACATACAAACTCCCTCTCCAGCTAAAGTCTCAGCTGGAAACACACTCCCTAGCCCATGCCTTCAGATCCCTGCATGGGAACACTGTCTCCCCCATTCTTATATTGTTGCTTCCACCTCTTCTACCAACTCCCTGAAGCTACAGGTGGAAATTGAGATGACAAACACCCAGCAGATTCAAAGTGTGGTTGCCCTCCTTGACAGTGGTGCAACAGGCCTCTTCCTTGACACTGACTACGTGCAACAACACTGCTTGACCACTTGCTCCCTTTTCCATTCTATCCCTGTATACAATGTTGATGGCATGCTCAATGAAGCTGGCTCTATTTGCTCTGTGGTGGACCTGGTCCTCCACTACTAAGACCACTCAGAGCAAGCTGCTTTTGCTGTCACTAGTTTGGGAAAGCAAGACATGATCTTGGGGTTCACCTGGCTACATGAACACAACCCAGAGATTGACTGGACTAAGGGTGAGGTGAAAATGAGTTGTTGCCCATGTTGCTGCATTACCTGTGCAGAAGAAGCCCATAAGGAGAAGAGAGCCAAGGTTTGTGAGCATGCTGCTGTGCATGCTGGTCACACTGAGCATCTGCCTTATGCTGATCTTGACCTTCTGAGTCCCCTCCCTCTGGCATTCCCTCATAAAGAGGCCCTCTACAAGGATGTCCAGGGTGTTGGGTGTGAATCTCCAGAAGAAGAGGAAGGCAAAGGAGAATGAACCCATACTCTAGATGCAGAGTCCCCAGATGAGACCATAGAGGTGGGTGATCAGATCTATGCTACAACCCTCTGCCCCCCTCCTACAGTGGCAGAGATTCAAGCCTGTCAGACTACTTCTCAGTGTCTGGCTGAGGCATTTGTGGCAAACTCACAGCCCAAGCCTTTCTGTAGCACTGTTCCCAATCACCTCCATGACTTTGAGGATGTATTCTCCAAGGCCTCCTTTGATTCACTTCCAGAGCACAAGTAGTGGGATCATGCAATTGAGCTGATACCAGATGCAGAGCCCTCCAGCTGCAAGGTCTATCCACTCATGCCCCATGAACAGGACAAGCTGGATGCTTTCCTGCAGGAGAATCTTAGCTCAGGATGAATATGACCCTCCAAGTCTCCAATGGCCTTCCCAGTCTTCTTTATTGAGAAGAAGAATGAGTTTCTTTGTCTGGTTCAGAATTATTGTGTCCTGAATGCAATGACAGTGAAGAACCACTATCCCTTGCCACTCATCTCTGAACTTGTCAACAACCTTTGAGGTGCATGCTACTTCACTAAGTTGGATGTCTGCTGAGGCTACAACAATGTATGCATCAAAGAAGGGGATGAGTGGAAGGCAGCATTCTGAACTAATTGTGGACTCTTTGAACCTCTGGTAATGTTCTTTGGTCTCACCAATAGCCCAGCCACCTTCCAGACTATGATGAATGACATTTTCTGTGATCTGATTGCAGAAGGTGTTGTCTGCATGTATCTTGACAATATCCTCATCTACACAAAAACTCTGGAGGAGCATTGCCAGGTCATGCACATTGTCCTGGAACACCTCCACCAACACCAGCTCTACTTAAAGCCTGAAAAGTACAAATTTGAACAGACTAAAGTGGAGTACCTGGGTTTGATCATTTTGCATGGAATGGCCAAAATGGACCCCCATTAAAGTGGCAGGTGTAGCAGAGTGGCCTGAGCCAAGGAACAAGAAGGAAGTTCAGGCTTTTCTTGGGTTTGTCAATTTCTATCAGAGGTTCATACACAATTTCTCCCACCATGCATAACCCCTCTTTGACCTCACAGTTAAGGATACTGCATGGTGGTGGCAGCTCCCATAGCAAGCTGCCTTTGACACCCTCAAGCAATCTGTGACCTTAAAGCCAGTCCTCCTGTTCCCCAATGATGACTCTCCATTCTGTGTGGAAGCAGATAGCTCAGACTTTGCTACAGGGGCAGTCCTCTCCCAGCAGTCAAAAGAGGATGGCAAATGGCATCCAGTAGCATTCTACTCCAAAAGCCTCAATGCAGTGGAATGCAACTATGAGATTCATGATAAGGAGATGCTGGCAATTATTTAGTCCTTTGAAGAATGGTAGCATTTCCTTGAGGGTGCACAGCATAAGTTTAAAGTCTGAACAGACCACAAGAACTTGGAGTACTTTCATTCTGCTAAGAAACTTAATCAATATCAAGCTTGGTGGTCTCTGTATCTGGCCAACTTTGACTTCTCATTGCACTACAAACCAGAACAGAGCATGGGCAAACCAGATGCACTGTCCAGGCAGGCTGACCATGGCACTGGAGCAGGAGATAATGACAACATTGTCCTTCTCAAGCCAGAGCTCTTTGCCGTCTGTGCACTAGAAGTGATTGTGGCTTAAGGAGATGAGGCAAACATCCTTAGGGACATCCAAAGAGGGAACCAGGAGGATGCACAGGAGGATGCAGTTGCCCAGGCTGCACAGGCCCTACAAGCTCAACAGGCAAGTGGAGTCAAGTCAGTGCATGCTGATGAGTGGGGTCTTCAGGATGGGCTGTTAACCTTCAGAGGATGCATTTATGTGCCTAACATTCCAGAACTTTGCCAGTGCATTGTAGAACAACATCATGACTCTTGGGTGGCTGGACATCCTGGAAGGTGGAAAATGCTGGAGCTGGTATCTCAGAACTATTGGTGGCCACAGATCTCCCAATATATAGGCACCTACACTAGCACCTGTAACCTCTGTCTCTGCACCAAACCTTGCCACCAAGCACCTATGGGCCAGCTCCACCCACTCCCTATTCCAGCTGCTCACTGGAGAATTGCATCAGTGGATTTCATTGTGGAACTCCCAGATGCTCATGAGTACAATGCTGTGATGGTAGTGATGGACCTCTATAGCAAATGGGCTCACTTCATACCTACCCACACCACATGCTCTGCCTTAGGAGCAGCCAGCCTATACTGGAAGAATGTCTGGAAACTCCATGGTCTGTCAGATGGGTATGTCTCAGACCAGGGCCCCCAGTTTGTGGCAGAATTCACTCAAGAGCTGTATTGCCTGCTAGGCATAAAGCTCCATACCACCACAGCCTATCACCCTCAGTCAGATGGGCAGACAGAATGTATTAACCAGGAACTGGAACAGTATCTCTGCCTGTTTTGTAATGAGAGACAGGATCACTGGGATGAGCTGCTGCCAGATGCAGAATTCCAATACAACAACCATGTTCACTCTTCCATGCAGATGACTCCATTCTTCCTAGACACTGGCAGGCACCCTTGCATGGAATTTGAACCTTAGGCATGCCCTCAGAAAATGACTCTGTCAACAAGTTTGTAGATCAGATGAGGAGGGCACAGGAGGAGGCAAAAGCTGCATTGGTGAAGGCCAAGGAAGACATGACATGGTACTATGATTGCAGATAGACACCTGCACCAGTTTACAAGCCCAGGGACCATGTGTACTTGGATAGCTCAGATATTAAGACAACAAGGCCATCTCAGAAGCTGTCACATTGTCATCTTGGCCCCTTCACAGTGGAGAAGGTAGGGCCTTTGGCATACTGACTTAAACTCCCAACAGGCCTCCACCAACTGCACCCAGTTTTCAATATAGTCAAGTTATTTCCAGCTCCAGAGGATCCAATCCCAGGCCATCACCCTAAGCCACCCCCACCACCAGTCCTGGTCAATGATGAGGAGGAGTATGAGATGGAGGAAATCTTGGATAGCAAGATATTCCAAGAGAAGTTGCAGTTCAAGGTAAAATGGAAGGAATATGGCATTCAGGATGTCTCTTGGGAACTACAGGCCAATGTACATGTGCCAGCCCTGATCTGAGACTTCTACTGCAAGCATTCCAATGCCCCAAAAGCTATTTAAGGCATCCACCCTATTTTACTAGCTGACTGGGCAATTTGTGACTTCTTCTACCCAGTGCATGGAAGTGCCACATCCTAGAGAGGGGGTGATGTCAGGGGATGTCCCACTTGTTTCCCCCTCTCCTTCTTCAGTTCTTGTCAGATTTGCTCTGCTATAGTTTTCCTTTATTCTCCTTCCTTTTCCCTATCTATTAGTCCTAGTTTCAGCCCTCAGGCTGCACCAGTTCTCTATCAATAATTCAGACAAGTGTGGCCCCTTTGATACTGCCACCAGCTTATCTAACTGCTGACCAATTGCTGACACATCACTTTTGTCTTTTTTCTCTGTCATACTGTACAGTTGTTTCTCATGCTTCTGAAGCCTCTAAAGCATCACACCTGGCTTAGGGGATCCCCAAACTTGTTCTCCTTGGATTTCCCTTTGCCAGATGAGTAGTTATCTCAGTAGACACTGTACAGTACTGAATAGACTTTGGATTTCTCTTTGCCAGCTGTGTGATTGAGCCACAGCCTCCAGAGGTTGCCCTTACACCTGCCACCCTCCAGCATTTGTGGATGACTGCTCCTCAACACAAACAATGTCTTTGCATGTCTGGGCAATGGTCTGACCCAACCAAGCTCTTGGAAAGCAACCAGAATGCACCCACCACATCCAAGCACAACTCTAGGGACCTCAGCCACTTATCCAACAACCCTGCCACTCCGTGGTAACTTCCATTAAACATTTGGATGTCATGCTAATTCAAATAAGGAGGAGAATCCCACTCCAGACCCCCCTCCCTACTCAGTGTGACCTCTGCTGCAACCCTGCCAATAAGCCAAACCCCTGACCCAACTTTTACATTGCCTCCAGATCTCTGATTCTTGTGCTAGGAAGGATGGACCAATAAAACACACTCCTGGATCCTTCCCCCCACTCAGCACCACCTTCAAAGTCAGCTCCATTGACAAGCCATCCACCAACCAGCCCCTATGCTAACCCCAGACCATTGGCTCCTACTCCAGAAGAAGACATAAACTCCCAAGCTCACCTCAGACCAACCCCACCCACACTCCACCAAACCCAGAAGAGCTCCACCAACAAGCCAGCACCCCACCAACCCTTGCACCACTCCAATTTGCTGGCTCCACCCTGAAAAGGGACAAAACTGCTGCTGAACCTCTAATACAACACTGGACTCCCTAGTACAACCCTCAACACAACTCCACCAGTGAGCCAGCAGCCAACCCACCCATAATGCCACCTCTACAACCCCCAGAAAGAACAACTCATGAAACAACAACCCTGAAATCCTCTCTTGCACCAAAAGCAACTCTGCCAAGAAGAATCATCCACCCACCAACCTTTGCACCACCTCCAGACTACCAATCCCTACTCTGAGAAGAACAAACCCATGCCCCAGACTCAGAACACACTTTTTCTGACAAACTCCAGCAGCACCCCAAGCTCCAAGAATGCCAGAAACATGTAAGACACCCTTGCTCATCTCTGGACTTACCTTTGGCCAGAAATGAGAAGGAATATCATGTAGCTGGCCCAGAACCTACAAATCCCAACCAAACACAACCCTCTGCCAACACTCCAGAGCACAGCAAAACTCCAACTAGGCACAAAATGTGATACTCCAGAGCACAGCAAATGCCTAACCAAATATGCCCCCAACAAAATGCAATACTCTGGAATTTGACAAACCCCTACCCAAGTACACCTCTGCCCAAATGAAAGCCTCTGAACACCCCCTGCCCTTGAAGTTATCCACCCAACTCCACACACTCAGAGATTGACAGATTGCAAGAATGAGCAGACCAAACTTTAAAGAAGTATTTCTGCTCCTATACTAATCTGACCAACAGCATAGCTAGCAAGTAAAACAACCCCCCTACTGAGCCTGCTACAATGGCAACCCCAACTCCAGAGCTCTGCTGCTATGCTGCCAAGGACTCTCATCTCTGACCTGCCCTGCCTCCAAGGACAAACTTCACTCCATCACCCTTGCTATCATCAAAAAGGAACTTCTGCCCCTCCTCTGCCAGTCATGTCAGAGCAGAATCAAAGTCACCAGAGGACCTCCACCTCCTCTGCCAACCATGTTGAAAACAGAAACCAAAGCTACCGTTGAAGTGTATTTAACATCTAGAGATCTGCCCTCAAGCCCAACAGCAAAATACTCAACTCCAGACCTGAGGACAACCAACCATGACCTGGGTCCAAACCCCCAAGAAGCAAGCCTAGGTCAAAGCCCCACCCATCAATGCTCTCAAAACACATCAGATCCCTGCAGAAAACCTCCAACACCCCCACCAAACTCTGGAACTCTCATCTGCAATGCTCTGCCAAACCCCCAGCAACTCTGGAGCTAGTCAATACAGATGGCACTAGTGGGCTTAACTCCCGCCTCTGGATTTATTAGGGATTCAACTCCCCCAAACAACTCCCTGCATGTCTTACTTCTTTGCCCCCTCACAGAATCTGAAATTTTGTTTGTCTTACACTAGCTAAATTAAAATCCAGGAACTTGTTATATACAAAGTACAGAATGTTACAGGACAGGTCCAGAGAAGCACAAAGCAACAAGAAGCACAAAGTCCAACCCCCCTCACCCCCTTTTCCCCTCTAGAATCCCTCCCCCCACTGCTCCAACCCCCAAGTCTACCTCCATTTGTGCCTTCACCACTGCCAGAACCTCTGCAAGCCCTAGCAACACCTTCCCCACATCTGCTGCCACCTCCCACTATGACCCTGGGGCCACTACATTGCACCACCAATGCCCCACTAGCAACTGCCCCATCCTCACCACTCCCTGCCCCAACTCTGGCAGGTGATCCCCAAGCATCTGCACCAACTCATCCTGGATTGATGCCAGTGCAGCAGATGCTCCATCCATCAAAACCCAGTATTTGTGGATTCAGCCTGGCCCAACCCCATGAATAAGCTCTGGGAGAATGAAGCAAAACACTCATGCAAAACTCTGGCATGCTCTAAGGCTGCCTTGCTCACCAACCAATCCTCCCATTGCCTGCTAGCCACTGCCTCTGCCTGGGATAAACCACCCTCCTGCAGGCTCCAACACCCCTCTGCCTCCTCCTGCAGGCTTCAACACCCCTCTGCCTCCTCTGTGGACCTTGTTTTCAACTGTGCTAGATGCTCGCACAAACCCTGCACCTCCAATGCCTGCTCTGTGGCTACCTGTATGGCAGTATTGCAGTCCTACTGCAACATATCCCTCTCTCTCTGCACCTGATCCTGATCCTCCTCTGCCCTCCAGAGTTCCCCCTCCCACATTGTTAGCATTCTAGATAAGCCCTTCACCTGTCAACAGAGGAATGTCTTAGTAATCAAGGGTGCAGGCTCAGAGGAACTTGATGGATGCCTCAATGGTGCCTTTGAGCTGGAGGAGTATATATGAGGTCCAGGGGGGCCTGCCATCAACAACTTGCCCCAGAGTGACTGGCCAATGGGGGGTGGGAATGCCCTCCTCTTCCCCTTGTCCCACACACTTGACTCCCCCTTCTTGTGGCCCCCCTGTAGTGGGCCCACCTTCCCTGCTGAACCCCCACTCTCTGGTGCCTTGGTCCTCCACCCCTCCCCCAACTGTTCCCTCACTCAGCCTTCCTCCCACCCCTGCTCTATGGCAATGCAGGCTACATGCCACTCTAGCAAAACTGAGCCCTTCTCATGCCTTGCATAGCATGAAAGGCAGACCAACATATCACAGTGGGACCTTGCAGAGGGCTCATCAAACTTACATGGCTCCTCCCACTGTGCACAGAGGATGCACTGGAGCAACTTGTTAGCAAACATGGCAAGAAAGATTTGAGAACTCACTGGAGCCTCATTCTGATACTACTCCAACATTGGGGGGCCCTGTGCATGCCCCAATGCCCTCACAAATATCTCTGGCATCACTTCCCCCTACAGCACTCTTTGCCCCTCCAGGACAACCTAGACAATCCCTGGATCCAAACTAGACCTCACAGGACAGGTTGGCAGCAGTAGAGCTACTTGACTGACCTGCTCTGGGCCCCCCACATGAGTAGAACTGCCAGACAAACTCAACACCACTGCAGACAATTCTGTCACAAGTCAGCAATCTGCTCTGAAGCAAAAAGGGACACTTTACTCATGACTGTGGTACATGGTGTCTACTCTCCAATGATCCCAATGCTTGTCAAAATTTCCTCAGCAACACTTGTATTCTGCCCACACCTCTATGCAATTGTCATCTGACAGGAGTGGAGTTGGAGAGGGCCACAAGAATGACAGTGCTGGTGAGCCCATGAGAAAGTGGTCAAGGAAACACCTGAGTGTGTTGATAAGACTCATTTGTCACTGAGCACCATTTTTGGCATTTTGGACTGTGTGGCAGCTGATTATTTCAATGTGGCACATGTCACAACACTCAGCATGTGAGGCCTAGCCCCAAGCTCTGGAACAACATAGCCTTTTCACAGGATTTTTAGCAACCAGAGACTTATTGATTACAAGGAACATCATGTGAAATCTGGACTTTGAGTCTAGAACAACAAGGCCAAGACCTTTCTTAGCGACAATTGTTAGCAATGTCTTGGCAACAATGCAGCTTTCTTCTCCCATCTATGGGCATATTTCCAGCTGCATAATTTCTGACTTATCATTTCTCTTGTTGAGCTTACAAACATACTTGAATAGCATCTACACTTCAGGTATTGACATTAGACTCACCCTTTTTGAGCTTTATTGCAATTAGGCAACACATAGACTTTGCTTATAGTTTTCACTTGGTTACAGATTGACACCTCATATGAACCATAAATACTTTGGCAGATGCCATTGCTAGTGGCAACTATTTGCTTAGTTTCCCATACTATACCTTTGAACAGTATAAATACTGCCTGGACCTAGACACTTAACCATCAAAATTGAGTCCTACTATTAAACCTCACCCTTATTAAATCATGCTACTCTCTCTATCTCTAAGCTTACCAGCTTGAAATTACATTCTGTCTCTATTGCTTACTGTCTCCCTCCCTATTCCTTGCAATGACTTAGCAACAAGTCTTGCTGACCTCATTGACTTTGTATAGCACCAATTATGGGTATCCTTAGCATTATTTTTGAATTAGCAAAGCTAGCAGCTGCAGTTAGTGATTAGTTTGCATTTGTCCTCCTTTCAGTCTTTCATCATCACCATCTCCCATTCCCTACCAAACACCTCTTACACTGCTTAAGTTTGCTTGATCTTAGCAATGCTTTTGCCTTCATTGGTTTCCCTATTTGCTCAGTGACTTCTCATTATTGCCTAGCAATCCTAGGCTAGCAATAGCAACTCCTTCCACTTCACACCCAAACCCACATTAGCTCTCATTCTCTGGGACAGTTACTACCTCGCCCTCAATTATTAACTTCCTACTGCCAGCTACCCAATCTAGTGACTAGTGTTAGGTCTTCTTAGGTTTCTGCATGGCACTAGGTGGCATAGGAGCACATCAGTGTACTAACCTTTTTAATTTCCTAGGACAAGCTTCTTGATGGACAACAATCATGCTTCAACTTCATTCCCCATGCCACCACTGCTCACTGCAGTTTGATCAATATTACTCAACTTTGATTCTCATGCCCTGCCAATCCCTAACCCATGCCCCACATCTTGAGGGTCTCAATGCTGAAGGGGGGGTGATGTCACAACCCACTCTCTGGATCCCCAAACATTGTTACTAATCCACTCACTTCCCCAGAGCTTCTCCTAACACCCCATCAAACTCTCCCAACCATTGTACACCCTCAGCACCCACTCTGGGTAACTCCAACACTTCCCTGGTGAACTCCAATGGCCCCCTGGCTAACTCCAATGCCTTCTCTACAGCTGTCAATGCTTCCCTTGACTCTTCTGAGCCCCTCTGCTATACATCACCAGCTCCTCCCCCTAGTTTGCTTGACCAACCCCAGAGCATCACAACAACCCTGGGACAGCCTGCATCCTCAATTGATCCCATCAGAGTATCACCACAGCCTGTCCCCTAATCACAACTAACACCTGTTGACCCCACATGGACTTGTTGAGCCCCATCACCACACCCACTGTTCTCCAGAGCTCTCCAGTAGTCAGTATATAAGTTGTAGATTAACTCCTTGTACTCTAGTCTTGATATTGCTTAACATTACCTATGGTCTGATTGTTTCTGTCTTATATTTTGTGTTCCATGTTACATTTCCTCTTATCTCAGCCTCCCAGTCTTGTTTCATCTCTATTTCTATTATTGTTCTTGTTATCATTTTGTATCTCTGCTCAAATCTATTTTTGTTCTTGTCTCAATCTTGTCTCATTTGACTCTGTTTCCATTATTGTGCTCAAGTCCTTTCAACTTTAATGCCTTCACAAACTCCATGCTTACAATTACAAACTCAAACACTCTTTAAACCAACTCTGGACCTCACTATTTGCTTGGCTCCAAAAACTATCAACCTCTGTTGATCCCCCATCAAACTCTGGCCCCACTTCTATTGCTTGTGTAGCCTCCATTTGCCCTGCACCTCTAATACTCACTTCTAGACTTATACCTAGCACCCCATCAAGCCCAACCCCTTCCCCACAACTCATCCTAGACCTCTCCAGACCACCCCAGACTTGTTTGGATCATTCCTCATCACTTATCCTCACAAGTCCCCAATGTCTAGACCTTCTCTGAATGCCTAGTTATCAGTGTAGGACATCATGTCTGCCTAGTAAAGATTTACCCAGTATAGCTGAGCCCCCCTGGTCAGCAGAACCTGACACCACTGGAGTTGGGGCAGGGGGTGGGGCAGATGGGGCACTTGTTGGTGGGGCATTAACAGAGAATGATGGTGGATCCTGGGGCATGGTGGGAAGTGGCCACAGATGTCAGAGAGCCCCTCCTAGGCCACCCAGACATTTTAGTGGTGGTGGTGGCCTAAATGGAGGTGGATTTGGTGGGGAGAATAGCAGGGGCAGATCCAGAGAGGGAGGGGGAATAGGGGATTTTCTTGGACTTTTTGTCTTGTGCTCTGTGCCTGCTTCTATTTTGTAGTATTAGCCTTTTTTGGACTTCTGGCCTAGGTGATTGAACTTTTTTCAGTTTAAGAGAGGGGGTAGTAAATAAAACATGTAGGGAATTACTCATGGGAGTTGAATTCCTGATGAATCCAGAGGTGGAGGTTATGCCCACTAATGCCATCTGTGTCAACTAGTCCCAGGGGTCCCAGGGCTTGGTGGAGTGTCATCAATGGAAGTCTTGGAGTTCGGTGGGGGCTCCATCAAGGTTTTTGCAAGGGTCAATAGCCCTTCTAATGGACCAGGTAGTGGGGTCAGCCATGAACCAAGCAGGAGTCAAGGATTTGGTCAACTTCATAATTCTACTTGTCCTTGACCTTGATGAGGGGTGGTTGGCTGGGGCATTGTCCAGGGAAAGAGTCCAGGGTGTGCTTTTTGAGGAGTCATATGTGGAAGATGGGGTGGAGCCTCTTCAGGCCTGGAGGTAGGTCAAGCTGATAAGTGTGCATCAAGATGTTCCAGAGAATCTTGAAGGGGCCAAGTTGTTTGTGATTGAGCTTGACAGAGGGCCTCTGAGTCTTGATGTTTCATTGGTTGAGCCAGACCAAAGTGCCAGGGGACCAGTTGGGGGTGGGATCATATTGGGTGTTGGCATGCTTGAAGTAGGCTTGATTGGCAGTGTTTATTTCATTCTAAAGGAACTGATGGAGGAATTAGAGGTCTTTGGCAATTTTGTGGGTGATGTGCAAGGGGATATCCTTGAGAGACAGGGTGATCTGGAGATTGTAGCCTTTGTTGGCATAGAAAGGGAAAACTTTGGTAGCAGAGTGAGATGTGTTATTGTAAGTAAACTCAGTGAGGGGGAGTTCTGCATGCTAGTTGTTCTGTAATATTTAACGTAGAGGTGGAGATACTGTTCCAACATCTGGTTTACTTGTTCTGTTTGCCTCTTGGTCTCCAGGTGGTAGGCAGTCAACAAATTGGTTTTCATTTTCAGTGCCTTGCATAGCAATTGCCAGAAGTAGGAGACAAACAATGGGCTGTGGTTAGAGATGATGTTGTCTGGGAGTCCATGCTTGGAGAAGACATGTTCAAGGAATAACTTGGTGAACTCTGGAGCATTGTTGGTGGTATGGCAGGGAATGAAGAGGGCTTGCTTGGTGAGGTGGCAGATGACCACAAGGATTGCATCAAAGCCTTTGGTGTTAGGGAGTTCAACAATGTGATCTATCAAGATTGAGGACCAGGGGTGTCAACCAATGGAGAGAGGTTTCAGCAGGCCATGAGGATGGTGGCAGGATACTTTGGCTTGGAGACAAGGTTTGCAGGCCCTCACATATTGTGTAATGTCCTTCTTCATTCCTGGCCAAAAGTAAGTTCTGGAGATGAGTTGGAGAGTCTTACAAATCCCTGGATGTCCTCAGAGTTTGTAATTGTAATGCTGCCAGAGTATGTTGAGGCAAATGGACTTGCAGTCCAGCACATAGATTTGTCCACTCTGGAGTAGGAGGTGGTAGTCTGGGGAAAGCATGAAGGGGTTGTTGGCATTGGACTTGTCAGTGGAGTTGTTGTGAGGATTATGCTGGGTGAAGAAGGAGTCTGGGGGTGAGTTTCTGATTTGGTGGAGGATCCCTTCTTCATTCAGAATCAGCACAGCATGCAGATGCTCAGGGGGAATTACCACTCAATGATTGAATGTGTTTTGCTCAGCCTCAAACAACTTTTTTGGATATATGTCAGGTCTCTGAGTGAGAGTGTTGGGCTTTGCACCAAGTTGTCTGGGGCAGTAGTGGATGGTAAAGTTGTACTCTGAGAGGGTTTTGGACCATTGAGCTTAGTGGCAGCTGAGCTGTTTCATGGTTGTGAAGTATTGCAGGTTATTGTGGTTGGAGTAGACTTGGATGTGGTGTGGAGATCCTTTGAGGTAGGCCCTCCACTAGTGGAAGGCTTTGACAATGGCAAGGAGCTCTTTATTGTAGATGTCATAGTTGAGCTCTACAGGAATTATCAAGCAGGTGTAGAAGGCAATGGGGCAGAGATCCTTGCCTCTGTAGTCTGACTGGGAGAGGATTCCAGCAATGGCATAGTTGGAGGCATCACATTCAAGCATGATTGGTATAGAGGTCAAAATGATGGAGGATTGGAGCAGAGGTGAAGGGTTTCTTGAGGAGGAGGAATATGCTTTGGTACTTGCTGTCCCAGTCCCAAGGAGTGTCCTTCTACATGAGTTGATTGAGAGGTTTGGTGATTCCAGAGTAGTTGTTGATAAATCAGTGATACAAGTTAGCAAACCCCAGAAACAACTGTACCTCCTTGTGTTCCATGGTGGGGACCAGTTGAGGATGGCTTCAACCCTGGCAGGGTCCATACATATGCTATCAGAAGTGACAATAACTCTGAGGTATTTGACCTCCATTGTGTGGAAGGAGCATTCTCAGGTTTGGTGTGAAGGTGGTATTCTCAGAGTCATTCTAGGACATGGTGGACATGCCCTGAATGTTCCTCCAATGAACCCCAGTATATCAGGATGTTGTCCAAGTACACAATAACAAAGATGTCATTCATGATGTGGAAGTTGTCATTTATGAAGTACTGGAAAGTGGCAGGGAAGTTAGTCATTCCAAAGGGCATCACTAGATACTCAAAGAGGCCATAGTGGGTGTAGAAGGCAGTCTTCCTCTCATGCCCTGGAGTGATCCAGACATTGTTGTAGCCAGAGCAGAGGTCTATTTTTGTGTAGATCTTGGCACTGTGGAGGCAGTCAACAAGGTCTCCAATCAGGAAGAGGGGATACCAGTTCTTTTTCATGACTTTGTTGAGTTCCTAGTAATCAACACAGAGTCAGAGAGACCCATCCTTCTTCTTGGCAAACAGGACCAGAGCACTAGCAGCAGAGATCAATGGGCATATGAAACCTTTGCCAGGCATGTGGTTGAGGTAGTCCTTCAGGGCCCAGAGTTCAATCTTGGACATGTTATAGATTTTACCAAACAGGGGTGAGGTGCCTTTCTCAAGATTGATTTTGTGATTGTAGGAGTGGTGCAGAATTTTCACACCCCTTCAGAGAATACATCAGCAAATTCACAATATTTCAGGGGAACTACTTTGTATAGAATTTGTTCCTCTGTTTTTTGTTCTGGTGGGTTAGTTTCTGCATGAAGGTATTCTTCTGGTAGGGCTGGCATGATTTGTAGTTGGAAGGCAGGGGTACCATCTTGTAGGATGCATGCAAAGGGGACAACACCAATAATTTTGATGTCAAGGGCTCTGGGATTGATGGGGATGGATGATGAGGTGGCAGTGGCTAGGTCCAGAGTTGTAGCAGGGTTGTCTGGAGGGGTTTAGCATTGTTGGTCAGGGTACTGCAGGCCTTTGTATCAATTCCAGAGTATGTTGGGGGGGAGCCATTAGGTTTTGTTTAAGGGGGACCAGGGCAGAGGCATGTTTTCTTCACTTTCTTGGTTGTTGAGGGGCTTTGGGATGCCCTGGAGATGCTGGCATTGAAGTTGGGGATGTCAAAGTCTATGGTGGACTGGATGTGGAGGAGGATGGCAGCCACTAAACTTGTTTTGGGGCCAGGAAATTGCATGGTGAGGTTCCTCCAGTTGATGTCAGGGTTGATGTCCTGCAGCCACAGGAGTCCAAGCACAATTGGAGTTGATGGAGGGAGCTGAGTGATGAGAAGCTGGACCTGGAACCTTAAACCATAGTTGAGGATGAGGGCATTGTTGTGGTATTGAGTAATTCCTGTCTGAAGCAGGGCTTCTGTTGAAGAGTTGGAGCTCAATGGGTTTGTCAAGGTTGTTGTGGTGGAGGTCAAGCTGGTTGCTGACAAAGGTGCTGGAGGTGCCACTGTTAACAAGGGCAGGGAGGGTAGTTGGAGAGTTGTTGAGCTGGACATTGATGATGAACAACTGCACAGACTTTGAGCAGAGCTGTGAGGGAGTCTGGGGGGCATTGGTTGTATCTTCAGGGTTTTTGGAGGGGGGTGAGACATTGAAGGGGACTGGTCCAGGGTCCATCAGGCTGTCCCAATCAAGGTGGAGGATGAGACTGGGCCAGTCAGTGTGGGGATTGGTGGAGGAGAGCCATGAGAAGCCTAGGACAACAGGAGCAGAGAGGTGTAGTTTAGTGACTAGTAATTGGAGGTCTTGACATTGTCCATTGGCAAAGGTCATGGTTGTCTCCATGCAGTGTGTGATGTCTCCAGCAGAGGTGGGATTGCTGTTAAAGAGCTTGAGGAGAATTGGAGTAGGGAGATGTCAGAGGTGTTGGGGGGCAAGCACTACCAAGGATTCATTGATGAAGTTGTTAGTGGCACTGCTGTTGACTAGCATAGGGATGGAGTTGGCAGAAAAGGGGAGGGTGGTGCAGAGGAGGAGAGTGGTGCAGAGGAGGGTGGTGCAGAGGAGGAGAGTATGGGAGGAGTGGAAGGGGAGGTGTGCTTGGAGGGTGTCTAGGGCAAGTATCATTGTATGGAGGAGTATGGCCTGGGCAGAGAAGACATTGTTGTTTGGTCTGCGGTCTAGTGCATCTTTGAGACCTAAACCACTGACTCATTTTCCATAAACTGGTAGTCACAGTCTTTTCTGTTGATAGTCCAAACAGCATGTCCCATCACCTGGCATTTAGGGCAACTACTAATAAAATGTCCCTGCTCACCACATAAGATGCATGCACCCTCTTTCCATTGCTTCTCCTGAGTCTCCTCTGGTATGGTGATGCAAAGCCTGTTCTGAATCTTGTTCATGCATAGGGCTTCTTGATTGTCAGCAGAGTATAGAGCATTGTCAAGATTGTTGGAGTTGGTGTCTATGAGCTCTGGAGTTTTATGGAGATCAGCAGTATTGAGTTGGGCAGGGGGGCAGGATCCCAGGGGTCAGTGGTGCTGGGAGGTCCTTGGCCTTGAGGAAAATGGAGTGTGGAGTTGGTGGGGTTGGCAGGGAGTAAGGGTCAGTTGCCATTGGTTGTTCTGGTCTGCCAGTTGGTGTTGCTGGGAGTGTTCTACATGGTCTGCAGCACTGCGTTCTTGCTCCAATCTTCCCAGTAGCATTGATTGATTTGTGTAACAAGCACCTTGTACCCATTGTATGTGGTTTGCTTGGGTGCAAGGTGGAGGATGTCCTTAATGCATTGAGGCAGGGCATGGCAGAGGGCAAATTGGAGAGCATTGTAGTTCCATCCTGTTTTGTAGGCTTCTTGTTCAAATTCTACAATGAAAGTTGTGAAACATTCATTGTCATGCATCTGGAGATTGAAGAGGTTCTCCTTCACTTCTGCTACAGTGTCAAAGATGCCAAACTTACTGGAGAATTCCTGGATGAAAGTGAGCCAATTAGAGAGCCTGGGGTTGTTGGGATCAAACCAGAGCAGTGCCATATAGTGGTTGAAGGTGATGCCCTATAAATATGATGTGGTAAAGGCTACTTGTGAGCTCTCAAGCTGGAAGGTAATAGGCTTAGCTTAGAACATTGTTAAGCATTGCATTAGGAAGATTCTCCATTTCTGGGGGTTGCAACCAGTGAAGGACTCTGGTTTCTGAATATTGAGCTTGCCTTCCTGAGCCAGTGCATTGTGAGTATTGTTCTGAGTGTTTTGAGTTTGAGGCAGGGGTCTAGCATTGTAATAGTAGTAATAGTTGTTTCCATTTCTGTGCTGAGGGGGAAAGTTGTTCATGGCCAGGCCCCATCTGCCAGAAGGTCCACCATTGGAAGGTCCACTGCTGGGGGTTTGGCCTGCATTGCCTGGGGGAGGGCCCATGGCCCAGCGAGGGAAAGGGAGTTCTCTAGGGGTGAGTGGTCTAAAGTAATTAGTGTCAGCAGGGGGATTGGGCATCAGAATGGGCAGGGGATGAGAGGGGCTATTGGGGAAAGGGGGATGAGGTGCTCCAGGGCCCATGGGTTGTCACAGGGGAATTGGGGCATTGTGGCAGGGCTAGGGGGCATTGCCATGGGGGGCACAGAGGTCAAAGTGGGGGGGTTTGTCACAGAGATGGCTGTTGCATGGAGCAGGCTCATCATCAGAGTTGCTGGGCTCATCAATGTAGAAGAGGATTTGATTGTCATTGTTAGCATGCAGGGGCAGCCTCTGAGTATGGGGTTAAGGGGCAGCAGGTTAGTCCCAGGTACAGAAGGCACTGGGGACAGAGTTTGCCCAAGAGCAAGCAGAGAGGGCCAGGGTTTGAGTGGCAGGTTAGTTGAATAGTCCCCCCACAGGGTTGAGGTTCCTTAAGATGTTGGATGCAGCATTGAGCTCTTCCTGCTAGTGGAGAATGGGGGGCAGGGCTTCACTTCATGCTCTGGTAGGTTCCTCTTGTTGCATGTGGAAGGAGCAGGTGGGGTCCAAAGAGTTTTCAAACTGATGGGGATTCAGACTGGTGTGTATTTCCTCAACCAGGGTGCAGAGCTTGTTTCAGAGATTGGCATCAATTCCCAAGATGCCTTGCATAGCTTCAGGGAGGTTGCCTTCAGGTAGCATTTGTAAAAGTTGAGGAGTCAATCTGCCCAAAACTTCCAGAGTTGCTGGGGTGTTGGGGTAGCCTAAGTTGACAAGGAGGGTGCAAGTGCATCTTGCAAATTCTGTGGGGGAGAGGCAGAGAGAGCCAGGACTGTGTTGTGCTGCTGGATGTAGGCTTTGACTCATTGCTGTTTGGGAGAGGGAGGGATTCAAGCAGGGAATGGCAATCAAGAAGAGGAATAGTTATCTGGGTGCTCCAGAGGAGCTGGGGCCATAGCAGGGATGGGGTATGCATAGTAGTGAGTGGGTGAGAGGTAGGTAGGGCTGGGGGGTGCTGGGGGTGTTCCAGGAAATCCTCCAGGGTACATGTGGAGGTAGTTGCCATCAGCAAGGAACATTGGAGAGTGGCACCAGCCCAGGGGTATCCCTTGGCTGATGGAGGGAGTGTAGAATGCCTGGTTCAGATCTGGGGGTCCAATGACAAGGAATGTACTGATCTGCAGGTGGGCCTGGATAAAACAGGGCATACTGATTTTCAGGGATTGGCTGACCATAGACATCAGTTAGGTAGCTGGCAGGGTTGTACATGAGGTTATATGCAGACATCATGAACAGGTTGAAAAGGAGTCTTGATATTATGTCAGGTTCTGCTAACCACAGAGGCTCAGCTACACTGGGCAAGTATATGGACTGCAGGGTAAGTGGAGGCTTTGTGAGTGATGGGAGTGGAGCCAGAGTTTGATGGGGGATCAATTAAGAATGATGGGTTCTAGGGCTGAGTGCAGGGCAAGGTCCAGAGTTGTTGTAAGAATGTTTGAAGATTTGTAGTGCATGTGCAGAGTTTGTAATAATGTCAGAGATGAAAGGAACTTAGGAATGGTAAAGAAAACAGAGACAGTTGAGACAAGATGGAACTGAGAAAAGAGATAGATTTGAGACTAAGGATAGAAACAGAGACAAAACAGGGAGAAATATGAGACACAAGTAACCAAGTTAATGTAATATCGAGACTAAGGTAACAAATGCTACTCTATGTCTTTCTATACTAACTACTGGACCTTCTCTGGGGGTTGAGGATGCAATGGCAGGGCTCATTGGAGCTGCATGGGGTTGACAGGTGTTGGCTCTGATCAGCAGGCATGCTGCAGTGACATTCTGATGGGAATGTGGCCCATCCCATAATTGTCAGAGAACTCCAGAGTGGTTGTGTGGGTCATGGGGGTGGTCAAGTAATGTATGTCTGTGTTGGGGAAAGTGTTGGGGAGGCTTGGGGGCCTCATAAGCAAGAGGGGGAGCTGAGGAGGCCCACAAGGGATGTGCCAGGGTTTGCCAGGAAGTTGTTGGGGTCTGCTAAGGAAGTGTTGGAGTTAGCCAGGACAGGCACCATGGATCAATGAAGGTTGGGGTGAGTTGGGGGGAATGTTGGAGAGGGCTCTGGGAAGGTGGGGTGTCCTGGGGCAATGTCTGGAGGTGCAGGAGTGGGTCATGACATTGCAGGAGTGGATCATGACAGTGGTGGACTTGTATGGCAAGTGAGCACACTTCATTCTGACTCACACCACCTGCTCTGCTATGGGTGCCACAAACCTGTACCAGAGGAATGTCTGGAAGCTCCATGGCCTCTCTGATGCCTATGTCTCAGACTAGGGGCCACAATCTGTAGTGGACTTCACCAGGGAACTCTACTGACTACTTGGCATGAAGCTTCACACCTCCACCACCTACTACCCACAGTCCAATGGCCAGACCAAATGCATAAACCAGGAGTCAGAGTAGTACCTCTGCCTCTTCTGCAACAAATGCCAGAACAACTGGAGCAAACTCCTCCCTAATGCTGAGTTCCAATACAACAACCACATTCATGCTTCCACCCAATTCTCCCCCTTCTTCCTTGACACTGGACAACACCCCCACATGGGCTTTAAACCCTGGGCCTGGCCCTCAGAGAATGAAGCAGTAAACAAGTTTGTGGACTGGATGAAGCAGTTACAGGAGGAGGCCCAAGCAGCACTGGCAAAGGCAAAGGATGACATAGCACAATACTATGACCGTGAAAGGACCCTGGAGCACAAATACCAGCCTGGGGATTGAGTCTACCTGGATGCCTCTAACATTACAACTATGTGACCTTTAAAAAAGCTGTTGCACTGCCAATTGGGACTTTTCACAGTGGAACAACAAGTAGGGCCCCTAGCTCACCAACTCTGGCTCCCTGCAGGGATGCATCAGCTTCACCCAGTGTTCAATGTGGTCAAATTGACTCCAGCCCCAAGGGATCCTATTCCAGGACAATGTCTGCCACCCCTGCCACCTCCAGTGGTGGTTAATAGCAACAAGGAGTATGAGGTGGAGGAAATCCTGGATAGTTGTTTATTCCAGTGACAACTACAATACAAGGTGAAGTGGAAGGGCTATGGGATTGAGGACATTTCCTGGGAACCACAGGAGAACATACATGCCCTGGGGCTCATCAAGGAGTTCCACAGGAAGCACCCAGACACTCTGCATGCCATAAGAGGAATCTATCCTATTTCCCCAGTGGACAGAGCAATCAGGGACTTTTTCTACCCCACATGTTGAGACGCTGCATGCTAGAGGGGGGGTGATGTCAGGGGACTTCCATTTCCAACCTCTGCAACTTGTTCCAGTGTCTCTGCAGCTTGTTCAACATCTCTGGGGCTTGCTCCAGAACTCCAGAGATCTCCAGAGACCCACAGAACTTTCCATATTACCTCACCAATCATCTTCCTAGGGTTAAGGCTAGCTCTGGCTTTCTGTACAGTTGTTCCCATGCCTCCACCACCACCACCACTGATGCACCACACCAAGCAGCAGGGATGCTTAGACTTGTTCTCTTTGGATTCCCCTCTGCTAGGTGATTAGTTACTGCTTGTACCTTCATCTACTTGCTAATATACTTTGGATTCCCCTCTGCTAGCTGTGTGACTCAGATCTGCCATCCTGGAGGTTGCCCTTACAGTTGTAAGAGATAACAAAGTCCAAAAAGTAAGTAATAAATGTCCAAAAAAAATTAGGGAGAGGTGGGTGGGAGGGTGTGCAAACAAAGTATGACTATGCAAATAGAAATCTAATACCAAAAGGGTATTGTTAAGTTGAGACAAAATCTTGTAAATACTAGTTGTAGCTTACTGTGATGACAAACTTGCTAATTGGACTAAATCCTTCTATGCTTGTTTGTCTGAATCTGCGGTGAATGATGAGATGATGGCTCATTGACTGACAACTGTAAAATATCCTTACTTCTGAGAGTAGTGACACGAGAAAAACAAATTTAGAAAGCTGCAGTGATGGCAATCACTACTCTGTAAGGATATCAGACTACTGATTTACTGTGAGTGAGCGACGCTGCGCTAACCTGACTGTTGATGGTGGTGGTACGAGTGCAAAACCATTGCACGAATGGAAAAAAAAAAGACTGTTGCATGATTAGAAGAATGCAATGCTCTTGCATGTAACATGCCTGACTAAGACCTCAAGCCCTACTGTTCCCGGCTCAACATCTGCCAAAAACAATGGCATAGAAACAAGAACGGCCGTTGGTGTCTTGATAATCTTTGGTGTGCATGCTTGTCCGTGCAGAGGCCTCCGAAAACGCTCCTTACCCCCGGAATCCGCATTTACGTCGATGTTATATGATACTATCGATGGCTGACCATGTGGCACACTAGCGGATGCCATTTTCTTGACTAGGGCGTTCAGGCCCAAAAACGTGCGTGTTCTTGCCAAAAACATACTTGTTCCTGTTCAATTCTATAGTCTGGATCCTTGGATAACTACTGGCTGTCAGACTCTGATGCTGGAGGCACGTGTAACATACATATGACCTCGATATCTGATCGCAGTGGGCGCAGAGCCTTGATCTGGCTTATATGTATATCTTGCATTTTATGCATTCCACATTTTTCTCTGCCCTCAACCATGGTTTGGTTGGACGGAAAGCCAACCCTTGTCAAAACCCTCGCTGGGCTAGTGGATGACCGAGACTTGAAACAGGAAGGTTGGTATCGAGAAGGCTGTGTCTGTGGTGGATGACGAGATATTGTTCTGGAGAGCGTTTCCATTATCAGAGAATTCATGGACAGTTATCTACCTGGCTAATACAAAATCTGCTCGAGATACCCAAGTGGATGTGATTATTTTGGAACGTGTCACCCAACTTGACTATGCAGCCCATTGTCTAGCCATCGTACCCGATGTCGGCTTTGTGATGGCTGAGTGGCGGTCAGTGTACCCATCTTGTATCAAAATATATCGTATGTACTTAATCACCAGAAGTAACTCCGGTGTTGTCTTTCGAGCTCACAGCAGGACTGGAGAGTTTCTCCGCAGATGTCATTGTCCAGCACAAGCTAGCTATGGGAGTTTATCTGTGCTAGGGCCAACTGTCGCTCTTTGCGTCACTTCCACAGACCCTATTCCACCCAATTGGAGAAATGTTTGTAGTAATCAAGCTCTAACATTTAGCTATGAGATATAATTCAATACAAATTTCAATTTTGGTCCAATGTTGAGAGCTACTTATAATTTGATACATAAATTTAAGCTATAATCAATATATTAAGACCCATTGTATAGACAGAAATACTTGTATTGCCGATCTCATTAGTGCCTTGGTTTACCCAGGTATCAGAGCAATCATTTTGCTGATGTAGTCTCATTTGTGTCAACACAACAGCATTTTCCTGGCATAGTCAAGATAATGGCTTCACACTGCTCTCACAATGTCTCAGCAACATTGGAACCTGTCTTTTCTCCAGATTTGTGAATCATCTACTTTCCAAAATGGTGACATTTGTTGGCCTGGGTCATGGGTTCTTGCTCAAGGGGCAGATGGTGTAATCTTTATCTGTCCCATCAACGAGATAGTACAGATTGAAGGATCTTTAAACCATTGTGTCTCACATCCTGATGTTTTCTTGGTGCAGAATTCCATCAATTGTGGGTTGGTATATCATATGAGATGCCACAGATCACTTTACAAGATAGTTACTGTCTTATGAGCCCCAGGGTAAAAAGTCATGCATTCATTGTTCAACATTACAACTGACCTTTATCTCTGGTCATTACTATATACCATCATTGTCTAACATCACTTGTCATGCAAACAATTAGTCCACGTTTTTGCAACAAGAACATCATACCACTTTACACACAAGACCAGCAATTTTGCACACCAATCCCAATGATCTGGTATTGAACACTGCACAAATGTGTGATTCTGCATATCTCAGTCCCTTTCACCGAAAAAGGACACTATAACAAGTACGACGTATGAAACAAATTATCCATTGATACACAACCTGTCTTGCAATGACTGCCAGTATCTATACCAGTGTAAGATTACATGTAATATAGTCAAGATATCATCAATGAGATCCATATGAGATGGTTAGAATATCATATAAGGACGTCTTGTGACATCCTACCTCTTGCTAGGCCTCAGAAAATCATATTTAAGACACTGTGTATGTATCAAAGGTTCCAATTTTGCACACTCTCGTTTTTCTCATTGAGCCCATTCACCGAGCTCTGATGGGTCAGAAAACCCGCTTCTGCATTCACACTATTGGATTTTCTATGCTTGAACAACTTCAAGTTTCTATAAGATAAACATATAGCCCTCTTTATATGCACTACATTCATCTATCTTGTTTTTTCAGGAGTGAGAGGGTGACTGGATTGAGTCATCGTAACCACCCATGACAGGATGTGCGGGTGCAAATGAGATCCGACGTTACCCGGACATTACATACATCTTTCATTTCCCCCCGCACCTTCTCTTCCTTTTCTTCCCTCAGCCATGGTTTGGTTAGACGGAAAGCCGACCCTTGTCAAAACCCTCGCTTGGCCAGTGGATGACCCAGACTTGAAACGGGGAATTTGGGATCGGAAAGGCTGGTCTGTGATGGATGACCAGATACTGTTCTGGAGAGCGTTTCCTTTATCAGAAAATCCACGAACCGTTATCTACATGGCTAATACGACATCTGCTCGAGATAACCAAGCGGATACGATCACTTTGGAGCGTGTCGCAGAACTTGGCTACGCAGCTCACAGTCTAGTCATCGTACCCGCTGTCGGCTTCGTGACCGCAGAGTGGCGGTCAGTGCACTCAGCTTGTATCGTAATATATAGTACTCAATCATTCCAATTATTACTAGAAGTAACTCCGGTGTTTACTTCCGAGCTCACAGCGGGACTGGAGAGTTTCTCCGCGAACGTCACTGTCCAGCCCAGGCTAGCTATAGGGGTTTATCTGTGTTAGGAAACACAGTTTCTCTTTGCGTGACTTCCACAGACCCTGTTCCGCCTCATTGGAAGAAATACTCATCTCCATATTTGACATATCGCCGCCTGGATTACGTGGCAGGACACACTCTTGACTTGCCGAATGATCTGGTTGCAGAGTCGATCGCTACTTGGAATGCCGACAGCGGAGATCTTCACATGATCAAGTTACCTGAGCTTTTCCTCGAAAACATGCAAGTTCAGTAGTCGTTCTCACATTGTGTCCCTCATTCTCTGACTTTCATTTTTAGCACGAAGCAGACTTTCAGTATATTAGCCCGCTTAAGATTGCCCTGGCTGGCCGTCTAGCATTCCCTCCCTGTGGTGCTGTCCTTTGTGCGTTCTCGACGAACGCGGAAGATAAAGAAGAACCTCGTATGTTCTATCAGGGTGAACACACTGATCCGGATAGTATAACCAACTATCTTGGACAGACGAGCACTTCGACTTTGGGTTCGGTAGTCGTCCACAATCACGATAGTGGCAGCCGTATAACAATCTTCAAAAGCGAGCTCCTTCTAGGAAATATACCTGTGCATCTTAAAATCCCTTTTATCACTTCTTCTCACTGACTGTTGCTCTAGTCAGTGGCAACCACAACCACGCAGGAGATGCCTGAGATGCGCGAGGCATGGAACTATCCAAATGACGCTCGAACGCTAGATTTCAAGGTGTCTAATTTTCCATACGTCGCTGCAACTCGTGTTTTGGTGTATCGCCAAGACTTCTCAGCTGAACGAACTATGATTTTTGTACTGGACTTTGATCAAACCCTTCTTGCTTCTCTATTATCGAAGCAACCTTCCGAGAGAGCAGACTGGAATGCACAGCTTGTGGATGCCTGTGCTCAGGTCAAAGTTGTGACTCGTCGATTCAATATTGCTGTTGAAGGGGAGATTTGGGATGGAGAATATCCATGGCCACAGCGACCACCGCCGGAGTGGGAAGCGCACCTTGATACCATTCTCAAAGACGATGACAAAGACGATGACGAAGGTGAATACATGGATGACAGCGACAGCGATAGCGAAGTATTAACTTCAGGTCTCGAATACGATGAGGCGCCAGAGGAGCACAGAGAGCCGGTACCCTTTGGGTATGTGCAGACGACCCTTCGTCTTGAAGGAGTCACCAACGTCGAACGGCTAGCTATCACAGACCATGTTGTTCTTGAAATGCCACAACTTGGAAAAAATGGACGTGTATTTTACTTTGACTAATTCATCTTAATAAACCAACTGTGTACTCGCTCTTCTTGAAGAATGGAGGCCCAACTCAAATGGATTGTAGTGATGTATCTCAGTGTTGATGTAGTTCAGTGAAGCTTGTCACGCAAACGGGATCTAATTCATGCCTGACTAGGTGCTCGCTCTTCTGCCCACACGATTAACAACCTATTCTACTCGAAAACTTCGACTAATGTTTTGGCAGTGCGCTTGCCCATGTAATGTCAGGTATGACGTTCAAGATGTTATCTATGAGGTCCTGTCGAGTTATGGGTCGATCAAAAGTGAATCCAGCTCCACCATTGTCCATTGGCTCGCCATCCTTGTTCAAGATGTTAGCGTTGTCCAGCAGAACCGCGAACGAGAGATCGACGTCAGCTGCCGTGGCCAGTCCATCATTGTACAAGAGGATGAGCTTTTCTATCTCTGACTTGAGGAAGGGGACCATCTCGTTCACAACAGCCCAGATCCAGTTGTCGTAAAGGTAGGGTACATTGACAGCGGCTTTATCCGGACTTTTCAAGTAGTACTATCATTAGTGAGGTTTCTAGTCATTGATGTACGAAATACCCACGCATCGACATTGCTTGCCAGATATTTTGCATACCAGTCCGACCAGACATCTCTGATGCAGGCGTTGTTGTGCAAGAAATTTTCCTTGACCTGAGTCACACGTTGTCAGCCGTAAATAGATCGTCATCGCCATAGTAGAGCATCTTACTGTGTAATCATTCATGTATGACACCACCCCGGCAGCTGCACGCAGCTTCGAGACCTGATCTGGTTTTCAGAAAGATACTCGAACATAAACGATGCGTTGCAAACCTGTGTTTTCACACAAAATTGAGAGAATTTCGCCGAACTTATCATTACTTGCTCTGGCATTTGATTCAGTTTACGTTCTCCTTCGTACATCAGATGGTTCTTACATTATTCATGTAAGTGAAAGCCATTAAGAATCTATGCGGATGACACTCACCTTGTAAACATTGCTTTGATGCTCTAGAATAACCATTGCATTGCCACCTAGATTCAATGATTATGAGACTGTTGAGATACCTGAAAAATGATATCTCATACCCCGTTCACCACCCGGATAACACCGCCCGATATCTTTAAATACGGTCGGTACGGGGTAAACTTGCTCCCCGGGGTAATACGTCGTGGGATCTAGTAGGTTTTCCTTAACCCAATCGCAAAACTGACTGCCGGTCATAATGGTGCTTATTAGCACACATCTTTTAGCTCGAGTCGAATGAGAGTTTCACTTCGTTCCCGCAGCATTAAGCCATAATTTTGTAAATTGCCCAAGGTAGTCCACAAACAAAGCCGCTGTAGAACAAAATGAGAGATCGACTCGTAAAACACAAGCCTCTGCACATACCCATAGATTGTTCATAGCTGCGATGCATGTTAGTTGTAAGATGAAGAAGCATCTAAATCTAAAGCTCCATGCACTTACACATGCTCTCGAGCATAGATTGCAGCCTTATTGCTCGCTCCCAGGGCAGGGAGTCCGTTCTTCGTCGTTCCAGTATTGATCTGAGTGCAACGTAACTGATCTTAGCTACCTTCTTTCTGAATCGAAAGATACTTTACCGGTAACGGGTTGTATCTAATAGTCAGATAAAAATCAAAGAATATCCACGACAAGGGGCGGCGACTTGCCTGGTATACTCAGCATTCAATTCACCAGGGTAAGCCAGGTCAAAATAGGCTTGCACTTGGGTGTCTGCATATGCAGGTATAAGTATCCTCATCCCGTCACACCTTTTCATAACAGACTCCCTGTCTGCAAGAACCCTATCTGTAAAGTTCACTGGGATATTGTCCCTTTCTTTTACTAGCGGCGCATCGATATCTTCGTCGCGTCTGTACAAAGCATCGGCTATTTGTCCTGTATCGCCACTGTCAAGGTCAAGACTCGCATATATTTGACAAGTCTTCGATCCCGAAGGAGCATCCAAGATGTCACTGTCTATTGCTGGGCAGAACAGATTGCCAGGTAGGAAGGGAACCCCGGCTCGCCTATGAAAAACCGATGTCTCGTTGGCAGAGATGACGACTGCAGATGTCGGTATCTGGACACGCTGCGGGCGAGATTTGGAAGAGGCATGCTCGTACGCCACATAAGCCGGAGAATCGAGGGCATGACGTGTGTCGATCGTAGCTCCATGGCCAACCTTCATCACTGCTTCATAATTGTAATATGGATGATTCCCGTCGCGTTTGCTGGGTGCGGCAGGTTGATTCACGGATGAGAAACAAGTCCCGCCGAAAAGTAATTCTGGAAGAATATGTTTAAGTCAGTGCTTGGAACGAATAACATAGTACATAGTGACCGTTGTTGTAGAATGTCATGGAAAGCGGGTCCGTCCTCCAAAACAGAACCGATCCGGTCAACCCAGCGTTGAGACTGACTCCCACATACTAGTCGAAAGTCAAGACACACGTTATTAGTTGAAAGATCGCACAGGCTTACAGGATTCACGCAAACTTGAGCGGCCGACTGTTTCGCAATGAGTTATTATAGGTTCTTCCGAGCTGAAACTGTGCTTACAGATTGGCTGACGCTACCCGTGATACTAACGCCACCATATATGTCGGCTTCCGTGAACAACTGTAAGGATGATGAGGCGCAATAAAAGCTGAAAGAAGATAAGGGTAAACCTGTGCGTCAATGAGAGTACCTCCAAGTACATTAATACCGATCTGCAGACTAGGGACAATGTGAGCCTAAGATGGTCGAGGACTCATTAGTATGATTCTATTGGGCCACAACTCGCACTAACGTCAAGAGAACCCTATAGCGCATGTTACGTGAATAGCCAAAAGCACCTACGACACTCATATCTCACCTGAAGATCAACGTTATAACCGACTTTTATATCGCCGCCTTGGTTATTTGCATCCGGAACTACTCCATTGGACGCATTCTCCTCGTCATCATCCGAGTCTTTCTTACCGAATGATATATCTATTGGCTACAATGCACATAAGTGTTTTTATCCCCCAAAAATAATGCATGCTGACCGGGAATTTGTAACCGACCGAGGTAATAATCTGACCTTGGAAACTGAGCTGACCAGAGAGCTGTCCATATAGATGGAGAGAAGGTCCAAGCGTGAGCAGGCCTGAGATTCAATACGAGTTAGTCTCTACCATAATATAATGCAAGTAATCACAAACCAGGATAGTATAGACCGGGGAAGCCAAAGGATGCGAGTTCGGAGCGCGAACTATCAAAATGAGCTTCAGCTAGACCTTTGATAGTGAAAGATGCCTGAGCCTGTGCTCCGGCCTGGAAAAAGATGTAGCATTCCTGCACTTCAGGCGGTACAATGGAAGCTTCTAGATAGTAACCGAAAGAACTGGTGATGGAAGCAGAACCAGTGACCGATATGTCGAGGCTCGATAAGAAGTGCGGACACTAAAACAAACTTTCTTTTCATTTTCTTCACTGAAACCGAGAGATCTCCACTGACCTGTTCCTCCTATCGAACGCAAAGATAGAGTGAATAGCGAACCGGTCTCATTTCAATTAGTACATACCGCGTGATAGATGGTGTAAGTGTCAGACCACTGTTGCACGTGTACCGGTCAATTTTCAAATTCAATGGCCGAGAATGCATACACTGTAAGCTTACATGGAAATTACGATCAATACTGTTGCGGATCCGGACTTTGTTCAACTTTGCCAGCCAGTCGTCGAATGGACCAAACCAGCGCTTCTCGTACTCCGATGGCTGGTGATAGTCGCGTTTTCGTCGTCTGGTATTTATCGTACCGCTATCAGGAGCTGAGTTCACTATTTCATCCCTGCGAACATGGGCTCAAGCTGACTTCAAATGAGATAGAGAAACTTGTGTACCAATATCCAGGTATATCTGTCATATCCGCACGCATACTATGATGATAGATCAGCCAATAGACACCGAGGAAAATTATAAGATAGTTACAGGACTGGTCCATTGGATTCAGGAATGGCCAAAAAGTCATAATCAAACTTTAATGAGTACACATTCTCAGTAGACCGTTTTCTAGCCTTGTGTTCAGAAGGCAGGATATCCTGATTGTGGTGTATTGTCAAGGAAGCAATACGGGCGTAAGGACCGAGCCCGCAAGATTTTGGCATCCGAACGATTGTATGTTCCGCCTGACCAAGAAAAACGTGACTACAGCCAGAATCCTCGTCATCGAGTCCCTTGGAGCAATATGCAAGTACCTAAACAATGAATCGGTCAATTCGATCGAGAAGCAATATGATTAGCACAAGTCACCTCTTGAGGTTGATCACTAGCCGCGTCACATCCGGTGATAACCCAATCAGATTGAATATCCAGCGAGCTGACTGAAGATGGATTCGGAGACGAAATAAAGACTTCTCCGAAGGCTGAGTCGTTCTCCTTGCCATCATCCCCTATCCCACTAGACCCTGAGCCTGTTGATGACGAGTCACTGGTCCCCGTATTGTCGTCGAAGTCAACAGTAAACGTTGCCGGTTGATTGACATCGTAAGTATCACTGTGCTCGAACGTTTGAGGGAATACCCAATTCTCAGGAACAGGCAGGAATTGTGACGCTGGCAATCACATATTCGACAAAGACTGGCATGAACTCGTGGCTAAAACTTACCCGACGGGGGATCACAACAGTAGTACCTACTCTGTATCAGCCAACCTTAATGCAGTTCATTGCATGGATGCATACCTCTTGTTGTTGCCAAAACAAGACGTACTGGCATCTCCCTGCATGTCACTAACTGTAACCGTTGTTGAATGGCAAACCTTGTTAGAGAATATTTTACTTACATATTGCTGTTCGAGGACAATAGATGTCAGGTATCAACGAATAGTGAAATATGTTTTGACATACAGACTTGGCCAACTCGGCAAGCAGCATTGAAACAATTCGGTGGATCACCAACCCATTCGCAATTTGTGTATCCAGCTGTAGAATAATAATGAATGACTGTGAACGGACGAGTGGACAGGACATAAGTTTCTTACCGCCTTCCAAACAGCAAACTGTCTTGGTGTTTGACTGACAGATTTCGGGACAGGTTTTGTTGGCTTGAGGCGATTGCTCGCAAGTCATACCGTTATCAGCGCTCCCTTGCTTGACATAGGTCTGAGCAATATACCCAGACACACATGATTCGACAGAGCATGCTAAACAATCACCCATCAGAAGCGATCAGAATGGGCGGGGCACAGTAGATTACTTACAAGTACCAAAACATGCTCCCGGGTTTGGCTCGCCAGACTGACAGCAAAAAGCCTTGTACCCTTGTACGCACGTCGGATGACCGTCGTCACCAACTTCATCCAGTGCCATCACAATTTCACCGACATTGCACTGAGCATTACAGGACGTCCCTCCGCCTCCTCTCCATTGGCAATTTTGAGGTTCGTTTCCAGGAGGACAGCATAGTCGCGCGGGAGACTTCGGATCGCAGGAGCCTGCGGCATTAGGTACCCGGGTGAGTGTGGTCAAACTGTCGTATCCATTGGGACATTGTTGCCCACAGCCCGTGATTTGGCATTGGTTACCTGTCTCAGAGAGACTTGGTGTTGTGATGTCCCCATATAGACTAGAGAGAGCGGTGTACTGCGAGTCATCTGGTGTCATGAGCAACATAAGTTCTCCACTCTCCATTTCAGTATTACGAGACTGCACACCTTGATCCACAGACCATATCATGGTTCCTGAGATAGGACTTTATCAGTAATGCGGTCCCAGATGTTCAGAGTTCGCGTACAGACCTCCAAGACAAATACTGTTTGCATAGTCGAGCTTCATCTTGAGCGTCTGATCATCGTCGTACTAGAAACATATCGTCAGTAAATACTTAACACAACCAAGGCTGCCGTCGTACCGAAACCCATTGATTTTCGTTCCAAGTGCTGACATGAATATGTCAATATCGTACTGTGATACCCATAGTTGACGTACATGTACTTAACAGCAGCCACATCTATAGGAAGATGAGGGACCATTCTGCAACAAATATCGGCACATACCATCAAAAACAGGCACAAGATCGTTATTGTTGATAATTTGTTCAATCTCACTGAACATTAGTGTACCTATGGCAGAATTTTTAGTAATTTTCGGACGTGTGAGATCTCATTCCCAGGTTGCTCACCCGAGCTCAAGCTACATACTCCGGGGTCAGCTCCGCCGACGAAGGGGCATCCAAGTTCTGAACAATCCTAAAAAAAATGGTCAACTAGTGATGTGTTTGTTGAACTTCCCTCAACTCACTGGATCTACAAGCTGGAATGAGCGACCATAGAAGCCTATGCCAAGCACTATCTGCAAAGGATCAACCCCGACATTTCGGAAGAGTTGCATTGTTGATTTAATCTCAGCGAGATTTGTGTGTGCGTTAATCACCTGGACCAGCGTTAGAAGATATCTACATGATGACGACTCAAGTGGTATAGGTTTACCGGGCCAATGTAAGGATCAGTTCCATCCCAGACGCCGTGCAAATCATAAGTCATGACATTGACCTAAGTAATGTAAGGTGAACACAATGAATGATACAAATTTAAGGCCGTTGCGTACCCAGTCAGCGCTCTGCAGGAGTGCGGGAAGGTCAAAGTGCTGCAGATACCAATACGATGACGGTGCAGTAAAACTCAATCCATAGCCACGATGTTTGAAAGCCGCCTTGAGCTTGGACATGAATACAGGGTAGTTAGCTTTGTCCGCAGGTACGCCACCACGTTCAATTGCCACGCTACACATGTGCATCAGCAAAAGTCGCGCGAGATTTTCGTGTTACGATGGCAGCTCGCAGAGACAAAGGCGGCACTCACGGGTACTCCCAATCAATATCCAAGCCATCGAAGGCATATGTCTTCATGCACAATCAGCAACGACTGCAGTTTTCACATGGAGCTGTACAGACCTGCATAACTGATAGAGCACTAGCAATGAACGTATTCGTTGCGTCAGCACTCCCAACCAGGTTGCTGAAAATATGTTGTGTAGGCTGTGGAGAGTTCTGAGTTACATCAGAACTCTTTGGTGTGATTGACACGTACAGGATCATTGAAGCTCCAGCCGCCAATTGAGAGAAACACTTTAAGCGTCGGGTTCCTCTTCTTCAGAGCTGTTGTTTGCAGCCACTGAAAGAATGTATTCATATCGAACATTTTTCAACGCCGTGACGTTCGACGTACAAGAGCATTGTCATTGACCGCCATTTCGGCGATCTTAAATTGTTCTGAAATGAGTGCAAAGGCGTAATTTACTCGAATACAATTAGTGACTTCCTAATAACAGAACAATTCCGGATATCATTACCATGTGTCAGGGTTTCAACAGAGATTGAGGAAGGCGGATACATGTTGCAAGCCCGTGAATCAGAGGACATGGCCCACCCCTGTAACTGTTCATTATCTGAACAATCACTACCATAGGATACCTTACCTCATAGTAGCCAATGCGACGATGTAACGCACTTGCTTGATCATTGCCACAAGACTGCAGAGAGGGAGGGTCGCAATTCGATTGGCATCCAGGCTCGCAAAATTCTGAGAATGATATACCAAGTCAATAGAAATTCAAGAGAACGAAGGAAGGTATCTGACCCGTCGTAGTCCCGCAGAAGCCAAACTAAATCAAAATAAACGATGATGAAGACATCAAGGGGACGGACTGACCTGGCTACAGCACACGTTTAGCGGACATGTATAGTTCTCCGGAGCCGATCCTTGACCACACTCTGCTAAGGCATCACAGTTGGACGTGCATGGCCCGCCATTGGCAACAGTTGTACAGAACTTGTCGCCGAAACTATTATTGTGACCACGCTTCAGATACTTAAGTGTATCCTGCTAAAGATCACTCTTACCCGCAAAAGCCAGTTTCAGAGTTACAGCATGCCCCATTGGAGCAAGGTATCGTCGCAGTGCAAAAACCGATTGGGAGAGATGTCCCGTTATTTGGAGTTTGCGCCAATACGCCCAAGAAGAAAGCTATCGGTACCCATCAGTATGAAAGAAACAACGAGCAGAAGAAGATATGTCGAATCACAGAGTACGCCAGAAGTAAGCGATTATATCGCCAAATGCAACGAGGGCAGCATCAAAACTAAGGCGGGGACTTCCCGTTACTTCCCATAGTAGCAAAGGCATGCTTATAAGAACCATAGACCGTCGAGTATTCGGATGAAACATATGCTTAAGCGTTCGGTTGTTCATCTCATGATGTTGTATATAGAGGTTTGATCCATTACCCACAGAAGTAGCCCCACACCATATGTACCGGTAGATCCCCAATGATGGCGAGTTGTAGCCAAATTCATGTTTAGTGAGCATGGAGTGAGATCGTGTGGGCGAGGTTATTTTGTTTTTGCTTCTGTTCGGAAGTCTCAAAATTCATATGAGGTAATAAGCAGCGCATAACGGAAGGAGCGCTTCTGTTTTCCTCATGAGTTACACCTACATAGATGGCGACGCACTGGCGGCCGTGATTTGGTCAATTCAGATAAGTTATTTGATGACAAGAGCGGGATTTGATGATGTTTACATAATTCGGACAAGAGCGGAATTTGATGCGACGAGGGACGACCGGGCTAACCACGATGATTGATTTTGCGTCCTTGCCCGCCCATATCTTCCACATGATAGTTGTATACATTTCCCGTTCCTTGTTCGTCCGAAGTGTGACCTCGTGCTATCGGCTGGAGGAGTACTTTGGAATCAAGCTGTGTGTCTGCTCCTTACAGTCCTCAAAATGACCCCCTTTCGCTCTCTTGGCTTGGTGCTATTATGCACGCTGTTCTCTGGAGTTTTCGCTCGTTCAGAATTTCACAGCAAGATTATCGGGCATGCAGCAACACACAACAAGGTATTCCATGATAGGTTGTTGAAGCAATTGGCCGATGCCCGAGCCTCTACCAGTTTGTCAAGCTCGTCGTCCCAATCAACGGCCATCAATATTGGCCCGATTCTGCTCGACAATGGCGTAAACGCATTGGTTGTGGATGATATGATGAATACGCTGCAAATTTACACAGAGGATAATTTGCCAACGGATCCGGTGCCGTCGAGTGCTTGCGCTACTGCCCTCGTCGCTGGCGTACCGTGTAATTCAACCATACCCTTGATGGCGTACGTGAATATTGGCTCGAAATCGTAATATCAGATAAAAACTGATACTCTGTGACGGTCTAGAATTAGTCCATTCATGTTCAACGATGCCCTTTCAGCTGTATGTACTGCCGATTGCACGGTTGGACTCGAGTCATATCGTGCAGGAGTAGTCTCAGCGTGTGGTGACTATAGGATCACGGGCTCAGAGAACGTCACCATTTCCCCGACGCTCGCTGTAGATTATGTGCAAGGTCCATATGCAGTTCAATGCCTTAAAGATCCACAGACCTCAACGTTCTGTGGTCCTCTCATCCAGTCTTATAATACTACCGGTGGTTTATTGGCGCTTCCTACCAGCGAGCTATGTAGCTACTGTGTTCTAGAGACCTTGAACGTTACCTTGTCTAACCCGACAACCTACTCTGTTGCAATCGCTAGCCTGCTTTCGTCAGCCATCAATTTGTGTGGGCCGTGAGCAACCCTCTACTCTCCTGACTCGAGCATGAGACTAATAGGCAATATCAGACAATATGACACTTACAATGTTTCCACCGCTCCCAGTGACCAGGTCATCCTCAATACTTCCGGGTTTGGCTCCAATTCAAACGCAGCTACAGCAGCAGACTGTAACATTGTGGGACACAATATCACCACTGGTGTTGCCACGACTTGTGCTGCACTTGCCAAGGTACAGCAACAGTTGAGTGATCGGATAGCTTTTCACTAACGCCCATCATTAGCAATACAGCATCAGCGAATATTCAGTGTTGACCTCAAATCCATCGCTGGTTAACTGCGATATCCCAGCGAACTCCATTCTCTGCCTTCCTCAGGCATGTACTACGTACACTATCGCAACGAATGACACATGTGACAGTGTGGCGGCACTCGCAGGAGTATCCGCAGGAACTACAGTGACAACCACTCAGATCCAATCCTTCAACCCTGATCTTGGCACCTATTGTCAGCTGATGCCGCTTCGAGTCGGGAAGCAGATTTGTCTATCGCCCAATGGCGGGTTCCCCAAAGTTGGCGCGACAACAGGAGCTCAGCCCTCGGCTACTCCAACTGCTCTAGCGCCTGTACCGACCCCGACCGTCAGTGGTAGCACATCTGCGTGCGGCAGATGGTATCAGGTACAACCTGGAGACATCTGCCAGACTGTCGCACTTAAGAATAGTGTGGTTTTGACCGATTTCCTGACGCTCAACCCAGGTGAGTATGCATGTTTCGTCAATGCAAGAGCTTGTCACTGAGTTTGCGTTTCAGAGATTGATGTCAACTGCACGAACTTGTGGTTGGATTACTACTATTGCGTGGCACCCTTCCCGCCATTTGCAACAGTCACTGCCTCTCCCATTATCACTACTAATTACTCTAGCGCCACCATAGTGAGCTATACTATTCCAACGGCCAATTATACGCCCACAACTTATCTGGTCGCTCTGACAACAGCTGGTGTAGCGGCGCCTACTAACGTTGCAGATGGGACTCGCACAGTAGCATGCGGTAACTATTATGATGTACAAGTAGGCTGACTGTAATCTTCCTTTGTTGAAAACAAACTAAGTCTTTTTACAGGATGGCGACACCGTTGACTCCGTCTCGGAGCTCGTAGGGGTGAATGCTACCGAGCTCGAAACCTGGAATCTTGAGTTGAGCAGTGGCTCGCTTCCTGAGACGGGTTCGGCCATCTGCATCGTGTTTCCGATGGGCAATTATACCCTCATCCCCGTTCCACCGCCCATCAATGTGTATCCCAATGCCACTACAGCATGCTCCCAGTATTACACCGTTCAATCCGGCGACGGTTGTTCCTCGATTGCGGCTGCGTTCGGCTTGACCAGCGACCAACTTTCGGCTCTAAATCCGGGTCTGAAGACCGACTGCACGAACTTGATCCTGGGAGAAGCTTATTGTGTATTCCCCACATATCCTGTCTCCAGTATTGACACCGGCGCTGGGATACTGCTCAACGTTGCTACCGGAACGATTACAGACGGCTGCTTAGAGTACTATACTGTCGTATCTGGTGACACTTGTGGTCTCATCGAGACGACGTTCAACCTGACCAGCTCGCAGTTCTTGACTTATAACCCTGAGATTGCCATAGATTGCTCCAATCTTCAGCTTGGCCTTGCATACTGCGTGAAGGCCAATGTGACTGGCACAAACCCTCCAACAAACCTCGCAAGTGGCTCATTCACCAACTGTACGGAATATCACACCGTAGTTTCGGGAGATAGCTGCCCGTTGATCGAGACTACATATTCAATTGCTGCTGCGGATTTCTTTCGTTGGTGAGGCTTTGTGAGATGCTCATCTTCTGTTCACCACTGACAATGCCGCAGGAACCCGGAGGTATCCACGGACTGCACGAACATTCTCGTAGAAGAAGCTTACTGCGTAGGCGGAGGCGGGAGCCCTTGCAGTAAGATATATACAGTGCAAAGTGGCGATTTCTGTTTTGCAATCACACAGAGCCAAGGTATTACTCAGGCGCAGCTCAACGTACTCAATCCTTTCATTGACTCAAACTGTGACTTGATCCCTGGGGAGAATCTTTGCGTGGGTTAAAAGACATTTTGTCTGATACATGTTTCTATTTCACGGTCATTACATTTGTTCTATCTGCATATAATCGAAGTAGAATACGCGACCATTTTTCGTAAGTTCTGGTAATTCGAGAACGGCATGCCATGGGATAGCTAGACTTCGTGGGTCGGTGACTCTTTGAAGGCGAAGGGTCGTCTGCACGCACCCAAAAGGTACCGGCTCTGTGTGCTCCTCTGGCGCTTCATGATATTCGACCCAAAGGCAATACCTCCACATCACTGTCACTATCGTCCATCTCTTCGTCCTCGTCCTCATCTCCTTTGAGAATGGTATGAGGTGGGCTTCCCACTCTGGCGGTGGTTGCTGCGATCATGAATATTCTGCATCCCAAATCTCGCCCTCAACGGAAATATTAAATCGACGAGTCACAACTTTGACCTGCGCGCCGGAATCCACAAACTGTGCATTCCAGTCAGTTCTCTCGGAAGGTTGCTTCGACGATAGCGCAGCAAGGAGGGTTTGATCGAAGTCTAGTACAAAGATTACAGGTCGGCGATGCACCAGAACGCGAGTTGTGGCGATACATGGATAATTCGGCACCTTGAAATCTAGTGTTCGAGTGTCATTTGGATAGTACCAAACCTCGCGCAGCCCAGATGGGTCCTGTGAGGTTGCATACGACTACGGTAACAGTCAGAGACAGAAGTGGTAAAAGACATCGTAAGATGTACAGGTATATCTCCCAAAAGAAGCTCGTTTTTGAAGATTGTTATACGGCTGGCGCTATCGTGATTGTGGACGACTATAGGACTCAAATTGGAGGTGCTCGTTTGCCCAAGATAATTGTTTATCCATTCAGGATTGGTGTGTTGGCCGTGATAAAACATGAGAGGTTCTTCATCTTCTGCGTCGACCGAGAACGCACAAAGCACGGCACCACAATGGTTTGCTAGATTGCTGGCCAGGACGATCTTGTGGGAGCTGATATATTGGATTTGCGCATCATGCTGCAGATAAAAGTCAGGAAGCTACGATTATAATGAAAAGAACAACCACCGCACTGCAATCTTTGCGGAGCTGATTTGAGGTATTTTGGCCATGCGAAGATCCCCGCTGTCTGCATTCCAGGTGAGAATCGTATCTGCGGCAAGTTTTTGTGGCGAGTCATGAGTGTATCCTGCCCTGTAGTCAAAACGGAGGAAATGTATGTCAGGAGCAAAGGCATTCTTCCAATAAGGTTGGGTAGAGTAGGGTCTGTGGAAGTCATGCAAAGAGAAACTGTTGATCCTAGTACATATAGACTCCCATAGCTAGCTTGGGCCGGACAATAACGTTCGCAGAGAAACTCTGCAGTCTCGCTGTAAGCTCGAAAGGAAACACCTGAGTTACTTCTGATAGTGCTTAAGTACGATATATTACGATTCAGGCTGGTACACTGACTGCCACTCTGCGGTCACGAAACCGACATCGGGTACGATAGCTAGAAGATGGGCTGCATAGTCAAATTTAGCGACACGCTCCAAAGTAATCGAATTTGCTTAGGTATCTCGAGCAGATGTCGTATTAGCCATGTAAATCACCGTCCGTGGACTTTTTGAAAACGGGAACGCTCTCCAGAACAATATCTGGTCATCAAGCACATACCAGTCTTCTCGATCCCGAGCTTTCCATTCAAGTCTGGGTCATCCACTGGCCAAGCAAGAGTTTTTACAAGGGTTGGTTTTCCGTCCAACCAGACCATAGGGGAGGAAAGTGGAGCCTGAACATGAAACGGAGTGATGAAAAGATTACAACAATTCTAGTACGCCCACTGTGACCTCAGTATCACAGATGTTTAAAATCGCTAAAGCCTTAACATCCCATTTCACAGAGGTATACTTGGTAGGTGCCAGCAAGAATCTGTAAATGAATGTTCCTCAAGCTTGTAATACGTCAAGTGGCGAGGGGTTAAAACTCAAAAGGCAACTGATAACCCGGGCACATCCGCAATAAATTCATTTTTAACTTGAACTCCGATATCGTTAACGTCATCCTGACCGGTTACAGCCGTTTTCATAACTTCTAGTTGTTTAGTTGTTTGGCTTGATATCTAGATTGGGCAAGGGTGAGGTGGTAGTTGCCCAGGGTTAATTCGGGCAATTAACCACTTACCAACCTACCTTTTCATCTATCTATCTCTTATCCTATTCATCTCTTATCTCTTTCACCTCTTTGGCCTCTGGCCACTCGCTTTGTACTCCCCATTGCTGGCCACTCGCTTTGTACTCCCCATTGTCTCCACTTACTTATTAACCCGCGACCGCAGCCAGTGAGACTCGTCGTCTCACACTGCGCTCGCAGATTCACCGATTAGACTCGAGATATCTTTACGTAGATCGTATCGTTCGCATCCCCACCCACCATCCCTGCTTCACTTGATTCCACTCTACATCTTATTTTTTACTACTACCCAAACTTACATAGTCCCTCGTAGTTAGCTTGAGTTTCGTCCCCTCTCTCAAGGGGTCAACTCGAGAACTTCTCGGATTCAGAAAAAAATTGTCTTTTTCTCACGCAAACCCCGCGCTACAACGAGAACTCGGAAAACCAGTCAAAGTATCACTCAAGTGACTCCCGTCTGGCGAATCGTGTGACCGAATTAACGTGGATGCCGGGCTTACCGGAGAATGTGAATCCACGCCGCTTCAAAGCCCGATGTGTTGAGACACATCAATCCCACATGCGTTTCGAAGCAAGTCTCGAAGCTCGGATGGGAGTAAGTCAGGCTGTTCTAAACTCTCCAGAAACATATAAGTTACTTGCATTGGCATTTACTGACATCTAGTGTACTTACAATTACCTCAAAACTATCGAGCATTCGAGTTCGTCCATCAACTGTTCTCTTCAGGACTACATCACCAGTTCGACGATATGCTGTCTTGACACGTTTGATGGTCCGAATGCTAACACCAGTGATTTCCTGCATTACATTTTTTTATACTTCTTGACAAGTACAAGTCGTAAAATCAGTCTCTTCAGCTCGATCGATATGTGACGCCTCATAGGAAGGTACAGTAAACACAACTATTCTCCGGCAAGCCCGGCATCCACGGATATCAGGCCAAACAACTAAACAACCGGAAGTCAAAGGGGCCTAACGTTATGAAAACGGCTGACTGTATATCTCCCGTATATATAGCTTTCTGCCCTCGACCTTCCTGGCAAGCCTTAGGAGGTCTTTCGACGTCCTCGCCTTATTTTGCTCTCAAATGACGCTCCCTAATGCGTCCAAAATGCGCCTCACTCCGTTCACTTCTCAAAATACTGCCCACTGTCGCCAACGCTCCCAGCCTTTTACGACGCTTTTTCATTCCGTTGCCACCAACATAATGTATTTCCACTTTTCATGCTCCTTCCGAGTCATGAGGTGTTTGTAACCTGTCTTTCACCCCCTGTCAGTTTATCTTTCTTATTTACACTGACGCCGCCGTGTTTCATATTCTACTATACATTTGCAAAGAAAACTTCTATGTAGATATTTTTTCGGTCTGGAACGACAGTTTTCCCTTTGCTAAAAATGTAGCTGTTCGAACGTTCAAGATAAACAATAGACTGAGGAAATGGCAGGATGCACAAAGTTCGGTGAGTTGCCGTGAAGTCCAGATCTAACGTGTATAGTCTGCCATTGTTCACCTTTTGTGTCTGAAATTAGAAATGACGGCGTCGTATTCAATGATGACAGAAAAACATCGACATGAACAAAAACAAATCATGCAAAATAAGAGTTTGATCATATCGACAAGTTAAACGATACGGTGCCGAAGATGCGTTTGCTCATCTATTTTGTCTTATGATTTCATTTTTCACTTTCATCTAGAGGCATCGCAGCTTGGCAGTGTTTCTAGCCCTGAATATGAAGTTGTATTATGAAACTAGAACGCACAGTGGGTAGGTTGGCTAATAGCACTGCCGGTAAGTGTCTTGCTAACAGAGGGTAAATCAATCGACCGATGTATCACTACGATTAGTCATTGTTCTTGAAGACAAAGATTTACAAGGGCTCAGTGGAGACACGTGAGGTGTGCTGGAGGGACGGAGTGGAAATGCGAGAGAGACTACAGCAAGGTCGACCACGAGGCGGCTGTAATCGAGTAAAGAATTTCATTTCAGGTATCATAGCGCTCAGAAACAGTTCTAATCGGGCAGAGTCTAATTGCGACGAGATTGCCCTGAATCGGAACTTGCCCCGTCAGCTTGACGCCAGCAGCATTGCAAAACGCAATCAAAAATAAATCTTTGTCGCGTCCAGCTAGCGCAAAGATGAAGTGTTTTTGTGCTATGACGAACGATGTTTGAAGAAGCGTTTTTTAGGTCGACAAACTGATCAAAACGATTGGGGCATAGTCATAATGCAATGTGGCGAGACATGCTTGCATGAGAGAGGAATCAACCCTGGTAATAAACGTGACCAATCGACCCATTAGATGGAGTCGTCCCGACTCCTTTGAAAAAAGTTAGATTGAATGCGTGCTGTCGTGCTTGATACCTACCACGTAGAGAGATATTCCAGGCCATCTTCGAGAGGGACATCTGTCGTCCCAATAATAATACTCATACCCGCCTGTGCCAAGCATTCCAACCGCTTTATGATGGCGGCATCGTAGTCATCATTTGCACCTACCTTCACCTGCAAGAGTTTAGCGACAGGTAAAGCTTCTCCATCGACATCCCACCGAGACTCGAGAAACTCTGCAAATGCTGTGGTCAGGGGACCAGGAAGCGAGATCTCGAGGGTCTCCAATTTCGGTACGAGGACTGTCTTCAATGCAGAACGCCAAGTGAGACGGGTAAGAAGAAGATCAGTAACCATGATAAACATGAACGACGAAAGTAGAGTCAGGTGCTTCAAGGTTGGGAGCACCTCCAGAAGCCCGATCACTTCGTCTTCTGTTAGCGCTGTTTTACGGAGATAGAGACTCTCCAGAGAATTGATGCTAGCAAGGAAGGTGGACAAATAAGAGCCAAATGACCGGTCGATATTACATATACGAAGAGATCGTAATCGTGGTGTAATGAGGTTCTTAAACAGAACCTGGGTCTCAATATCCTCGTTCCATGTCGGTGCAAGTACAGCAAGTTCCTTGAGATTCTCATGTCGAAGGAGTTGAGGAGGTAGTAGCGGCAGTTTGATGAGCTCTTCGGTATATATTAACGATCCGCTTTCGAGCAGGGGAGCTCGGCGCAAGATGTCAAGCGAGTCGGTGATGGTGACGGTCATGATGGGTATCTGTGATAGGTTGTCCCAAGGAAATTTGAACATGTACGGGTGGAGGTTGACGCACTCAAGAGATCGGAGTCGAGGTGCGACCTCAAACGCGTCTAAGATGGGATCAGTAACGGATGGTTCGTGAGTGCCCAGGCTTAGCTCCTACAGCGATGGAAGCTTGCCGCGGGCAGGAAAGAGAGCCGTTCTGTACCCACTGGGGCCTTGCCCTATGTCGGGTTCTACTAGTATCTAAGAATCTACATCACCGCTGGCAGGACAATCTATGCTTCCTGATGGAACATTAGGGCCTTTTGATGTAATGACCAGAATGGACCTAATGGTTGATTCCGGACCTGAAACCGACCCTCCTTCCGTCGAGAATACCATCCGAAGTTCAAACCTCCAGGGGGTCCAGTCAAAGTTTCAATGGAGGTTTTTGATATTGATTTTTGTCGAGGTCCACCTGCGCTTCCACTTCCACTTGCTTAAACTTGCAAAATCCGGAGGTTTACTATCTTGTATGTTATGTTAGCGAAAAAATGAATATATAGATCTTGGCGAGGACAAGAATAATGTGCACGATATCACATTGCGTAGGTAAAATCACACTTCAGGAATTGAATATACTATGTCACCCCTCCATGTCGGCATCAGGATCATCACGCATCTCCTCCATCTCCTCTTCAGCCCATTGTAGATCGTTGTCAACGGTTCCATTGACAGTCGGATCATGGGAGACCATATCACATTCACGAATATGTGAGGGACCGGCAGCATGGGGCACAGCATATCTTTGCTTGGAGGGAGGTGGTCATATACCATGAGGATGATGGGCATAGTGATCTCCTCTGATGTGCGGCAAGTGATTGGGGCTGGGGTATGGGTGGCCATGGTGTCCTCCAGGGAACTGAGGCAAATGCTCGACACGAGGCGAATGCCCGACAGTTGGATAGGCATGAGAACAATTGTATGGAAGAATATATGGCGCGCTATATTGGACATATGGTGGCTGAATATGATGTGGAGTATAGCCATGATAGATACTAGGCCCGTTCAGAGGAAGATAGTGTATAGGCTCCGGCAATGTGGCATACATTGCCTTGTCATGCTCAACTGTATGTGGAGATGTTAAGTGTGTTGGCTCAGGGCAATGATTGACTTGAGAGTGGGGTCTCTTGCCTGGAGCTTGTACTGAGGGATGAACACCAGATGGGTGAGCAACAGAGGCCTTCCTGAGGGTGGGTTGATTTGGGTGGTTGGCTTCAGGGGGTGGTCCAAGGCTATCAATGGCTTTGGCACCATTATTGAGGCCAGGGTTAGAGTCAAAGGTAGGAGGACAGTTGTTGGAAGGAGGGATTGTAGGTCGGGAAGGGACAGGAGTTATCTTACAGGATGGAACTACACCTGATCCAGATGCTGTTGCTTGTGTTGCCATTGTCTGGATTGCCCCTGCCCCTGTTGCCATCACTGGTGCTCATGTTGCCATTCCTGCTTGCATTGTCAGCACTTGTGTTGTTGGTGCCCACATTGTTGGTGCTTGTGTGGTTGGGACTTGTGTTGCTGGTGCATGTGTTGCTGCTACAGGAATCATACCTGCCCCTGTTACTGCTGACAGTGTGGGTGGTGCTGCTGCAGGTGGTGCAGGTGGTGCAGGAGGTGCATAGGTAGTAATGGGTGCCAGAGGAGCAGCAGTTGGCCTGGAAGTTCCTAAAGGTTGTGGATGTGGACATGGGTGCATGGCTGGGGCAGATGGAGCAGTAGATGTGGGCAAGGTTGTGGTCTGTACAGGCACTGGAACAGCTGCAATGGTTGGAATGGTGGTGGATGTGGTGGACATGGCAGACACAACAGATGCGGCAGATGTGGTGGATGTGGCAGGTGCGGTTGAAGCAACAGTAGTTGGGGAAAAACCTGCTCCTGCTGCTGGTGCAACAGAGGCAGGGATGTGCACTCCCACATCAGGGGTTTCAACATCTGTTGGAGGCGCAGCACAGCTGGTGGGCTTCCAAGAGGTTGTATGACCAAGAAGCTTGGCTGAATGAGCACAGACCACCTTCTCCTTCCATTTGGACCTTTGTTTAGCCTTCCTATGGCATGTTTTGACAGGGGAGTGCAAAGGTCTAGTCTCAGACTCATCCCCATCACCATCTTGTACATAGTCATCATCACTTGGGATGTCCACAACAACCCTGGTTGTACACAGCTTTTGACATTTTCTGATGTCAGTGAGAGGTTTGTCTTCATCATCATTGTTTCCACCATCATTGTTTCCACTGCCATTGTTGTTGTTGCTGCCATTGTTGTTGTCATCATCGGAGGTAGTGAGGACATCAACAAGCTTTCTCATGACACGTTTTTGTTCCTGTGGTGGGGGAGAGTCAGTTGACCCAACTGAAATAATATCCACATTCTCACAGTCCTTCAGCACAGTTTTTTTATGCTTTACTCGAGTTTGGGTGGTGCTGGGTGGGATAAGTGCTCATGGTATAACCTCAACCTTCCCACTGTAAAATAACTTTCTTGCTTTGATTGGAAGGGATTGTCAGGTGTAGGGTCAGCAGTAGCAATGACAGGAATGATATTGTCTGTAATTCCACTTTGAGAGACCTTTTTAAACTGAATCTCCCCTTGTTGGAGTGCTGTCAGAAAGATACATCCATTTTTGTGCCCAAGATCCTTTATTCCTTGGCTGCTATCTCCAGACTTGATGCTTTTGGTAGTTTTAAAGGGAAAAGGGCAGGCTGCTGGCCATCCATGGATGACATGTGAGATGTTGTGGAGTTGTTTGGACATAGTAGTCCACGGGACATATTCATTTCTGTAGGAACAGTTGACAGCATCACCCGCATTTTCTATTCAACACAAATGAGAGATCGTTCAATGGAATATAGATGAATACTTACCGAATTGTATCAGGAGCAAGGTATTGCATGCATCAATAGGGTTGCTGTCAATGCATGACATTGCTTCTTCCACTTTAGGATCTCTCAAGACTCCTGAGGAACCCTGCTTAGGCTCAGGGGCCAGAATGCTGGTTAATGCCATTTTCAAAGCTGCTAGGGCATCCTCAATGTCCTTGATCAGCCTGTTGGCATTGAAGTTCTCAGTGAGCTCCTGAGCTACATTGTCAGGTTCTGCTGACCACGGGGGCTCAGCTACACTGGGCGAGTCCTTACTAGGCAGACATGATTCCCTGCACTGACAACCGGGCACTCGGAGGTGTTCCAAACACTGGGGACTTGTGAGGATAGCCAGGGGAAATTGATCCGAGCAAGTCCAGGGAGGTCTGGAGGAGTAGAGGACAAGTTGCAGGGAAGGGGGATGGGCTTGGCGGGGTTCAGGCATAAGTCCATGTGTGAGTATTGCAGGTGCAGAGGAGGTGGAGGCTATGCAGATGACAGGAGCGGAGCTGGAGTTCTGATGGGGGATCAACAGGGATTGATGGGGTTCAGAGCCAAGTGTATAGCAGGGTCTGAGGTTGTTAACGAGTGTCGGAGGTTCGTAATTGTAACGGCAGAGTTTGTGAGGACGTTACGGTCAAGGACTTGAGCACAATAGACAGAATCAAACGGGATGAGGCAGAGTTGAATGAAATGAGACGAAGACAAGAGGAGAACAAGAATAGATTCAGGTGGAGACATGGAACGATAATGAAAAGATAACAGAATAGAGACGAGATAAGACCGGGAGACTGAGAATAAGAAAAACAAGACACGGGACACAAAACACAAGAAGAAACAATCAGAAACACATCAGAAAGGTAGGTAGATAGATAATCTCAAGACTAGAGTATGAGGAGCTACTCTATGTCTTATATACTGACTACTGAAGATCTCCAGGGATGTTGGCTGTGGTGGCGGGGATTGGTGGAGCTCAGTGGAGTTGACGGGTGTTGGTTACAACCAGAGGGCAGGCCGCATTGATATGTTGATGGGATCAATTGTGATGCGGTCCATTCTGAGTTTGTCGTGATACTCCAGGGTAAGTCGGGGGAGCCAGAGTGTTGAGTTGATGATGTGTAATGGGGTCAGGCATGGTGGGGAGTGGTCCCAGGGGCTCAGGAAGTCCAGGGGAAGTGCCGGCGGCTGTGGGGAAGACGTCGGAGTTGGCCAGGGGGCCGTTGGAGTTAGCCAGAGTTGGCATGGAGTACTGGGGAAGTTTGACAAAGTGTCAGGGGGGGGTTCCGGGGGAGCGTGGGTTTGTTGGGCAGTGTAAGGGGCTTCAGGGAACGGGTTGTGACATACATGGTCACTGAAGAAGTTCAGTATTTATCAAATATCAGATCAAAGAATGAAAATTACTCACTATGCATCACACTTGGCTAAAGCAATAATTGAATTTTTATTGAGTTTGAGGTGAGTCAAGAAAAGCTTCATAGATACTTAGATTCCAGCTACAGCAATATGCTTTGATGAATGTACATTTTCTAGTCCAGGGGTTGCAGTGATAGTAGCAAGACTGGCATCCTCATTTATGCACTCTCCAATGATGATTGTAAGACTTTGAAAGTGCTGGGCAATGCCTTCTTGATTCTAAAAGCAAAGAAAATTATTATGAAAGATGGATGTTTGAAGCACCAAACTCACCAATTTTTCAACCTTCTGACAATGCTTTTCAAAGGATCTTGTATGCTGTTGCATCGTCTCCTTCTCAGTTGAAACACACTTGAGTTGAAGAGCCGCCTGCATGATCATCTCAGCATGAGGCCCATACTCCTCAATAAAGCTCAGGAAGCAATCAGCAGCTATGCATGACCAATATTAGTAGGGTAAGAGTGGAGGAGAAGGTTAGCATACTAGTACCAGACTCCAACTTGCATTGGTCAAGCTCATCATCACCATAAATGCTGAAATACCCTTGATATGTGTTCCAAGGCAATTCATGCCTGGAAATCTTGTCATTTGACTTCCAGATTCTCTTGAGCATGTCAGGAGGTCATTCCAGATCCACTGAACCATCTTCAAATAGTTTTTTAACTTTGCAGAAGAACGCAAGTACTTCTGATTGGTGGCTGCTGATCGACAACCATGGTGACTTGGCATCAAGGTAGCAGTTTCAGTTTCAGTTCCAGTTGTAGTGGTTTCCATTGAGGTTTTCATTTCAGTTGTAGGAGCAGTCTCCATTGGCCCAGCCAGCTCTAAGTTGTTCTGCTTTGGGGTGAGAGGACTCATTGTCATGGAAGCAGGCCCAGGTAAGATGATTCCTTGAAAATTGCTGGCCTTCATAAAAGCATTGTAAAGAGACTGAGGATGTACATGCTCTCCATCAATGGCTGCAGCAGATGCTTCTGCAGATTTGGAAACAGGTGAAGAATAATTATGGGCAAGATGGGAGATGATACTGGGGCTGAGATCCTTGAGATCATCCAAGTCATTGTCAAGAGCTGCTTGAGGAGTAGGAGAGCCAGGAATAGTGTTTTGACAATGTTGAGCTGCATTGTGTGCTTCAGAACAATTTTGAGCTTTTGGTGTCAGGGATATATTGCAGCACAAGGAGTATCAAGAGGTACCAGGGGTGTTGCCACCTCCAATTTGTTCTTCCTCAAGTGCAAAGGGATCAATATGTCACCTCAATCCTGGCCAGGTAATGCAGCAAAGGGACCTTGGTAATCTGTAAATGCCAAATAGTTATCATCCATTTCAACATCACCAATGCCATCTCCATGTTCAGCATTGTCCAAGACCATAGTATAGTCAGAAGAGGCTTTGACACCTCCATCAGGGGCTGGGGCTGGGTTTGGGTCAGGCAATTTTGAGAGTTGCATCTTCATAGTACTGAGTGACAAAGACATCAAGTAAAAATAAGATGACATTATGGTTTTCTTGTTTTTTGTAGCTAGAGCATATGACAAGAACAAATGTTAAAATGTTGAAACATTGAAACACACAAGGAAAAATACCTCAATCAGACATTGTTTGGCTAGATCAACCAAGAATGGTGTTCCTGTTGCTGAGGTGTTTCTGTTGCTGAGCTCATGAGCAGAGTCGCACACTTCTTCAAGCAGAAGCATCATAATTTGACAGGTGTTGGCATTACAGGACAATGATGACCAAACTGAAAAACATCTAACCTTCATATTTCTACAAAAAGAGGGAGCTCAGTATTCAAAAAGACACCAAGATATTCTGAGCTCACAGCAGGACAGAAGTGAAAAAAAGCTTGGGGAGGCCAATTTGCGGTTCAAGGCTGCAGATACAAAGTGTCTAACACATTGTTGGTTGATTGGACCTGAATTCACAAATGGATAGTTCTGACCTCAAAGCATCAAATGCCTCAAACACCCTAGGTACTCTGTGGCTCCCAGGTGCCAATGTAGAAGGAAAAGAACTTCAGCACATTTAGTGATTGACGCATCTTGATGTGTCTGAACACATACTCAACAGTCCAATTGGATGAGCTTCAAAGTTTGAGATTGAGACACTTGAACCTGTAAAAACTAATGCTGCCTCTGGATTCCAGGGCCCCAAGTCCCTTGGTATCACTTTGGAGGTGCCTCTACAGGGGCCAATTTGGAGTGTTAGAAAATAAGGAGAAATTGTAATGTGTTTTTGATGTATTTTCAAAAATTTGAGGTTCTCACGCAGAGGTCACATGTTTTCACTGACTGTCTCAAGGTCCTGATGGACTCAAAAAGAAGTAGGTACAGCATCATGTATTTCAAGAAGTAGGGACACAAGTCTTGTAATAATAGCTACAGATCTGTAAGATCACAAACATGAATATTAATCAAGGATTTGTGTACAATCTATTCACATCCACAGCATTCACAGAAGCTTTTCCAAAAATGATTGATGCAAATGCCTGATGGTGAGTGTTGTTGCATCACTGTCAAAACCTCCTTGTCCTCAGCCATTGAGTATGGTTGCTGATGAATGATGTAGGGAGGTGGCAGAGATCTCTCCCTAGCTACAGAGCTTGATGGATGGGGGGAGGCAGAATGGTTTCTAGAAACAGTTGCAGACTGGCAGTACAAGGCATGAGTTGGAGTGGGGGGCATAGTCACTATGCAATGGTGCCCAGGTTGCAGGTGACAAATGCAGCAGCAGAGGGGAGTCATGTCAAGGATAGCTTGAACTTTTTGGGCTGAAAGTGCCATACCTAAGAAAAAGGAGATATTGCAAGAGTTCACCTGTTGGATCAGATGATTATTGGAGGTTCCAAATAGTGATTCTGGCCTGACATTGTGCAAAATTGTAACTCTTGATGAGGCTCTCATGGCACAGTTCAGGCCTCCAAAATAAAGAATAAGCCATTCGAAGGTAAATGTAAAGGAATGATACAAGTTTTACAAGGTCAAACCATCCAGTTTAAAAAGGTCAAGCGAAAATCAAAAGGTCAAGCAGGATGATCAGAAGGCTTAATCTTGTACTTAACCTTTTATCATCTTACTTCCATTCCAGCTATCAGACAATGGGCTGCCAACAGTTATACCACACACCTGAAGAGAAGTGGATCACCCGCAATGCAAAGTCACTGAGAAGCTACCATAAGTAAGCCCACAGAGCAGTTTCTTGAACTATGTTAACTGCTAGCAGGAATAAATCAGCCATTAATTCTCATTGTAGGCAGCAAGCCCTCCATGCCAGAAAGTCTGCACCTTATGAGCTCAAGTTCAACCACACTAAGCCATTCATCAGATCCAAACCTGTGAAGTTTTGGCCAAAAATTGTATGAGTGAGCAAGCTATTAAAGATTGAGAGGAAGCATTTATGGTAAGACATTCTATGCATGTTGCTCATTATTCTTGACATATTTGACCCTGGAATGTAGGGGCAAGCCAACAAATGTCTTACATTGGATTGACAAGGTAGACAGGGTTGCTGCAAAACTCTCCAAGGTTGTTGGTGGATCACCTCACCAATATCTAGAAACTTTGTACAATGGGTATATGACAAGCAAGAACTCAGATCCCATTTTTGATGCCATAATCTACATAGATGGCCTTCATTCCCATCTTCAGTCTTATCATGGTTGCATACTGCAGTTGGTAGGAGTGGGGCAGGAACTCAAAAGCACTGAGGAGGTGATCACACATTTGAAAAATGTTCAAAGGAGCTTGGAGGACTTAGGCACTATGGTTCTTGAGGAGCAGGATGTCATTGAGCTCCACACATTGAAACAATTCATATACCAGACTATTCTTCTTGAGTAGTACTTATGAGGCTGCAATGCAATATATGGCATACATTGACATCTTCCAAATTACTATGACTGATGAACAGGAAGGGCAGCAAGGTACCTCAGAAGGGAAGAGTGAACTAATCCTATTTCCTGCTCCATAATACCTGTAACAGCAAAGCCCACCAGCACAGCAGCAATATTAGCAAGCACCCAAACACCACAGTCAAAGCCATTACTCTGGAGCAGGTGCATAACAGTGGGGCAGGCAATCCATCCAGAAGTGTTTACATGTAATGCATGTCCCTGTTGATTGGCTACAATGATGAGTCAAGCGACAAATGACATGATCACCTGTGAAGGCAATGTCAGTTAAGAGTAGTGCACCAGTGACTAGAAATGTAAAGATCAAACCTGAACCTCATCTGACCATGGCAGTTGGTCTGCAAAGCTATCAAAAAGGTGGATTTTGCCTTTCAATGGGAGTATGGTACACATCACCCAATGTTTGCTCTGTGGCCAGTGTATAGGCAGGATGTTACGGTTCCAGTATTCTGTAGACTGTGTTCATTGCCAAAGCTCGGTGTCACTGACATTATAGTGCATCATCAGAAGGTCAAATGTACTGAACAAGGCACATTTTTGGCTGTACTGAGACGTAATTTGGGTTGCTTGCAAGAATTTGTGTCAGGTTCCGCTGACCACGGGGGCTCAGCTACACTGGGCAAGTCCTTACTAGGCGAACGTGATTCCCTGCACTGACAACCAAGCATTCAGAGGTGGTCCAAGCACTGGGGACTTGTGAGGATAGCCAGGGGGGATTGATCCGACCAAGTCCCGGGAGGTCTGGAGGAGTAGAGGACAAGTTGCAGGGAAGGGGGATGGGCTTGGCGGGGTTCAGGCATAAGTCCATGTGTGAGTATTGCAGGTGCAGAGGAGGTGGAGGCTATGCAGATGACAGGAGCGGAGCTGGAGTTCTGATGGGGGATCAACAGGGATTGATGGGGTTCAGAGCCAAGTGTATAGCAGGGTCTGGGGTTGTTAACAAGTGTCGGAGGTTCGTAATTGTAACGGCAGAGTTTGTGAGGACGTTACGGTCAAGGACTTGAGCACAATAGACAGAATCAAATGGGATGAGGCAGAGTTGAATGAAATGAGACAAAGACAAGAGGAGAACAAGAATAGATTCAGGTGGAGACACGGAATGATAATGAAAAGATAACAGAATAGAGACGAGATAAGACCGGGAGACTGAGAATAAGGAAAACAAAACATGAGACATGAAACACAAAACACAAGAAGGAACCAATCAGACCATAGGTAACATTAAGCAATATCAAGACTAGAGTATGAAGAGCTACTCTATGTCTTATATACTGACTACTGAAGAGCTCCAGGGACATTGGCTGTGGTGGCAGGGCTTGGCAGAGCTTGACGGAGTCGACGGGTGTTGGTTACGATCAGAGGGTGGGCCATGTTGATATGTTGATGGGATCAATTGCGATGTGGTCCATTCCGAGGCTGTCATGATACTCCAGGGTAAGTCGGGGAAGCCAGGGTGTCGAGTTGGTGACATGTAATGGGGTCAGGCATGGCAGGGGAGTGGTCCCAGGAGCTCAGGAAGTCCAGGGGAAGTGCTGGCAGCTGCAGGGAAGACATCGGAGTTGGCCAGGGGGCTGTCGGAGTTAACTGAGAAGGTGCTGGAGTTAGCCGGAGTAGGCGCAGAGTGCTGGGGAAGTTTGACAAAGTGTCAGGGGGTTCCGGGGGAGCGGGGTTTGTCGGGTGGTGTTCAGGGCTTCATGGAACGGGTCGTGACAATTTGTACATCAGGAAAGTGGCAATTCCATTAATGCAAACATCATTGAGCCAAGCAGTGGGTGATTCCATGATTGTGAGCTCACGAGGACCAAATACAAAACAACCACGAAGATGTGGGAAAGAACATGGTTTTGAGAGAGGTTCAAACTCTTGGATGGTTTGGAAAGAAAGCTCCTGCAAAAGGGAGTAATGAAAGCTCAACTGCAACTGCTTGAATGAGACAACAATTGTCAAAAGGAAGACATGGTGACTCACTGGAAGTTCCCATATCAATGTCACATCGACTCCTTTAGAAGCAATAACTTCCATCTTGGGGACCTCATGCTCGGCCTCAAGATAGTCTGCTAGGAGAACTTCATCAATTGTGTGATTGACAGAGTCCTCCAAGTCAACTGGCTGTTCAATGTCTTTGCTGTGAAGGAATTCATTCGAGTCTTGAACAATTGTGAGGCATTCAGTCTCAAGCGGTGGAGAAGATGGATGATTATTTTGTTTGGAGTGGTGGGTTAGGGATTGCGCAACAGTCTGAGCTCTTCTGGCTTGATCATGGAGGACATCTTGAGGAAGAAGTGTACTTGACCATCGGTTACAAAGATTGAGGATATGTGACCGGTGCTGAAGCAGAGGTACACGAAGCTGGACATCTGATAAACTAAGTATATGTATATGATCACAAGAGATAAGTGGAATTTACATACTCTGAGCCTTATTGAGGGCAAGCTCAATTGCACAAACTTCATGGTAAAACCAGCGTGAGAGGTTATCTGCTTCTATAGAGAGCCTCCGTCGCTCCTCATGGCAGCAGTCTATCTTCAACATGGCTCGAATCCCATCTCATACACCTTTATCCTCCAGCCAGCAGGGGACCATATCGGCTAGACAACTGATCCAAACATCAGTCAGCAGATTGGATGCATCCCGGAGCATGGCAAGGTCAGTCAGTAGAGGTTCGGGTAGTGGTATAGTCCACTCAGGCTTATATAACGACACGAGCTGTGCACAGAGGTCATTGTACTTTTTAAGACCAGCCATCAGTGCTGGCGCACGTTTCTTGATGCCTGCACAAGTAACTTGATGTAGTTTGGTGCCTAGAACCAGTTGGAATCAGTCAGTAAATAGAGCCATGGACAAATTGTGCATTACACACCAAGGGACTGATCACGGCCACCTGAGGCTCGGTCAAGCCTCTCCCATTCAAAAAAGCTACCAACCGCTTGTTTGCAAACATTAATCTTGAGGTCGCAGGCAATTACGAGGATTCTAATGAACTCTAAATCAACACCACGCAGTTCTGGAAACGACTCCTGAATGCTGAGAGATGCATATAGATCTTCAATGTCATGCTTGAGTTGTTCCTGATTGTTCTGGAGACTAGCCAAACTGCGGAGCAAACAAGGGGTTGCAGTTGACTCAGAAAGAGTGAGGCGGGGGCTCTCAAGCAATTTTTTGCAGGCATCAAGGTTACTTTGAAGAGTAAGGACAACGTCGAGCTCTTTTTTCAGCCGAACAGGAGCCTCTACAGAGATCATTGTTCATCATTTAATAACAGTGCTGATGCCAAAACTTTTAAGACTTACATGCCCGAAGAGAAAGCTCCAAAGCCTGTTGTAATGCCCACTCATGGCGCAACACCCCTTTCTCAATACTGCTTGATGTCAACCATTGATGTGCTTTATGCTCCTGAACATTGATACGCTTGGAGAGTCGGCGGCGCATCCAGGAGCCAAGGTCATCTCGTAATTCTTGGCCAATTGATCCTACATGTCGATTGATGATATAAATGCGCCAAGACCTCTGAAGTCAAGCCTGAGTGATTTATCTGAAAGAAAGCAAAAACCAGGACATACCCCTGATGATCTCGACACCGCTATAAGCTTGTGCATCCGCGACCAGAGACATTCAACACCTTCACCATCAGTCAAGCCCACGCCTGTGCGTATTTGAGGGTTATATATAATCTGGCAGGCCCATTGATGGGCATATGCATGCATTGCGCTCATTGCAAACAGCATACATTTGGTGATATCAGTCAACAGGAAGTCATACTGAAATTCAGTGAGAGTGTGTATGATAGACAGCTGAAAAGTTTCTTACCATGTGCAGGCTGCGGTCTAATACACATGCGACATCATAGAGTAAAGCAACAGTTGCACAGGCAGGGAGTTTACCAAACAGGTACTCAATCAAGGCGACAGCATATTTCTGCTGTTCTCCAGGAGTGTCGATGTTTGCTAAGAAAATAGGTATGGCGTGGCAACAGACAAGTGCCATCAGTCCGCTGTCATCATATCTTTCCATATTGGTTTTGACATTTGAACCTTTGCCTGCAATATGAGACGATTCACACTCGTTAACAGCTTCATCAGGGACAATAGGTTGACAAGGATGAGGCTTGCCTGTTTTCCTAAGGCTTTCGATCTGGGCACCCACATTATTGATGTATTCCTTGGGTAGAATATATATTGGTTCGTAAAACTTCGGCAAATCCCCCACTGATCAAAGGTGACAATGGTTGAAGTTGCCGTCAACACACACATGGATGTCCCCTCCCCTATGAGACATAAACGTTAGTCATGATACGAGTTTTGAGTTTGAGGAGACGCACTCTTTGTCGAGCGATCTACTGAAAAGGTTTCCTCCAAAACAAGCAGGACACCTGTGCTGGAGGACTCGCGCACACTCTCCAGGAAAAAGGGCCCGATTTGATGGAGAAGTGTTGATCAGTGGTGGGGGATGGTGGACACCGGCTTGGCTAGAAGTATCAGGGAAGCAAAGGCCATCATCACTCGAGTTTTGAGTCGTTGTGAGTGATGAGGAGAAGAAGTTCTCATCGCGAATGTGGGAATCAGCATCCAGCAAGGCTCCATCTACGTGCTGCTCCAACCATATCTGGAGGTCATCGTACCACTGCGCAGCATAACCTAGCCCTCTATGAAAAGGCTCCTCGACTGGCCAACCCTGTTAGGGTTAGTATGAGTTGTCATCTGAGGTGATGATTTATTGTGTTGCATACCTGCTTGTTTAAGACAACAAAACCTCGGCGCGCATAGAACAAATTGAGGGCGCTGGCCATAGCATTGACAGCATTGCAAGACTTTTCAAAAAGAGCGCAGTAGAAGTCCAAAAGATGGATGGAGATTGCCATCCGAGGTTGTATCGGGGAAGTGGGGAAAAGTCCATTTTTAACCAGAACTTGGAGAAGGTCCTCGCATGTGCACCACTCTACTGTGAGCTTCTCAAAGTCTCATTATGGCAGAATATTCAGGTTGCAATGACGAGAGATGCATGGAAACTTACAGTTTTGAAACAAACAGAGTATCTTACTGGCCTTCTTTACACAATGCACCACATCCTTGCATTTTGCGCTCAAGGCATGAAGTCGAGCCGGCATGTTGCCTGTTGAGCTTGTAATGTAGTCGAGGTAGGGAGCAACGAGTCGCGTCAACGTGTCTGACCAAGTGGAATACAGATTTTTTGCCGATTGATCAGGTACTATGTGACGGGGACGTGGAGTCTCTTGAGGAACATCAAAGTTGGTGTCTAGTGCCTCTTCAAACAGTAGACAAGGTTCATTTGCAGGGGTGGGATCAATTTCAGTGGTCAAGCTTGTTGCAGACTCGAGCGAGATGGTTGGACAAGGTTGGACCCTTCCCTTTCTCAGAGTGTCTAGTTTTTCTTGGAGTCGTTGGATTTGTTCACGTCATCCTAATGGCTGCACAAGAGTCATTGTCTTGGCTTTGTTACTGTGCTTGATAGGACTTGTGAAGTGACAGCCTAAGCCAAGAGTGGCTGGTTGTTGTGCACGAGTTAGCAGTTTAGGTGGCGGCATGGTTGAAGACAAAGAGAAGACAGAAAAGATTAAAAGAATGAAGTTCACAAGTTCCATTGTCAATGTTCTCAGGAGGTTTCTACCGAGGTCAGACCGGGAGTGGAAGTTCTAGAGAAACCTCTGTGGTGGAATCTGAGATTTCAGCCAGTTCCTTTTTTGGAAGAGGCACCATCAACCGTAACAAAGGTTGTCGTCTTAGGCCTATTACTGTCTATACGATAAATACACCTAAAGTCCCATCAAGAAGCTTGAGGTGTCCTGCTTAGGTGATCTACATATGGTCACTGTCGGAGTGGGTGGTCGTACTAGTCTAAGGACACAGGGTCTGTACATAGTGCCTGGAATCTGGGCTGTGGTCTGTATTAGTAGCCTTGGCTGCAGTGAAGTAATGTGAAAGGATGAGAGAATTGAAAGTGTAAGAAAAATGGAAAAATGAAGGAAACTTGCTTCTCCACCCCACTCTGAATCATCCGCCCCCACTTCTCCTCCCCCCCTTCCCCCGCTCACCCTCTCCTGGGTTCTCCACCAGCGTCAAATCTCCGTACAGTTTGCGGAATTGTCCCATGCTGTTGATGTATTGGAAGAGGGCTCTGACTGATCCAGCTTCTCCCAAGAGCCTGCTCAAGGCACCTGCACCGAGGTCCACTGTCTTCACCAGTTCCTGTCATGACCTGCTCCCTAGATCCTGACATTGTCTCCAGTCCTCCCCAACACTCCGCCAAACTCCCCCAACCCTCATCCACTCTCCGTGCCCACTCCAGGTAACTCTGACACTTCCTTGGCAAACCCCAACAGCTCCCTGATCAATTCCAATGCCTTCTCCACAGCCATTGACACATCCCCTGAGTTCCCCTGAACTCCTGAGACTTTGCCCACCACTCCTGACCACATCACACAACCCCGACCCCCCACCCTAATTCCCCTGACCTGCTGGGGAGCACCCCAACAACCCTGGAGCAACCTGCTTTCCAGCTGATCCCATCAGAATGTCACTGTGGCCCGCTCCACAATCGCACCTAATACCCATCAACTCTGCACAGCTCCATCAAGCCCTGCTGCCATATCCTCTGCCCTCCGGAGCCACCTAGTAGTCGGTATATAAGTTGTAGAGCAACCCCTGGTACTTTAGTCTTGATATTGCATTTACTGGTTTCCTATGTCTCGTCTTTCATCTCATCTCAGTTTCTATTTTTAGTTTTGAATCTATCTCTTTTCTCTGTCTTGTCTTGCCTTGTCTCCATCTTGTCTCGCCTCATCTCTGTCTCATCTTGACTGTGTATATTTCCTTTGTTTCCCTAAGTTCCTTTCTTCTCCAACATCAGCACAAACTCCACGCACATGCTACAACCCAAACATTCTTACAACAACTCCAGACCTCACTCCTCGCTCGGCCCCAGAACCCATCAAGCCTTGGTGATCCCCCTTCAAACTCCAGCTCCACCCCCATCAACTGTGAAGTCTCCACTTACCCCGCAGTCTATTTGTGCACTTACAAACTTGTTCCTGACACCCACCTAGGTTTGACATCTAATATAGTTGGTCTTAGACTCCTCTGAACCATTCCAGACTTGCTTGGACTGCCTCCCCTAGCTCCCCTTCGCAAGTCCCTTCACTCTGCACCAACCCCAGGACACTAGGTTATAAGCACAGGGCATCATGTCTGCCTAGTAAGGATTTGCCAGTGTAGCTGAGCCCCTGTTGTCAGTGGAACCTGATATAATATCAAGACTCCCCCTTACCCCGTTCTTGATGTCTGCATATAACCCTGCATACAACCCTGCCAGCTACCTAACCAATGTCTATGGTCAACCAGTACCTGAAAATCCCTATGCCCCATTCTACCCAGGCCCTCCTGCTGATCAGTACATCCCTCATCACTGGACCCCTGACCCCAACCAGGCATTCTACACCCCCTCCATCAGCCAGGGAATACCTCCAGGCTGGCACCACCCCCCCGCATTCTCTGCCAATGGCAACAATCCCTGTATGTACTCCAGAGGATACTCTGCAGCGCCCCCTAACCCTGCCTACCTTCCCCCCACCCACAATTATGTGTACCCAGTCCCTGCTGCAGCCCTAGCCCCTCCGGAGCCCATGGATAATTACTCTCCCCCTTGTCTACCATTCTCCACTCAAGTTCTCCCATCCCCCAGGCAGCAAAGGGTCAAAGCCTACATCCAACAACGTGATGAAGTCCTCTGCTTCCTCTGCCTCTCTTCCATGGAGTTTGCAAGATGCGCCTGCACCCTCCTCACCAACCTAGGCTACCCCAACACCTCCACAACTCCAGAAGTCTGGGCAGATGGACTCCTTGACTTCCACAAGTGCTATCTGCAAGGGAACCTCCTGGAGACTACGCAAGGCACCCTGGACATTGATGATAACTTATGGAATGAGCTCCACGCATTGGTCAAAGAAATCCACACCAGTCTGAACCTCCACCCCTTCAAAGATCCTCTGGACCCTGCCCACTTCTTCCATGTGCAACGCAAGGAACCTGTCAGAACATGAAGCAAAGCCCCGCCTCCTGTTCCCCATCAGCAAGAACTCAACATGGCCTCCAGCATCTTGAGGAACCTTAACCCCATGGGGGGATTGTTTGACCAACCAGCCACCCATACCTTGGCCCTCTCCACTTGTTCCCAGGCCAACTCCATCCCCAGTGCCTTCTGGACCTGGGACCAGCCTGCTATCCCCAAACTCTGCTTCCAATGGCCGCCCCCATGCATCAACAATGATAACTGGACTCTCTCCTACATCAACAAGCCTGGTGACCCCTGCCGATGAGCATGCCCCATGCAACGGCTCCCCACGAGACTGACCCCCCCACTTCAATCTCTGCACTCCCCATGTCAATGCCCCTCCACCCCATCCCAATGCCCCAGTTCCCCTGCAACAGCCCACAGGCCCCAGAGCACCCCAACCACCCTTTCCCACCAACCTCCCTTATCCCCCACCCACTCTGATGCCTAACCCTCCCCCCAACGCAAATTACTTTGGACCCCCTACCCCCGGAGGACCTCCTCCCTCTTGATGGGCCCCGGGGCCTGCCCCAGGCAATGCAGGCCAACCCCCCAGTGGAGGACCACCCAATGGTGGACCCCCTGGAGGATGGGGCCTGGCCATGGACAACTTCCCCCCCCAGCACAGAAATGGAAACAACAACTATTACTACTACAATACCAGACCCCTGCCCCGAGCTTAAAACTCACAGGACAATATTCATGATGCATTGGCCTGGGAAGGTAAACTTGACATTCAGAAGCCTAAACCCTTCACCAGCCATGACCCCTGGAAGTGGCGAATCCTCCTAACTCAGTGTCTGACTATGTTCCAAGCTAAGCTGATTACCTTCCAACTTGAGAGCTCACAAGTAGCCTTTGCTGCATTGTATTTACAGGGTATCGCCTTCAATCACTACACTGCACTACTCCAGTTTGATTCCAACAACCCCATGCTCTCCGATTGGCTTGCTTTCACCCAGGAATTCTCGAGTAAGTTTGGCATCTTTGACACTGTAGTAGAGGCAGAGGAAAACCTCTTCAACCTCTGAATGTGCGACAACAAATGCTTCATGATCTTTATCATACAATTCAAACAGGAAGCCTACGAGACTGGCTGGAACCACAATGCTCTCCAGTTCACCCTCCATTGTGCCCTGCCTCAATGGATCAAGGACATCCTTTGCCTTGCACCCAAGCAAACCACCTACAATGGGTACAAGGCACTCTTTACCCAAGGTGCTCATTACCCAGGTTGACCAATGTTACTAGGAAGATCACAGTGAAAACACGGTGCCCCAGACCCCTTGGAACACCTCCAGTAGCACCAACTGGCAGGCCAGAGCAACCAACAGCATTCAACCCTCAATCCCCACCAACTCCGCCAACCCCATTTTCCTCCAGGCCAAGGAACTACTAGCACCAACCAACCCCTGGGACAACAACCCTGGAACCCCTGAATGCCAACCCCAATGACCACAATGACATTCCAGACCCTGCCGATGACCAAGAAGCCTTATGCACAAACAGGATCTGGGATAGCTGATGGATTGATGTGCTGGAGAAAACTCAGGAGAAATGACAGAAGGAGGGTGCATGCATCCTATGTAGTGAGCAGGGACACTTTATTTGCAGTTGTCCTAAACAACAGGTGATGGGATGTGCCATGTGGATGATTGATGAAGAAGACTGTGACTACCAGTTTATGGAAAACGAGTTGGCAGTTTAGGTCTTGAAGACGCACTAGACTGCAGACCAGACCCCAATGTCTTCTCTGCCCCAGCCACACTTCTCCACACAATGATACTTGCCCCAGAAACCTCCCAGCACACCTCCCCTCCCATTCCTCCACCAACCTCCTCCTCTGCACCACTCTTCCCTTCACTAACAACCCTGTCCCCACATTAGTCAACAGTGGCACCACTGATAACTTCATCAATGAGTCCCTGGCGGTGCTTGCTCCCCACCCCCTCTGACACCTCCCCACCTTGATTCCCCTCAAACTCTTTGACAGAGACCCCACCCCAGTGGGAGACATCACACACTGCCTGGAAACAACCATGACTTTTGCCAATGGATGACAGCAAGAACTCCAACTACTTGTCACAAAACTACACTTCTCCGCCCCTGTCATCTTAGGGTTCTCATGGCTCCACTCCACCAACCCCCATGTCGACTGGCCCAGCCTCACCCTCTGCCTCAACCAGGACAACCCCACCAACTCCGGGCTGGTACCTTTCAATGTCTCACCCTCCTCTGAGAACTCCGAGACCACAATCAACCACCCCCAGACTCCTCTGCAGCTCCACTCCAGGTCTGCATGGTCATTTGTCATCAATGTCCAACTCAATGGCTTGCCCAAGGTATTCCCTGCCCTCATCAATAGTGGTGCCTCTGGCACCTTCATCAGCAGTCAACTTGACCTCCGATGCAATGACCTTGACAAACCCCTTGAGCTCCAACTCTTCAATAGCAGCCCCGCCACAACCAAAATCACTCAATACTATGACAACACCCTCACCCTCGACAATGGCCTGCAGTTTCAGGCCTGGCTCCTCATCACCTAACTATCTCCATTGACTCCAATTGTGCTTGGACTCTCATGGCTGTAAGATGTCAACCCCAACATCAACTGGAAGAACCTCACCATGCAATTCCCTGGCCCTGAAGCAAGTTTAGCAGCTGCCATTCCCCTCTGCCTCCAGTCTATCTCAGGCTCCGACATCTCCCACTCTGGCACCAGCACCTCCAGAGTGACCCAGAGCCCCTCAACCACCAATGGCAACCCCAATAGAGAAGGAAGCACAACTCCACCCTGGTCACCCTCAATCAAATTACAATGGCTGCCTCCCAACATACCTCAGAATTGATACAAAGGCCTGCAGTACCCCAACCAGCAATGCTCAAAACCCCTGACTAACTCTGCCACCACTCCGGACTTGACCGCTACCACCCTGACATCCAACTCTGTTGACTCTGGAAGCCTCAACATTAAAATCATCAGCGCCATCCCCTTTGCACACATTCTACAAGATGGCATCCCTGCCTTCCAGTTACAAATCATACCAGCCCTACCAGAGGAGCACCTCCATGCAGTGACCACCACACCGGAGAGCAAAATAGAGGAACGGATCCTATCCAAAGTAGTTCCCCTGGAGTATCATGAGTTTGCTGACATGTTCTCTGAAGGGAGTGCCAAAGAACTTCCCCCACACTGCTCCTATGACCACAAGATCAACCTCAAAGAAGGTACCTCACCTCCATTTGGCAAGATCTACAACATGTCCAAGATTGAGCTCCGGGCCCTGAAGGAATACCTCAATGACATGCTTGGCAAGGGTTTCATATGCCCATTGATCTCCACTGCTGGCACTCCAGTCCTGTTTGCCAAGAAGAAGAACGGGTCACTCTGACTCTGTGTGAATTATTGGGAGCTCAACAAAGTCACCAAAAAGAACCGGTATCCCCTCCCCTTGATTGGAGACCTTGTTGATTGTCTCCGCAGTGCCAAGATCTACACAAAGATAGACCTCCGCTCTGGCTACAACAACATCCAGATCGCTCCAGGACATGAATGGAAGACTGCCTTTCACACCTGATATGGCCTCTTTGAGTACCTCGTAATGCCCTTTGGAATGACTAACTCCCCTGCCACTTTCCAGTACTTCATGAATGACATCTTCCATGACATGAACAATGTTTTCATTATTGTGTACCTGGATGACATCCTGATCTACTTGAATTTGCCAGTGGAGCATCTGGAGCATGTCTGCCGCATCTTGGAATGACTCTGGGAGTATCACCTCCACACCAAACCCAAGAAGTGCTCCTTTCACATGACAAAGGTTGAATACCTTGGGGTCATTGTCACCCCCAACAGTGTGCGCATGGACCCTGCCAATGTTGATGCAATACTCAACTGGCCCCCACCACAGAACATCAAGGAGGTATAGTCATTCCTGGGGTTTGCTAACTTTTATTGCCATTTCATCGACAACTACTCTGGAATCACTAAACCCCTCAACTGACTCATGCAGAAGGACACCCCTTGGGATTGGGACAGCAAGTGCCAGAGCGTATTCCTCCTCCTGAAGAAGGCCTTCACCTCCACCTCGGTCCTCTGCCATTTTGACCCCTCCCTGTTGATCGTGCTTGAATGTGATGCCTCCAACTATGCTATCATTGGGATACTCTCCCAGTCAGACTCTGGGAGCAAGGATCTCTGTCCTGTTGCCTTCTACATCCAATCAATGATTCCCACAGAACTCAACTACAACATCTACAACAAAGAACTCCTTGTGATCATTGAAGCCTTCTGTCAGTGGTGGGCCTACCTTGAGGGATCCCCACACTGCATCCAAGTCTACTCCAACCACAACAACCTGCAATACTTCATGACCATGAAACAGCTCAGCCACTGCCAAGCTCAATGGTCTGAAAGCCTCTTAGAGTATAACTTCACCATCCACTACTGCCCTGGGTGACTCAGCACAAAGCCCAACACCCTCACTCAAAGGTCCAATGTGTATCCAAAAAAGTCATTTGAAGCCAAATGGAATGCATTCAACCATTGAGTGGTAATCCCCCCCCAAACATGCTGTGCTAATTCTAAATGAAGAAGGGATCCTCTAGCAAATCAGGAATTCACCCCCAGACTCCTACTTCACCCAGCATGACCCCCGCAACAACCCTGATGAGTCAAGTACTGAGAACCCTTTTTCACTGTCTCCAGACCAATGCCTCCTGCTCTGGAGTGGAGGAATTTATGCTCTAGACCACAAGTCCATCTGCCTCGACATACTCCAGCAACACCACAACCACAAGCTCCAGGGGCACCCAGGAATTTGTAAGACCCTTCAACTCATCTCCCAGACTTACTTTTGGCCAGGAATGAAGAAGGATGTCACATGATACATAAGGGCCTGCAAACCTTGTCTCTGGGCCAAGGTACCCTGCCACTGCCCCCACAGATTATTGAAACCCCTCCCCATCAACCGCTGCCCCTGGTCCTCCCTGTCAATGGATCATATTGTCAAACTCCCCGACTCCGAAGGTTTCAACACAATCCTCATCATCATTTGCCACCTCACCAAACAAGCCCTCTTCATCCCCTGCCACACCACCAACAATGCTCCAGAGTTTGCCAAACTATTCCTCAAGCATGTATTCTCCAAGCATGGACTACCAAGATGACATTGTCTCTGACTGCAGACCTCTGTTTATATCCCACTTTTTGCAATCACTATGCAAGGCACTTGAAATCAAAACCAGCCTCTCCACTGCCTATCACCCAGAGACCAATGGACAAACAGAACAAGTAAACCAGATGCTGGAGCAGTATCTCTGCCTATACGTTAACTATTTACAGAACAACTGGTGTGCAGAACTCCCCCTCGCCGAATTTACCTACAACAACACACTCCACTCTGCCACCAGAGTCTCCCCCTTCTACACCAACAAAGGCTACAACCCCCAACTCACCCTATCCCTGAAAGACATCCCCTCCCACATTGCCCACGAGGTCACCAAGGACCTCCAATCCCTTCACCGGTTCCTCCGAGATGAGATAAACACTGCCAATCAAGCCTACTCCAAACATGCCAATGCCCAATGTGACCCTACCCCCAACTGGCCCCCTAGCACCTTGGTTTGGCTCAATCAATGCAACCTCAAGACCTGGAGGCCCTCCATCAAACTAGACCACAAATGTCTTGGTCCTTTCAAAGTCCTCTGGAAAGTCTCCACGCATGCCTACAAACTTGACCTACCTCCAGGCTTGAAAGGCCTCCACCTCATGTTCCACAAAGTCAAAGACAAGTACCACTATGAGGTTGACCAAATCCTTGACTCCCATGTGGTCTGTGGGCAACCCCAGTACTTAGTCTGCTGGAAGGGCTATGGACCTGAGGATGACATGTGGAAACCCTGAAAAAACCTTGATGGAGCCCCCAATGAACTCCAGGACTTCCATCAACAACACCCCACTAAGCCTCAGGACCCCCAGGACTAGCAAGTACAGATGGCATCAGTGGGTGTAACCCTTGCCTCTGGATTCACCAGGGATTCAACTCCCATGAGTACCCCCTATGTGTTTTGTTCACTCCTCCTCACTTAACACTAAAAAGAGTCACTTATCCAGGCCAAATGTCCAGAAGCAGCCGTATACCAATATTAGACAATGTTACAGAGGTATGACAGGCTTGGAGCACAAAAAGACCAGTCCAAGAAAGCTCCTACTCCTCCTCCCCCTCTGACTCCACCTCCACTATCCTCCCCACCAGATCCACCTCCAGTTGTGCTACTACCATTGCCAGAATTTTAGGATGCCCTGGAAGCGGCTCCACCATGTCCATTGCCACCTTCCACCATGCTCTGGGATCTACCATCACCCTCCACCAATGCCCCATCATCAGACGCCCCATCTGCATGACCCCCTGCCCCAACTCTGGCGGGAGATTCCCAGGCATCCTCGCCAACCCATCATGGATGGACCCCAGCACTGCTAACGCTCCGTTAAGGAGGATGCAGTGCTTCCTGGCCCAGTCTGTGGAGATCAGCTCATAGGAAACAGGAAATGAAGGAAGCACTTATGGAGCACTCCCCACCACCCTGAGGCCGCCTTGTTGGCAAGCCACTCTTCCCGCTGCCATGCCCTCTCCACCATTGCTTGGGTCACCTCCACACGGGGCTCCTGCTAAGTCCCCTGCACCCCTGACTGCTGCTCCACTGCCTCCACCCATGCCTCCAATGGCCCCATATGTGCTCACAGCTCTTGAAGCTGCAACAATCTGTCACGACCCATTCCCTGGACCCCGTACATTGCCTGACAAACCCCTGTCCCCCCGGAACCTCCCCCAATGCTTTGTCAAACTTCCCCAGCACTCCACGCCTACTCCGGCTAACTCCAGCGCATTCTTGGCTAACTCCAACAGCCTCCTGGCCAACTCCAACATCTTCCCTGCAGCTGCCGGCACTTCTCCTGGATTTTCTGAGCTCCTGGGACCACTCCCCTGCTGTGCCTGACCCCATTACATGTCATCAGCTCAACACCCTGGCTCCCCCGGCTTACCCTGGGGTATCACAACAACCTCGGAATGGACTGCATCATAATTGATCCCATCAACATATCAACACAGCCCGCCCTCTGGTCATAACCAACACCCATTGACTCTGTCAAGCTCCACCAAGCCCCACCACCACAGCCGACATCCCTGGAGCTCTTCAGTAGTCAGTATATAAGACATAGAGGAGCTCCTTGTACTCTAGTCTTGAGATTACCTACCTGCCTTACCTGATGTGTTTCTGATTGTTCTTCTTGTGTTTTGTGTTCTGTGTCTCATTTTCCATATTCTCAGTCTCCCGGTCTTATCTTGTCTCTATTCTGTTATCTTTTTGTTATCGTTCCATGTCTCCACCTGAATCTATTCTCATTCTTGTCTTGTCTTTGTCTCATTTCATTCAACTCCGTCTCGTCTTGTTTGATTCTGTCTATCATGTTCAGGTCCTCTTAACCATAACATCCTCACAAACTCCACAGTTATGATTATGAACCTCCAACACTCTTTACCAACCCCAGACCCTGCTGCATGCTTGGCTCCAAACCCCATCAATCCCTGTTGATCCTCCGTCAGAACTCCAGCTCCACTCCTGTCATCTGCATAGCTTCTGCCTCCTCTGCACCCATAATACTCACACATAGACTTATGCCTGAACCCCACCAAGCCCATCCCCTGTCCCTGCAACTCATCCTCTACTCCTCCGGACCTCCCCAGACTTGCTCAGACCAATCTCCACTAACTATCCTCACAAGTCCCCAATGTTTGGAACACCTCTGAATGCCCAGTTGTCAGTGCAAGGAATCACGTCTGCCTAGTAAGGACTTGCCCAGTGTAGCTGAGCTCCTGTAATCAGCGGAACCTGACACAATCATTCTATGGTGGTCCCCATGGCAATGTCCTTATCCCTATGTGCCAAGTCCCATTCCCTCCAAGCTCCGTCCAGCTTCCTCCAAAACCTGTCCCTCTCCTCCTCCATCCTATGAGCTTCCTCCCTGCATGTGGCCAATGACCGCTCCAACTCCTCCACCCAACACCACAGGAAAGCCTTGGTAGCCAACCATGACCCTCCCACAGACTGCTCGACCAAGGCCCCAGAGATCAGGGAATACACTGTAGGACCTGGAGGGCCTGCCATCGCTGGCTCCCCCCATGCCCACTTGCTAGGCCCCACCTCCGGCAAGGGGGATGCCCTCCGCTTACCCTTGTTGCATGTCATGGGGGCCCCCTCCCTCCGCCCACCCCATGGCGGCCCAACTTTCATTGGAGGCCGCCCCATGCCAACTCCCCCCTCTATCCTGGAACCCTGCCCCAACACCCTACCTCTCTGACCCTCCTCCAACTGTGCCACAACCCACTCGTGGTCCCACTCCTGCTCCGCCACGATGCAAGTGGCACACCAACTCAGAGTGACAGAGCACTTCTTGTGCTGCAAGCAACATGAGAGACACACTAACATGTCCCACTGCACTCCCAGCATGGGCTCCTCAAACTCGCACTGTTCAGCCTGCCGGGTATAGGACATGCACTAGAGACATGGATTAGCTTGATAAGGAAGGGACATGCCAATGATTCTGCTACCAACTGCGCTGGGGCCTCCCCTGACAAAAGCCCCAAGAGGCCTACCACTGCCGCTGACAACTCTAATGGGACTTAATTAGCACTCTGGCCATGACAAGTAAGAGACGGCACTTACAACTACAGTACATTGCCTGGACCTGCCTATGGTCCCACCAACCCTCAGAGTCCTTGGAGGGAGAAATCAAGGTATGTGCCAAGGGGGATGGGGATGCTGCTGGAGAGTATGCAGAGAACAACATTGGGAAAGTTTGGGAACTCCAGAGTACATCTGACCCTTTTTAATGACTTGGGAGGAACCCCCTGATGAGTGGTGGCCATGCTTTGACTTCATTCCCCACGCCGCTGCCACTACTGCAGTCTGATCAATATTGCTTGACTTTGATTCCCATGCCCCGCCAATCTCCAAACTGTGCCCCACATCTTGAGAGTCACATTGTCTCCAGTTCTCCCCAATGCTCTGCCAAACTCCCCCAACCCTTGTCCACCCTCCACACCCACTCCAGGTAACTCCGACACTTCCTCAGCAAACTCCAATGGCTCCCTGATCAATCCCAATGCCTTTTTTGCAGCTATTGACGCATCCCCTAAATTCTCCTGAACTCCTAAGACTTCCCCCACCACTCCTGACCACATCACACAACCCCGACCCCCCACCCTAATTCCCCTGACCTGCTGGGGAGCACCCCAACAACCCTGGAGCAACCTGCTTTCCAGCTGATCCCATCAGAATGTCACTGCGGCCCGCTCCACAATCGCACCCAATACCCGTCAACTCTGCACAGCTCCATCAAGCCCTGCTGCCATATCCTCTGCTCTCCAGAGCCACCCAATAGTTGGTATATAAGTTGTAGAGCAACCCCTAGTACTTGAGTCTTTATATTGCATTTACTGGTTTCCTATGTCTTGTCTTTCATCTCGTCTCAGTTTCTATTTTTAGTTTTGGATCTATCTCTTTTCTCTGTCTTGTCTTGCCTCATCTCCATCTTGTCGCGACTGTGTATATTTCCTTTGTTTCCCTAAGTTCCTTTCTTCTCCAACATCAGCACAAACTCCACGCACATGCTACAACCCAAACATTCTTACAACAACTCCAGACCTCACTCCTCGCTCGGCCCCAGAACCCATCAAGCCTTGGTGATCCCCCTTCAAACTCCAGCTCCACCCCCATCAACTGTGAAGTCTCCGCTTACCCCGCAGTCTATTTGTGCACTTACAAACTTGTTCCTGACACCCACCTAGGTTTGACATCTAATATAGTTGGTCTTAGACTCCTCTGAACCATTCCAGACTTGCTCGGACTGCCTCCCCTAGCTCCCCTTTGCAAGTCCCTTCACTCCACACCAACCCCGGGATGCTAGGTTATAAGCACAGGGCATTGCGTCCGCCCAGTAAGGATTTGCTAGTGTAGCTAAGCCCCTGTCATCAGCAGAACCTGACAGTTCCTGCCATTGCCTCTGGTATGTGGCACAGTGGAGTAGGTAGTGTTCCACTGTCTCATCTGCTCTGTTGCATGCCTTGCATGTGGGGGAGTTGACCTTCTTGGACTGGTATAGGTATTGGTTCAGCAAACAGTGCCTGGTTCTCAGTTGGGTCAACAAGGACGCCTGTCGCCTTGGGATTGCTGCCAATGTCCACATGATATCCCTCATGTTTGGGGCCTTGGGGTCTACCATGCTCAGCCTCTCATAACAGGGTGATGACCTCAGCCTCTCCTCTGCCTCCTTCCTCCATGTCCTCTTGTGCATGGCCAGCACCACTGCTTTGGATGTCTTGAGGAGTTTCTCTAGGAATGGGAGCCCTCTCAGCTCAGTCTCTCTCCTCTTTGCTGCTTTCTTTGCCTCCATGTCTGCTCTCTTGTTGCCTGGTATCCCTTTGTAGCCCAGCATCCAGTCAACCATGATGTGTATCCTTGGGTCCACCTCCTAGACTCTGCAGATTCCCTTCAGTATCTTGTCCACAATGTACCTCGCTGTTCCTGCTCCCAGGTTTCCTATCGCCCTCATCTCTGCTTGATTGTCCATTCCCACTATGACTGTCCTGATCCTCCCCTTCCTCATCACCTCCCTCCACAACAGTTCAAACTCCAGAATCTGTCCCACACATTTGCCTTCAAAGACCAAGTGCTTGTCCTCCATCCCCAGTTGCTTCCTCAGTACCTTTGCCCTCTCCATCCCCCTGTAGAACACTGCTGCTGCTCCCACACTCTCCTCATACCCTGATCCATCTGTGTATATCCTGATGTCCACCTCGTTGTTTCACTCTCTCTCCAGTGCTTTGTCCTCCTTCTCTCCAAGCACCACATTGATAGGGCACTTCCAGCTCAGCAGGTGCCTCACTGGGTTGATAACCTCCATGTCTCTCAGATGTTTGCCCCATGCCCACAGGATGTAATGTAGGGCTGTCCTGTGTCACTTTATAAAGTTTGCTGCCCTTCTGGCCAGTTCATGCAGTGGGTGCAACTTGGGTAGCATAGCTATCCTTGCTGCTGCCATCATGCATACCTGCTTGATCCTGATGTCCATAGGCAAAAGCCCCATGTGTGCATCTAGTAAGTTGTTTGGTGTTGTCTGCAGTGCTCCTGTCACCTGAATCATGCACATTCTCTGCACCCTCCCCAGCTTTGCCACAAACCCTCTGTCTCCCTTCACCCTCTTCCCTCCCACTACAACATGTGGTCTGCACCACACATCTGCTACATACAGCATGTTCAGCACCACCACCACCTCATATACCCTCTGTCCATTGTTCCATGTATCCCCTTGTTGACTCTCACCAGCCTCTGCACCTGCACTGCCACTGCTGTTCCCTTCTCATGTGTGTATGCTACATGCTTGTGGAACCTCAGCTCCTGGTTCAGGATCACCCCCAGGAACTTGTGTGCCTCCTCCATCCTTACCACCATTCCCCCCACTCTGACACTCAGTTGCTCCGCTGGCCTCCTCTTCCCCCACACACTCCTTTCCAGTCCCTTCCTCCTGGAGAAGCCCATTCCCACAAACTTCTTCACATCATAGATCAAGTGGTGGGTCTCCACCCACTCACTCATGCCCATCCTCCTGCTCATTGTGTCCTCCAGTTTGTTTGCCACCTATTCCATGTCTCTTCCCTCTACTGCTACATATTCATCATCTGCAAACAATCCTGCCAGCTCCCCTTCCCTTTCCACAGCCCCCCCAATCTGTCCTGCATTGTAAAAGTTGTAACACAGGCCTGACATATTGCAGCTCTGTTCCAACCTGCTATTCACTACAATGTCCTGTGAGCTGTAGTCATCAAATGTAATCACTGTCCTCCTGCCCTCCAGCTTCCAAGCAATCCACTCCACTACCTCTTCTGGCACCCCTCTCTCCCTCATGTCCCTCTCCAGTACCCTCAGCACTGTGTTTGGAAATGTGCCCTTGACATCCATGAATACTGCCACCACCTCCTTCCCTCTCCACCATGTGACCTTGATGAAGCCAGTTAGTACATGTAGTGAATCCATCATTAATCTGCCTGCCCTGCCCCCAAACTGGAATTTTGGCAGGAGGTTGTGCCTCTCAACATGGTATGCCAGCTTTGTTTTGATGCACAACAACAGTACCTTCACCACCATATCCAACAAGGCAATTGGCCTGTATACATTTGGATTGCTGTAATTGTCCTTTTCTGGCTTCCTAAGGACTACTGTCTTAAACACATTTGGAATTCCACTCAGCCCAGGTGCCTTGTTTGGTTTCAGCTTGTCAATCATGGCGTAGATCTCCTTGTTCATGATGGGCATCCACTCAAATGCTAGCTCCAGTATTGTTAGTGTCTCTTCTTCTCCTCCTCCTCCCTGTTTCTTGTCTCTCAGCTCTGGGTCCTCATAGAAGAAGGCCTTGTGGAACAATTCTGCTTTCCCTCTGTTGTCCTCCACCTTTCCTGTACCTCCCCCTAACACCTCCTCCTTCAATGCTGGTGTCCTCACCCTTCCCCCATCCACTGGTGCCACCATCATGAAAGCCTTTGTGTCCCATATCATCCTTGCATCCACTGTTTCTAGCCACTCCTCCCAGTGCTGCCTCTTGGTGTCCTTGATGGCCTGGCTGTAGTTGTTGTGCACCTGCCTGCAGGCCTCATGTGCCCTATGCCTGGCAATGTCTATGACTTTGTTTGACTCCCTGCCTAGTGCACACACTCTTGCCCTCAATGCAGACAGCTCCTTTGTTCACCATCTCTTCATCCCTGTCCCTCTCTAGCACCTTCTCTCTCACTGTCCCCTCCAGCACCTCCATCACCTTGTCCAATCTTTCCTTCACCTCCTCCTTCCTTGTAATCCTCCCTTTTGCTATGCCCTTGAGCCTCTTCCCCAAGTTTCTCCTCAAACTCCCCCCAGTCCACCTTCTTGAAGTTCCTCCCTCTCTCCTCTTCTATCCTTGCTGCCATCATTGCACATACCATCACCACTGGGAAGTGGTTGGCCTTTGGTCCCTGATCCATGTAAAGCACCTCACACTGTATAACATGCTCCCCAAATGTGTCAGTAACAAAAAAATTATTGGGTCTCATCAAGTCTTTTGTGCTTTTTGCTTGCAACATGGGCATGTGTGGCCTAAGGACCATGCTCATCCTGTGCCTCATTGTCACTGCAATGAGCTCCTCCACTCCACTGCCTCCAAGTTGCTCCTTGTAAAGAGGTGCAAGTTGCATGGGTGATCCCACATTGGGTGGTGGCAGTTGAAATCCCCCACCCAAATGTCTACCACATTCCTCCCCCACATCCTCCTGCTCTCTGTGCTCTGCAGGTAGAAGTTGAGGGCATGTATGCTCCTTGAATGCCCCCCATCATTGTAAATGTTAAAAATACATACTATGCACTCTGCCATCTCCAGGCTAATGCCCACCACACCTCTGCTTTCCATGTTCAGCCTTGCCCAGCTGTCTGTTGCTATTCTCCTACTGACCAGCATCACCACTCTTATCTTCCCCACCTCATCTTTGTCATGTTGTCTTGGGTATACTGGCCTCCACACTTGCATGGCCCTCAACTTCTTATTGAAGTCAAAGTATGGCTCCTATAGGCATATAATGTCAGTGTTGCTGTTCATTGAATTTAGCACAGCATACTGAGCCATGAGGGACCTGTCCACATTCTGCTGCCAAATTTTTAGTTTCCACTCCTGACCTCCTCTCTTGCCCACCTCCAGCCTTTCAGTCATCATGATGGGCCAGAGACAGCTATCATGCCTTGGAGGCCATGTTGTCCAACAAAGTCATGAACTCACTGAGTTGTTGTTTGTCCCATGGCATGCCTTGCTGTGAGCTCCCTCTGGCCCCCTTCTCCTGGCTGTTGGGTGTGCTGTTGGTTCACTTGTAACTGTCAAGCATAGTCTGCATCCCCCCCAGTCCCCTCTGCATCCTGCTGCCCCTATCACCACCTTCCCTGCTCAGACCCTCCACTCCCTCCTCCCATGTCTCTCCTCCCTGCCCCCTGGTGCCTCCTGCCAGTCTCTCTTGACTGCCCTGTCAGTACCCCCCATCTCCCAGCCCCCTTCCCCCAACCACTGCATTTCCCCCTCCAAACCTTCCTCTGCCTGCCATCATTAGTTCCCTGTCATCCACTCTTGCTCACATCCACTGCTGATCATTGGGATAATATTTGTAGTGCACCTCTAGTAATCTCTCCAGTAACCTGTTCTTGGCCTCCACAAATACCAGGCACAACTTTGCTGACAATGAGTGGTTGTGTCTCAGCCCTCTGGCCTTGCAGTTGACACATGAGTACTTCAACAGATCCACTACCTTGCAATCCCTGGTCCTGTGTTTGCTTGCACATAGGCCACATGTATCCTTGACCTGCTTGCGCTCATTAGTGATGTGACCTTTTCCATACCTGTTGCACTTCAGGCATCTTCTGAGCTCATGGTCCAGCTTCCTTGCAGTTATCCTCTTCCCCTCCACTACTAATCTATCCTTTATTAAGCTGTTTGCCCCTTCACTTGTTGTGCACAAGAGGATGAGGTGTGCCACCTTTTGGTTCTCATGGTGAGCCCATGGTGCCCTTGCCCCCCTCACCACTATGAGCTCCCCAGGGCCATTGCCTCTCTCCACCTGCTCCAGTCACTCCATGGATACATCCCCTAAGCTTACTGGGACAAACTCCATGAAGATGTTGTATACTTGGTCTGCAACTGTTGCTCCAGCTCCAAACTTGTCCAGGAAGGCTGCCTGCACATCTGGCTTAGCCAACCACTCTGCCACATGTCTTGCTTTTGTTCAGTATGATAGACTTGAGATAGGAAAGCAGTTTTAATATAAGAAGTATCTACTTTCTAATCCTATGCCTCCTCTTCCCTGTGTTGGCTCAAGCAAAAACTTGGAGTTCCCATGGTGGTCAGATGGTGGTTTGAAATCAAAAAGCATCCTGTGATGTTTGCATGAGTTGCATGGTAATGTCACATGAGGTGATGTAAAAACTTTAGAGACTTCCATAAGAGAACAGTTGTAAGTCCTAGTATTGGAAGAACTAATTAATACAATACATTGGATGGTCTTATATATTGTACAAACCATAGTATGTAATAAGCAAACAGTCATGTATCCAATTAGAGGGAGAACAGAGGTGCTGTTGAATAAGGACTGCATGATAAGTCTTGGCAACACATCATTACATATGCCCTCTAGGCATCATATGGGTCAGAAAGGATGCCTCCAGAGATTGTTGAATCAGAGAGAGGTCAAGTAAGGACAGATGGTGATGAAGTTTTGCAGAGTAAAGACAGTAGGATTGGTAGAGTAATGACAGTAATGGATTGGAGGGGTGTGCACCAATCAATCTGAAGATGTGAGCTTGGCAAGTTCAGGATCCAAGTCTGGGTCATACATCTCTTGGTTGGGGTTGTTGGTCGAATCCCCTTTTTCTGAGCTGGGGGCTTCTGCAAGTGACTTGTCAGAAGGAGGGATGCTGGCAGTGGCAACAGTGGCAGAGCCAGCTATGATGGAAGAGTCACAAGGAGGAGTTGGTGCCTCAGGAGAGCTTGGTGGGAGAGTGGTGCTGAGTGTAATGGCAGTGGAGGTGACTGCTGGAGTGCACTTTTTCCTGTTGGCAACATCCAATTTGTGGTGGGTGTGAGTTGTGGAGCCATGGTTATGTGCCTGGTTAGACAAGGTGCCTGAGTGAGATGTAGAGGAAGAGGGTTCTCAGAGGTTCATGGGAGAGGTGGATCAAGGATGGTGGTATTTGTACTGGTGCCCAGTGGGGGCTTGCAGGTGAGAGGGGAGTGTGTCCTGCTGACAAGCACACTTGATCACCTGAGACCTCCTTTTTTCTTCACCTTGTTCACAATTGCACTCTGACTAAGTGTGGGGCCTCAAGATGGCCAAGAGAACTGTTTTCCAGCAACCATTGTTAATGTCACTATTGGGTCCAAGGAGTCCTACATTGACAAAGCTTTTGTAAATGTAGATTGACTGATAGGAACTGCATAGCCATCTCAGGGATGGAGTAGAAAGGCAAGAAATGCCCCTGTCACTCAGAGTCCCATTCTACCAACTTGCAGGGGTACATGGGGTGAAGGTTGAAAAGTGAAGCAACATCTGAGTATCCCACTGGTGTGGGGTTGAGATCACTGTAGTAGGAGTTGCTGCAACAACTGGCATCCCAATCACAGTAAACCTAGAACTGGATTGGCAATAAGATTAGTCCAGGTGCTCATTGGTCAGAGTAGATTGAATTAATCATCCCATCCATGAGTCTGAACTTGACAGTTCTCAGTGTCATGTAGTGATGGAGCAGTCACAGTTTTTTGGACAGGTTGTTGGGCTGGTTGTCATTTGGGGTTTCCTTTAGGTGGTGGCATGAATGTCCCATCAAGAAAGAGGTAAAGATAACTGGGAGGGAAGTGGAGAGTTCAGTGATGCAAGTGGGTAGGCTCAAGCAAGACACTGAGAGAGTGGGGCTTGACATAAAAGGAGACCATCCCTTTATAGGGTCTCATTTTGAAATTTTCCATGAGTCAAGAAAAATTTAAGGGTTGTGCAGAGGTGGGTTGCCAGAGCCAATTAGTAGTTTCACCACAGTTTCCACCCCAATTGCATCCAAATACAGTTGCAATAGAGTTAAATCCTCCACTTGATCATACAAGAGCCAAGTCCTATCCCCCAATTTCCAGAGGACCTCAAACAGTAGGTGAGCTCCAGATCCAGCATGAGACACTATCTTCTGAGCCACCCATTCTATTGGGTGCTGCTGTGGTTCCACCACTTGCTCATCCAGCCATCCTGGGAACAGATGATCATCATTAGGGATATGTATTCTAAGTAGGAAGGCATGGAATATGTCATGGACACCACACTGCTTCATTGAGGCAGGTAGTTTCACACAAAAGGATTGATTACCATAGTCAGCTAAAATTGAATGAGGACCCATGAACTTGGGAATCAACTTGCATGCCAATCCCTTTGGGTATGTCAAGTTTTTCATGGATACATAGACCAGATCTCCTTCTATGAAGGATACTGACTTGTGCTTGTGGTTTGCCAGCCTGGTTTGCTTAACTTGTGCTGCCAATACACTGTCATGTGCTACCATGATTGTGGATCAAAGTTGTTGAGCATAAACTCAAACTCCAGCATATTTGTCATGAGCAGCCACATTCCAAGTCATGGTTCTGGGCATTTGTCCATGGTTGAGGAAGAAAGATGAGTATCCCATGCTGTCAGAATGAGCTAGGTTGATAGCAAACTCCACAGTGGGGAGTTTTAGTACCCAGTCAGTCTGGGCTGGATTGATGGCTTGACAAATCATCTGTGTTGGCATGTGATTATAATGTTCTGTGGCTCTGTCTGTCTGTGGATGATAAGTGCTGGACATCTTTAGTTTAACCCCAATCAAAGAGTGTAGGTGAGTCCAAAAAGTGTTTGTGAAGCAACTATCTTGGTCACTGACAATGGCATGGGGTAGTCCATGTAACTTGTAAACTTCCAAGAATATAAGTTCAGCCACATCTTTTGCTGCATATGTAATTCTGCATGGTATGAGGTGAACCATCCAGTCAGATGGTCTATGATCACCACAATTGAATTGAATGTGGCATTGCGACTTTTTAATTTGGGAAGTGGTCTGACAAAGTCAATACCTATGACCTCCCAGGGTTGTGTAGGTACTGGCAGAGGCTGTAGGAGTCTATAAGGTTTGTGATTTGTTAGCTTTGTGCAACTGCAGGTTTGGCAGGTTTGACAGTACACATGTACATCCCAATGGATCTCCTTCCACCAGGCCTGTTCCCTTAGGTAAGCCAATGTTTTATTTGCACCTAGGTGGGCTAGAACTGAATGAGCTTCAGATATCACCATTTTTCATAGGCTCCTTCCAGCAATTCAAACATTGGGAATGCACAACACCCAAGTCCCATTTGTCTTTAGGTAGATAAGCTCATCTTTTGTTATCTTGAAGTTCTTATGTTCTAAGGGCTTTTCTGCCACTTTCCAAAACATAGGGTCTTTGAAATACCTTTCTTGGATGCTTTTGATGAGGTTGAAAGGTTCACATCCTTTATTTGACATTTCTGTCAGATTGACAGGTTGCTGGCTGTCAGCAGTGAATCTGCCCAGGTTTTCAGCTTTCTGTGCTAATTGTTTGTTGCAGGGTTCTTCCTCATTTAGTTTTTTTGCTGGGATATGTATTGTGAGCTTTTGGTTCTTATCTTCTGTAGTACCTGTAGTACCCTTGCCCTCCTCCTGTCCCTGTGGGTCCTGAGGGCCCTTTAGGATGAAACTCTGGCTCATTTGTGCTGCAAATTCTCAGCTGGTCTTGGGTCTCCTTGTCTCCACCAGCTGAGTATGACAACCTCTACTGCCATGTGAGGGTGGCACTATTGTGGTCTTGCCCTCCATTGCTGTGACAACATTTCCTACTTCATGCTGTGGAGGCTGCCAAATTTCCCTTCCTTGCCAACCAACACTGGCATCAAAATGCCATGGTCTTTTAGTGAGTCATTGTCTATGATGTCATGGTAGGTATACTCACTTCCTGCCCAGACTGAAAGGATATTCTCTGCACCTGGCACATACTCAACCATAAAGTCAAACTCAGCAATCTTCTTGAGCCATTGAGCCTGTTGTCCAGAGAAGTTCTTCTGGTTCAGCAGGTAAATCAGTCCCTTATGGTCTGTGTACCATTTAAATCTGACCCCCTGCAGGATGTTGTAATGTCATAACATTGTTTCAATGCCAGCCAGCATCTCAATCTCATGGACTGGGTAATTCTGCTGTGCAGAGTTCAATTTGGCTGAGAAGAACACAGCAACTTTTGCTGTCCACCAGTCTCTTCCCTGGCTAATCATGCCTGCAATTCCAGTCCCACATCCATCAGTCATGATGTTGATGGGTTCAGCATCACAACCATATGTCAAGGGCTTCTGATGATGATCTCTGCACCATGCTGTCAGTTGCTTAATATCCTCAAGCGCACATTGATGTGTGTATTCCTATCAAAAGGGAACTGTGTCCCCCATCAACCCATGCAGGATCCCCATTTGGATTCTTACTCAGTCAATGTTGTCTGCAAAGTATTCCACAGCTCTTAGGAATCTCCGTAACAGGTCTCAATTGATGGGTGTCTTCCATTTAATTAGGGCATCCACCTTATCTGGGTCTATGCAGACACCTTGGTCATCAATGATCCATCCCAGGACCTTCATTTCCTTGCACAGGAAGTGGATCTTTGTTTTACCCATGTAAAGTTTTTCTCTCTTCAAGATGTCAATGATGAGTTTCACATAGCTGATGTGATCCTCTAGGGTGTCAGAATAAATTATAATATTATCCAGGTACATGTCTAAGAACTTGCCCAAATAGGCTGAGAATATATGGTTCATTAGGGCCTAATAGGTAGCTGGTGTGTTGCAATCACCCTGCTGTAAAACATTGCTGACCATGTTGCCATCAGGCATGTTTACTGCTGATCTGTTAATGCGTTTGGGTATTATCCATATCTGCTTGTAAGTGTCCTGCCCATCAAGTATTGATTGATACTTGCTGCACACCACACAGCAAAGAATTCCATCAATGTCTGGGAGCAGGGAGGACTGCTTAATGGTGTTGGCATTGTGTGCATGCAAATCAAACACTGTACACATTTGAGGTGCTTCACCAGGTTTTACTGGCCCTGGTTTGCATATGAGCAGCATAGGTACAGTGTTCCCAATGCTAGTCACTTGCCACTGTCCACTACCAATGTAAGCATTCCTTTTTGCTATCCATTGAGGTTGCATTGCCTCTGGGCAACAAGAAGGATGCCATGGGTAAATTTTCTTAGGGTCTATGAGGGGAATCTCATGATTAATTGCTTGCAATGGAGGTAACAGGGTTTCCTCCACTGATTTACACACACTGCTAGCATATTTATGCAAATACTCATGTACCTGTTCTGTCATGACCCATTTCCTGAAGCCCCCTACATTGCCCAACAAACCCCCATCCCCCCGGAACCCCTCCTGATGCTTTGTCAAACTTCCCCAGCACTCCGCGCCTACTCCGGCTAACTCCGATGCATTCTCAGCTAACTCCGACAGCCCCCTGGCCAACTCCAACATCTTCCCCACAGCTGCTGGTGCTTCCCCTGGACTTCCTGAGCCCCTGGTGTCATGACCCATTCCATTCCCCCCTTTCCTTCACCATTATCCAACCTCAGATTCTATGCAGTCCCTCTCTGGATCTCAGCCACACTCCCAGATCTTAGCCACAGTCCTGTTTCAGCCACATCCAGGTTTTAACCACCTCTAGGACCACTTTTCCTGTTCCAGATCATTCCCACAGGCACAGATCACTTCCACCTGTCCAAGATCACTTCCACCTGTCCAAGATCACTTCCACCTGTCCAAGATCACTTCCACCTGTCCAAGATCACTTCCACCTGTCCAAGATCACTTCCACCTGTCCAAGATCACTTCCACCTGTCCAAGATCACTTCCACCTGTCCAAGATCACTTCCACCTGTCCAAGATCACTTCCACCTGTCCAAGATCACTTCCACCTGTCCAAGATCACTTCCACCTGTCCAAGATCACTTCCACCTGTCCAAGATCACTTCCACCTGACTCAGATTACTTCCACCTGACTTAGATCACTTCTACTTGACTTAGATCACTTCCACTTGTATTAGATCACTCCCACCTGACTTAGATCACTTTCAGGATTGCTTCCCTTGTTCCAGATCACTTCCTCATGACTTAGATCACTTCATGCTATGACTTAGATCACTTCCACCTGACTCAGATTACTTCCACCTGACTTAGATCACTTCTACTTGACTTAGATCACTTCCACTTGTATTAGATCACTCCCACCTGACTTAGATCACTTCCATCTTCTTCTTTTGGCAATGTCCTACAACTATATAAGGTTCCTTAGTCTGTAGCTACACCCCAGCCTTGACATTACCTGATATCTTGTTTGTGTTCTGTTGTTATCTGATCTTCTTTCCATTCATTACTCACTCTCATTTCTTAGTTTCTTAATTTCTTTCCCTATCTACATACTTGCTGTTGGCATTACCTCCCCAAGGTGGTTTTGGCTCCTGTAAGAGTCCTCCTTCAGGACTGTGGTCCTGACACCTGGGACCACTCCCCTGCCATGCCTGACCCCATTACACATCATCAACTCAACACCCTGGCTCCCCCAACTTACCCTGGGGTATCACAACAACCTCGGAACAGACCACATCACAATTGATCCCATCAATATATCAACGCGGCCCACCCTCTGGTTGTAACCAACACCCATCGACTCTGTGGAGCTCCACCAAGCCCTGCCACCACAGCAGACATCCCTGGAGCTCTTCAGTAGTCAGTATATAAGACATAGAGTAGCTCCTTGTACTCTAGTCTTGAGATTAACTACCTACTTACTGGCCTTTCCTGATGTGTTTCTAAATTATTTCTTCTCATGTTTCATATCCCATGTCTTGTTTTCCCTGTTCTCAGTCTCCCAGTCTTATCTTGCCTCTATCCGTTCAACTCTGTCTCATCTCATTTGATTCTGTCTATCATGTTCAAGTCCTCTCAACCATAACGTCCTCACAAACTCCGCAGTTATGATTACAAACCTCCGACACTCTTTACCAACTCTGGACCTTGCTACACGCTCGACTCCAAACCCCATCAATCCCTGTTGATCCCCTATCAGAACTCTGGCTCTGCTCCTGTCATCTGTGTAGCCTCCACCTCCTCTGCACCTGCAATACTGACACATGGACTTATGCCTGAACCCCGCCAAGCCCATTCCCCATCCCTGCAACTCATCCTCTACTCCTCCGGACCTCCCCAGACTTGCTCAGACCAATCTCCACCAACTATCCTCACAAGTCCCCAATGTTTGGAACACCTCCGAGTGCCTGGTTGTCAGTGCAGGGAATCATGTCCACCTAGTAAGGACTTGCCCAGTGTAGCTGAGCCCCCGTGGTCAGCGGAACCTGACATAATCTCAAGACTATCCCTTACTCCGCTTGTGATGTCCACACTAATCCCGCACACACATCTAACAAACACCTCCGATGTCTATGACCAGCCCATGCCTGAAAACCACTATGATTCATATTGCTCTGCCCAATTTGCCAAGGCACATTGAGTCGCAGATCTGACACAAAATGTCCCTTCTGCCCCAGTTACATCCATACAACGGCTCTATCCATGGACACCCTCTTACAGCTCTCACACTCCCCCACTATCTTTGCCAGCTCCACCCCTCACAGAGGCTGACCCCAACATCACCAAAGCTTCACCCAAAACCCCAGCAACAATTCGACCCAGTGCTCAACAACTTCTCTGACACCGCACCCTCACCCCTCCAACAACAATAGCAAAAGCCCTGCCATGGAAAGTTGCTCATCACATGAAAAACCAATTGCCAACCTCACCCAAGACAACAACAAGACCTCTGAGAATGCATTCCCCCAAACCCTGCCTTTGGACCCTCCAACCCACAGCAGCCCCATATGCCATCAGGAACAAATCCAGCAGATTCCCAACAACATCGAGTATGCCCACAACCCCAATAGCAGAACCCTGCCACCAGATCACCTGACTTTCACACCCATCCCCAAGAAAGTCCACTCTCCAAAGCTAGCCCCACCACTGACTGGAATCAAACTCAACCCAGCAACCCCACCCACAATGATGCAAGATTCCAAGACCAATGCTACCCCCCAATTACAGAACCCACTTCCAGGATCAGTGAGGACCCCCGGTCGACTCAGCCATCACCTCCACCAACAAATGAAGGGGCCCCAATGCCTTTGACCTGACCCCAACAACCCCAGAACAAGACCAAGAAATCCCCGAGCTTCTAGGCGGTCACGAAAGGAATGGCTATGCACCCCTGCCCCGCCTGCCCCGCTGCTTGAAGCACAGCCCAAAGTTAACAAGGAGAACCACAGCACCCCAACTCTCAATGAAGAACAACTCCAGACCCCACCCACTATTTCAGCACCTGCCTACTATCTCAACACCTTCTCCTGTACAATTCAGAACCTCCAATGTTAAAGACCCTCAATGCCAACCCTCCCCGCACACCACCCCCAGACGTAAACCCCACCACCAAACTCTGCCACCTCCCACGAAGGAACCCCCAGCATAGGAGTTACCCCGAACTAACTATAGGAAAAATGACCCTATACAAAGTAGTTCCTGAAGTACTCTAAAATCGCTGACCTGTTCACATAAGGGAGGGAGAAGCCCCACCATCATCCCAGAGACTGTTGATCAACCCACTCAAATGTCCTGACAATCCAAAAAGCATACACTCCAACATCCGTGGAGGACTTCTCTGCCAGGACCGATGACCCAAATAACCCTGCACCAACTCAAAGCTGCCCCAATCCACCCCTGTGACCCACTCCAGACTCTAGCAGCACAACTCCGGAGCCCCCACTCTGACTCCGATATCCAACCAAGGGGACCTACAACATCAGCCCCACACTCCATACAACCCTGCCCCTATGCCGGAAGATGTTTATCAAGCGGGGACCACATCAACGGAGTACCCAGAAACAAACCCCATGCAAAGTAATCTCTCTGGAGTACCCTAAAAGTTGCTGATGCCTTCCCTAAGAAGCGAGCAGTGCTTCTTCCCATTGCCACCCACCCACATTTGCAACAACCTCCGGGCCACTCCAGAGCATGAATGAAGAATTGCCCTGACCCTGCCGTGACTCCTAGGGAGTCCCACACCAATGCTTCCCCATGACCAACTTCCCCACCGCCCTCCAACAATTATGAACAACCATCTTCCTCCAACACAGCAGATATTTCACATGGAGGGATGATGGCCAGACTCACTCAAAACCCCAGGAGACCACTAGACCAGCCCCCCCCCCATCCAAGCTTGGCTCCAGGAGCCACTGCCAATCCTACACAACAACTCTGCTGCTCAGTAAAAACCCCCACTCTGGAGCTCCCCCTCCAATTCGTGACACAACCCCACCAACAAGTTAAGACCCAACCCCAACCCCTGCATTGACCCCGGACCCCTGGTACTCACACTTGGAATGGCAGACCGACAAAATGTGCCTCGGACCCCTTCCTCCACCTGCACCACCCTCAAAGCCAACACAACCAACAAACCCCCACCAAGTGACCCTCATGTTGACTCCGGGACTGCTCACTTCTTCCCCAATGAAAGAACCACCAACCCCCAGAAGGAACAACCCATGAAACAAGCCCCAAAGCACCTCTGCTGGGGCAAGCCATTTCCCAACCGACCCCCGCACTGCCCCTACCCAAAGAAGCATCCACCAATACAACCCCAACAGACCTCAAAACTCTAGGAAGTGTCAGAAATACATAAGACCCCTCTGTCTGTCTCCAGACTTACTCTTGGTCAAGAAAGCAATGTCACATAGATGACCCGGAACCTTCAAACTTTGACTCTGGACCCGAAGGAACTAGTTGGGACTGATCACCCTGCACCCCGCCCCCTTGTTATCGACACTCTGGAGCACACCAAGGCGCCACCTGAGCATGCCCGCCCACAGACGCAATACTCCAGAGCATGACTTCGACCCAGACCAACACCCCGGAGCACAGCAAAGCCCGATCCTGAGTGCTCTTCACCAAATACAATACTCCAGAGCTTGCCCCATACAGCCCCACCAAACAAAAACCTCTGGGCATCCTCAACCAAGGAATCACAACCCTAAGGGAGTACCTCCGCCTCCATGCTGACCAATCCCACAGCATAGATGGCATGGAAAACAGCCCCCTGCAAACTTACTACAGGGACCACCCTACCCCAGGGGCTCCGCCACTAAGCCGCTAGGGACTCCCTCCTCTGACTGACTACGCCTCAAGGACAAACCTCACCCCGCCACCCCCACCATTGTTAAAAAGGACCTCTGCCACCCTGCCACCCGCGTTGGCATAAAGGCTGGACTGCTAGAAGACCCCACCCCTCCTGCCAGCCACACCAACCAAAGACCAAAACCCCAACCACCCCGAACACATGTCAAAGACCCGGAGGTCCACCCCCTTGAACCAGCACAACACACATCTCTGCTGCAGACTGAGGAAAACCCCTACACCCTGGATCCAAGACCCCAAGAATCAAACCCAGCAACGCCACCAAAAAATGCCATGGAACTCTGCAGGAAGACTCCCAACACCCCCGCCGAGCCTTGGAACTCTTCCTATGGCACTCCACCCTGCCCTGACAACCCCAGGGCTAGCCGACACAGATGGCATTAGTGGGCCTAACCTCTGCCTCTGGATCCACTAGGGATTCAACTCCCACCAGCACTCCTGCATGTTTCACTTACCTCACCCTCACACAAATAAAAGTCTCACTTCACACACCCAAGAACAATGAGGAAGCATTGGGAAGTACAAAAATATATGATACAAGGCGGAATGGGGCAGCAAACTCAAAGACAACAAGAAGCGGGGCCCAGCCGCCCCCTCACCCTTCCCCCGGAACCCCCGCCATCCCTACCCCGAAATCAATCTCCATCTGGGCCTGCACCACTGCCAAGACCTCCGCCAGTCCCAGCAAAGCCTCCCCCACATCTGCTGCCACTTCCCACCATGACCTTGGGGCCACTGCATTATGCTGTCAATGCCCTGCCAGCAACCTCCCCACCCTTGCCATCCCCTGCTGCAACTCTGGAGGCTGACCCACAGGCATCTGCACCAACCCATCTTGGATCGGCGCAAATGCCACAGAGGCACCGTCCAAGAGAACCTGGTGCTCCTACACCCAACCTGGCCCCAAGCACGATCCATTTAGTGATAGGCAGAGATTTGGGAATGATACTTATGAAGGATCCTCACACGCCCTGAAGCAGCCTTATTGGCTAGCCAATCCTCCCTCCACCTTGCTGCCTCCAACTCCGCCCACAGCAGACCACCCTCTGGCGCCATTTCCTGCTCCTCCGCCTCCTCCATGGGCCACACCTCCCACTGTGTCGGATGCTCCTGCAAGCCCCATACCTCTGGCACTTGCTCTGGCACCACCTGCACTGAGGTGTTCCACGCCCACTCCAACGCCTCCTTCTCCGCCCATGCTGTGTCTCAATCCTCCCTCACCTGTCAAAGCTCCCCCTCCCATGCCGTCAATGCTGCCATTAGCACCTCCACCTGCTTGCAAAGAAAGACCTCTGTGATTGAAGGCAGGGGCTCTAGAGAACTTGATGCCCGTCCCAAGGCTGCATCTGGGGTAGGGGAGTGAACATGAAACCCCAGAGGATCTGCCATTGGCTTGTGCCCCCACAGCCACTTGCTGGGCCCCACCCCCAATGGCGGGGAAGCTCTCCACTTCCCACAGTCCGCTGCCAAGGACACCTCCTCCCTTCACTCACCCCATGGAGGCCCCACCTGCCCCGCAGACCAGATGCCTATCCCAAGGCCACGTCTGGGGTAGGGGAGTGAACATGAAACCCCAGAGGACCTGCCATTAGCTTGTGCCCCCACAGCCACTTGCTGGGCCCCGCCCCCAATAGCGGGGAAGCTCTCCACTTCCCATGGTCTGCTGCTGAGAATGCCCCCTCCCTCCACCCACTCCATGGAGGCCCCACCTGCCCCGCAGACCACCCCATGCTCTCCTCCCCCAACACCTGGGTCTTCCATGCCTCACCCAGCTGACTCCGCACCCAGTCCTTGTCCCACCCCTGCTCCGCAGCAATGCACACTGCTCACCACTCCAACAAGATCGAGCACTTCTCATTTTCCTTATTCTCAGTATCCCGGTCTTATCTCGTCTCTATTCCATTATCTTTTCATTATTGTTCTGTGTCTCCACCTGAATCTATTCTCATTCTCATCTTGTCTTCATCTCATTTCATTCAACTCCGTCTTGTCTTGTTTGATTCTGTCTATCATGTTCAAGTCCTCTTGACTATAACGTCCTCACAAACTCCGCAGTTATGATTATGAACCTCTGACACTCTTTACCAACTCCAGACCCTGCTGCATGCTTGGCTTCAAACCCCATCAATCCCTGTTGATCCTCCGTCAGAACTCCAGCTCCACTCCCATCATTTGCGTAGCCTCTGCCTCCTCTACACCCACAATACTCACACACAGACTTATGCCTGGACCCCACCAAGCCCATCCTCTGTCCCCGCAACTCATCCTCTACTCCTCCAGACCTGACATGTTCCAGATTCTTGGCATACATCTGGACAGCTCTGGATGCCAGGCAAGTCACCCCTTCCCCCTCCATGGGTAGTGCTGAGGGACTCCCTACCACCACTCATGGTGGATTGAGCCCATAGGTTACCCTGTGTTGGAACAGCCAGGGAGTTCCCAGTATTATATCATAACCTGACAGGTTGATCACATTGAAGTAGCATCATTCTCATATACCCTGATAACAGAACTTAGCTATTGTACAAAAATTCATCCAAGATCAGGAACACTGCATGGCCAATTGCACAGGTATTGGTGTTTCAAGCTCCTTCTTTCCCAGTTCTAACTGTTGTGTCAAGGTGCTTGACACAAAGTCTCCCAGGGACCCAGAATCAACCAGTGCCCATGCAAGGTGTCCATTGATCTGCACCACAATCACTAATGGCTTAGGTACCCAGCATGCCACATTGCAAACATAAGCTGAGTTTCTCTGAATGGCAGGGTAAGTACCAGCCTCCACTTGTTGTCCAAAAAGCTGCAGGGTCCTGCAGCAGTCAGAGCATTTGAGTTTTTTGAGTCAATGCCTCAATGCCCTGTATAATATTGACAGGTTAAGTTCTCTACTTTGTGGTGCCACAGAGTTCTCATAACTCTGCAGAGGGCCTAGTATAGAGCCCAGCTCACTACAATTGCTGCCCCATACCCAATCAGCTTCAACTTGTCTAATGTCTTGCTCCTAGCACACCATCCACCAGTTGACCAAGTCAAGGCAAGGATTCCACAGATGGTTGCTGCAGATGGTCAGATAATGCTGAGTCACACAATGAGATACAAGATGCCATCCTTGCTCAACTCTAGTTACATGGAACTGATAGTCAGTTGATAGGCTGTCTTGCATGAGGCCACTGTCCAGGGACCCTGATTCAAGTACCTGCCTGGCATTCCAGGCCCATGCATCAAGTCCCATCCTAGTGCAAAACCAGGTTTTCCATGTTAATGGTTTGCCTGATCTTTCAGACTGCAGGGTAGCAAACTAAAGCCCAATCTCAAAATCAGGATCATTCGCCATGTCCATAGAGAGCAGATCATCAGTATCCAATACCATATCTGTGACAATCAGCTCTTCATCTGAGATCTGCATGAGACAGAATCGTGGTCCACAGTGTTGGAGTATGTTAGTTGAGTTGTCTGGGTAGGGTTGCATACTTTCAAGCAGGGATCCTAGTGCACAAAATAAGCCGTTTCCCAGATATTTTCATGGTCCTTCAAGAATCCTCAGCACTTTTAGATGCTCTTTGGCATTCTGAATTGGGTAGGAGAACTCTCAAAAGCCCATAGGTGGGTCCAAGTGAACTTCCTCAAAGAACTCTAACTCTGCCTATTCATCCTCCATCAGAGGTCAGAGGGTCTCTGCCTCTTCTCCTGCAGAAAGTGGGGCTGCCTCCAAGGTCATGCTGGCTCCCACTTTGTTGTCAGACCCTGGTCCTTTGGGGAGGTGTCCCCATATTTGACTGACAATCTCATCATTACTTAGGTAGCCTCTTATGTCCCCCTCCACAGAGAAATCCAAAATGGTCTCAAGTTCTGGCAGGTCATCCCACTCAGAACTTACTGAAGATGCTGACTGTCAACTAGGTGAGGTCAAAGTTTGGTCATCACTCTGGTTACAGCAAGATGGTGCATTGGCAGGGGTTGATCTGGAACCATCATGTGGCTACCACTCACACAGAAATTTTCTCAAGCTTGGCAGCTAACCCTGCCCTGCTGCTCCCTAACAAGAGCCTCACCAAAAGGTGTACATGATCATACCCCCCCCCAGTGAAAAATTATCACCAAGGCCTCAACTACAGCCTACCCCAAAGATGGGTGTGGAGGAGGCCAGGCAACCTGCCATATTGGAGAGTTACCCTCCCTGTGTGACATGGCAGAAATTGCCTGTTTACTCTCTGGCCCTATAACAGTGATTGGTTAAAAACTGCAAACCTGACCCTAACCAACGAGTCAGGACACACAAACAGCAGGCTGAGGATGGAGCAGAATTCTCCTCCGCTACCCCCCAATGGCAAAATCTCTACCTCTCCATAGGCCAATGTTTCCCTGAACCAACAGAGCATTTTCCAAGCAGTGTACGCTGTAACCTCATGCCTCAGTCCACTCTAAGAGGGACCTACAACATGAGAGGTGTCCCTGAGCAATGCAACAACTTGACAGGTGTCAACAATCTTTCATGCACAAAGGACACAAGACTGAATGCCCTGGCCTTAAGTAGAGGGTGCAGGTAATGGGGCCTCCACTAAGTATCTCAATCCTGCACTTCATGCACAAAACTCTGATCCTAACCATGTCTCTCAATGCACAAACTCACAGGATAGACACCTCCAAAACCCTAGTGGAATGCATCACCTCCCAATTTAAAGCCCCTGAGGAAGTGGAAGGTGTCACCAACCCCCTGGCTGGCTCTGTAGACAATAACCAGAATAGCCGAGTGGTGAACCAGTACAACAAATCTTTCCCGCCACTCAGAGTGCCCCAGAGTGCCAAACCAGCTAAACCCCTGATCAAATTGAACTGTAAGGTGAATCGACCTGCAGAAAAGAGCATGCCTACCCCAGAGACCTTGGCCCAACCCCCAGAACCAGGCACCATAAGTAATGATGGGAGTTATAGGTTTACTTATGAGTGCTACCTCCAGAAGAAAATGGATAGTACTAAATGTCACCCTTCTCCTTCCCCCCAAAAGGAGAAGACACTTAAAAGACACATCTCGTCGACTAACCCCCCCTACAGGACCCCCGAGTCCCACTTGCAATCAATGTGCCTGAAAGGTGTGGAATCCCCTTCCCCTCAGCCACCTCACAACCTCCCCAACATCATGGAACCGCTGCCAATGTTTACCCCAGTCCAGCCTGTGCTGGAACATGAGGGAACCGTCTCCTTGCCCCCCCTTTCCAGCATGGGCCAACCTCAACAAAATGGGACTGTGCAGGAGCAAGAGGACAACCAGCTCACTGGCACTCCCCCCATCCTACCTACCCCAGAGAACTCTAAACTAGTGGCTAACAAAACATGGATGGAAGAGGATGAGGACTCCTTCAGGGGAAATGTTGCTGAGCACCCTAGCGCAGTCTGGGACTCCATTTTAGTAGACACCCCCCCACAGAGCCCCATAGAAACCTCCCTGATTGGAGAAGAATACTCAAACTTGACAGAGCCACTAACCTCTGCCCCCCCCTTCCCCAAGTCAGATAAGGATCTCTTCCCCAGGGTCTTTCAAAAGCACCCCCACCCCACACAACGGTCACACCCTAAACAGGGTAGCACAAAAGGCAAACTTGCAGCACTTCCGAGAAGTCACTGAGGACCACATTACAACTAATAGCAAGGGCCTACAAAGGATGGCTGTTCCTAATGGTGGGTGGCCGAAAATCCACCTCTTATCCTCCCCATGGGAGAATGTCGCTGATGCTCAGGTGGAGGCTTGGGGTGAAGTTATGTCCCTCAAGCTGTGGGTTCGAGTCTTCAGAGGAAAATACAAGCCTAATAGTCTCATGACAGTGGACAAAACCAGGGATATCATTAAGAAGCTAATCCACATTGAGAGCAATGTATCTATGGGCATTTCCTTCCCCCTCCAAAAGCAAAAGATTGACTCAGACTGTTTCCCCTCTCCCTATAACATGCTCATTTCTGGCATCTCAGTTGCCCAAGCAGACTACATCACTGGCCTGGGAGTAGTCTCAATGCCAGAGCTGACCATCATCCTTAAAGCTTTCAAAGACCAGTGCCCAAAGTTTGTAGCAACCATCTGTGGCCTTACCTTTCAGAACTCCCCAGAGGCCTCACCAGTAGTGATGGACCTCATCAAGAAGTGCTTCTGTGACTCTAAAGTGATTGTCCTCCATGTCACTGAGACTTCCCCCCTCCCGCACAATAGGGCCATGTCCAAAATCCTAGACAACTTATCAGTCAAGTTTATTGAAGTAAAAAGAAGTCCAGCAAATGGAGGAAACTTCTGCAGTTGGAACATGTATCTCCACAAGTCTAGCCTTGACAATGATAATCACATCCAACTCATCCAACTCATGAGAGCATGTGACTTTCCAACAACAACCTTTGGCTTTGGTATCCCACTCAAGGGTAAAGACACTCTGTCATGCATTGGCTGTAAGTTGATTGACCATGATACTCCTAACTGCCCATTCCCCAACCTTCTGGGCTGGCTTGGGCACAAACCCCCCACTCCATTGACTATAATGTTTACAGGGTCCTACCCTGATGTCCAGGGTACCATTAACCCTCACCAAGCTCCACCAAGGAGTAGGGGCAGGGATAGGGGCTTTGGAGGCAGAGCCCACCTGGGGTATAAGCGTGGTGGCAGGGGTTTCTAAAAAAGTTGCCTGCTGCAGGCCATGTACTGATCATACCAGCCTGTCTATATGTAGAAACAATGTGACCAATCTTTTCATGTGCTACCAGTGGAAACAGAGTGGGTTTTCGGAACCACTGGATGTCTTTTTTGGGCTGTAGGTAGGGTGGATGACTGAAATATATTGGCCACAAGTGGTACATGTAAGTCTGAAGCCAGGGCTCAGGCCTGAAAAATGGCAGTTTATAAAAAGTAGAGGAAGGTGCCACACAGCAGTCCTGCTTAAGCCAAGACTACCTCAGTGCTGATCCCACTTTGCACTGAGTTATGTCAAGGCAACGTCCCCCCTGAGCACTTGGGAAATGTGCTCACCCTGAGATAGCATGGTTGGCTACTTGGTAAGTCTTACCAACCACTCAATCTAACAACTCTACCAACACAGGTCTATTTCCAATGGCTTTTGATTTGCGCCTCCCGGCAACTGGTGGGTCAGTTGAGTCTGCCACTACTCAGACCACAAACACTGGGAGCAGGGAGTTTGGAGGTGGTTCACCCCTTCCCTTGCCCTTGACCCCTAACACAGGTCACCTAGCAACAGTTCCCCAGCACAGATCCCCCCTGAGGCAAGGAGTTGACCAAAGTGATCATACAGCTAGCCTGGACACTAGCCAGGCAGCAGGTGTAAGTGGCAACTTGCAAGCGGATCCTAATACCCAATGTCCAGAGGGCCCCCAAAATCGGGTGTCAGGAGTGAGACCTCTTTATCCCAACTCAACCTCAAGGAAAAACACAAAGGCAGCCCTGTGGGTAGCCACCTTGAATATAAGAGGGTACCGGCAAGCAGAAGCACAGGGGTCAGAAACAAAATGGAACCATGTAAATCAGATTATTAGAGAAAAGAGAATTGGTATCCTCCTAATACAAGAGGCTCACCTGACAGATGATTGCAAGAACAAAGTAGAAACACTCTCTAGCAGGAGACTAAAGCTATTCCACTCACCAGACCCAATAAACCCATCTGGCAAGGGAGGAGTAGCCGTCATCCTAAACAAGGACCTCATAAATACTCAAGGGACAATAGCTACTATTATCATCCCTGGGAGAGCGATACTAGTCACAACTAACTGGCACAGAGATGAAGTCATTAATATACTCAATGTCTATGCACCCAACACAACAAGCTCTGACAGGACTGAAAATAGTGAATTCTGGCGGGAACTAAACGCCTATTTCCTCAGCCATCCTCATGTGAAAGTTGACATCCTAGCTGGAGACCTTAATATAACAAAAGATGCTCTAGACAGGATGCCTACAAGAAGCAACCCTAAGGAAGCAATAGAGGCCCTGGATGCCCTGAAGCAATCATTGCAAGTAAAAGACACTTGGAGGAATACCTTCCCTTCCAAGAGAGCGTTCTCCTTTGTACAGGACGCAACCATGTCAATGTCCAGGATAGATCAGATCTACATGGTGGACCAACTGGCAGTCTCCTCACAAGAATGGAGCATCACCCCATCTGGAATTCCTGGCACAGATCACCACTTAACCTTAGTCCAAGTTGCACATGCAAACACCCCTGTAATAGGCAGGGGGAGATGGAACCTCAAGACACATGTAATCAAAGACCAAAAATTTAGAGAAACAGTCACAACGCTAGAGTTAAGAGCACTTGAAGACATAGAGAGATCCACCCAAAATAGGTCCCCTTTCTTTAACCCCCAAATGATATACTCAAACTGGAAAGAGGAGATACTCAAGTTTGCGAGGGAACATGACAAAAGGATTGTACCAAAATACAGGATGGAAAGAATGGTACTATAGGCTCACCTTGAGTCAGCCTCTGCAAGAGAGGACCATGATGAAGGGGAGCTCCAAGAAGAGGTGTACAAAGTGAAAAAAGACCTTGATTGTCTAGAAATAAGGTACCGCATGGAGAACAGGGAACACATAGCAATTAAAAATAGACTTGAGGGTGAAACAATGTGCAAATACTGGACAAAATCAGGTAAGCAAGCAAGCCCAAAGGACTTGATATACGCACTGAGGAAACACGGGGATATCAGACAAGAACACCTCTATGAAACTGACTCCCACAAAATGGCAGAGCTGGCAAGGAATTACCATGACAGCCTGCAATACCAGTTCAGAGATACCCCAGAAGAAGTCAGGGAGTCAAAGATAATCAAGGCTCTAGATGCAATACGCACCCACACCACTGACACTCAGAGGAGGGACCTCAACAAAGTGTTGGACAGGGAAGAACTGCTGAAAGCATTGAGGAGCTCAAAGAATAGCTCAGCCCCGGGCCCTGATGGGGTATCCTATGAGTTCTGGAAGTCATTTAATGGACAGTTTGAAAACAACCTAAAGCACAATGAAGGTGGAGGTGAGCCAAAGCACCCCTGTGACTTAGTAGGAATGCTCTTACATGTATACAATGACATCCAGAACCATGGCATTGAGGAAAATGCATCTTTCGCAGAGGGCTGGATGTGCCCCCTGTATAAGAAAAATGAGAGAACGGACATCGCAAACTACAGGCCAATCACCTGCCTGAATACAGACTATAAGCTATTCACAAAAGCTCTAACCACTCGCCTGGCTGGAGCCATCACGACCCTAATCCACCCTAACCAAGCAGGTTTCATCAAAGGGAGGAGTATTTTCGAGCAGACTAAATTAATTCGTATGATGATGCATTATGCTGAGGCAACAGAGAGCAACAGAGCAATTATCGCTCTCGACCAGGAGAAGGTCCATGATAAGGTGGACCATGAGTATCTGTGGAGAACCATGAGGAAGTTTGGCATCCCCACAGGGTTTACGAACATACTGAAAGCCCTATACAGCAAGGCCATGACAAGAATTATGGTAAATGGTGTTATGAGCTCCCCATGGCAAGTGACACGAGGTGTGCATCAAGGGGACCCCCTGTCCTGCCTGCTTTTTGATCTGGCAATTGAGCCTCTAGCAGCAATGCTTCAAGACTCCGACCTGAAAGGTTTCAAGATTCCAGGACACAAGGAAAAACTGATTGCCAACCTGTTTGCAGATGATACCACATCTTTCCTGTCTGAAGAAGACAACCCAGTAACCCTGAACTGTATCCTTGATGACTGGAGTATTGCAGCCAGGGCAAATTTCAATGCGTCCAAAACAGAAGTTCTCCCAATAGGGTCCAAGGAGTTCCGCTTAAAGCTAATTAACGAGAGGAGGATGTGCCCTGAGGGATATAGATTCCCAGACAACATCCACATTGTAGATGAAGGCACAGTGATTAGGATTCTCGGTGCTTGGTTTGGAAATGAGGCAGATCTGAGCGCTCCATGGACCAATGTCCTGGAAAAAGTAGATAAATGCTTAAAGACCTGGGAAGGTAGCAATCCCACTCTGGAAGGAAGGTGCCTCATTGCTCAGATGGTCATCGCTGGGATGACACAATACCTCACACAGGTCCAAGGCATGCCACCCCATGTGGAGAAACTGCTAACGCAAAGGGCAGTCAAGTTTATGTGGGCAGGGAAAAGCCCCTTGGTGAATGAGCAAACCCTCTATAAACCCATTGCGGAAGGTGGGAGAGCCTTGGTGGATATTAAATCGAGGAATAAAGCAATAAACGTGATGTGGCTGAAAGCCTACTTGAGCATGGGACCTAACAGACCCCTGTGGGCCTCCCTAGCAGACGCGTTAATGGCAATGAACCTGCCAAAGATGGAAGAAGGTGTCGATGAACAAATCAGAGTCTCCCCCTTCCTCCAGACGTGGAAGACCAGGACGTCAACCAGGGGAGGAGTATGCCCAGACATCAGGTCCCTACTGAAAACCACGGAGGAATTTGGGGTCAGGCCCAAAGGTCTCGCTTTTCGCAGAGAGACACTTAGAAGCCTCCCCCTATGGTACCATTTTGCGGCGCTCCCAAGAATCCGGAGGATGAATCATGGAAAAGTAGCTGAGTGTTTGAAAACAAAGCATAGTATGATCCTAGTAGGGGATGCTGAACGGATGACGGGATTGCTCGTAAACAATGATCACTTAGGAACAGATGATTGCGAGTGTGAGGGGTGCATGGCACTCGAAAATGAGGTTGGATGCCTCCACCCTCACTCGTGTGTTGAAAGGGCAAGAGAGATGATGGCAACTCTCCCCAGCAAATGGAACCCCTTATTGGAACAACCAGAGGACCTGGGGGTACCCTTTCCTGCTACCGGGGCATCGGTATCAGACAGCAATGCAAGTGTGTTCACCCCACACCTCGAGTCAGAAAGCCTCGCAGACATTTTCAGGGTCTTCACAAGGGGACCTAGATACGATCAGGTTTTCATTCCTAGGCGAGGAGGTCAAACACAAACCCCCCGGTCTGCCCACGTAATGCACGCGTCAGGCTCACGCCAAGGTGAGAAGTTGCTAGGAGTGGGGGTTTGTTTTGAAGGTCGGCCAGACCTCGACAAAGGCGCAAAATGGGTGTGCAACGACAGGGTCCCCATTGATAACAGTCCTCTTCTTGCTATTCTCCTAGCGTCACTGCGCGGGGGCCTGGGGAACCCTCTTGAAATAGCAACAAGATCGAAAGTAACTATTGCTGCCCTAATGAAATGCTTCAAGGCAAACGAAGACAAAGGATTTATTGGTGTTAGGAATGCGGGGCTACTGAGAACCGTGATAGGGTGCTTGAGAATGCACTCGTCAAGTATCATATTTCAGGATCTGTCGAAATCACCCCTCTCCATGATAGAGCATAAAACCGTAGGCATTGCGGAGGAAGCGATGAACCAGAATGCTGTTCTCATCCTCCCCCCGATCCCCACAGAGCTTCACATAACTGGAGCAAGATTATTGAAGGTCACCCAGGCGACGGCCTACAAGCATATACGTAACGTGGCCCCGGCCTGCACTAGACGGCGAACTACGGCAAGGATTGACGAAGTGAAGAGAGTAATGATCACCTCTAGTGGGAAGGTCCCACAGGACAGAGCAATATGGAAAGGCCTGAGAGACAAGGATTTCTCTAGGCAGACTAGGGTTTTTCTCTGGAAAAGCGCTCATGACGCCTACAAGGTAGGCACCTACTGGGACAAACAAAATATGGCCCCCGAACTTAGAGAAAGAAGCGAATGCAAACACGATGGGAAATTGGACTCGCTCGACCACATCATGTCAGAATGTTCGTGCCCGGGCCAATCTCAGATCTGGAACCTCGCAAGTGAATTCTGGAACAAGAGGACAGGTAAAACCTTCCCGAGCCTCAATATCAGCTCTGTCATTGGCCTCATGCTACTGGCGCAACAGAAAGAGGGGGAAGTATCATCGGAGGGTCTGGCTCGTCTCCGCAAAATCCTGATTGTAGAATCGGCGTACCTTATTTGGGTCATAAGGTGTGAAAGGGTAATCAGTAAAGATGACATGCCTTTCTCCCCGGTCAAAATTGAGAACAGGTGGAAGGAGATGGTCGCAAAAAGAGCGGAACTTGATTTCAAAATGACGAGTGCGAGATACGGAAAGTGGGCGGCCATCCGTCCCCTGATACAAGACACGTGGAAAGGTACGGCTTTTGAACAAAAAGCCCAAGAGCACGGGCCTCGTAGAGAGGCGCAAGGCGGGGTTTTAGTGGGTATTTATCCCGGAGAGAGAGATGGGGTTGGGTAATATCCCATTCCGGGTGTTGAGCCCCACACTGCGTGCGTAAAAGCATTTCCTCGCGGAGTCATTTCGTTTGAATTATAGCTAGTTAAACCTGGTTTTAATCCCAGGTGCCATGTCGAGCGGGTGGGAGAGGGGCGCCCAGGGCGCCTGCCCTCTCACTGTAAACGCTACTCCAAAAAAAAAAAAAAAAAAAAAAAAAAAGATGGTGCATTGGGGCCCAGCTGGTGTGGGGTTATGTCCTCACTGCTCAGGAAATCTGACGACACGGTCTGCAGGCTGGGTGGTCCTGAAACCACTGACCCCATGTCCAGGCTTCCATGTAGAAAATCCCATAATGCCAGAGCTCCCATGGTGAGTTTGGTGGTCTCTCTTCAAGGCTGGCTAAATGAAGTTGTTCTGTTTCTTCAATATCTACAGACAATCCATAAGCACTTATCCCAGGGGGTTTCCCTGTGGTGGATTTAGCTGTGTGAGCCCATGGGCAGTTTCAAGCCATGTGGCCCTCCTCTCAACATATAAAGCATTGATCAGCAGCACGCAGCTCAGCCTCCTCTTCCTTGGTTAAGGGTGCCCTTGGGCAGTGAGGTAAAGCTGTTGGTCGATTGGGTCATGGCTGCTTGGATTGAGGCCGTGAACCATGCCCAGATCCACCAATGTGCATAGATGCCAGGTGGGGGGTAGTATTGGTCTTTTTGCCAAAGATCGGGGATTGTGGTCATTTAGGGCTCTTGGGTCTGTCATGCCATTCCTGCCAGGCTCGATGGTGTCCCAGGTGATGGGAATTGGCCACCTTATGAGACTCCTCCATATCCATGTTGTCTGCCATTTCCTGGTATACAGATTCCCGAACTATGGTGTTCCAGCTTGTCCATTCATGGTTGAGGTGAGCACAAAGTAGAGCCTTTCAAATGGATGGCCTGAACCCATTAAATGATTTCACCACTCGAGCTCAATGACTATCTGAGCCTACAATTGTAACAATTCATCCAGGTCAGCCACATAATCCTTTACAGGTCTGTTACCCTGCTAAAATCGTTCCAATCGCGCCCATTGTTGGTTGCAATAATCTATTGGAAAGCAATAATAAAACAGCTCAGTAAAGAAGTCTTTTAATGTCCACTTGTGTGGTGCTAATGAAACATGACGAGTATAGAACGTATAAGCTCAACCAGTCAAAAACTCGGAGAGTACCATGACCTGTCAATGTTTTTCTATGTATCTGTATTTTATGTAGGCTGTACCAAGGGTCAGAAATTTCTGGAAGGCCCAATACTCGGCTTGTCCTCCATACTTTTCTGGTGGTGTGGGTTTTATCAGGGTCCATCATCACTGGCTACAGCAGCGAGATTGTGATCTCTTCGACCTTCCCCTTTTCTTACCCCTTTTTCCCTTAGTGCAGCCCTGGTGACAGTCTCATCACCGACTGCGACAGCCATTGGAAGATTCCAATGAGTCTGCACTGGAGGAGGCTGAAGAGGACAATAAAGATGGCAACAAGTCTGTGGACAGCTCTGAACTGCTTGCCATCGGCACACTATCACTATTGCTTCCCTCTTCGGACTCAGAATCAGATGATGATGAGGCCAAGCTGTCAGAGGGATCTCCATGGGCCACACTACCCAGTCATTGGAACGCTTGGCCTAACGCACTTTTTCTAGACACTTGGGCAAGGGGTTTATTCGCATCTCTCCATTGACTGGTTAACCCTTCAGCCCTGTGGGCATGTTGCAACTTGGTCTCATTGTCCGTTACCCAGCCAATCAACTCTGCAAGCTTTCCTGACACAGGCATTGAGCCCGACCGTTCCTTCCTGTTGTGAGCAGTCTGCCTTTTTTGCTTAAGACGAGCTAATTCCTCAGTCTGGTGAGTCAGCCTCTGGATCCGAACTTCCGGAGTCACTGAAATTTTCATCGGCCCAAAATTTAGTCTCTTCGGACCTGGCCTTGCGAACTTGATCCACCCGTCGATCAACTCACTCTCTTTCCTCATCGGTCATGGTTTGACGTGCGAGAATAACTGCTTTCTCCTGGTCTGGGGTGAGGTCGGGCATACCAGCTTGATTCCCAGTCCTGTCCTCCTCGACAGGTGTTCGATATTTTATTTTCTTGCTATTTTGCACAGGAGTAGACTCTCCAGAGAAAATTTTATTGTTACCAAAGACAGGACTATTAGTGTCTACCGTCAAGTGGGAATAAGTGACGCAGTACTCGTCAGTGCTGGACTTTTCGTCGTGAAGGCTAGATGGCCGTTCCGCCGACGTTCTTTCACTTTCTACAAAGTGAGCATCCCCACCAGCTGCAGGCTCGGGGGCATCCGCTTTACAAGCGGGTAAGTCGCCGGCTCCCCTGGAGCTCGCGGCGGTGGTACAGGGTAGCTTCGGGGAGGAGTCTGACTCAGTCAGCTCCGAGGGAGCCTCCTGCGTCAAACCTTTCTCCCTGTCGACCCCGGGGGCTCGCGCAGCTGCAGACTGAGCGATAGTCGCCGAGCGAAGACGATTTCTATAGGACATATTTTAGTAATAAAATGTTTAAGTGGCTACTCACGTCTTTTGGTGGTGCTGGTTGATCAGATCAACGGCGTCCAGTGACGAGAGTAAGAGTGCGAAAGAATAAAGCTAGGAGTTTGTTCCTGTTCAAAATATGTGACGTTCGCGTGAGTTGCACGGTAACGTCGCACGAGATGATGTAGAAACTTTAGAGACTTCCGTAAGAGAACAGTTGTAAGTCCTAGTATTGGAAGAACTAACTAATACGATACATTGGACGGTCTTATATATCGTACAAACTGTAGTATGTAATAAGCAAACAGTCATGTATCCGATTAGAGGGAGAACAGAGGTGTCGTTGAATAAGGGCTGCGTGATAAGTCTTGGCAACGCGTCGTTACACGTCCCCTGCATCGACGACGAGATATGTTTATACCTGTAAGCCGTCACTTCATCGTGCTTTGGGATCTGTTGACAATTCAAAGCTGAGTTACGTCTGTTTCCGCGTTCCTTCTACGTAACAACAAAAGATGTATTTTCTGGCGTTTGGAGTGATCCTGTTTACTTTGGTGGGTCTCCTTTGTTGGGTTTGTGCTTCTACACCAACAGGTTGGCCCAGATGCATTGGGGTACGATTCAGACCTCTTTTGGGACGTCAACGGAGATGTCAGTCTTTCTCCATGATTGTTCATGTTCCACTATTCTCATTCTTAAACCAGGTATATTTGACCTGGAGCGGGATTAATAACGCGATTGATAAGTTCTATGGTTTGTCCGCACCTCAGTCCCTACGACCTGCCTCCTTTTGACCAAGAATTCTTCTAGGAATATGGCAGAACAAGATAGACCTCGAGACTGGCAATTCTCTTACACCAGCCCAGTTGATTTTCGCAGGGACATTGCCCGATGACGCGTCAGCTCGGCCAGAGGGTCCACATGTGTATCACATCAATGGGTCGGCTAATACGACATCTGCTCGAGATACCCGAGTGGATGTAATGACTTTGGAGCGTGTCGCCGAACTTGACTATGCAGCCCACCGTCTAGCCATCGTACCCGCTGACGGTTTTGTGACGGCCGAGTGGCGGTTAGTGTACCCATCTTGTATCAAAATATATCGTATGTACTTAATCACTATCAGAAGTAACTTTGGTGTTGTCTTTCGAGCTCACAGCAGGACTGGAGAGTTTCTCCGCGAACGTCATTGTCAGCACAAGCTGGCTATGGGAATTTATCTGTACTAGGTCCGACTGTCTCTCTCTGCGTGACTTCCACAGACCCTATTCTACCCAATTGCAAAGATGTTCCTTTCCGGTATCTACACTATCGCCGCCTGGATTACGTGGCAGGACACACTCTCGACTTCCCGAACAATCTCCGCGCAGAGACGATCGTTACATGGAACGCAGACAGCGGCGATCTTCGCATGGTCAAGATACCTCATCCCAGCTTGGAAGATATTACAGTCGAGTGGTTTTTCTTTTGTTGTAATGCTTATTCCCTGACGTTTGTTTGCAGCACGATGCGCAGTTCCAGTACATCAGTCCCAACAAGATTGTCCTCGCCGGCAGTCTAGCATTCACTGCCTGTGGTGCTGTGCTTTGTGCATTCTCAGCAGATGCAGAAGATGAGGAACCTCTCATGTTCTATCAGGGCGAACACACTGATCCGGATGGTATATCCGACTATCTTGGGCAATCGGGCACTTCGACTTTGGGTCCGATAGTCGTCCACAATCACGATAGCGGCCGCCGTATAACAATCTTTAAAAGTGAACTACTTTTGGGAGATTTACCTGTACATCTTACAATGTCTTTTGCCACTTGTTCTGTCTGACTGTTACTGTAGTCAGCTGCAACCTCGCGGGACCCATCTGGGATGCGCGAGGTATGGAACTATCCAAATAACACTCGAACGCTAAACTTCGAGGTACCCTTTCTATCTGTCGCCGCAACTCGCGTCCTAGTGTATCGCCAAGACGAGAGAGCTGAACGACCCATCATATTTGTACTAGACTTCGATCAAACCCTCCTTGTTGCGCTATTGTCGAAGCAACCTTCCTAAAAAGCGGAGTGGAATGCACAGCTTGTGTATTCCTGTGCTCAGGTCAAAGTTGTGACTCGTTGATTTATTATCGCCGTTGATGGGGAGATTTGGGATGCAGAATATCCATGGCCACAGCGAGCACCGCCAGAGTGGGAAGCGCACCTTGATACCATTCTCAAAGATGATGAGGATGAAGATGAATACATGGATGACAGTGACAGTGATGATGAAGTATTACCTTCGGGTCTCGAATACGATGAGGCGCCGGAGGAGCACAGAAAGCCGGTACCCTTTGGGTATGTGCAGACGACCCTTCGCCTTGAAGGAGTCGCCGACGCCGAAAGGCTGGCTATCACACAGCATGCTGTTATTGAACTACCAGAACTTGGTAAAAATGGTCGTGTATTTTACTTTGACTAAGTCACCTTGATGAAATAACTGCCAATGTGCACCTGCCTTTTTCAGAGGATGGAGAATATCTTTACTTCTGTAATTGAATTCAATTGACCATGCACCGAGCTCCCGAAAACTTCTCAAGAATGAAAATGCGAGGGGCTATCGCGTTCGCAATGTTGACTACAAAGCGCGTGCAGTGGAGTCGGAAACTTTTTTGAGGCATGATGGCGCTCGGAAAATAATTTCGATAGGTTTCAATCCGATGACTCGGAGTCGGACGAGATCATTACGAATTGGAACTTGCCAAGCCCTGCAAGACCAAAGAAAAATCACCAGTTCCGCAAATGTAAAGAGTGAAGTTTGAGTTGTTGTGTTGAGCGATTTCTAGCTCAACCAGTGATCGCATATTTAAGTGGGATATAATCTTTACATAGTGTGACGAGAGATGTATTTATTTAGTGTGGAGAGATATGCCTGCATGAGGAAAGAGAATCTTCATTGCCGTGCTCACCAGTCCACTAATAGAGGAAGCATGAGAAAGCCTAGTGCGGTGGACTGGCTCCGGAAACTTATAATAGATGAATGTCAACTGGAATGCAACGTTTGGGCATAACACAACGTGAAGCTTTGAACAGCAATACATTTCCAGGTATCCTTCTGTCCTATACACGTCTCTGAAGTCTGCATTCCCGTGAGCTTGACTCCGGAGCAAAACTGGCTAGCACCAGGAGAAAATAAGACATTTCATCAAGGTGACTTAGTCAAAGTAAAATACACGACCATTTTTACCAAGTTCTGGTAGTTCAATAACAGTATGCTGTGTGATAGCCAGCCTTTCGGCGTCGGCGACTCCTTCAAGGCGAAGGGTCGTCTGCACATACCCAAAAGGTACCGGCTTTCTGTGCTCCTCCGGCGCCTCATCGTATTCGAGACCCGAAGGTAATACTTCATCATCACTGTCGCTGTCATCCATGTATTCATCCTCATCCTCATCATCTTTGAGAATGGTATCAAGGTGCGCTTCCCACTCTGGCGGTGCTCGCTGTGGCCATGGATATTCTGCATCCCAAATCTCCCCATCAACGGCAATATTGAATCGACGAGTCACAACTTTGACCTGAGCACAGGAATCCATAAGCTGTGCATTCCACTCAGCTCTTTCGGAAGGTCGCTTCGATAGTAGAGAAGCAAGGAGGTCTTGACCAAAGTCCAGGACAAAAATCATGGTTCGTTCAGCTCGGAGGTCTCGGCGATACACTAGGACGCGAGTTGCGGCGACACACGGAAAATGAGGCAAGTTGAAATTGAGCGTTCGAGCGTCATTGGGATGATCCCATGCCTTGCGCATACCATCCCATATGGTTGCAACTGACTAGAGCAATAGTTAGTGAGAAGAAATGATAGAAGACATCTCAGAATGCACAGGTATATCTCCTAGAAGGAGCTCGCTTTTGAATATTGTTATACGCCTGCCGCTATCATGATTGTGGACGACTATTGGACCCAAAGTCGAGGTACTCGTTTCCCCAAGATAATTTGATACACATTCAGGATCAGTGTGTTGACCGTGATGGAACATGAGAGGTTCTTCATCTTCTACATCCGCCGAGAACACAGAAAGCACGGCACCGCCAGGAGTGAACCATAAACTGCTGGCCAAGGCAATCTTGTCGGGACTGATATACTGGAACTGCGCATCATGCTGTATATAAAAGTAAAAGTCAAGGAATGAGGATTACAATAAAAGAACAGCCACTGAACTGCAATTCTTTCGAGGCAAGCCCGAGGTAACTTGAGCATGTAAAAATCCCCGCTGTCTGCATTCCAGGTAGCGATCGACTCTGCAACGAGATCATTCGGAAAGTCAACAGTGTGTCCTGCCACGTAATCCAGGCGGCGATAATGTAGATACGGAGAAGAGTATTCCTTCCAATTGGAGGGAATAGGATCTGTGGAAGTCACACAGAGAGAGACAGTCGGCCCTAGCACAGATAGACTCCCGTAGCTAGCTTGTGCTGGACAATGACGTTCACGGAGAAACTCTCCAGTCCTACTGTGAGCCCGAAAGACAACACCAGAGTTACTTCTGGTAATGATTAAGTGCGATATATTTTGATGCAAGCTAGATACACTGACCGCCACTCGACCGTCACAAAACCAATATCAGGTATGATGGCTAGACGGTGGGCTGCGTAGTCAAGTTCGGCGACACGCTCCAAGATAATCGTATCCGCTTGCGTATCTCGAGCAGATGTTGTATTGGCCATATAGATGACCGTCTTTGGCTTTTCTGATATGAGCGCTTTCCAGAATAGTATCTGGTCATCCAACACAGACCAGCCTTTTCGAGACCTTTCGTGTCTATACCGACCTTTCCATTTTAGATCTGGATCATCCGCTGGCCAAGCCAGGGCTTTGACAAGAGTTGGCTTACCGTCCAACCAGACCATGGCTGAGGTAAGAGAAGTGTGTGGGGCCTCGGCATACAATGGAATGATGGAAAGATATAGTCTATATGTGTCCCAATACAAGTGGTTTTCACAGAGAGGAAAGAAACACAAGCGTTACTACATGAAAAAGAACAATGTTTGCTTGAACACATTATCATTGGGGCAAACAAAATTTTGAACCTACCTATCGATATTGAAACAGCTGTAATGAAGATGAAGTAGTGTAGGTGCAATTATGGCGTTATCGGGATACGTGGTTGTGTACAAAACACGTGTTACCATCGACGAGCCTGGTTGATATGTATATCTTTCTTTTCATGTGCTCCACATCTTTCTCTTCCGCATGGTTTGGTTGGACGGAAAGCCGACCCTTGTCAAAACCCTCGCTTGGCCAGTGGATGACCCAGACTTGAAACGGGAAGGTTGGGATCGGAAAGGCTGGTCTGTGATGGATGACCAGATACTGTTCTGGAGAGCGTTTCCTTTATCAGAAAATACACGGACAGTTATCTACATGGCTAATACGACATCTGCTCGAGATACCCAAGCGGATACGATTACTTTGGAGCGTGTCGCCGAAGTTGGCTACGCAGCTCACAGTCTAGTCATCGTACCCGCTGTCGGTTTCGTGACCGCAGAGTGGCGGTCAGTGCACTCAGCTTGTATCGTAATATATCGTGCTCAATCATTACTAGAAGTAACTCTGGTGTTTACTTCCGAGCTCACAGCGGGACTGGAGAGTTTCTCCGCGAACGTCACTGTCCAGCCCAGGCTAGCTATAGGGGTTTATCTGTGTTAGGAACCACAGTTTCTCTTTGCGTGACTTCCACAGACCCTGTTCCGCCTCATTGGAAGCAATACTCATCTCCATATTTAAAATATTGCCGCCTGGACTACGTGGCAGGACACACTCTTGACTTGCCGAATGATCTGGTTGCAGAGTCGATCGCTACTTGGAATGCTGACAGCGGAGATCTTCACATGATCAAGTTACCTGAGCTTTTCCTTGAAAACATGCAAGTTCAGTAGTCGTTCTCACATTGTATCCCTCATTCTCTGACTTTTATTAATAGCACGAAGCAGACTTTCAGTATATTAGCCCGCTTAAGATTGTCCTGGCTGGCCGTCTAGCATTCCCTCCCTGTGGTGCTGTCCTTTGTGCGTTCTCGGTGAACGCGGAAGATGAAGAAGAACCTGGTATGTTCTATCAGGGTGAACACACTGATCCGGATAGTATAACCAATCATCTTGGACAGACGAGCACTTCGATTTTGGGTTCGGTAGTCGTCCACAATCACGATAGTGGCAGCCGTATAACAATCTTCAAAAGCGAGCTCCTTCTAGGAGATAGACCTGTACATCTTACAATGTCTTTTGCCACTTGTTCTGTCTGACTGTTACTATAGTCATTTGCAACCTCACGGGACCCACCTGGGATGCGTGAGGTATGGAACTATCCAAATGACACTCGAACGCTAAACTTCGAGGTACCCTTTTTATCTGTCGCCGCAACTCGCGTCCTAGTGTATCGCCAAGACGAGAGAGCTGAACGACCCATCATATTTGTACTGGATTTCGATCAAACCCTCCTTGCTGCGCTATTGTCGAAGCAACCTTCCGAGAGAGCTGAGTGGAATGCACAGCTTGTGGATTCCTGTGCTCAGGTCAAAGTCGTCACTCGTCGATTTAATATCGGCGTTGAGGGCGAAATCTGGGATGCAGAATATCCATGGCCACAGAAAACACCGCCAGAGTGGGAAGCGCACCTTGATACCATTCTCAAAGATGATGAGGATGAGGATGAATACATGGATGACAGCGACAGTGATGATGAAGTATTACCTTCGGGTCTCGAATACGATGAGGCGCCGGAGGAGCACAGAGAGCCGGTACCTTTTGGGTATGTGCAGACGACCCTTCGCCTTGAAGGAGTCGCCGACGCCGAAAGGCTGGCTATCACACAGCATGCTGTTATTGAAATACCAGAACTTGGTAAAAATGGTCGTGTATTTTACCTTGACTAAGTCACTTTGATGAAATAACTGTCAATGTGCACCTGCCTTTTTCAGAGGATGGAGAATATCTTTACTTCTGTAATTGAATTCAATTGACTATGCACCGTGACGCAAAAACTATTCAAGAATATCAAGTGTTTTCTTCTGGGGAGTTAATAACGTTGATAGGAGTTGAAACGTTCTATGGCGAGACGGGTAAATCTCTCCACAGACAGGAGTGAAAGAGCCACTTGTATGCGTAGTTTGACATACTCGCATATGCATTACACTGTACCAGGCACACTGGAGTATCCTATACCAAAGGAAAAGGGTGACGTCTGCTGCTGCGTGGAAATGCCTTCAACGCGGCCTGTGAGAGAACGACGCGACTCGTCAGGTTCGCGCGAGATATCAAGTAAGTACTTGTCAAAAAGATGAAACACAGGCACTCGCTAGTACTTAACCAACGTTCGTTTGGTCAATGGATGTTTGCAAACGCGCAATCCCCGATCGGAATATGCCGAAGACAGAGTCAGTATCTCCTATGGCAGGCACCAGCAATCACTTGTGCCACTTTTGTGATTCTTATCGGCAGTAGTAGCTGAGTTGATAACTTAGCTGCTCACCACGTTGATGTCATGCTTGCATGGCACGCCAAGTGGAGTCAACGCAAATGCATGATTCCTCTTCATCTCGTCTAGATCATCTCGCCTACCAGTAATCTACGTATTCGGACATAAGCCTTGCGACATCTCGACCTGTATTGCAAGCGTCACATGTTCTTCCAGGAGTATTTGCCGGCTGCGAACGGAGAGGACGGCACAAGGGAACAGGCGCGATCTTTTTGAAGTATGATTAGGGTCTACATATATGCAGCTAGCTCTGCACGAGTCATAAGCGGGTGATATGCCGACACTCTCACTTTAGACGCCTTACATATCAGGATAGAGGAAGCCTTCAGCACCTTTGGCGTCAAGACCTTGTACCAAAGAATACCAACAAATACCGTTCCAGTAACTACCGCAATGAACATTCTACTATTAATGCAGCCGGGCACTCGCAATATGACGTTCACTCCGTAATGTCCGTCTTCGGAGTCTCCAGCAGAGTTGTCAAATCCTGCGCTTCTGTACATTGATGGCGAGAGCGGCACCTAACCAGCCTTCTGACGACCCTACATTGGTGGCGAGAACCTCACCCTAACTAACCTTCTGACGACTCATAGCCTCTCTGACGTACATTTTTGAATGGCGGTCTCTACGAGTCGAGAATTTTCAATTCTTTGACAGGTATTCTTCAACACTACATCGACAAACATCACAGGCCTAGCTTCTGGGCGCTCTAATTGCCTTCTTGCCTTCTGATGAGACGTTATGCCGCTGCCATCATGCTCGTGACGTCGATGTTTTTGGAATACCTGTGGTCGCGCTTGGAGTCCGTACGTCACATACTCGTCACCATTCCCTATCTCAAGTTCATGAATCGTAGTCAGCTTCTTATCTCCTCTCATTCGTTACATCTATGCTCTTTTACACGACACAGGAAAAAGGGCTACACAATCAGCGTGTGCACACTTAATCCTTCCAGACCGGCGAACTTTCTTGAGATCGAGTGCTTCACACTCGTTGCATGTCCCGAAGATGGCGTGATAGAGGTCAAGGTTTGAGTTCGCCCCCGTGGCCTCAATTGACACCTCATCTTTCTGTAAAAATTTCTCTGATCAATAATTACACCTTGCGAGCTTGAAGCGGCACTTCAATCGACGCCAAGATAGACAGGACGTTATGTGTCAAATTTGAAAACCTTGCTTGCAGAAGTGTCGGAAGGCATGGAGGCCGAGCAAATGAACTCATCAGAAAACGGCGTGCAAGAGAAAAGCGAGCGTGACGACCAAGAACCTAGTCGAGCGGTCTTTTCGCTCGTCACGGGCACGTATCGACAAGCTAAACGTTACGGAACGGAAGGTACGCATTTTCTCGTCTGTTTCATCCTGTCATCCTACTCACTTTTCCCAATTCGACAGTGTCTCTGGCCCTGATTCGGCAGATACCAAGACAGCACGGTGGCTAAGTTGACTGATAGCGCTGCCGGTGAGTATCCTGCCGAAATTAAACAATTCAATTGACTGATGTATTGCTGCGATTAGTGATTTTCTTGGGCGGAGACATGAATTGGTGAGGATGCGCCAAGTGTACTGGAGCAAGGACGGAATGCGTGATTCGCGATGTTGACTACAAAGCGGGCACAGTGAAGTAGCGGACTTTTTTTGAGGTATGATGGCGCTCGGAAAGCAATTTGAATACGTAGGTAGTCTGACGAGATTACTACAAATTCGAATTTGCCGATCTGCGATACCAAGGAAAAATCGCATTCAACTCGATTACAACTAGTTCCGCAGATGTAAGGAGCATTCGTGTTGTGTTGAGCAACATCTAGCTCAACAAATTGATCGCGTTATTTAAGTGGGATATGATCATTACCTAGTGTGGCGAGAGATGTATTTGGTGTGGAAGACATGCTTGCACAAGGGAAGAGAATCTTCATTTTCGTGCTCACTAATCTACCCTGGCGTGGGGGCTCCGTAAACTTATCACAGATGAATATAAATCAGACTTATGGGTGCAACATTTGGTCATAGTACAACAGGTAGTAAACAACACATTTTGAGGAATCCCTCTGTCCTATCGACGTCTCTGAAGTGTGGAATCCAGTGAGCTAGAGCAAAGCTGGCTAGCATCAGAGGGAAATGAGACACGCGGAACTTCAACGACTTCCGCCACCATATTATAAAAGTCATTTTCTTGGAATTTGCCTCCCATATCTCAGACGGCGATGTGCAAGGTACACTCAACACCCACAAAAGCATTCTGGGTTCCATTCATGTTTGACTTACATGAGCAAAGAAATTCTCCATCATTCCAAGAGCTAATGCATACAGGTAGATTTAGTCGAAGTAAAATACATGACCGTTCTCTTTTGGAAATTCTGGTAATTCAAGAATAGCATGCTTTGTGATAGCTAGCCGTTTGGCATTGGTTATTCCTTCAAGGCGAAGGGTCGTCTGCACATACCCAAAGGGTACCGGCTCTCTGTGTTCCTCTGGCGCCTCATCGTATTCGAGACCCGAAGGTAATACTTCTTCATCACTGTCGCTGTCGTCCATCTCTTCGTCTTCGTCCTCATCCTCTTTGAGAATGGTATCAAGGTGCGCTTCCCATTCTGGTGGTGCTTGCTGCGACAATGGATACTCCTGATCCCAGATCTCACCATCCACAGCACAATGAAATCGACGAGTTACGACCTTGACCTGAGCACGACTATCCACAAGCTGTTCATTCCACTCGGCTCTCTCGGAAGGCTGCTTCGACAGTAAAGAAGCAAGAAGAGTTTGATCGAAATCTAGCACAAAAATCATAGTTCGTTCAGCTTGGATGTCCTTGCGAATCACTAAGACGCGAGTTGCGGCGACACATGGAAAATGGGGTACGCGAAAATTCAATGTTCGAGCATCATTTGGATAATCCCAAGCCTCGCACAGCCCAGGTGGGTCCCGTGTGGTTGCAAATGACTACAATAATGGTCAGTATGAAGAAGTGGTAAAAGACATCTTGAAATGCACAGGTATATCCCCCGAAAGGAGTTCATTTTTGAAGATCGTTATACGGCTGCCGCTGTCGTGATTATGAACAACTATCGGACTCAAAGTCGAGGTACTCGTTTCCCCAAGGTGCTTGAGTATACCATGCGGATCAGTGTGTTGACCGTGATAGAACATGAGAGGTTCTTCATCTTCTGCGTTCGCTGAGAATGCACAAAGCACAGCACCGCAAGAAGTGGATTCTAGACTACTGGCCAGGACAATCTTGTGGGGACTTATATATTGGAAGTCCGCTTCATGCTGCAGATAAAATTCAGGGAATGAGGATTACAATGAAGGAACAACCACTGAACTGCAACATTTTCGAGGCAAAATCGAGGTATTTTGACCATACGAAGATCCCCACTGTCTGCGTTCCAGGTAGCGATCGTCTCTGCAACGAGATCATTTGGCAAGTCATCGGTGTATCCTGGGTCGTAATCCAAGCGGCGATAATGTAGAGTTTCATAACAGAAATCAGGTGGAATAGGGTCTGTGGAGGTCACACAAAGAGAGACTGTTTGCCCTAGTACAGATAACTTCCCATAGCTGGCCTGGGCCGGACAATGGCATTCACGGAGAAACTCTCCAGTCCCACTGTGAGCTCGGAAGTAAACACCAGAGTTACTTCTGGTAATGATTGAGTACGATATATTACGATAAAAGCTGGGTACACTGACCGCCACTCTGCAGTCACGAAACCGACATCGAGTACGATGGCTAGACGGTGGGCTGCATAGTCAAGTTCGGCGACACGCTCCAAAGTAATTGTATCCGATTGCGTATCTCGAGCAAATGTCGTATTGGCCACGTAGATAACCATCCTCGGATTTTCTGATGACGGAAACGCCCTCCAGAATAGTATCTGGTCATCCAGCACAGACCAGCCTTGTCGTTTCCGATCTTGCGATTTCAAGTCTGGATCATCCACTGGCCAAGCAAAGGCCTTGGCAAGGGTTGGCTTTCCGTCCAACCAGACCATGTAGAAGTGTATCAAACGGCAAAAAGATATACTTATAAGGTGTCTTGGCTGCCGTCAGCAAAAATTCGGTTAGAATATTTGGCCATATATGGCTCGACGTAAACGTGGGTCCCAAGGGTCAGGAGCGTTTTAGGAGGCCTCTGCGCGGTCAGCTTATTCTTCAGTCTACTCTGAGTAGTGACCGTTTCCGGCTCGACGCCATTGTTATGTGGCAGAAGTTGAGGTCGGAAACAGTAGGGTCCAATGTCTTATTCATTCGTGTTACATGCAACGGTCTTGCATGTTCCCCTTTCATGTAACGATTTTGCATGTTTTCCCTTTCTCTTGCAACGGTCTTGCATTGTTTTCCCGCGCAACGGTCTTGCCTTTTTTCACCCATCATCACCGCACAGGTGAGCGCAGTATCGCACATACACCGTACTTCAGCAGTTTAACAGCCTTTGCAGAGTAGTGATTGCTACCACCGCCATTATTCAGTCAAATATTTTTCACGCATCACACTACTCTAAGTAAAGTTCATTCACAGTTGTTAGTCGATGAGTTTATCTCATCACACACCGCATATTCTCCGAACAAGTCATTAAGATATATTTTCAAATATCAAGTTTCGTTCCCATAGTAAGCTCATAATTATTAGAGTTTGCTTTCTTTTTGATAACTCAACACTACCTTTTTTTCAGTACTAGTTTTTTCTCGCTTTAGTCGTACCTGTACAATATGCTCCCACCACCACGATCTGATATGGACAATGTTTTAGCCATATTATTCACTGGACCATGTCAACCTTCTAATGAAGATCTTAAATGTCTGCTTTTACTTGTGTGCCGGAACACAGTTCAAAGTGCTTTGGAGTGGTTAAAGTTGAATCATATAGCATACACAGACATCGAAATATTGCAAGAATGTCTAGATCAATATATAGATGGTGAACCTCCAGTCAACATCATTTACCATGAGTCTGCAGAAAGTGCGAAGACTGTAAACCCAGCAGTTCATGATGTTGAAGGTGAACAAGGTGTTGAGTTGGGTGATTGTCCATTTGTAGTTCATAGATTAACAGGTCAAGTGCTCTCTGCCAAGACCAAAGATGAACTCAAAGGGATAGCATTGAAGCATTTGGAATCAAATGGCAAAGTGCTTGCAGTAGGACATAATTCCCAGCCAGTCAATTGGATGAAAGACAATTCTGTATATTCTCAGATGTTTCCATGGCTGTTTTCATATGGGCTCGGGGGCCCAGGCTGTAGTAATGTCAAAATCTCCATAAGAATCATGAATCTAATTTATTGATGTACCATGACAAATGATTCCAAATGGACACTGGTTTTCCATTTGCAGCATTTAGCCATGAACAAGTGCAAGCTGCAACAAGAGGAGGGTTTTTAGCAGTTGAGAGGCATAATTTTTTGTCCATAGCAGAACAAATTGTAAGTGTGAATCCCATTATTTTGAATAACTTGGCTGACAGAATGTTGAAGGGTGAAATAGTTGAGCCTAGTATGGATGAGAATGAATATGCTTCAAGACATTGAAGATCTTGATGCAGTATCTGGGCATATAGAAGGGGCTCCTATATCAAAAAAACATATGAGGAACAAGATATGGTCATGAGTCATTGATAAAGGGGCTCCTTCATGGGTTTATCACTCTTTCTCCTGTTGATGTTTGCCATCCTATCTGTCTATACTATGCTGAGACAAATATATTGTTCCAGCCTGACATGTTGGTATCTTCCAATAAAGCATACCAGCTCATTGCTCAAAATCCTGTAGCTAGTGCTAGGTTTTTTCATTTTATAGTATTGGCTTTCATCGAACATGTACTTGGTGTCAGATCTGACAGTCTGTATGATGATACATCAGCATATTATGGGACTGTTGACCAGCAGGGTAGGTTGACTCTACATTTACATATGCTACTTTGGCTTTGTGGCAGTCTGTCACCAGATGAAGCTAGACATAAAATAATGGATCCAGAATCAGATTTTCAGAGAGCTCTTGTAGAATATCTGGAGTCTACTTTCACTGGGGATTTTATTACTGGAACTATGGATCAGGTCACAGATGCAGTAGAAGATGCCAAAAAATTGCCTGGATACATCAATCCAACCAAATCTATGCCTGTACCTTCCCCACCTGAGCATCAATGTGATAGTAAATCAGACACTGAAATTTGATGTTCTGGAGTGAATGAGGATGAACTAGCCAATAAAACAGAGCCTCTTGTAAGTATATCTAACTCATTTGTCTCTTGTACAACTGGGTCCAAACAAATCAGTAAATCAGATCATCATGAATCTGTATCAGGAGGATTAGACTCTCAATCCAGTACTCAAGACAAACCACAAATGAAAACAAATGGCAATACTACATTTTATGTTAGTGATAATATTGTACCTGCAATAGCAAAATGTATGAGATGTGAGGATACAAAAGTGTGGTGGAAGCACTATTACTATACTGTGGATGATCTCATATTCAAATGCAATCTCCACACTTGCTCCACTTCTTATAATAAAGATGGCACCAAAAAAAAAGGAAAGGAATATAAAGGATGTTTAGATAATAAATGGGGTGCATGTAAGCTGTGGTTTCCAAAAGAAACATTCAAACAGACTGAAGTGGATCTGTCAACAGGGTCACTTAATATGAGGAAATCAGAACTGTGGATCAACACTTTCACCACAGCTCTAACTTATTTGTTTTAGTGCAATACTGATGTGACTAGTCTTTGGTCAGGTACTGCCATGAAAGCAGTATTATCATATGTGACAAAATACATTACAAAATCTTCTTTGAAAACTTACACATTGTTTGAAGCTGTAAGAATGGTACTTATAAAAAATCAAGATATAGTAAACAGCCCTCTTTCTGTATGGGAGAAAGCTAGATCATTTATGACTAAAATGGTGAATGTTTTAAGTGCAAAATCAGAGATGGGTTCTTCTATGATATCCATGTATCTATTGGGTAACCCTGACCATTACACTGATCACACATTCATGAATGTTCACTGGCCAAGTTTTGTTTGTGAAGCTAAGCATGCTTGGACTGACAATAGCACATCAGAATGGAAAAACTTGTATGGACCTGATAAAATCAATATAATAAAGAAGAGGGGTCATGTGGTTGGTCTGTCTCCTGTATTTGATTATATTTATAGAGGACCTGAACTTCAAGATATGTCTCTATATGAATGGATGGCTAGATGTAAGAGAGTTAAGCTGTCTAAAAGATCTAATAAGGGTTTATCAAACAAAGATGAAGATGAACTTAACCCCTTGCCTCATGCTTCATCAACAATAATACAATTTACTGACCAACACCCTTTGTTTGACACACATGGTGTCATAGTACACCCTGCACATCAAAAGTGAATACCTAACTTGATAGGTCCAATGCTGCCTCATTATGATAAAGGTGATAAGGAAGAATACTCACTTACTACACTTACACTATTCAAACCTTGGAAGTCCAGATTAGATTTAAAAGACACTGATGAGTCTTGGAGTACTGCCTTTGCCACCTATAAATTTAATGAAAAACAACAAACCTTGATGAAGAACATGAATATTGAATACAAGTGTATGAATGCTCATGATGATTTCTATGCCCAGTTGAAGTCTGGTGGTGTATTGTTACCTGGAAACCATAAGCTTGCTGTTGACTTGAATGACATACAACAAACAGATGAGATGGAGAATGTGGAAGAAGGATTTGCTGAAGATTATGGTACAATGTTGGATAATGATGAACAACTTGGCAAAATATGAACTAAGATGTTGAGAGGATATGGCTCATATGGCCACAACTATGAACAGTCTTCAATGGGACAAGCCTATAATGGACCAAACATTTGAAGTTATGAATGACCATTCACCTGATATTTTGGATCAACCTGGATCCTTTTGGAAACATGAGGTCAATGAAACCAGGTCATCTATTCTGAAAGATAGACAGTCTTCTATAATTACTGCTATTCATAACAACACTTATGACAATTTGGATGTACCTAGTAATGTTGATGTAGTGGATTGATCATATCACAAGGCAAGAATGATGGACCCAGTGTGGAAACCCATGATGCATGAAATTAACACTGATTTCTGTCTCGATGCAGAGCAAACATGTGCTTTTTGAATAGTAGCTAACCATGCTGCTTCTAAGGGACCAGAACAATTGAAGATGTACATGGGAGGAATGGGAGGCTTGTGGAGAGTCTCATTGCCTCACTGTAGTAGCACCTACAGGCACCACTGCATCATTGCTTGGTGGATCTACATATCATTATCTATTTGGAATAAATGATTTGGCAAATGATTTGATGTCTCAGCTCACACAAGTAAAATCATGTCTAATTGGTGTTGAGTATGTGTTTTTCAATGAAGTTCCTATGCTTTTGTGCAGTGACATGTATAAAATATCAGCACAACTGTCACAAATCAGTGGTAGGACTCATCTACCTTTTGGTGGCATGAATATGGTGTTTGTAAGTGATTTTGCTTAGCTTCCTCCAGTGGCAGGGAGAGAGAACACTTCATTGTACAGTCAGAAAATAAGTGCTGAGTCATCCAATGTCAGAGAACAGCAAGCTTCATTGGGCAAAGCTGTATGGCATCAGGTCACTACTGTTGTTATCCTTCATCAAAATATAAGGCAGACAACATAGACAAAGAATGATAAAGCTCTAAGAAATGCTCTGGTCAATATGAGGTATAAGGCATGTGCTAATGACAATATTTACTTCCTTGAGTCCCAATGCATACACTCACTAAATGATGTCAAAATAACAGATGATATGTTCTGCAATGTGTCAATAATGTCATGACCTGCTCCCTAGACCCCAACACCGCCCCCAACCCCCCCCCCCCCAATGCTCCACCAAACTCCCCAACCCTCGCCCACCCTCTGCGCCCACTTCAGGCAACTCCAACACTTCCTCAGCAGACCCTGATGGCTCCTTGATCAACTCTGACGCCTTCTCCGCAGCAGTTGATGCACCCCCTGAATTCTGCTGGACTCCCGAGGCTTTCCCCAACCCCGGAACAATCTGCTTCCCAACTGGTCCCATCAGAATGTCACCATGGCCCATTTCAAGATTGCACCCAACAACCATCGACTCCATGCAGTTCTGTCAAGCCCACCACCATATCCTCTGCCCTCTGGAGCTGCCCAGTAGTAGGTATATAAGTCGTAGAGGAACCCCTAGTACTTTAGTCTTGATATTGCATTTACTGGTTTCCTATGTCTTGTCTTTCATCTTGTCACCATCTCTATTTTTAGTTTTGAATCTATCTCTGTTCTCTGTCTCATCTCACCTTGTCTCCACCTTGTCTTGACTGTGTATAGTTCCTTTGTCTTCCTAAGTTCCTTTCATCTCCAACAACAGTATGAACTCTGCACACACGCTACAACCCAAACATTCCTATGACAACCCTGGACCTTGCTCCCACTCGGCCCAGGAACCCCTCACGTCTTGGTGATCTCCCATCAAACTCCAGCTCCACCCTCATCAACCGTGAAGCCTCTGCTTACCCCACATTCTAATTGCATGCCCACAAACTTATTCCAGCACCCATTCAGGTTTGACAACTAGTATACTTGGTCTTAGACACCCCCAAGCCACTCTGGACTTGCTTGGACCGCCCCCTAGCTCCCCCTCGCAAGTCCCTCCACGCCAATACTGGACACTTGGTTATAAGCACAAGACATCGCATCTGCCTAGTAAGGACTCACCAGTGTAGCTGGGCCCCTGTCGTCAGCGGAACCTGACATAATATCAAGACTTCTCCTTACCCCATTCTCAATGTCTGCATACAACCCTGCATACAACCCTGCCAGCTACCTAACCAACATCTATGGTCGACTGGTACTGGAAAACCCCTATGCCCTGTTCTACCCAGGCCCCCCCACGGATCAGTACATCCCTTGTCACTGGACTCCTGATCCCAACCAGGCATTCTATGCCTCCTCCATCAGCCAGGGAATACCTCCAGGCTGGCGCTGCCCTCCTGCATTCTCCACTGATGGCAACAATCCCCGTATGTACCCTGGGGGATATTCTGTGGCACCCCCTAACCCCGCCTACCTTCCCCCCGCCCACTATTATGCATACCCAGTCCCCGCTGCAGCCCCAACCCCTCCAGGGCCTATGGACAATTATTCCCCCCCTCATATGCCATTCCTTGCTCAAGCTCCTCCTTCTCCTAGGCAGCAAAGGGTTGAAGTCTATGCCCAACAATGCAACAAAGTCCTCCGCTTCCTCTGCTTCTCTCCTGCAGAGTTTGCAAGATGCACCCACACCCTCCTCACCAATCTAGGCTACCCTGACACCTCCATGACTCCAGAAGTCTGGGCAGATTGACTTCTTGATTTCCATGAGTGCTATCTGCAAGGAAACCTCCTGGAGACTACGCAAGGCACTCTGGGCATTGACAATAACTTACAGAATGAGCTCCATGCATTGGTCAAAGAAATCCATACCAGCCCAAACTCCCACCCCTTCGAAGACCCTCTAGACCCTGCCCACTCCTTCCATGTGCAATGCAAGGAGCCCATTGGAACACGAAGCAAAGCCCTGCCTTCCATTCCCTGTTAGCAGGAAGAACTCAACGCAGCCTCCAGCATCTTGAGGAACCTCAACTCCATGGGGAGATTGTTTGACCAACCAGCTGCCCATACCTTGGCTCTCTCCGCTCGCCCCCAAGCCAACTCTGTCCCCAGCACCTTCCGAACCTGGGACCAGCCCGCCATCTCCAAACTCCGCTCCCAACAGCTGCCCCCACGTGTCGACAATGACAACCAGACTCTCTCCTACATTGATGAGCCTGGTAACCCCGCCAACAAGCATGCCCCATGCAACGGACCTCTACAAGACTGACCCTCCCACTTCAACCTCCACATCCCTTGTGTCAATGCCCCTCCACCCTGTCCCAACACCCTGGTCCCCCCACAACAGCCCACAGGTCCCAGGGTGCCCCAACCACCCTCTCTTACCAACCATCCCCATCCTCTGCCCGCTCTGCTGCCTAACCCTCCTGCCGACACAAATTATTTCAGGCCCTCCACCCCCAGGGGACCCCCTCAATGGGCCCTGGGGCCCACCCCAGGCAACATGGGTCAACCCCCCGGTAGAGGGCCACCCAGCAGCAGACCCCCCAGGGGATGGGGCCCAGCAATGGACAACTTCCCCCCCCAGTGTGGAAACGGGAACAACTACTATTACTACTACAATGCCAGGCCCCTGCCCCAAGCTCAAAATCCACAGGATGATACCTGGGACACACTGGCCTGGGAGGGTAAGCTCAACATTCAGAAACCCAAAACCTTCACTGGCCGCGACCCCCAGAAGTGGCAAATCTTTCTAACCCAGTGTCTGACTATGTTCCAAGCTAAGCTGATTACCTTCCAACTTGAGAGCTCACGAGTGGCCTTCACCACGTCATATTTACAGGGTATCGCTTTTGATCATTACACCACGCTACTCCGGTTTGACCCCAACAACTCCGTGCTCTCCAATTGGCTTGCTTTCACCCAGGAATTCTTGAGTAAGTTTGGCGTCTTTGACACCATGGCAGAAGTGGAGGAAAATCTCTTCAACCTCTGAATGTGCGACAACAAATGCTTCATGACCTTTATTGTACGGTTTGAACGGGAAGCGTACAAGACTGGCTGGAACTACAACACTCTCCGATTCACCCTCCATTGTGCCCTGCCTCAATGAATCAAGGATGTCCTTCACCTTGCACTCAAGCAAACCACCTACAACGGGTACAAGGTGGTTGTTACCCAGGTCAACCAACATTACTGGGAAGATCGCAGCGAAAACACAGCGCCCCAGACCCCCTGGAACGTCTCTGGTAACACCAACTGGCAGGCTGGAGCAACCAATGGCGTTCAGTCCTCAATCTCTGCTAACCCCACCAACCCCGCACCCCATTTTTTCTTGGGCCAAGGAATTACTGGCACCAACCCACCCCTGGGGCAACGTCTGCCAGCCCAGCTCAATGCCACCAACCTCCATGAAACTCCGGAACCCCTGGACACCAACCCCAATGACCACGACAACATTCCAGACCCCACCCATGACCAAGAAGCCTTATGCGCAAACAGGATTTGGGATAGCCCATGGATTGACATGCCAGAGGAAATGCAGGAGAAACGACGGAAGGAAGGCATGTGCATCCTATGTGGTGAGCAGGGACACTTTATTTGCAGTTGTCCTAAACAACAGGTGATGGGATGCGCTGTGTGGATGATCGACAGAGAAGACTGTAACTACCAGTTTACGGAAAATGAGTTGGCAGTTTAGGTCTTGAAGATGCACTAGACCACAGACCAGATCCTGACGTCTTCTCCGCCCCAGCCACACTCCTCCATGCAATGATACTTGCCCCAGACAACCCCCCAGTACACCTCCCCTCCCACTCATCCACTAACCTCCTCTGCACCACTCTTCCCTTCACCACCAACCCCATCCCCACACTAGTCAACAGTGGCACCACTGACAACTTCATCAATGAATCCCTGGCGGTGCTCACTTCCCACCCCCTCTGATGCCTCTCCGCCCTGATCCCCCTCAAACTTTTTGATGGAGACCCCACCCCAGTGGGAGACATCACACACTGCCTGGAAACAACCATGACCTTTGCCAATGGACAACAGCAAGAACTCTGACTACTTATCACAAAATTACACCCCTCTGCCCCCATCATCTTAGGATTCTCATGGCTCCATTCCACCAACTCCTGCATTGACTGGCCCAGCCTCACCCTCCGCCTTGACTGGGACAACCCCACCGACTCCGGGCTGGTACCTTTTGATGTCTCACCCTCCTCTGAGAACTCCGAGGCCATGATTCACTACCCCCGGACTCCTCCACAGCTCCACTTTAGATCTGCATGGTCATTCATCATCAATGTTGGACTTGACGACTCTTCCAAGGTATTTCCTGCCCTTGTCAACAGTGGCACCTCCAGCACCTTTGTCAGTAATCAGCTCGGCCTCTGGCACAATGACCTCGACAAACCCCTTGAGCTCCAACTCTTTGATGGAAGCCCCACCACAACAAGGATCACTCAATACCACGACAACACCCTCATCCTCGACAATGACCTGCAGTTTCAGGCCCGGCTCCTTGTCACCCAATTACCCCCGCTGACTCCAATTGTGCTCGGACTCCCATGGCTGCAAGACGTCAACCCTGACATTGACTGGAAGGACCTCACCATGCAATTCCCTGGCCCCGAAGTGAGTTTGGTGGCTGCCATCCCCCTCTGCCTCCAGTCTATCCCAGACTCTGACATCTCCCATCCTGGCGCCAGCACCTCTGGAGCGACCCAGAGTCCCTCAACCTCCAATGACAACCCCAACAAAGAAGGAGATGCCACTCTGCCTCGGTCACTCTCAATCACATTATGATGGCTGCCTCCCAACATACCCCAGAATTGATACAAAGGCCCACAGTACCCTGATGTCCAGCTCCATCATCCCCAGAAGCCTCGACATTAAAATCATCGGTGCCACTCCCTTTGCATGCCTTCTATGAGATGGCACCCCTGCCTTCCAGTTACAAATCACACCAGCCCTACCTGAGGAGCACCTCCGTACAGGGACCACTGCGCTGGAGAGCAAGATGGAAGAACAGATCCTATCTGAAGTAGTTCCCCCAGAGTATCATGAGTTCGCTGATGTGTTTTCTGAAGGGAGTGCCAAAGAACTTCCCCCACACCACTCCTACAACCACAAGATTGACCTCAAAAAAGGTACCTCACCCCTGTTTGGCAAGATCTACAACATGTCCAAGGTTGAGCTCCGAGCCTTGAAGGAATACCTTGACAACATGCTCAGCAAGGGCTTCATATGCCCATTGATCTCTGCCGCTAGTGCTCTGGTTCTGTTTGCCAAGAAGAAGGATGGGTCCCTCTGACTCTGTGTGGATTATCGGGGGCTCAACAAAGTCACCAAAAAGAACTGGTATCCCCTCTCCTTGATTGGAGACCTTGTTGATTGTCTCTGCAGTGCCAAGATTTACACAAAGATAGACCTCCACTCTGGCTACAACAATGTCTGGATCGCTCCGGGACATGAATGGAAGACCACCTTTCACACCTGCTATGGCCTCTTTGAGTACCCTGTAATGCCCTTCAGAATGACTAACTCCCCTGCCACTTTCCAGTACTTCATGAATGACATCTTCCACAACATGAATGACATTTTTGTTATTGTATACCTGGATGACATCCTGATCTACTCGAATTTGCTGAGGGAACATCCAGAGCACATCCACCACGTTTTAGAATGACTCCAAGAGTACCACCTTCACGCCAAACCCAAGAAATGCTCCTTCCACATGATGGAGGTCGAATATCTCAGAGTCGTCGTCACCCCTGATGGCATGCACATGGACCCCACCAAGGTTGACGCAGTACTCAACTGGCCCCCACCACAGAATGTCAAGGAGGTACAGTCATTCCTGGGGTTTGCTAACTTTTATTGCCGTTTTATCGACAACTACTCCAGGATCACCAAACCCCTCAACTGACTCACGCAGAAGGACACCCCTTGGGATTGGGACAGCAAGTGCCAGAGCATATTCCTCCTCCTGAAGAGGGCCTTCACCTCCACTCTGGTCCTCCACCATTTCAACCCCTCCCTGCTGATCATGCTTGAGTGTGACACCTCCAACTATGCTATTGCCGGGATACTCTCCCAGTCGGACTTGGGGGGCAAAGATCTCCATGCCATCGCCTTCTACACCTGATCAATGATCCCAGTGGAACTCAACTATGACATCTATGACAAAGAACTCCTTGCAATTGTCAAAGCCTTCCATCAGTGGTGGGCCTACCTTGAGGGGTCCCTGCACCACATCCAAGTATACTCCGACCACAACAACCTGCAATACTTCACAACCACGAAACAGCTCAGCTGCCGCCAAGCCCAATGGTCCAAAACCCTCTCAGAGTATGACTTCACCATCCACTACCACCCTAGGCGACTCGGTGCAAAGCCCGATGCCCTCACTTGAAGATCTGACATGTACCCAAAAAAGTCATTCAAAGCTGAACGGAATGCATTCAACCATCAAGTGGTAATCCCCCCCAAACATCTACATGCTGTACTAATTTTAAATGAAGAAGGAATCCTCCAACAAATCAGAAATTCACTCCCAGACTCCTTCTTCACCCAGCACAACCCCCACAACAACCCTGACAAGTTGAGTGCTGGGAACCCCTTTTCACTGTCTCCAGACCACCGCCTCCTGCTCTGGAGTGGACGAATTTATGCTCTGGACCACAAGTCCATCCGCCTCGACATACTCTGGCAGCACCACGACCATAAGCTCTGGGGGCACTCAGGAATTTGTAAGACCCTTCAACTCATCTTCCAGACTTACTTTTGGCCAGGAATGAAGAAGGATGTCATGCAATACGTAAGGGCCTGTGAACCTTGCCTCTGGGCCAAGGTACCCCATCACCGCCCCCACAGATTATTGAAACCCCTCCCCATCAGCCGCCGCCCCTGGTCCTCCCTATTGATGGATCATATTGTCAAACTCCCCGATTCTGAAGGTTTTAACACAATCCTCGTCATCATTTGCCGCCTCACCAAGCAAGCCCTCTTCATCCCCTGCCACACCACTGACAATGCTCCAGAGTTTGCCAAACTCTTTCTCAAACACATATTCTCCAAGCACGGACTCCTTGATGACATCATCTCTGACTGCAGGCCCCTGTTCATATCCCACTTTTGGCAGTCGCTATGCAGGGTGCTCGAGATCAAAACCAACCTCTCCACTGCCTATCACCCAGAGATTGACAGACAAACAGAATGAGTGAACCAGATGCTGGAGCAGTATCTCTGCCTATACGTTAACTATTTACAGAATGACTGGCATGCAGAACTCCCCCTCGCCAAATTCACCTACAAAAACATGCCCCACTCTGCCACCAGAGTCTCCCCCTTCTATGCCAACAAAGGCTACAACCCCCAACTCACCCTGTCCCTGAAGGACATCCCCTCCCACACCACCCACAAAGTTGCCAAGGACCTCCAATCCCTTCACCAATTTCTCCGGGATGAGATCAACACTGCCAATTAAGCCTACTCCAAACATGCCAATGCCCAATGCGTCCCCACCCCCGACTGGCCTCCCAGCACCTTGGTTTGGCTTGATCGACACAACCTCAAGATCTGGAGGCCCTCCATCAAATTAGACCACAAGTGCCTTGATCCTTTCAAAGTCCTCCAGAAGGTCTCCATGCATGCCTATAAACTCAACCTACCTCTGGGCTTGAAAGGCCTCCACCCCGTGTTCCACATTCGACTCCTCAAAAAACATGCCCCAGACCCATTCCCCGGCCAGCGCCCCAGCCAACCACCCCCCGTTGAGGTCGACCAGATCCTTGACTCCTGCTTGGTCCACGGACGGTACTTAGTCCACTGGAAGGGCTATGGACCTGAGGACAACACGTGAGAGCCCCAAAAAAACCTTGACAGAGCCCCCAACAAACTCCAGGACTTCCATCGGCAACACCCCCCAAGCCCCAGGGCCTCCAGGACTAGCAAGTGCAGATGGCATCAGTGGGCGTAACTCCCACCTCTAGATTTATCAGGGATTCAACTCTCACAAGTACTCCCCTACATGTTTTCACTTACTTTGCCCCTCACTCATTCTGAAAACTTCTCATGCTCAGCAGAAGTGCAGGGAGTCCAATGTTAACAAGGCTACAAATACAAAATATAGGAATAAGGGAGTGCAGGGCAACGAGACACTGGAATTCAAAAAGCCCCTACTCCTCCTCCCCCCCAAATCTACCTCTGCTATCCTTCCCACCAGATCCACCTCCAGCTGCACTACTACCATCACCAGAACTTCAGGATGCCCCAGGAGCAGCTCCACCATGTCCACCGCCACCTCCCATCATGCTCTGGGGTCTGCCGTTGCCCTCCGCTGATGTCCTGCCAGCAGACACCCCATCTGCATGACTCCCTGCCCCAACTCCAGCGGGAGATCCCCGGGCATCCTTGCCAACCTGTTGTGAATGGACCCCAGCACCACTAATGCTCCGTCAAGGAGGATGCAATGTTCCCTGGCCCAGTCTGTAGAATCAAATGTCAGCTTGTAGTAAACGGGAGATGAAGGGAGCACTTACAGAGCACTCCCTGCTGCTCCAAGGCTGCCTCGTTGGCAAGCCACTCTTCCCGCCACTGCGCCCTCTCTGCTGTCACTTGGGTCACCTCTGCACTGGGCCCCCACTGAGTCCCCCACATTCCTGACCCCTCCGATCATTGCCCCGCCACCTCCACCCACGCCTCCAACAGCCTCATGCACGCTCGCAGCTCTTGAAGCTGTGACAGTTGCTCCATGGCAGTCCCCACAGTGATATCTTTATCCCTATGCACCAAGTCCTGTTCCTTCCAAGCCTTGTCCAGTTCCCTCCAAAACCCATCCCTCTCCTCTCCCACTCTACAGACTTCCTCCCCACATGTGGCCAACAACCTCTCCAACTCCTCTGCCCGATGCTGCAGGAAAGCCTCAGTGATCAACCACAATCCTCCTGCAGACTGCTCAACCAAGGCCCCAGAAGTCGGAGAATACACAGTAGGACCAGGAGGGCCTGCCATCACCAGCTCCCCCCGTGCCCGCTTGCTAGGCCCTGCCTCCAGCAAGGGGGATGCCCTCTGTTTACCCTTGTCGCATGTTGTGGGGGCCCCCTCCCTCTGCCCACCCTGCAGGGGCCCAATCTTCATCAGGGGCTGCCCCGCGCCAACTCCCCCCTCTACCCTGGAACCCCTCCCTGAGACCCTACCCCTCCAACCCTCCTCCAACTGTGTTGCAACCCACTTGCAGTCCCACCCCTGTTCTGCCACAATGTAAGTGGCATGCCAACTCAGAGTGACAGAGCACTTCTCATGCCGCGAGCGACATGGGAGACACACTGATGTGTCCCGCTGCACTCCCGGCATGGGCTCCTCAAACTTGCACTGTTCACCCCACCAGGTACAGGACGTGCACTAGAAACGTGGGTTAGTTCAATAGGGAAGGAACATGCCAATGATGCACCAGGGCCACCACCTGTCAGGTTCCGCTGACCTCGGGGGCTCAGCTGCACTGGGCGAGTCCTTACTAGGTGGGCATGATCCCCTTGCACTGGTAACCGAACACTCGAAGACGTTCCGGGCCCTGGTGGTTCGTGCGGGTAGTTGGGGGAATGTGATCCAGACAGATCCGGGAAGGTCCGGAGAAGTCAGATTGTGAGGAGACGAGACAGTCTTGGCGGGGTTCAGGCAGAAGGCCGTACAGGAGATTCGTGGAAGCAAGGGAGTAGGTGGCTGTGTGATCAATGGGAACGGAGCCGGGGTTTGATGGGAGATCATTTGGAACTGATGGAGTCCGGGACCGAGCGAAGAGTGAGGTTCGGACCTGATAAAGGAGTGTCGGGGTCCGTAATCATAATCGCAGAGTTTGTGAGGTCGTTAAGGTCAATGAAGACTTGGGCACAGTGGTCAGACGGAGTCACCGAGACAGCGTCAGATGAAATGGGATGGGGTTGATATAGGACAAGAGTAGATTTGAAATAGAGATACAAAACGATAACAAGAACAATAACAAAATGGAGATGAGACAAGACCGGGAGACTGAGATAAGACCAGGAGACTGAGATAAGACCGGGAGACTGAGATAAGACCGGGAGACTGAGATAAGGAAATGAGACACAAGACACGAGAAGGAAACAATCAGACCATAGGTAACATTAAACAATATCAAGACTAGGGTACGAAGAGCTACTCGATGACTTATATACTGACTACCGGAGGACTTTGGGGTACGTCGGCTGTGGCGGCAGGGCTTGGCGGAGCTCAACGGAGGGGGCAGGTGTCGGTTGTGATCGAGGATTGTGCCATGCTGATACGTTGATGGGATCATTGGAGAACGCGGGTTGCCCCGAGGTTGTCGTGATACTCCGAAATAGGTTGGAGGAACCAGGGTGTTGAGTTGATGATGGGTGGCGAAGATCAGGAACAGCGGGGGTGGTTCTCGGGGTTCGGGAGGCCCAGGGTAAGTGTCAGTGGCTGCGGGGCAGGCACCGAAGTTGGCTAGGGGGCTGTCGGAGTTAGCCGGGGAGGCGTCGGAGTTAGCCGAAGTAGGCGCGGGGCATGGGCGGAAGTTCGGCGGAGCGTTGGGGGTCCCTTTGGGGGTTCGGGGGGTTGATGGACGATGTGCGGGGTTTCGGGGAACGGGTCGTGACATCACCCCCCTTTCAGTGTCAAGACCCTTCGAGACGCGGGGGCAGGACGGGGATCGGCAGGGCGTGGGAGTCGAAGCCGAGCAATATTGATCAATCCACAGCCAGTGATAGCGGCGTGGGAGACAAAGTCGAAGCACGGCCGCCGTTTCGCCAGGGTCCTCCTCAATCAATTAAAAGCTTTGGGCGTGCCCCGGGGTTTCCCAAATTTCGTCATGTCTTCCCCCAGCGTTCCAGTAGTCTCTCCCGCCGATTTGGACGAGGTGGTGGTGTACGACAGTGGGGGTGAGGAGTTCGAGCGTCGGCGCCGGGGTAGCGTCAGGGACTGGAGTCGTGAGTGTTGTCGACCTTTCTTTTTGGGATGATTGACGGGGCTCCCTTAGAGTCGTCCGTGGTAGTGGTAGTGGATTTTCCGGGGGTTCCGAAACGGACCAAGTTTTGTCCCACGTTGCCAAAGGGGAAGGGGGCGTCCTCGGCAATGGTTCGGGGGAAGCGTCGAGCTTCCCCGCCCTCGGGGGCGGGACCCAGCAAGAGGCCGCGTGGGCGCGAGTTGTCGGCGGGGCCTCCGGAGTCCTCCCTCTTTTCTCCTGTCCCGGGCATCCCCTCGGAACGGTCGTCGAGTCCCCCCGCGCCAATTCCTTTGATCACGGAGGTCTTTCTTTGCAAGCAGGTGGAGGCCTTGATGATGTCGTTGGCAGTATGGGAGGGTGAGCTCCGACGGGCGAGGGAGGATTGTGACGCGGCGCGGACGGATAAGGAAGTGATGGAGCGGGAGAGGAATACTTTGGTGCGCGTGGCGACGGAGTGAGCGCTAGAGGTGCGGGGTTTGCGGGAGCGTCTGGCACAGGTGGAGGGGCAGCCCGCGGGGGAAGCGGAGGGGCGGGGACGAGTTCCGGAGGGGGATGCGTTGTGGGTGGAGCTGGAGGCGGCAAGGCAGAGGGAGGATTGGTTGGCCAATGAGGCCGCCTCGGGTTGCGCGGGGATCCTTTGTGAGTTGTCTCCTGTTCCTCTGTTCGTTATTGACGGTTCATTTTCTGGGTTTAGGCTGGGTGCGGGAGCATTGGGTCCTCTTGGACGGTGCCTCTGCGGCGTTCGCGTTGATTCAGGACGGGTTGACGCAGGGGTCCGCAGTCCAGCCTCCGGAGTTGCAGCAGGGGATGGCGCAATTGGAGAGGTTGTTGGCGGGGCATTGGCGGCGCAATGCAGTGGCCCTGGGGTCGTGGTGGGAGGTGGCGGCCGATGCGGGGGAGGCATTGCCAGGGTTGGCGGAGATCTTAGCGGTGGTGTGGGCCCAGATGGAGGTCGACCTGGGGGTTGGGTTGCCGGGGGGTCCAGGGAGGGAGTGAGATGGGTGTGGGCCTTGTTTCTTGTCGCTCTCGGACTTGCTGCCTCCCCCGTCTATTGTATATATAATTTTTTGTACGCGAACATGTCCTTTCTTGGTCCCTGGGCGTGTGAAGTGAGATTTTAGTTTTGTATGAGGGCGAAGTAAGCAAAACACGCAGGGGTGTGAGAGGGAGTTGAATCCCTAGTGAGTCCAGAGGCGGGGGTTACGCCCGCTAGTGCCGTCTGCGCTGGCTAGTCCCGGGGTTTGTCAGGACGGGGCGGGGCATCGCAGGAGGGCTCCCGAGGTCTGGCAGGGGTGGTGGGAGTTCTCCGGTGGGGGTTCCCAGCATTTCGGGTGGTGTCATTGAGTTCGATTCTCGGAAATTCCGACTGGGGGTGTAGGGGACGTGCGCCGTATTGGTAGTGGAGGGTGGGCCTTCGAATCTTTCATGGTGCCCAACGGGTTCGGGGCTTTAGCTGTCTTGGCAGTGCAGTTGGCGGGGGGTAATGGGAGTCTCCCCATGGTCTGGCCCTTATGCCGGCACTGGTGGCAAGGGCGGCGGGGCCTTTTTCATTGGCGGGGTTGGGTGAGGCGAGGTTCGTCCTCGCGGTATAGTTGGTCCGGGTTGGGGTCGTATTCCGGAGTGTTGCGTCTGTGGGTGGGCATGCTTCGGGTGGCGCTTTGGTGTGCTCCAGAGTGTCGATGACCAAGGGGGTAGGATGCGGGGTGATCAGTCCCAACCAGTTCCTTCAGGTCCGGGGCCAAAATTTGGGGTTCCGGATCATCTACGTGATATTGCTCTCCTGACCAAAGGTAAGCCCAAGGCGGACAAAGGGGGTCTTACGTATTTCTGATACTTCCTCGAGTTCGGAGGTTCGGGGGTCGGTGGTTCCTTCATCGGGAAGAAGTGGGTGGTCCCGGAGTCAACTCAAGGGTCACTTGGTGGGGGTTTGTTGGTTGTTCATGGTTGTTGGGGCGGCGGGGAGGTCGGCCGCGGGGAGGCACTGGAGTGGGGCTCCCCGGGAGATGCGGCAGGGTTGAGGCTACTCTTCATTCGTGTTCCGGAGCGGCCCGGAGATTGTTGCAAGTGTGGGGGTGGCAGTGGGGAGAGGCACTGCCTGCTTTTCTGGAGGCTCCGGTGATGTGGTCCCTGTTTGGGCGGACATATTCCGGTGGAGGGGCGGGATTCGGAGTGGGTGGTGATTTCTGTTGTGGAGTTGGGGCTACCAGGGCATCATTGTCGAGCTGGTGCCGTGAGTTCTCTTGGTCAATTGTCGTGGTTGGAGCGGAGGCCCTGGAGTCGTGTCACCAGGGTCCGGAGCTGTGTTGAAGGGTTTGGAGGGGTCTGGGTGGGACAGTTTTGGGCTGGCGCGGGGTTGTTTGGGTCGTTGAGCCAGGTGGGGGAGGTCCTTTGAGGATATCAGAGCGCGTACCCTTTGGGTCGTCGGGTCGCTTAAACGGCCCATCGTCGTTTTCTGGATGATGGTGGGGCTTCTCCCTCCCTTATATGAACATGTCAGCGAATTTAGAGTACTTAGGGAACTACTTCGTATAGGGTCCTTTTTCCTATAGTTAGTTCGGGGTGGCTCCTATGCTGGGGATTCCTTCGTGGGAGGTAGCATAGTCTGGTGGTGGAGTTTAAGCTCGGGGGTGGCATGCAGGGGGGTTTTGGCGTCCAGGGTCCTCATTGTCGGGGGCTCTGGATTGTGTGGGGGAGGGTGGTGAACTAGTGGCGTGGTCCGGAGTTGTCCCTTGTTGGGAGTGGGGTGCCGTGGTTCTCCTTATTAACGTCTAGAGGCTCGGGGATGTTTTGGTCTTGTTCCAGGGTTGTCGGGGTCGGGTTGGGGGAGTCGGGGCCCCTTCATTTGTTGGGCGGAGGTGACGGCCGATCGATCGAGGTCCGGAAGCAGGTCATGGGGTTGGAGCATAGCCTAGGTCTGAGGTTCTTGTTTGGTGGTTGGGGTTGTGGGGTCGAGCTTGATTTCGGTGGTTTCGGGGCTAGTTGTCGGAGGGTTTAGTTCCTTGGAGGGGGTCGATAATAGGGTTCAGTGACGTTGTCGGTGATTAGTTGCGTTCATCGGTCTGCGGGGTTGCTGGTGGGCCAGTGGATCCACAGGCGGGTTTCGGGGAAGCGCGTTCTCAGTGGTCTCTTCATAGCTGGCGATCCTCGCGCAGTGGGTGACTGTTCCGTGGCGGGTTGGCGTTATTGTTGGTCAGAGGGCTGGCGCGGTGCCGGAGACCTTGTTGCTCATTTGATCGGATGGTCGCCAGGCTTTAGGATGTTATTCTTTGGGTGATGTTGGGGCCAACTTTGTGTGAGAGAGCGGAGTTGGTGGAGAGTGTAAGAGTGGGGTGGAAGATGATTTGACGGTTTGCGCGAGGGGTTGGGAGTTGGGTGTGAGTTGGGGAGGGTGTCCGTGGGGGGAGCCGTTGTATGAAAGTAACCGGAGCGGAGGGGACGTTTGGTGTCGGATCCGCGACTCAATGTGCCTCGGCAAATTGGGCAGGGCCGTACAAATCATAAGGGTTCCCCGGCACGGGTAGACCATAGACATCGGAGTTATTTGATCGTGTGTGCAGAGATAATGCGGGCATCACGGATGGGGTAAGGTAGAGTCTTGATATTATGTCAGGTTCCGCTGACCTCGGGGGCTCAGCTGCACTGGGCGAGTCCTTACTAGGCAGGCGTGATCCCCTTGCACTGGTAACCGAACACTTGAAGACGTTCCGGGCCCTGGTGGTTCATGCGAGTAGTTGGGGGAATGTGATCCAGACAGATCTGGGAAGGTCCGGAGAAGTCGGATTGTGAGGAGACGAGACAGTCTTGGCGGGGTTCAGGCAGAAGGCCGTACGGGAGATTCGTGGAAGCAAGGGAGTAGGTGGCTGTGTGATCAATGGGAACGGAGCCGGGGTTTGATGGGAGATCATTTGGAACTGATGGAGTCCGGGACCGAGCGAAGAGTGAGGTTCGGACCTGATAAAGGAGTGTCGGGGTCCGTAATCGTAATCGCAGAGTTTGTGAGGTCGTTAAGGTCAATGAAGACTTGGGCACAGTGGTCGGACGGAGTCACCGAGACAGCGTCAGACGAAATGGGACGGGGTTGATATAGGACAAGAGTAGATTCGAAATAGAGATACGAAATGATAACAAGAACGATAACGAAATGGAGATGAGACAAGACCGGGAGACTGAGATAAGACTGGGAGACTGAGATAAGGAAACGAGACACGAGACACAAGAAGGAAACAATCAGACCATAGGTAACGTTAAACAATATCAAGACTAGGGTATGAAGAACTACTCGATGACTTATATACTGACTACCGGAGGACTTCGGGGTACGTCGGCTGTGGCGGCGGGGCTTGGCGGAGCTCAACGGAGGGGGCGGGTGTCGGTTGTGATCGAGGATCGTGCCACGCTGATACATTGATGGGATCATTGGAGAATGCGGGTTGCCCCGAGGTTGTCGTGATACTCCGAAATAGGCCGGAGGAACCAGGGTGTTGAGTTGATGATGGGTGGCGAAGATCAGGAACAGCGGGGGTGGTTCTCGGGGTTCGGGAGGCCCAGGGTAAGTGTCAGTGGCTGCGGGGCAGGCACCGAAGTTGGCTAGGGGGCTGTCGGAGTTAGCCGGGGAGGCGTCGGAGTTAGCCGAAGTAGGCGCGGAGCATGGGCGGAAGTTCGGCGGAGCGTTGGGGGTCCCTTTGGGGGTTCAGGGGGTTGATGGACGATGTGTGGGGTTTCGGGGAACGGGTCGTGACACCACCTGACACCACTCCAACGTTGGGGGACCTCTTGCTCATCCCGCAGCCTCTGCAAAGTACTCCAGCGTCACGTCCACCTGTGCGACTCTTGACCCCATAGGGACGGGGCGGACCACCCTGGGGATCATACCAGACCTGGAGCAAGAAGCGAGGACCATTTCCCCCACTGACTGCGCTGGAACCTCCCCTGACGTAGGCCCCGAGGGGCCTGCCACCGCCACCAACAACTCTGACAGGACCTATTCAAGCACCCCGGCCATAACAAGCAAGAGACAATACTTACAACTATGGTACATTGCCTGCACCCGCCTATGGTCTTGCCAACCCTCAGAGTCCTCTGAGGAAGAAGTCAAGGTATGTGCCAATGAGGAGGGGGACGCTGCTGGAGAATACGCAGAAGACAACATTGGAAAAGTTTGGGAACCCCAGAGTATGTCTGATCCTTTTCAATGACTAGGAAAGAATCCTCTGAGCAGTGGCCATGCTTTGACTTCATTCCCCACACCACTGCCACTACTGCAGTCTGATCAATATTGCTCGACTTCGATTCCCATGCCCCACCAATTCCTGAACTGTACCCTGTGTCTTGAGGGTCTCAATGCTGAAGGGGGAGTGATGTCACGACCCACTCCCTAGACCCAGACACCGCCCCCAACCCCCCCCAATGCTCCGCCAAACTCCCCAACCCTCACCCACCCTCTGCGCCCACTTTGGGCAACTCCAACACTTCCTCAGCAGACCCCGATGGCTCCTTGATCAACTCCAACACCTTCTCTGCAGCAGTTGATGCACCCCCTGAATTCCCCTGGACTCCTGAGGCTTTCCCCGACCCCAGAATGATCTGCTTCCCAACTGATCCCATCAGAATGTCACTGCGGCCCGTTCCAAGATTGCACCCAACAACTGTCGACTCCGCGCAGTTCCGTCAAGCCCACCACCATATCCTCTGCCCTCCAGAGCTGCCCAGTAGTAGGTATATAAGTCGTAGAGGAACCCCTAGTACTTTAGTCTTGATATTGCATTTACTGGTTTCCTATGTCTTGTCTTTCGTCTCATCACCGTCTCTATTTTTAGTTTCAAATCTATCTCTGTTCTCTGTCTCGTCTTGCCTCATCTCTGCCTTGTCTCAACTGTGTATAGTTCCTTTGTCTTCCTAAGTTCCTTTCATCTCCAACAACAGTATGAACTCTGCACACATGCTACAACCCAAACATTCCTATGACAACCCCAGACCTCACTCCCACTCAGCCCAGGAACCCCTCATGTCTTGGTGATCTCCTGTCAAACTCCAGCTCCGCCCCCATCAACTGCGAAGTCTCTGCTTACCCCACATTCTAATTGTGCCCACAAACTTATTCCGGCACCTGTCCAGGTTCAACGACTAGTATACTTGGTCTTAGATGCCCCCGAGCCACTCCGGACTTGCTCGGACCACCCCCTAGCTCCCCCTCACAAGTCCCTCTGTGCCAATACTGGACGCTTGGGTATAAGCGCAAGACATCGCGTCTGCCTAGTAAGGACTCGCCAGTGTAGCTGGGCCCCCATTGTCAGTGGAACCTGACAAATAATAACAGCTCATAATGTTGATAAGTATGCAATAAACACTATTGGAACCTTCCATTTTGCATTGGAAACTAATCAAAAACTCACAGATTTTTTTAGAGAAGACTCTGTGACCAACAAAAATGAAGAGAAAGATAAAAGACCTTTGAAAGGAAACAATTGAACATGTAAGTCTCAAGGAATGCCAATATCTCTATGAAAAGCTCTCTGGGATCAACCACCATCTTTGACATCCAGTCATGTGGCTGGTAAACTGTCATTGTGTGTTGGAACACCTGTTATAATCAAGACCAATTTAGCAACAGAGTTATGTATAACTAATGGTCAGGAAGGTTACATGTATGGTTGAACATCTTGCATAGGTTCTGTAGGCCAACATATGTTAGACACTCTATTTGTGAAACTAAAGAACCCCCCTAATACAATTCAAATAGAAGGGTTGCCTGACAATATTGTGCCTGTCACTCACACAACCTGTCTGTAGAATGCTGTTTACCAAATGACCAGAAGATTAATATATCAAGAACTCAGGTCAAAGTTCTCATAAACTATGCAATTACAAATTATGCAAGTCAAGGTAAGACAAGGCAATTTAATCCCATAGATCTATTCAAATGTCAGACACATCAGGCATGCTACACTGCACTGTCACAAAGCACTACAGCATCTGGCATGCTCATAGTCAGAGGATCTGATAGAAGTGTGATTCAAGGTAAAGCAAGTGGGGCATTGCATCAGGAGTTCAGGGATCTTGAAATACTTGACAAGACTACATGTTTAAGATATATAGGAAAATTACCTGTTAGTCTTCATGATGCTCCTAGAAGATCTGATCTGATAGTATCATTCTGTAAGTGCAAAAATGATACCTACCATTGTCCTAACATTCATCCTACTTTCTGATGGTCCTCCAATAACCCATTCAACAATGCAGAATACATAGATGTACCATGGCAAATAATAGATAAGAAACAATGGAACATTCATCAACAGGATAAACCATCTCAGAATAATTTTGTTACAGCCAAAGGTGCTAAACCATCTAATGACACATCAGTACAAAACTGAAAGCAGAAAACTGAAGATCATTCTTCAGTGTCAAACAAACATATATGTTTGAATGATTTTGCTTCATCTCACACTGGACTTGCAAATATACAATATCCCTTTGCTTGTGAATGGAGCTCAAACAGTTGTGCTTATGACTTGTTCATTTCTATACTATTCAATGTGTGTAGAGAGGATGCAATACCATGGTCATGCAAGATGAATGAAACAAGTCCTTGACTGACCACCCAAATAGTAAAAGATTTTGTAAATATCAGTCCAGGTGATAACAAAGCATTGGAAGAATGCAGAGAATGGCTTTGCATTTGCCTAAGCTCTAAAAATCCAGTTACATTCCCTTTTAGTAGATACATGTCAGTGCATGCATTGACAAATGAACTTTCAGTATATAGACAAAATCTACTTGATTCATAGACTATATGCCCTGAACATCACAGGGAAAGCCATCACAGAGCACAGTCAAAATCATGTATGATAATATTGTTGACTGAAAGAGGTTCAATTAGTGATCATTTAGAAAATTTCTGGTTACATACAGATTCTCCATGTCATTCTTGTGGAAAGAATCTTATAAGGGTCTTCAAATTCTTGCATGCACCACCTTTGCTGTATTTTGACATTTTGTCTGTCAACATTCATATCAATGATAGCATATGTATATCTGCTGTTGACACATTGAAAACATATGTGTATAAGTTGAAGGGTATGGTGTATTACAGCAATAACCACTTCACAAGCAGGTATATAGATAAGAACAATGATGTATGGTACCATGATGGACTGACCGGACACCAAATGATCAAATATAATGGACCATTAGATATGTCTGTATTTGGAACTGAGATAGCTACATTGGCTATATATGTACATTTGGACTGAATATATTGTATTTTCTCAATTAGACCTTGGACTTGCCATGCACCACAATGGCCCATACTCAACAGTACTAGTTTTTTCTCACTTTAGTCATACCTTTTCACACATTATCAATTTTGTTACCTCATCATCAAACTTTATCCTTCATGACTCAGGATGCAGAACACTCTCAAACAATTGATCCTATGCCTTGACCTGAGTCCAAGGAATATGATTTGAGATCTCTTGGAGATGTTGCACATGATGATGCACACACCAAACATGTTTATTTTGAATTTCAGAAACTTATTGATGAAACCATTGAGGGAAAGTGTCCCATTTCTGAGTTTTTATAATCCCTCAAGAAACTCAGTCTTAATGTAGCAGAAGTTCAGGATCATGTTGACAAGATCAAACAGTGAGTTGAGTTATGGAAAGCAAAAGCTGAGCAAGCAAACACAGTGTCAAGAAAAGCATCTCCACAGAATGAACAAGAAGGCAGCCAGGAAGGAAACTCTCATGCCTGAGCTGTTGAAGTCACAGCATGGAAAGCCCTTCAAGCAAAACTTGAGCATGCACTTGCCCCTTCTGAACAACTATTGACAATCACTCTTGAGCAACTGGCCAAAATGTTTGGGAACCCCAAGACTTCTTTGATGCACTCTTTTGTCCCTAAATTAGTTCTTGCCATTGCTTTGCATTTGGTTAATTGGTGGGAAAAGCTTACCAATAATCCTCATCTTTTGAAGACTTGGGAATTGCATCATGAGTATGTGAAGGAAAAAGTGGTAGATGGTCTTATTATGCTTGCACAGTCACATCCTCTTGAAGATTTGTTTCACAAGCTATGTGGATGTTGGTTATCCTCTATCATTATGTTGACTTCAAGAAACTATATGCCCCTTTTGACAAAGGATACAATCACAATGATGAACCAAAGGATTTTATGGGTGGTTGTCCACTTGTCAAGAAAGATCACATGAATGCAAAATGACCTGTTTGTACTGAGTCAGATTGGACACAGACCTTTGATGCATGGACAGAAGCAGTCTTGTTTTTCTATGCTCATTGTTGTGATGAACTGGCAAAATATAGGAGTTGTATTGTGGATTTTTGCCACAATATTCCAAATGGAGCTTCTTTTGCTATCTGTTTTGATGCAGATACACAAGATTGTTACTCACAAAATCCTTTCCACATGGACAATATTCAAGAGCTACACATTTCTTTCTTGTCTCAATTACTTAGCAGCTCAAATTCTGTGGCAGGTGCAAAACAGAGTGCAATATCTCATGCTGGACCTTGCAAGTGTTGTAAAAACTGGAATTTGGGTGGAATTTGGGTATATGTTCAATTGATCCTTGCCTAGGGGGTTGTCAACAACATATCTGCTGCAAATGCAATGGCACCCATAAAGCTAGAGATGTCAAGGATTGTTTCAGAAAGCTTAACCTCAGGAGACAACAATATCAAAGTGGCAATTAAGGCTGCTGATGCAAGACTGCAAGGTCTTCTGTTGGAAAAATCCCTGGCACCTTATCAGGCTCAAATCCAGATCAGGTCAGATCAGGCTGACAAACATTCCTCATTGGGCCTGATTAGATAAACTCCAATTCTAATTAGCCATACTTTCTGCAATACATTTTGTCCTGTCCCTACATCTTGTCCAAGTCTGTCCCACACTTACCTGTTATGTCAGCCATAGCTTGCATTTTACAATGAACCTTTGCCCTTGCCCTCCAACTCCATTTGGCCATACAAGGTGTGACTTTTGTGGGGAAACATGCAAGAGTTGGGGAATCAGTACCCATGGGAAAGTGTGTCAGAAAAGACAAGAACAAGCATGCTAGTATGCAGCATTGTTTGAACATTTTGATTTCTCAGACTCACAATGCACAGGTGATGTGGGAAGGACTTGTTCTTGAATGTTAATTTCTAAGAGATGCATTTATAGGTGATCACCCTGCATAGAATAGTACTATTAGCAACAACAAGCCTTTATATGTGGTATAGGTATGCACTAATTATATTTGATTAATTTTCAGTGCATCATTACTTATTACAAGGTGTTCCTTGTATCAATCAAGTACCAACTCAAAATTACGTACCAATGCCTTTTGAATCCAATAATGATATTGAAATGGATAGTTCCTTTGATGTGACACCTGCTGTATTTGATGGTCTGGATGAGGAAGTAAGCATGAGTTGATTATTACTGTATTTACTGCTCAAATCAAGTTCTTTATAGAGAGGCTTGAATGAAGCCATCTTACAAGCTGATTCAAATTTTGATGCGCCTGTAAATGGTCTGGGCAACACAATGGAGCCACTCTTCAAAGTAGAGTACCATCCACACTCTGGAATCCTACTCAAGATAGGGTTCTACAGTGATTGCTTTCCTCACCATACAATACCACCTCCAAATTTCAAGCCCTGGAAACCATTCAAATCACAACTTGATTTTGAAATTGCAGAACTAGAACTGGAGGCTGCACTCAGCAAATCCCAATTAAATTGCCTCATCAAATGATTCCATTAAGCCATCACATGCAACAATGAAGACCCTTTCACACTGAAGAATGCTGCTGAGTTAAGGGATACTTGGGGAAAAGCATCCATGCTCCAAACTCAGATGAGTATCAATAGTGATGAATTAATCTACTTATATAATTTGTATTCAGTCCATCTAAACAATGGTTTGCTAGTTTAAGGAACATTATTACCAGGTTCCATATAAGAGAGTGCCTTAAAACTTTGATATAAGTGTGCATGAACCCTGGGATTGGGCCATTGAAAATGTCATTGATGACCCAATGGTTTCATCATACATTGTATGGGATGTGCAGAAACATTACAGGTGGACAGGTACCACTTGGGAGCAATTTGTCACCAAGCCCTGGACAGGTGACAATGCCTGGGATGCTCAGAAAGGCTTTGTCAACTTCAAAAATGCAGTTTAGCACAAAGGCTTTTAAATTTTCTTGGAGAAAATTTCTAAGTTAGCAGAGATGGGCAAGTGGAGATTGAGCAATGTTGCCAACATCTTGAGGTGGCTTTGGCCAATCATTCTAATGTTATCTTCTGACTATGAGGAAATGTGCATACACTTTATTTAAATTCTGTTGCCTCAACCTTCTGCAGCTTTATGCCCTGATATAATTTTAGGTCTGTGATGTCTCTTATGTGTGGCCTTTGAGGGATATTCATGCCTGATTTGCCTGGTTCCACAGGAACAGATGTGGGATTTATCAGTAGAATATTCTTTATAGACCCAATCAAGGTCTCAAAAACTATACATGGAGTCCATTTCCCTGTGTACTGCTGTAGCCATCAACGAAGCCTTTAAGGAACAAGGCTCTGTCTTGTCAAGGTATGTTCTTACTTTGTTTTCTGATCAGCACACCAATTGATTTATTTTGTACAGAATACAATGTGGTCCATCAAATATGGAGATCTCCATCATGCTCTGTCCTATGATGTTCTTCATTTTGATGACAATGGGTTATGGGAGGGTCATTTCTTCAAGGTTTTCAAATCTCACATTACCTCTCACACTGATATTGCTCATGTTGATTCTTGGTATGATTGATCTTCATTTTATTATTCTACATTTTAAATTGACCTCCAGTTTTCATCATATGCCATGATGGCAAGGGCTCAATTATTTTGACTCAGTTATGAATATTACATTCAATGATGGAACCAAGAATCACAATATTTCCAAGGTGCAATTTCTATTAGTCTGGTTTCAAATACCATATTGCTTACAAAATATTCTTTGATCTGGCAGATATTTTTGTTTGCTGTGCAGAGTGTGCTATCTGCTGACCCAGAATCTGATGGATATCTCCTTCTCTTTGTTACCTCTGATCATATCTTGACATCTGAATGTATGCTGGCTTTCACCTTCACATGAACCAAACAATATCAGCAGGCAAGAAGGAGTTAAAAAGATATATCCACACCATTGATAATGGTAAGTCCTTTCTATTGAACAGAGCATCACAAGGGAAAGATTGAATGTGATATATCAAGGAGTACATTGAGCAAACTCATGGTACAAGCAATGAATTCAACACTGATATCTGATGATATTAATGAAGACAGGTCTGGAGTAATTGATGATACAGAACTTACACCAAATGCCAAATTGTGCAATTTTATCAAGTTACATATGTGTAAGCATTTGTTCAGCAACAGAATCAGAAAGGGTGTTTCTCAAAACTACAGCACTAAGCCAAATGAGAAAATGCATGGCCCAATCAAATATTCATATCTTCACTGTTCAAATTTTAAGGATTTTTCAAAACAGGTATGTCAATCAAACCTTCCTTAATTGTGCTTGCAAAAATTCATGGTGTCCTGTATACAATGGATATTAGATGCTAATCAGTATCTCTTGATATTTGGGCTTATTCAATCCAATATTGATGCTTTGGATGCCTATAAAGAGTCATTACTACCTGACCCTGAAAATTCAACAGTTATGTTGGACAGCACACAGTCTGATAATTTTGATTCTAGCATTTACAATCAGTTTTGCATGCTAGGATTGCAAATGCCAACTATTATGCTGTCACAAAATATAGAGAACCACAAGAATGATGAAGCTTTTGAACAATTTTGAATCAAATTGGGAAAGTTTTTGACTAGATTCCTCCCCCTCTATGATATTCCTCTCTCTGGTGGCAAAGCTGTGAGTTTCACTGACAAAAATACAGTGAGTCAATGTGGATAATTCAAATTGTAATGCTGTACCTAATACAATATCTATCAGATAACAGAATATTGCCTTCTGAAAGTCTAGTACACCTATATATCTGACTGGCAACTCAGGATGGATTACATATGGTGTAACCTCAGGTTCTTTGGTAACCCACACTATGACTGTGTGCTTGTAAATGCTCAAGACAAGCCATATATTGCATGTTTTGTTTAGCTTTTTTCATGCACTGTTGGCAGTCAGGTCTATCCTTTAGCATTGATACAACCATTTTCTTTGGTCTTTCAAATTCAAACCAGCAACAGAAGGGTGTTGACCTAGGCTTACTCTGCTTCTGAGTAAACAAATGTAAGGATAGTGAATTTATTTCTATCCATGCCATTATCTGTAGGGTGGTTATGGTGCCAAACATGAGTCATGGCTTGGTGAATTAGGACTTTTTTCTATTTGATATTCTAGATGTAGATTTGTTTCTGCTAGCACATGATAATTTTTAAGATTCACAGGCCTATTGATAAACAGAACTGGTGTTGCATGCATTGACAAAATTACTGTAGTAATAGTAAAAGAAAGACATGACTAAATTGAACTTTGACATATGTATTAAGGTGTTATTATTAATAGACATTATAGCAAAATCCTTCTTTGCCTTTTAAGGGAGCAATTTTTCAAGCAAACCTCTGTTCCTCCACATGAATGTAAATGATTCAGAAGTAGTTGCCAACAAGGTAAGCAGCAGGAACTGTCAGCATCCAATTGTATTAATGTTCCACATTCCAGTAAGTCTATTAAGGTATCTTTAATTGGGTTGTTCTTTCCTGGGAGCTTATTGTGCTATTCCAGCAATCCACAGGGAGTGAGTAATTACAATTAAGGCCCATGAATCTAACCAACCAATCTGTTAGACCCACAATTCTCAAGTGCCATTGATATAAATAGTTATCCATCACTACAACACAATACAGTAATTGATATCTACTGTTATAACTGATGAGAAGGAGAGGGAAGACAATATCATTAAGGCTAGATCCTTAATAAGGGGTGTTGACAATGTTCAATCCTGCTCCTGAAGCTTTTCTTGCAGGGTAGGGCACTACAAGTGCATGTGTCAGATATTGTAGTGGAACATGTTTTGTATTGTATGCTACATGTCCAGCACAGTTCTCAGCATTGTAGCAGAAGTTAACAATGTTGGATCAGGCAAGTAGTGAGGGAGATTTGCCTGGGGTTAATTTGGGCTTAGATCAGTTCACTGTTACATTGTCTTGCACTCTTGTTCCCTTCACATTTTCACCTCATTGTCCTCATTGTTTTGCTTTTACATATAAACTAGCAGGTGCAGTCTGTGAATGCTAGCCATCTTATACTGCGCTTGCAGGTAAGCCTTACTTACTCCACTCCCAATGTTATCTCACACTGTGCTTGCAGTGCACAATTGATTAGGTCTTGCCCACATTACATCATGCATTTTTTGCTTCACACATCTAGCCTGATCTAATCCATTCCTTCTACCTCTTGATTCTGTGCATGCCCCCACAGCCCTAGAGAAGTCCCAATGGTCACTTTGTCAGCTCAAACTCTACTGCTTTTGCCTCCTCTCATTCCATGCAAACTGACACCTCTGTCATGCCTGAGGAACTTATGGAGCTCCATGATTCCCACAGGAAACTTTGTGAATCCCAACAATTGTTGCAAGAAATGATGACTGAACTCCTCACCAAGATGGGCTCCCAGCCAGTTCCTCCTCCCCCTGCTGACATGGCAGCACTAGCAGCAGGAACTGTGACTCCAAGCAATGCAATCATCCCTTCAATTGCAAGACTCAGAATACACAGTACATCACCAACTTTGATCACCCCCCCTTCTCTCTCTACACCCCATTCCCCAATGTTGACACAACCATGCTTGTGGCTATCATCTTGCCAAAATTCAGGGCAGCTGATCTCCACAAACTCAATCCCACAAACTGTGACAAGGAGAAGGCTTACACTTTTAATGGCACCACAAACCAATTTGAGGTCAGCTACTGAGTAGCCAAGGAATACAAGACAATGTTCTCTGTCATAGTCCCCCTCCTCACATACTTCAACATCCTTGGCATCTATATAAACAACCCCACAGCCACAAGAGGCTTCAACATTTATGTGTCCTCACTGGTAAAGCTTGTTGCAGAATACAAGTGGCCAGCCATTTACAAGTACCATTCTGTGTTCTTCAATTGGCATTGTGCAGAAATGGCAGCAGGAGACTACTGTCACAACAACAACCTCATTTTAGAGCATGTATACAATCACCACAAGCCCACTCCATCCAAGCATTGAAAGAGCTCTGCCTAGGCTCCTTCTAACCCTGAGGAAGCATGCCATAAGTACAATGACAGCAAATGCATGTCTAATTTATGCCCATGGGGACAACCACACACCTGCTTGACATGTGGAAAGTCTGACCATAGAAAGCACCAGCACAAAGACTAGGCCCTTGGCTGGGCAAGCCACAGTTCTCATGCTCCTTTGTCTTGCTCAGGCCACACCTTGGGCACACCAATCTTGGTTTCTGGATTTATTGCTTTGGACCCCCTTGATACTTCTCTTCCTATCTCCCCCTCCCATCCCAACACCTCCTCAGGCCAACCAACCCCTCCTCCACACCATGCACCTGCCTTGTGTTGCATCAATGCTCAAAGAGCATGCATGGGTTCATTATTTACAGGACTATATCAATTGCACACTAGTTAATACATTAGTCCAAATAATATGTTTTGGTGCAAGCCTCAGCTTCAATGGTGACAGATCTCTAAGTCAGATGTGCACAAATCTTAAGACTGCTCTTCAGCACCAATCCACCATAGATACCCTATCTAAGTACATAGTAACCCAGGTATCCAATGGTTGGATATGAAGCCCATTCACCTCACCCTCATTTTCCAACTTTCAAGCTTCACCCATTGGGGCAGCAACTCAAAAGCAATCCTCAAAGATCCACTACATCCACCATCTCTCATAGCTGTCAGGGGATGTCTCACTTGTTTCCCCTTCTCCTCCTCCAGTTCCTGTCAGATCCTCTCCACTATAGATTTCCTTTATTCTCCTTCCCTTTCTTTATCTATTGGTCCTAGTTTTAGCCCTCAGGTTGCACTGGTTCTCTGTCCATAATTCAGACAAGTATTGCCCCTGTGATGTATGTGCTTGGGTCATGTGACTGGCCAACTGGTTGGTTGGTCATGTGATTGGTTGGCCTGTTGATGCATGTGACTTGGTCATGTGACTTCCAGTAAATTTTCTGAACACTGGCATTGGGGATCCTTCACTTCAGGAAATGTAGCGTGTTTTCTGAGAAAAAGGTGTCAGAAATATGTTTTTCAATTTCTGACACCTTCTTCTCAAGAAACATGCTAAATTTTGTGTCAGAAAATTTCAATAAATATATCAAATATTCTCTTAATGTTTCTTTTGTAGAATGATAAATTTTTCCATGTTTTTTCTGAAGAAACAATCCTCAAAATATTTGAAATGTTCTCAATGATTTTCTTGAGAAACACGTGATATGTTTTAGCACGTGTTTCTCAAAAAACCTTTGTCCTGTTCTTAGTTTGTATCTCGAGAAATACTCTGTATTCTTCTCGAGAAACACATGTTGGCATAACGTATGATATTTCTCAAGAAACATGCAATAAAAAAATGTAATAATATTATATAGAAACAATATACAGAAACACATGTTGCGTCGCTCAGCATGCAACTGTTGATTTGCTCATCAAGACACTTAATACGTAGTACTGAGTCAGTAACATAGTGTACAAAATCATAGACTTCCAAGTCTCCAAGAAACAGATGAACAACAGCTGAAGTCAAGAAAAATGAGGGCTAAATCAACAGGACAGACAGGGCATTGACTTACAAGGACAATCACCAAAATCAATCCAATCTACAACCCTCTCGGATTCAAATTTGCCGGCTGTGGACAGCACACAGAATGCTATATGGTCGGTAATGAGCAGATCAAGATTTTGTGTGGCCCAAGCGCTGCGCAACTACCTGGGATGGCGTCGTTGTGCATGTCTGGTTGACTCTTGATTGGTTGGACGGTGTTGTTGAGGGGGGTTTGTCAACAACGATGAGTTCCTGTGTGTGGTTGAGGATTGGTTGGTCGTTGTTGCACTCCAGTTTGATGACACAAGACAGAGACTCACGCACCTGGAGCTTGTTAATTCTGTGTAGTCATACAAAAATCTCAACACTGACCTGTGACAGATGGATGGAAATGGTGGACCCTATGCAGATGTTATCATACAGGATCTCAAAATTAGGCATCGTGGTCAGCTCTGTGCTGGTGTATTTGAGCTGAAAGATTGGCATTGTGATGGAATTATGAGAAAGAATGTGCATTTGTGATCATTTGGCTCCCTAACTCTAGATTAGATTTGTGCTGAGGAGTATGATGAGACAGATCCCAAACAAAATGTAGCTCTCACACCACATAGCCATCAGAGGACCATGCAATACAGTGTTACACCATTGCCTTTGAAGAAGACAGGTTCGGCAATCAAATCTCTATCCCAAAACCTACGTCGTGCATCCGTATGCGTGGTCAACTTGGCATCCACTGGGTTGGAGAGTCAACTCTGTCTCGAGGATGAGGAGGAACAGGCCACTGACGAGAACCCGATCCCTGATCTTATAAAGGCTTTACCTCTTCATGGTCAGATGCTAGGGTTTTTTTGGGACAGACAGCAAACTTTGACTGGCTTTCTTCAATTTTCTTGTGTACCCATATGTTACGCTTGTGTAATATGTTCACCTTGGACTGATTTTCATGTTTACAGGTGGACTGAACCTATCATTCTTGTGCTGATTATCATTAATGCTGTCGTCTTAACCATACAAGCTGCCCTTCCTTTGACTCTCTCTACCTCCGATAGCACTTCCATCCCACCTCGTATCAAAGGATACTTCCATTCCTGGGAGGATTACACTCTATTTGTATTATTTGTTATATTTACATGAGTTCCGCCTCCCCCACTGTTATGTTCTCTCATCAAAGACATCATGTTAGATTAGAAGCCTTCGCTCGCATATGTGTTTCTGGGTTCCTATTTGATCCTGAGGTCTCTATCAGCTCTTTCTTTCATTCACCATTCCAATGCAAATCCGATCATTTTCTGCCCACTCCCTCTGCTGGATCCACTATGACTCTTGGTTGCTCCGGCTCTCTCTCCCAAGCTGCTCTCAATGGGGGTACCTCCATCTCAAAGTCTGGCGCCTCTCGTTGAGGTGGCTAAAGTCCTCGCTAACACCAACCTCTGCGCCAAAGGGCTCAATGAGCTGTGGTGTGGGCTTTGGGTGGTGTTTGATTGATGCAGGGTTGATGACACTGACCAATTTCCAAACCCAGACTGGTTGTGTGACTGGGCTGTCCCCAGTGTCCTCGACAGGGATCCTTTTGCCCTTCTTGTTCATTTTAAATACTTTCAAACTGTCTACTAACCTATTGGCACATGTCTTTACAATCTCCTAGGTGCCCCATGAGGTATTGGAGGATGATTTTCTTGAGGAATCTGTGAGAAGTCTTGGTTTGGGAGTGTAGATAGAAGAGAAGGATTTTGTGTATGCTTTAGACTGGACCGGGTGCTCTGGGTTTGGAGGACCAGGTGGTTGTTCTCTCTTCTTACCCTTTATTCTTGGGGCAGGCATGGGAGGATACGGCTTGTTTGCCCTTGTATGGGGATTGTAGAACTTGGGTGAGGGAATGTGTTGGAGGCTGAGTTTGTAGAGTTCATTGGTGGTCATGCTAAGGGGACTGTGGAGAGGACTCTCTTTGTTGGCAAGGATGTTGTGGACGATGGCACAAGCATGCGAAAACAATTCACTGTCAACAAGCAAGGCACTATAAACACCCAACACAAGACTGTAATATACAAAAGAAGGTATATCATCTAATAATGAAGCATCAGATCAAACCTGAAGTAGTCACTGGGAGTACTCACCAAAACCCTTCACATGAAGATGCTTGACCATGAGTTCTGCAAGGGTTGCTGATGTTTTAGTGACCTGCACTTGTGGTAAATTGAGAAACAGAAAAGAATTAAAAGCTTAAATTAATAAACTTACGCGAAACGACGAAAGGAACAATCTTTCACCACAGATTACATTGCACGATTCTCAATGTTCAATACAATTAACTAGTTTTTCCCTCCCTTGTTCCTTTTATCAGCCTGTGGTATATGAGAAAACTGAAGAAACATAAACGAAAAGAGAACTGACCTTCCAGCAATTGTGCCTGTTGTAGATCCCCTCCTCCCCATCAATCTCCCTAATCACCTTCACACTCTGAGAGACCCAGACACACTTGATCCAGTCAATACATTTGTCCCCCTTTACTTGACCGAAGCATTACTCACCAATGGCAAGGCATTCAACAAATATCCCATCGCCTCGAGTTCCCTTCAAAAGTGCGCCCCCGACGCTTCTCCCACAAATGAGCCACAAACTTTGCAGCATGAACATCATTGGTGGATTGAATGCACACGTTGGTGTTGTGCTGGATAGAGGCCTAGAATCAATCAAAAGATACTCAAAGCGAAAGACTGTACACGAATCCGTTGGCTCTTCTCCAGCTCAAGGACGGGGTACCCTTTGAGTTGAGACTTGCTCAGGCAAAGGACAGGGCAGCACATCAGGATCTTGAAGGACTTGGTGTGCCTTGGCATATTGACGGTGTAGACAATGCTAGAGAAGCGTTAAGTAAGTCAAAAGAAGGAAATAGAACAACTTGTCAGAGATGGTGGTTTGAGTGAAGGAGACGGTTGAGGAACCAGACGCCTTAAATATGACAGAGCAATGGGGTCTTCTGAAAAATTAGAACTTGGAATATTATCCCAGAGCTCAGACAATCATAAGAGTGAGTGAGTTTGGGTGAACCCAGGTGTCATGAGTAAGGGATAAAGCTCGGGTGAACCCAGAGCTCATCAATGGTGGTATTCGACACACAGAAGGGACTGTCTTGTTCCCAAGGCACCTTACAGGTGTACATCAAGCCCCATGCCTTGAAAGTCACTCAGCAAAGGAGGAAATTTGAGAGTTGGGGTTCTCAAACCCAAAACTTGAGAGGGAGTGTGAGTGAGTTTGAATGTATCCAGAATTCATGAGGGAAGGATATGTCAGGTTCCGCTGACCCTAGGGGCTCAGCTGCACTGGGCAAGTCCTTACTAGGTGGGCGTGATCCCCTTGCACTGGCAACCAGACACTCGAAAGCGTTCTGGGCACTGATGGCTTGTGCGGGTAGTCGGTGGGAGGTGATCTGGACGGGTCTGGGGAGGTCCAGAGAAGTCGGATTGCAAGGGAACGGGATGGGCTTGGCAGGGTTCAGGCAGAAGACCGTATGGGAGATTTGCGGATGCAAAGGGGTAAGCGGCTATGCGATCAATGGGAGCGGAGCTGGGATTTGATGGAAGATCAATTAGAGTTGATGGAGTCTGAGACCAAGCAAAGAGTGGGGTTTGGATCTGGTGAAAGAGTGTTGGGGTTCGTAATCATAATCACAGAGTTTGCGAGGTCATTAAGGTCAAGGAAGACTTGGGCACAACGGCCAGACGGAGTCACTGAGACAGTGTCAGACAGAATGAGATGGGGTCGGGATGGAACAAGAATAGATTCACACAGAGATATGAAACAATAACAAGAATGATAACGAAATGGAGACAAGACAAGACTGGGAGACTGAGATAAGACCGGGAGACTGAGATAAGACTGGGAGACTGAGAGTAGGGAAAATGAACATGAGACACAAAACGCAAAACACAAGAAGGAAATAATCAGACCATAGGTAACGTTAAGCAATATCAAGACTAAAGTACGAAGAGCTACTTGACGTCTTATATACTGACTACTGGAGAACTTTGGGGTACGTCAGCTGCGGCGGCGGGGCTTGGCGGAGCTCGATGGAGTGGGTGGGTGTCGGTTGTGATCAAGGGTCAGGCTGCGCTGATATGTTGATGGGATCATTTGGGAATGCGGGTTGCCCCGAAGTTGTCGTGATACTCCAGAATGGGTCGGAGGAACCAGGGTGTTGAGTTGATGATGGGTGGTGAAGATCAGGAACAGCAAGGGTGGTTCTTGGGGTTCGGGAGATCCAGAGTAAGTGTCAGTGGCTGCGGGGAAGGCATCGAAGTTGGCCAGGGGGCCATCGGAGTTAGCCGGGGAGGCGTTGGAGGTAGCTGAGGTTGCGTCAGGGCTAACCAAAATAGGCGTGGGGCATGGGCAGAAGTTCGGCAGAGCGTCGGGGGTTTTGGGGAATTGTGAGGTTGCTGGACGATGTGCAGGGGTCCAGGGGACGGGTCATGACAGGATAGAGCTTGGGGGAACTGAGTTCAACTCCAGTCCTACTTCGATGGGGTTTGATGATTATGTAATTCACCCATGGAAAACATGATGAGCGTTGAGTGAGTGGGTGTGATCTGTGAGCAATATATTGGAAAAATAGATCTTTGAGGTAGCATCATGGTGATACAGACACCTTAGTCCATCAAGGCTATGCCATAGAGAGATCCTTAAGATCACTCAGCACAACAGGAGTTTGAGTTGAGCCAAGAACTAGAACCAAGTGATCATGAGTTTGGGTTGGACCCAGAACTTCACAGGCAGTGGTAGAGTTTGGATGAACTCAGAAGTGATACAGAATTCAATGAGCTTGGGTGAACCCAGAACTTGTGAGGGAGGGACAGAGCTTGGGTGAACCCAGAGCTCATGGTTGTTTTCAACAAGTCAAAGTCTGACTTGACTGGTGTTTGATTCTTACATAACCCATCATGGGAACACAATCAGCAATAAGCAGAATCATAGATAAGATTATTAAGATTATATATGAGCATGTCAAGCAACAAAGACTACATTTTTGTAGGGACAACAGTCGAGTATCAGAAATGATAAATTTGAACAAAATTGATTTATTTGAGAGCCAAACTATAATAGTAATGAGTTCTGTAACTGACAGACAGTAAGTGCAAACAAGACTACTATCATCCACCAGACTACATGTATCTAGACTTGGCACTGCAAGTTATTTAGATCTGATCAACATAAAGAGACTAGATCAAAATGAGTGAGTTTATTCATCTTGAGCTCAGAGAAAATACAAACACATCTCAGTGATATAACCACCCAGTTGTCCTCCCATTTCAACCTTGCTGCGTGAGCTTCAATGTCTGAAATCATTACGGCTCTAAGCCATGGGTCCAATTCAGTACTCCAAATGCTTGCTCCCAATTCCTGATATTTCAAGTAAAGGTCAAAAGAGAATGAAGTTGAGGGCTTCAGATGATACCCAACAATCCATGTGCCATGAAGAGTTTGATCATCCCTCACTACAGGAAACTTGAGAATGTTCTCAATCATAAATGGGGCAGAGACATTTTGCAAGAAGACAAAGCTGTTGCCCTTGTGCTTCTCACAAGAGGTGTATGACAAGCCGAAGTGATGGATTTGAGATTTAATAACCGCTTTCAGAGGAATTTTGTGATACGGCTTGGCACATTCAATTGCCAGACCATATCCTTTGGGAAGTGGGGTTAATTTCCCTTTTAGAGTATCGTCATCATCATCGTTTACTTCAGTCCTGTTGAACAAAATGTGGGTAAAAGCATCGTCCTCTTCAGTTGCCAGGATCCCATGAGTCTGTGGTCAAACAAGAGTCTGAAACATGGACTCACATTCTTTGATGATGTTGGGGCAGGCCTGTTCAAGGAAGAGCCCTCTTACACTAGATGTCCGATGCCAAGCATGCACAATTGTCTCTTCATATTCACCTGAACTGCATGTTATTAATCGAAGCCAAATGAATACGTTGGTCTTACCTTTCTTGTAATTCGTTGACATTCGCTGCAATTGCCCAATTGCATGCTCAAAAGGAAAGGCCCACCAGCCTGAAGCAGGACCAAATAATTCGAGAAAATCAGGAATGTGGAAGGCCATGTGATGATTGGGGACACATTCATAGAATGGGAAGAGGCGAGCAAGCTCTTTTCAATACTCAGTCATGAGCTCCAAATAATGCACTCTATGATTTGCGCTAGTCAATCAAGAAGTTGCCACTTGGACAGCCGAAGAAAGCAGCATTGTCAGATGCAGGAGATTTTTCTTTTGTTTGTCACCATCCCACCATAAGTGAGTCAAAGATATGGGAAGATTTACACAGCCGACCATCCACCATTGATCCACTTTGAGCTTGGGCCCACTTGATAAGAGAGTTGTTGGGACCGAAGTCACCCAGGAAGGTCTGATAATATCTTTGAGGTCAGCCCAGATAGTCTCCATTTCATCTTCTGAGAAGATTTCCCCATGAAACAATGTGACATTGTGTTCTGGTTGCTGAAGTCACTGGTAGAACAATCTAAGTCAACATTGTTCATACACATTGACCGATTTATACATACCCAGAGAAGGATTGCACAAGCATAGTCCTCTCCAGTCCCTTTATCTCCCAGTGATAGTTGAATACCTAATCCTGTCGCCATATGAACCAGGGCTTCTTTGCACAAATTTCTCCATCTCTTGACTGCTTTATCAAAAGCTGGGCCTTCAGCGCTGAAATCAATGGGCTGTTGAAGCCACCAGTGAAACGTATATACATCATTGAAAACCTTTGGCTCAGTCTCTGAATCCGGCTTGGGATTGGCTTCATTGTAGTGAAAATTCACCACAGTCAACTTTGCTGGAGCTCCCTTCTTGGTCTTGCGCTTCTTATTGTTGGGGTCATAACCAAGGATGTTCTGGAAGTGCTCTTTAATCAAACTGAGAAAGAGATTATGCATAACATCGACAACAAGGTATGTTGATACCTTGTAGTATGGAAGCCAGAGAAGCTCAGTCCATCACAAACCTGATTTGCCAACAAGAGCAGACACCTCTTCTGGAGAAGAAGCCAAGAAGTAGTTCTCAGCCAAGTCTCGACATTCTCCATCAGTTCAGAATTTCCAGCATTTAACATTGAAATTGCTGAGTTTGTGAGATGTCCTGTTGCACCAGCAGTGGGAACAAAAGTACTCGTGATGGATTGAAGTAAAGCCTCCAACTTTTCGAACCATCATGAGATCACAAATTATGAGAACGATGGCACACAGAATCAGTCGACCATAAGGAAAGTCGGCAGTCTGGCTGAAGGCAACACCTGACCAGAGATCCAAGAATTCATCGATGATGGGGCGCAAGTATAGGTTCATTCTGTCCAGTTGGGCCTCAGGTTCCTTGGGGCCAGGAATGATGTGGATAAACATGTTCTCTCTGGTCTATACCGTTCCTCAATAGATAAATTCAAGCATGCAATGCATATCATGCCAATAGAGATCTTCTTTCCGGCTTGTTTGTTGCCCAAAGGGTTGAAGAAATCCACACTGAGTGAGAAAAGGTAACAACCAGCATTTTCACCTCCATAGACGCTAAAGTGAGATTTTTCATTGGGGCCTTTGAAATTTTGGATAGCAGAACCTTGAAAGATGTCCCTTAGTATTCCATCAGAAGGCATTTCCATCCGCTTCCAAGCCTGATCCATCTTTTCTTCATATGATTCTTGTGAGAGTAACCTGGCAAACCAATCTTTAAAGTCAAATACAACATAAGGCTGGATGGGAACATAGATGTCCAGTCGGTGGGTTCCTATTGACTTAGGACAAACAAGCAATTCTTTGTAGAGAACACCATGCCAAACGGCGTCACACTGTAAGGGGTAGACAGGTACTTTGCTGTGATCACCTGCTTTAATGTTGGGGAATTTGGGCCTGTAAATCGCATGACACTTTGGACAGGAAGCATAAACCAAGGACTTTCCCTCTATGTGAAGGGGTTTCATAGTGGTGTGAATATTGACAGGAAATTTATCAAGGACGCCAGCAATGGGACGTGGAATAGATGGGAGAAAGGAAAAAGCATCGCTTATAATTTTACTGCACATCTGGAATATCCAGACAGTTCCCCTACGAGGAAGGTGTAGGACAACATGGCAGACGGTGATCATGAAGACCACAAGTTGGAGGAAAGGTACCACTTTGCTAAAGCTGAGGAAAAAATGGTCACCTGAGGAAGAAAGAATCAGAGAAAAATTCATGCACATTGCCATTGGTGACTCACTCATGTCAAATTGACTGTGTGCAAGCACCAGTGGCTCTGCAATTCATGTGTCTAGTGCATTTGTCCATGACTCCATCGTCTTGTTAAGAAAGATCTGAACCCATCCTGCTGTAGGGTGTCGACAATGCCGTGCATGTGCATGATGGCAGGAGTCTTGACTCTTCCAATGGTACATAAATGCATAGTTTGCTCAACTAAAGTTTGCTTGATTGATTCTAGCGCCATAAGCTTGTCCGCAAACATACAGTCGCCTGCGTAAAATGGAGCCAAACCAATCACTTGCACCTTGGTGCACAAAGATTCAAGTACACCCTCAATCTTGTTGAGACCAGCAACGAGTTTGCTCGCCCTGTTAATTGGTAAATTTGGCTTATCACTGGTTACAGGCGGAAACGTTGCCAGATGCGCTGCAATATTGCTCAGCAAAAGATTGTTCATAGCAATTGCTATCTCAGCTTTGTGAGCCTTCAAGGCTCATGCTTTGTATGGTAAGGCATGATCACCTAATCTCTGAGCCTTGTCCTCCTTTTCATGATTTCAAAGTGTCCTGGCATCAACCAAGGTGCCACAGGTGCTGTCTGGAAGCTGATTCAGATGGCATTTGAATTTTGTGCAAGTGCAGATTTTGTCTTTCAGCAACATTGAAGAGGTAGTAAAAGGGAGGGAGGCAATTGTAAGTAGCCAAGAGATGAAATCAATATGCAGACTAAGCGAGATAACATCCAATGGAAACATTAATTAGTATGACAATGGTTCACCATACAATGCTCTGTGGAAACAATTGAGAACCTCCTGCACCCTGTGCCCTGTCCCCTTCGAAATTATAGCTGAGTTGGCACATTTCACGCAGATAAAAGGAAGGGCTGTAACTGCAGCCTGGGCCTGCCTCCAAGAAAATCTATGTAAGGAGTTGAAATCAAACATGTGCCAAGTGGGGATAACGATAAGCATACCAATTGTTATTGGACTCTTTTAGGCAGTCATTTTCTTTGTCCCCAGAAAGACAAAGAGTTTTGCAAGTTCCCATACATGTGCGGGGTGCGATACATGTGATAACAAAGAACAGATACTCATTAATATTCACATGATGAGAAGTTTGGTACCTCATACAACTTCATTTTCAAATTTTTCAAAGGTAACAAAATACAATCAGATATTGAGATCAACAACATGAAATGGCACTTCTACATCATCCACCTCAGCAGACTCTTCCTCTGATAACTCCAGCTTTGTGGTAGTAAAACTCTCCACCGTCGGGCAAGTAACCGTAACAAATCGAGTGATTGTGGAGACCACTTTGGCTTGTGCACTAGTGATGGTCCGGATTGTAGTGTAAGATTGGGCACCAACTGCCTGGGTAACATACGAGAGGGTGACCAGACTCGCGCTTTGCTCTGCAATATTACTATCTACAGAAATAATGGAGGAGAGCACCATATGTTCAATGGGTTGAGCAAAAGTGTCTGGAGCCGCACAATGGTGGGTGGCAAGATCTTGAGCATTTGACTTGAAAAGCTGTGCAGTTAGCGCTCTGACACTGGGGATAGGCTAGGGAGTGCAAATTTAGTACACAAAAAGATATTGAGGGAGGGGCAAGTAAACAAACATTGACAAAGGGGACAGCCATCATTGGAAACAGTACCCGCAATAACACAGCAGCATAGAGCATGCAGTAAGCAGCTTGTTTTGCAATAGAGAACCACTTTGCATAAACCACTGTGAAGCCCGTTGCAAGCAGTTCATTGGCACTTTCGAAGGGCTAGATGACAAGTTGGTGAATGCAGTGATGAGCCCCAGTTATTGCTGAGCACCATTTTTGGCATTCTTTTGGCATTGCAGACTTAGCGGCAGCTGACTACTTTGTATTTGACACAAGTCACAACACTCAGCACATGGGACCGAGCCCGAGGGTTGGACCAAAGCACGAGACCCTAGCGACCACAAGACTTATCGAGCACAAGAAATATCATGTGGAGTCTGGAGCTTGGGCCTAGATCATCAAGGCCTAGACTCCCTAGCGACGATTATTAGTGACCCTAGCGATCCTGGTGAACAAGACGACATTCTTCTACCATATATGGACAAATTATCAGATGCGTACCTTTTTACTATCATTTTGTTTGCCAAGCTCACCAACATACTTGAACAGCGTCTACGCTTCAGGTGTTGACATTGGACTCTTTTCTTGTTTTGGTTTTTGTTAGCAATTAAGCATTGCCAAGACTTTGCCTAGGATTTTTCATTTAGTTACAGACTGACGCCTTGTATGCACCATAAGCACAGTGACAGACGCCGTTGCTTGTAGTATTTATTTGTTTACTTTCACATACTATACTTCAAAACGTATAAATACTGATTGTACATAGACACTACATACATACACATACCCACGGAGAAGAGAACAGAGAACCCCCTTCAAAGTCGACTGGCTGCTCTCTCTCTAAGCCTACCAGCTTGAGATTACACTTCGCCTTTCTTTCCCTTATCCTGTCTTTGACTCTAGCTTAGCAACGAGCCTCCTTGACTTTGACTTTGACTTAGTTTGGTACTAACTGTGGGTGCCTATTTATGTTAATTCGACTTAGCAATGCTAGCGACTTCGGCTAGTAACTAGATCACGTTTGTCCCCTAGTTCCCCTCCTTCCTTTACTGTCTTCTCTTTCCCTACTCTTCTCACCACCATTACAACAACCTCAGCTGGCAATAGCGCCTTCTTTCTACTTCACCCCACATCACAACTTTTGCTCTAGTTCTCTGGGACAGTTACTGACTTGCCCTCAACTATTAACTTCCTACTGCCAGCTAACCTATCTAGTGACTAGTGTCAGGTCCTCTCTTTAGGTTTCCAGCACAGCACTAGGCGGCATAGGAGCACATCATTTTGGAGCCCACTGCAAGGGTACTTTGAAGTTAACCATTCTGCCAGAAACAAGAGCTCCAGTGAAACATCGCTTGGAGAACCTTATTGAACCACCCCTGTCCACCCTTTTGACCCCTCAGCACTCTTCAACAGCAGTCCGTCCTCGACCTCTTGCCAATGAACTCGAAACTGCTAGAAACCTTTGTGATGTTAGCAAAATCCTTGCTGATTTTCCAGGTGCCTTTATCGAAAGTTTCCTTGATGCACCACTTTCACCTTTGACACCTACTGACTCTCTATTCTTCCTAGAAGCTCAATCTATCCCTTCATCACCAATTAACCCCTTTCTTTTGCTAAATCTGACAATTGCTAACATGAACAATGATCCTGTTGCTTGGCGTGCTAGAATGCCGCCGCGCAACAACACAACTGCGCCTAAGTGGGATGAGAGTCGCCCTAGGGAACTCCCCCAATACTTCAAGGAACTGGAATATCTCTTTGCTGACTGTGGCATTGCTGATGACACACAGAAGAAGGAATATGCGGCTCGATACGTCTCTTATGACACGGCAGAAACCTGGCTTGGCCTACCTGAATTTGGTGACAACGTTATTATCGGCAACAATGCTCCTTGACCATATACGTACCAGGAATGGAAAGCGGCAGTGCTTAGGTTGTACCCTCCTCATGAAAGCTTTATAAGATGCTAAGCCCCTAGTTCCTATTGATTATGAATTGCCTGACCCTGTTATCTTAGTGGTGGATACATCATACATAGCAGTTGGATATTACCTTTGTCAATGCACTAGTGATAATCACAAGGAATGCCGCTACAACTGCTTTGGGTCAATCATGCTAAACAACAGAGAAGCCTGATTTAGCCAGCCCAAGTTGGAACTCTATGGTCTTTATCAAGTGCTACAAGCTTTATGGATGTACCTTATTGGCATCAGGAACCTTATCATCAAAGTCGATGCTCGCTACATTAAGGGTATGCTTCAGAACCCCAACATCCAGCCTTCCACTAGCATGAACCGCTGGATCATGGCAATTTTGATGTTTCACTTTGAGCTGGTTCATGTTAAGGGAACTTTCCATGGTCCTGATGGTCTCTCGCGACGCCCGCCACAGCCTGGCAACCCTCCAGTTGACGATAGTGACAACTCTGTTTATGAGGATTGGATTGATTGCTTGCATGGGTTTGTCCATCAAGTCCAGTTACTGCTGCCGCTACTTCGCCAAGTTTCCATGGCCTCCCATCGTCTACGTCCCTTGGTCGAGTACAATTATTTGCATCCTTTAGCGAGTTTCACCAGCGGTACCGATACTCTCCCCCGAGTAGCGACCAGCGACAATATACTACCTCTCCGAGATGACAGCACCACTACTTATAGTGACGTACCCCACAGTGCCAAAGCTATCACCAGTGATGCTCGCATACTTTTAGTAGAGAAATGGCTTCACAATCTCATCAGACCTGAAGGTCTTAGCGACAAAGATTATGCTGCTTTCATTCGCTATGCCTCGATGTTCTTTGTCATGGGAGGCAAACTTTGGCAAAGAAAGCGAGATGGCGCTCACAAGCTGTTCATTCCCACCGCAAGTCGCTTACAAGTCCTGAAGGCTATGCATGATGACTTGGGACATAGAGGTCTTTTCGCTACTCGCTCAGCCCTCCTAGAACAATTTTGGTGGCCTCAAGTTAGCGCTGATATTGTGTGGTACCTTTGGACATGCCATCCCTGCCAGATACATCAGATGACCAAGGTTCTCATTCCGCCAACTTGTCGCTACGCCAGCGCCCTTGTTCAGCAAGATATACGTTGACACCATGTTCATGCCACCCTCCAATAAGTTCAAATACATCATTCAAGGATGTTGTTCACTGACTCATTACCCCGAGTTTCATATGCTTGCCAGAGAGAACAACGAAGCCATCGCTAAGTGGCTGTATGAGGATGTCATTTGTCGTTGGGGAGCGCTTAGCAAAATAGTTACCGACAATGAACCTCCAATCCTAAAGGCGGTTACCTACTTGGCGAAGAAGTATAACTTGCACCATATCCGGATCTCTGGTTACAATAAGCACGCTAATGGAATAGTCGAGTGGCCTCATTTTGATGTTTGCCAAGCCCTCTTCAAAGCGGTCGATGGTGATCAGTCTAGGTGGAGTACCGCTACTTACTCGGTCTTTTGGTCAGAACGTGTTACAGTGCACAAGCGAATGGGTTGCTCCCCTTATTTCGTGACAACCGGTACCCACCCTCTCCTGCCTGCTGACATAGTAGAAGCGACATATTTGCAACCGCCGCCAAACTCGCTGTTGTCGACAACTGACCTCATAGCCTGTTGAGCAATTGACCTTCAGCATCGCCAAGAAAATCTAGATTGCCTTCACAGCCAAGTTCTTAGCGCTCATCGCTTAGCAGCCATTCGCTTTGAGACAGAACACGCTGCTATGATCCGTGATTACAATTTCAAAACAGGTGACCTCGTACTCATGAGGAATACTAGAATCGAGGTAATGCATAACAAGAAGATGAAACCTCGTTACCTAGGCCCACTAGTGGTAATCTCTTGCAACTGTGGAGGCGCTTACATTGTTTGTGAATTAGATGGCTCCGTATTACATTGCCCCATTGCCGCATTTTGCCTAGTCCCCTATTTTGCTAGAGAACACATAACAGTGCCTAGCGACACTTTTGACATTGACACCTCTTGACTCAGAGAACTGGAGCGGACTGAACTCCTCGACGACGACAATACTGGCAACATCACTAATGAAGAAGAGAACTACCTTTTTTGCTAAGCCTTAGCGACTTATCTTGACTCTGCTTTGTTTCTTATTGTGCCAACCCCCCCTATTATCCAGGAAACTATCACAAATACAACCCATTACTTGACATTCTTTCCTTGTTTCAATGCTGCGCTTGGCCCTTCTGTCGCTAGCATTCGGCACGTCTCCAGAGGTGCTTCACCATGATGATTTGCTGAGCGTTTGCCATCAGATGTCGCTAGTACCCCCAAGTGATTTTGCTCTCTTTTTTTTCTGTTCCATCTGTTTCTGACTCTTCGCTAAAATATACTATACATTTTTTTTTTTTTTTTGGGAGCCCCTTAAGGGGGCTAGTCTATGTCTGTACTATAAAAAACTAAAAATTTACAGGAGGCAACTGGCGCTAAGTGTCAAGATCAGCATCGTTGTCAGGCACCTCCATCACCTCTGCCTCCTCCCAATCTCCCTCTCCGACGTTGTTCTCCTCTTACCAGGCCAAGAAGGCCTGACAGTCACGCCAATATCCCACCAGTGTCGCCAACATTTGCTTAACAACAGTGTAATGAGCCTGCGCCGCTAACAACTCCTCCCTGGCCACCTTCAGCTCCCTCTGGAACCGCTGTTCCACTCCTGCCACCCTCTCGTCAAAATCCACTAGCAACACTGCTGATGTTAGCGGCGTTGGCCAACCGAGGTCCTTGCCCAGCCATTCCAGCTCGTCGTCACCAACCTGGCACAAAGGCGTGTCACTCCAGGTCCCCTAGCAAAGTGGTTAGCGATCAAGAAGCTAGCAAAAGAGAAGGACTTACCCTTCACCAGACTTTGGCTTCCTCAGCCCTCTCCTCCTCCTTGTTCTCCTCAGCCACGGCTGGGACAGCCTTGAGTTCCTCCTTGCCTTTGACCTCCATGTTGCTTGCCTCCCGCTCCGCCTCAGCAACCGTCGCTAAGGGAGTAGTCTCCCTCATCTCCACATCCCCCTCTCCCTCCTTGCTAGCAACCATTTGAGGTCACTTAGCACTAGTGACCAACACGGGACTTGCTGCTCATTTCCATGCCAAGGGCACATTGCCGTCACTGTCATTGTCATCCTTGTCGCTCTCCACCACCTCTCTGCTCTTCACCTTAGTGCCTCCACCACCTCCAACCACAGCTCCCTCCTGCGATGTTGATAGGAGCAAGCTTGAATGCTTGACCTCAATGTGCTCCCCTCGCCTTGCCAACTCCCTCTGTCGCTCCACAAAAACCCTCGCGTTCCTTACTGACAACCACCTTTGTCGCTATCCTCTTAGCGAACTTGCTGCCAGTGCTCCTCGACGACCATCCGCTGTGCAAGCAGCTTTTCCTCGTACTGTCACAGCGATAACAGGGCTGGACCCCAGTAGGGTACCAGCAGCCCTCTGGGTCATTATCGGCCCAGCAGGTGTCGCACTAGAGGAATTTGTTAGCAACACAGAAAGAAACAATCGCTAAGTGCTTACCACTCCTTGCATGCGCTTATACTCTTGTCGCTTCTCTAGCAACACCGTTACCTTCCCCTTGGCCTTCTCTAACTTCACTCCAGCTCCCAGTCCAGTGTCCACCACCATCGAGGCCTTTTGCCAACAAAGAAGTGTTGCCAAGCACTTGTCGGTAAACGTTTCTTCAATTTGATCCTGCAAGAGAAAGTTAGTGATCATTGTCAAGAGTTAGCAAAAAAGAAGAAAAGGGACTCACCTCAATATCCTCGTCCTCCTCTTCCCATGCCTTTCCCTTTCCCTTCCCTTTGCCCCTCGGGGTTGTTGCCAGTCTTGGCAACGTTGCCAACCCCCTAGCGACACCGCCAGCTGCAGCCTTGGGAGTCGAGGGGCCCGCCTCTTGAATGTCCCCACAATTTGCCGCCTCATTGTCCCCACAACCCTCGCTCTGTCCCTCCCCCCTCATTACCGCTAATGCACCTACCAGGTGCTGGAAGAAGAACTGGTCATTTGGCGACAATTCTTCAAAAAGCTGACATACCTTAGCGGTGTCGCTAGCGCTAGCGACTGCCGGGGCACTTACCGTCATTCCCGCAGTAAGGTTGTCCATTAGGAACTCCAATGAGGGATCGACTGGTGCCTAGTGATCGAGTTAGAAATGTCACTGAGAGAATAAAAGCAAAGACTTACAAAATTAACGTCAAATGGGTGAACCCATTCCTCCCCCTTGTACTGCTCGTATAATTGGCAACACTCCTTCTTGACAGTTGCCAACTCCGGCCACTCAACTCCACTCCCTGCAGTCTTGAACCATTGCAGCCACGTCTGAAAGATAGCAGTGACTGCCAAGCAAGGATCCTTTGCCAGGGAAGCACGAGCCATGGCAAGCAATCAGTCAACACGTTTGAGGAAGGCGTGGGCCATCATAGTCTTTTCGAACTGAGAGGCCAGATCGGACATAGCAACAAGATCGAGATGGTAGGGGAGAATAGTAGATAAGAAGAAAGTGATCAAGCAATACTGCCAGCCAGTTTTTATTCGAATCTCTTTGGCGCACGGACCAGGCAATCGAGCACGTGACTTTGAGGTTGACTGAGGACAGTCAATATTTCAGTATAGGGGAGGATGATGAGCCCCAGTTATTGCTGAGCACCATTTTTGGCATTCTTTTGGCATTGCAGACTTAGCGGCAGCTGACTACTTTGTATTTGACACAAGTCACAACACTCAGCACATGGGACCGAGCCCGAGGGTTGGACCAAAGCATGAGACCCTAGCGACCACAAGACTTATCGAGCACAAGAAATATCATGTGGAGTCTGGAGCTTGGGCCTAGATCATCAAGGCCTAGACTCCCTAGCGACGATTATTAGTGACCCTAGCGATCCTGGTAACAAGACGACATTCTTCTACCATATATGGACAAATTATCAGATGCGTACCTTTTTACTATCATTTTGTTTGCCAAGCTCACCAACATACTTGAACAGCGTCTACGCTTCAGGTGTTGACATTGGACTCTTTTCTTGTTTTGGTTTTTGTTAGCAATTAAGCATTGCCAAGACTTTGCCTAGGATTTTTCATTTAGTTACAGACTGACGCCTTGTATGCACCATAAGCACAGTGACAGACGCCGTTGCTTGTAGTATTTATTTGTTTACTTTCACATACTATACTTCAAAACGTATAAATACTGATTGTACATAGACACTACATACATACACATACCCACGGAGAAGAGAACAGAGAACCCCCTTCAAAGTCGACTGGCTGCTCTCTCTCTAAGCCTACCAGCTTGAGATTACACTTCGCCTTTCTTTCCCTTATCCTGTCTTTGACTCTAGCTTAGCAACGAGCCTCCTTGACTTTGACTTTGACTTAGTTTGGTACTAACTGTGGGTGCCTATTTATGTTAATTCGACTTAGCAATGCTAGCGACTTCGGCTAGTAACTAGATCACGTTTGTCCCCTAGTTCCCCTCCTTCCTTTACTGTCTTCTCTTTCCCTACTCTTCTCACCACCATTACAACAACCTCAGCTGGCAATAGCGCCTTCTTTCTACTTCACTCCACATCACAACCTTTGTTCTAGTTCTCTGGGACGGTTACTGACTTGCCCTCAACTATTAACTTCCTACTGCCAGCTAACCTATCTAGTGACTAGTGTCAGGTCCTCTCTTTAGGTTTCCTGCACAGCACTAGGCAGCATAGGAGCACATCAGCAGACTTGATAGTGAATCAGAACTATGCACCTCTTTCACCCACATATACACCTCAAAACCTCCCAAACTGGAGCCACCTACGATCATATCATACTCATCTTCATGTTTGGCGACTGCAATGACTTGCATGAGTCCTAAGATACCATGAGCACAAATCATCAACCAGGGTTATATAACTCACCAGATCCAGACAACTTCTGCAATATTTCCTGAGTTGCCATGTCTACCATGTAGACCATTCCATGATTGCTGCTGCACACAATAATTTTGCCTTCTTCTGCAAATACTCCTTGAATGATTCTATGCTGGGTAGACGTAATGCCTGGTATTGCTTTGGCTGGAGTACCAGGAAATTGGTGGAGTTGAAAGTGGCCTTGAGTGAGATTATGAGTGAACAAGAGGTCTTTGCCAGGCGAAAGGGCAGCATGACCTCTGGAAGAGGCAGTCAATAATGCAGAGGACAACAGCAAGAAAAAGCACACATTGCACTTGTTAAATGCTTTTGCCACAGCTGGTTGGAGGTTTGAGCATCAATGCAAAGGCTGTAAAGGGTAAACTTGGATTCAACGTTGACTATTCAGATACACCTACATTTTGCCGTTTTCAATCTTGGTGAGCAGTATATTTTGGCTACCAGCACCAAAGAACTTGAGGCTTGCAGAGATGGCATCAGCCATGGGTGGAATGACCCACAATTCTGTCATGTCAACTGCTGGGGGTTAGACAAAGACGGGGTGACATAACTGCCAATACTTACCACCTGCACTGACGCTAAACAATTTGATTGTACCATTATGGCTAGCAACCACAAGTCACTGGTTAGCATCATCACAAGCCTGGGCGGCGATGCTATCGTTGAACTCAAAGATATTGTAGACCTTGGAATACCTCTGAGAGAACCACTGGGACCATGATCAGGGAGGGACAACATTTCAACTCGAGATGACATATGGAGGTTGAATTTGCATGGGGAATAAGGCAGATTGATCCTCAAGTGGTCCCAATGCATATAGATTCACCCTTGTTACCAGCAGCATTTATAGTGAGACAAGTCAGAGTGGTGACTTTGCCCCACATCTTATTGTAGAGGGTTTGTAGGGAGGAGAGATCCTTTGTGGAATAGACATGGACATGTCCATCATCGCCTGAGAAATGATCAATTTGTGTAGTCAAGGCAAATTGAAAGACCTACCTCCTATTAAGACCATACTCAAATTGTTAGTTAAGGTCACAGTGCTAACTGGGCCTTTGCTGCCTCTGAGGTCACCCTGAAGCTTGTATTCAGAAGTCTGGAAAGGGGCAGAGGTCAAAAGGAGGGTAGACAATGAGAAACTGATGCTGACAGATGCGAGAGCCATTGGATTGAACTGTGGATATAGCATGCAAGAGTGAAGTGGATAATCCCTTGTCAAAAATTGGCCACGATTACATAACAAAAAAAAACAAAGGTCTTTGTTGTCGCTTTGAGGCTCAAAGTGCATTTGTAAATCAATAAAATTATATATAACGCGCACCAGGAGATGGAAATGTATCTGTTTCCTGGAAAACTACAATGAACCTCTACATTGAAAGACTTTTTCCCTTGACTGTGTCTCAAATCGAGTTTACAGTTCTTCCGCCTGCCTCGCTTCCCCCAACTGCTCCAGGCATGGAGTTTGGGGATTACATTTTACACCATGATAACCCTGGAAACGAGAGTAATGGAGAACCTGAGGTTGAGCCTCGCTGCTCCCAGAGGTGTTTGGGTAAGAAATTTCTCTGGCCCAATGGTGAACCAGGAAGGCCCAACAGTGGTGGGTTCAATTTGAGCTCGGAGCTTGTCAAGACTGGTTGGACTATCCAAACTGTTGAACGCTTTTTGGTGGACAGTCATACAAGATCAACTTACAAATTGACCTGATTTTCTGAACAAGAAGATGTGTACAAATTGGCCAAAAAGAAATTGGATTTGACCAAGAGCTATTGAAAGCAAGATAACAACGAGATAAAGAAGTTATGCGAAGAGGTATGCACAGACAGTTCAAGATGAGGCTCAAATAACCTCATCTTAATGCATTCAGCAGATTATGAGGGACAAGAACTGGCTTCATCTAAAGAACTACAAGAATTGCTGGCCAGTAACTTCCTTGCTGAAGTTGAAACTGAAGAACAGCACTGCATCAGCTTGCAGGCAAGAGATGAGGGCTACTCATGAGCGCTTGTGAGCTGCCATGAACAGAAGGGGAATAAGCCCAGATACTTAATTATTATTATCATAACATAGGTGGGAATGAACATGGCACTTGAAGCTCAGCAAGAGGATAGGGGAGACCCTACTCTGGTGGATCAGCGTGCCAGATAGATGGTCCATATGGATGCAATGGATAGAATTTGGAGACATCAATTGCAATGGGTAGATGTTGGAGACGTTAGAGTATGAGGGGAGAATGACCAGAGTTTGGGTGAACCCAGAACTCAAGAGGAAGTGATAGAGCTTGGGTGAAACCCAGAACTCAAGGGGAAGTGATAGAGCTTGGGTGAACCCAGAGCTCATGCATATGGTCGTTTTCAAGTCCAACTTTGCTGGTGTTTGATGATTCCAAGACATCAGATCTTATCTATATTGTTCATCTGGATTATGGAACCATCAAACTCCATCAAAGTTTGGACTTTGAAATTTGGACATTGGACTATCATGACCATTGATGAGCTCTGGATTCACTCAAGCTCTGTCCCTTCATTGCAAGTTCTGATTCTGCGTTCATATAAAATGACCTTCATTTATTGCCATTGTGAGATTGCTTGACACTCATCCTTGCTCATAATGAATCTTATCTATATCATTTATCTGGAATGTCCAATGCTGGCCAAAGTTTTGGACTTCAAACTTTTGCCTGTCATGACCATTGATGAGCTCTGGGTTCACCCAAGCTCTGTCCCTTCATTGCGAGTTCTGGGTCTGCATTTGTTGTTTGTACCTACTGTCTGTCACTTACAGAACTCATTACTATTATAGACATTTGCTTTCAAATCAATCAATTTTCTTCTATCTAGATGTTGTGTGCAATTGCTATTGTGAGATCGCTCGACGCTCATCCTTGCTCATAAGGAATCTTATATATATTGTTCATCTGGAATATGTAACCATCCAATGCTGGCCAAAGTTTTGGACTTCAAACTTTTGCCTGTCATGACCATTGATGAGCTTGGTCCCTTCCTCATGAGTTGTGGGTTCACCCAAGCTCGTTCACTCCCTTATGAGTTCTTGGTTCACCCTAACTCCCTCATTTCCTCTTGAGTTTCCAATCCATGGACCCAAACTTGCTCACTTCCTCCTGACTTGTAGCCTGATGCTTGGGACATGCAGTGTTTTTTTCTTTGTACATCTTCACCTCTTGTGAATAATCCAATTCCTCGAACTGACTCAATGTTATCTAAAGTTCCAAGACCTAAGGCGACCACTTCCAAATATGAGATTCTGTGGCCAACATCATCTTATTGCTCATCCTTGGTCATCGCGTTTCCATTCTGGTATACTTGTCTTGGTAGATGACATGGTCTCTAGACGTTGCTGCAGCACCACACGGATATTGCATTTGATTTCTTCAAGGTGTGGTCATCAAGACTTATATTTGCAATTCAACCAGACCTGCCCCTTGTACTTCCCCGTTAGCAGAATATGAATTTGATGCCCCTGCCAGAGAGGACAATGACATCGCGAAGAGGCAAAACTTGATGACACAATTTCAGATGGTGCTAGAGCACCACATGGATATCGCGTTTGATTTCTGACTACAAAGAATATATCCCCATGCTCTCGAAGTATTGAAACAACAATGACTTTGCAAAAAGGTAAAGCTTGAATGGCTCTCTATCCTCAAGTCAGAGTTTCTTGCCATCCTTACTGCTCTCCCAACTAAGTTCATTACAATGTACAATGCTGTAGCTGGGCTAACGCCACTCGACAACTGCACAGTTACTTCGCTGGCTCATCACCCTGGGAAATGCAATGGGAAACAAGCAAGATGGGATACAGGAATTGGGCAACTGAGTTACTCAGCTTCTCAACAAGGCAGATTCAGGCAAAGCAGGAGGAAAGTCAGTACTGGATACACTGGTGGAGTGTGTTCATGAGGTGGGGTGAGTGGAGCAGTTGCAGATGGCTGTGGAGGCCATGGGAGGTGTGAGAGTGTCATCTAAGGCAGATACGGATATGTGATGGAGGAATGAGTGATTGGTGGTTTTGGATTTATTCGTTTATACTTGTACTTCTCATTTCTGGGTATCATCTTAAATAGAAATTAAGCATACATTGCATCACATTCAACAAGCTTGGGTAAAGTGTTAGAAACACATTCATATCCAGCAGAGGTGTGATACTGTATAGCCCTGTTTGGAATTACAGTCTGTCACTTACAGAACACTGTGTATATTTTGCTCTCAAATAAATAAATTTTCTTCATGCCCATGTCAGATACTGCAAAATATGTAGTCTGCATGCAATTGGTATTGCGAGATTGCTAGATGCTCATCCTTGCTCATACATAATCTTATCTATGATTATACTTATTGCTCATTGTGTTTGCATGATGGCTTAGGTAAGTACCAAACACCAGTCAAGTTGGACTTTGGCTTTTCAAAATGACCCATGAGCTCTGGTTTCACCCAAGCTCTGTCCCTCCCCCATGAGTTCTGGGTTCATCCAAGCTTGTTCCCTTTCCCTTGAGTTTTGGGTTCACCCAAGCTCTATCACTCCCTCTTCCAAGCTCTGATCATCCTTCCCATATACTAGTGTTCTGGAATTTTATCCACCTCGTTATAATCATCTTTCTGTTGCAAGGCTTGGTACTTGCCCAGACCTCTCTATAATTGCATTTTTCATAACATTTTTATCTGAGTCCCACCAACTATAGACAGAAACAATGAATAGAGAGTAAGTTTTGCAACTCAATATACTGCTGAGCATTGTTAACACCAACTTTATAGATTGGATAAAAGTTCTGGAAACATTGTCGTTTACCAGGGTGATTTATACTATTTGCCAAACTGCAGTCGCTCGATTTCTCTCCCACCTCAAGATCCCAAAATTGGAATGGAGTATAGCATCTTTCAAAGTGAGACTTCCCATACAGACAATTTTACCGAGCCTTTCTTGTGGACAGAGGCATATGGATGGCTTGCATTTGTCTCCCGTAAACCTTCATATGCCGGTCCTCTTTTCAAACAACTTGCCAAAGTTCCAAGCTTGGAATGCGCTAAAGATGGGCAAGACCAGTTTGTTCTACCTTCAGAAATTAAGGATTCCTGGGTCAAGTTAGATTGGTGGCTGAATTGTGCGACAACTATCCTAGCCAAGAACTTCGAGGCTTTGGTAGTTTGCCCCTTCTCTCCCTGGTCTATGGGCTATGTTGATGGATGCTACAGCTATGGGCATACTTTGTCTCGAATCTATAAGGCTAGAGACTGGTTTTTGATTTGGATGGGATTGCTGTCCTATCTCATTGCTAAAGCCAAGTCAGCCAACGCAACTGATACCAATGTATATTGGCAAGTTGCACTTTGCGATAATGGTTTCCCAATTGAAACAGTAGATGCGCTTCAGGCTTTGACAGTTTGTGACTTCTCCCCAAACACCAAATGCACTGGCGTATTCCTTGATATAACCAGTAAAGACACAAGGCAACCAGCTATAGAGTGGTTTCTCAAGTACAACATTCTGGTCTGGTATTGATGGGGTTCTAAAGAGGTGGCCATCTCTTCCCTCACTTATTTGGCACCCACTGCAAGCCAGATGCAGTGTACGGTGCTGGCTTTGACCAATCCTGTGCACGAAACATGCACACTGAGCAAACAACTCCACCCATCCATGCAGACAACAAAACGGCCTGAGTATGAAGCTTTTCTTTCTGCTCAAGACGAGCGTAATGCTTGACATCTCTTGTCTGAGACTCCTGCTGCTCAACAGACCCATTTGAACAGAGAGTGACGGCCACCAACAGTCAGTGCTCAAGTCTTTGAATGGTCTCGTAGCGAGGAGGACAAAAATGTGTGGTGCCACATTCAAGTGCGCAAGGCAGATAGAGCAGATACACTCGGACAGTATAGTGAGGCACAGAAGTGCTACAATTCATTCTCAAATGAGTGGGATTGCTGTGAGGAATTTGGTCCTAGCGATTGTGATTACAAGGCTGAGTTTGAGGAATTTTACGCTTTCCCAGAAGAATCAACCAATTCCTGCAATCCACTTGAGCCTCCATATGATAATACTAAGGTCCCAAGGGTTCTCAGTCCTTCAGATCAGCCAGCGCATCTTTCGGAATCCGAACGCCTCAACGTGCCCCGCGTTCATCCCCTCCAGCATGCTGTCATTCTTTCAGAGCCAGTGGTGCCAGAATCGCCAGCGTCACCTGAATTGTCATTGGAGCCCATACCCATTCTGTCATCATTGTCAGACTCCAGGTCAATTGACATCTTGCAACAGGAAATTTTGGAAATTCTCATCTTACACTATGGCTCTACTCCATCTCTTCCTCTTCCATCCTCACACCCCTCACTGGCAAGCACGGCAGAAGCCAGTCAACTTGTTCATTGGCTAGGTTTGGGATCAGTTGAGTGCCAGCCTCACATTATGGCAGTTCCATGTGCAGCTCTGGCAAGGTCTTACTTGGAAGGCATTATTACAGGATGAAAACCCAAGGATGATGAGTGCAATTTCAATGTTTGAAGCTGTGTCTCTCTGTCAATGTCCGAGCAGTCCAAATACTTATGCATCATCATCAATGATGATGATCAGTCTCAATTACTGTACATGTTTGACTTTGGGGACAAATCCGAAATGCCATGAAAGCTGATATTGACTACTGTGGCAGATGCATTGATGGTGTGTTGCCTTGATTCTCGGCTTTGTGAGTCAGATGTTGCCGAGTATCTCTTCCAGCATGGAATCCTGTTTTGAACTTGTCTTCCTCTTTAACTTGCTTCTAGAGCACCACGCCAATCCCTGCCACCTTGTGTCCTACCTACGCGATTGTCTGATTCATTGTTTGGGATGGAGGATTACAATTCTTATCTGAGGCAACGGGAGTCCCTTTTGAATCAACCTTGTGCGCACGCTGCATTGATGCGAGGGGGTTTTATTTGGTGATTGAGTGCATCTGTCATTAGTTTTTCAACAGTCCTTCAAGGTCCTACAGGTTGGTCATCAGTCCCAAACACAATGCTCAGAGTTCGCAACCCAAAAACCAATAGAAGATTCATCGATGACACTTTGACTGAATTGGAGTTCAACCTTATTTCTGGTGTGTATGTATGTTACACCGGTGAGATTTTTCTTCTGTTATCAAATTTCTGGTTCTCACTTTCTTTTAGGATTTGGTCATCAAATGGTGCTCCGTTCCTGGTTTCCCACAATGAAGACCTCTGAAGCTAGTGGGGAAGAATATGGATGCTGGAATGGAAATCATGAGCATACCCTCTCTAGATGACTGGCTGAGATCATGAATACTAGTTCTCAAACAAATTCTTGAGGGCCCATCAGCTCAAAGAAATGGTGCGATCTCTTATGTGGCAAGAAAGAGATTCGTTGTATTAAAGACACTATGGAGTCGTGGTCCCAATCATTCATTGAACAGTACTTATCAAAGTCATGAAAGTCACATCTTGAGGGTATCAGATTCCTACTATTGTTACATGTATATATAAAGTGTATGCGAACCTGTATTTTATATTCTAATCCATTTATATCTGTCAAGGGAAACGGAACATTAAGTTTTTGGGGATATAGAGTCGACCCTGATGTGCTCTGCCTACAAAACTAGTGGTTTCCAAATCAACTCACATGAAAGAGATTGATGAAAGGCCCATACATACCAACGCACGGCAAAGTTGTCAAGAGTGTTATCCATAGCTTGGATGTTTACAAATTCTTTTTCTTTCTCCTTTTTCAAGATGAAAATGTCGCCTCGCCAGCTCCCTGCTGCCCATGGCAAAATTTGACGGTTAACTGGTAAGTTCACATGGTTCTTGAAAAACAGATGGAACTGAGCTATTCCATGGTCACCTGTGACGGTGAAGAGGGCATGGTGGATATAGGGTTGGACTTTGTGGTTGGCAAGGATAAACTCAAGGTGTGGTCGCCTCCCGCAATAATTGGTTTGACATTGAACTCTCTTGGTGATAGATTGTATACATGACGCACCATAATAATGCCCACCGAGAAGCATTGTATAGTCCTACCCTGGGTCAACATCATACAATCTATCACGAATAAGAAAGCCACTCACGCATGTGGTAGGGGTGAATGGTTCCAAAGTATTGACCATTGTGACAATTAATATGCAGTAGCAATGAGTGCGTTGCAGGTTTGACAAGGAAGGAAACAAGCGATATTTCTGTCTGAGAAGGTAAGCAAGCAGATTTTTATGCAGTCATGTCCTTTGTTTTCATTTTGTCCTTTGTGATCATTTTGACAAAGGAGCGGACTTTAGAATTTCTAACATATGTTTTCTTTGAAATTCAACCTTTCAGCCTTTGTCCCATATCAGTTCCCCATTATCATCCTCACCACCTGTGGAAGTCAGGCAATACCTACATAGTCCAGATATGATGAATGGTGACTTTGAGGTATGTGAAGTCCCATATCGTTTCTTTGTAATTTCTGACATCACATTGTTTTCTAGGCTATTGTCACCATTGGAAACGACCTGGCGCATCACAAACCTTTAAATAGACAAGGAGCAACTATGATGTCTGTAGACACCCAAGAGGAACCTCTGTTCCATAAATGTTCCCTGTTACCCAAACATATTATAATGACAGTCAACAAGCAAAACGAAGAAGGGGTCGGTCATGTCAATGATGCTCCTTCCAAGAAACGTTGACGAGGAAATGAAGAATTGACCAGCTGCCATGAACTAATTCTATATACAGTAGGTCGCTCATTCATCCAGCCATCCTTGTTTGACTTGTCTCTTGTAGGGCTTGGACAAGAACTCAAGTCAAGATGACAACAACACTGCTTTGCTGAAGCTCCAGATTCTCTCTCTAGAGCAGTGGGTGAGCTCTGTGCAAGTTGTTGAAGAATCCATACTGATCGACTTGTTAGCTTGCCAAGAAGATAGCCAAATCAAATGAAACACAGAAACGTCTTGCCAATGTATGTCATTCTCACATAAATTTGTCAGAATACCCATGACACCATCCGCACCTAGATCAAAAGTATCAACACCAAACTTGAGCACACCCTCAACACTCAATGCTCTGACTTGCAACGCAAGACGATAGAATTGGAAGACAGTGTGGAACAAGTTGCATGGCTTCAAGCTTACACTGATTGTCACCATCACGATGAGATCGCCAAGGAGAAAAACGTTAGATTTCACGTGCAAAGAGCCCTAGTAGCAATGACTATTCTGGCACAGACTTTCACCACTGAGTGCGACTCTTCTTCAAAGCAACTGACTGTCCTTCAAGCCAAGCAGCAATGCCAAAGGGATGCTGAAGCAGTGTTGTTAGAGGAATATCAGGTGGGTTGTAATACTCATGCTTCTACCCTTTTAAAAAAGTATCGAGTCTCTTTAGGACCAGATGGAAAGCAGCAAGCAACAGCTACTACTATTGCAAGGAGAGTGCAATAGGCTTCAATTGGATTTGAAACAAATCAAGGGCAATCTTGACAACACTACAAGTAATAAAGAGATTCTTGTTGCTACTGTTGGACATCTGAAGATTCAATTGTCGACCCTCCAGGAAACTCATCAAAATACCTTGGAACAACTGGGGTCAGTCAAAAGAGAGTGAAAGAGTCTTTGAGAGTGTATGGCTGCAGACCAGAAAAAAGTCAATGAGAAAATTGTGAGTGCTTATCAAGATCAACAAATGAATTATCATTCTAACTGCAAACAATTCCTCAGGCTGAGCTGGATGCCACCAAAATTGTCCCATCTGACTTTCAGGTGAAGTTGGGAGCCCAGTCTGAAGAGTCAACAGTGGGTCACTATTCATCGCCTCCTTTTGCTCCAGTCATCCTTTGTCTGCTTTTACTCTCTGCTTACTATCCAATACTTAGGTGATGATTCAAAGACTTCAGAGTCAATTGCAGATGGCCAAGGAAAAGCAACAGATCCTGGAAATTCAAATATCTGTTAAAGAGGGGCTTCTCCAACAGAACACAGTAAGTGTTTGCCCATTGACTTCTCATCATTTTTGCTCTGACACTTTCATCAGGCTGAGTTAGCAGCATCAAAAGACATACAATCAGAAATGAGCATGCAGTCTGCAAAGGCTTCTGTCAGTAACTGATTTATGTGTTTTTCTCTTCTCCATTGATTCCTCATTGTTAGGCTACTATTCAAGATCTTCAGAGCCAATTGACGAGTGTTCAGAACACCCATCAAAACACTCTGAGTTGACACCAGGAGGAATTATCGACTGAATGGAAGAAGGTTCAAGAGAATGCAGTAAGCCTCTGGCATACCATTTCGCATCATTCCAGTCAACTAAAACACCCTTTTCCTCAGGTTAAGCTGGCAGCTTTGGAGTCTGTAGAATCAGATACCAGTACACGGTCTGCAACAGAGGCATCAGTTGGTCACTTCCTGCTTTCTTTTGTTCTTACTTATTTTTCAATGTTAGGCGCTTGAGGATCAATTGTCAGCTCTTCAAGAGGCACACCGAGCTACACAAATTGAATGAGATAATCTTTAAGTTCAATGTGATCAAGCACTGAAACAGACGCAAGAGGCACATTTACAACTTGATCAAGTGCAAAAGTTGATTGGCAAGCTCAGAGTTGTATGTCTTTCATTTTTTTTCACTTCCTTGGGTTTCCATTACCTCTGTCGCAGGAAAAGAGTACTCATGAAGACACTGTGACCAAGCTTAAACAGAGGATTTCTGCTTTGGATGCTTTGGAAGGGAAGGTATCCATGCATCCAGCACAATTGAATGAAACAACACAAGCTGAGCCCTCCGCTGCTGAACATCCTTCAGATGAGGATGTCGTACTCGATGTTGCAGACCAAAATGGATATGAACCTGACACGGAATCTGAAGACAACAGTGACCAAATGATTATTGATGTAGATGACATCCCCAGTACCACCAACTCAAGGCCTGCTCATTATGAAGGGCAGCAACAAACCATCTCTGACTTTGCTGATGGAAGACCTTATTGCGCTGGAAAACAGAAAGAAAATTCGCCCAACCCATCAATACCAGTCAACTACCAAGTAAATTCATACTATCTTTGATTATCAAATATCTGACTTGTTCTTTTCTCAAGCTGTTCAGAATGAGACCCCATTCTTCGCCATTCAGATCATGTGCATTGTCTCAATTAGTTGCCTCCCATACTTGTGGGACTGTGGGAACTTCTCTTGCCAATGATTCAATGCATTCACCTCACATTTTAAGCAAGGTTCCTGATGACCATCTACTGCTTCGAAACCAAATGATTTGCTTGAGTCCTGCTCGGCAAGCGCAGCAATCACAGACCTCTTGGAAGTTTTCAATGCTGTCCCACGTGTCACCCGGTCCTCGTTCTGAGAGTGTTCACTTGCCACCTACAATTGTGACTCCTTTGAAAAAGTCCAAGCAACGCAACCGTGATGATTTCGTACAGACGGACAGGCTTCCTAGAACTGGTCAATTGAATTACCAGCCCACTTTGTTGCCCAAGATTAATGAAGAACTGGTTCTCACCCCTTCTGCTCACCTTCACAACTCTTTTTGATCATCTACCACTCCTCAAATGGCAAAGAGTTCAAGACTTTGAGAGACCAGAGAGGATGGCAAGAGCACTTCTTCAAATGATGCAACTCAGCTGTCTGTCCGTTTTGCTAGGAGACACTGAGGTGGGGCTGCTAGTGATAACGGCGGTGGAAGTGACATTGAAGACAAAGAAGACAACAACGAAGACAACAAAGACAATGACAATGGCGTTGTCTATGACAGTGATGACATCAGACCTACTCTTAGAAGACTAAAGGATGAAATCTTGGCCTTATGCAGCGATTTTGATGTAACCGTGCAGCGTTTCAGTGAGCCTGGACATAGAAAAGCATTGGTGCAGCGGACATTCCCTTTCAAAGTACCGCAAGGCCAAGAAGTATGAACTGAACAGCACAACAATACCATGTGCATTGTCCGGAAAGAGATGCGGTCCCTCCTTGGAATGAAGAAGGATAGGGAATTCCCGAATATTGTCTCAGAAAGACCAGAGCTACTGGCTGCGCCCTGGGACGTGTTCAATTTTTGTTTCGATGATGATGCTCCTGGACCAAACCTCCAGCACCCACAGATTCATATCAAGGCTCCTGAGAATATATGGAATGTCTCACTTGCTTGGCAATTTGCTGACATGGTGATGCAGAAGTATCCTGAGAAGGACCTGTCTACAGACATAGTTGTGTGACATTTCCTCAATCGTCTTGACACTCTTCAGAAGGCTTGTGCAAAGGCCTGTCCAAGGGCCAATGAACAGCCAGAGGACATTCTTGTATGCATGACAGCCGAGTTTCAAGCTATGAGTCACTGTAAGCAAGTTAGGATGAGACAGAAACAAGTATGTGTATCCTTTCTCCATCTTTTCATTGGCTAACTAGGACATTCAAGCTATACCTCATGAGGAGCGGTCATTGTCAAGACCAAGTTGAATATGATAATAATCTGGCTTGGAACAAGATGCTTCTCATGGTTAGATCTCTAGGAGTGGATGGCCAGAGTTCAGATGAGTCTGATGGTGGAGAATATAGAGTCAAAATTCAAACTTGGCACGATCCACACATTACCAGACTGCTTTGCTACATAGACCGAAGTCATTCTACCACTAACATCCTCAGAAATTGACTCCCTGGTAGTGCTCCTCGTATCCATCAAATCAGCAAATGCAAAGAGACTACATGTCTTTACAGTGACATTCCTGCAAAGCTTCCCACAAACTTCTACAACAAGGTGTGGTTTGAGACTCTGGTTCCTGGATTGCAAACCAAGTTGGACCCTCACCCAGTCCTTAACTTACCTCACTTGCAGAACTAGTTGATATGATTGATACATGTAGTCCAGCAGATGACAGTAGTCTTGTTTGCACTTACTGTCTGTCAGTTACATAACTCATTACTATTATAGTTTGGCTCTCAAATAAATCAATCTTGTTCACATTTATACTATTATAGTTTGGCTCTCAAATAAATCAATCTTGTTCACATTTATCATTTCTGATACTCGACCATTGTCCTTACAAAAATGTAGTCTTTGTCGCTTGACGTGCTCATATATAATCTTAATAAGCTTATTTATGATTCTACTTATTGCTGATTGCGTTCCCATGATGGGTTATGTAAGAATCAAACACCAGTCAAGTCAGACTTTGACTTGTTGAAAACAACCATGAGCTCTGGGTTCACCCAAGCTCTGTCCCTCCCTCACAAGTTCTGGGTTCACCCAAGCTCATTGAATTCTGTATCACTTCTGAGTTCATCCAAACTCTACCACTGCCTGTGAAGTTCTGGGTCCAACCCAAACTCATGATCACTTGGTTCTAGTTCTTGGCTCAACTCAAACTCCTGTTGTGCTGAGTGATCTTAAGGATCTCTCTATGGCATAGCCTTGATGGACTAAGGTGTCTGTATCACCATGATGCTACCTCAAAGATCTATTTTTCCAATATATTGCTCACAGATCACACCCACTCACTCAACGCTCATCGTGTTTTTCATGGGTGAATTACATAATCATCAAACTCCATCAAAGTAGGACTGGAGTTGAACTCAGTTCCCCCAAGCTCTATTCTTCCCTCACAAGTTCTGGATACATCCAAACTTACTCACACTCCCTCTCAAGTTTTGGGTTTGAGAACCCCAACTCTCAAATTTCCTCCTTTGCTGAGTGACTTTCAAGGCATGGGGCTTGATGTACACCTGTAAGGTGCCTTGGGAACAAGACAGTCCCTTCTGTGTGTCGAATACCACCATTGATGAGCTATGGGTTCACCCGAGCTTTATCCCTTACTCATGACACCTGGGTTCACCCAAACTCACTCACTCTTATGATTGTCTGAGCTCTGGGATAATATTCCAAGTTCTAATTCTTCAGAAGACCCCATTGCTCTGTCATATTTAAGGCGTCTGGTTCCTCAACCGTCTCCTTCACTCAAACCACCATCTCTGACAAATTGTTCTATTTCCTTCTTTTGACTTACTTAACGCTTCTCTAGCATTGTCTACACCGTCAATATGCCAAGGCACACCAAGTCCTTCAAGATCCTGATGTGCTGCCCTGTCCTTTGCCTGAGCAAGTCTCAACTCAAAGGGTACCCCGTCCTTGAGCTGGAGAAGAGCCAACGGATTCGTGTACAGTCTTTCGCTTTGAGTATCTTTTGATTGATTCTAGGCCTCTATCCAGCACAACACCAACGTGTGCATTCAATCCACCAATGATGTTCATGCTGCAAAGTTTGTGGCTCATTTGTGGGAGAAGCGTCGGGGGGCGCACTTTTGAAGGGAACTCGAGGCGATGGGATATTTGTTGAATGCCTTGCCATTGGTGAGTAATGCTTCGGTCAAGTAAAGGGGGACAAATGTATTGACTGGATCAAGTGTGTCTGGGTCTCTCAGAGTGTGAAGGTGATTAGGGAGATTGATGGGGAGGAGGGGATCTACAACAGGCACAATTGCTGGAAGGTCAGTTCTCTTTTCGTTTATGTTTCTTCAGTTTTCTCATATACCACAGGCTGATAAAAGGAACAAGGGAGGGAAAAACTAGTTAATTGTATTGAACATTGAGAATCGTGCAATGTAATCTGTGGTGAAAGATTGTTCCTTTCGTCGTTTCGCGTAAGTTTATTAATTTAAGCTTTTAATTCTTTTCTGTTTCTCAATTTACCACAAGTGCAGGTCACTAAAACATCAGCAACCCTTGCAGAACTCATGGTCAAGCATCTTCATGTGAAGGGTTTTGGTGAGTACTCCCAGTGACTACTTCAGGTTTGATCTGATGCTTCATTATTAGATGATATACCTTCTTTTGTATATTACAGTCTTGTGTTGGGTGTTTATAGTGCCTTGCTTGTTGACAGTGAATTGTTTTCGCATGCTTGTGCCATCGTCCACAACATCCTTGCCAACAAAGAGAGTCCTCTCCACAGTCCCCTTAGCATGACCACCAATGAACTCTACAAACTCAGCCTCCAACACACTCCCTCACCCAAGTTCTACAATCCCCATACAAGGGCAAACAAGCCGTATCCTCCCATGCCTGCCCCAAGAATAAAGGGTAAGAAGAGAGAACAACCACCTGGTCCTCCAAACCCAGAGCACCCGGTCCAGTCTAAAGCATACACAAAATCCTTCTCTTCTATCTACACTCCCAAACCAAGACTTCTCACAGATTCCTCAAGAAAATCATCCTCCAATACCTCATGGGGCACCTAGGAGATTGTAAAGACATGTGCCAATAGGTTAGTAGACAGTTTGAAAGTATTTAAAATGAACAAGAAGGGCAAAAGGATCCCTGTCGAGGACACTGGGGACAGCCCAGTCACACAACCAGTCTGGGTTTGGAAATTGGTCAGTGTCATCAACCCTGCATCAATCAAACACCACCCAAAGCCCACACCACAGCTCATTGAGCCCTTTGGCGCAGAGGTTGGTGTTAGCGAGGACTTTAGCCACCTCAACGAGAGGCGCCAGACTTTGAGATGGAGGTACCCCCATTGAGAGCAGCTTGGGAGAGAGAGCCGGAGCAACCAAGAGTCATAGTGGATCCAGCAGAGGGAGTGGGCAGAAAATGATCGGATTTGCATTGGAATGGTGAATGAAAGAAAGAGCTGATAGAGACCTCAGGATCAAATAGGAACCCAGAAACACATATGCGAGCGAAGGCTTCTAATCTAACATGATGTCTTTGATGAGAGAACATAACAGTGGGGGAGGCGGAACTCATGTAAATATAACAAATAATACAAATAGAGTGTAATCCTCCCAGGAATGGAAGTATCCTTTGATACGAGGTGGGATGGAAGTGCTATCGGAGGTAGAGAGAGTCAAAGGAAGGGCAGCTTGTATGGTTAAGACGACAGCATTAATGATAATCAGCACAAGAATGATAGGTTCAGTCCACCTGTAAACATGAAAATCAGTCCAAGGTGAACATATTACACAAGCGTAACATATGGGTACACAAGAAAATTGAAGAAAGCCAGTCAAAGTTTGCTGTCTGTCCCAAAAAAACCCTAGCATCTGACCATGAAGAGGTAAAGCCTTTATAAGATCAGGGATCGGGTTCTCGTCAGTGGCCTGTTCCTCCTCATCCTCGAGACAGAGTTGACTCTCCAACCCAGTGGATGCCAAGTTGACCACGCATACGGATGCACGACGTAGGTTTTGGGATAGAGATTTGATTGCCGAACCTGTCTTCTTCAAAGGCAATGGTGTAACACTGTATTGCATGGTCCTCTGATGGCTATGTGGTGTGAGAGCTACATTTTGTTTGGGATCTGTCTCATCATACTCCTCAGCACAAATCTAATCTAGAGTTAGGGAGCCAAATGATCACAAATGCACATTCTTTCTCATAATTCCATCACAATGCCAATCTTTCAGCTCAAATACACCAGCACAGAGCTGACCACGATGCCTAATTTTGAGATCCTGTATGATAACATCTGCATAGGGTCCACCATTTCCATCCATCTGTCACAGGTCAGTGTTGAGATTTTTGTATGACTACACAGAATTAACAAGCTCCAGGTGCGTGAGTCTCTGTCTTGTGTCATCAAACTGGAGTGCAACAACGACCAACCAATCCTCAACCACACACAGGAACTCATCGTTGTTGACAAACCCCCCTCAACAACACCGTCCAACCAATCAAGAGTCAACCAGACATGCACAACGACGCCATCCCAGGTAGTTGCGCAGCGCTTGGGCCACACAAAATCTTGATCTGCTCATTACCGACCATATAGCATTCTGTGTGCTGTCCACAGCCGGCAAATTTGAATCCGAGAGGGTTGTAGATTGGATTGATTTTGGTGATTGTCCTTGTAAGTCAATGCCCTGTCTGTCCTGTTGATTTAGCCCTCATTTTTCTTGACTTCAGCTGTTGTTCATCTGTTTCTTGGAGACTTGGAAGTCTATGATTTTGTACACTATGTTACTGACTCAGTACTATGTATTAAGCGTCTTGATGAGCGAATCAATGGTCACGCACTGAGCAACATGACACATGTTTCTGTATATTGTTTCTATATAATATTATTACATTTTTTTATTGCGTGTTTGAGAAATATCATACGTTATGCCGACACGTGTTTCTCGAGAAGAATACAGAGTATTTCTTGAGATACAAACTAAGAACAGGACAAAGGTTTTTTGAGAAACATGTGCTAAAACATATCACGTGTTTCTCAAGAAAATCATTGAGAACATTTCAAATATTTTGAGGATTGTTTCTTCAGAAAAAACATGGAAAAATTTATCATTCTATGAAAGAAACATTAAGAGAATATTTGATATATTAATGAAATTTTCTGACACAAAATTTAGCATGTTTCTTGAGAAAAAAGTGTCAGAAATTGAAAAACATATTTCTGACACCTTTTTCTCAGGAAACACGCTACATTTCCTGAAGTGCTTAGACTTGTTCTTTTTGGATCTCCCTCTGCTAGGTGAGTAGCTAGAATGCTAGAACTTCTTGTAGATACTGAATAGACTTTGGATCTCCCTCTGCCAGTTGTGTGATTGAGCCACAGCTTCTAGAGGTTGCCCTTACAATGGCCTGAGGGCAGCTCTGTAAACAATGGGATTCCTAATGATGAGGCTTCTACTGAGTATGATATGGTCAACTCTGCAATCTGTGACCTAGTAGCATCAGGACCAGGCTCCCTGATGCTCAAACTTGACTTGGAATCCACCTTCCATCATATCCCAGTCTGTCCAGATGACTGGCCACTCCTCTGCTTTGAGCAGCTGGGAAAACTTTACTTTGACATTGTTCTCACATTTGGTGCCAGGTCAGCACCATACATCTTCAACCTCTTTGCAGAGGCACTTCACTGGATCCTCCAATGCAACATCCCCACACAAATACAGCAGTATCTTGATGGCTTTCTGGGCATTTTTTCCCCAACAACCCCCCCTCCCCTAGTCCATGATTCCCTCCAGTGGGCTCTAAACCTTGGGGCTCAACTTGGCCTCTTGTTTCAACCCTCCAAGGCTATAGGCCTGGACACAATCATTGAGTTCCTGGGGTTGGATCTTGATTCAGTTGTGATGGAAATCCACCTACTTACAGATAAGTTGGCATACCTCAGGAAACTCACTTCTTCCTGGACAACCAAATATAGCTGCACCTGCCACAAGCTTGATAAACTCACAGGCTTCTTGCAGCTTACATTGCAGGTCATTCCAGTGGTGCATGCCTTCCTATGGGACTTATATTACTTTGCAGCATCATTTCCCTCTAACCCCTTCACTACATACCACATCTCCAAACCAGCTTGCCAGAACATACAATGGTGGCACACTATTGCACCCAACTGGAACAGAATTCAACTCATATCACCAACAAGGCCAAGAATCAACATTGACATGGATGCCAGTGGAGCTAAAGGCCTGGGAGGGCATTGTGGCTCACTTTGTTTCAGTGCCCACTGCCCACAACATCTCTGACATGAGCATATCCAAGTGAAAGAGATTCTTGCAGCTGTGTATGCCATACTTTGCTGGGGAGAATCACTATGGGGATGCCATGCTGTCTTCCATATTGACAATGATGCCATCTTCAATGCCATTTGCAATCAAACAATCAAATTACCACCTGCCATGAATCTCATAAAGCATATGATAGCCCTTGCTTGCCACCTCAACTTCTCCTTCTCTTCTGTTTGGCTCTCTTCCTCTGATAATTCTATTGCTGATGCTGCTTCTTGGTTCTTCTTTTCACACATGTTCAAAATTGCACCTTGGCTTAACAAGAAACCAAGCTCAAAGCACCTCCAGCTTGGTGGTACCTGCAAAATCAACACCATCCCCAAACCATGGCATTTTTCCTATGGCATGGACTTGCTGCCAGTACCCACTAAACCTACTCAACAGGCCAGTAACAATTCATCCTATTCGTTCAGTTCAACAACCTGTACAACCCCAACAGCTCAATCCTACCTGCATCCCAGCCAGCCATCCTTGCATGAGTCACAAACCTTGGAGGGCATGTGCAGCCCAAAACCATCAAAGCATACCTATCTGCAGTTTGTTCACTCCATGTCAATACTGACCTCCCATTCTCAGCAGTCAAGGTGCCACTGGCTCAGCACCTCATCCATGGAATCAAACAATATCATGGCAAATGGGACAGGAAGCCCATCCAACCCATCACCCTCCCCATCTTCACCACCCTCCTCAGCCAACTCAAACTGGGGGTCACTCCAGGCCACACTGCCATCCATGCAGCCTGCTGCCTGGCCTACTCAGGACTCCTCCACAGTGGGAAACTCACAGTGGAAAAAGGTGGGAAGTACAGCCCAAGTCTCAACCTCTCCAGGAAATGCATCAAATTCCTTCTCAACTTCAAAAATGCCTTGCATGCCAAGCTTACCCTCCCCACCTCTAAAACAGACCCTTTTTGTAAAGGTGTTACAATCACCATCTCCTCAGCACCTGGCTGCCCCATGTGTCTCATTGCTGTCCTCAAGGCCCTCTTTGCAGAATCCCCTCAGGATGGCAATGCACCCCTCTTCAAGCAACTCAACAGCAAAGCATTGTCTTACAACTACTTTGTCAAATCAATTAGGGAAGCACTTTTCCTTGTGGGGTTCAGTCCCAAGCTGTATGCTGGTCACATCTTCTGCCACAGCACTGCCTCTGCAGCCACAGCTGCAGGGTACTCTGACTATGAAATACAACTCCTAGGGAGGTAGTGCAGTGACTCCTATAAACTTTATATTGAAAACAACCCAATTTGCATACTGCATCTCTCCTCCCTCCTTCACATGGCCTATCCTCCCTTTGTCCCTTTTGAGCCTCCAGCCCTTTAAGACTTCACAGTTATGGCTTGAGTTTTGGCTCCTCTCTCCCTCAAGAGGGGAGATCCAGGCTCAAGAACTCTGGACTCAGAAATAAAATTCTTCTTGCAACTTATCCGCTGATCTGTCTCTTGCCTGAGCTCATTTTCCACTCCCTCTCTCTGATTCAACTTCACACCCCCTATCAGCAGCACCAAATTAATGGATTGGGCAAGTAGTGAGGGTGGTTTGCTCAGGGTTAATTCAGGCTTAGATCAGTTCACTGTTACATTGTCTCACACCCTTGTTCCCTTCACATTTTCACCTCATTGTCCTCATTGTTTCAATTTTACATATAAACTAGCAGGTGCAGTCTGTGAATGTTAGCTGTCTCACACTGTGCTTGCAGGTAAGCCTTACTTACTCCACTCCCAATGTCATCTCACACTGTGCTCACAGCACATGATTGATTAGGTCTTACCCACATTATATCACACATTTTTGCTCCACCCTCCATCCCTATTTCTTTTCATTTCATTCTACATATAGTCTCCACTAGTACAACTCATTAGTCACCTGTAATTAGCTTGAGCTTCTGCTCCTCTCTCCCTCAGGAGGGGAGATCTAGTACTTGAGAACTCTGGACTCAAGAATAAAATTCTTCTTGCAACCACCAGCTGATCTGTCTCTTGCCCAAGCTCATTTTCCACTCCCTCTCTCTGATTCAACTTCATGCCGCCTATCAGCAGTGCCAGATTAATAGGTGAGGAGCTACAATTGTGCCCAGCATAGCCTATCTCTAATGGTCCACTGCAGCTTGTTGTGCTGTGTAGTCATGCAGTGTCTCTCCTGGCTGCTGTGGTGCTTGTAATAGAGTCAATGCTTTGTTGACCAGAGATTGTGGGGATAATTTAGTGGTAATCCTCCTTGGTGGTTAAACAGGAATAACTGCTGGCAGTCCTCCTGGCATCACTTCACTCTCCCTCCCCATGCCATGGTGTGACATGGCAACATCCACTGGTTCATGTGGAGCAGCTTGCACTGTTCCATCAAACCCTGGGTTGGACCTAGGTCTGACCACCTGACCTTCCATGGTCACCACTGTGCCCATTGCGGAAGGTGAACATTAAAATTTTGATGTTCTGATTGTAATCTGTAGCAGTGAACTTCTCTTTCAGAAGTTTGGCTTCTCACTCCACAAATGAGTACATGCCCATTTGACTTAAAAAAATGTAATGTTTCTGTTATGAGTTGCACAGCTTATGGTTCACACCTCATAAGTCAAAACCAGTTAATTGGTTCTAATCTACAAAGTATGAAGTAAGGTGCTGCCTTATGTAATTACAGTATGGATAATTATGGGTAGTGTCATATGATGCTACCTTATAATATAATATATAATTAAAATATGTACTAGTAAAAGAATTCTAAGGAGGTAATGGGTGCTCTGTTACAATGCTACATTAAGAATAATGCCATCACAAAAGTTCTTAGGCATCATTCTAGACCAAGAGTTGTAGTCCATAGAGCATGTAGCCCATGCACAGGGGAAGAGGATAACAGTATCAACACAGGCTAAGCACTTGATGAAAGTTAATGGAGGCATGAAGGGGATGTATGCTCAATGCCTAGAATGCCTATACATAGCAGTGGTCATACCGACCAGTCTTTTAAAATGGCTATTGATCCATCATTTTTGATTCCAATTCAGGTGTGATCTGGAACTACAATGCCATAGTATTTTACATGATCTAATCAAAACTTTAGGTACTTAGGTACTTCCAAACTTTCATGCTGATGCCATCTTTCAAAAAGTATGAAACATTGGGACAGTTTTTTGAGCCACTGCATGTGGTGGATGTCAGGCCATGCTGGACATCAAAGCAGATGGGTTGGCAGTTGAATTTCTCCTGTTGGGCAGGGTCACCCTTTCCTGTTCTTTTGATACAAATCAATTGCCTTTACTGATGAACAAGAAGTTTTGTTGAGAAGATAGGAAGGGTATAGAGGGAAAATGCACTACAAATCACAGGAACACTCTGGACAATGCCAAATGACCTGCTCAATGCACATGCAGGTCTCATGCCAGTAAGCATAAGAATGAAGAAAGCATATGTTCTAGCCATGGCATAAATAGTGACATTACCAGATACACACCCACTGCACAAGCCAGTAGGACAAGCAGCCACATTTGTAAAGAAACATAGGGCCCCTTGCACTACATCATGCAAGCTCTAGGCAAACACCCAGACAAAGTAGAAACAACAGCCATAGGGCATTATCACCAGATTTGGAGTCTCCAGTGAAGATCAACAATTCATAAAGCAAAGGAAGAAGCAAAGCAGAAGGGACTAGTGCTATAGGGCCCCCCTTGCACTACATCATGCGAACTCCAGGTAGACATCCAGATGACATGAAAACAATAGTCATAGGGCAATGGACCACCAGATTTGGAGTGATAAGTGAAGATCAACATTGATGAATCAGAGGAAGAAGCAAGGCAGAAGGGACTGGTGCTTGCCACTGCTACAGGATGTATACTGCACGAAGACCAACGTGACATAGGCCCTTCAACTAACCTTGCAAGTGGCTCACTCTCACTCAGCAACTTGTCAGAAACTGTACGGATCGTAAGATAACTGTCCATTGATTGAGACTATGGTACTTTCAATTGCTGCTGCTGACTTCTTTCGTTGTGAGATGCTCATCTTCTGTCCATCGCCGCTGACGATGCTTCAGGAACCCGGAGGTATCCACAGGTTGCACTAGCATTCTCACAGAAGAAGCTTACTGCGTAGGTGGTGGGAGTTGCAGTAAAATCTTGCCGGTGCAAAGTGGTGACTCCTGTGTCATAATCATAACAGAGAGCTAAGGTATCACTCAAGCACAATGCACTAAATCCTTTCATTGACTGAAACTGTGACTTCATCCCTAATGTGTGGGTTAAAAAACATTTTCATAACATTCGCTTTATCAAGGTGAATTTAATCGAAGTAGAATACACGTCCATTTTTTGTAAGTTCTGGTAATTCGAGAACGGCCTGCCGAGTGATAGCTAGCCTTCGGGCGTCGGTGACTCCTTCAACGCGAAGGGTCGTCTGCACATACCCAAAGGGTACCGGTTTTCTATGCTCCTCCGGCGCTTCGTCATATTCGAGACCCAAAGGCAATGCTTCGTCATCACTGTCGCTGTCATCCATGTCTTCATCGTCATCGTCATCATCATCTTTGAGAATGGTATCGAGGTGCGCTTCCCACTCTGGCGGTGCTTGCTGTGGCCATGGATATTCTGCATCCCAGATCTGGTCCTCAACGTCGATATTAAATCGACGAGTCACAACTTTGACCTGAGCACAGGCATCCACAAGCTGTGCATTCCAGTCCGCTCTCTCGGAAGGTTGCTTCGACTCTAGCGCAGCAAGGAGGGTTTGATCAAAGTCTAGTACAAAGATTATAGGTCGCTCAGCTCTCTCGTCTCGGCGATACACTAGAACGCAAGTTGTGGCGACACATGGAAAATCCGGGACCTTGAAGCTCAGCGTTCGAGCGTCGTTTGGATAGTACCATACCTTGCGCAGCCCAGATGGGTCCTGTGAGGTTGCAACTGACTACAATAATAGTCAGAGGGAAAAAAGTGGGAAAAGACATGATAGAATGTACAGGTATATCTCCCAAAAGAAGCTCGCTTTTGAAGATTGTTATACGGCTGGCGCTATCGTGATTGTGGACGACTATAGGACTCAAAGTAGAGGTGCTCGTTTGCCCAAGATCATTGTTTATACATTCAGGATTACTGTGTTGACCGTGATAAAACATGAGAGGTTCTTCTTCATCTCCTGCGTTGACCGAGAACGCAGAAAGCACGGCACCACAATGGTTTGCCAGATTGCTGGCCAGTACGATCTTATGGGAACTGATATACTGGAATTGCGCATCATGCTGTAGATAAAAGTCAGGGAGCTATGATTATAATGAGAAAAGAAACCACTGCACTGCAATTTTTGCGGAGCTAATTTGGGGTATCTTGGCCATGCAAAGATCCCCGCTGTCTGCATTCCAGGTGAGAATCGTCTCTGCGGCAAGGTTTTGTGGCAAGTCATGAGTGTATCCTGCCCTGTAATCAAGACGGAGGAAATGTATGTAAGGAGCGAAGACATTCTTCCAATTAGGTGGAATAGGGTCTGTGGAAGTTACGCAAAGAGAAACTGTCGTTCCTAGCACATATAAATTCCCATAACTAGCATGGGCCGGACAATGACGTTCGCGGAGAAACTCTCCAGTCTCGCTGTGAGCTCGAAAGTAAACACCCGAGTTACTTCTGATAGCACTTAAGTACAATATATCACGATGCAAGCTAGGTACACTGACCGCCACTCAGCTGTCACGAAACCGACATCGGGTACGATGACTAGACAATGGGCTGCGTAGTCAAGTTCGGCGACACGCTCCAAAAGAATCGTATCCACTCGCGTATCTCGAGCAGATGCTATATCGGCCATGTAGATGACCGTCTTTGGCTTCTCTAATAAGAGCGCTCTCCAGAACAGTATCTGGCTATCGAGCACAGACCAGTTTTCTCGGTTCCACCCTTTCCATTTCAAATCTGGATCATCTGCTGGCCAGGCAATGGTTTTGACAAGAGTTGGTTTTCCGTCCAACCAGACCATGACCTGAAGAAAGTGGGCTAGGGGCCTGGGCCTGAAATGATGAAAAAAATACGATATACCAACTCTACGCCCATTGTGACCCTCTCGAGAGAATGTCACAGATAATGTCGGAAATATCTATTGGACCGGATCAGCCGGGGTCAGGCCAAATCAGGTACCTTTAGACAAGTCCAATTTGTCAGGTCTGATCAGATGTCAGCCTGATTAGACACAGAGTCTGATCAGGTGTCGGTCTGATATCCATGGATGCCGGGCTTACCGGAGAATGTGAATCCACGCCGCTTCAAAGCCCGATGTGTTGAGACACATCAATCCCACATGCGTTTCGAAGCAAGTCTCGAAGCTCGGATGGGAGTAAGTCAGGCTGTTTCTCGATACAACTCTCCAGAAACATATAAGTTAGTTGCATTGGCATTTACTGACATCTAGTGTACTTACAGTTACTTCAAAACTATCGAGCATTCGAGTTCGTCCATCAACTGTTCTCTTCAGGACTACATCACCAATTCGACGATATGCTGTCTTGACACGTTTGATGGTCCGGATGCTAACACCAGTATTTTCCTGGATGACATTTTTTTATACTTCTTGACAAGTGCAAGTCGTAAAATCAGTCTCTTCAGCTCAATCGATATGTGACGCCTCATAGGAAGGTAAAGTAAACACAACTATTCTCCGGCAATCCCGGCATCCATGGATATCAGGCCAAACAACTAAACAACCGGAAGTCAAAGGGGCCTAACGTCATGAAAATGGCTGTAACCATTTCTAGGGCTGTGTATCTCCCATATATATAGCTTTCTGCCCTCGACCTTCCTGGCAAGCCTTAGGAGGTCTTTCGACGTCCTCGCTCTATTTTCTCTCGAATAACGCTCCCTAATGCGTCCAAAATGTGCCTCACTCCGTTCACTTCTCAAAATACTGCCCACTGTCGCCAACGCTCCCAGTCTTTTACGACGCTTTTTCATTCCGTTGCCACCAACATAATGTATTTCCACCTTTCATGCTCCTTCCGAGTCATGAGGTGTTTTTTACCTGTCTTTCACCCCCTGTCAGTTTATCTTTCTTATTTACACTGACGCCGCCGTGTTTCATATTCTACTATACATTTGCAAAGAAAACTTCTATGTAGATATTTTTTCGGTCTGGAACGACAATTTTCTACGTAAAGCATTACAAGGTTCCCTTTGCTAAAAATGTAGCTGTTCGAACGTTCAAGATAAACAATAGACTGAGGAAATGGCAGGATGCACAAAGTTCGGTGAGTTGCCGTGAAGTCCAGATCTAACGTGTATAGTCTGCCATTGTTCACCTTCTGTGTCTGAAATCAGAAATGATGGCGTCGTATTCATTGATGACAGAAAAACATCGACATGAACAAAAACAAATCATGCAAAATAAGAGTTTGATCATATCGACAAGTTAAACGATACGGTGGCGAAGATGTGTTTGCTCATCTATTTTGTCTTATGATTTCATTTTTCACTTTCATCTAGAGGCATCGCAGCTTGGCAGTGTTTCTAGCCCTGAATATGAAGTTGTATTACGAAATCAGAACGCACAGTGGGTAGGTTGGCTAATAGCACTGCCGGTAAGTGTCTTGCTAACAGAGGGTAAATCAATTGACCGATGTATCACTACGATTAGTCATTGTTCTTGAAGACCACCTGATGCTGGCAGGATGATATAACATCTCCTGTCATGACAGGATAAGCCTGATATAACCACAGTTGTAATTACAGCGCTGCTTGTTACATCAATCACGTGTGATAATTGTCAACAGCATCAAATGTTGAACCGGACAAAAAGAAATCAACCAAAGAGAATTGAACCAACAACCTTAATACTAATGGACATAATTGGAAGAAAGACACAATACAACCATTGAACTAACAAGCTCAATAATAGATTCAACACATTAAGGCCTATGTACCCATGAGGCCTGCCTGTTGAGCACATGGTTAGCCTGGTTAGAGTTCAGTTAGAGTTATGGTTAGGGAGTTAGTGGTTTGGTTAGGTTCTGTTAAGGTTCTGTTAAGGTTTTGTTAACATGCTTAGGGTTCCAGGGATATTTTGAAGGGGAGCTTGCTCCCCTTATCACAACAAGTTTGCATTGTAACTAAGGCTCTGTGGTCAACTGGTTATGGTTGTATCAATCGTTGTTTTTGGGATAGTGGTCACAGGTTCGATTCTCCCAATTGGCGAAATATTTGACTGAAAATTGGTGATGCTGTAGTTACAACGCTAGTTATATTACGACTATGCTGTAAGTACAGGCAGTTGTTATAATAAATGGACGGTATAGCCTGTGAAGACAAAGATTTACAAGGGCTCAGTGGAGACACGTGAGGTGTGCTGGAGGGACGGAGTGGAAATGCGAGAGACTACAGCAAGGTCGACCACGAGGCGGCTGTAATCGAGTAAAGAATCTCATTTCAGGTATCATAGCGCTCAGAAACAGTTCCAATCGGGCAGAGTCTAATTGCGACGAGATTGCCCTGGATCGGAACTTGCCCCGTCAGCTTGACGCCAGCAGCATTGCAAAACGCAATCAAAGATAAATCTTTGTCGCGTCCAGCTAGCGCAAAGATGAAGTGTTTTTGTGCTATGACGGACGATGTTTGAAGAAGCATTTTTAGGTCGACAAACTGATCAAAACGATTGGGGCATAGTCATAATGCAATGTGGCGAGACATGCTTGCATGAGAGAGGAATCAACCCTGGTAATAAACGTGACCAATCGACCCATTAGATGGAGTCGTCCCGACTCCTTTGAAAAAAGTTAGATTGAATGCGTGCTGTCGTGCTTGATACCTACCACGTAGAGAGATATTCCAGGCCATCTTCGAGAGGGACATCTGTCGTCCCAATAATAATACTCATACCCGCCTGTGCCAAGCATTCCAACCGCTTTATGATGGCGGCATCGTAGTCATCATTTGCACCTACCTTCACCTGCAAGAGTTTAGCGACAGGTAAAGCTTCTCCATCGACATCCCACCGAGACTCGAGAAACTCTGCAAATGCTGTGGTCAGGGGACCAGGAAGCGAGATCTCGAGGGTCTCCAATTTCGGTACGAGGACTGTCTTCAATGCAGAACGCCAAGTGATACGGGTAAGAAGAAGATCAGTAACCATGATAAACATGAACGACGAAAGTAGAGTCAGGTGCTTCAAGGTTGGGAGCACCTCCAGAAGCCCGATCACTTCGTCTTCTGTTAGCGCTGTTTTACGGAGATAGAGACTCTCCAGAGAATTGATGCTAGCAAGGAAGGTGGACAAATAAGAGCCAAATGACCGGTCGATATTACATATACGAAGAGATCGTAATCGTGGTGTAATGAGGTTCCTAAACAGAACCTGGGTCTCAATATCCTCGTTCCATGTCGGTGCAAGTACAGCAAGTTCCTTGAGATTCTCATGTCGAAGGAGTTGAGGAGGTAGTAGCGGCAGTTTGATGAGCTCTTCGGTATATATGAACGATCCGCTTTCGAGCAGGGGAGCTCGGCGCAAGATGTCAAGCGAGTCGGTGATGGTGACGGTCATGATGGGTATCTGTGATAGGTTGTCCCAAGGAAATTTGAACATGTACGGGTGGAGGTTGACGCACTCAAGAGATCGGAGTCGAGGTGCGACCTCAAACGCGTCTAAGATGGGATCAGTAGCGGATGGTTCGTGAGTGCCCAGGCTTAGCTCCTGCAGCGATGGAAGCTTGCCGCGGGCAGGAAAGAGAGCCGTTCTGTACCCACTGGGGCCTTGCCCTATGTCGGGTTCTACTAGTATCTAAGAATCTACATCACCGCTGCAGGACAATCTATGCTTCCTGATGGAACATCAGGGCCTTTTGATGTAATGACCAGAATGGACCTAATGGTTGATTCCGGACCTGAAACCGACCCTCCTTCCGTCGAGAATACCATCCGAAGTTCAAACCTCCAGGAGGTCCAGTCAAAGTTTCAATGGAGGTTTTTGATATTGATTTTTGTCGAGGTCCACCTGCGCTTCCACTTCCACTTGCTTAAACTTGCAAAATCCGGAGGTTTACTATCTTGTATGTTATGTTAGCAAAAAAATGAATATATAGATCTTGGCGAGGACAAGAATAATGTACACAATATCACATTGCGTAAGTAAAATCACACTTCAGGAATTGAATATACTATGTCACCCCTCCATGTCGGCATCAGGATCATCACGCATCTCCTCCATCTCCTCTTCAGCCCATTGTAGATCGTTGTCAACGGTTCCATTGACAGTCGGATCATGGGAGACCATATCACATTCACGAATATGTGAGGGACCGGCAGCATGGGGCACAGCATATCTTTGCTTGGAGGGAGGTGGTCATATACCATGAGGATGATGGGCATAGTGATCTCCTCTGATGTGCGGCAAGTGATTGGGGCTGGGGTATGGGTGGCCATGGTGTCCTCCAGGGAACTGAGGCAAATGCTCGACATGAGGCGAATGCCCGACAGTTGGATAGGCATGAGAACAATTGTATGGAAGAACATATGGCATGCTATATTGGACATATGGTGGCTGAATATGATGTGGAGTATAGCCATGATAGATACTAGGCCCGTTCAGAGGAAGATAGTGTATAGGCTCCGGCAATGTGGCATACATTGCCTTGTCATGCTCAACTGTATGTGGAGATGTTAAGTGTGTTGGCTCAGGGCAATGATTGACTTGAGAGTGGGGTCTCTTGCCTGGAGCTTGTACTGAGGGATGAACACCAGATGGGTGAGCAACAGAGGCCTTCCTGAGGGTGGGTTGATTTGGGTGGTTGGCTTCAGGGGGTGGTCCAAGGCTATCAATGGCTTTGGCACCATTATTGAGGCCAGGGTTAGAGTCAAAGGTAGGAGGACAGTTGTTGGAAGGAGGGATTGTAGGTCGGGAAGGGACAGGAGTTATCTTACAGGATGGAACTACACCTGATCCAGATGCTGTTGCTTGTGTTGCCATTGTCTGGATTGCCCCTGCCCCTGTTGCCATCACTGGTGCTCATGTTGCCATTCCTGCTTGCATTGTCAGCACTTGTGTTGTTGGTGCCCACATTGTTGGTGCTTGTGTGGTTGGGACTTGTGTTGCTGGTGCATGTGTTGCTGCTACAGGAATCATACCTGCCCCTGTTACTGCTGACAGTGTGGGTGGTGCTGCTGCAGGTGGTGCAGGTGGTGCAGGAGGTGCATAGGTAGTAATGGGTGCCAGAGGAGCAGCAGTTGGCCTGGAAGTTCCTAAAGGTTGTGGATGTGGACATGGGTGCATGGCTGGGGCAGATGGAGCAGTAGATGTGGGCAAGGTTGTGGTCTGTACAGGCACTGGAACAGCTGCAATGGTTGGAATGGTGGTGGATGTGGTGGACATGGCAGACACAACAGATGTGGCAGATGTGGTGGATGTGGCAGGTGCAGTTGAAGCAACAGTAGTTGGGGAAAAACCTGCTCCTGCTGCTGGTGCAACAGAGGCAGGGATGTGCACTCCCACATCAGGGGTTTCAACATCTGTTGGAGGCGCAGCACAGCTGGTGGGCTTCCGAGAGGTTGTATGACCAAGAGGCTTGGCTGAATGAGCACAGACCACCTTCTCCTTCCATTTGGACCTTTGTTTAGCCTTCCTATGGCATGTTTTGACAGGGGAGCGCAAAGGTCTAGTCTCAGACTCATCCCCATCACCATCTTGTACATAGTCATCATCACTTGGGATGTCCACAACAACCCTGGTTGTACACAGCTTTTGACATTTTTCGATGTCAGTGAGAGGTTTGTCTTCATCATCATTGTTTCCACCATCATTGTTTCCACTGCCATTGTTGTTGTTGCTGCCATTGTTGTTGTCATCATCGGAGGTAGTGAGGACATCAACAAGCTTTCTCATGACACATTTTTGTTCCTGTGGTGGGGGAGAGTCAGTTGACCCAACTGAAATAATATCCACATTCTCACAGTCCTTCAGCACAGTTTTTTTATGCTTTACTCGAGTTTGGGTGGTGCTGAGTGGGATAAGTGCTCATGGTATAACCTCAACCTTCCCACTGTAAAATAACTTTCTTGCTTTGATGTGGAAGGGATTGTCAGGTGTAGGGTCAGCAGTAGCAATGACAGGAATGATATTGTCTGTAATTCCACTTTGAGAGACCTTTTTAAACTGAATCTCCCCTTGTTGGAGTGCTGTCAGAAAGATACATCCATTTTTGTGCCCAAGATCCTTTATTCCTTGGCTGCTATCTCCAGACTTGATGCTTTTGGTAGTTTTAAAGGGAAAAGGGCAGGCTGCTGGCCATCCATGGATGACATGTGAGATGTTGTGGAGTTGTTTGGACATAGTAGTCCACAGGACATATTCATTTCTGTAGGAACAGTTGACAGCATCACCCGCATTTTCTATTCAACACAAATGAGAGATTGTTCAATGGAATATAGATGAATACTTACTGAATTGTATCAGGAGCAAGGTATTGCATGCATCAATAGGGTTGCTGTCAATGCATGACATTGCTTCTTCCACTTTAGGATCTCTCAAGACTCCTGAGGAACCCTGCTTAGGCTCAGGGGCCAGAATGCTGGTTAATGCCATTTTCAAAGCTGCTAGGGCATCCTCAATGTCCTTAATCAGCCTGTTGGCATTGAAGTTCTCAGTGAGCTCCTGAGCTCCATTGTCAGGTTCTGCTGACCATGGGGGCTCAGCTACACTGGGCGAGTCCTTACTAGGCAGACGTGATTCCCTGCACTGACAACCGGGCACTTGGAGGTGTTCCAAACACTGGGGACTTGTGAGGATAGCCAGGGGAAATTGATCCGAGCAAGTCCAGGGAGGTCTGGAGGAGTAGAGGACAAGTTGCGGGGAAGGGGGATGGGCTTGGCGGGGTTCAGGCATAAGTCCATGTGTGAGTATTGCGGGTGCAGAGGAGGTGGAGGCTATGCAGATGACAGGAGCGGAGCCGGAGTTCTGATGGGGGATCAACAGGGATTGATGGGGTTCGGAGCTGAGTGTATAGCAGGGTCTGGGGTTGGTAACGAGTGTCAGAGGTTTGTAATTGTAACGGCAGAGTTTGTGAGGACGTTATGGTCGAGAGGGCTTGGACACAATAGACAGAATCAAATGAGACGAGATGGAGTCGAATGAAATGAGACAAAGACGAGAGGAGAACAAGAATAGATTCAGGTGGAGCCACAGAACGATAATGAAAAGATAACAGAATAGAGACGAGATAAGACTGGGAGACTGAGAATAAGGAAAACAAGACATGGGACACAAAACACAAGAAGAAACAATCAGAAACACATCAGAAAGGTAGGTAGATAGATAATCTCAAGACTAGAGTATGAGGAGCTACTCTATGTCTTATATACTGACTACTGAAGATCTCCAGGGATGTTGGCTGTGGTGGTGGGGCTTGGTGGAGCTTGGCAGAGTTGATGGGTGTCAGTTACAACCAGAGGGCAGGCCATGTTGATATGTTGATGGGATCAATTGTGATGTGGTCCATTCCGAGGTTGTCGTGATACCCCAGGGTAAGTCAGGGGAGCCAGAGTGTTGAGTTGATGATGTGTAATGGGGTCAGGCATGGCGGGGAGTGGTCCCAGGGGCTCAGGAAGTCCAGGGGAAGCACCGGTGGCTGTGGGGAAGACGTCGGAGTTGGCCAGGGGGCCATCAGAGTTAGCCGGAGTTGGCGTGGAGTACTGGGGAAGTTTGACAAAGCGTTGGGGGGGGGGGGGGGGGTTCTGGGGGAGCGGGGGTTTGTTGGGCAGTGTAAGGGGCTTCAAGGAATGGGTTGTGACATACATGGTCACTGAAGAAGTTCAGTATTTATCAAATATCAGATCAAAGAATGAAAATTACTCACTATGCATCACACTTGGCTAAAGCAATAATTGAATTTTTATTGAGTTTGAGGTGAGTCAAGAAAAGCTTCATAGATACTTAGATTCCAGCTACAGCAATATGCTTTGATGAATGTACATTTTCTAGTCCAGGGGTTGCAGTGATAGTAGCAAGACTGGCATCCTCATTTACGCACTCTCCAATGATGATTGTAAGACTTTGAAAGTGCTGGGCAATGCCTTCTTGATTCTAAAAGCAAAGAAAATTATTATGAAAGATGGATGTTTGAAGCACCAAACTCACCAATTTTTCAACCTTCTGACAATGCTTTTTGAAGGATCTTGTATGCTGTTGCATTGTCTCCTTCTCAGTTGAAACACACTTGAGTTGAAGAGCCGCCTGCATGATCATCTCAGCATGAGGCCCATACTCCTCAATAAAGCTCAGGAAGCAATCAGCAGCTATGCATGACCAATATTAGTAGGGTAAGAGTGGAGGAGAAGGTTAGCATACCAGTACCAGACTCCAACTTGCATTGGTCAAGCTCATCATCACCATAAATGCTGAAATACCCTTGATATGTGTTCCAAGGCAATTTATGCCTGGAAATCTTGTCATTTGACTTCCAGATTTTCTTGAGCATGTCAGGAGGTCATTCCAGATCCACTGAACCATCTTCAAATAGTTTTTCAACTTTGCAGAAGAACGCAAGTAACTTCTGATTGGTGGCTGCTGATTGATGACCATGGTGACTTGGCATCAAGGTAGCAGTTTCAGTTTCAGTTCCAGTTGTAGTGGTTTCCATTGAGGTTTTCATTTCAGTTGTAGGAGCAGTCTCCATTGGCCCAGCCAGCTCTAAGTTGTTCTGCTTTGGGGTGAGAGGACTTGTTGTCATGGAAGCAGGCCCAGGTAAGATGATTCCTTGAAAATTGCTGGCCTTCATAAAAGCATTGTAAAGAGACTGAGGATGTATATGCTCTCCATCAATGGCTGCAGCAGATGCTTCTGCAGATTTGGAAACAGGTGAAGAATAATTATGGGCAAGATGGGAGATGATACTGGGGCTGAGATCCTTGAGATCATCCAAGTCATTGTCAACAGCTGCTTGAGGAGTAGGAGAGCCAGGAATAGTGTTTTGACAATGTTGAGCTGCATTGTGTGCTTCAGAACAATTTTGAGCTTTTGGTGTCAGGGATATATTGCAGCACAAGGAGTATCGAGAGGCACCAGGGGTGTTGCCACCTCCAATTTGTTCTTCCTCTAGTGCAAGGGAATCAATATGTCACCTCAATCCTGGCCAGGTAATGCAGCAAAGGGACCTTGGTAATCTGTAAATGCCAAATAGTTATCATCCATTTCAACATCACCAATACCATCTCCATGTTCAGCATTGTCTGAGACCATAGTATAGTCAGAAGAGGCTTTGACACCTCCATCAGGGGCTGGGGCTGGGTTTGCGTCAGGCAATTTCGAGAGTTGCATCTTCATAGTACTGAGTGACAAAGACATCAAGTGAAAATAAGATGACATTATGGTTTTCTTGTTTTCAGTAGCTAGAGCGTATGACAAGAACAAATGTTAAAATGTTGAAACATTGAAACACACAAGGAAAAATACCTCAATCAGACATTGTTTGGCTAGATCAACCAAGAAAGGTGTTCCTGTTGCTGAGGTGTTTCTGTTGCTGAGCTCATGAGCAGAGTCGCACACTTCTTCAAGCAGAAGCATCATAATTTGACAGGTGTTGGCATTACAGGACAATGATGACCAAACTGAAAAACATCTAACCTTCATATTTCTACAAAAAGAGGGAGCTCAGTATTCAAAAAGACACCAAGATATTCTGAGCTCACAGCAGGACAGAAGTGAAAAAAAGCTTGGGGAGGCCAATTTGCAGTTCAAGGCTGCAGATACAAAGTGTCTAACACATTGTTGGTTGATTGGACCTGAATTCACAAATGGATAGTTCTTACCTCAAAGCATCAAATGCCTCAAACACCCTAGGTACTCTGTGGCTCCCAGGTGCCAATGTAGAAGGAAAAGAACTTCAGCACATTTAGTGATTGATGCATCTTGATGTGTCTGAACACATACTCATCCAGAAGTGTTTACATGTAACGCATGTCCCTGTTGATTGGCTACAATGATGAGTTGAGTGACAAATGACATGATCACCTGTGAAGGCAATGTCAGTTAAGAGTGGTGCACCAGTGACTAGAAATGTAAAGATCAAACCTGAACCTCATCTGACCATGGCAGTTGGTCTGCAAAGCTATCAAAAAGGTGGATTTCACCTTTCAATGGGAGTATGGTACACATCACCCAATGTTTGCTCTGTGGCCAGTGTATAGGCAGGATCCAGATGTTACGGTTCCAGTATTCTGTAGACTGTGTTCATCACCAAAGCTCGGTGTCACTGACATTATAGTGCATCATCAGAAGGTCAAATGTACTGAACAAGGCACATTTTCGGCTGTACTGAGACATAATTTGGGTTGCTTGCGAGAATTTGTGTCAGGTTCCGCTGACCACGGGGGCTCAGCTACACTGGGCGAGTCCTTACTAGGCAAACGTGATTCCCTGCACTGACAACCAAGCATTCAGAGGTGGTCCAAGCACTGGGGACTTGTGAGGATAGCCAGGGAGGATTGATCCGAGCAAGTCCCAGAAGGTCTGGAGGAGTAGAGGACGGGTTGCAGGGGAGGGGGACAGACTTGGCGGGGTTCAGGCATGAGTCCGTGTGTGAGTACTGTGGGTGTGGAGGAGGCGGAGGCTACGTAGATGACAGGAGCAGAGCTGGAGTTCTGATGGGGGATCAACAGGGATTGATGGGGTTCAGAGCTGAGTGTATAGCAGGGTCTGGGGGTGGTAACAAGCGTCGGTGGTTTGTAATTGTAATTGCGGAGTTTGTGAGGACGTTATGGTCAAGGACTTGAGCACAATAGACAGAATCAAACGGGATGAGGTGGAGTTGAATGAAATAGGATGAAGACAAGATGAAAATGAGAATAGATTCAGGTGGAGACACGGAATGATAATGAAAAGATAATGGAATGGAGATGAGATAAGACCAGGAGACTGAGAATAAGGAAAACAAAACACAAGACATGAAACACGAAACACAAGAAGGAACCAATCAGACCATAGGTAACATTAAGCAATATCAAGACTAGAGTATGAAGAGCTACTCTATGTCTTATATACTGACTACTGAAGAGCTCCGGGGACATCAGCTGTGGTGGTGGGGCTTGGCGGAGCTCAATGGAGTTGACGGGTGTTGGTTACAATCAGAGGGTGGGCTGCATTGATATGTTGATGGGATTAATTGTGACGCGGTCCATTCCAAGGCTGTCGTGATACTCCAGGGTAAGTTGGGGAAGCCAGGGTGATGAGTTGGTGATGTGTAATGGGGTCAGGCATGGCAGGGGAGTGGTCCCAGGGGCTCAGGAAGTCCAAGGGAAGTGCTGGCAGCTGTGGGGAAGACGTTGGAGTTGGCCAGGGGGCTGTCAGAGTCAACTGAGAAGGTGCCGGAGTTAGCCAGAGTAGGCGTGGAGTGCTGAGGAAGTTCGACAAAGCATGGGGGGGTTCCGGGGGAGTGGGGTTTGTTGGGTGGTGTTCGGGGCTTCAGGGAACGGGTCGTGACAATTTGTACATCAGGAAAGTGGCAATTCCATTAATGCAAACATCATTGAGCCAAGCAGTGGGTGATTCCATGATTGTGAGCTCACGAGCACCAAATACAAAACAACCACAAAGATGTGGGAAAGAACATGGTTTTGAGAGAGGTTCAAACTCTTGGATGGTTTGGAAAGAAAGCTCCTGCAAAAGGGAGTAATGAAAGCTCAACTGCAACTGCTTGAATGAGACAACAATTGTCAAAAGGAAGACATGGTGACTCACTGGAAGTTCCCATATCAATGTCACATCGACTCCTTTAGAAGCAATAACTTCCGTCTCGGGGACCTCATGCTTGGCCTCAAGATAGTCTGCTAGGAGAACTTCATCAATTGTGTGATCGACAGAGTCCTCCAAGTCAACTGGCTGTTCAATGTCTTTGCTGTGAAGGAATTCATTCGAGTCTTGAACAATTGTGAGGCATTCAGTCTCAAGCGGTGAAGAAGATGGATGATTATTTTGTTTGGAGTGGTGGGTTAGGGATTGCGCAACAGTCTGAGCTCTTCTGGCTTGATCATGGAGGACATCTTGAGGAAGAAGTGTACTTGACCATTGATTACAAAGATTGAGGATATGTGACCGGTGCTGAAGCAGAGGTACACGAAGCTGGACATCTGATAAACTAAGTATATGTATATGATCACAAGAGATAAGTGGAATTTACATACTCTGAGCCTTATTGAGGGCAAGCTCAATTGCACAAACTTCATGGTAAAACCAGCGTGAGAGGTTATCTGCTTCTATAGAGAGCCTCCGTCGCTCCTCATGGCAGCAGTCTATCTTCAACATGGCTCGAATCCCATCTCATACACCTTTATCCTCCAGCCAGCAGGGGACCGTATCGGCTGGACAACTGATCCAAACATCAGTCAGCAGATTGGATGCATCCCGGAGCATGGCAAGGTCAGTCAGTAGAGGTTTGGGTAGTGGTATAGTCCACTCAGGCTTATATAACAACGCGAGCTGTGCACAGAGGTCATTGTACTTTTTAAGACCAGCCATCAGTGCTGGCACACGTTTCTTGATGCCTGCACAAGTAACTTGATGTAGTTTGGTGCCTAGAACCAGTTGGAATCAGTCAGTAAATAGAGCCATGGATAAATTGTGCATTACACACCAAGGGGCTGATCACGGCCACCTGAGGCTCGGTCAAGCCTCTCCCATTCAAAAAAGCTACCAACCGCTTGTTTGCAAACATTAATCTTGAGGTCGCAGGCAATTACGAGGATTCTAATGAACTCTAAATCAACACCACGCAGTTCTGGAAACAACTCCTGAATGCTGAGAGATGCATATAGATCTTCAATGTTGTGCTTGAGTTGTTTCTGATTGTTCTGGAGACTAGCCAAACTGCGGAGCAAAAAAGGGGTTGCAGTTGACTCAGAAAGAGTGAGGCGGGGGCTCTCAAGCGATTTCTTGCAGGCATCAAGGTTACTTTGAAGGGTAAGGACAATGTCGAGCTCTTTTTTCAGCCAAACAGGAGCCTCTACAGAGATCATTGTTCATCATTTAATAACAGTGCTGATGCCAAAACTTTTAAGACTTACATGCCCAAAGAGAAAGCTCCGAAGCCTGTTGTAATGCCCACTCATGGCGCAACACCCCTTTCTCAATACTGCTTGATGTCAACCATTGATGTGCTTTATGCTCCTGAACATTGATACGCTTGGAGAGTCGGCGGCGCATCCAGGAGCCAAGGTCATCTCGTAATTCTTGGCCAATTGATCCTACATGTCGATCAATGATATAAATGCACTGAGACCTCTGAAGTCAAGCCTGAGTGATTTATCTGAAAGAAAGCAAAAACCAGGACATACCCCTGATGATCTCGACACCACTATAAGCTTGTGCATCCATGACCAGAGACGTTCAACACCTTCACCATCAGTCAAGCCCACGCCTGTGTGCATTTGAGGGTTATATATAATCTGGCAGGCCCATTGATGGGCATATGCATGCATTGCGCTCATTGCAAACAGCATACGTTTGGTGATATCAGTCAACAGGAAGTCATACTGAAATTCAGTGAGAGTGTGTATGATAGACAGCTGAAAAGTTTCTTACCATGTGCAGGCTGTGGTCTAATACACATGCGACATCATAGAGTAAAGCAACAGTTGCACAGGGAGGGAGTTTACCAAACAGGTACTCAATTAAGGTGACAGCATATTTCTGCTGTTCTCCAGGAGTGTCAATGTTTGCTAAGAAAATAGGTATGGTGTGGCAACAGACAAGTGCCATCAGTCCGCTGTCATCATATCTTTCCATATTGGTTTTGACATTTGAACCTTTGCCTGCAATATGAGACGATTCACACTCGTTAACAGCTTCATTAGGGACAATAGGTTGACGAGGATGAGGCTTGCATGTTTTCCTAAGGCTTTCAATCTGGGCACCCACATTATCGATGTATTCCTTGGGTAGAATATATATTGGTTTGTAAAACTTCGGCAAATCCCCCACTGATCAAAGGTGACAATGGTTGAAGTTGCCGTCAACACACACATGGATGTCCCCTCCCCTATGAGACATAAACATTAGTCATGATACGAGTTTTGAGTTTGAGGAGACGCACTCTTTGTTGAGCGATCTACTGAAAAGGTTTCCTCCAAAACAAGCAGGACACCTGTGCTGGAGGACTCGTGCACACTCTCCAGGAAAAAGGGCCCGATTTGATGGAGAAGTGTTGATCAGTGGTGGGGGATGGTGGACACCGGCTTGGCTAGAAGTATCAGAGAAGCAAAGGCCATCATCACTCGAGTTTTGAGTCATTGTGAGCGATGAGGAGAAGAAGTTCTCATCGCGAACATGGGAATCAGCATCCAGCAAGGCTCCATCTACGTGCTGCTCCAACCATATCTGGAGGTCATCGTACCACTGCGCAGCATAACCTAGCCCTCTATGAAAAGGCTCCTCGACTGGCCAACCCTGTTAGGGTTAGTATGAGTTGTCATCTGAGGTGATGATTTATTGTGTTGCATACCTGCTTGTTTAAGACAACAAAACCTCGGCGCGCATAGAACAAATTGAGGGCGCTGGCCATAGCATTGACAGCATTGCAAGACTTCTCAAAAAGAGCACAGTAGAAGTCCAAAAGATGGATGGAGATTGCCATCCGAGGTTGTATTGGGGAAGTGGGGAAAAGTCCATTTTTAACCAGAACTTGGAGAAGGTCCTTGCATGTGCACCACTCTACTGTGAGCTTCTCAAAGTCTCATTATGGCAGAATATTCAGGTTGCAATGATGAGAGATGCATGGAAACTTACAGTTTTGAAACAAACAGAGTATCTTACTGGCCTTCTTTACACAATGCACCACATCCTTGCATTTTGCGCTCAAGGCATGAAGTCGAGCCGGCATGTTGCCTGTTGAGCTTGTAATGTAGTCAAGGTAGGGAGCAACGAGTCGCGTCAATGTGTCTGACCAAGCGGAATACAGATTTTTTGCTGATTGATCGGGTACTATGTGACAGGGACATGGAGTCTCTTGAGGAACATCAAAGTTGGTGTCTAGTGCCTCTTCAAACAGTAGACAAGGTTCATTTGCAGGGGTGGGATCGATTTCAGTGGTCAAGCTTGTTGCAGACTCAAGCGAGATGGTTGGACAAGGTTGGACCCTTCCCTTTCTCAGAGTGTCTAGTTTTTCTTGGAGTCGTTGGATTTGTTCACATCATCCTAATGGCTGCACAAGAGTCATTGTCTTGGCTTTGTTACTGTGCTTGATAGGACTTGTGAAGTGACAGCCTAAGCCAAGAGTGGCTGGTTGTTGTGCACGAGTTAGCAGTTTAGGTGGCAGCATGGTTGAAGACAAAGAGAAGACAGATAAGATTAAAAGAATGAAGTTCACAAGTTCCATTGTCAATGTTCTCAGGAGGTTTCTACCGAGGTCAGACCGGGAGTGGAAGTTCTAGAGAAACCTCTGTGGTGGAATCTGAGATTTGAGCCAATTCCTTTTTTGGAAGAGGCACCATCAACTGTAACAAAGGTTGTTGTCTTAGGCCTATTACTGTCTATACGATAAATACACCTAAAGTCCCATCAAGAAGCTCGAGGTGTCCTGCTTAGGTGATCTACATATGGTCACTGTCGGAGTGGGTGGTCATACTAGTCTAAGGACACAGGGTCTGTACGTAGTGCCTGGAATCTGGGCTGTGGTCTGTATTAGTAGCCTTGCCTGCAGTGAAGTAATGTGAAAGGATGAGAGAATTAAAAGAAAAATGGAAAAATGAAGGAAACTTGCTTCTCCACCCCACTCTGAATCATCCGCCCCCACTTCTCCTCCCCCCCTTCCCCCGCTCACCCTCTCCTGGGTTCTCCACCAGCATCAAGTCTCCATACAGTTTGCGGAATTGTCCCATGCTGTTGATGTATTGGAAGAGGGCTCTGACTGATCCAGCTTCTCCCAAGAGCCTGCTCAAGGCACCTGCACCGAGGTCCACTGTCTTCACCAGTTCCTGTCATGACCCACTCCCTAGACCCTGACATCATCTCCAGTCCTCCCCAATGCTCCGCCAAACTCCCCCAACCCTCATCCACCCTCCATGCCCACTCCGGGTAACTCTGACACTTCCTTGGCAAACTCCAACAGCTCCCTGATCAATTCCAATGCCTTCTCCACAGCCATTGACACATCCCCTGAGTTCCCCTGAGCTCCTGAGACTTTCCCCACCACTCCTGACCACATCACACAACCCCAACCCCCCACCCTAATTCCCCTGACCTGCTGGGGAGCACCCCAACAACCCTGGAGCAACCTGCTTTCCAGCTGATCCCATCAGAATGTCACTGTGGCCTGCTCCACAATCGCACCCAATACCTGTCAACTCTGCACAGCTCCATCAAGCCCTGCTGCCATATCCTCTGCCCTCCGGAGCCACCTAGTAGTTGGTATATAAGTTGTAGAGCAACCCCTGGTACTTTAGTCTTGATATTGCATTTACTAGTTTCCTATGTCTCGTCTTTCATCTCATCTCAGTTTCTATTTTTAGTTTTGAATCTATCTCTTTTCTCTGTCTTGTCTTGCCTTATCTCCATCTTGTCTCGCCTCATCTCTGTCTCATCTTGACTGTGTATATTTCCTTTGTTTCCCTAAGTTCCTTTCTTCTCCAACATCAGCACAAACTCCACACACATGCTACGACCCAAACATTCTTACAACAACTCCAGACCTCACTCCTCACTCGGCCTCAGAACCCATCAAGCCTTGGTGATCCCCCTTCAAACTCCAGCTCCACCCCCATCAACTGTGAAGTCTCCGCTTACCCCGCAGTCTATTTGTGCACCTACAAACTTGTTCCTGACACCCACCTAGGTTCGACGTCTAATATAGTTGGTCTTAGACTCCTCTGGACCATTCCAGACTTGCTTGGACTGCCTCCCCTAGCTCCCCTTCGCAAGTCCCTTCACTTCGCACCAACCCCGGGACACTAGGTTATAAGCACAGGGCATTATGTCTGCCTAGTAAGGATTTGCCAGTGTAGCTGAGCCCCTGTCGTCAGTGGAACCTGACATAATATCAAGACTCCCCCTTACTCCGTTCTTGATGTCTGCATATAACCCTGCATACAACCCTGCCAGCTACCTAACTGATGTCAATGGTCAACCAGTACCTGAAAATCCCTATGCCCCGTTCTACCCAGGCCCCCCTGCTAATCAGTACATCCCTCATCACTGGACCCCTGACCCCAACCAGGCATTCTACACCCCCTCCATCAGCCAGGGAATACCTCCAGGCTGGCACCACCTCCCCGTGTTCTCTGCCAATGGCAACAATCCCTGTATGTACTCCAGAGGATACTCTGCAGCGCCCCCTAACCCTGCCTACCTTCCCCCCACCCACAATTATGTGTACCCAGTCCCTGCTGCAGCCCTAGCCCCTCCGGAGCCCATGGATAATTACTCTCCCCCTTGTCTACCATTCTCCACTCAAGTTCTCCCATCCCCCAGGCAGCAAAGGGTCAAAGCCTACATCCAACAACGTGATGAAGTCCTCTGCTTCCTCTGCCTCTCTCCCATGGAGTTTGCAAGATGCGCCTGCACCCTCCTCACCAACCTAGGCTACCCCAACACCTCCACAACTCCAGAAGTCTGGGCAGATGGACTCCTTGACTTCCACAAGTGCTATCTGCAAGGGAACCTCCTGGAGACTATGCAAGGCACCCTGGGCATTGATGATAACTTATGGAATGAGCTCCACACATTGGTCAAAGAAATCCACACCAGTCTGAACCCCCACCCCTTCAAAGATCCTCTGGACCCTGCCCACTTCTTCCATGTGCAATGCAAGGAACCTGTCAGAACATGAAGCAAAGCCCTGCCTCCTGTTCCCCATCAGCAAGAACTCAACATGGCCTCCAGCATCTTGAGGAACCTTAACCCCATGGGGGGATTGTTTGACCAACCAGCCACCCATACCTTGGCCCTCTCCACTTGTTCCCAGGCCAACTCCATCCCCAGTGCCTTCTGAACCTGGGACCAGCCTGCTGTCCCCAAACTCCGCTCCCAATGGCCGCCCCCATGCATCAACGATGATAACTGGACTCTCTCCCATATCAACAAGCCTGGTAACTCTGCCGATGAGCATGCCCCATGCAACGGCTCCCCACAAAACTGACCCCCCCACTTCAATCTCTGCACCCCCCATGTCAATGCCCCTCCACCCCATCCCAATGCCCCAGCTCCCCCGCAACAGCCCATGGGCCCCAGAGCACCCCAACCACCCTTTCCCACCAACTCTTCTTGTCCCCCACCCACTCTGATGCCTAACCCTCCCCCCAACGCAAATTACTTTGGACCCCCTACCCCTGGAGGACCCCCTCCCCCTTGATGGGCCCCAGGGCCTGCTCCAGGCAATGCAGGCCAACCCCCCAGTGGAGGACCACCCAATGGTGGACTCCCTGGAGGATGGGGCCTGGCCATGAACAACTTCCCCCCCCAGCGCAGAAATGGAAACAACTACTATTACTACTACAATGCCAGACCTCTACCCCGAGCTCAAAACTCACAGGACAATACTCATGACACATTGGCCTGGGAAGGTAAACTTGACATTCAGAAGCCTGAACCCTTCACTAGCCATGACCCCTGGAAGTGGCGAATCCTCCTAACTCAGTGTCTGACTATGTTCCAAGCTAAGCTGATTACCTTCCAACTTGAGAGCTCACAAGTAGCCTTTGCCACATTGTATTTACAGGGTATTGCCTTCAATCACTACACTGCACTACTCCAGTTTGATCCCAACAACCCCATGCTCTCCAATTGGCTTGCTTTTACTCAGGAATTCTTGAGTAAGTTCGGCATCTTTGACACTGTAGTCGAGGCAGAGGAAAACCTCTTCAACCTCTGAATGTGCGACAACAAATGCTTCATGATCTTTATCATACAATTCAAACAGGAAGCCTACGAGACTGGCTGGAACCACAATGCTCTCCAGTTCACCCTCCATTGTGCCCTGCCTCAATGGATCAAGGACATCCTTTGCCTTGCACCCAAGCAAACCACCTACAATGGGTACAAGGCACTCTTTACCCAAGGTGCTCATTACTCAAGTTGACCAATGTTACTAGGAAGATCACAGTGAAAACATGGTGCCCCAGACCCCTTGGAACACCTCTGGTAACACCAACTGGCAGGCCAGAGCAACCAACAGCATTCAACCCTCAATCCCCACCAACTCCGCCAACCTCATTTTCCTCCAGGCCAAGGAACTACTAGCACCAATCAACCTCTGGGACAACAATCCTGGAACCCCTGGATGCCAACCCCAATGACCACAATGACATTCCAGACCCTGCTGATGACCAAGAAGCCTTATGCACAAACAGGATCCGGGATAGCTGGTGGATTGATGTGCTGGAGAAAACTCAGGAGAAATGACAGAAGGAGGGTGCATGCATCCTATGTAGTGAGCAGGGACACTTTATTCGCAGTTGTCCTAAACAACAGGTGATGGGATGTGCTATGTGGATAATTGATGAAGAAGACTGTGACTACCAGTTTATGGAAAATGAGTTGGCAGTTTAGGTCTTGAAGATGCACTAGACTGCAGACCAGACCCCAATGTCTTCTCTGCCCCAGCCACACTTCTCCACACAATGATACTTGCCCCAGACAACCTCCCAGCACACCTCCCCTCCCATTCCTCCACCAACCTCCTCCTCTGCACCACTCTTCCCTTCACCAACAACCCCATCCCCACATTAGTCAACAGCAGCACCACTGATAACTTCATCAATGAGTCCCTGGCGGTGCTTGCTCCTCACCCCCTCTGACACCTCCCCACCTTGATTCCCCTCAAACTCTTTGACAGAGACCCCACCCCAGCGGGAGACATCACACACTGCCTGGAAACAACCATGACTTTTGCCAATGGATGACAGCAAGAACTCCAACTACTTGTCACAAAACTACACCCCTCTGCCCCTGTCATCTTAGGGTTCTCATGGCTCCGCTTCACCAACCCCCATGTTGACTGGCCCAGCCTCACCCTCTGCCTCAACCAGGACAACCCCACCAACTCCAGGCTGGTACCTTTCAATGTCTCACCCTCCTCTGAGAACTCTGAGACCACAATCAACCACCCCCAGGCTCCTCTGCAGCTCCACTCCAGGTCTGCACAGTCATTTGTCATCAATGTCCAACTTGATGGCTTGCCCAAGGTATTCCCTGCCCTCATCAATAGCGGTGCCTCTAGCACCTTCATCAGCAGTCAACTTGACCTCTGATGCAATGACCTTGACAAACCCCTTGAGCTCCAACTCTTCAATGGCAGCCCCGCCACAACCAGAATCACTCAATACTATGACAACACCCTCACCCTTGACAATGGCCTGCAGTTTCAGGCCTGGCTCCTCATCACCCAACTATCTCCATCGACTCCAATTGTGCTTGGACTCCCATGGCTGCAAGATGTCAACCCCAACATCAACTGAAAGAACCTCACCATATGATTCCCTGGCCCTGAAGCAAGTTTAGCAGCTGCCATTCCCCTCTGCCTCCAGTCTATCTCAGGCTCCAACATCTCCCACCCTGGCGCCAGCACCTCCAGAGTGACCCAGAGCCCCTCAACCACCAATGGCAACCCCAACAAAGAAGGAAGCACAACTCCACCTTGGTCACCCTCAATCAAATTACAATGGCTGCCTCCCAACATACCTTGGAATTGATACAAAGGCCTGCAGTACCTCAACCAGCAATGCTCAAAACCCCCAACTAACTCTGCCACCACTCCGGACTCGACCACTATCACCCTGACGTCCAATTCTGTTGACTCTGGAAGCCTCGACATTAAAATCATCAGCACCATCCCCTTTGCACACATTCTACAAGATGGCACCCCTGCCTTCCAGTTACAAATCATGCCAGCCCTACCAGAGGAGCACCTCCGTGCAGTGACCACCACACCGGAGAGCAAAATAGAGGAACGGATCCTATCCAAAGTAGTTCCCCTGGAGTATCATGAGTTTGCTGACATGTTCTCTGAAGGGAGTGCCAAAGAACTTCCCCCACACTGCTCCTATGACCACAAGATCAACCTCAAAGAAGGTACCTCACCTCCATTTGGCAAGATCTACAACATGTCCAAGATCAAGCTCTGGGCCCTGAAGGAATACCTCAATGACATGCTTGGCAAGGGTTTCATATGCCCATTGATCTCCACTGCTGGCACTCCAGTCCTGTTTGCCAAGAAGAAGGACGGGTCACTCTGACTCTGTGTGAATTATTGGGAGCTCAACAAAGTCACCAAAAAGAACCAGTTTCCCCTCCGCTTGATTGGAGACCTTGTTGATTGTCTCTGCAGTGCCAAGATCTACACAAAGATAGACCTCCGCTCTGGCTACAACAACATCCAGATCGCTCCAGGACATGAATGGAAGACTGCCTTTCACACCTGCTATGGCCTCTTTGAGTACCTCGTAATGCCCTTTGGAATGACTAACTCCCCTGCCACTTTCCAGTACTTCATGAATGACATCTTCCATGACATGAACAATGTTTTCATTATTGTGTACCTGGATGACATCCTGATCTACTTGAATTTGCCAGTGGAGCATCTGGAGCATGTCTGCCGCATCTTGGAATGACTCTGGGAGTATCACCTCCACACCAAACCCAAGAAGTGCTCCTTTCACATGACAGAGGTCGAATACCTTGGGGTCATTGTCACCCCCAACAGCATGTGCATAGACCCTGCCAAGGTTGATGCAATACTCAACTGGCCCCCACCACGGAACATCAAGAAGGTACAGTCATTCCTGGGGTTTGCTAACTTTTATTGCCATTTCATCAACAACTACTCTGGAATCACCAAACCCCTCAACTGACTCATGCAGAAGGACACCCCTTGGGATTGGGACAGCAAGTGCCAGAGCGTATTCCTCCTCCTGAAGAAGGCCTTCACTTCCACCTCGGTCCTCTGCCATTTTGACCCCTCCCTGCTGATTGTGCTTGACTGTGATGCCTCCAACTATGCTATCATTGGGATACTCTCCCAGTCAGACTCCAGGGGCAAGGATCTCTGTCCTGTTGCCTTCTACATCCAATCAATGATTCCCACAGAACTCAACTACAACATCTACAACAAAGAACTCCTTGTGATCATTGAAGCCTTCTGTCAGTGGTGGGCCTACCTTGAGGGATCCCTACACTGCATCCAAGTCTACTCCAACCACAACAACCTGCAATACTTCATGACCATGAAACAGCTCAGCCACTGCCAAGCTCAATGGTCTGAAACCCTCTCAGAGTACGACTTCACCATCCACTACTGCCCTGGGTGACTCGGCACAAAGCCCAACACCCTCACTCAAAGGTCCAATGTGTATCCAAAGAAGTCATTTGAAGCCAAATGGAATGCATTCAACCATTGAGTGGTAATCCCCCCCCAAACATGCTGTGCTAATTTTAAATGAAGAAGGGATCCTCTAGCAAATCAGGAATTCACCCCCAGACTCCTACTTCACCCAGCATGACCCCTGCAACAAGCCTGATGAGTCAAGTACTGAGAACCCTTTTTCACTGTCTCCAGACCACTGCCTCCTGCTCCGGAGTGGAGGAATTTATGCTCCAGACCACAAGTCCATCTGCCTCAACATACTCCAGCAACACCACGACCACAAGCTCCAGGGGCACCCAGGAATTTGTAAGACCCTTCAACTCATCTCCCAGACTTACTTTTGGCTAGGAATGAAGAAGGATGTCACGTGATACATAAGGGCCTGCAAACCTTGTCTCCAGGCCAAGGTACCCTACCACTGCCCCCACAGATTATTGAAACCCCTCCCCATCAACTGCTGCTCCTGGTCCTCCCTATCAATGGATCATATTGTCAAACTCCCCAACTCTGAAGGTTTCAACACAATCCTCATCATCATTTGCCACCTCACCAAACAAGCCCTCTTCATCCCCTGCCACACCACCAACAATGCTCCAGAGTTTGCCAAACTATTCCTCAAGCATGTATTCTCCAAGCATGGACTACCAAGATGACATTGTCTCTGACTGCAGACCCCTGTTTATATCCCACTTTTGGCAATCACTATGCAAGGCACTTGAAATCAAAACCAGCCTCTCCACTGCCTATCACCCAGAGACCAATGGACAAACAGAACAAGTAAACAGCAGTATCTCTGCCTATACGTTAACTATTTACAGAACAACTGGTGTGCAGAACTCCCCCTTGCCAAATTTACCTACAACAACACACTCCACTCTGCCACCAGAGTCTCCCCCTTCTACACCAACAAAGGCTACAACCCCCAACTCACCCTATCCCTAAAAGACATCCCCTCCCACATTGCCCACGAGGTCACTGAGGACCTCCAATCCCTTCACCGGTTCCTCCAAGATGAGATAAACACCGCCAATCAAGCCTACTCCAAACATGCCAATGCTCAATGTGACCCTACCTCCAACTGGCTCCCTGGCACCTTGGTTTGGCTCAATCAATACAACTTCAAGACCTGGAGGCCCTCCATCAAACTAGACCACAAATGTCTCGGTCCTTTCAAAGTTCTCTGAAAAGTCTCCACACATGCCTAGAAACTTGACCTACCTCCAGGCTTGAAAGGCCTCCACCCCATGTTCCACAAAGTTAAAGACAAGTACCACTATGAGGTTGACCAAATCCTTGACTCCCATGTGGTCTGTGGGCAACCCCAGTACTTAGTCTGCTGGAAGGGCTATGGACCTGAGGATGACATGTGGAAACCCTGAAAAAACCTTGATGGAGCCCCCAATGAACTCCAGGACTTCCATCAACAACACCCCACCAAGCCTCAGGACCCCCAGGACTAGCAAGTACAGATGGCATCAGTGGGTGTAACCCTTGCCTCTGGATTCACCAGGGATTCAACTCCCATGAGTACCCCCTATGTGTTTTGTTCACTCCTCCTCACTTAACACCAAAAAGAGTCACTTATCCAGGCCAAATGTCCAGAAGCAGCCGTATACCAATATTAGACAATGTTACAGAGGTATGACAGGCTTGGAGCACAAGAAGACCAGTCCAAGAAAGCCCCTACTCCTCCTCCCCCTCTGACTCCACCTCCACTATCCTCCCCACCAGATCCACCTCCAGTTGTGCTACTACCATTGCCAGAATTTTAGGATGCCCTGGAAGTGGCTCCACCATGTCCATTGCCACCTTCCACCATGCTCCGGGATCCACCATCACCCTCCACCAATGCCCCACCAGCAGACGCCTCATCTGCATGACTCTCTGCCCCAACTCTGGCGGGAGATTCCCAGGCATCCTTGCCAACCCATCATGGATGAACCCCAGCACTGCCAATGCTCCGTTGAGGAGGATGCAGTGCTTCCTGGCCCAGTCTGTAGAGATCAGCTCATAGGAAACAGGAAATGAAGGAAGCACTTATGGAGCACTCCCCACCACCCTGAGGCCGCCTTGTTGGCAAGCCACTCTTCCTGCTGCCATGCCCTCTCCACCATTGCTTAGGTCACCCCCGCACTGGGCTCCCACTGAGTCCCCTGCACCCCTGACTGCTGCTCCACTGCCTCCACCCATGCCTCCAATGGCCCCATATGTGCTCACAGCTCTTGAAGCTGCAACAATCTGTCATGACCCATTCCCTGGACCCTGTACATTGCCCAACAAACCCCTGTCCTCCCAGAACCTCCCCCGATGCTTCGTCAAACTTCCCCAGCACTCCACACCTACTCCAGCTAACTCTGGCACATTCTTGGCTAACTCTGACAGCCCCCTGGCCAACTCCAACATCTTCCCCGCAGCTGCCGGCACTTCCCCTGGATTTCCTGAGCTCCTGGGACCACTCCCCTGCTGTGCCTGACCCCATTACATGTCATCAACTCAACACCCTGGCTCCCCCAACTTACCCTGGGGTATCACAACAACCTCGGAATAGACCGCATCACAATTGATCCCATCAACATATCAATGCAGCCCGCTCTCTGGTCGTAACCAACACTCATTGACTCCGTTGAGCTCCACCAAGCCCCACCACCACAGCCAACATCCCTGGAGCTCTTCAGTAGTCAGTATATAAGACATAGAGGAGCTCCTCATACTCTAGTCTTGAGATTACCTACCTGCCTTACCTGATGTGTTTCTGATTGTTCTTCTTGTGTTTTGTGTTCTGTGTCTCATTTTCCATATTCTCAGTCTCCCGGTCTTATCTTGTCTCTATTCCATTATCTTTCTGTTATTGTTCCATGTCTCCACCTGAATCTATTCTCATTCTTGTCTTGTCTTTGTCTCATTTCATTCAACTCCGTCTTGTCTTGTTTGATTCTGTCTATTATGTTCAAGTCCTCTTGACCATAACATCCTCACAAACTCTGCAGTTATGATTATGAACCTCTGACACTCTTTACCAACCCCAGACCCTGCTGCATGCTCAGCTCCAAACCACATCAATCCCTGTTAATCCCCTGTCAGAAATCTGGCTCTGCTTCTGTCATCCACATAGCCTCTGCCTCCTCCGCAACCCACAATACTCACACATGGACTTATGCCTGAACCCCACCAAGCCCATCCCCTGTCCCTGCAACTCATCCTCTACTCCTCCGGACCTCCCCAGACTTGCTCGGACCAATCTCCACTAACTATCCTCACAAGTCCCCAATGTTTGAAACACCTCTGAATGCCCAGTTGTCAGTGCAAGGGATCACATCTACCTAGTAAGGACTTGCCCAGTGTAGCTGAGCTCCCGTGATTAGCAGAACCTGACACAATCATTCCATGACGGTCCCCATGGCAATGTCCTTATTCCTATGCGCCAAGTCCCATTCCCTTCAAGCCCCATCCAGCTCCCTCCAAAACCTGTCCCTCTCCTCCCCCATCCTACGAGCTTCCTCCCTGCATGTGGCCAATGACAGCTCCAACTCCTCCACCCAACACCACAGGAAAGCCTTGGTGGCCAACCATGACCCTCCTGCAGACTGCTCGACCAAGGCCCCAGAGATCAGGGAATATACTGTGGGACCTGGAGGGCCTGCCATTGCTGGCTCCCTCCATGCCCACTTGCTAGGCCCCACCTCCGGCAAGGAGGATGCCCTCCGCTTACCCTTGTTGCATGTCATGGGGGCCCCCTCCCTCCGCCCACCCCATGGGGGCCCAACTTTCATTGGAGGCCACCCCATGCCAACTCCCCCCTCTATCCTGGAACCCTGCCCCAACACCCTACTCCTCTGACCCTCCTCCAACTATGCCTCAACCCACTTGTAGTCCCACTCCTGCTCTGCCATGATGCAAGTGGCACACCAACTCAGAGTGACAGAGCACTTCTTGTGCCGCAAGCAACATGGGAGACACACTAACATGTTCCGCTGCACTCCCAGCATAGGCTCCTCAAACTTGCACTGTTCACCCTGCCAGGTACAGGACGTGCACTAGAGAGATGGGTTAGCTCGATAAGGAAGGGACATGCCAATGATTCTGCCACCAACTGCACTGGGGCCTCCCCTGACAAAAGCCCCAAGGGGCCTACCACTGCCACTGACAACTCTGATGGGACTTAATTAGCACTCTGGCCATGACAAGTAAGGGACAGCACTTACAACTACAGTACATTGCCTGGACCTGCCTATGGTCCCACCAACCCTCAGAGTCCTTGGAGGAAGAAATCAAGGTATGTGCCAAGGGGGATGGGGATGCTGCTAGAGAGTATGCAGAGAACAAAATTGGGAAAGTTTGGGAACTCCAGAGTATATCTGACCCTTTTTAATGACTTGGAAGGAACCCCCTGATGAGTGGTGGCCATGCTTTGACTTCATTCCCCATCCTGCTGCCACTACTGCAGTCTGATCAATATTGCTTGACTTTGATTCCCATGCCCTGCCAATCTCCAAACTGTGCCCCACATCTCAAGAGTCTTGATGCTGAAGGAGGGATGACCCGCTCTCTAGACCCTGACATTGTCTCCAGTCCTCCCCAATGCTCTGCCAAACTCCCCCAACCCTTGTCCACCCTCCACACCCACTCCAGGTAACTCTGACACTTCCTCAGCAAACTCCAATGGCTCCCTGATCAATCCCAATGCCTTCTTTGCAGCCATTGATGCATCCCCTGAATTCCCCTGAACTCCTAAGACTTTCCTCACCACTCCTGACCACATCACACAACCCCGACCCCCCACCCTAATTCCCCTGACCTGCTGGGGAGCACCCCAACAACCCTGGAGCAACCTGCTTTCCAGCTGATCCCATCAGAATGTCACTGTGGCCTGCTCCACAATCGCACCCAATACCTGTCAACTCTGCACAGCTCCATCAAGCCCTGCTGCCATATCCTCTGCCCTCCAGAGCCACCCAGTAGTTGGTATATAAATTGTAAAGCAACCCCTGGTACTTGAGTCTGGATATTGCATTTACTGGTTTCCTATGTTTTGTCTTTCATCTCGTCTCAGTTTCTATTTTTAGTTTTGGATCTATCTCTTTTCTCTGTCTTGTCTTGCCTCGTCTCCATCTCATTGTGACTGTGTATATTTCCTTTGTTTCCCTAAGTTCCTTTCTTCTCCAACATCAGCACAAACTCCACACATATGCTATGACCCAAACATTCTTACAACAACTCTGGACCTCACTCCTCACTCGGCTCCAGAACCCATCAAGCCTTGGTGATCCCCCTTCAAACTCCAGCTCCATCCCCATCAACTGTGAAGTCTCCACTTACCCCGCAGTCTATTTGTGCACCTACAAACTTGTTCCTGACACCCACCTAGGTTCGACGTCTAATATAGTTGGTCTTAGACTCCTCTGGACCATTCCAGACTTGCTTGGACTGCCTCCCCTAGCTCCCCTTTGCAAGTCCCTTCACTCCACACCAACCCCGGGATGCTAGGTTATAAGTACAGAGCATCGCATCTGCCCAGTAAGAATTTGCCAGTGTAGCTAAGCCCCTGTCATCAGCAGAACCTGACAGTTCCTGCCATTGCCTCTGGTATGTGGTACAGTGGAGTAGGTAGTGTTCCACTGTCTTCTCTGCTCTGTTGCATGCCTTGCATGTGGGGGAGTTGGCCTTCTTGGACTGGTGTAGGTATTGGTTCAGCAAACAGTGCCTGGTTCTCAGTTGGGTCAACAAGGATGCCTGTCGCCTTGGGATTGCTGCCAATGTCCACATGATATCCCTCATATTTGGGGCCTTGGGGTCTACCATGCTCAGCCTCTCATAACAGGGTGATGACCTCAGCCTCTCCTCTGCCTCCTTCCTCCATGTCCTCTTGTGCATGGCCAGCACCACTGCTTTGGATGTCTTGAGGAGTTTCTCTAGGAATGGGAGCCCTCTCAGCTCAGTCTCTCTCCCCTTTGCTGCTTTCTTTGCCTCCATGTCTGCTCTCTTGTTGCCTGGTATCCCTTTGTAGCCCAGCATCCAGTCAACTATGATGTGTATCCTTGGGTCCACCTCCTAGACTCTGCAGATTCCCTTCAGTATCTTGTTCACAATGTACCTCGCTGTCCCTGCTCCCAGGTTTCCTATTGCCCTCATCTCTGCTTGATTGTCCATTCCCACTATGACTGTCCTGATCCTCCCCTTCCTCATCACCTCCCTCCACAACAGTTCAAACTCCAGAATCTGTCCCACACATTTGCCTTCAAAGACCAAGTGCTTGTCCTCCACCCCCAGTTGCTTCCTCAGTACCTTTGCCCTCTCCATCCCCCTGTAGAACACTGCTGCTGCTCCCACACTCCCCTCATACCCTGATCCATCTGTGTATATCCTGATGTCCACCTCATTGTTTCGCTCTCTCTCCAGTGCTTTGTCCTCCTTCTCTCCAAGCACCACATTGATAGGGCACTTCCAGCTCAGCAGGTGCCTCACTGGGTTGATAACCTCCATGTCTCTCAGATGTTTGCCCCATGCCCACAGGATGTAATGTAGGGCTGTCCTGTGTCACTTTATAAAGTTTGCTGCCCTTCTGGCCAGTTCATGCAGTGGGTGCAACTTGGGTAGCATAGCTATCCTTGCTGCTGCCATCATGCATACCTGCTTGATCCTGATGTCCATAGGCAAAAGCCCCATGTGTGCATCCATTAAGTTGTTTGGTGTTGTCTGCAGTGCTCCTGTCACCTGAATCATGCACATTCTCTGCACCCTCCCCAGCTTTGCCACAAACCCTCTGTCTCCCTTCACCCTCTTCCCTCCCACTACAACATGTGGTCTGCACCACACATCTGCTACATACAGCATGTTCAGCACCACCACCACCACATATACCCTCTGTGCCATTGTTCCATGTATCCCCTTGTTGACTCTCACCAGCCTCTGCACCTGCACTGCCACTGCTGTTCCCTTCCCATGTGTGTATGCTGCATGCTTGTGGAACCTCAGCTCCTGGTTCAGGATCACCCCCAGGAACTTGTGTGCCTCCTCCATCCTCACCACCATTCCCCCCACTCTGACACTCAGTTGCTCTGCTGGCCTCCTCTTCCCCCACACACTCCTTTCCAGTCCCTTCCTCCTGGAGAAGCCCATTCCCACAAACTTCTTCACATCATAGATCAAGTGGTGGGTCTCCACCCACTCACTCATGCCCATCCTCCTGCTCATCATGTCCTCCACTTTCTTTGCCACCTATTCCATGTCTCTTCCCTCTACTGCTACATATTCATCATCTGCAAACAATCCTGCCAGCTCCCCTTCCCTTTCCACAGCCCCCCCCAATCTGTCCTGCATTGTAAAAGTTGTAACACAGGCCTGACATATTGCAGCTCTGTTCCAACCTGCTGTTCACTACAATCTCCTGTGAGCTGTAGTCATCAAATGTAATCACTGTCCTCCTGCCCTCCAGCTTCCAAGCAATCCACTCCACTACCTCTTCTGGCACCCCTCTCTCTCTCATGTCCCTCTCCAGTACCCTCAGCACTGTGTTTGGAAATGTGCCCTTGACATCCATGAATACTGCCACCACCTCCTTCCCTCTCCACCATGTGACCTTGATGAAGCCAGTTAGTACATGTAGTGAATCCATCATTAATCTGCCTGCCCTGCCCCCAAACTGGAATTTTGGCAGGAGGTTGTGCCTCTCAACATGGTATGCCAGCTTTGTTTTGATGCACAACAACAGTACCTTCACCACCATATCCAACAAGGCAATTGGCCTGTATACATTTGGATTGCTGTAATTGTCCTTTTCTGGCTTCCTAAGGACTACTGTCTTAAACACATTTGGAATTCCACTCAGCCCAGGTGCCTTGTTTGGTTTCAGCTTGTCAATCATGGCATAGATCTCCTTGTTCATGATGGGCATCCACTCAAATGCTAGCTCCAGTATTGTCAGTGTCTCTTCTTCTCCTCCTCCTCCCTGTTTCTTGTCTCTCAGCTCTGGGTCCTCATAGAAGAAGGCCTTGTGGAACAATTCTGCTTTCCCTCTGTTGTCCTCCACCTTTCCTGTACCTCCCCCTAACACCTCCTCCTTCAATGCTGGTGTCCTCACCCTTCCCCCATCCACTGGTGCCACCATCATGAAAGCCTTTGTGTCCCATATCATCCTTGCATCCACTGTTTCTAGCCACTCCTCCCAGTGCTGCCTCTTGGTGTCCTTGATGGCCTGGCTGTAGTTGTTGTGCACCTGCCTGCAGGCCTCATGTGCCCTATGCCTGGCAATGTCTATGACTTTGTTTGACTCCCTGCCTAGTGCACACACTCTTGCCCTCAATGCAGACAGCTCCTTTGTTCACCATCTCTTCATCCCTGTCCCTCTCTAGCACCTTCTCTCTCACTGTCCCCTCCAGCACCTCCATCACCTTGTCCAATCTTTCCTTCACCTCCTCCTTCCTTGTAATCCTCCCTTTTGCTATGCCCTTGAGCCTCTTCCCCAAGTTTCTCCTCAAACTCCCCCCAGTCCACCTTCTTGAAGTTCCTCCCTCTCTCCTCTTCTATCCTTGCTGCCATCATTGCACATACCATCACCACTACCACTGGGAAGTGGTTGGCCTTTGGTCCCTGATCCATGTAAAGCACCTCACACTGTATAACATGCTCCCCAAATGTGTCAGTAACAAAAAAATTATTGGGTCTCATCAAGTTTTTTGTGCTTTTTGCTTGCAACATGGGCATGTGTGGCCTAAGGACCATGCTCATCCTGTGCCTCATTGTCACTGCAATGAGCTCCTCCACTCCACTGCCTCCAAGTTGCTCCTTGTAAAGAGGTGCAAGTTTCATGGGTGATCCCACATTGGGTGGTGGCAGTTGAAATCCGCCACCCAAATGTCTACCACATTCCTCCCCCACATCCTCCTGCTCTCTGTGCTCTGCAGGTAGAAGTTGAGGGCATGTATGCTCCTTGAATGCCCCCCATCATTGTAAATGTTAAAAATACATACTATGCACTCTGCCATCTCCAGGCTAATGCCCACCACACCTCTGCTTTCCATGTTCAGCCTTGCCCAGCTGTCTGTTGCTATTCTCCTACTGACCAGCATCACCACTCTTATCTTCCCCACCTCATCTTTATCATGTTGTCTTGGGTATACTGGCCTCCACACTTGCATGGCCCTCAACTTCTTATTGAAGTCAAAGTATGGCTCCTATAGGCATATAATGTCAGTGTTGCTGTTCATTGAATTTAGCACAGCATACTGGGCCATGAGGGACCTGTCCACATTCTGCTGCCAAATTTTTAGTTTCCACTCCTGACCTCCTCTCTTGCCCACCTCCAGCCTTTCGATCATCATGATGGGCCAGAGACAGCTATCATGCCTTGAAGGCCATGTTGTCCAACAAAGTTATGAACTCACTGAGTCGTTGTTTGTCCCATGGCATGCCTTGCTGTGAGCTCCCTCTGGCCCCCTTCTCCTGGCTGTTGGGTGTGCTGTTGGTCCACTTGTAACTGTCAAGCATAGTCTGCATCCCCCCCAGTCCCCTCTGCATCCTGCTGCCCCTATCACCACCTTCCCTGCTCAGACCCTCCACTCCCTCCTCCCATGTCTCTCCTCCCTGCCCCCTGGTGCCTCCTGCCAGTCTCTCTTGACTGCCCTGTCAGTACCCCCCATCTCCCAGCCCCCTTTCCCCAACCACTGCATTTCCCCCTCCAAACCTTCCTCTGCCTGCCATCATTAGTTCCCTGTCATCCACTCTTGCTCACATCCACTGCTGATCATTGGGATAATATTTGTAGTGCATCTCTAGTAATCTCTCCAGTAACCTGTTCTTGGCCTCCACAAATACCAGGCACAACTTTGCTGACAATGAGTGGTTGTGTCTCAGCCCTCTGGCCTTGCAGTTGATACATGAGTACTTCAACAGATCCACTACCTTGCAATCCCTGGTCCTGTGTTTGCCTGCACATAGGCCACATGTATCCTTGACCTGCTTGCGCTCATTAGTGATGTGACCTTTTCCATACCTGTTGCACTTCAGGCATCTTCTGAGCTCATGGTCCAGCTTTCTTGCAGTTATCCTCTTCCCCTCCACTACTAATCTATCCTTTATTAAGCTATTTGCCCCCTCACTTGTTGTGCACAAGAGGATGAGGTGTGCCACCTTTTGGTTCTCATGGTGAGCCCATGGTGCCCTTGCCCCCCTCACCACTATGAGCTCCCCAGGGCCATTGCCTCTCTCCACCTGCTCCAGTCACTCCATGGGTACATCCCCTAAGCTTACTGGGACAAACTCCATGAAGATGTTGTATACTTGGTCTGCAACTGTTGCTCCAGCTCCAAACTTGTCCAGAAAGGCTGCCTGCACATCTGGCTTAACCAACCACTCTGCCACATCTAGAGAGTTCAGCTCATAAAGGATCCCCCCATTCTTAAGTTTCTATGCTGATACAAACTCTATCTTGGGCCTGTCCAGTCCCTGTACTCCTATGAGGTCCTTCACAATCCTAGCCTTCTCAACTAGCTCCTTCTCTGTTAGGTCCTTCCAGCCCTCATTGCCCCCAGCATTATCCACAATTATCTGCCTCATCTTGTTCTGCATTTGTTTCATTATGTCCTCATGCTCTGCTCTCCTTGCCGCTATCACAAAGTTCATTCCCCCAACCACCCCCTGTGCTTTGTTCTCCCCCCTGCCTCCCCCATCACTCCCCTGCCTCAGTCCTGACCCAGCACCTGTCCTTCCTCCACTCTCTCTACCTACTCCTTTGCTTGTTCTGCCATTCCCTTCACTGTCTTCACTGTGGCCTCCACCATGTTCTCTAGCACCTCCCTGTACTCCTCCATTGCTTTCCCCACTGTCTCCATCACCAGTTTTTCTGCTTCCCCTACCCTCACCTCATCCAGGCCAATAGCCACTGCCCTCAGCTCCTCCTTCATGTCCTGTGAAACATCCTTCCTTGCTATCAGCATGAGTAGGGCTGCCTTCAGCATGTCTGTGTTGATCAAACCACCCATCTTGTCCAGCACTCTGCTTTCATACAGCCATGCCCTGGCTTCCTCTTTGGTCTGTATCTTCAGGGCTTGTTCTCTAGTCATGTTGCACATGGTTATGCCAGGTGTTGTGCTGATGGCTCTCCTTACTGTCTGGCTTCTGTTTTTTGCTGTGGTGGCCCCACTGGCAAGTGACATGTCTTGCTTTTGTTCAGTATGATAGACTTGCGATAGGAAAGCAGTTTTAATATAAGAAGTATCTACTTTCTAATCCTATGCCTCCTCTTCCCTGTGTTGGCTCAAGCAAAAACTTCAAGTTCCCATGGTGGTCAGATGGTGGTTTGAAATCAAAAAGCATCCTGTGATGTTTGCATGAGTTGCATGGTAATGTCACATGAGGTGATGTAAAAACTTTAGAGACTTCCATAAGAGAACAGTTGTAAGTCCTAATATTGGAAGAACTAATTAATACAATACATTGGATGGTCTTATATATTGTACAAACCATAGTATGTAATAAGCAAACAGTCATGTATCCAATTAGAGGGAGAACAGAGGTGCTGTTGAATAAGGACTGCATGATAAGTCTTGGCAACACATCATTACATATGCCCTCTAGGCATCATATGGGTCAGAAAGGATGCCTCCAGAGATTGTTGAATCAGAGAGAGGTCAAGTAAGGACAGATAGTGATGAAGTTTTGCAGAGTAAATACCATAGGATTGGTAGAGTAATGACAGTAATGGATTGGAGGGGTGTGCACCAATCAATCTGAAGATGTGAGCTTGGCAAGTTCAGGATTCAAGTCTGGGTCATACATCTCTTGGTTGGGGTTGTTGGTCAAATCCCCTTTTTCTGAGCTGGGGGCTTCTGCAAGTGCCTCAGGAGAGCTTGGTGGGAGAGTGGTTGTGAGTGTAATGGCAGTGGAGGTGACTGCTGGAGTGCACTTTTTCCTGTTGGCAACATCCAATTTGTGGTGGGTGTGAGTTGTGGAGCCATGGTTATGTGCCTGGTTAGACAAGGTGCCTGAGTGAGATGTAGAGGAAGAGGGTTCTCAGAGGTTCATGGGAGAGGTGGATCAAGGATGGTGGTATTTGTACTGGTGCCCAGTGGGGGCTTGCAGGTGAGAGGAGAGTGTGTCCTGCTGACAAGCACACTTGATCACCTGAGACCTCCTTTTTTCTTCACCTTGTTCACAATTGCACTCTGACTAAGTGTGGGGCCTCAAGATGGCCAAGAGAACTGTTTTCCAGCAACCATTGTTAATGTCACTATTGGGTCCAAGGAGTCCTACATTGACAAAGCTTTTGTAAATGTAGATTGACTGATAGGAACTGCATAGCCATCTCAGGGATGGAGTAGAAAGGCAAGAAATGCCCCTGTCACTCGGAGTCCCATTCTACCAACTTGCAGGGGTACATGGGGTGAAGGTTGAAAAGTGAAGCAACATCTGAGTATCCCACTGGTGTGGGGTTGAGATCACTGTAGTAGGAGTTGCTGCAACAACTGGCATCCCAATCACAGTAAACCTGGAACTGGATTGGCAATAAGATTAGTCCAGGTGCTCATTGGTCAGAGTAGATTGAATTAATCATCCCATCCATGAGTCTGAACTTGACAGTTCTCAGTGTCATGTAGTGATGGAGCAGTCGCAGTTTTTTGGACAGGTTGTTGGGCTGGTTGTCATTTGGGTTTTCCTTTAGGTGGTGGTATGAATGTCCCATCAAGAAAGAGGTAAAGATAACTGGGAGGGAAGTGGAGAGTTCAGTGATGCAAGCGGGTAGGCTCAAGCAAGACACTGAGAGAGTGGGGCTTGACATAAAAGGAGACCATCCCTTTATAGGGTCTCATTTTGGAAATTTTCCATGAGTCAAGGAAAATTTAAGGGTTGTGCAGAGGTGGGTTGCCAGAGCCAATTAGTAGTTTCACCACAGTTTCCACCCCCGGCTTTCTCGGATCAAAAGAACCATTTGGACAGACATCTGCCAAGTATATCGTTGGTATATCATCCCTTGTATCATCCTTACCAGATCCATTGGTTCCACATATCTACAGACTCAATAGAATGCTAGTGACATACGTTCCAAAGAAACTCAGAGGTTGCCATCAGTCCACAAAGATATGCAAAAAGCCACCTCAACTATTATTCAGTGGAATTGCATCCAAATACAGTTGCAATAGAGTTAAATCCTCCACTTGATCATACAAGAGCCAAGTCCTATCCCCCAATTTCCAGAGGACCTCAAACAGTAGGTGAGCTCCAGATCCAGCATGAGACACTATCTTCTGAGCCACCCATTCTATTGGGTGCTGCTGTGGTTCCACCACTTGCTCATCCAGCCATCCTGGAAACAGACGATCATCATTAGGGATATGTATTCTAAGTAGGAAGGCATGGAATATGTCATGGACACCACACTGCTTCATTGAGGCAGGTAGTTTCACACAAAAGGATTGATTACCATAGTCAGCTAAAATTGAATGAGGACCCATGAACTTGGGAATCAACTTGCATGCCAATCCCTTTGGGTATGTCAAGTTTTTCATGGATACATAGACCAGATCTCCTTCTATGAAGGATACTGACTTGTGCTTGTGGTTTGCCAGCCTGGTTTGCTTAACTTGTGCTGCCAATACACTGTCATGCCTACCATGATTGTGGATCAAAGTTGTTGAGCATAAACTCAAACTCCAGCATATTTGTCATGAGCAGCCACATTCCAAGTCATGGTTCTGGGCATTTGTCCATGGTTTAGGAAGAAAGATGAGTATCCCATGCTGTCAGAATGAGCTAGGTTGATAGCAAACTCCACAGTGGGGAGTTTTAGTACCCAGTCAGTCTGGGCTGGATTGATGGCTTGACAAATCATCTGTGTTGGCATGTGATTATAATGTTCTGTGGCTCTGTCTGTCTGTGGATGATAAGTGCTGGACATCTTTAGTTTAACCCCAATCAAAGAGTGTAGGTGAGTCCGAAAAGTGTTTGTGAAGCAACTATCTTGGTCACTGACAATGGCATGGGGTAGTCCATGTAACTTGTAAACTTCCAAGAATATAAGTTCAGCCACATCTTTTGCTGCATATGTAATTCTGCATGGTATGAGGTGAACCATCCAGTCAGATGGTCTATGATCACCACAATTGAATTGAATGTGGCATTGCAACTTTTTAATTTGGGAAGTGGTCTGACAAAGTCAATACCTATGACCTCCCAGGGTTGTGTAGGTACTGGCAGAGGCTGTAGGAGTCTATAAGGTTTGTGATTTGTTAGCTTTGTGCAACTGCAGGTTTGGCAGGTTTGACAGTACACATGTACATCCCAATGGATCTCCTTCCACCAGGCCTGTTCCCTTAGGTAAGCCAATGTTTTATTTGCACCTAGGTGGGCTAGAACTGAATGAGCTTCAGATATCACCATTTTTCATAGGCTCCTTCCAGCAATTCAAACATTGGGAATGCACAACACCCAAGTCCCATTTGTCTTTAGGTAGATAAGCTCATCTTTTGTTATCTTGAAGTTCTTATGTTCCAAGGGCTTTTCTGCCACTTTCCAAAACATAGGGTCTTTGAAATACCTTTCTTGGATGCTTTTGATGAGGTCCAAAGGTTCACATCCTTTATTTAACATTTCTGTCAGGTTGACAGGTTGCTGGCTGTCAGCAGTGAATCTGCCCAGGTTTTCAGCTTTCTGTGCTAATTGTTTGTTGCAGGGTTCTTCCTCATTTAGTTTTTTTGCTGGGATATGTATTGTGAGCTTTTGGTTCTTATCTTCTGTAGTACCTGTAGTACCCTTGCCCTCCTCCTGTCCCTGTGGGTCCTGAGGGCCCTTTAGGATGAAACTCTGGCTCATTTGTGCTGCAAATTCTCAGCTGGTCTTGGGTCTCCCTGTCTCCACCAGCTGAGTATGACAACCTCTACTGCCATGTGAGGGTGGCACTATTGTGGTCTTGCCCTCCATTGCTGTGACAACATTTCCTACTTCATGCTGTGGAGGCTGCCAAATTTCCCTTCCTTGCCAACCAACACTGGCATCAAAATGCCATGGTCTTTTAGTGAGTCATTGTCTATGATGTCATGGTAGGTATACTCACTTCCTGCCCAGACTGTGCCTGGTTCATCAAAGGCATAGAGTCTTGACAGGGCATCTGAAAGGATATTCTCTGCACCTGGCACATACTCAACCATAAAGTCAAACTCAGCAATCTTCTTAAGCCATTGAGCCTGTTGTCCAGAGAAGTTCTTCTGGTTCAGCAGGTGAATCAGTCCCTTATGGTCTGTATACCATTTAAATCTGACCCCCTGCAGGATGTTGTAATGTCATAACATTGTTTCAATGCCAGCCAGCATCTCAATCTCATGGACTGGGTAATTCTGCTGTGCAGAGTTCAATTTGGCTGAGAAGAACACAGCAACTTTTGCTGTCCACCAGTCTCTTCCCTGGCTAATCATGCCTGCAATTCCAGTCCCACATCCATCAGTCATGATGTTGATGGGTTCAGCATCACAACCATATGTCAAGGGCTTCTGATGATGATCTCTGCACCATGCTGTCAGTTGCTTAATATCCTCAAGCGCACATTGATGTGTGTATTCCTATCAAAAGGGAACTGTGTCCCCCATCAACCCATGCAGGATCCCCATTTGGATTCTTACTCAGTCAATGTTGTCTGCAAGGTATTCCACAGCTCTTAGGAATCTCCGTAACAGGTCTCAATTGATGGGTGTCTTCCATTTAATTAGGGCATCCACCTTATCTGGGTCTATGCAGACACCTTGGTCATCAATGATCCATCCCAGGACCTTCATTTCCTTGCACAGGAAGTGGATCTTTGTTTTACTCATGTAAAGTTTTTCTCTCTTCAAGATGTCAATGATGAGTTTCACATGGTTGATGTGATCCTCTAGGGTGTCAGAATAAATTATAATATTATCCAGGTACATGTCTAAGAACTTGCCCAAATAGGCTGAGAATATATGGTTCATTAGGGCCTGATAGGTAGCTGGTGTGTTGCAATCACCCTGCTGTAAAACATTGCTGACCATGTTGCCATCAGGCATGGTTACTGCTGATCTGTTAATGTGTTTGAGTATTATCCATATCTGCTTGTAAGTGTCCTGCCCATCAAGTATTGATTGATACTTGCTGCACACCACACAGCAAAGAATTCCATCAATGTCTGGGAGCAGGGAGGACTGCTTAATGGTGTTGGCATTGTGTGCATGCAAATCAAACACTGTACACATTTGAGGTGCTTCACCAGGTTTTACTGGCCCTGGTTTCCATATGAGCAGCATAGGTACAGTGTTCCCAATGCTAGTCACTTGCCACTGTCCACTACCAATGTAAGCATTCCTTTTTGCTATCCATTGAGGTTGCATTGCCTCTGGGCAACAAGAAGGATGCTATGGGTAAATTTTCTTAGGGTCTATGAGGGGAATCTCATGATTAATTGCTTGCAATGGAGGTAACAGGGTTTCCTCCACTGATTTACACACACTGCTAGCATATTTATGCAAATACTCATGTACCTGTTCTGTCATGACCCATTCCCTGAAGCCCCATACATCGCCCAACAAACTCCCATCCCCCCAGAACCCCCCCTGATGCTTTGTCAAACTTCCCCAGCACTCCGCGCCTACTCCGGCTAACTCTGATGCATTCTCAGCTAACTCCGACGGCCCCCTGGCCAACTCCAACATCTTCCCTGCAGCCGCTGGCGCTTCCCCTGGACTTCCTGAGCCCCTGGTGTCATGACCCATTCTATTCCCCCCTTTTCTTCACCATTATCCAACCTCAGATTCTATGCAGTCCCTCTCTGGATCTCAGCCACACTCCCAGATCTTAGCCACAGTCCTGTTTCAGCCACATCCAGGTTTTAGCCACCTCTAGGACCACTTTTCCTGTTCCAGATCATTCCCACAGGCACAGATCACTTCCACCTGTCCAAGATCACTTCCACCTGTCCAAGATCACTTCCACCTGTCCAAGATCACTTCCACCTGTCCAAGATCACTTCCACCTGTCCAAGATCACTTCCACCTGTCCAAGATCACTTCCACCTGTCCAAGATCACTTTCAGGATTGCTTCCCTTGTTCCAGATCACTTCCTCATGACTTAGATCACTTCATGCTATGACTTAGATTACTTCCACCTGACTCAGATTACTTCCACCTGACTTAGATCACTTCTACTTGACTTAGATCACTTCCATCTTCTCCTTTTGGCAATGTCCTACAACTATATAAGGTTCCTTAGTCTGTAGCTACACCCCAGCCTTGACATTACCTGATATCTTGTTTGTGTTCTGTTGTTATCTGATCTTCTTTCCATTCATTACTCGCTCTCATTTCTTAGTTTCTTAATTTCTTTCCCTATCTACATACTTGCTGTTGGCATTACCTCCCCAAGGTGATTTTGGCTCCTGTAAGAGTCCTCCTTCAGGACTGTGGTCCTGACACCTGGGACCACTCTCCCACCATGCCTGACCTCATTACACATCATCAACTCAACACCCTGGCTCCCCCAACCTACCCTGGGGTATCACAACAACCTCGGAACAGACCACATCACAATTGATTCCATCAACATATCAATGTGGCCCACCCTCTGATCGTAACCAACACCCATCAACTCTGTGGAGCTCCACCAAGCCCCACCACCACAGCTGACATCCCCAGAGCTCTTCAGTAGTCAGTATATAAGACATAGAGTAGCTCCTTGTACTCTAGTCTTGAGATTAACTACCTACTTACTGGCCTTTCCTGATGTGTTTCTGATTATTTCTTCTCGTGTTTCATGTCCCATGTCTCATTTTCCCTGTTCTCAGTCTCCCAGTCTTATCTTGCCTCTATCCGTTCAACTCTGTCTCATCTCATTTGATTCTGTCTATCATGTTCAAGTCCTCTCAACCATAACGTCCTCACAAACTCCGCAGTTATGATTACAAACCTCCGACACTCTTTACCAACTCCGGACCTTGCTACATGCTCGACTCCAAACCCTATCAATTCCTGTTGATTCCCTATCAGAACTCCGGCTCTGCTCCTGTCATCCGTGTAGCCTCCACCTCCTCTGCACCTGCAATACTCACACATGGACTTATGCCTGAACCCCGCCAAGCCCGTTCCCCATCCTTGCAACTCATCCTCTACTCCTCTGGACCTCCCCAGACTTGCTCGGACCAATCTCCACCAACTATCCTCACAAGTCCCCAATGTTTGGAACACCTCTGAGTGCCCAGTTGTCAGTGCAGGGAATTACATCCACCTAGTAAGGACTTGCCCAGTGTAGCTGAGCCCCTGTGGTCAGCAGAACCTGACATAATCTCAAGACTATCCCTTACCCCGCTTGTGATGTCCACACTAACCCTGCACACACATCCAACAAACACCTCCAATGTCTACGACCAGCCCATGCCTGGAAACCACTATGATTCATATTGCTCTGCCCAATTTGCCAAGGCACATTGAGTCGCAGATCTGACACAAAATGTCCCTTCTGCCCCAGTTACATCCATACAATGGCTCTATCCATGAACACCCTCTTACAGCTCCCACACTCCCCCACTATCTCCGCCAGCTCCGCCCCTCACAGAGGCTGACTCCAACATCACCAAAGCTTCACCCAAAACCCCGGCGACAATTTGACTCAGTGCTCGACAACTTCTCCGACACTGCACCCTCACCCCTCCAACAACAATAGCAAAAGCCCTGCTGTGGAAAGTTGCTCATCACATGAAAAACCAATTGCCAACCTCACCCAAGACAACAACACGACCTCTGAGAATGCATTCCCCCAAACCCTGCCTTTGGACTCTCCAACCCACAGCAGCCCTATATGCCATCAGGAACAAATCCAGTGGATTCCCAACAACATCGAGTATGCCCACAACCCCAATAGCAGAACCCTGCCACCAGATCACCTGACTTTCACACCCATCCCCAAGAAAGTCCACCCTCCAAAGCTAGCCCCACCACTGACTGGAATCAAACTCAACCCAGCAATCCCACCCACAATGATGCAAGATTCCAAGACCAATGCTACCCCCCAATTACAGAACCCACTTCCGGGATCAGTGAGGACCCCCCAGTTGACTCAGCCGTCACCTCCACCAACAAATGAAGGGGCCCCAATGCCTCTGACCTGACCCCAACAACCCCAGAACAAGACCAAGAAATCCCCGAGCTTCTAGGCGGTCATGAAAGGAATGGCTATGCACCCCTGCCCTGCTGCTCAAAGCACAGCCCAAAGTTAACAAGGAGAACCACAGCACCCTGACTCTCAATGAAGAACAACTCCGGACCCCACCCACTATTTCAGCACCTGCCTACTATCTCAACACCTTCTCCTGTACAATTCAGAACCTCCGATGTTAAAGACCCTCGATGCCAACCCTCCCTGCACACCACCCTCAGATGTAAACCCCACCACCAAACTCTGCCACCTCCCATGAAGGAACCCCCAGCATAGGAGTTACCCCAAACTAACTATAGGAAAAATGACCCTATACAAAGTAGTTCCTGAAGTACTCTAAAATCGCTGACCTGTTCACATAAGGGAGGGAGAAGCCCCACCATCATCCCAGAGACTGTCGATCAACCCACTCAAACATTCTGACAATCCAAAGAGCATACACTCCGACATCTGTGGAGGACTTCCCTGCCAGGACCAATGACCCAAATAACCCTGCGCCAACTTGAAGCTGCCCCAATCCACCCCTGTGACCCACTCCAGACTCTAGCAGCACAACTTCGGGGCCCCCACTCTGACTCCAATATCCAACCAAGGGGACCTACAACACCAGCCCCACACTCCATACAACCCTGCCCCTATGCCAGAAGATGTCTATCAAGTGGGGACCACATCAACGGAGTACCCAGAAACAAATCCCATGTGAAGTAATCTCTCCGGAGTACCCTAAAAGTTCCTGATGCCTTCCCCAAGAAGCAAGCAGTGCTTCTCCCCATTGCCACCCACCCACATTTGCAACAACCTCCGGGCCGCTCCAGAGCATGAATGAAGAATTGCCCCAACCCTGCCGTGACTCCTGGGGAGTCCCACACCAATGCTTCCCCATGACCAACTTCCTCACTGCCCTCCAACAATTATGAACAACCATCTCCCCCCAACGCAGCAGATATTTTGCATGGAGGGATGATGGCCAGACTCACCCAAAACCCTGGAAGACCACTAGACCAGCCCCCCCCCATCCAAGCTTGGCTCCAGGAGCCACTGCCACTCCTACACAACAACTCTGCTGCTTGGTAAAAACCCCCACTCTGGAGCTCCCCCTCCAATTTGTGACACAACCCCACCAACAAGTTAAGACCCAACCCCAAACCCTGCATTGACCCCGGACCCCTGGTACTCACACTTGGAATGGCAGACCAACAAAATGTGCCTTGGACCCCTTCCTCCACCTGCACTACCCCCAAAGCCAACACAACCAACAAACCCCCACCAAGTGACTCTCGTGTTGACTCTGGGACTGCTAACTTCTTCTCCAATGAAAGAACCACCAACCCCCAGAAGGAACAACCCATGGAACGAGCCCCAATGCACCTCTGCTGGAGCAAGCCATTCCCCAACCGACCCCTGCACTGCCCCTACCCAAAGAAGCATCCACCAATACAACCCCAACAGACCTCCAAACTCTAGGGAGTGTCAGAAATACATAAGACCCCTCTGTCTGTCTCCATACTTACCCTTGGTCAAGAAAGCAATGTCACATAGATGACCCGGAACCTTCAAACTTTGACTCTGGACCTGAAGGAACTGGTTGGAACTGATCACCCTGCACCCCGCCCCCTTGTCGTCGACACTCCGGAGCACATCAAGGCACCACCTGAGCATGCCCGCCCACAGATGCAATACTCCAGGGCATGACTTCGACCCAGACTAACACCCCGGAGCATAGCAAAGCCCAATCCTGAGTGCCTTTCACCAAATACAATACTCCAGAGCTTGCCCCACACAACTCCACCAAACAAAAACCTCTGGGCATCCTCAACCAAGGAATCACAACCCTAAGGGAGTACCTCCGCCTCTATGCTGACCAATCCCACAGCATAGATGGCATGGAAAACAGCCCCCTGCAAACTTACTATAGGGACCACCCTACTCCAGGGGCTCCGCCACTAAGCCGCTAGGGACTCCCTCCTCTGACCAACTATGCCCCAAAGACAAACCTCACCCCACCACCCCCACCATTGTTAAAAAGAACCTCTGCCACCCCACCACCCATGTCGGCATAAAGGCTGGACTGCTAGAAGACCCCGCCCCTCCCGCCAGCCACACCAACCAAAGACCAAAACCCCAACCACCCCGAACACATGTCAAAGACCTGGAGGTCCACTCCCTTGAACCAGCACAACACACATCTCTGCCGCAGACTGAGGAAAACTCCTACACCCTGGATCCAAGACCCCAAGAATCAAACCCAGCAACGCCACCAAAAAATGCCATGGAACTCTGCAGGCAGACTCCCAACACCCCTGCCGAGCCTTGGAACTCTTCCTATGGCACTCCACCCTGCCCTGACAACCCCAGGGCTAGCCAACACAGATGGCATTAGTGGGCCTAACCCCTGCCTCTGGATCCACTAGGGATTCAACTCCCACTAGCACTCCTGCATGTTTCACTTACCTCACTCTCACACAAACAAAAGTCTCACTTCACACACCCAAGAACAATGAGGAAGCATTGGGAAGTACAAAAATATATGATACAAGGCGGAATGGGGCAGCAAACTCAAAGACAACAAGAAGTAGGGCCTAGCTGCCCCCTCACCCTTCCCCTGGAACCCCCGCCATCCCTACCCCCAAATCAATCTCCATCTGGGCCTGCACCACTGCCAAGACCTCCGCCAGCCCCAGCAAAGCCTCCCCCACATCTGCTGCCACTTCCCACCATGACCCTGGGGCCACTGCATTATGCTATCAATGCCCTGCCAGCAACCTCCCCACCCTTGCCATCCCCTGCTGCAACTCTGGAGGCTGACCCACATCTGCACCAACCCATCTTGGATCGATGCAAATGCCACAGAGGCACCGTCCAAGAGAACCCAGTGCTCCTGCACCCAACCTGGCCCCAAGCACAATCCATTGAGTGATAGGCAGAGAATTGGGAATGACACTTATGAAGGATTCTCACATGCCCTGAAGCAGCCTCATTGGCTAGCCAATCCTCCCTCCGCCTTGCTGCCTCCAACTCCACTCATAGCAGACCACCCTCTGGCGCCATTTCCTGCTCCTCTGCCTCCTCCATGGGCCATACCTCCCACTGCATCAGATGCTCCTGCAAGCCCCATACCTCTGGCACTTGCTCTGGCACCACCTGCACTGAGGTGTTCCATGCCCACTCCAACGCCTCCTTCTCCACCCACACCATGTCTCAATCCTCCCTCACTCGTCAAAGCTCCCCCTCCCATGCCATCAATGCCGCCATTAGTACCTCCACCTGCTTGCAAAGGAAGACCTCTGTGATCGAAGGCAGGGGCTCTAGAGAACTTGATGCCCGTCCCAAGGCTGCGTCTGGGGTAGGGGAGTGAACATGAAACCCCAGAGGATCCGCCATTGGCTTGTGCCCCCACAGCCACTTGCTGGGCCCTGCCCCCAATGGCGGAGAAGCTCTCCACTTCCCACAGTCCGCTGCTGAGGACACCTCCTCCCTCCACCCACCCCATGGAGGCCCCACCTGCCCCGCAGACCAGATGCCCATCTCCAGGCCATGTCTAGGGTAGGGGAGTGAACATGAAACCCCAGAGAACCTGCCATTGGCTTGTGCCCCCACAGCCACTTGCTGGGCCCTGCTCCCAATGGCAGGGAAGCTCTCCACTTCCCATGGTCCACCACTGAGGACACCCCCTCCCTCCACCCACCCCATGGAGGCCCCACCTGCCCCGCAGACCACCCCACGCTCTCCTCCCCCAACACCTGGGTCTTCCATGCCTCACCCAGCTGACTCCGCACCCAGTCCTTGTCCCACTCCTGCTCCACAGCAATGCACACTGCTCACCACTCCAACAAGATTGAGCACTTCTCATAGCTTGTGCAACACGGAAGGCAAACAGAAGTGTCACGCTGCGAGCCCACAGAGGGTGCATCAAAGACGCAGGCCTTACTCTGCCATGCACAGAAAACACACTAAGAACAACGGATCAGCACACATGACAAAGGAGAACTCAAAGACTCACTGGGGCCTTGTTTTGGCACCATTCCAGCATCAGGGGGCCCTGAGCCTGCGCCAATGCCCTTGCAAACTCCTCTACCATCACCTCCACCTGAGGGATTTGCTGCAATGGTGGGACCCCTTCTACATCCTCTGCTACCAATCAGGGCACTGCAGGATGAAATTTGGCCCACCTAGGACCCCCCAGGAAACCCACCACCACCATGGACAACTCTGCAGAACTCTGTCAGCCACTCTGAAGAAACAAGTTGATGCTGCTCACAACTCCAGTATATTGTACCAGCTCAGCGCCTACGCTCAAACTCCTCCCCCTTGCTGTCATACACAATCACCACGTCTGTGTCTGAAATCAACGGGGTGGGAGAAGTGGCTGAATAACTGGGAGGGGACATGACAAAGGATTTCAGGAAGCCCCAGGGTATGTCCAAGGCCTCTTAATTGATTAGGAAGAACCCCCTGATGAAGTGGCGGCCACACTTTGACTTTGCCTCCCATGCCACCGTCACTCACTGCAGATTGATCAATATTACTGGGCTTTGACTCCCATGCCCCTGCCAATCCCTGACCCACTCCCCATGTCTCAAGGGTCTCAATGCTGAAGGAGGGGTGATGTCATGACCTGTTCCCTGGACCCCGTACATTGCCTAACAAACCCCTGTCCCCCCAGAACCTCCCCCAATGCTTTGTCAAACTTTCCCAGCACTCCACGCCTACTCCAGCTAACTCCAGCGCATTCTCGGCTAACTCCAACAGCCCCCTGGCCAACTCCAACGTCTTCCCCGCAGCTGCCGGCACTTCCCCTGGATTTCCTGAGCCCCTGGAACCACTCCCCCGCTGTGCCTGACTCTATTACATATCATCAACTCAACACCCTGGCTCCCCCAACTTACCCTGGAGTATCACAACAACCTTGGAATGGACTGCATCACAATTGATCCCAACAACATATCAATGCAGCCCGCCCTCTGGTCGTAACCAACACCCATTGACTCTGTCAAGCTCTGCCAAGCCCCATCACCACAGCCAACATCCCCAGAGCTCTTCAGTAGTCAGTATATAAGATATAGAGGAGCTCCTTGTACTCTAGTCTTGAGATTACCTACCTGCCTTACCTGATGTGTTTCTGATTGTTCTTCTTGTGTTTTGTGTTCTGTGTCTCATTTTTTTTATTCTCAGTCTCCTGGTCTTATCTTGTCTCTATTCCGTTATCTTTTCATTATTGTTCTGTGTCTCCACCTGAATCTATTCTCATTCTCATCTTGTCTTCATCTCATTTCATTCAACTCCGTCTTGTCTTGTTTGATTCTGTCTATCATGTTCAAGTCCTCTTGACTATAACGTCCTCACAAACTCTGCAGTTATGATTATGAACCTCTGACACTCTTTACCAACTCCAGACCCTGCTGCACGCTTGGCTCCAAACCCCATCAATCCCTGTTGATCCCCCATCAGAACTCCAGCTCCACTCCCATCATCTGCGTAGCCTCTGCCTCCTCTGCACCCACAATACTCACACACAGACTTATGCCTGGACCCCACCAAGCCCATCCCCTGTCCCCACAACTCATCCTCTACTCCTCCAGACCTGACATGTTCCAGATTCTTGGCATACATCTGGACAGCTCTGGATGCCAGGCAAGTCACTCCTTTCCCCTCCATGGGTAGTGCTGAGGAACTCCCTACCACCACCCATGGTGGATTAAGCCCATAGGTTACCCTGTGTTGGAACAGCCAGGGGGTTCCCAGTATTATATCATAACCTGACAGGTTGACCACATTGAAGTAGCATCATTCTCATATACCCTGATAACAGAACTTAGCTGTTGTACAAAAATTCATCCAAGATCAGGAACACTGCATGGCCAATTGCACAGGTATTGGTGTTTTGAGCTCCTTCTTTCCCAGTTCTAACTGTTGTGTCAAGGTGCTTGACACAAAGTCTCCCAGGGACCCAGAATCAACCAGTGCCCATGCAGGGTGTCCATTGATCTGCACCACAATCACTAATGGCTTAGGTACCCAGCATGCCACATTGCAAACATAAGCTGAGTTTCTCTGAATGGCAGGGTAAGTACCAGCCTCCACTTGTTGTCCAAAAAGCTGCAGGGTCCTGCAGCAGTCAGAGCATTTGAGTTTTTTGAGTCAATGCCTCAATGCCCTGTATAATATTGACAGGTTAAGTTCTCTACTTTGTAGTGCCACAGAGTTCTCATAACTCTGCAGAGGGCCTAGTATAGAGCCCAGCTCACTACAATTGCTGCCCCATACCCAATCAGCTTCAACTTGTCTAATGTCTTGCTCCCAGCACACCATCCACCAGTTGACCAAGTCAAGGCAAGGATTCCACAGATGGTTGCTGCAAATGGTCAGATAATGCTGAGTCACACAATGAGATACGAGATGCCATCCTTGCTCAACTCTATTTAGATGGAACTGATAGTCAGTTGATAGGCTGTCTTGCATGAGGCCACTGTCCAGGGACCCTGATTCAAGTACCTGCCTGGCATTCCAGGCCCACACATCAAGTCCCATCCTAGTGCAAAACCAGGTTTTCCATGTTAATGGTTTGCCTGATCTTTCAGACTGCAGGGTAGCAAACTAAAGCCCAATCTCAAAATCAGGATCATTCACCATGCTCATAGAGAGCAGATCATCAGTATCCAATACTATATCTGTGACAATCAGCTCTTCATCTGAGATCTGCATGAGACAGAATTGTGGTCCACAGTGTTGGAGTATGTTAGTTGAGTTGTCTGGGTAGGGTTGCATACTTTCAAGCAGGGATCCTAGTGCACAAAATAAGCCATTTCCCAGATATTTTCATGGTCCTTCAAGAATCCTCAGCACTTTTAGATGCTCTTTGGCATTCTGAATTGGGTAGGAGAACTCTCAAAAGCCCATAGGTGGGTCCAAGTGAACTTCCTCAAAGAACTCTAACTCTGCCTGTTCATCCTCCATCAGAGGTCAGAGGGTCTCTGCCTCTTCTCCTGCAGAAAGTGGGGCTGCCTCCAAGGTCATGCTGGCTCCCACTTTGTTGTCAGACCCTGGTCCTTTGGGGAGGTGTCCCCATATTTGACTGACAATTTCATCATTACTTAGGTAGCCTCTTTTGTCCCCCTCCACAGAGGAATCCGAAATGGTCTCAAGTTCTGGCAGGTCATCCCATTCAGAACTTACTGAAGATGCTGACTGTCAACCAGGTGAGGTCAAAGTTTGGTCATCACTCTGGTTACAGCAAGATGGTGCATTGGCAGGGGTTGATCTGGAACCACCATGTGGCTACCACTCACACAGAAATTTTCTCAAGCTTGGCAGCTAACCCTGCCCTGCTGCTCCCTAACAAGAGCCTTACCAAAAGGTGTACATGATCATACCCCCCCAGTGAAAAATTATCACCAAGGCCTCAACCACAGCCTACTCCAAAGATGGGTGTGGAGGAGGCCAGGCAACCTGCCATATTGGAGAGTTACCCTCCCTGTGTGACATGGCAGAAATTGCCTGTTTACTCTCTGGCCCTATAACAGTGATTGGTTAAAAACTGCGAACCTGACCCTAACCAACGAGTCAGAACACACAAACAGCAGGCTGAGGATGGAGCAGAATTCTCCTCCGCTACCCCCCAATGGCAAAATCTCTACCTCTCCATAGGCCAATGTTTCCCTGAACCAACAGAGCATTTTCCAAGCAGTGTACACTGTAACCTCATGCCTCAGTCCACTCTAAGAGGGACCTACAACATGAGAGGTGTCCCTGAGCAATGCAATAACTTGACAGGTGTCAACAATCTTTCATGCACAAAGGACACAAGACTGAATGCCCTGGCCTTAAGTAGAGGGTGCAGGTAATGGGGCCTCCACTAAGTATCTCAATCCTGCACTTCACACACAAAACTCTGATTCTAACCATGTCTCTCAATGCACAAACTCATAGGATAGACACCTCCAAAACCCTAGTGGAATGCATCACCTCCCAATTCAAAGCCTCTGAGGAAGTGGAAGGTGTCACTGACCCCCTGGCTGGCTCTGTAGACAATAACCAGAATAGCCAAGTGGTGAACCAGTACAACAAATCTTTCCTGCCACTCAGAGTGCCCCAGAGTGCCAAACCAGCTAAACCCCTGATCAAATTGAACTGTAAGGCAAATCGACCTGCAGAAAAGAGCATGCCTACCCCAGAGACCTTGACCCAACCCCCAGAACCAGGCACCATAAGTAATGATGGGAGTTATAGGTTTACTTATGAGTGCTACCTCCAGAAGAAAATGGATAGTACTAAATGTCACCCTCCTCCTTTCCCCCAAAAGGAGAAGACACCTAAAAGACACACCTTATCAACTAACCCCCCCTACAGGACCCCCGAGTCCCACTCACAATCAATGTGCCTAAAAGGTGTGGAATCCCCTTCCCCTCAGCCACCTCACAACCTCCCCAACATTATGGAACCGCTGCCAATGTTTACCCCAGTCCAGCCTGTGCTGGAACATGAGGAAACCATCTCCTTGCCCCCCTTTTCAGCATGGGCCAACCTCAACAAAACGAGACTGTGCAGGAGCAAGAGGACAATCAGCCCACTGGCACTCCCCCCATCCTACCTACCCCAGAGAACTCTAAACTAGTGGCTAACAAAACATGGATGGAAGAGGATGAGGACCCCTGCAGGGGAAATGTTGCTGAGCACCCTAGTGCAGTCTGGGACTCCATTTTAGTGGACACCCCCCCACAGAGCCCCATGGAAACCTCCCTGATTGGAGAAGAATACTCAAACTTGACAGAGCCACTGACCTCTGCCCCCCCCCCCCAAGTCAGATAAGGATCTCTTCCCTAGGGTCTTTCAAAAGCACCCCCACCCTACACAATGGTTACACCCTAAACAGGGTAGCACAAAAGGCAAACTTGCAGCACCTCTGAGAAGTCACTGAGGACCACATTACAACTAATAGCAAGGGCCTACAAAGGATGGCTGTTCCTAATGGTGGGTGGCCGAAAATCCACCTCTTATCCTCTCCATGGAAGAATGTCGCTGATGCTCAGGTGGAGGCTTGGGGTGAAGTTACGTCCCCCGTGGGTTCGAGTCTTCAGAGGAAAATACAAGCCTAATAGTCTCATGATAGTGGACAAAACCAGGGATATCATTAAGAAGCTAATCCACATTGAGAGCAATGTATCTATGAGCATTTCCTTCCCCCTCCAAAAGCAAAAGATTGACTCAGACTGTTTCTTCTCTCCCTATAACATGCTCATTTCTGACATCTCAGTTGCCCAAGCAGACTACATCACTGGCCTGGGAGTAGTCTCAATGCCAGAGCTGACCATCATCCTTAAAGCTTTCAAAGACCAGCACCCAGAGTTTGTAGCAACCATCTGTGGCCTTACCTTTCAGAACTCCCCAGAGGCTCCACCAGTGGTGATGGACCTCATCAAGAAGTGCTTCTGTGACTCTAAAGTGATTGTCCTCCATGTCACTGAGACTTCCCCCCTCCCACACAATAGGGCCATGTCTGAAATCCTAGACAACTTATTGGTCAAGTTTATTGAAGTAAAAAGAAGTCCAGCAAATGGAGGAAACTTCTGCAGTTGGAACATATATCTCCACAAGTCTAGCCTTGACAATGATAACCACATCCAACTCATCCAACTCATGAGAGCATGTGACTTTCCAACAACAACCTTTGGCTTTGGTATCCCACTCAAGGGTAAAGACACCCTGTCATGCATTGGCTGTAAGTCAATTGACTATGATACTCCTAACTGCCCATTCCCCAACCTTCTGGGCTGGCTTGGGCACAAACCCCCCACTCCATCGACTATGGTGTTTACAGGGTCCTACCCTGATGTCCAGGGTACCATTAACCCTCACCAAGCTCCACCAAGGAGTAGGGGCAGGGATAGGGGCTTTGAAGGCAGAGCCCACCTGGGGTATAAGCGTGGTGGCAGGAGTTTCTAAAAAAGTTGCCTGCTGCAGGCCATGTACTGATCATACCAGCCTGTCTGTATGTAGAAACAATGTGACCAATCTTTTTGTGTGCTACCAGTGGAAACAGAGTGGGTTTTTGGAACCACTGGATGTCTTTTTTGGGCTGTAGGTAGGGTGGATGACTGAAATATATTGGCCACAAGTGGTACATGTAAGTCTGAAGCCAGGGCTCAGGCCTGAAAAATAGCAGTTTATAAAAAGTAGAGGAAGGTGCCACACAGCAGTCCTGCTTAAGCCAAGACTACCTCAGTGCTGATCCCACTTTGCACTGAGTTATGTCAAGGCAATGTCCCCCCTGAGCACTTGGGAAATGTGCTCACCCTGAGATAGCATGGTTGGCTACTTGGTAAGTCTTACCAACCACTCAATCTAACAACTCTACCAACACAGGTCTATTTCCAATGGCTTTTAATTTGCACCTCCCGGCAACTGGTGGGTCAGTTGAGTCTGCCACTACTTAGACCACAAACACTGGGAGCAGAGAGTTTGGAGGTGGTTCACCCCTTCCCTTGCCCTTGACCCCTAACACAGGTCACCTAGCAACAGTTCCCCAGCACAGATCCCCCCTGAGGCAAGGAGTTGACCAAAGTGATCATACAGCTAGCCTGGACACTAGCCAGGCAGCAGGTGTAAGTGGCAACTTGCAAGCGGATCCTAATACCCAATGTCCAGAGGGCCCCCAAAATCGGGTGTTAGGAGTGAGACCTCTTTATCCCAACTCAACCTCAAGGAAAAACACTAAGGCGGCCCTGTGTGTAGCCACCTTGAATATAGAAGGGTACTAGCAAGCAGAAGCACAGGGGTCAGAAACAAAATGGAACCATGTAAATCAGATTATTAGAGAAAAGAGAATTGGTATCCTCCTAATACAAGAGGCTCACCTGACAGATGATTGCAAGAACAAAGTAGAAACACTCTTTAGCAGGAGACTAAAGCTATTCCACTCACCAGACCCAATAAACCCATCTGGCAAGGGAGGAGTAGCCGTCATCCTAAACAAGGACCTCATAAATACTCAAGGGATGATAGCTACTATTATCATCCCTGGGAGAGCGATACTAGTCACAACTAACTGGCACAGAGATGAAGTCATTAATATACTCAATGTCTATGCACACAACACAATGAGCTCTGACAGGACTGAAAATAGTGAATTCTGGTGGGAACTAAATGCCTATTTCCTCAACCATCCTCATGTGAAAGTTGACATCCTAGCTGGAGACCTTAATATAACAAAAGATGCTCTAGACAGGATGCCTACAAGAAGCAACCCTAGGGAAGCAATAGAGGCCCTGGATGCTCTGAAGCAATCATTGCAAGTAAAAGACACTTGGAGAAATACCTTCCCTTCCAAGAGAGCGTTCTCCTTTGTACAGGACACAACCATGTCAATGTCCAGGATAGATCAGATCTACATGGTGGACCAACTGGCAGTCTCCTCACAAGAATGGAGCATCACCCCATCTGGGATTCCTGACACAGATCACCACTTAACCTTAGTCCAAGTTGCACATGCAAACACCCCTGTAATAGGCAGGGGGAGATGGAACCTCAAGACACATGTAATCAAAGACCAAAAATTTAGAGAAACAGTCACAACGCTAGAGTTAAGAGCACTTGAAGACATAGAGAGATCTGCCCAAAATAGGTCCCCTTTCTTTAACCCCCAAAGAATATACTCAAACTGGAAAGAGGAGATACTCAAGTTTGCGAGGAAACATAACAAAAGGATTGTACCAAAATAAAGGATGGAAAGAATGGTACTATAGGCTCGTCTTGAGTCAGCCTCTGCAAGAGAGGACCATGATGAAGGGGAGCTCCAAGAAGAGGTGTACAAAGTGAAAAAAGACCTTGATTGTCTAGAAATAAGGTACCACATGGAGAACAGGGAACACATAGTGATTAAAAATAGACTTGAGGGTGAAACAATGTGCAAATACTGGACAAAATCAGGTAAGCAAGCAAGCCCAAAGGACTTGATATATGCACTGAGGAAACACGGGGATATCAGACAAGAACACCTCTATGAAACTGACTCCCACAAAATGGCAGAGCTGGCAAGGAATTACCATGACAGCCTGCAATACTAGTTCAGAGATACCCCAGAAGAAGTCAGGGAGTCAAAGATAATCAAGGCTTTAAATGCAATACACACCCACACCACTGACACTCAAAGGAGGGACCTCGACAAAGTGTTGGACAGGGAAGAACTGCTGAAAGCATTGAGGAGCTCAAAGAATAGCTCAGCCCTGGGCCCTGATGGGGTATCCTATGAGTTCTGGAAGTCGTTTAATGGACAGTTTGAAAACAACCTAAAGCACAATGAAGGTGGAGGTGAGCCAAAGCACCCCTGTGACTTAGTAGGAATGCTCTTACATGTATACAATGACATCCGGAACCATGGCATTGAGGAAAATACATCTTTCGCAGAGGGCTGGATGTGCCCCCTGTATAAGAAAAATGAGAGAACAGACATCGCAAACTACAGGCCAATCACCTGCCTGAATACAGACTATAAGCTATTCACAAAAGCTCTAGCCACTCACCTGGCTGGAGCCATCATGACCCTAATCCACCCTAGCCAAGCAAGTTTCATCAAAGGGAGGAGTATTTTCAATCAGACTAAATTAATTCGTATGATGATGCATTATGCTGAGGCAACAGAGAGCAACAGAGCAATTATTGCTCTCGACCAGGAGAAGGCCCATGATAAGGTGGACCATGAGTATCTGTGGAGAACCATGAGGAAGTTTGGCATCCCCACAGAGTTTACGAACATAGTGAAAGCCCTATACAGCAAGGCCATGACGAGAATTATGGTAAATGGTGTTATGAGCTCCCCATGGCAAGTGACATGAGGTGTGCATCAAGGGGACCCCCTGTCCTGCCTGCTTTTTGATCTGGCAATTGAGCCTCTAGCAGCAATGCTTCAAGACTCCGACCTGAAAGGTTTCAAGATTCCAGGACACAAGGAAAAACTGATTGCCAACCTGTTTGCAGATGATACCACATCTTTCCTGTCTGAAGAAGACAACCCAGTAACCCTGAACTGTATCCTTGATGACTGGAGTATTGCAGCCAGGGCAAATTTCAATGCGTCCAAAACAGAAGTTCTCCCAATAGGGTCCAAGGAGTTCCGCTTAAAGCTAATTAATGAGAGGAGGATGTGCCCTGAGGGATATAGATTCCCAGACAACATCCACATTGTAGAAGAAGGCACAGTGATTAGGATTCTCGGTGCTTGGTTTGGAAATGAGGCAGATCTAAGCACTCCATGGACCGATGTCCTGGAAAAAGTAGGTAAATGCTTAAAGACCTGGGAAGGTAGCAATCCCACTCTGGAAGGAAGGTGCCTCATTGCTCAGATGGTCATTGCTGGGATGACACAATACCTCACACAGGTCCAAGGCATGCCACCCCATGTGGAGAAACTGCTAACGCCAAGGGCAGTCAAGTTTATGTGGGCAGAGAAAAGCCCCTTAGTGAATGAGCAAACCCTCTATAAACCCATTGCAGAAGGTGGGAGAGCCTTGGTGGATATTAAATCGAGGAATAAAGCAATAAACGTGATGTGGCTGAAAGCCTACTTGAGAATGGGACCTAACAGACCCCTGTGGGCCTCCCTAGCAGATGCGTTAATGGCAATGAACCTGCCAAAGACGGAAGAAGGTGTTGATAAACAAATCAGAGTCTCCCCCTTCCTCCAGACGTGGAAGACTAGGACGTCAACCAGGGGAGGAGTATGCCCAGACATCAGGTCCCTACTGAAAACCGCGAAGGAATTCAGAGTCAGGCCCGAAGGTCTTGCTTTTTGCAGAGAGACACTTAGAAGCCTCTCCCTATGGTACCATTTTGCAGCGCTCCTAAGAATCCAGAGGATGAATCATGGAAAAGTAGCTGAGTGTTTGAAAACAAAGCATAGTATGATCCTAGTAGGGGATGCTGAACGGATGACAGGATTGCTCATAAACAATGATCACTTAGGAACAGATGATTGCGAGTGTGAGGGGTGCATGGCACTTGAAAATGAGGTTGGATGCCTCCACCCTCACTTGTGTGTTGAAAGGGCAAGAGAGATGATGGCAACTCTCCCCAGCAAATGGAACCCCTTATTGGAACAACCAGAGGACCTGGGAGTACCCTTTCCTGCTACCAGGGCATCGGTATCAGACAGCAATGCAAGTGTGTTCACCCCACACCTCGAGTCAGAAAGCCTCGCAGACATTTTCAGGGTCTTCACAATGGGCCCTAGATACGATCAGGTTTTCATTCCTAGGCAAGGAGGTCAAACACAAACCCCCCGGTCTGCCCACATAATGCACGCGTCAGGCTCACGCCAAGGTGAGAAGTTGCTAGGAGTGGGGGTTTGTTTTGAAGGTCAGCCAGACCTCGACAAAGGCGCAAAATGGGTGTGCAACGACAGGGTTCCCATTGATAACAATCCTCTTCTTGCTATTCTCCTAGCATCACTGCGTGGGGGCCTGGGGAACCCTCTTGAAATAGCAACAAGATCAAAAGTAACTATTGCTGCCCTAACAAAATGCTTCAAGGCAAACGAAGCAGAATGCTGTTCTCATCCTCCTCCCGATCCCCACAGAGCTTCACATAACTGGAGCAAGATTATTGAAGGTCACCCAAGCAACAGCCTACAAGCATATACGTAACGTGGCCCCGGCCTGCACTAGATGGCAAACTACGGCAAGGATTGACGAAGTGAAGAGAGTAATGATCACCTCTAGTGGGAAGGTCCCACAGGACAGAGCAATATGGAAAGGCCTGAGAGACAAGGATTTCTCTAGGCAGACTAGGGTTTTTCTCTGGAAAAGCGCTCATAATGCCTACAAGGTAGGCACCTACTGGGACAAACAAAATATGGCCCCCGAACTTAGAGAAAGAAGCGAATGCAAACACGATGGGAAATTGGACTCGCTTGACCACATCATGTCAGAATGTTTGTGCCCAGGCCAATCTCAGATCTGGAACCTCGCAAGTGAATTCTGGAACAAGAGGACAGGTAAAACCCTCCCGAGCCTCAATATCAGCTCTGTCCTTGGCCTCATGCTACTGGCGCAACAGAAAGAGGGGGAAGTATCATCAGAGGGTCTGGCTTGTCTCCGCAAAATCCTGATTGTAGAATTGGCGTACCTTATTTGGGTCATAAGGTGCGAAAGGGTAATCAGTAAAGATGACATGCCTTTCTCCCCGGTCAAAATTGAGAACAGGTGGAAGGAGATGGTCGCAAAAAGAGTGGAACTTGATTTCAAAATGATGAGTGCGAGATATGGAAAGTGGGCGGCCATCCGTCCCCTGATACAAGACATGTGGAAAGGTACGGCTTTTGAACAAAAAGCCCAAGAGCACGGGCCTTGTAGAGAGGTGCAAGGTGGGGTTTTAGTGGGTATTTATCCTGGAGAGAGAGATGGGGTTGGGTAATATCCCATTCTGGGTGTTGAGCTCCACACTGTGTGCGTAAAAGCATTTCCTTGCGGAGTCATTTTGTTTGAATTATAGCTAGTTAAATCTGGTTTTAATCCCAGGTGCCATGTCGAGCGGGTGGGAGAGGGGCATCCAGGGCGCCTGCCCTCTCACTGTAAACGCTACTCCAAAAAAAAAAAAAAAAAAAAGATGGTGCATTGGGGCCCAGCTGGTGTGGGGTTATGTCCTCACTGCTCAGGAAATCTGACAACACGGTCTGCAGGCTGGGTGGTCCTGAAACCACTGACCCCATGTCCAGGCTTCCATGTAGAAAATCCCATAATGCCAGAGCTCCCATGGTGAGTTTGGTGGTCTCTCTTCAAGGCTGGCTAAATGAAGTTGTTCTGTTTCTTCAATATCTACAGACAATCCATAAGCACTTATCCCAGGGGGTTTCCCTGTGGTGGATTTAGCTGTGTGAGCCCATGGGCAGTTTCAAGCCATGTGGCCCTTCTCTCAACATATAAAGCATTGATCAGCAGCACGCAGCTCAGCCTCCTCTTCCTTGGTTAAGAGTGCCCTTGGGCAGTGAGGTAAAGCTGTTGGTCGATTGGGTCATGGCTGCTTGAATTGAGGCCATGAACCATGCCCAGATCCACCAATGTGCATAGATGCCAGGTGGGGGGTAGTATTGGTCTTTTTGCCAAAGATTGGGGATTGTGGTCACTTAGGGCTCTTGGGTCTGTCCTGCCATTCCTGCCAGGCTCAATGGTGTCCCAGGTGATGGGAATTGGCCACCTTATGAGACTCCTCCATATCCATGTTGTCTGCCATTTCCTGGTATTCAGATTCCTGAACTATAGTGTTCCAGCTTGTCCATTCAGGGTTGAGGTGAGCACAAAGTAGAGCCTTTCAAATGGATGGCCTGAACCCATTAAATGATTTCACCACTCGAGCTCAATGACTATCTGAGCCTACAATTGTAACAATTCATTCAGGTCAGCCACATAATCCTTTACAGGTCTGTTACCCTGCTCAAATCGTTCCAATTGCGCCCGTTGTTGGTTGCAATAATCTATTGGAAAGCAAAAATAAAACAGCTCAGTAAAGAAGTCTTTTAATGTCCACTTGTGTGGTGCTAATGAAACATGACGAGTATAGAACGTATAAGCTCAACCAGTCAAAAACTCGGAGAGTACCATGACCTGTCAATGTTTTTCTATGTATCTGTATTTTATGTAGGCTGTACCATGGGTCAGAAATTTCTGGAAGGCCCAATACTCGGCTTGTCCTCCATACTTTTCTGGTGGTGTGGGTTTTATCAGGGTCCATCATCACTGGCTACAGCAGCAAGATTGTGATCTCTTTGACCTTCCCTTCTTCTTACCCCTTTTTCCCTTAGTGCAGCCCTGGTGACAGTCTCATCACCAACTGCAACAGCCATTGGAAGATTCCAATGAGTCTGCACTGGAGGAGGCTGAAGAGGACAATAAAGATGGCAACAAGTCTGTAGACAGCTCTGAACTGCTTGCCATCGGCACACTATCACTATTGCTTCCCTCTTCGGACTCAGAATCAGATGATGATGAGGCCAAGCTGTCAGAGGGATCTCCATGGGCCACACTACCCAGTCATTGGAACGCTTGGCCTAACACACTTTTTCTAGACACTTGGGCAAGGGGTTTATTTGCATCTCTCTATTGACTGGTTAACCCTTCAGCCCTGTGGGCATGTTGCAACTTGGTCTCATTGTCCGTTACCCAGCCAATCAACTCTGCAAGCTTTCCTGACACAGGCATTGAGCCCAACCATTCCTTCCTGTTGTGAGCAGTCTGCCTTTTTTGCTTAAAACGAGCTAATTCCTCAGTCTGGTGAGTCAGCCTCTGGATCCAAACTTCTGGAGTCACTGAAATTTTCATCGGCCCAAAATTTAGTCTCTTCGGACCTGGCCTTGCAAACTTGATCCACCCGTCAATCAACTCACTCTCTTTCCTCATTGGTCATGGTTTGACGTGCGAGAATAACTGCTTTCTCCTGGTCTGGGGTGAGGTCAGGCATACCAGCTTAATTCCCAGTCCTGTCCTCCTTGACAGGTGTTCAATATTTTATTTTCTTGCTATTTTGCACAGGAGTAGACTCTCCAGAGAAAATTTTATTGTTACCAAAGACAGGACTATTAGTGTCTACCGTCAAGTGGGAATAAGTGACGCAGTACTCGTCAGTGCTGGACTTTTCGTCATGAAGGCTAGATGGCCGTTCCGCCAATGTTCTTTTACTTTCTACAAAGTGAGCATCCCCATCAGCTGCAGGCTCGGGGGCATCCGCTTTACAAGCGGGTAAGTCACCGGCTCCCCTGGAGCTCGCAGTGGTTGTACAGGGTAGCTTCGGGGAGGAGTCTGACTCAGTCAGCTCCGAGGGAGCCTCCTGCGTCAAACCTTTCTCCCTGTTGACCCCAGGGGCTTGCGCAGCTGCAGACTGAGTGATAGTCGCCGAGCGAAGACGATTTCTATAGGACATAGTTTAGTAATAAAATGTTTAAGTGGCTACTGATGCGAAATGTAAGTTTTTGATGCCATCAATTGATTGGATCAATGGATCAAACTTTGTTATCACAGAGTTTTGGAGGCTTCAGTTACACGAAAGCTCACTTAGACATTACAGTCATATGTATACATTTAAATTGATTTATTCGTTAGCTGAGACGGCCTCAAACTATTGAATGGGTCCAAAAATATAACACCCGAAACAACTAAATACTCGTAAGCCTAAGTTAGCCGCTTCCTGGGGCTAGCCGAGCCGTGGTACATCGTTGCTTGCCCTTTTCCTCCGATCCTGCTCTCCTCTTTATAGCTCGTCATGCGTGCACGGACCAGGCTGTTTTCCGTGCGCTCCCGTGGGTGTACCGCGTGGTTTTCCTTGGCCTTCCTCCTTATTGGTTGGCCGTTTGTGATGACGTGATGGGTCGGCGTTACTCGGTTATCCATTTCTCCGACCTCTTTTTCTCATTCTTTTCTTTTCCACTCCTCTCTTAGCAGGCTCCGCGTAGTTCGTATGGTGGCCAGCTCTGGTCTCTGGACGGTCTGGCATGCGGTGTCGAGGGGAGGCAGGGTTTTTGCTATGCATTCAGATGTCTATGGCTGTCCTCGGCATCGGTTAGCTGTTCTAGCCGGTTTTGCTGAGCACAGCCATTGATCGTTGATCAAATGCGTGACCAGCTGTTCTCGACGTCATAGGTCCTGCTGGCGTCGTTCAATGCGTGCTTTCTTGGGTTCTTTGGTGATATTCTTTTTATACTAGGTAAGGTTTTTATGTCTACAGTTTTCGACATTTACCCAAGCTTACGGTTTTCAGCTTGTTTTGATTGGTATTTCCCTTATCTCTCTTTTAAGTATATTCAACCTGTCTCGTACTCGAGACAGGCGTATCACTACTCACGTCTTTTGGTGGTGCTGGTTGATCAGATCAACGGCGTCCAGTGACGAGAGTAAGAGTGCGAAAGAATAAAGCTAGGAGTTTGTTCCTGTTCAAAATATGTGACGTTCGCGTGAGTTGCACGGTAACGTCGCACGAGATGATGTAGAAACTTTAGAGACTTCCGTAAGAGAACAGTTGTAAGTCCTAGTATTGGAAGAACTAACTAATACGATACATTGGACGGTCTTATATATCGTACAAACTGTAGTATGTAATAAGCAAACAGTCATGTATCCGATTAGAGGGAGAACAGAGGTGTCGTTGAATAAGGGCTGCGTGATAAGTCTTGGCAACGCGTCGTTACACGTCCCCTGCATCGACGACGAGATATGTTTATACCTGTAAGCCGTCACTTCATCGTGCTTTGGGATCTGTTGACAATTCAAAGCTGAGTTACGTCTGTTTCCGCGTTCCTTCTACGTAACAACAAAAGATGTATTTTCTGGCGTTTGGAGTGATCCTGTTTACTTTGGTGGGTCTCCTTTGTTGGGTTTGTGCTTCTACACCAACAGGTTGGCCCAGATGCATTGGGGTACGATTCAGACCTCTTTTGGGACGTCAACGGAGATGTCAGTCTTTCTCCATGATTGTTCATGTTCCACTATTCTCATTCTTAAACCAGGTATATTTGACCTGGAGCGGGATTAATAACGCGATTGATAAGTTCTATGGTTTGTCCGCACCTCAGTCCCTACGACCTGCCTCCTTTTGACCAAGAATTCTTCTAGGAATATGGCAGAACAAGATAGACCTCGAGACTGGCAATTCTCTTACACCAGCCCAGTTGATTTTCGCAGGGACATTGCCCGATGACGCGTCAGCTCGGCCAGAGGGTCCACATGTGTATCACATCAATGGGTCGGCTAATACGACATCTGCTCGAGATACCCGAGTGGATGTAATTACTTTGGAGCGTGTCGTCGAACTTGACTATGCAGCCCACCGTCTAGCCATCGTACCCGCTGACGGTTTTGTGACGGCCGAGTGGCGGTTAGTGTACCCATCTTGTATCAAAATATATCGTATGTACTTAATCACTATCAGAAGTAACTTTGGTGTTGCCTTTCGAGCTCACAGCAGGACTGGAGAGTTTCTCCGCGAACGTCATTGTCAGCACAAGCTGGCTATGGGAATTTATCTGTACTAGGTCCGACTGTCTCTCTCTGCGTGACTTCCACAGATCCTATTCTACCCAATTGCAAAGATGTTCCTTTCCGGTATCTACACTATCGCCGCCTGGATTACGTGGCAGGACACACTCTCGACTTCCCGAACAATCTCCGCGCAGAGACGATCGTTACATGGAACGCAGACAGCGGCGATCTTCGCATGGTCAAGATACCTCATCCCAGCTTGGAAGATATTACAGTCGAGTAGTTTTTCTTTTGTTGTAATGCTTATTCCCTGACGTTTGTTTGCAGCACGATGCGCAGTTCCAGTACATCAGTCCCAACAAGATTGTCCTCGCCGGCAGTCTAGCATTCACTGCCTGTGGTGCTGTGCTTTGTGCATTCTCAGCAGATGCAGAAGATGAGGAACCTCTCATGTTCTATCAGGGCGAACACACTGATCCGGATGGTATATCCGACTATCTTGGGCAATCGGGCACTTCGACTTTGGGTCCGATAGTCGTCCACAATCACGATAGCGGCCGCCGTATAACAATCTTTAAAAGTGAACTACTTTTGGGAGATTTACCTGTACATCTTACAATGTCTTTTGCCACTTGTTCTGTCTGACACTTACTGTAGTCAGCTGCAACCTCGCGGGACCCATCTGGGATGCGCGAGGTATGGAACTATCCAAATGACACTCGAACGCTAAACTTCCAGGTACCATTTCTATCTGTCGCCGCAACTCGCGTGCTAGTGTATCGTCAAGACGAGAGAGCTGAACGACCCATAATCTTTGTACTAGACTTCGATCAAACCCTCCTTGTTGCGCTATTGTCGAAGCAACCTTCCTAAAAAGCGGCGTGGAATGCACAGCTTGTGGATTCCTGTGCTCAGGTCAAAGTTGTGACTCGTCGATTTATTATCGCCGTTGATGGGGAGATTTGGGATGCAGAATATCCATGGCCACAGCGAGCACCGCCAGAGTGGGAAGCGCACCTTGATACCATTCTCAAAGATGATGAGGATGAGGATGAATACATGGATGACAGCGACAGTGATGATGAAGTATTACCTTCGGGTCTCGAATACGATGAGGCGCCGGAGGAGCACAGAAAGCCGGTACCCTTTGGGTATGTGCAGACGACCCTTCGCCTTGAAGGAGTCGCCGACGCCGAAAGGCTGGCTATCACACAGCATGCTGTTATTGAACTACCAGAACTTGGTAAAAATGGTCGTGTATTTTACTTTGACTAAGTCACCTTGATGAAATGTCTTATTTTCTCCTGGTGCTAGCCAGTTTTGCTCCGGAGTCAAGCTCACGGGAATGCAGACTTCAGAGACGTGTATAGAACAGAAGGATACCTGGAAATGTATTGCTGTTCAAAGCTTCACGTTGTGTTATGCGAAAACGTTGCATTCCAGTTGACATTCATCTATTATAAGTTTCCGGAGCCAGTCCACCGCACTAGGCTTCCTCATGCTTCCTCTATTAGTGGACTGGTGAGCACGGCAATGAAGATTCTCTTTCCTCATGCAGGCATATCTCTCCACACTAAATAAATACATCTCTCGTCACACTATGTAAAGATTATATCCCACTTAAATATGCGATCACTGGTTGAGCTAGAAATCGCTCAACACAACAACTCAAACTTCACTCTCTACATTTGCGGAACTGGTGATTTTTCTTTGGTCTTGCAGGGCTTGGCAAGTTCCAATTCGTAATGATCTCGTCCGACTCCGAGTCATCGGATTGAAACCTATCGAAATTATTTTCCGAGCGCCATCATGCCTCAAAAAAGTTTCCGACTCCACTGCACGCGCTTTGTAGTCAACATTGCGAACGCGATAGCCCCTCGCATTTTCATTCTTGAGAAGTTTTCGGGAGCTCGGTGCATGGTCAATTGAATTCAATTACAGAAGTAAAGATATTCTCCATCCTCTGAAAAAGGCAGGTGCACATTGGCAGTTATTTCATCAAGGTGACTTAGTCAAAGTAAAATACACGACCATTTTTACCAAGTTCTGGTAGTTCAATAACAGCATGCTGTGTGATAGCCAGCCTTTCGGCGTCGGCGACTCCTTCAAGGCGAAGGGTCGTCTGCACATACCCAAAGGGTACCGGCTTTCTGTGCTCCTCCGGCGCCTCATCGTATTCGAGACCCGAAGGTAATACTTCATCATCACTGTCGCTGTCATCCATGTATTCATCCTCATCCTCATCATCTTTGAGAATGGTATCAAGGTGCGCTTCCCACTCTGGCGGTGCTCGCTGTGGCCATGGATATTCTGCATCCCAAATCTCCCCATCAACGGCAATATTGAATCGACGAGTCACAACTTTGACCTGAGCACAGGAATCCATAAGCTGTGCATTCCACTCAGCTCTTTCGGAAGGTCGCTTCGATAGTAGAGAAGCAAGGAGGTCTTGACCAAAGTCCAGGACAAAAATCATGGTTCGTTCAGCTCGGAGGTCTCGGCGATACACTAGGACGCGAGTTGCGGCGACACACGGAAAATGAGGCAAGTTGAAATTGAGCGTTCGAGCGTCATTGGGATGATCCCATGCCTTGCGCATACCATCCCATATGGTTGCAACTGACTAGAGCAATAGTTAGTGAGAAGAAATGATAGAAGACATCTCAGAATGCACAGGTATATCTCCTAGAAGGAGCTCGCTTTTGAATATTGTTATACGCCTGCCGCTATCATGATTGTGGACGACTATTGGACCCAAAGTCGAGGTACTCGTTTCCCCAAGATAATTTGATACACATTCAGGATCAGTGTGTTGACCGTGATGGAACATGAGAGGTTCTTCATCTTCTACATCCGCCGAGAACACAGAAAGCACGGCACCGCCAGGAGTGAACCATAAACTGCTGGCCAAGGCAATCTTGTCGGGACTGATATACTGGAACTGCGCATCATGCTGTATATAAAAGTAAAAGTCAAGGAATGAGGATTACAATAAAAGAACAGCCACTGAACTGCAATTCTTTCGAGGCAAGCCCGAGGTAACTTGAGCATGTAAAAATCCCCGCTGTCTGCATTCCAGGTAGCGATCGACTCTGCAACGAGATCATTCGGAAAGTCAACAGTGTGTCCTGCCACGTAATCCAGGCGGCGATAATGTAGATACGGAGAAGAGTATTCCTTCCAATTGGAGGGAATAGGATCTGTGGAAGTCACACAGAGAGAGACAGTCGGCCCTAGCACAGATAGACTCCCGTAGCTAGCTTGTGCTGGACAATGACGTTCACGGAGAAACTCTCCAGTCCTACTGTGAGCCCGAAAGACAACACCAGAGTTACTTCTGGTAATGATTAAGTGCGATATATTTTGATGCAAGCTAGATACACTGACCGCCACTCGACCGTCACAAAACCAATATCAGGTATGATGGCTAGACGGTGGGCTGCGTAGTCAAGTTCGGCGACACGCTCCAAGATAATCGTATCCGCTTGCGTATCTCGAGCAGATGTTGTATTGGCCATATAGATGACCGTCTTTGGCTTTTCTGATATGAGCGCTTTCCAGAATAGTATCTGGTCATCCAACACAGACCAGCCTTTTCGAGACCTTTCGTGTCTATACCGACCTTTCCATTTTAGATCTGGATCATCCGCTGGCCAAGCCAGGCCTTTGACAAGAGTTGGCTTACCGTCCAACCAGACCATGGCTGAGGTAAGAGAAGTGTGTGGGGCCTCGGCATACAATGGAATGATGGAAAGATATAGTCTATATGTGTCCCAATACAAGTGGTTTTCACAGAGAGGAAAGAAACACAAGCGTTACTACATGAAAAAGAACAATGTTTGCTTGAACACATTATCATTGGGGCAAACAAAATTTTGAACCTACCTATCGATATTGAAACAGCTGTAATGAAGATGAAGTAGTGTAGGTGCAATTATGGCGTTATCGGGATACGTGGTTGTGTACAAAACACGTGTTACCATCGACGAGCCTGGTTGATATGTATATCTTTCTTTTCATGTGCTCCACATCTTTCTCTTCCGCATGGTTTGGTTGGACGGAAAGCCAACCCTTGTCAAAACCCTCGCTTGGCCAGTGGATGACCCAGACTTGAAACGGGAAGGTTGGGATCGGAAAGGCTGGTCTGTGATGGATGACCAGATACTGTTCTGGAGAGCGTTTCCTTTATCAGAAAATACACGGACAGTTATCTACATGGCTAATACGACATCTGCTCGAGATACCCAAGCGGATACGATTACTTTGGAGCGTGTCGCCGAAGTTGGCTACGCAGCTCACAGTCTAGTCATCGTACCCGCTGTCGGTTTCGTGACCGCAGAGTGGCGGTCAGTGCACTCAGCTTGTATCGTAATATATCGTGCTCAATCATTACTAGAAGTAACTCTGGTGTTTACTTCCGAGCTCACAGCGGGACTGGAGAGTTTCTCCGCGAACGTCACTGTCCAGCCCAGGCTAGCTATAGGGGTTTATCTGTGTTAGGAACCACAGTTTCTCTTTGCGTGACTTCCACAGACCCTGTTCCGCCTCATTGGAAGCAATACTCATCTCCATATTTAAAATATTGCCGCCTGGACTACGTGGCAGGACACACTCTTGACTTGCCGAATGATCTGGTTGCAGAGTCGATCGCTACTTGGAATGCTGACAGCGGAGATCTTCACATGATCAAGTTACCTGAGCTTTTCCTTGAAAACATGCAAGTTCAGTAGTCGTTCACATTGTATCCCTCATTCTCTGACTTTTATTAATAGCACGAAGCAGACTTTCAGTATATTAGCCCGCTTAAGATTGTCCTGGCTGGCCGTCTAGCATTCCCTCCCTGTGGTGCTGTCCTTTGTGCGTTCTCGGTGAACGCGGAAGATGAAGAAGAACCTGGTATGTTCTATCAGGGTGAACACACTGATCCGGATAGTATAACCAATCATCTTGGACAGACGAGCACTTCGATTTTGGGTTCGGTAGTCGTCCACAATCACGATAGTGGCAGCCGTATAACAATCTTCAAAAGCGAGCTCCTTCTAGGAGATAGACCTGTACATCTTACAATGTCTTTTGCCACTTGTTCTGTCTGACTGTTACTATAGTCATTTGCAACCTCACGGGACCCACCTGGGATGCGTGAGGTATGGAACTATCCAAATGACACTCGAACGCTAAACTTCGAGGTACCCTTTTTATCTGTCGCCGCAACTCGCGTCCTAGTGTATCGCCAAGACGAGAGAGCTGAACGACCCATCATATTTGTACTGGACTTCGATCAAACCCTCCTTGCTGCGCTATTGTCGAAGCAACCTTCCGAGAGAGCTGAGTGGAATGCACAGCTTGTGGATTCCTGTGCTCAGGTCAAAGTCGTCACTCGTCGATTTAATATCGGCGTTGAGGGCGAAATCTGGGATGCAGAATATCCATGGCCACAGAAAACACCGCCAGAGTGGGAAGCGCACCTTGATACCATTCTCAAAGAAGATGAGGATGAGGATGAATACATGGATGACAGCGACAGTGATGATGAAGTATTACCTTCGGGTCTCGAATACGATGAGGCGCCGGAGGAGCACAGAGAGCCGGTACCTTTTGGGTATGTGCAGACGACCCTTCGCCTTGAAGGAGTCGCCGACGCCGAAAGGCTGGCTATCACACAGCATGCTGTTATTGAAATACCAGAACTTGGTAAAAATGGTCGTGTATTTTACCTTGACTAAGTCACTTTGATGAAATAACTGTCAATGTGCACCTGCCTTTTTCAGAGGATGGAGAATATCTTTACTTCTGTAATTGAATTCAATTGACTATGCACCGTGACGCAAAAACTATTCAAGAATATCAAGTGTTTTCTTCTGGGGAGTTAATAACGTTGATAGGAGTTGAAACGTTCTATGGCGAGACGGGTAAATCTCTCCACAGACAGGAGTGAAAGAGCCACTTGTATGCGTAGTTTGACATACTCGCATATGCATTACACTGTACCAGGCACACTGGAGTATCCTATACCAAAGGAAAAGGGTGACGTCTGCTGCTGCGTGGAAATGCCTTCAACGCGGCCTGTGAGAGAACGACGCGACTCGTCAGGTTCGCGCGAGATATCAAGTAAGTACTTGTCAAAAAGATGAAACACAGGCACTCGCTAGTACTTAACCAACGTTCGTTTGGTCAATGGATGTTTGCAAACGCGCAATCCCCGATCGGAATATGCCGAAGACAGAGTCAGTATCTCCTATGGCAGGCACCAGCAATCACTTGTGCCACTTTTGTGATTCTTATCGGCAGTAGTAGCTGAGTTGATAACTTAGCTGCTCGCCACGTTGATGTCATGCTTGCATGGCACGCCAAGTGGAGTCAACGCAAATGCATGATTCCTCTTCATCTCGTCTAGATCATCTCGCCTACCAGTAATCTACGTATTCGGACATAAGCCTTGCGACATCTCGACCTGTATTGCAAGCGTCACATGTTCTTCCAGGAGTATTTGCCGGCTGCGAACGGAGAGGACGGCACAAGGGAACAGGCGCGATCTTTTTGAAGTATGATTAGGGTCTACATATATGCAGCTAGCTCTGCACGAGTCATAAGCGGGTGATATGCCGACACTCTCACTTTAGACGCCTTACATATCAGGATAGAGGAAGCCTTCAGCACCTTTGGCGTCAAGACCTTGTACCAAAGAATACCAACAAATACCGTTCCAGTAACTACCGCAATGAACATTCTACTATTAATGCAGCCGGGCACTCGCAATATGACGTTCACTCCGTAATGTCCGTCTTCGGAGTCTCCAGCAGAGTTGTCAAATCCTGCGCTTCTGTACATTGATGGCGAGAGCGGCACCTAACCAGCCTTCTGACGACCCTACATTGGTGGCGAGAACCTCACCCTAACTAACCTTCTGACGACTCATAGCCTCTCTGACGTACATTTTTGAATGGCGGTCTCTACGAGTCGAGAATTTTCAATTCTTTGACAGGTATTCTTCAACACTACATCGACAAACATCACAGGCCTAGCTTCTGGGCGCTCTAATTGCCTTCTTGCCTTCTGATGAGACGTTATGCCGCTGCCAGCATGCTCGTGACGTCGATGTTTTTGGAATACCTGTGGTCGCGCTTGGAGTCCGTACGTCACATACTCGTCACCATTCCCTATCTCAAGTTCATGAATCGTAGTCAGCTTCTTATCTCCTCTCATTCGTTACATCTATGCTCTTTTACACGACACAGGAAAAAGGGCTACACAATCAGCGTGTGCACACTTAATCCTTCCAGACCGGCGAACTTTCTTGAGATCGAGTGCTTCACACTCGTTGCATGTCCCGAAGATGGCGTGATAGAGGTCAAGGTTTGAGTTCGCCCCCGTGGCCTCAATTGACACCTCATCTTTCTGTAAAAATTTCTCTGATCAATAATTACACCTTGCGAGCTTGAAGCGGCACTTCAATCGACGCCAAGATAGACAGGACGTTATGTGTCAAATTTGAAAACCTTGCTTGCAGAAGTGTCGGAAGGCATGGAGGCCGAGCAAATGAACTCATCAGAAAACGGCGTGCAAGAGAAAAGCGAGCGTGACGACCAAGAACCTAGTCGAGCGGTCTTTTCGCTCGTCACGGGCACGTATCGACAAGCTAAACGTTACGGAACGGAAGGTACGCATTTTCTCGTCTGTTTCATCCTGTCATCCTACTCACTTTTCCCAATTCGACAGTGTCTCTGGCCCTGATTCGGCAGATACCAAGACAGCACGGTGGCTAAGTTGACTGATAGCGCTGCCGGTGAGTATCCTGCCGAAATTAAACAATTCAATTGACTGATGTATTGCTGCGATTAGTGATTTTCTTGGGCGGAGACATGAATTGGTGAGGATGCGCCAAGTGTACTGGAGCAAGGACGGAATGCGTGATTCGCGATGTTGACTACAAAGCGGGCACAGTGAAGTAGCGGACTTTTTTTGAGGTATGATGGCGCTCGGAAAGCAATTTGAATACGTAGGTAGTCTGACGAGATTACTACAAATTCGAATTTGCCGATCTGCGATACCAAGGAAAAATCGCATTCAACTCGATTACAACTAGTTCCGCAGATGTAAGGAGCATTCGTGTTGTGTTGAGCAACATCTAGCTCAACAAATTGATCGCGTTATTTAAGTGGGATATGATCATTACCTAGTGTGGCGAGAGATGTATTTGGTGTGGAAGACATGCTTGCACAAGGGAAGAGAATCTTCATTTTCGTGCTCACTAATCTACCCTGGCGTGGGGGCTCCGTAAACTTATCACAGATGAATATAAATCAGACTTATGGGTGCAACATTTGGTCATAGTACAACAGGTAGTAAACAACACATTTTGAGGAATCCCTCTGTCCTATCGACGTCTCTGAAGTGTGGAATCCAGTGAGCTAGAGCAAAGCTGGCTAGCATCAGAGGGAAATGAGACACGCGGAACTTCAACGACTTCCGCCACCATATTATAAAAGTCATTTTCTTGGAATTTGCCTCCCATATCTCAGACGGCGATGTGCAAGGTACACTCAACACCCACAAAAGCATTCTGGGTTCCATTCATGTTTGACTTACATGAGCAAAGAAATTCTCCATCATTCCAAGAGCTAATGCATACAGGTAGATTTAGTCGAAGTAAAATACATGACCGTTCTCTTTTGGAAATTCTGGTAATTCAAGAATAGCATGCTTTGTGATAGCTAGCCGTTTGGCATTGGTTATTCCTTCAAGGCGAAGGGTCGTCTGCACATACCCAAAGGGTACCGGCTCTCTGTGCTCCTCTGGCGCCTCATCGTATTCGAGACCCGAAGGTAATACTTCTTCATCACTGTCGCTGTCGTCCATCTCTTCGTCTTCGTCCTCATCCTCTTTGAGAATGGTATCAAGGTGCGCTTCCCATTCTGGTGGTGCTTGCTGCGACAATGGATACTCCTGATCCCAGATCTCACCATCCACAGCACAATGAAATCGACGAGTTACGACCTTGACCTGAGCACGACTATCCACAAGCTGTTCATTCCACTCGGCTCTCTCGGAAGGCTGCTTCGACAGTAAAGAAGCAAGAAGAGTTTGATCGAAATCTAGCACAAAAATCATAGTTCGTTCAGCTTGGATGTCCTTGCGAATCACTAAGACGCGAGTTGCGGCGACACATGGAAAATGGGGTACGCGAAAATTCAATGTTCGAGCATCATTTGGATAATCCCAAGCCTCGCACAGCCCAGGTGGGTCCCGTGTGGTTGCAAATGACTACAATAATGGTTAGTATGAAGAAGTGGTAAAAGACATCTTGAAATGCACAGGTATATCCCCCGAAAGGAGTTCATTTTTGAAGATCGTTATACGGCTGCCGCTGTCGTGATTATGAACAACTATCGGACTCAAAGTCGAGGTACTCGTTTCCCCAAGGTGCTTGAGTATACCATGCGGATCAGTGTGTTGACCGTGATAGAACATGAGAGGTTCTTCATCTTCTGCGTTCGCTGAGAATGCACAAAGCACAGCACCGCAAGAAGTGGATTCTAGACTACTGGCCAGGACAATCTTGTGGGGACTTATATATTGGAAGTCCGCTTCATGCTGCAGATAAAATTCAGGGAATGAGGATTACAATGAAGGAACAACCACTGAACTGCAACATTTTCGAGGAAAAATCGAGGTATTTTGACCATACGAAGATCCCCACTGTCTGCGTTCCAGGTAGCGATCGTCTCTGCAACGAGATCATTTGGCAAGTCATCAGTGTATCCTGGGTCGTAATCCAAGCGGCGATAATGTAGAGTTTCACAACAGACATCAGGTGGAATAGGGTCTGTGGAGGTCACACAAAGAGAGACTGTTTGCCCTAGTACAGATAACTTCCCATAGCTGGCCTGGGCCGGACAATGGCATTCACGGAGAAACTCTCCAGTCCCACTGTGAGCTCGGAAGTGAACACCAGAATTGCTTCTGGTAATGATTGAGTACGATAGATTACGATACAAGCTGGGTACACTGACCGCCACTCTGCAGTCACGAAACCGACATCGAGTACGATGGCTAGACGGTGGGCTGCATAGTCAAGTTCGGCGACACGCTCCAAAGTTATTGTATCCGATTGCGTATCTCGAGCAAATGTCGTATTGGCCACGTAGATAACCGTCCTCGGATTTTCTGATGACGGAAACGCCCTCCAGAATAGTATCTGGTCATCCAGCACAGACCAGCCTTGTCGTTTCCGATCTTGCGATTTCAAGTCTGGATCATCCACTGGCCAAGCAAAGGCCTTGGCAAGGGTTGGCTTTCCGTCCAACCAGACCATGTAGAAGTGTATCAAACGGAAAAAAGATATACTTATAAGGTGTCTTGGCTGCCGTCAGCAAAAATTCGGTTAGAATATTTGGCCATATATGGCTCGACGTAAACGTGGGTCCTAAGGGTAAGGAGCGTTTTAGGAGGCCTCTGCGCGGTCAGCTTATTCTTCAGTCTACTCTGAGTAGTGACCATTTCCGGCTCGACGCCATTGTTATGTGGCAGAAGTTGAGGTCGGAAACAGTAGGTCCAATGTCTTATTCATTCGTGTTACATGCAACGGTCTTGCATGTTCCCCTTTCATGTAACGGTTTTGAATGTTTTCCCTTTTTTTTTGCAACGGCCTTGCATTTTATTCCCGCGCAACGGTCTTGCCTTTTTTCACCCATCATCACCGCACAGGTGAGCGCAGTATCGCACATACACCGTACTTCAGCAGTTTAACAGCCTTTGCAGAGTAGTGATTGCTACCACCGCCGTTATTCAGTCAAATATTTCTCACGCATCACTACTCTAAGTAAAGTTCATTCACAGTTGTCAGTCGATGAGTTTATCTCATCACACACCGCATATTCATCCGAACAAGTCATTAAGATATATTTTCAAATATCAAGCTTCGTTTCCATAGTAAGCTCATAATTGGTAGAGTTTGCTTTCTTTTTGATAACTCAACACTACCTTTTTTTCGGTACTAGTTTTTTTCTCGCTTTAGTCATACCTTTTCGCGCATTATCAATTTTGTTACCTCATCATCGAACTTTATCCTTCATGACTCAGAATGCAGAACACTCAAACAATTGATCCTATGCCTTGACCTGAGTCCAAGGAATATGATTTGAGATCTCTTGGAGATGTTGCACATGATGATGCACACACCAAACATGTCCATTTCGAATGTCAGAAACTTATTGATGAAACCATCAAGGAAAAGTGTACCATTTCTGAGCTTTTACAATCCCTCAAAGAACTTGGTCTTAATGCAGCAGAAGCTCAGGATCATGTTGACGAGGTCAAACAGTGAGTCGAGTTACAGAAAGCAAAAGCTAAGCAAGCAAACACAGTGTCAAGAGAAGCATCTCCACAGAATGAACAAGAAGGTGGCCAGGAAGGAAACTCTCATGCCTGAGCTGTTGAAGACACAGCATGGAAAGCCCTTCAAGCAAAACTTGAGCATGCACTTGCCCCTTCTGAACAACCATTGACAATCACTCTTGAGCAACTTGCCAAAATGTTTGGGAACCCCAAGACTTCTTTGATGCACTCTTTTGTCCCTAAACCAGTTCTTGCCATTGCTCTGAATTTGGCTAATTGGTGAGAAAAGCTTACCAATGATCCTCATCTTTTGAAGACTTGGGAATTGCATCATGAGTATGCAAAGAAAAAAGTGGTGGATGGTCTTATTACACTTGCACAGTCACATCCCCTCAAAGATCTATTTCACAAGCTATGTGGAAGTTGGTTATGCTCTATCATCATGTTGACTTCAAGAAACTATGTGCCACTTTTGACAAAGGATACAATCACAATGATGAACCAAAGGATTTTATCAATGGTTTTTCACTTGTCAAGAAAGATCACATGAATGCAAAATGACCTGTTTGTACTGAGTTGAATTGGACACAGACTTTTGATGCATGGACAGAAGCAGTCTTGTTTTTCTATGCTCATTGTTGTGATGAACTGGCAAAATATAGGAGTTGTATTGTGGATTTTTGCCACAATATTCCAAATGGAGCTTCTTTTGCTATCCATTTTGATGCAGATATGCAAGATTGTTACTCACAAAATCCTTTCTACATGGACAATCTTAAAGAGCTACACATTTCTTTCTTGTCTCAATTACTTAGCAGCTTGAATTCTGTGGCAGGTGCAAAACAGAGTGCAATATCTCATGCTGGACCTTGCAAGCATATATTAACAATTTGTCAAAACTGGAATTTGGGTGGAATTTGGGTATATGTTCAATCGATCCTTGTCCAGGGAGTCGTCAACAACATATCTGCTGCAAATGCAATGGCACCTATAAAGCTAGAGATGTCAAGGATTGTTTCAGAAAGCTCAACCTCAGGAGACAACAGTATCAAAGTGGCAATCAAGGCTGCTGATGCAAGACTGCAAGGTCCTCTGTTGGAAAAATCCCTGGCACCTCATCAGGCTCAAATCCAGATCAGGTCAGATCAGGCTGACAAACATTCCTCATTGGGCCTGATTAGATAAACCCCAATTCTAATTAGCCATACTTTCTGCAATACATTTTTTCCTGTCCCTACATCTTGTCCAAGTCTGTCCCACAGTTACCTGTTATGTCAGCCATAGCTTGCATTTTACAATGGACCTTTGCCCTCACCCTCCAACTCCATTTGGCCACACAAGGCATGACTTTTATGGGGAAACATGCAAGAGTCGGGGAATTGGTACCCACAGGAAAGTGTGTCAGAAAAGACAAGAACAAGCATGCCAGGATGCACCATTTTTTTAACATTTTGATTCCTCAGACTCACAATGCACAGGTGATGTGGGAAGGATTTGTTCTTGAATGTTAATTTCTAAGAGATGCATTTATAGGTGATCACTCTGCAGAGAGTATTACTATTAGCAATGACAAGCATTTACATGCAGTATCAGGTATGCAATAATTATATTTGATTAATTTTCAGTGCATTATTACTTATTACAAGGTGTTCCTTGTATCAATCAAGTACCAACTCAACATTCTGGACCAATGCCTTCTGACTCCAATACTGATATTGAAATGGATGGTTCCTTTGATGTGACACCTGCTGTATTTGATGGTCTGGATGAGGAAGTAAGCATGAGTTGATTATTACTGTATTTGCTGTTCAAATCAAGTTCTTTATAGAGAGGCTTGAATGAAGCCATTTTAAAGGCTGATTCAAATTTTGATGCACCCATAAATGGTCTGGGCAACACAATGGAGCCACTCTTGAAAGTAGAGTACCATCCACACTCTGGAATCCCACCCAAGATAGGGTCCTGCAGTGATTGCTTTCCTCAACATACAATACCACCTCCAGATTTTGAGCCCTGGAAACCCTTCAAATCATAACTTGATTTTGGAATTGCAGAACTGGGACTGGGGGCCACACTCAGCAAATCCCAATTGAATTGCCTCATCAAATGATTCCATCAAACCATCATGTGCAACAATGAAGACCCTTTCACACTAAAGAATGCTGCTGAGTTAAGTGATACTTGGGAAAAAGCATCTACACTCCAAACTCAGGTGAGTATCAATAGTGTTGAATTAATCTACTTATATAATTTGTATTCAGTCAATCTAAACAATGGTTTGCTAGTTTAAGAAACATTCTTATCAGGTTCCATATAAGGGAGTGCCTCAAAACTTTGATATAAGTGTGCATGAACCCTGGGATTGGGCAATTGAAAATGTCATTGATGACCCAATGGTTTCATCATACATTGTATGGGATGTGCAGAAACATTACAGGTGGACAAGTACCACTTGGGAGCAATTTGTCACCAAGCCCTGGACAGGTGATGATGCCTGGGATGCTCAGAAAGGCTTTGTCAACTTCAAAAATGCAGTTTAGCACAAAGGCTTTCATATTTTCTTGGAGAAAATTTCTCAGTTAGCAGAGATGGGCAAGTGGAGATTGAGCAAGGTTGACAACATCTTGAGGTGGCTTTGGCCAATCATTCTAATGTTATCTTGTGACTATGAGGAAATGTGCATACACTTTATTTAAATTCTGTCACCTCAACCTTCTGCAGCTTTATGCCCTAATATAATTTTAGGTCTGTGATGTCTCTTATTTGTGGCCTTTGAGGGATATCCATGCCTGATTTGCCTGGTTCCACAGGAACAGATGTGGGATTTATCAGTAGAATATTCTTTACAGACCCAATCAAGGTCTGAAAAACTATACATGGAGTTCATTTCCCTGCATACTGCTGCAGCCATCAAAGAAGCCTTCAAGGAACAAGGTCTCAATCCTGTCAAGGTATGTTGTTACTTTGTTTTCTGATCAGCACACCAATTGATTTATTTTGTACAGAATGCAATGTGGTCCATCAAGTATGGAGATCTCCATCATGCTCTATCCTATGATGTTCTTCATTTTGATGACAATGAGTTATGGGGGGATCATTTCTTCAAGGTTTTCCAATCTCTCATTACCTCTCACACTGATATTGCTCACATTGATTCTTGGTATGATTGATCTTCATTTTATTATTCTACATCTTAAATTGACCTCTGGTTTTCATCATATGCCACAATGGCAAGGGCTCAATCATTTTGACTCAGTTATGAATATTACATTCAATGATGGAACCAAGAATTACAATATTTCCAAGGTGCTATTTCTATTAGTCTAGTTTTAAATATCATATTGCTTACAAAATATTCTTTGTTCTGGCAGATATTTTTGTGTGCTGCACAGAGTGTGTTATTTGCTGACCCAGAATTTGATGGATATCTCCTTCATTGCCTCTGATAATATCTTGACATCCAAATGTATGCTGGCTTTCACCTTTACACAAACCAAACAATATCAGCAGGCAAGAAGGAGTTAAAAGAAGTATTCACACCATTAATGATGGTAAGTCCTTTCTATTGAACAGAGCATCATAAGGGAAAGATTTAATGTAATATATCAAGGAGTACATTGAGCAAACTCATGGTACAAGCAATGAACTCAACACTGATATCACACCTGATGATATTGATGAAGACAGGTCTGGAGTAACTGATGATACAGAACTTACACCAAATGCCAAATCATGGAATTTTATCAAGTTACATCTGTGTAAGCATTTGTTCAGCAACATAATCAGAAAGGGTGTTTCTCAAAACTACAGCACTAAGCCAAATGAGAAGATGCATGGCCCAATCAAATATTCATATCTTCACTGTTCAAATTTCAAGGATTTTTTGAAACAAGTATGACAATCAAACCTTACTTAATTGTGCTTGCAAAAATTCATGGTGTCCTGTATACAATAGATATTGAATGCTGATCAGTATCTCTTGATATCTGGTCTTATTCAATCCAATATTGATGCTTTGGATGTCTATGAAGAGTCATTACTACCAGACCCTGAAAATCCAACAGTTATGTTGGACAGCACACAGTCTGATAATTTTGATTCTAGCATTTACAATCAGTTTTGCATGCTAGGATTGCAAATGCCATCTATTATGCTGTTGCAAAATATAGAGAACCACAAGAATGATGAAGCTTTTGAGTGATTTTGAATCAAATTGGGAAAGTTTTTGACTAGATTCCTTCCCCTCTATGATATTCCTCTCCCTGGTGGCAAAGCTGTGAGTTTCACTGACAAAAATAAGGTGAGTCAATGTGGATAATTCAAATTGTAATGCTGTACCTAATACAATATCTATTAGATAACAGAATATTGCCTTCTGAAAGTCCAGTATACCTGTATATCTGACTGGCAACTCAAGATGGATTACATATGGTGTAACCCCAAGTTCTTTGGTCACCCACACTATGACTGCATGCTTGTCAATGCTCAAGATGAGCCTTATATTGCATGTCATGTTCAGCTTTTTTCATGCACTGTTGGCAGTCAGGTCTATTCTTTAGCATTGATAGAACCATTTTCTTTGGACTTTTGGAATCCAAACTGGCAACAGAAGGATGCCAACCTAGGCCTACTCTGCTTCCAAGAAAACAAACATAAGGATAGTGAATTCATCTCTATCCATGCCATTATCTGTGGGGTGGTTATGGTGCCAGACATGAGTCATGGCTCAGTAAACCAGGACTTTTTTCTATTTGATATTCTAGATGTGGATTTGTTTTTGTGGGCACATAACAATTTACAAGATTCAGAGGCCTATTAATAAACAGAACTGTTGTTGCACGCATTGACAAAATTACTGTAGTAATAGTAAAAGAAAGACCTGACTAAATTGAACTTTGACATATGTATTAAGGTGTTATTATTAATAGACAGTATAGTAAAATTCTTCTTTGCCTTTTAAGAAAGCAATTTTTCCTTCACAAGCAAACCTTTGTTCCTCCACATGAATGTAAATGATTCAGAAGTTGTTTCCAACAAGGCAAGCAGCAGGAACTGTCAGCGGCCAATTGTATTCATGTTTCACATTCCAGTAAGTCTATTAAGGTATCTTTAATTGGGCTGTTCTTCCCTGGGAGCTTATCCTGCCATTCCAATCCATGGGGACTGAGTAACTACAATCAAGGCCCATGAATCTAACCATCCAATCTGTTAGACCCACAACTCTCAAGTGCCATTGATATAAATAGTTATTCAGCACTACAACACAATACAGTAATTGATATCTACTGTTATAACTGATGAGAAGAAGAAAGACAATATCATTAAGGCTAGATCATCTGAATCCTTAATAAGGGGTGTTGACAATGTTCAATCCTGCTCCTGGAGCTTCTCTTGGGAGCAAGCAACTGATGGTTGGGCTTCTCTAGATTCTTGTTGTTGAGAGCTAGAACATCATTGTCAAGAGTGACAATGTATCAAGAAGAAGGTCATATGGAAGTATAGTGTGAAGTTTGTATACTCACAATTTCTTTGTTGTCACCAAACTTGAAATTGTCTTGAACAACATGACCCTCATACTTCTTGATTTTGTACTGACCAAGATATCCTTTCTTGACTTTCTTGAAGTTCTAGGCAATGGCAAACTGGCCACTGAAAGTGACAATGGCATTTTCCTCTTTCTCAAGGCCTTGGCTAAACCTAGAAGGCTTTGAGTATGTAAGGTTTATAACAAAGCAACACTTACTTGGCAGGAGTGAAAGAGATGCTTCTTCTCATGTAAGCAACATGCTCATTTCAAAGCTGCAGGGAACAAGGCATAGGTTTTGTGGTAGTAGGAAAACTACAATCAAAACTGAGAGAACCCTGGTAGCAGCCTTCACCAATCAGTGTGTTGATCAAGAGCAGGTAAGTCCTGGTAGTTGCTGATATTGTTTCCATGAACAACATATGAATGATCTCCTTTATAACTGATGGTCAGTTGGGAGTTACAATCCAAACCAGAAATCTTGTTTGAAGTGTCTTGGTCTTCATCAGAGTCTTCTTCCTCATTGCTTGCCTCTGTAGAGAGAGGTAAATAGCAAGGACCCATTTGATTTAGCTGGTACAAACCTTCATTGGGATCTAATTGTCTTTGTTTTTGGCATTGTGCATCTTGACATCTTCATTAGCAGTGACAGCACAAATTTGTTCATTGGCCTCAATGAAGTGAGATGCATGAAGAAGAGTGAACAATGGAAGCTGCATACCTTCAACTTGGCCCATGACAAATGGTGAAGAGTTTCCCACAAGCATTTGGTAAATTTCTGCAGAAAAACTGCCAAATGCTCTTCACTGAAACAAAAAAGCCAACTTGACTGGGAACCATCATTGCCTTGATAATTCTAAGTAAGTGATAAAATTTTGTACAAGAAATGTTGATTCATATCCTATGTGATTTGATGTGCCAATACAAGTCCCACATTATTCTCTGCAGTGAGCCAGTAAGAAGTCCCACATTATTCTCTGCAGTGAGCCAGTACTGGAAAGACATGTTTTTAGGTCTCATGATGCTGGCCTTTACAATTCCCTCATTATCAAACTGGTCAGTTTTTGTATCCCACAAATCAAGCTTGGCCTCACAGGAGATAAGAGATTATGTGGATGGGTCAGTTGTCTCTTCTGTTAGGGAAGGTGTCAATGTATGGTCTTCCACTGAAGGTTTAGGCACCAGGAGAGATGTCATGGCAGAAGTCAAGGATGAAGGCACAGTATTAGGGGAAGATTGGATGATTTAGAGGTCATCTACTGTAGTAGTCAGTATAGGATAATGTCAAGTCAATGATGTCTGAATCAATGATGAATCTGAATTGATCCAGAATTAATAGATTTGTCATCAATTTCCACCCCAACAATTTCAACTGACAACCACTACAAAGCAGAGTCAATGCATATACCTCACTGGTACAATCACCCCTGGGTCCAGAGTGAGGCATGTGCTTCCATTCTGCATTGTGTTTCACTCTGAATCCTTCACTGAGCTCAATCTAAACTTCAATGGACCAGAATGAATTGTATTGACATTGGTCTGACAATAGTAAATTTAAACTATCCAAGGTATGATTCTTTCTTGGAAATTTATGTAATGTTGAATGGTTTGCTCTATCTATTAGGTTCTCAACATTCAATGTGCACTTCACCACATGTTCTTCTGCCACTATTAAATTTGATCTGAGTCTGGGGACTCATTACTATTATTACATTTGAAACATGATGATGACCAATGAATATAAATCTGTCAGATCTGAATCAACCACAAAATTGTATATATACAACCTCTGTTGATTCCATTGCTACTACATCACAATCACACAGTTATTGTTGCCTTTGATGTCCAAGTCCCTAACTGTTGACAACATTGTTGGTCTTATTCCTTTTGCCCTTGGGACTTGTTTGCCTAGAAATTCAGTGTTGCAAAATGTAAGTTTATATCATATTCTTGTTGCTCTTTTTGTTTCACCAGAGCATCTGAATCTCTACCTATTTTCATAGGCACTCACTGCATGTTGAATTGCACTTGTTGATCAGTACAACAAGATCATGCAGCTGGAAGAAGAAATTGTTGCACTCAAAGAATTCCAAGGCAGCACAGCAAACAATGCAGCTAGTCAAGTTCAATGGCTTTCTCATTCTTGTCTCCTTCCTCACAAGACTGAGATTGTCTGTCTTTCAAAGAAGTATGCTCTCCTGTTTGAACTCTGGCCAGAGGAGGCTGCCTTTCTACAACATTGCCCTGCCAAATGCTCATTATTTGCAGAAGCGAGTGCTAACTTGTCCACTAAAAATGAAGCTGCTTTATACACTCTTTGTGCCATGTATAAGCTCTATGATGTGATGCCTACCAAGTTCCATTCCTTCATTGAGCAGTTGCCTGCCTTCACAGATGCAGTGAGTCTCCCTACCTTCACCATTTAAAACCATCTCTCATTTGTTTTTATTACATCAACAGGTATTCATACAAGCCCAGTCCTTTTGATCTACTTCAGTCTCAAATATTAGAAAATATGCAGACAAAATCTTTGCAGGGCTTGGGATTCACAGTGCCTGCTGAGACCAGTCTTACAACTGCCTCAAAGATGATTCTTGTCTTTGCCTCATCTTGTGTAAGCCAAGAGACAAAAAGTTAAAATATGATCTTTTCTGTCCAATTATATATCTCAACCCCAATAATTTCAAGGCAGATATGATGTTTCTTAATCCAGTATTAATGAAGGTATGTTACCATAACAACCTTGTTCATCAACTGTATCATTAACACAGCTTTTTCATTTACAAGATAGCATGGTTCTTATTGTTTGGGCCCAGAGCATTGATGACTGGCAAAATTTCCATAAATGCCATCAAAATGAAATGGGGCACCATTAGGACTACATCAGGATTAATCTTGGCTTCTATCAATATTATAAGTCCTTGATATATACTTATATTACTGCAGTACTGAGTTGCTATATTACTAGGCCATTTACTTATTGTCAGCAGATAAAGAATTTGCTTCCACAGGCAAGATCACACAGATACACTATGGCAACATGTTCCATGAATGCAAGAAATTTATTGATCAAATGTCTAGTGATAGAAAGCCATGGGTATCCAATCTCTTTGCCAAATGGGACCAGGTAGTCTTTGCTGGTGTTCCCTCTTCTGTCTATCAATCAGAGTCATTGCCCACATACAATGAACAGCAAGCCACATGGCAGGCATTGCTCAATGCAACAAGTAATTTAGGTGAGGACTTTGACTAGTCTGCCAATGATTTAAATTCAGACCTGAGATCCATTTCTGCATTGACACCATTGGTATACCAATCTGCATATCAACCTCCTTCTCTTTTGACTTCAATGCAGGCTCCTGCTCCTGATGGGGCTGCAATTTGTTCCAATGCTGCAATCACAGTGGAAAAGTCTGTACTGTCACCATCCAACATGTTTACAAATCTTTCAGCCAATACTATGCAGTTGACTTCAGAATCAGCTTCAGGGTTAGCTGCACAAAAACTCACTGCCTTTCCTCCCTCAATCACCTCTGATTCAGACCCTGAGGATGCAAGCAATTCAAATCAGTTCTCACCTGCTCCTTCTTGGTATTCCCAAGATCAATATCATTCCAATCTTGGCATTGAGGTGCTTTCAATCCATCAAGACACAGATACATTGGAATCAACATCATCCCAAGAGCAAGGCCCAATCATGGTAGACAGCATGCTCCAACTCAATGCAGCTGTGGCAGACCTGCTGGGAGAGGGAGAGGGAGAGGGAGAGGGAGGGCTCAGACTATCTCAGAGCAGCCCAAAGTTACTGGGCAGCCTCTTGCAAGGCATTCTAGATGGTCTCAGAAGTAGTATTATGCACTGTCAATAATAGTACTATTTGTTGTGTGTAACTTGCAAGAAGTAGCAGAGTTCCTCCCAAATTTACCCCATATATTAACCTTGTTTACCATATATAATAATGGTTGCTTGACTTAGTGGTAAGTATTGCTAACATTTGTAGAGTAAATCTTGTGCAAGGTCCCATGTTCAAATCCTCAGCAATGTAAGTTCTAACATTTGACTTTAATAATTCAAGTTAACTAATAATCCATTAGTAGCATCAGCAAAGTAATAGAATAGAACTAGTCATAAGTAATAGAATTAGTCATATGTAAAAAAGTAAGTACAGTATAAGATCAGTCAGTAGTAAGTAAGTAGAACTAAGTACAGTAGTAGTAAGTAAAGTAAGGTACAACAATAGTAAGTAGCTAAGTAAAAATAAGTATAGTAAAAAGTCAATAGAAATATGTAGTGACTTACTGATCAACTTAGTGCCTAATCAGGCCTCAGGACCGACACCTGATCAGACCCTGTGCCTCATCAGACCGACACCTGATCAGACCCTGTGCCTCATCAGACCGACACCTGATCAGACCCTGTGCCTCATCAGACCGACACCTGATCAGACTCTGTGTCTAATCAGGCTGACATCTGATCAGACAACGCTCGTCTTGTCTTGTCTAAAGGTACCTGATTTGGCCTGACCCGGCTGATCCGGTCCAAAAGATTTTTCCGACATTATCTGTGACATTCTCTCGAGAGGGTCACAATGGGCGTAGAGTTGTTATATCGTATTTTTTCATCATTTCAGGCCCAGGCCCCTAGCCCACTTTCTTCAGGTCATGGTCTGGTTGGACGGAAAACCAACTCTTGTCAAAACCATTGCCTGGCCAGCAGATGATCCAGATTTGAAATGGAAAGGGTGGAACCGAGAAAACTGGTCTGTGCTCGATAGCCAGATACTGTTCTGGAGAGCGCTCTTATCAGAGAAGCCGAAGACGGTCATCTACATGGCCGATATAGCATCTGCTCGAGATACCCAAGTGGATACGATTCTTTTGAAGCGTGTCGCCGAACTTGACTACGCAGCCCATTGTCTAGTCATCGTACCCGATGTCGGTTTCGTGACAGCTGAGTGGCGGTCAGTGTAGCTAGCTTGCATCGTTATATATTGTACTCAAGTGCTATCAGAAGTAACTCGGGTGTTTACTTTCGAGCTCACAGCGAGACTGGAGAGTTTCTCCGCGAACGTCATTGTCCGGCCCATGCTAGTTATGGGAATTTATATGTGCTAGGAACGACAGTTTCTCTTTGCGTAACTTCCACAGACCCTATTCCACCTAATTGGAAGAATGTCTTCGCTCCTTACATACATTTCCTCCGTCTTGATTACAGGGCAGGATACACTCATGACTTGCCACAAAACCTTGCCGCAGAGACGATTCTCACCTGGAATGCAGACAGCGGGGATCTTCGCATGGTCAAGATACCCCAAATTAGCTCCGCAAAAATCGCAGTGCAGTGGTTTCCTTTCTCATTATAATCACAGCTCCCTGACTTTTGTCTACAGCATGATGCGCAATTCCAGTATATCAGTTCCCATAAGATCGTACTGGCCAGCAATCTGGCAAACCATTGTGGTGCCGTGCTTTCTGCGTTCTCGGTCAACGCAGGAGATGAAGAAGAACCTCTCATGTTTTATCACCGTCAACACAGTAATCCTGAATGTATAAATAATTATCTTGGGCAAACGAGCACCTCTACTTTGAGTCCTATAGTCGTCCACAATCACGATAGCGCCAGCCGTATAACAATCTTCAAGAGCGAGCTTCTTTTGGGAGATATACCTGTACATTTTATCATGTCTTTTCCCACTTTTTTCCCTCTCTGACTATTACTGTAGTCAGTTGCAACCTCACAGGACCCATCTGGGCTGCGCGAGGTATGGTACTATCCAAATGACGCTCGAACGCTGAGCTTCAAGGTCCCGGATTTTCCATGTGTCGCCACAACTCGCGTTCTAGTGTATCGCCGAGACGAGAGAGCTGAGCGACCTATAATCTTTGTACTAGACTTTGATCAAACCCTTCTTGCTGCGCTACTGTCGAAGCAACCTTCCGAGAGAGCGGACTGGAATGCACAGCTTGTGGATGCCTGTGCTCAGGTCAAAGTTGTCACTCGTCGATTTAATATCGACGTTGAGGACCAGATCTGGGATGCAGAATATCCATGGCCACAGCAAGCACCGCCAGAGTGGGAAGCGCACCTCGATACCATTCTCAAAGATGATGATGACGATGACGATGAAGACATGGATGACAGCGACAGTGATGACGAAGCATTGCCTTCGGGTCTCGAATATGACGAAGCGCCGGAGGAGCATAGAAAGCCGGTACCCTTTGGGTATGTGCAGACGACCCTTCGCCTTGAAGGAGTCGCCGACGCCGAAAGGCTGGCTATCACACAGCATGCTGTTATTGAAATACCAGAACTTGGTAAAAATGGACGTGTATTCTACTTCGATTAAATTCACCTCGATAAAGCGAATGTTATGAAAATGTCTTTTAACCCACACACTAGGGATTAAGTCACAGTTTCAGTCAATGAAAGGATTTAGTGCATTGTGCTTGAGTGATACCTTAGCTCTCTGTTATGATTATGACACAGAAGTCACCACTTTGCACCGGCAAGATTTTACTGCAACTCCCACCTCCTACGCAGTAAGCTTTTTCTGTGAGAATGCTAGTGCAACCTGTGGATACCTCCGGGTTCCTGAAGCATTATCAGCGGCGATGGACAGAAGATGAGCATCTCACAACGAAAGAAGTCGGCAGCAGCAATTGAAAGTACCATAGTCTCAATCAATGGACAGTTATCTTACGAACTACGGTGCGATATTCCGTGCAGTTTCTGACAAGTTGCTGAGTGAGAGTGAGCCACTTGCAAGGTTAGTTGAAGGGCCTGTGTCACGTTGGTCTTCGTGCAGTATACATCCTGTAGCAGTGGCAAGCACCAGTCCCTTCTGCCTTGCTTCTTCCTCTGATTCATCAATGTTGATCTTCACTTATCACTCCAAATCTGGTGGTCCATTGCCCTATGACTATTGTTTTCATGTCATCTGGGTGTCTACCTAGAGTTCGCATGATGTAGTGCAAGGGGGGCCCTATAGCACTAGTCCCTTCTGCTTTGCTTGTTCCTCTGCTTTATGAATGTTGATCTTCACTGGAGACTCCAAATCTGGTGATAATGCCCTATGGCTGTTGTTTCCATTTTGTCTTGGTGTTTGCCTAGAGCTTGCATGATGTAGTGCAACGGGCCCTATGTTTCTTTACAAATGTGGCTGCTTGTCCTACTGGCTTGTGCACTGGGTGTGTATCTGGTAATGTCACTATTCATGCCATGGCTAGAACATATGCTTTCTTCATCCTTATGCTTACTGGCATGAGACCTGCATGTGCATTGAGCAGGTCATTTGGCATTGTCCAGAGTGTTCCTGTGATTTGTAGTGCATTTTCCCTCTGTACTCTTTCTATCTTCTGAACAAAACTTCTTGTTCATCAGTATAGGTGATTGATTTGTATCAAAAGAACAGGAAAGGGTGACTCTGCCCAACAGGAGAAATTCAACTGCCACCCCATCTGCTTTGATGTTCAGCATGCACCTGACATCCACCACATGCAGTGGCTCAAAAAACTGTCCCAATGTTTCATACTTTTTGAAAGATGGCATCAGCATGAAAGATTGGAAGTACCTAAAATTTTGATTAGATCATGTAAAATACTATGGCATTGTAGTTCCAGATCACACCTGGATTGGAATCAAAAATGATGGATCAATAGCCATTTTAAAAGATTGGTTGATATGACAACTGCTATGTATAGGCATTCTAGGCATTGAGCATGCATCCCCTTCATGCCTCCATTAACTTTCATCAAGTGCTTAGCCTGTGTTGATACTGTTATTCCCTTCCCCTGTGCATGGGCTACATGTTCTATGAACTACAACTCTTGGTCTAGAATGATGCCTGCATCTACTGCACCACAAGTGGAAGGACTGATATCCTTCCCAGAGGCTGCAGGAGGTTGTGGTTACTCCTTGATGGTTATCACACCACTGAGGGGTGAGAAAGAACCTCTTCACAGAGCCCATGGCCCTGGTTGCTTGCAAGCAGGATCTACACTGGGTATATGCACAGCAAGTCCCTCTGCATTCATTGAGACAATTCCAGAGGATGTTGGAGACACCTTGAATACTGATGGTGAAGCAAACCCAGATGACATCCTCTGTAGGAGGGTGTTAGTTTTCTGGAAGAACCAGGTTGAGGTCCCAAAGACTTCAACCCAGCAATGTTTAGCTGCAAGAGTAGCTAAACATATTGCCATTCAGCAGTCATTGGGTGAGGGAATCATCCCAACTGACCCTGTCATGCCATGGAACTTTATATGCTTTTTCTGGCACAGGAGGTAGCAGACTACCTCCAGCAAAAGAAGGTACAAGGATTGCAGGTATTGTCTGCAATGCCATTGCCATTTGTAGGTGGGGCTCAATTATTCCCACAATCTCTAGTCAACAAAGCGTTGACTCTATTACAAGTGCCACAGCAGCCAGGAGAGACACTGCATGACTACACAGCACAAAAGGCTGCAGTGGACTGTCAGAGACAGGCTATGCTAGGCACAATTGTGGCTCCTGACCTAGCTTCTACAGAAGCTGGGTCATTGATTATAATTCAGCAACCTGTTGTGCATAGGAGAACAGCTGAGAGCATTGACCTTGGAAGACAGAATTGCATTGCAGCAATTCTGCAATGGCAAACTTGATGACTTTGGGCAGTCCCATGTAGACAACCAAGGGGTGGTGTTCCAGGGGAATACCACCTATGATGCATGGCCAGAGGATTATGTTCCACCAGAACATACTAGGCCCATCAAAAGGGAAGAGCAAGAATCTCACTCTCCCCTGGTAGATGAGCATGTTGGGACTATGAGTAGCCCCAATGCACATCATAGGCCAACCAACCAAGGAGAGAATGACCCTCCAAGTTGGTCTGGCAATCAAGCAATGGGCAGAGTAGATATATGACAAGGATCATCTGGGGGTGATCCTGAGTCCACTCTGCCCTCACCACCTTGTCATGGACCACTTAGGCCAGGTGGAGGTGGTGGAGACCAGGAAGAGGACTGCCCTTTCCTGGTTGAGGACCATCACCACCCCTGGGAGGAGGTCCACCAGATCCTAATGGACCAGGCAATGGTCCAGTGGATGAAGAGGATGACAAGGCTTGTAGAGCTGGTGGGAGGAGGACTACAGTCCTCCCAGAAAGACAGCCATGGCAGTTTTCAATGCTTCCACAACACTGTGGACAATTCACCACTTCTGGAGTGGAGAAAGCCCACAAATATTACCACCAGATGATGCATGATTGTTTACAGGCAGTGATGGAGCAAATGCTTGCTGTCTGACTGGCAATTCCAGATGGACTCAAGCCTAGGAGAAGTGATCCATGAGAAAGCCCACAAATATTACCACCAGATGATGCATGATTGTCTACAGGTGGTGATGGAGCAAATGCTTGCTGTCTGACTGGCAATTCCAAATGGACTCAAGCCTAGGAGAAGTGATCTGTCAAAGATGATCACTCCATATGCTGGATCTGCCAAGTTCAGTGAACTTGAGAACTGGCTAATGAGTGTTTATGTGGTTTATGCAGTAGCCCAATATGGTGGAGATGGGCACAAGTGTGAAAGAATCCTGATTCTAATGGACTTCCTTGCTGTGGGTGCCCTAAAATGGTACCTATGACATGTAATACATGTCAACATTGCCCAGTCCCACTGGAGATTCAAGGACATGGTCCTCAGATTGTATAATCAACTCATACAGCCCTTGACAATGCAGGATGCACATGACACATTCCATGATATTGTGTATGCAGTCAAAGAGGGGGTGCAAGGATTCTATGATGCCTTGCTTGACCATGCTCAGAACATAGCTGTTTTCCTTGACAAATTCACCATTTGTAAGCAATTTTTGGAGGGGATACCCTCTGATATGCTTGTGGCATTAATATGCAATGGCAAGCTTGCTCCCAAAGTGAATACTGTTGAGGAGTTTGTCTCAGAGGCAAAGGCCTATGTGAATAGCATTAAAACTGCTGTGCACTACTTAGAGCACAGCACAAAGAGTCAGTCAGGATGGCAGCTGTTGCTAGCAGCAGCGTATTCCTCAAAGCTTGGGACTGCTCTGGCCAAGCATACAAAGGTGGTTGGACATCATGTCTGTCCACAACTGTCTAAGTTGGCAAAGTGGCCTGCTGTATGCATGGCCTCAAGACCTATGCAATCCTGAGTCAATTTGGGCTCAGGGCCTTCCCAACCTGTAGGTGCAGTACAGGCAGCAAAAAACCATTTTGTTGCAGGGAAAAACATGGTGGCCATTGCATCTGACCAACCAGGCAAGGATGCTGGACAATCTGTTAACTGTTATAAGTGTGCAAAGGCTGGGCATTTTGCCTGCAAATGCAGAGTACCAGCAAAGCCAGCTCCATGAGTGTTTGTGTGAGCAGCACATACTGCTGCTCCTTCAGATGTGGGAGATGCCAACAATGAGCAGGAGGAAGAGCCTGCTGAGGCCAACAAGGAAAATGCAGCTGAGTCTGAAGGGACTTAGAAGAATGAGGAGGAGTACTTCAAATTGGAGACATACAAGAATGATTACTATACTCAAGGGAGTGATAGTGAGGGACTGTTTGCCCTCACAGAGGTTCCTACTGCCAAGTATGGGAAGAAGGAACCTGGTAACAAGGTTTGCATGTGTAAGGTACAGATTATGGTGGCTAAAGGAATGAGGAGGAGTATGTCAAATTGGAGATGTATGAGAATGATTACTATACTTGGGAGAGTGATAGTGAGGGACTGGTTGCCCACACAGAGATCCCTATTGCCAAGTATGGGAAGAAGGAACCTGGTAACAAGGTTTGCATGTGTAAGGTATGGATTATGGCAGATAAAGACACCATAGACTGACCAGTGCTGCCAGCACAAGACAAAGAGTGTCTTGTCACTTGGGTGGAGGGCCACCAAGCATAGACACTGTGGGATTCTTGGAGTATAACCTCTGGAATCACACCATCATTTGCTCATGTGGCTGGGATACATGTGGCACCACTGGACACACCCATCACCCTGCAGCTGAGAATAATTGGAAGTTGTTCCATTGTGAATTATGGAGTCAGGGTGACCACAAAGGTCCCTAGCAAGTTCTGTAATGTCTATGTGGACATTGCAAATTTTGATTGCTATGATATGATTTTAGGGACACCATTTATGAGGACCCATAAGGTCCTCCTGGACTTTGGGAATGACTAGGTGGTCATTTATGGGATAGCAACTCCAGCTCAAAAGTTGGAGTTGGAGGATGCTGATGGGTGTGTGCAATGCTTCCATACTGTGGAAAAGCAGCACAACAAATGACCATGACTTCCTGGTGGACCCAAGCAGCCCACCATGGAAGAAGTAGTAGATGACAATGAGGTGTGGGTAGCAAAGAGTTTATCCAAGGACCATCCATCTCTATTGATTTTAGAGGAAGAGTATCAGAAGAGTACTCTTCAGGAGGGGGGGAGAGTATACTGGAAGGAGTAAATTGATCCTTCAACAACAAGAGAATGAGGGATTTGGGATAGACCAATCCCAAAGCCTACCCTTGAATGGGTATACAATCCACAAATGCCACAGGAGTAGAATCAGATTATAGCTGACCTGACATGGCAGGAAGGAGTAAGAAGATTAATTTCTGCCAGTAAAGTATGCAGACTGGCATGGAGGATGAGATATCCAAGCCTAGCAAGTTTGAATACTCATGGACTGAAGTTGAAAGGCAGGACAAACTGTTGCCCTTCCCAGCTAAACATACCAGACAAATCAGAGATTCTTCTGATGGCCTTGCAGGACAAGTATGCAAAGGTAGTGCCACATTTGAAGTTGTTTAAAGATGAATGTCACCTTTGGCCTAGAGTAGACAATGGGAAGGCATGGCCTTCCAAGCTAACAGAAGGCAATATTCCTTGCTTTTGACAGCAGTGGTATGACAAGTTCCAGTGTCAGGTGCCACTGACCATGGGGGCTCAGCTTAACTGGGTGAGTCCTTACTAGGCAGATGCAATGTCCTATGCTTATAACCTAGCACTCCAGGGATGGTTTGGACTTCAGATACTTGCAGGGGGAAGCTAAGGGGAGCAGTCCAAGAAAGTCCAGGGTGGTCCAGGAAAGTCTAAGACAAGTATATTAAGTGTTGGGCTTGGGTGAGTGTTAGGTATAAGTCCATAAGCATGTGTATGGGCTGCAGGGCAAGTGGAGGCTTTGCAAGTGATGGGAGCAGAGCTGGAGTTTGATGAGGGATCAATCAAGGGTGATGGGTTCTGGGACTAAGTGTAGGGCAAGGGGTCCAGAGTTATCATAAGAATGTTTGAAGGGTTGTAGCATATGCATGGAGTTTGTAATGATGTCAGAGTTGAAAGGAACTTAGGAATGATAAGAGAATAGAGACAGACAAGATGAGACAAAGTTGAGACAAGATGGAACTGAGAAGAGAAATTGATTTGAGACTAAAAATAGAAACAGAGATGAGACTGGGAAACATAATGGAAAGAAACATAAGACACAGGTAACCAAGTAAAGCAATATCAAGACTCTGGTAATGGATGCTACTCTACCCCTTATATACTAACTACTGGACTTCCTCTAGGGACTGAGGGTGTGTGTAATGGAGCGCCCATTACTTGCTTCACCTTTCTCTATTAACTCTATTATTATTTAATTATACAGATAGCATCACATGATGCTATCTCTAAAAGTACTATACATTTACTTATATAAGGCAGCACCTTACTTCATACTTTGTAGACAGAACTAATGACTGGTTTTGACTCACAGAGTGTGAACTGTAAGCTGTGCAAATCATAATGGAAACATTACATTTTTTTAAGTCAAATGAGCATTAACCTGTTTGCAAAGTGGGAACCCAAACTTCTGTGAAAGAAGTTCACTGCCACTAGTTACAATCAGCACATTAAAATTTTGACATGCACCTTCCATAATGGGCACCACAGTGACCATGGAAGGTCAAGTGCTTGGGCCTAGGTCCAAGACAGAGTTTGATGGAGCATTGAAGAGTGCTCTACATGGAACATCAGATTTTGCCACATAATACCATGACAGGGGCAGGGAGAGTGCTATGATGCCAGGAGGACTGCCAGCAGTTACTCTGGTACAACCACCTGCAGGTGGTTGGGAGAGTATCACAGTGGAGGGCTCTTAAGGGCCCTCTACTCAACTATATCCAACAGCAGAGCCAGGAGGCACTGTGGTGTCAGCAGACAAGGGGAAAACCCCCTTGTATGCACTCACAGCACTGAGGCTGCAAGGACTTCAATCCTTCCTAGTTGCCATAGGAGGTCAGATTGACTTCTCAACAGTAGAAACACCACTGAAGAGTGAAGAAGACTTCTCATACAGGGATTGCAGTCCTATACAATCATGAGCTGGGCTTGTGCTGGGTATGCAATTAGCAGCCCCAGCAGCATTCATTGAGACAATACCAGAGGATGTTGGAGACACCTCTGATATGGATAGTGAGCTCACCCAGATGACATCCTTTGTAGAAGGGTGATGGCATTCTGGCAGAACCATGTTGAGGTCCCTAAGACCTCAACTCAGCAATGTTTATCTGCTAGAGTAGCTAAATACATTGCAATTCAGAGGTTGTTGGGAGACAACATCATCCCAGCAGATCCAGTGAAATATATGGATATTTACATGCTCTTCTTAGCACAGGAGGTAATGGATTACCTCTAGCACAAGAAGCTGCAGGGATTGCAGGCATCATCTGTAATGCCATCACCATATCTTGTTGGGGCCTATGTGCCCCACTATCCCCAGTCAACAAAGCATTGACTCTGTTGCAAGCATTGCAACAGCCTAGTGAGATGCTGCATGATTACACAGCTAGACAGGCTGCTGTGAACCTTCAATGACAGGCCACATTGGGCATGATTGTAGCACCAGACTTAGCATCTACTGACATGGAGTTGGTGATTACATTAGAGCAACCAGTGGTGCAGCATAGACCTGGTGGGTCTACAGAGAGCACTGACTTGGGAAGATCAAATCACTCTACAGCAATTTTGCAATGGGGACATGGAGGATTTTGGGGTTGAACTGGAGCAGTGCCATGTAGTGGTCAAAGGCAATGCCCTATAAATACAATGTGGCAAAGGCCACTTGTGAGCTCTCAAGCTGGAAAGTAATAGGCTTATCTTGGAACATTGTGAGGCATTGCATTAGGAAGATTCACCATTTCCAGAAGTTGTGACCAGTGAAGGATTCCAAATGTAGAGCTTGCCTTCTAAAGCCAGTGTGTCACAAGTGTCATCCTGAGTGTTTTGGGTTCAGGGTGGGCATAGCTGGACCCCATCCATTTGGAGGTCCACCATTGAGAGGTCCACTGCCTGGGGGTTGGCCAGCATTGCCCAGGAGAGGGCCTGGGGCCCAGTGAGGGGGAGGGGGTCCTCTGGGGGCTGGTGGTCTAAAGTAATTGTTGTTGGCAGGAGGGTTGAGTAGGGTAACTGGTGGGGGACAAGGGGGGTTGTTGGGTAAGGGGGGTCAAGGTGCTCTGAGGCCTGTGGGTTGATGCAGAGGAGCTGGGGCATTTTGGTGGGGCTGGGGAACATTTGGGAGGGGGGGGAGGGGCATTTCCATGGTGGGTGTGGAGGTCAAAATGGGGAGATCTGTTCCAGAGTGGCCCTAGAATGCCATTGCAAGGAGTGGGTTCTTCACTGGGGTTTTCAGGCTTGTCAATGTAGAAGAGGGTTCAGTTGTCATCATTAATGTGCAGAGGGGACCTCTGGGTATGGGGCTTGGGGGCAGCAGGTTGGTCCCAGGTATGGGAGGCACTGGAGATGGAGTTTGCTCTGGGATGAGTAGAGAGGGCCAGAGTGTAGGAGGCAGGTTGGTCAAAGAGTCCTCTAGCAGGGTTGAGGTTCCTCAGAATGTTGGATGTGGTGTTGAGCTCTTCTTGCTAGTGAGGAATGGGGGGTGGAGCTTTGCTTTGTACTCCAGTGGGTTCTTCTTGTTGCATGTGGAAGGAGTGGGTGGAGTCCAGAGGATCTTCAAATTGATGGGGATTCAGGCTAGTGTGAATTTCTCTGACCAGAGTGCAGAGCTTGTTTTGGAGATTGGCATCAATTCCCAAGGTGCCTTGCATGGTTTTGGAAAGGGTTCATTATAGATAGCATTTGTGGAAGTTGAGAAGGCAATCTGCCCAAACCTCTGGAGTTGCTGGGGTGTTATAGTAACTCAAGCCAGCAAGGAGGGCACAAGCATGTCTTACAAACTCCACAGGGGAGAGGTGGAGGGAGTAGAGGACTTTGTTGTGCTGCTGGACATAGGCTTCAACTCATTACTGTCTAGGGGAAGGAGGGATTTGAGCGGGGAATGGCAGTTGGGAGGGGGAATAATTATCTAGTTGTTCCAGAGGAGTTGGGGCTGCAGCAGGAAGGGGGTAAGCATAGTAGTGAGTGGATGGGAGGTAGACAGAGTTGGATGGTGCTGGGGGTGCTCCAGGAAATCCTCTGGGGTACATGCAGAGGTAATTGTCATCAGTGGGGAACATTTGGGGGGTAGCACCAGCCTGGGAGTATTTCCTGGCTGATGAAGGGGACATAGACTGCCTGGTTTGGATCAGGTGTCCAATGACAAGGAATGTATGCAATGTCCTGCGCTTATAACCTAGTGTTCTGGGGATGGTTTGGACTTCAGATACTTGCAAGTGGAAGCTAAGGGGAGCAGTCTGAGCAAGTCTGGAGTGGTCTGGAGAAGTCTAAGACCAAGTATCTCAAGCATTGGGCTTGGGCAGGTGTTAGGTACAAGTCCATAAGCAAGTGTATGGGCTGTGAGGCAAGCAGAGGCTTTGCAAATGATGGGGGTGGAGCCAGAGTTGGATGGAGGATCAATCAAGAGTGATAGGTTCTGGGGCCAAGTGTGGGGCAAGGTCTAGAGTTATTGTAAGAATGTTTGAAGGGTCATAGCATATGTGTGGAGTGTGTAATAATATCAGAGTTGAAAGGAACTTAGGAACAATAAAGAAAACAGAGATGGACAAGACAAGACAGAGTCAAGACAAAAATGAGACAAGAACAAAATAGATTCAAGCAGAGATATGAAATGATAATGAAACAATAATGGAGATAGAGATAAGACAAGACCGGGGAATTGAGATAAGACTGGGAGACTGAGATAAAGGGAAACATAACATGGAACATAAGAAGGAAACAATCAGAAACACATCAGGTAAGACAGGTAGGTAATATCAAGACTAGAGTATGAGGTGCTACTCTATGACTTATATATTGACTACTGAAGAGCTCCAGGAGACAGCAGGTCTGGCAGCAGGGCTCACCAGAGCTGTGCAGAGTTGACAGGTGTCAGTTGTAATCAGGGGATGGGCCATGGTGATATTTTAATGGGATCAGTTGAGGACATGAGCTATCCTGGGGTTGTTGTGATGCTCTGGAGTTGGTTGGATAAACCAGGGTGATGAGCTGGTGACATATGCCAGAGTCAGGAACAGTGGGGGAGGGTCTCAGGAGCTCAAGAGAGTCAGGGGAAGTGTTGTCAGTTGTGGAGAAGGCATCAGAGTTAGCCAGAGGGCTGTCAGAGTTTGCCAGAGAAACATTGGAGTTACCTGGAGTAGGTGTTGTGAGTCAATGAAGGTCAGGGGTGTTTGAGAGGGTGTTGGGGGTAACTCTGGGAGAGCAGGGTGGCTGGAAACAAGGTTGGGGGTCCAGGAAGCAGGTCATGACAACATCTTTCTATTGACTTTTTACTATACTTACTTTTACTAAGTTACTTATGACTGTCATACTTTACTTTACTTTACTTATTACTACTGTAGTTACTTCTACTTACTTTTTTACATATGACTAGTTCTATTACTTATGACTAGTTCTATTCTATTACTTTGCTGATGCTACTAATGGATTATTAGTTAACTTGAATTATTAAAGTCAAATGTTAGAACTTACATTGCTGAGGATTTGAACATGGGACCTTGCACAAGATTTACTCTACAAATGTTAGCAATACTTACCACTAAGTCAAGCAACCATTATTATATATGGTAAACAAGGTTAATATATGGGGTAAATTTGGGAGGAACTCTGCTACTTCTTGCAAGTTACACACAACAAATAGTACTATTATTGACAGTGCATAATACAATATATCACATAGACATACCATAATACTAATTATGGCCCAAGAAAGGGATGAGACTACAAATTCAAAGCAACAGGAGCAAGAATGAATTTTGTGTAAGCTGAAAATGCTAGACCTACTTCTGAGACCATCTATAATGCCTTGCAAGAGGCTGCCCAGTAACTTTGGGCTGCTCTGAGATAGTCTGAGCCCTCCCTCTCCCTCTCCCTCTCCCTCTCCCAGCAGGTCTGCCACAGCTGCATTGAGTTGGAGCATGCTGTCTACCATGATTGGGCCTTGCTCTTGGGATGATGTTGATTCCAATGTATCTGTGTCTTGATGGATTGAAAGCACCTCAATGCCAAGATTGGAATGATATTGATCTTGGGAATACCAAGAAGGAGCAGGTGAGAACTGATTTGAATTGCTTGCATCCTCAGGGTCTGAATCAGAGGTGATTGAGGGAGGAAAGGCAGTGAGTTTTTGTGCAGCTAACCCTGAAGCTGATTCTGAAGTCAACTGCATAGTATTGGCTGAAAGATTTGTAAACATGTTGGATGGTGACAGTACAGACTTTTCCACTGTGATTGCAGCATTGGAACAAATTGCAGCCCCATCAGGAGCAGGAGCCTGCATTGAAGTCAAAAGAGAAGGAGGTTGATATGCAGATTGGTATACCAATGGTGTCAATGCAGAAATGGATCTCAGGTCTGAATTTAAATCATTGGCAGACTAGTCAAAGTCCTCACCTAAATTACTTGTTGCATTGAGCAATGCCTGCCATGTGGCTTGCTGTTCATTGTATGTGGGCAATGACTCTGATTGATAGACAGAAGAGGGAACACCAGCAAAGACTACCTGGTCCCATTTGGCAAAGAGATTGGATACCCATGGCTTTCTATCACTAGACATTTGATCAATAAATTTCTTGCATTCATGGAACATGTTGCCATAGTGTATCTGTGTGATCTTGCCTGTGGAAGCAAATTCTTTATCTGCTGACAATAAGTAAATGGCCTAGTAATATAGCAACTCAGTACTGCAGTAATATAAGTATATATCAAGGACTTATAATATTGATAGAAGCCAAGATTAATCCTGATGTAGTCCTAATGGTGCCCCATTTCATTTTGATGGCATTTATGGAAATTTTGCCAGTCATCAATGCTCTGGGCCCAAACAATAAGAACCATGCTATCTTGTAAATGAAAAAGCTGTGTTAATGATACAGTTGATGAACAAGGTTGTTATGGTAACATACCTTCATTAATACTGGATTAAGAAACATCATATCTGCCTTGAAATTATTGGGGTTGAGATATATAATTGGACAGAAAAGATCATATTTTAACTTTTTGTCTCTTGGCTTACACAAGATGAGGCAAAGACAAGAATCATCTTTGAGGCAGTTGTAAGACTGGTCTCAGCAGGCACTGTGAATCCCAAGCCCTGCAAAGATTTTGTCTGCATATTTTCTAATATTTGAGACTGAAGTAGATCAAAAGGACTGGGCTTGTATGAATACCTGTTGATGTAATAAAAACAAATGAGAGATGGTTTTAAATGGTGAAGGTAGGGAGACTCACTGCATCTGTGAAGGCAGGCAACTGCTCAATGAAGGAATGGAACTTGGTAGGCATCACATCATAGAGCTTATACATGGCACAAAGAGTGTATAAAGCAGCTTCATTTTTAGTGGACAAGTTAGCACTCGCTTCTGCAAATAATGAGCATTTGGCAGGGCAATGTTGTAGAAAGGCAGCCTCCTCTGGCCAGAGTTCAAACAGGAGAGCATACTTCTTTGAAAGACAGACAATCTCAGTCTTGTGAGGAAGGAGACAAGAATGAGAAAGCCATTGAACTTGACTAGCTGCATTGTTTGCTGTGCTGCCTTGGAATTCTTTGAGTGCAACAATTTCTTCTTCCAGCTGCATGATCTTGTTGTACTGATCAACAAGTGCAATTCAACATGCAGTGAGTGCCTATGAAAATAGGTAGAGATTCAGATGCTCTGGTGAAACAAAAAGAGCAACAAGAATATGATATAAACTTACATTTTGCAACACTGAATTTCTAGGCAAACAAGTCCCAAGGGCAAAAGGAATAAGACCAACAATGTTGTCAACAGTTAGGGACTTGGACATCAAAGGCAACAATAACTGTGTGATTGTGATGTAGTAGCAATGGAATCAACAGAGGTTGTATATATACAATTTTGTGGTTGATTCAGATCTGACAGATTTATATTCATTGGTCATCATCATGTTTCAAATGTAATAATAGTAATGAGTCCCCAGACTCAGATCAAATTTAATAGTGGCAGAAGAACATGTGGTGAAGTGCACATTGAATGTTGAGAACCTAATAGATAGAGCAAACCATTCAACATTACATAAATTTCCAAGAAAGAATCATACCTTGGATAGTTTAAATTTACTATTGTCAGACCAATGTCAATACAATTCATTCTGGTCCATTGAAGTTTAGATTGAGCTCAGTGAAGGATTCAGAGTGAAACACAATGCAGAATGGAAGCACATGCCTCACTCTGGACCCAGGGGTGATTGTACCAGTGAGGTATATGCATTGACTCTGCTTTGTAGTGGTTGTCAGTTGAAATTGTTGGGGTGGAAATTGATGACAAATCTATTAATTCTGGATCAATTCAGATTCATCATTGATTCAGACATCATTGACTTGACATTATCCTATACTGACTACTACAGTAGATGACCTCTAAATCATCCAAATCTTCCCCTTTTTAACAGTTTGTACTTGGGCTATGCATTCACTGCTCCAACAAGGAACTTATAACTGGCTACCAGCTTCTGTCAGAAAAGAATGATGTCCTCTTCCCTCATAATTTGTCACAGGAATACCCATCAAGGTATGCTCATCCCACACAAATATTAGCCCAAGTATTTTATGAATGCAATCAGGTTGTTGCTGGCTAATGCTGGGCTTAACTTTGACCCTTGACAGCAGTGAATGCAATTCAGAATGTTAACAATCATCATCTGAATCTGATAAAATATTGATGTTTTTGAGGATATTATAAAGGTTAAAGTGAAATGCTACAGTGATCTTTGCAACTGCCACTGGGCTTCACTTTGACCCTTGACAGCAGTGAATGCAATTCAAAATGTTAACAATCATCATCTGAATCTGACAAAATATTGATGTTTTTGAGGATATCATAAAGGTTAAAGTGAAATGCTACAGTGATCTTTGCAACTGCCACAACAACATCTCTGAGTACAAAAACAACCTTGTCATATGAATGCAAGTCATTCCCCCCTGATTGAGCATATTATAATCAGTTGCTAAAGGCTCACAGAATGAACCCAAGACACAGGGATGCCACAGATTCTTCTATAAGTTTCAGAGTCACTGTGGCTGGTATTAATTTATCTATTATTACTACAGACAGTACTGGGTAAAAATGTCAATGCTTGGTCCAGATTATTTAAAGTGTCCAGAGCATGAGGTGAAGGCTCATTGAATGAGACAATGTTTAAGGGGTATCTGTAATTCTTTGGGAACAGAGTACATGTCAGTTCCATAAATGTTTAAAAGCTGTCTGTACAGACTAGCATGTGGGCAGGCAGTGCACTTGAGGTTGATTTGATAGTAAGCAAAGATCTTGATGGTCATGTTAAAGTCCTTGCCAATCTTCATATAGGCTTCACTGATCTGTGTCTCTGTAGCCTGCTCTGTGCTCCATTGCTTGAGGAGTTCTTGTAAGTGTTTTGTTGCAAAGAGAAGGTTGCAGATGGAGCCCAATACATCCATTTTTTTGTAAGTGAGATCATTAGCATGGCTAAATCTTGTTGGACTCCAAACACTCAATCTACTTGATTGGGCCTGCCTTGTGGTCAACATCACAATAGCCCCTTGAAATTCCACTCCATCATTGCTCCAGTACACTTAGTGCATCCTCACTAAATCATGTTTTCAGCTCTTGGTAGGTCCTAGTGCCCAAGAACATTGCTGATTGCAGCAATACATCAGTTAATTGAATTATTCTATTTCAGTAAGACACTCACTGGCAATGCTACCAGACAACTTAGCCACTGTGCTGTTTTGGTTTTGCAGTACAACTGCAGAATCAGGACAAGAAACACTGTTGAGCTGCAGTTTCTCTAAAGGAAGAAGCAAAAAAATGAGATGACAGGATGAAGCAGACATAAAAACATGCACCTTCCATAATGTAACATTTAGCTTGTTGATATGTGCCTGTGACAAGCAAAAAGACTGGTCAATCAAGATCTTGGTCATTACACTCACATTCCCCTTCCACACTGTTTTCTGAGAAGTCAATTTTATCCACCTCCATGCCTTCCAGCACTTCTGTGAGAAAGGTCTCAAAATTTAGCATGTAATGTCCTATCCATTTTAGCATCAATACTTCAAGCTCAAAAGGTGTAATGATTGGTTGGAGAACTTCCTACAAAAAGGTGAGATGTCAATGCACATCATGGGGTTGAACTCAGACCTTGGCCTCTATCACACTATTTTCAGGACATGCAACAAGTATGAAGCACTTGATCTCAAGAAAGTTTGCAAGTTTAGAAGAATCAAGCTTTCCCATGCTGATGGTGTAGCTCTTTTTCCTGTGCTGCATTACAAGAGCACAGATATGATGAATAAGAGAAAGATAAGAAGCTAACCACAGGTCATGAGCTTGAGATAGATTGATTGGTAACAATAATGCAATGTACAAACTCTAGGCATGCCCACAAGAATTCCAAAAACATCAGCATCATGAGTGTGTTGCACAGTGGCATAACACCTTATCAGAAGGCAATTAGAAATTCCAGAAGCTAGATCTGTGACATTTGTCAATGAATTGTAGGAGAAGACCTGTGTCAAAGAATGGGAAGCTCTCAAATTGTAGAGACTTTATTCAAAAATGTATGTTAGAGAGGCCATGAGTTATCAGAAGGTTGGTTAAGGTGAGGTTCTTGCTACCAATGTGCATAAGTCCAGGATTTGATAACTCAGCTTGAGACTTGAAAGCTTGTACAGATGTTACAGAGTGGGCAGTGCCATACATACTCATCTATAGTCACCTTTTACAATCTCCTTTGCTGTTTGCAACATGCCATAGAATTTGTCAAAAATGTTGACAGCAACAATGCAAATTTAGCCTACCAATAAAAAAGACTCTCTCAAGTTTGAAAAGACAATTCTGTCAATGTGACCCATCAACCATTGCATCCTCTTTCTGTTTACTCTCATCTATTCCATTGGGCATTGCTGGTATAAGTGCTATGATTGTTTTCTGTCAGAAGAACTACTCAATTAAAGATATCTTAGACTTACCAATGGGTCCTAATAAGATGTGGATTAATTATTAATTAATACAATCAGCTGCTAACCTGACACTTCCTGCTGCTTGCCTTGTTAAAATCGGCATCAACTTCATTTACATTTATGCAGAGGAACAGCTTTGCTCATGAAGGAAAAATTGCTCCCTTGGAAGGTAAAGAAGGATTGTCCTATACATGCCTTACAAATGTCAAAGTTCAATTTAGTCAGGTCTTTCTTTTACTATTACTACAGTAATTTTGTCAATGCGTGCAACAACAGTTCTGTTTATTAATAGGCCTCTGAATCTTGTAAATTGTTATGTGCCCACAAAAACAAATCCACATCTAGAATATCAAATAGAAAAAAGTCCTGGTTTACTGAGCCATGACTCATGTCTGGCACCATAACCACCCCACAGATAATGGCATGGATAGAGATGAATTCACTATCCTTATGTTTGTTTTCTTGGAAGCAGAGTAGGCCTAGGTTGGCATCCTTCTGTTGCCAGTTTGGATTCCAAAAGTCCAAAGAAAATGGTTCTATCAATGCTAAAGAATAGACCTGACTGCCAACAGTGCATGAAAAAAGCTGAACATGACATGCAATATAAGGCTCATCTTGAGCATTGACAAGCATGCAGTCATAGTGTGGGTGACCAAAGAACTTGGGGTTACACCATATGTAATCCATCTTGAGTTGCCAGTCAGATATACAGGTATACTGGACTTTCAGAAGGCAATATTCTGTTATCTAATAGATATTGTATTAGGTACAGCATTACAATTTGAATTATCCACATTGACTCACCTTATTTTTGTCAGTGAAACTCACAGCTTTGCCACCAGGGAGAGGAATATCATAGAGGGGAAGGAATCTAGTCAAAAACTTTCCCAATTTGATTCAAAATCACTCAAAAGCTTCATCATTCTTGTGGTTCTCTATATTTTGCAACAGCATAATAGATGGCATTTGCAATCCTAGCATGCAAAACTGATTGTAAATGCTAGAATCAAAATTATCAGACTGTGTGCTGTCCAACATAACTGTTGGATTTTCAGGGTCTGGTAGTAATGACTCTTCATAGACATCCAAAGCATCAATATTGGATTGAATAAGACCAGATATCAAGAGATACTGATCAGCATTCAATATCTATTGTATACAGGACACCATGAATTTTTGCAAGCACAATTAAGTAAGGTTTGATTGTCATACTTGTTTCAAAAAATCCTTGAAATTTGAACAGTGAAGATATGAATATTTGATTGGGCCATGCATCTTCTCATTTGGCTTAGTGCTGTAGTTTTGAGAAACACCCTTTCTGATTATGTTGCTGAACAAATGCTTACACAGATGTAACTTGATAAAATTCCATGATTTGGCATTTGGTGTAAGTTCTGTATCATCAGTTACTCCAGACCTGTCTTCATCAATATCATCAGGTGTGATATCAGTGTTGAGTTCATTGCTTGTACCATGAGTTTGCTCAATGTACTCCTTGATATATTACATTAAATCTTTCCCTTATGATGCTCTGTTCAATAGAAAGGACTTACCATCATTAATGGTGTGAATACTTCTTCTAACTCCTTCTTGCCTGCTGATATTGTTTGGTTTGTGTAAAGGTGAAAGCCAGCATACATTTGGATGTCAAGATATTATCAGAGGCAATGAAGGAGATATCCATCAGATTCTGGGTCAGCAAATAACACACTCTGTGCAGCACACAAAAATATCTGCCAGAACAAAGAATATTTTGTAAGCAATATGATATTTAAAACTAGACTAATAGAAATTGCATCTTGGAAATATCATGATTCTTGGTTCTATCATTGAATGTGATATTCAATTCAATAAGTGAGTCAAAATGATTGAGCCCTCACCATTGTGACATATGATGAAAACTGGAGGTCAATTGAAAATGTGGAATAATAGAATGAAGATCAATCATACCAAGAATCAACATGAGCAATATCAGTGTGAGAGGTAATGAGAGATTTGAAAACCTTGAAGAAATGATCCTCCCATAACCTGTTGTCATCAAAATGAAGAACATCATAGGACAGAGCATGATGGAGATATCCATATTTGATGGACCACATTGCATTCTGTACAAAATAAATCAATTGGTGTGCTGATCAGAAAACAAAGTAACAACATACCTTGACAGGATTGAGACCTTGTTCCTTAAATGCTTCTTCAATGGCTGCAGCAGTATGCAGGGAAATGGACTCCATGTATAATTTTTCAGAACTTGATTGGGTCCATAAGGGATATTCTATTGATAAATCCCACATCTGTTCCTGTGGAATGAGGCAAATTGGGCATGGATATCTCCCTAAAAGGCCATGAATAAGAGACATCACAGACCTAAAATTATATTAGGGCATGAAGCCACAGAAGGTTGTAGCAACAGAAAAATAAAGTGTATGCACATTTCCTTGTAGTCAGAAGATAACATTAGAATGATTGGCCAAAGCCACCTCAAGATATTGTCAACCTTGCTTGAGCTCCACTTGCCTGTCTCTGCTAACTTAGAAATATTCTCCAAGAAAATTTGAAAGCCTTCATGCCAAACTGCATTTTTGAAGTTGACAAAGCCTTTCTTTCCTGTTTCAGCTGTATCTTCATGAACCTACAAGGTTTGTAAATAAATGGATTTCAAGGATACAAAGAGGTAACAAATCAAAGGTCTTACAATAGGTACTCAGCCAATAACACAGCCTCCACCTCTTCCAACTGTATTGCAAATATAGTGTGGAGTGAAAGCATGATGTGCAACAATTGAATCTTTGGCAGTCCCAAAACTTGAGAGTTTTGTCTTGTCAGCATAGATAATGAATGGTAGTAATTTAGCTGCAGGATTGTTTGGTATACATGACTGTCAATGCATAAGTTTGTATCATAAGTCAAGATATATTATAGACCAGACACTGTTAACATATTTGAGCATTCCAGGCATTGTCACCTGTCCAGGGCTCAGTGACAAATCACTCCCAACTGGTACCTGTCCACCTGTAATGTTTCTGCACATCCCATACAATGTACAACAAAATCATTGGATCATCAATAACATTTTCAATGGCCCAATCCCAGGGTTCACACACACTTATATCAAAGTTTTGCAGCACTTCCTGATATGAAACCTGATAGGAATGTTTCTTAAACTAGCAAACCATTGTTTAGATTGACCAAATACAAATTATATAAGAAGATTAATTCAACACTATTGATACTCACCTGAGTTTGGAGCATAGATGCTTTTTTCCAAGTATCCTTTAACTCAGTAGCATTTTTCAGTGTGAAAGGGTCTTCATTGTTGCATGCAATGGCTCAATGGAATAATTTGATGAGGCAATTTAATTGACACTTGCTGAGTGCAGCCTCCAGTCCCAGTTCTGCAATTTTGAAATCAAGTCATAATTTGAATAGTTTCCAGGGCTCAAAATCTGGAGGTGGTATCATATGGTGAGGAAAGCAATCACTGTAGGACCCTATCTTAGGTGGGATTCCAGACTGTGGATAGTATTCTACTTTGAAGAGTGGCTCCATTGTGTTGCCCAAACCATTCACAGGTGCATCCAAATTTGAATCAGCCTGTAAGATGGCTTCTTTCAGGCCTCTCTATGAAGAACTTGATTACAGCAGTAAATACAGTAATAATCAACTCATGCTTACTTCCTCATCTAGACTATTCAATACAGCAGGTGTTGCATCAAAGAAACCATCCATTCTGATATCATTGTTGGAAGGCATCAGTCCAGGATTTTGAGTTGGTACTTGATTGATACAAGGAACACCTTGTAGTAAGTAATGATGCACTGTAGTACTGGGTTAGAGTAATACTGATAGTTCTGGGGCTTTCTTGAAGACTTAGGAAGTCTTCTCCAATTCCACACTGATGTCTTGATAAATGCTTGAAGTTGAAATAGTTTACTTCCAAAATATTTCTATTCTGAATGCAGAGGGGTTTCAACAAACTCCAGCCTAAGTGATTCACTCCCTGGAAACCACCAAGCCTTTGCCTATTAATAGCCTGTCTATTTGCTACTCTACTTGTGCTATTTATACATCTTTCTACAGTGCACAGACCACTCCCTACATGTGACTTTTGGTTCCATACTTTCCAGCCCCTTATTCATAACTGTTATTCTGATTCCCCCTTTTGGCATGCCTGTTTCAGTGCCACAGGCCAGTTCCTGGTTCCATCATTCCTCCTTTGCATTCTTAGCTTCTATTTGCCCCATTTATCTCTCCCTCCTTTGTATTTCTTCCATTCATATTCTTCCCCATTCAGTTTCTTCCCTTCTTCTTCCTTTATTTATTTCATATTCTTCCTCATTCAGGTTCTTTCCCATTCAGGTTCTTCCATTCATCTGTCCCCTCCCATTCATTCCATTCATCTTCCTTTATTCATTTCATATTCTTCCCCTTTCAAGTTCTTTCCCATTCAGGTTCTTTCATTCATCTTCCTTTCCCTTCCATTCATCTTCCTTTCCCTTCCCTTCATTCCATTCTTTCTCATTCATTCCCCTTTTACCTCCTTTCAGTCAACATTCCAATCTGGTTGTTCTTAGATCAGATCTAGATCTTGCCAGAATTGATGCCACTCAGGTGCTTTTACCAGTCCCATGCTTCCCCTCCCATTACAGTGATTGGACTATTATTGAGTGTATAGTCTAGTATAGTCCTTGTCCTATCCTGTTCTGTATTTTTTCTGATGTATTTAAAGGAATAATGTTGCTGGAACTTGTTTTACCAGGAGGCTTATAGTTTTCAGCCTTAATAAATGTTTGTTTTGACTTCTGGTGTTTATTATGTTCCCAATGGTGTAACAACATTGTATCAGCACTGAGAATTAATCAAATATAATTAGTGCATACCTAATACCACATGTAAAGGCTTGTTGTTGCTAATAGTAATATTCTCTGCAGTATGATCACCTATTGAAAATGCATCTCTGAGAAGTTAACATTCAAGAAAAAGTCCTTTCCATGTTACCTGTACATCATGAGTCTGAGGAGTCAAAACATTCAAAAAATGCTGCATCCTGGTGTGCTTGTTCTTGTCTTTTTTGACATGCTTTCCTGTGGGTACCAATTCCCCAACTCTTACATGTTTCCTCACAAAAGTCACACCTTGGGTGGCCAAATGGAGTCAGAGGGCAAGGGAAAAGGTTCATTGTACAATGCAAGCTATGACTGACACAAGAGGTAAATGTGGAACAGACTTGGACAAGATGTAGGGACAGGACAAAATATATTGCAAAAAATATGGCTGATTAGAATTGAGGCCTATCTAATCAGGCCCAATGACAAAGGTTTGTCAGCCTGATCAGACCTGATCTGAATTTGAGCCTGATAAGGCACCAGGGAATTTTCTAACAAAATATGATCAAATCCATACAATATACAGAGGAAAAGCTAACAAATGCAGCTCATCACATGGTCTGAATGGTAATAGAATTTGTGGTTTAGCATGGATCAGCCACCAAAGTGACCACTTTTTTCAATTTCTTGAGGTAGTCATGAAGCTATAGCTGTACACTATGTACTAAGTAGTCCAAGATAGAAATAGGAGATTATAAGAGATAACAAAGTCTAAGAAGTAAGTAATAAATGTCCAAGAAATTAGGGAGAGGTGGGAAGGGTGCACAAAGAAAATATGCCTCTGCCATTTAAAGTATGTAGTATAGCCATAAACAAGTCACCAAAGCAACCAAGACACCAAAGTGACCTTTATTTTTTTCTTTTGATTTTGATGATGTAACAATTCAAGGACTATAAATGGCTGAAGAGGAGAGGATGGGGGTGGTGGTGATGAAAAGATGATGCAAGAAGCTGAATATAGAAATCAGGAACAAAAATAAAAGGATGTATGATGCTGTCAACTTCTTTTTAGAAGTGCCAGTTGTAGGGCCAAACACATGGATTTTTGTGAATGTAGGTATGCCTTGCTAATGAGGACCAATGACCTAGGGCTGTTATGACATCTTCCATTATCCCTAGACTGGCATAGTATGTTGCTCCTCCTGCACAAGCTGAATGGTATTGTCAACAAATAAAGATAATCTTGACTCAAACCATGACCATGTAGGAAGAGATCCATCTTTTCATATAAATAGTGCTCAACAAAGTCTATGAATACTGTCTCTTGATTGTACATAACCATGTAAAATGGATATTGGATTGGCAACCTCCTGGTGAGTGAATAGGATGTCTGTGCTATGGAAGAAAGGATTGACCTTATGATATGGTAAATGATATCCAGCATATCCATGAGAGAAATGAAGTGATGAATGCTTGATAACTTTTCACCAGTCTGTTGATAACAGTCTGTTGATGACTTTGATTTCTAGACTAATTCTCCTGATCTGTGGCATGCATAGAAACAGCAGGACATCAAAGTAGCAAATAGTAAGTCATTGTAGTTACCTGATTGTCTAGCCATTTTCACAAATTCTATGAAATGACAGGGTCATAATGGTTGTTTTCTACTTATAGGGTCTGCTCAAATCTTTTTTGTCCTTGAATAGCAGCTTGTACCAAAGGATGCACTCTATTCTTGTCAATATCTGAATAGATGTCCTGAATGAGATGTCAAAGGCCAGTGAGGTATTTTGGACCTGATGAAATGAATTCTGATGTAAATGCAATGTATTAAGCAAGAGTCTGTGGTGTTGGATCAATAGAGATGTTATGATTGATGCAGAAATTGATGTAGTCTTGAGCTCCTGTTGCATAACCACTTGCTGTTGATTTTCAATTGCATTAATTCAAAGATGAAGTATAAGAGCATCAAGATCCTTCAACCTCATAAAAGGGTGGACCACCAATGATGGTGATCCACCCAGTGCACTCAAAAGCACTTCCTCCATTGTGTCAGCAGCAGTTCTTGAGGCGGCTCAAATTGGCAGACACAGTCAGCTGGAAACGTTTGATGATACTCACCAAAAAGAAGATATGATAGCAGATCTGCTCCAATATCATCCTTTCCTGTGATGTGACACACTCTGAGGTCAATCCCTGTTTAGATAATGATGCCAGCCACAGCACAGACAACAGAATTGTGCAAAGACTCAGCCATGCCTAAAGTATTGAGCACTGTGACTGAATCTAGACTATTGGTGAAGACAAGAAGTTGTTCAAGAGGGTGAGAAAAGGATGCAACATGGTGGACAGCAGACAGGATAGCCAGAAGTTCAAGGAAGAATATGTCAATCTTAATGGACATGTTGTGATGTATGGTCTGATATATGAAATCCATTTCCTGCATATACAATTGCCATTCCCAGTTTGAGACTAGCATAGGTCCAAACAACCATATCTGCTGAAGCATTTTCCCAATGAGTGGCATCTATAAATCAGACACTGATTGCCTTTGGAATGATTTTGAGAAGCCATTGCAGGTTGAAGACCACTTCTCAGTTGAGATAAATACTGGCATGCATTGTACTTTTGCCTGCCATTTTACAGTACATCTCTGTAAGGGCAGGATGATCCCAAGGGAGAATGTTCAACATCTAATTTAGATGCCCAGTGAACCTTTGCCATGCACATAATGATAGATGTTGTGATGGGGTCTTGATGAAGGTTTTGACTTTTGTAGAGATGCAGTGATGGCATCATTAGTGAGAGTAATTGAGCCTGCATTGATGTTGATCCAGAACCCAATAATCTTCAATTTTTTTCCAAACTCCTGTTTTTTCTCCTCCCACAGGCATCCTATTGCATCCCAGAAGATAAGGAGCTGAACTTGTTGCTTCAGTCATAGAATATCTTTGTATCTCACTAGATTTGATGCTTTATCCCATGAGAAAAAGTCATCCATAAACATATGAAGGTCAGTTATTGTAAGTTTCTTTATCCCCAACCAACACATCAGGCCAGACACTGTGCACTAGCAACATGGTGAAGCCCAATTACCAAAAACCAGACAATGGACTATGTACCATATTCCCCCTACATTGCCAACTTGATGTAATTGCCATAATGGATGAGCAGGAAGGTTCAAAAAGGCACTAGCCATATTCAACTTCCAAGATAATAGAATGTTGTCTGGAAATCTCCTTTTGGCATTATAGAGAGATTGACCAAAGGTATGCATGTCATCATATTTAACCTTTGCTTCACTTTTCAAAATGCTGTCATTTAATCCTGAAGCTGAATGGACTGTGACAACATGAGCTTTATTCTTCTGCCATACTAAGAATAATGGAGATGCTTTCATCCCAGGTAAGAGATCTTTCAAGTCAGTGGCCTGAGACCGACACCCTGCACTGATCTCCTTATCTTTGAAAGCCTGTATCACATCTAGAGCTTGATCAGAAGTGGCATAGTTATGAAGCCATTCTTCATCACTGGGTGGCCAGTCACCTCCATCAAAAGGCCAGAATCCTTTGTGAAGGCCTCTCATCACTGACTTAACAAAGGGTTCATTGGAGTGATTCCACTGCATAGTCTCAAATTTGTCAACATTGAATGGTGTCTCAACTGTAATAAATAAATTTCCTCATTGGATTGAGAGTGGCTTGGAATATTGGGTTATTCACTCAATGGATTGGTAGTGAGGGTAACAGCAGGGCAGTCTCAGTTTCTATTGCTGAAGGTGATGCAAGCAAAGAGTAATGATCATTATTCCATATGAATCCCCATCAATATCTCAGTTCAATTGTATTGTCTGAGTCTTGCTGTCTTTTAGTGTTTGATGATTTCAGTGACTGGAGTTCTCAAGATTGTACTCCATAGGCCTTGGGAGTTGGTGCCATTATTTCCTCTGTACTGCTGGCATCTAAGCTTGAGCTTTGCATAACATTTTTCATTGTCTTTAGCTTTATGTTTGCTGTGGCATTCACTACAAATGTTGTGCCTACAATTGTTCAAATAAGAGTCAACCAAACAGAGGCTCAGATTCCATTTTTGGCATATTGTGGTTGCTTGTTTACAGGCCCCTTCCTGAGAAAATGAACCAGTTTTCTTAGTGCCTGATAAGACAGAGAAGGAAATTTGAGCCAGGAAAGGGATATAAAGCTGGTTGTCCTCATTCATCCTGAATGGGTTCCAAGCATAACAATTCCTAGTATCCACATTAAAACATATTGTAACATGAGCACCATTTGGTATGGAATGACAAAAATCCATGATTCTGCTTCTGTAGGCTTGTAACTCCTCTTCTCAGTGAGGGTAGAAAAGTAGAATGGCTGCCATCCATGCATCAAATGCATGGGTCCAATCTGATTCTGAACAAACTGCACACTTCACTGTAGCATGATCCTTCCTAACCAAGGAAAAGCCTCTGCCAAAATCCTTTGGCTTGTCTTGATGATTATATCCTTTTTCAAGCATAGCATAGAGTTTTTCAAAATCAACATAGTGGTCAAGGATAATGAGCTCCTACATTGCTCATGAGATTGGACCTTTGAGAGGCTGAGATTGTCTGAGGTTAATAAGGAGATCAATGACTTTTTTGCAAGCATACTTTTGATGTAATTTCCATGTTTCTGGAGACATAAGAATCAATGGTACTCTTGGACTGTAGATTAGCCAAGTGCAGAGCTGCCTCAAGAATGGATTTTGGTAATGATAAGGCTTTGGATAGGTCTCTAGACTCCCCAAAAAGCTCTGCAAATTAGTCAAAGGTAATAGCATTGGAAGACACAACTGGTTTCTTGATCTGGTTCAACTTTGCTTCCAGTGAAGCCCAGTCTGCTGTTTCCACAGCTTCCCAATGTGCTCTCTCACATTCCACTTGCTTCTAAATCTCTCCTGAAGACTTCTGCTTGCTCATCTATAAGATTGGCAGGGGTTGGCTTACATGACAGAGCATTTGACACAGCTCTCTTTCCTTTGTGCAGCTCAATCTGCTGGCAGACTTTGTTGAAATAGTCTGAAGCCTTGACCAAGGTGAGACCAAGGTCTCTAATCCTATTGGCAAATTTGTCAAATGAATATCTACCCTCAACAGTATCATCAACAAGCTTCTGACATGCTTTGGCACACATGCAAACCTGCTCAACATCAATATTGTCCTCAATATGCTGTGTCATATGTCAAAAAATTTGATGACGAGTTACACAAGTAAATAGTTTTATGAAAAAGTATGACTAGAAATGAATCAAATCTGTGATAGTGAGAGAACTTGTGATTGAGCCATTGTCAGTGCACAGTGCATGTCCAGCTTACAAAGTGGGAGAACTTGCTAGTGTGGAAGTAAATAGTGTTGACACAAATTCAATGAATGTTCATGGTGAGAGATGAATGGCAGGCTCATCACATTTAGAGGGGTAATAGGAGTCCTACCTTGTAGAGCAGTGCCATTTCAAAAAGATAGAGTAATGAGAAGAATGCAAGCACTACTTTGCAAGGAACAGCTTTTAGAATTGAAGTATAGTGAGAGAGCAAACTAATCACTCACTTGTATGGTAACAGTGGTGGTGAGAGTATAGGATATGCACAAAAAATTCTGAGACATTTTTGGCCCTACTGTCCTCAGCCCAGTATCTGCCAATCACTAGCACTGGGCCAAAAATGGCCATAAGTCTGCAACAAGGTGGAAATGTGTTATTCAGGATGTATGCATGTGTATTTGTTGTGCAGAGGCCTCCAAAAATGCTTCTTATCCTTGGAACCCACATTTATGACAAATTATGCAAATAGAATTTGTGATGACAAAGTTGCTGATTGGACTAAATCTTTCTATGCTTGTTTATCTGAATCTGTAGTGAATGATCAGGATTGTATTGCCACTTACTTGGAAAACATCCCTCCAGGAAAAAAACCAGTAGTGGTGTATGTGGCTAGAGATTTGTAAGTGTTGAGATCCTTGAACCCCATTGTCAATCAGAGGGGGCAGGTGGAGACAATTCTAGCCAGTGGTTCTCAGATAGTCTGCATGGCACTAGATGAGGCACTATGTTCAGGATTGACCTGGGATCAAGACATATGCTTGAGGATGGAGAGTGCCAATAGTCAAGTGAATGAAACAGTTGGTCTAGCATGAAATGTTCCATTTACCTTTGTTGAAGGCCTCACTATTTATCTACAAGTACATATCTTTGTCAAGCCAGCTTATACTGTCTTGCTGGGTTGTCCTTTTGACACACTGACAGAAAGCAACATACAAAATCTTCAAGATGGTAGTGCTGTCATAACTATCAGACATCCTAATACTGGTCACCAGATAGCCCTGCCCACTCTCCAAAGGAGAAAGGTGCCAAAGGTAGGTGTTGGGGGAGATAGTGGGCCAAATTTTAAATCTCAATGCTCTGGTCAGTGACCAGGGAGAGGTGGCAGTAATGACTGGAGAGGAGAATGGTGAAGTAGTGGTGACTGGATACACTATAAATGATAGTGTATTCAAGAAGCAGGAGTTGAGAGATGTGTATCTGCAGGCCTTTGCTGTAGAAGGTGCTGGAGAAAGAGATGAGAAGACATTGTCAGCCTATCTATATGAGCAGCTGTGTCAGATACCAGAGAAGTTGGAGGAGATCTTAGTACAGCAGGAAAGCCTAGAGTTAGAAGCAGTGTGGGGGAAACTGCACAAGTATTTTCTAAGAAATACAAACCTGTTGCTAGAAAGGTGAAACCTGTACTAGGGACTTCTCTTGAGGAGTATAGAATTGGAAGGTGTATCACAGGAGATCCACTAGCGGACATGCCACAGTTGGGCACAAATCCACCTGATTTCAAACTCACAGGAAGGTATACTGCTGAGTGCAAAGAAATAATTGACCAAGCACATGGTGATGGTTTCTTGTGGCCAGAGGAGATGAAAGCAGTACATCATTTAACAATGCTGCAGAATGAGGCTTTTGCATGGGATGATTCTAAAAGATGAAGGCTCATGGAGCAATTCTTCCCTCCTGTAGTGATGCCAGTAATTCTTTACACCCCCTGGGTATTGAAGAACATTCCCATTGCTCCTGGACTCAGAAATAAGATCTGCCAGATGATAAAGCAGAAAATTGAGGCAGGAGTATATGAGCCATCCAACTCTTCATACAGATCCCAGTAGCTCACAGTATTGAAGAAGGATAGTGAGAGTTTGAGAATAGTTCACAGCTTTGAACCTTTAAACAAAGTGACCATAACAGCTTCTGGGTTGCCACCAGCAACTGAAGAGTTAACTAGTCACTTTGCTGGCAGAGCTTGTGGAGAAATCTTTGACTTGTATGTAGGATATGATGAGAGAGTGGTGGATGTGAGGTCTAGGGACTATACTACCTTTCAGACACCCTTTGGTGCTCTTAGGCTGGTAACCCTGCCAATGGGCTGGACAAATTCAGTACCAATCTTTTATGATAGCATTACCTTCATCTTAAAAGATGAGATACCTCATGTAACTTTGCCATATATTGATGATGTGCCAGTCAGAGGTCCACCTCATGGATATGAATTGCCAGATAGAGACTATGAGGTTATCCCAGAAAATCCAGGCATCAGGAGATTTGTATGGGAATATCTGCAGAATGTAAACAGAGTGTTATGAAGAATCAAATATGCTGGAGCAACTTTTTCTTGGAAGAAGTTGGTGGTCTGTGCAGATGAGATTGTAGTGGTTGGACACAGGTGTTCTTATGAGGAATAGAAACCTGAGACCAAGCAGTTGGCCATTGTTATGGAGTGGGGTGCTTGCCAGGATAAGTCAGATGTCAGAGCTTTCCTAGGAACTTGTGGCACCTCTAGGATGTTCATTAAAGACTATGCTAAAGTGGCTGCACCCATCAACAAGTTTACTCAAAACCACACACCATTTGTTTGTGGTGAGGAACAGCAGTCAGCAATGGCTTACTTGAAGACTTTACTAGCTGCAAGTGCACCTCTCAAACCACTTGACCATGAGTAAGGAGGGGCAGTGGTCCTATCAATTGACACTTCTTAGATGGCAGTGGGCTTTGGAATATTCCAGGAAGCTCCAGACAATACTAAGCAATGCACTTGTGCTAAGGTAGGATCCATCACCTTGAATGAAAGGAGCCTTGCAAGCTAATAAGTATTGCCTGGTCGGTTGTAAGAAGCTTGTAGTGGAGACAGATGCCAAGTATTTGAAAGGAATGCTAAGCAATCCTGGAGTAGGACCTGATGCCACCATCATGAGATGGATCAAGGATGTACTACTCCATCATTTTACTTTGAGGCATGTGCTAGGGAAAACCTTTAGTGCTGATGGCCTGTCTAGGAGGCTCAAGCAGCCAGGAGATGAGGAGTACCCACCTGTCAATCCAGAGCTTGTGGACAACCCAAAGACTATGCACTTTGAATATCCAGCTAAAACTAACAATGAACCAGGCTGGGAGGATTGGGAACCCTTAGCACTTGAGGAGTTTGCAAAAATGCATTACACACTCCATATCTCTTGGCAAACCTAATCTCCATTGGGAAATTTGACTCAGCAGGGTTCTCAGTGGTTTTTGGTCAGAGTAGAGCTGTGTTTAGGGACATGTTAGGCCAAGAGATTTTCATGGGCAGAGGCACAAATGGGATGTATCTTCTTGACACACTACACACAAACCAAAGGTCTCAACCCCATGCCTTAATGGCTTTGTTGATGCAAACTCTGGTGGATCTTGATGGATGGCACAGAAGATTTAGTCATGCCAGTGTTGACAGCATACACATGCTATCTCAGAGACAGATGGTTGAGGGGCTGAAAATTAAAGGAGGGCTCAAGGTAAATGGACTCTGTGATGACTGTGTGTATGGAAAACATACCTCATGACTATACAACAGAGTTTTCCAAGTCACTGAACACCCAAACAGCTGTGTCCACATCAGTCTCTGGGGCCCAGCATCCACCATGTCTCTGGGATGAGTATTGTACCTTATGCTCTTGGCCAACAACCACACATCTCAACTCACAGGATACTCCCTCTCCAAAAAAAACACTACCTTGATGTTGACCACATTCAAGTCATACCATGCTGAATCTGAGAGATAGACTGGGAGGAAGTTGTTGCTAGTCTGTGTAGATGCTAGAAATGAGTGGTTAAACCAGTTATGGCAGGAATACTATGGGAGTCACAGAATCATTGTCAAGCCTCTTGTCTCATATGCCCATGTGCAGAATGGGTTTATTGAGCAAAATATTAGGACAGTGATTGAGGAGGTGAGATGTATGCTGGCTGAGAGCAGGCTACCCAAAAAATCTCTGGGTGGAGGCAGCCATGACCCAAATCCACACCAGGAACCTACTCCTATCCACTTGCAAGAACAACATTGTGCCTGAAGAAGCATGGACTGGAAAAATACAGGACATATCACACCTCTGGCTTTTTGGGAACATGGGATTTGCTAAGGTCCCAGAGGAGTTAGTAAATTCAAAGTTGGACCCTTCCTTGGTGAAGTAAATGTTTGTAGGCTACACAGTCATTGAGGAAAATGACAATCTACTCACCAAGGTTGACCCAACTCCTTGACCAAATGCTCCTGAAGTACTCACACTATGCCAGCCCATTGCTCCTCATATTTGTAAAGGTGGACAGCTCCTGCACCTCACAGCCACTGAAACAGCCAATGCTGAAATCATTGATCTGATAGCTGATGCAATTAGCACCCAGGGAGTTGCCAATGACACTATTGCAACCCAGCAACATACAACACCCACCTTGCATAGGTCTGAGTGCATCAAGAACCTGAACCACCTGCCTGTGGTGACCATGCCAACTCCCATCAAGCCACAGGAGAGTAATAACCTGGTCACATGCACACTGGTAGCAGGGGATGCATATGCATTTTTATTATTTCAATACTAAAATCACCAATGACTATGTGCCAAAGACTTATGAGGAAGTCATGAAGAGGCCCAACCTATAGAAACCAGCAATGGATGAGGAGTTAGAGGTGCTGAGAAAGAGGAGAGTGGTCCAATTGGTTAACAAGGTGGATGTACCAGAGGGAAGGAAGACAATAGGAGTGAAATAGGTATATACATAGAAGTATGATGCTGATGGGAACATAGTGCAAAGGAAGGCAAGGCTAGTTGCAAAGGGATACTCTCAGGTGTTAGGAGAAGACTACAACAAACCATATGTGGCAGTGGTATAGCTGGAGTCCTTGAGAATGGCTACCATGCTTGCTGCAGAACCTGGAAGGTCAAGTGGCAAGTGCTTACTTGAACAGTCAACCCAAGTACAATGTATACATTGACCTCCCTCCAGAGTTTCCAGAAGGGGAGGGGAAGAAGGGGGTCTGCTCCTGAAAACCCTGTATGGCCTAATGCAGAGTAGTAGGGATTGGATGGACATTAGATGCAGCATACAGAAAACTTGGCTACAAGACATCATGTGCAGACTCATGTGTTTGCTTCCAAAAAAAATGACAACAGCCAAACCATCACCAACATGTTCAACAACAATGTATTTGGGGTGTTCACTAACCAGGAAGAAGCTGAAAAAGCCAAATGTGAAATTGGGAATATATACAAAATCAGGGACCTTGGTGAGCTGTCATACATCCTAGGCATGGCTGTGAAGCACAACCAACACTGGATCAATATCTCTCTCTTAGTGTGCCTACCTTTAGAGAGTACTCAAATGTTTTAACATGGCAGACTGCAATACCCATGTAACCCTGTTCCCTAAAGAGTTATGCCTTACAGAATTGATGTCTCCACAGAACAAGGCCAATCAAAGATTCATGGCAGACAAACCATATCACCAGCTCCTTGGCTCACTAATGTGGGCACAGGTTGCAACCTGTCCAGACTTATCTTATGCTATAAGGGTCCTCACTTGTTTCCAGTCAAATCCTGGCCCTGCACACTGGAACACAATGCTCCACATGCTCAGGTATGTGAAAGGAACACTAGATTACACAAGCTGACTTACTTGAGAGGACCTGGAGGAGACATTGAACCAATAAGCTATGTGGATGCTGATTTCAGGGGAGATCTAGACACCTAAAGGTCTACCACTGGCTACATATTCCTTATGTCTGGGGGAGCCATGTTGTGGTTGTCAAAATGCTAAAACACCATTGCACTTAGCACAACTGAGGCTGAGTACATGGCAATGATGCAAGGTGCCCAACAGGGTTTATGGATGTTAAGCTCATTAGCCAAAGTTGACTTACCCCAGCTGTTGCCAATTACTCTTCTTGTTAACAACAGCTCTTTGATTGCCTTAGCTGAGTCTACTAAAGGCCATGCCCAGGCTAAACATATTGACATTAGGCACCACTATATCTAGAAACAAGTACTTGATGGGGACATCAAGCTTGACCATGTCTCATTGGCCAAAAACATTGCCAATCTCCTCACAAAGCCTTTACCTTGCATGTTACACAAACATCTTGTCAAAGTCCTTGGGCTGAAGAACTAAGGGTGGTTCAGCCCATCAGGGGGAGTGTTGAGCTAGACATCACTGCTCCACCCTTGATGCCAATGGTTTCCTTTCCCAGTATCATTTCCTTTTATGTACTTACCATATTCTGCACCACTCTTCCTTTTGTTGACCCTGTGTTTATTTGCTCATCTTGACTTACAAACCTTATTTTCAACATATAAGATATAACATACATAAAATCTGCTTCCCTCAGCTGTCTGCACTACTGTGTCTGACTCTGAGGATAAGCTTACTTACTCTACCTTACTTGATTACTTTACTTACCTCATACCTGTAGTTCTTTCTACATATTCTGTTCTACAGGTAAAATACAGCCATCTGCACTACTGTATCCAACTCTGAGGTTCTGACTATGTATTCTGTTCTACACTGCTGCACTTTCATCTTGAATATTTGAGAAAAAAGTCAATATACTCCTCCATACCTGAAGGTAGAACACTTTGATTTCTACCCTCCATTATTTGGAGATGTTTTACCACATACAGTTGCAGATATGCTTGCATTGTCTCCTTCACTACTTGTGGATACTTTGCCAGAATAACCTTAACTTGTATTTTCAGTGTGGAGAATGCTTGCTCTTCCTCATCTTCATCCAAAGACATACCTTCCCCAGAGTAGGCACATTGCTTCCCTTTCACCACTGATGCTACCTGCAACTTGCTGTATAGACTCCACTCTGCATCCATAATGTCCCCAGTTAGGACTTCTCACAGCAAAGATCCTTGTCACTTGGCCACTCCCAACTTCTATGTTATTCTGGACTTCTGTTCAGGTTGTACTGCTCTAAACAAAGAGCTTTGTGCTGGGCAAGACCCCAGCACCAAGTTTGTATACTTTGTCTCATCTGCAGAGCTAACCTTAGGCAACACTACCCAAAATGTCACCATCAGCTTTGCAACCAGAACCTGTATTGCCAGCTGAGACCCTGTCAACATATCTGCTGTGGAATTCTCTCTTTTTGATGAAGCCATTATTGTCATCATGTGTTTTACAGATAGACCCCCTAACATTCTATATCCTTCACTCATCATCAAAGTCAATGGCTCTCACCCATCATCACATTTTGATGGGGGCACATAATTTGACATTCCTGATGCCTGCCCCAACTGGTGACTCAGGATCACAAGTGACCTGTCCAGAGCCTCTGCCATAAGCTAGTCAACCATATTGGACCAAGTATTCCAGAAGCTTTAGTGGCAGTAGAAGAAGCTAAGAATCTTGATAGACAGAAATAGTTCAAATCCTTGAACTGTCACCAAATGCCAAAAGTGGAAAATAAAACACAGAGATTCAAAAAAATGTAATGTAGTGACATTTACAATTCAAAGTTCTAAATCTCACACTGGTGAATCAGACTGGGTCTGGATTTTGACTAGTACAAGACAAGAAAAAAGAACTAACTATTATGTAATGTATTGTCCACTGTATGTCCAATCAGACACATGACTTCATATACAATACTAGACTACAATATATTATTCATTGTACTGTCCCATTATAGTTAGAGTCTGTTAGCATTAGTGTCAGCATGTTTATGGTTTGGTTGAGGCTTCAAACAGGGATATCTATTGAAGGGGAGCTTGCTCCTCTTAGCCAGTACACCCCATCTCAATTGGTTGTCTATGGTGTTTGGTCTAATGGTTCTTGGTGTTAATTGTTGTACATTTCTATACTCAAAACTGTTTGTTGATTGATAATGCATTTTTTTTTGCTCCTAATGCATCAGGAATGCATTAATGTTACATTAATGGTAGTGTCTTAATTCCTTGCAATACTTATTTTTGGTTACAGAGGATAATGCATGATATTTTTACTGTAATTACACAGAATAATGTATCAAAATGTCAGCATCAGCTGCAATACAGCCATCTCAGTGCCTGTACCATACTGCATCAGCTCTCTACAGTGTACAGTCAAATCTCTCTCAAGCCATAGCTCTCATAACCCATAATCTCCACTAACCCATAGTTTTTCAGATCCACCAAGTATGTTCACAGGAGATTATGGGTTACCTCCAATAATCCATGACCCATACATTTTTAGAGATTCATGACCCAAAGATTGAGGGGAAATGGTGCCATTTTGTGGACAATTAATTGTAGTATTAAATTATACAATGTATAGTTCATTCCAAGGAAGATTTCTACTTCAAGAAGCAGGAGGAGAATCTTCAGATAATCTGGTGGATTTCCATATTCAACATGAATTTTTTATGTCACCAATTCTTATGTCTAAAAAAGCTCTTGAAACACTCAAAGCAGGCCTTAATCACCATAAGGATCAAACAAAAACACACCAAGATGATATTCAGCACTGCATATCATAGAATGAGTCCATATCTACTGCAGATGAAGAGTGGTTGGACAAGGAAGGGAACTTGATTAATAAAGAAAGGGTGATTGAGGTTCTTGACAATGCCCCAGACTATGAAAGAGGGTTGGAACAGTTGGGTTCACATCAGAAGGCCCTTGTGGATAAGCTCAAAGAGTTAGGAGATGTACCAGGGAACAAAAGAAAATGTGTGTTGCATGTTAATTTTGGCTACAGAAGGTTGATTGACATAGGACATTCTTAGCACCTGAGGTTCACAAGATTGTTCTACCATCAGAGAAGAAAAAGCCAGAGCCTGTATTCACCAGGAAAGAAAAAACAACACTGAAACAAAAGGTTGAGAATCTTGATTGGCATCATGCACAGGGCAAGAATTTTAAGCAGGGAAAGACTGCCAAGCACTGGAACAAGTCCTATCCAAATCTCTGTTTAAAGCAGCCTAGAATTTCAGCTTGGCTAAAGAATGAAGCAAAGATCCATCAGATGTATGAAGATGAGCAAGGATTGGGGTGTGTCACGACCCGTTCCCCAAAACCCTGCACATCGTCCATCAAACCCCCGAACCCCCAAAAGGACCCCAACGCTCTGCCGAACTTCCGCCCATGCCCACGCCTACTTCGGCTAACTCCGACACCTCCCCGGCTAACTCCGACGGCCCCCTGGCCAACTTCGGTGCCTGCCCCGCAGCCACTGACACTTACCCTGGGCTTCCCAAACCCCGAGAACCACCCCCGCTATTCCTGATCTTCGCCCACCCATCATTAACTCGACACCCTGCTTCCTCCGACCTATTCCGGAATATCACGACAACCTTGGAACAACCCGCGATCCCATCAACGTATCAGCGCGGCACGATCTTCGATCACAACCGACACCCGCCCACTCCGTCAAGCCCCGCCAAGCCCCGCCGCCACAGCCGACGTACCCCGAAGTCCTCCGGTAGTCAGTATATAAGTCATCGAGTAGCTCTTCGTACTCCAGTCTTGATATTGCTTAACGTTACCTATGGTCTGATTGCTTCCTTTTTTGTGTTTCGTGTTCGTTTTTGTGTCTCTTTCTCCTTACTCTCAGTTTCCCGGTCTTATCTCAGTCTCCCGGTCTTATCTCAGTCTCCCGGTCTTGTCTCGTCCCCTTTTCGTTATCGTTCTCGTTATCGTTTCGTACCTCCACTCAAATCTACTCTTGTTCCATATTGTCTCGTCCGACGCCGTCTCGGTGACGTCGTCTGACCCTTGTGCCCAATTCTTCATCAACCCTAACGACCTCACGAACTCCGCGATTATAATTACGAACCCCGACACTCCTTACCAGGTCCGGACCTCACTCTTCGCTCGGTCCCGGACTCCATCAACTCCAAATGATCTCCCATCAAACCCCGGCTCCGCCCCCATTGATCACACAGCCACCTACTCCCTTGCTTCCGCAAATCTCCCGTATGGCCTTCTGCCTGAACCCTGCCAAGACCGTCTCATTTCCCCACAATCCGACTTCTCCGGACCTTCCCGGACCTGTCTGGATCACATCTCCCAATTACCCGCGCAAACCACCAGGACCCAGAACGTCTTCGAGTGTCCGGTCACCAATGCAGGGGAATCACGCCCGCCTAGTAAGGACTCGCCCAGTGCAGCTGCGCCCCCGAGGTCAGCGGACCCTGACAGGGTGGGCAGGGAACATCAAATGGCAAAGGCAGTTTGAGCATCTGGAGATCAATGAGATGCTGGAGCTTTGGATTTCAAAGGCAATGTCAGATGGAATCCAACTAAATGGAGAAACACTCTGGGTAAAATGGAATTGATTTGCAGACCTGAAGAAGATACTGAAGGAAGATAGGACTAAGCTCATGGATGGATGGTTGGAAAAACTCAAGAAGCAATGTAGTTTACAGTGTTACAAGCATGATGGAGAGGCTGGATCTGTGAAGCCTGAAGAAATTAAACATGAACATCAATGCTTGCATGACCTTATGAAGAAACATAGTTTGCAGTAGAAGGATATCTTCAACATGGATGAAACTGGTCTGTTTTGGCCATAAAGAAATATATTATCTCTGCATCAAGTCAAGCACTTATAAATTGTCTTTAGAATGGCACCTGACAGGAGTTTGATGGACAGACAAGCATCTGGAGTCAAGGGAAGCAAAAAGTGGTTAACATATGCATTTACCATCAATGCTTCTGGGACTGAGAAGCTTCCACCACTGGTCATTGGCAAAGCCACACAGCCTCACCCCTTTCAGAAGAAAACAGGCACTCAGCTTGGATGACAATGTCTATTTACCAGAACTGGCTAGGTGATTGGAACACAAAATTACAATGTGAAGGCTGCAAGATATTGCTGCCTCAGGACAATTTCAGTGCACACATTCCACCAAATAACCTCACCAACATTGTTGTCAAGAATTTCAGTCCTAACTTCACTGCCCATGTTCAGCCAGCAGATGCTGGCATCATTCAGAATTTCAAAGCACATTATTGTGCCCATTTTGTGAATTGTGCAATTGATTGCTATGATAGTGGCATAACTCCTGCCAAAATCTATGACATTAATATTCTCAAAGCCATGCAGATTGCTGATATTGCTTGGAAGGAAGTTGACATGACTATGATCCAAAACTGCTGGCGTAAAATGGGGATTCTTCTGGATTCACTTCTTAATCCCACATTGGGCTTAGATGCTACTCCTGCTGTCCCAATTTCATTGCTTCTGAATGAGGATTCCATTCACATGGCTCCTTCTAGGGCAGAACAAAAAGTTACAGAGTCATTGACCCATCTCAAGAAAATTGGTGTTCTTCAGCCACAGAACCAATTAATCCAGTGGACAAGAATGTCATGTATGATGGTGGAGATGAGAAGGAAATCTTTCAAGCAGTTTTGGAGTGACACGAAGCAGAAGAGAACAGAGAGAAGAATGATGGTGATGTTGGTGGGTGATGATGATCCAACGACCATCATTAGGGAGAAGCCTGCTTGCTGTGATGCACTCCAAGCTGTCTCAATGCTTTGGGACTATGTTGCAAACATGGATGAACCATTTGCACATGAGTTTGAGGCCATGCTCAATAAATTTGGCTGTCAGACATGCCTAGATTAGTTCTGTGTCCTTCAACCAAGTGCTATCACTGATTATTTCAGTTCCAAGAGCTCGTAGCTGTACAGTTAGGATAGTTACAAGTAGAATAACATGATTCTAGCCTATAACAAGCCTAATAAATGACCCTATAACACACTTTCTGAAAACCCATAATCTCTAATAAGCCATAGATTCTGGCTTCCACCAACTGCTATCCCTGACTCTCTTATGTAAGTAAAAGAAAGAGTTCTTTGTTGAGGTTAAACATTCTGAGCTCCTGCAAAACCCAGAACAAGGTCACATGACATTACCAAATCAAGTAGAACATTCTAGAATAACTACACAGGGTGGTTCAGATCAAACTGCATAGCCTGCTACTTGCTGCCTGCTTGTTAATGTGGATGTCTATGATTTTACCAAACAATAATGCACTCAATTATTTACACAATCAGTTCACAATTTTGTGGCTGACTCTTCAATTCAAAGTCCTCTATCTGTTAGCCACACTGCAGCCTGTTTAAGTACAAAGAAATACAACAATTCCTTGCTACATCCATCTCATTACACATCTAAACCCACACAATGTCAGACACCCATAAATGTACTTCTCCAATTGCTTCACAACAGCTATAACAAACCACAGGGCAAGCTCTACACTGTGATTCATTGTCTACAATAGCAAGAATACCCAAAGATGTCTTCCTCTGCATTATCAAACAGCTTAGCATCTGCAAAGTATCCACACTAGCCCAGGTCAACAAGCAACTCTGTGTGCTTGCACATGAGCATATTGCTTTTATGCTTGACCATGCTTTAGACTGTTTTGGCCTTAGTTCAACTCCATTTCTTACTTTATTGCAGCAAACAGGTAGCCTTGTTTCCACAAGGTGCAAGTAAGCAAACTTTGTGGTTATGTGCAATAAAGATCCTATCTGGGCCATTGTCATCTTCAGGTCACAGAGAAAAGGGCTTGAGAGGGTCAAGTCAAGTGAGGGATTTACTGGCATAAGAGTTATTGTCTTTATACCTAGAATATCCATCAAGAATATTGACAAAGTAAATGAGGTCATTGGCAGATTCTGAATGGAAACAGACAATGAGACAAGTAGAGCTTGATGCAGGACAATTTATCTATATATCATGGAAAACTTGGGAATGTAAAGAAATAGCACTGGAATGGACTACCCAATACAGGTCACTGTCTATAAGGGTTAGATCACCATTCACAAAGGATATGGGAGAACAACTGGGTAAATTGAGGACCAGTGTGATTTCATTGTTGGTGTGGGTAACAGTATACAAAGACATTGGAGTGTGAGGGACAAAACAAAGAATTGATTCATAAAGTATTTAAATTACAATGGGGTAATTAGGAGGATGTGAGACCTTGATAGGAGCCAGTCAGTAACAAAAGCAAAGTTTACAGAGAAAAACAACAAATGGGCAGTTTGTGATCACACACAGCTGGCTTGAGGAAAATGGGAGTGCAAAGCAATGCAAAAGGAGAAAAGGGTACACCTGGGTACACCTGGCATGGGAAATACAATTGATGAGAAAAAAAAAGAGGGCTAAGCATTTGTTTATCAAATAGTAGAAACCCACTACTAAAGTAGTGGGAATTCTCTATTTTAACCTTTTGTAGTTCTTTTGTTGTATGCTCATCATCATTTTCTTTGTCTGTGCCTGCTGCTCCAACATAAATATGCACTCACTATCATCTGCTGGCATGAATGATACTTAAACTGAATTGCAGTCCCTGTTTATGATGGACAGAAACCTTTCAAGATGGAGCAATACCAGAGCTTACCAATCATCAACAGAAACAAAGAGCCTCTAGCTGACTTTTCTGCTGTTGCCATCACATTCACATCATCTGCATACAAGTCAAAAACCACTCAGGAAACCACATTGTCATTCAATGCACAGGATGTCATTTTGCTTGCAGACACAGATCACATGGAGGCCTCAGGACCCCCCACATGCTCTGAGCCTCTCTGGGTAAAATATGACTGTGATGGTGCAGCTGCAGCTTGCTTGGAAGATAGAAAAAGTGACAGTAATGAAGAAGATACTGAAATTGGAGACCTGATTTGAATGAAAATTGTATTGATTTACTTAATCTACTTACAAAAAAAGTAGCCTGCATCTGGAGTACCTAGTCTATGGATAAAATCATCTTTGCCTGGTGCAAATGCAACATCAAGAAAGTGTAATTTCAAAAATACTGCCTCAATTTTTATATTCCGAGTCTGCTTAATTTCCGCAGGCTGAGCCGGGGACCGGCACTTTGTCGCCGCTACAGGATTGGCTTAAGAGAGATTTCACTGTACTCTATGGGATGGGTGATGGTACGTGTTTGATCTGTAACATACCCAGCTGTACTGCCCCTACCTTTCCATTTCAGATCTGCATCATCTGCTGGCCAAGCCAGGATTTTGACAAAGGTTGGCTTACCATCCAACCAAACCATGGCTGAGGTAAGAGAAGTGTATGGGGCTTCGACATACAATGGCATGATGGAAAGACATAGTCTATATGTATACCAATACTTTTACAGGGTGGAAAGAAACACAAACATTACTACATGAAGAGCAATGTTTGCTTGAAAATATAAGCATTGAGGCAAACAACTGAAATTTCAAACTTGCCTATCGATATTGAAACAGCTGTAAGGAACAGTAGTGTAGGCCGTCATAATTGTGGGTTCCAGGGGTAAGGAGCGATTTTGGAGGCCTCTGCATGGCAAGCATTCATCAAGCCTCACCTCAGATAATCAGATCAGTTGGGATCAAAGGCCGTTCTTGGTTCAGTGCCATTGTTTTGGTGGATGCTGGGCTGAGAACAGTAGAGCCTAAGGTCTCATACTCAGTCATCATGCAACGGTTTTGCATCCGCCTATCCGTGCAACAGTCTTGCACTCAGACTCCCACTGCCGTTGCTCAGGTGAGCATTCAGCAGCTTTTCAGCCACAGTCTGTAGCCTTATTGCCTTTGCAGAGTAGCAATTTTCATCAGCTGTTATCACATTCTTTCAACATACAGTCAGTATCACTACTCTACGAAGGTATGTCATTCAGTTATCTGATAAATTCATGATTGTTGAAAGAGACTCTCAGCTTGCCATGACTGTGGCATTGGTTACTTCCCAGTTATTCAAGTTCGGTTCTTTATTTCTTTATCATTTCCTTTTACTTCACCTTTACTTACTGGTACGATCATCAGCAATCATCACTATATAGTTTTGTTCAGCCACCGCTGGACTGGTGGTATAGTGTAGTTACTCGATTTAGAAGTCCCTCAGTTCTTTTCCAAAGACTGAGGGTATGCACTTATTTTTCCTCACTTAGTTTTTTTTCTCTTAGCTCACTCAACCTGTAGCAGGATAACTTACTTTGTACTACAGGTTAATAAAAGAGTTCTTTTCCAAAGACTGAGGCAGGATAACTTACTTCATACTACAGGTTACAGGCCCCAAAAAGTGCTCATTGACATAAAGTTGAAAATATGACTTCCATGACTTCATCAGGAGGAAACAACAACCCCCCTACATTCCCAGAAGAATTTCTGTTCGATGGGACAAATTACTTCATGTTCAAAGACAGAGTTAACTTAGCAGCTAAACTCAGAGCGTGGAAGGATACCTCGATGGAACAATCCTTATGCCGACACCCAAAATGACAACAGCTATCACTACTACTCAGGCAATGGAATGGTGGGACCCATCCCCATCTTACCAGGAATGGCAAGCCTGGAATGCATGGATGCTAGCATTGATTGTCTACAACACTAAAAATCCCATCGTCCTTGGGATCAACATGTCACACTCGGCTGCAAAAGTGTGGTTGACACTAAAAGATGCATATAGTACAGCATCAGATCTGGGAGCAAATCTAGCCAAAAATGCACTGTGGGCTACAAAATACTCAGACGGAATGGACTTCCAGGAACACATCACAAACCTACAGTCAAAATGGAACACCGCAGTTGACAAGGGAGCTGAGATCAAAGACAACCAGTTTAGAGCCATCATAATCTCATCGCTCCCAGCATCCTGGGATTACATCATTGCATCACTCCAGTTGACAAAGACTTCCATTGAATTGATCGTGGGATTGAATGTTTATTGGGAACATCTGAAGGAATGTGCCGGTTCTGGCCCCATCTCAAATGCTCTTCTCGCAAAAACTCCACAGCCCCAAAGGAGACTCATGTGCACCAACCCAAATTGTGGGTGCACGGGACACTCGGTAGAGAACTGCTACTGGAAAGGGGGAGGAAAAGAGGGTCAGTTCCCCGCAAACTTTGGATGGAGAAGGAATGCCACACCATCCCAATCTACCCCTCAGACCAACCAGCAGAACCCTACTGCAAATATGGCCACCACAACCACAACAGCACCTGCCAACCAAATGACATACACCCTAATGGCAGACTGACCCTTTGCCCCTGCCACAATCTATGATCAGAACCTAAAACCATTGGATTCTTACTTATCCGGAGTAGAGATTTCGGCCAAAGCATTTGCCATACTGGCAGCAGAGGAGGCCCTTCTGACATATGCCGACTCGGGCACGACCGATCACTGTTTCATGAGATGCTCTGAATTTGAAAAATACAAAGTGTACACCACGCCCCAACGAGGCATCTCGGCGAACCATGGAGGTGTTTTCAGCATCTTGGGAGAGGGGATAGTACAAAAAACCATGTTGATAAACAGACAGACCTCACAATTGATCTTTAAGAGTGCCTTGCATACTCCCGACCTATCTGCAAACCTCATCTCCATCAGGAAGTTTGACAACCTGGGGTTCTCCATGGTGTTCAAGGGCAGACGGGCTAGTTTTTTTGACCCTAGTGGGAGAACATTCATGACCGGAGAGAAGAAGAATCGAATGTACCTTCTTGATCTCACCCCTGCCTTGAGCCTAAACCCCGCACTTAAGCTCACAAGTACCAAGACCCCGTCAGACACTGGAGCCACAGTCACCAAGGTCCTTGTCACAACATCCCTGGACAAACCGGTCCCGCTTGACATCTGGCATTGACGGTTTGGACATGCCAGTGTACAATCAATCCAGAAGCTCAACACCAAGCAGATGGTTAGTGGTCTCCATATTCAGGGAAATTCCAATGCACCCAGCCTCTGCGAGGATTGCATCTACGGGAAACACACCACGTGACCCTACAACGGAAACTCTGAGGATGTCCAGACAGCTGGGGAGAAGGTTTACATCGATCTCTGGGGACCAGCATCAGTGATGTCATTGGGTGGTGCATTGTACCTGATGATGTTTACTGATGCCAGGTCGTCTCGATTGCAGGCTGCATATTTGGCAAATAAAGCCAGCAAGACAACCCTTGCAGCCCTGAAGTCGTACATCACCAAAGCCAAACGGCAGACCAGAAACAAGCTCAAAACCATCCAAATCAACAATGGGAGGGAGTGGGTTAACCAGCTATGGCATGGGTACTGTCAGGAGATGGGCATAGTAATGAAACCCGTCATACCATATGCCCACTCTCAGAATGGGGTTGTTGAGCATTCAATCCACACCGTCTTCAATGGGGTTCGATGTCCACTTGCAGAAAGCAGCCTCCCAAAAAGCCTATGGGGCAAGGCTGCTGCCACCATCATCTACACTTGAAACCTGTTGCCTTCATCACGCCACCCTGATGCTGTCCCAGAGGAAAGATGGACAGGGAAAAAGCAGGACATTGGACATTTGCATCCCTTTGGCTGTGTTGGCTACGCAAGGGTTCCCAAAGAATTGATCAGATCAAAACTCGACCCTAGATTGGTAAAGTACGTACTGGTTGGGTACTCAAGCCATGGTTACTGCCTATACGACAAAGCACACTGCCTAATAATCACTAGTCGCAATGTGATCTTTGAGGAGGGCTCAGGCCACAGGACTGTACAGATGTCGGATGACGATAGTTTAGAGAACTCCACAACAACACCGCAAAACCCCACAACGAGCTCAATCCTGCCTGTTTGGCAACAGATTGCCCCTCAAATCAGGGCCATGGATGGCCCCTTGCACCCTGTGGAAGCACCATCAGACACCAAGAAACCTCTGAGCCCTGACAACTTACCAATCACATTACGGTGATCTGCTTGAACCATATGCCCTACGTGTGCATCTTGGAGGCTCAGGAGATGTTGACAGCTCAGTCTGCCACCCATGCTGCTGGAGAAGAGTGGGCCGGGGGAGATTGCATCCCTGAGGCGCTGTCGACCATGGCTTTTGCCTTCCTTGCTTCAACGGAGGCTGGGGGGGACCTGTCAGCACCTAGGAGTTACTGGGAGGCGATGAGGAGACCTGACCTATGGGTGCCTGCTATGGAGGCCAAGCTGGATGTCATGAAGGAGAAGGAGGTCTGGGATGTGGTTAGAATCGAGGACATACCAGCAGGGAAAAAGATGGTTGATTGCATGTGGGTGTACGCAAACAAATATAATGCTGAGGGGGAGATTGTGAAGAGGAAAGCTCATCTGGTGGCAAAGGGTTATACACAGGTCAGAGGGGAAGATTTCGATGAAACTTACACATCGGTTGTATGCCTGGAGTCAATGAGGATGACGGTGGCTATTGCAGCGGTGAGAGGGATGCACTTGTGGCACGTCGACTTTGTTTCTGCTTATTTGAACAGTAAACTCAAGCATACCATTTATATGAAACCCCCGCCAGGTTTTTGTGAGGGGGAGGGAAAGGCGTTGCACCTCAAGAAAACCCTCTACGGACTCATGCAAGGTGGCCACAACTGGTGGTACAACCTCGACCAGGCATATAATGAACTCAGATACCTCGCTTCCAGGGCAGACAGCTGTGTTAGGTACAAATGAAATGCCGATGAACATACAATCATGGACAACTACAACGACAACATACTAGGAGCTTCAACCACCGAGGCCGGGTCTCAGGTAGCCAAGGCGGAATTAGGATCAAAATTTGAAGTTAAGGATATGGGAGAGCTGAAATATATATTAGGTGTTCGTGTCAATCGAGATCAAACTACAGGTGACATCCATCTATCACAGTGGTCTTATTTGGAGCGAATGTTGCACTGTTTTGGTTTTAGGTCATTGAACCCCTGACACACACCCCTCCCTACTGGACTGATCCTGACCAAGTCCCAGTCACTGCAAAATGATGATGACAAGCAGTATATGAAGGACAAACCATACCGTGAAGCCCTGGGCTCATTGATGTGGGCCCAAGCCACTACTCGACCTGACTTATCCTATGCAGTCAGACTGCTAGCGAGATTCCAGAGTAATCCCGGACCTGCTCACTGGAAGGCCTTAGCCCATGTGATGCAGTATGTGAATGGGACTTTGGATTATCGCATCACGTACCGATCTGGGACTGACCTCAAACCCATTGGTTATGTCAACACCAACTACGGAGGGGACCTTGACACCTGCCGCTCGACCGGCAGATATGTATTCACCATGGCCAGGGGAGCCATGTCGTGGAGCTCCAAAAGACAACCTACTGTTGCCCTTTCGACTACCGAGGCCGAGTACATGGCCCTGACCCACAGTGTGCAGCAGGCTATGTGGATGTATAACTGGTTACTTGATGTTGACCTCCCTCAGATGCTCCCAGCCATCCTTCATGTTGACAACTCACCAGCGCTGTTCTTAGCTCAGTACACTAAAGGACATGCCCGCGCGAAACATATTGACATTCAGCACCACTACATATGTGAACGCATCAAGATGGGGGACATTGACATCATTCACATCCCCTCGACTGAGAACCCGGCTGATCTCTTTACCAAACCCTTGGCTCGCATGCTCCACACCCACATGATCAAACTGCTGGGTCTCAGCCCGACACTTTGAGTCTGGGGGAGTGTTGAAAGAGACTCTCAGCTTGCCGTGACTGTGGCGTTGGTTACTTCCCAGTTATTCAAGTTCGGTTCTTTATTTCTTTGTCATTTCCTTTTACTTCACCTTTACTTACTGGTACAATCATCGGCAATCGTCACTATATAGTTTTGTTCAGCCACTGCTGGACTGGCAGTATAGTGTAGTTACTCGATTTAGAAGTCCCTCAGTTCTTTTCCAAAGACTGAGGGTACGCACTTATTTTTCCTCACTTAGTTTTTTTTCTCTTAGCTCACTCAACCTGTAGCAGGATAACTTACTTCGTACTACAGGTTAATAAAAGAGTTCTTTTCCAAAGACTGAGGCAGGATAACTTACTTCGTACTACAGTGATTTATCGTCGACCGCAGTAAAAACAGTTCGAAATTGCTAAATAAAGTGTTTTGACATTTGGCAACGTTCGTTTACCGTAAGCCGAACGCAGTTCGTTCGCCTTCAGACAGTTGACTCACTAGGCAACGTTCGTTTTCTCCAGAATCTTTCTAGTCACTTAGCAGTTACTTTTTCGGACACCCTCCCACCTCACCCGCATTCTATTGTTACTTTTTTTACTATACTTTTTTCTTGGACTTTACTAGGCATACAGTAATTAGCCCTAGTCTCGCCACCGCTTCAGCAAAAATTCAAAAAGTGGCCGCTTCGGCGGTCGATACACGCCACTGCTTCAGCAAAAATCAAAAATTGGCCGCTTCGGCGGTCGATACACGCTAAAACCATATATTCCCTCAGAAACTCCCTTCTCACTCATGCGATGAGTTGCGGAGGTGCAAATCATGCGGTTATCGGGATACGGTGGCTATGTACAAAACACGTGTAAATCATTCCATATGATCACAAGTGGGCGTGACGAGCCTGGTTTATATGTATATCTTTCTTTCCATGTGCTCCACATCTTTCCCATGGTTTGGTTGGACGGAAAGCCAACCCTTGTCAAAACCCTCGCTTGGCCAGTGGATGACCCAGACTTGAAACGGAGAGGTTGGAATCGGAAAGGCTGGTCTGTGATGGATGACCAGATACTGTTCTGGAGAGCGTTTCCTTTATCAGAAAATCCACGGACAGTTATCTACATGGCTAATACGACATCTGCTCGAGATACCCAAGCGGATACGATTACTTTGGAGCGTGTTGCCGAAGTTGGTTACGCAGCTCACAGTCTAGTCATCGTACCCGCTGTCGGCTTTGTGACGGCTGAGTGGCGGTCAGTGTACCCATCTTGTATCAAAATATATCGTATGTACTGAATCACTATCAGAAGTAACTTTGGTGTTGTCTTTCGGGCTCACAGCAGGACTGGAGAGTTTCTCCGCGAACGTCATTGTCCAGCACAAGCTGGCTATGGGGGTTTATCTGTACTAGGTCCGACTGTCTCTCTCTGCGTGACTTCCACAGACCCTATTCTACCCAATTGCAAAGATGTTCCTTTTCGGTATCTACACTATCGCCGCCTGGATTACGTGGCAGGACACACTCCCGACTTCCCGAACAATCTCCGTGCAGAGACGATCGTTACATGGAACGCAGACAGCGGCGATCTTCGCATGGTCAAGATACCTCATCCCAGCTTGGAAGATATTACAGTCGAGTGGTTTTTCTTTTACTGTAATGCTTATTCCCTGACGTTTGTTTGCAGCACGATGCGCAGTTCCAGTACATCAGTCCCAACAAGATTGTCCTCGCTGGCAGTCTAGCATTCACTCCCTGTGGTGCTGTGCTTTGTGCATTCTCAGCAGATGCAGAAGACGAGGAACCTCTCATGTTCTATCAGGGCGAACACACCGATCCGGATGGTATATCCAACTATCTTGGGCAAACGGGCACTTCGACTTTGGGTCCGATAGTCGTCCACAATCACGATAGCGGCCGCCGTATAACAATCTTCAAAAGTGAACTACTTTTGGGAGATATACCTGTACATCTTACAATGTCTTTTGCCACTTGTTCTGTCTGACTGTTACTGTAGTCATTTGCAACCTCACGGGACCCACCTGGGATGCGTGAGGTATGGAACTATCCAAATGACACTCGAACGCTAAACTTCGAGGTACCCTTTCTATCTGTCGCTGCAACTCGCGTCCTAGTGTATCGCCAAGACGAGAGAGCTGAACGACCCATCATATTTGTACTAGACTTCGATCAAACCCTCCTTGCTACGCTATTGTCGAAGCAACCTTCCGAGAGAGCTGAGTGGAATGCACAGCTTGTGGATTCCTGTGCTCAGGTCAAAGTTGTGACTCGTCGATTTAACATTGCCGTCGATGGGGAGATTTGGGATGCGGAATATACATGGCCGCAGCGAGCACCGCCAGAGTGGGAAGCGCACCTTGATACCATTCTCAAAGAAGATGAGGATGAGGATGAATACATGGATGACAGTGACAGTGATGATGAAGTATTACCTTCGGGTCTCGAATATGATGAGGCGCCGGAGGAGCACAGAGAGCCGGTACCCTTCGGCTATGTGCAGACGACCCTTCGCCTTCAAGGAGTCATCGACGCACGAAGTCTAGCTATCACACCACATGCTATCCTCGAATTACCAGAACCTACAAAAAATGGTCGTGTATTCTACTTCGATTAAATGTAATGATCGTGAAATAGAGACATGTATCAGGAAATGTTCTTTAACCCACGCTAAGATTCTCCCCAGGGATCAAGTCACAGTTTGTGTCAGTGAAAGGACTGAGTTGCATTGAGCTACGCCTGAGTGATACCTTTACACGATACCTTTGCACTATACTCCTTTTGGAATAATTAAACCGAGAACCTTTTTGAGTTCAAAGAAACGTCGAAACTTGAACTTTGCCACAGAAAACTCCACTGACAAGTAGGAGCCAAGAGCGTACAGGCTCATTCAGCTACTGGAATGTCTGAGCAAAGTATTGGAGGGAATAGTCGCGAGGAGACTGAGCTATTTGGTAGGTAGCAGGGATCTCGTCCCACCGGCGCAGTTTGGGGGCAGACCAGGTAACTCAACAAACGACGCGCTACTTACACACATAGAGGATATTCAAGCCGCTCGTAAACATGGGTTAGTGACCACAGTACTAACATTTGACATCTCAGGCTTTTTTTGATAACGTCAACCACGCGAGACTCCTAAAGGAAATGCGCAGAAAAGGGATACCATTACCTCTGGTAAAGTGGACGGGCTCGTTCCTACAGGAGAGGAAAGCGGCGGTATGCCTGGACGGGGTTAGAAGTCAAATGAAACCAGTCAGAAACAGCATCCCACAAGGCTCGCCAGTGTCGCCAGTCTTATCGGTCATCTACGGGAGTGAAATCCTAGAGGAGATGGAGGCAAGAGGCAGAGCACGGGACAGGGAAAGACGAAAGAAAGGTGACCCAACAGGGACAACACTGAATATGTACATCGATGATGGAACACTGAGAGTTTCGTCGAAATCACTGGACACTAACGTGGCAATACTGAGAAGGGACTTCCTTTTTGTTAATGACTGGCTAACTAAAGTAGGGCTATTGATGGCACTGGAGAAAACTGAGGCCATGCACCACTCATGATGACAAGACAGAGGACACTGATACGGCGGTGCAACAATGCTTACCCGTAACACAATAGTATTATATTCAAAAAGAAAAGGAACTTTCTCAAAATACCCAAAAATGCTGAAAACCGTAAGCATTTCGCCGAAAACAGTAGGCAGAGAAAAAAACTTAGCTTAATAAAAATAATACTCCAATGATCCAAGACAAAATAAGCCTGCAAGCAGTGAAAGCGAAGCCAGAGAAAAAGGTTTGAGGGTTAGAAGCTAAGCACGTCACCTTAATCGAAAGAATCTGATCAGAGTGATAGCCGACACGCCTAACAGAGTGGCAGTGCCAGCTATCCTCGGCATCTCGACAAAGCCGGCTTTGAACCCAAAACTTTCATTCCCTCGTCCTACACCTTGCGACACCATTAAAACTGCACCGGACCCGCGTTACCAATCACCTCAACAATAGAAGGAAAGGCTCAGTGTAGGGGAAGAAAAGGACTAGGGAAAAGAAGGACGGAGAAGGAAAAACCTTACCACGTGCTGCCAAGGCCCGCCCACGCGGAATCCCGACGCCTAGACCTCCCACTGGTTGATTACACTCCCGGATACACGACAAAAACATGCGGAATAGACCTGGTCCATGCGCGGAGAGCGAGGTATAAAAGGGGAGGAGTTTCAAAGGAAGAAGCCAAGCAAAATACTTGCCACGGCTCGGTGATCCCCAGGGAGCGGGTTACTTAGGCCTACGAGCAATATCAGCTTCGGGAAAAACCTTACCACATGCTGCCAAGGCCTGCCCATGCAGAATCCCAATGCCTAGACCTCCCACTGGTTGATTACACTCCCAGATACATGACAAAAACACATGGAATAGACCTGGTCCGTGCGCAGAGAGCGAGGTATAAAAGGGGAGGAGTTTCAAAGGAAGAAGCCAAGCAAAATACTTGCCATGGCTCGGTGATCCCCAGGGAGCAGGTTACTTAGGCCTATGAGTGATATCAGCTTCAGGAATATAGTACAATAAACTATTTGTGCCCCTTTTCCTTATTTTTGAAAACCATCTTAAAATTAAGCAAAAGAAAGTCAATAAAATCTATTACTTGCTCTATTTCTACAGTGAGGACTAGTAGCCAAGAACCCCGAACTCTTGCAAAGTCTGAGTTCGACACAACTGGCCTAAAGTTTGTAACTTAGTGCCACTGCCAAACTTAGATTTTGCATCATCTGGAGCCCACTGCGAGGGGTTCTTTAATACAAAAACTCACTTTTGGATCTCCATGAGGAGTCCAACCCAGAAACATTAGTTTCGCCCCACCTGGGTCTTGGCCCAAAACACCTCAAGTTATTGCAACCAGGGTGAAAAACTCTGTTTCATTAAGGAAAAGAGAAACTAGGACCAATAGCAGTGGTTCAAAGTCCTTTTTGCCTGACCCTGAAATCTTACTCAGAAAGAGAAAGCTTCGGACTGAGAAAGTAATTTCAAGCTCACTAAAAGAACTGTGCCCTACTACTCAACCAGTTTCTACTGCCTCAATAATGGAGCAAAATATCAGATACAAACTGCCACTGCCTGACAGCAGGGATGCACCTAAGTTTAAGCACACTGAGCCCTCTAAGGTTTGTCGCTTTTTACAAAGGATGATCTCTCTGTTTGAGCATGCTGGGATCCAAGGAGATAAAAAAAGGAAAAAGAGAATCTTAGAATATGTGGATGCTCAAACTGAACAGCAATGGCTGGGCTTTGATTCCTTTGGAGATGACTATACTTGGTCTGCTTTTGAGAAAGAGATCAAGGAGTCTTATCCAGAATCAGTGGATGACACAGGTAGTGTTGCAAACCTGGACAGAATCTGCAGAGAACATGCCAGACTTAGTAGGAATGACACTACAGAGATCCATTCTCTGATAAGGAAATTTAGAGCTGAGGCTAAGAAGTTAGCTAAGGTCACTGGAAATGGGTCTCTGGTAGACAAATTCCTGGGATGCTTTACACCAGCTTTTGGAGATGTGATTGAGGAGAGGTTGATCAGTAGATATGGCCACTATAAAGACCCTGCTAGAAATAGGCACAAGGACAACAAATATGACCTATCAGAAGTGCTGACAGTATGGGGACCTTAATAGATGGTGCTACTATAAGGAGCCCTAGAGAGGAGAAAATAGAGAAGAGGGAAACTAGTAGGGGGAACATTAAGGAGGAGGAAGTGGAGGAGAAAATGGCTCATCTACAAGATGCTGTGGTTACCATTGGGAAACAAATGGGGAGCATCCAGAGCACTATGCAAGCTTTGCAAGCTGGTCAGTTGGACATGTGCAATACCTTCTTAAATACCAAAGGAAGCCAGGGTATAAGGACAGAAGGGCCTCCTACATTTCCAACTTCTGGGAGAAGTGGTGTTACTTGCTTCTATTGTTGGCAAACTGGACATAGAATCTCAGAGTGTGAAGTCATCAAGGGAGATGTACAAAAAGGATGGATCATCCTATTGGAAGGGAGAGCCGGACTACCTAATGGTGCTCCTTTACCTAGGGATCCTGCTGGTATATCTCCTCATGCTAGACTAGCACAAGTACATGATAGGCAGGTGAATATGTACTTTGGATGGCCAGAAGATGACTCTCCAGAGACAGTCACTTACTCTACCTATGTAAACTCTGCTAGGGACACAAGGGATGACATGTTAGAGCGCATTCAATATAAGGAGTCAGACTGCTTGGGAGACTTGGAGAAAGGTTTCAATAAAATGGCTGAGATGCTCAGTGTGTTGGTCAACACAAGGAACACAGCTAGTCCTGAAGGACAGAAATCTTCCTCTAAGGATTTTTAAATAACTCAATGAAGGCAATCAGGAAAGAGGCATCTCAACCAGGAGTATCCTCATTGCCAGAGAGAACTCCTGAAAAACCCTGGAAAGAAGAGCTAACTCTGGTGATTCCACCTAGAGCAGCACCAAAACTGGACCTACCTTTTGAGAAGGTTCCAGCCCTTAATGAGGGACCAGACTTGCCAGTGCAGGACACTGTTAAAAGTTCCTTAACAGGAACAAGGAGGAAGGAGTGGGATAGGACCATTGATAGGCTCTGGGAGGCTACTGTACCTTTCAGTACTGGAGAACTGTTAGATGTAGCTCCTGGATTAAGAGAAGCAATGATACAGAAATTGACTCTCAAATCAGGATTCAGTCTAGGGACCCCAATATCCCAAAGGTAGCAGTTCAACAGCAGACTGTAAGGGAGAAGAAACCACCTGACAAAGTAGATGTCAATGACCTACCAATGGCAACCTATTTCATTGCAGATGGAACACAGAATGATTTGCCTACTGGTGCAGTAGTGCATCAGGATTGTGTAGCCACTTACTTGGAAAATATCCCTCCAGGAGAAAAGCCAGTAGTGGTGTATGTGGCAAGAGATTTGCAAGTGTTGAGATCCTTGAACCCCATTGTCAATCAGAGGGGACAAGTAGAGACAATTGTAGATAGTGGTTCTCAGATAGTCTGTATGGCACTAGATGAGGCACTTTGTTTAGGATTGACTTGGGATCCAGACATATGCTTAAGGATGGAGAGTGCCAACAGTCAAGTGAATACATCAGTTGGTTTAGCCAAAAATGTGCCATTTACCTTTGTTGAAGGCTTCACCATTTATCTACAAGTGCATATCTTTGTCAAGCCAGCTTATACTGTCTTGTTGGGTCATCCATTTGACACACTGACAGAGAGCAACATACAAAACCTTCAAGATGGCAGTGCCATCATAACTATCAGAGATCCTAATACTGGTTGCAGGACAGCCCTGCCCACTCTTCAAAGAGGGAAGGTGCCAAAGGCAGGTGTTGGGAGAGATAGTGATCCAAAATTTTAAATCTCAATGATCTGGTCAGTGACCAGGGAGAGGTGGCAGTAATGATTGGAGAGAAGAAGAATGGTGAAGTAGTGGTGACTGGATACACTATAAATCATAGTGGGTTCAAGAACCAGGAGTTGAGAGATGTGTATCTGCAGGCCTTTGCTGCAGAGGGAGATGTAGGAAGAAGAGATGAGAAGACATTAGCAGCTTATCTAAATAGGCAGCTGTGTCAGATATCAGAGAAGTTGGAAGAAATCTTAGTACAGCAGGGAAGCCTAGAGTTAGAAGCAGGTGTGGGGGAAACTGCACAAGTATTTTCTAAGAAATACAAACCTGTTGCTAGAAAGGTGAAACCTGTACTAGGAACCTCTCCTGAGGAGTTTAGAATTGAGAGGTGTATCACTGGGGATCCACTAGCAGACATGCCACAGTTAGACCCAAGCCCACCTGATTTCAAACCCACAGGGAGGTACACTGCTGAGTGCAAGGAGATCATTGACCAAGCACATGGTGATGGTTTCTTATGGCCAGAGGAGATGAATGCAGTACATCATTTAATGATGGCAGAATGAGGCTTTTGCATGGGATGATTCTCAAAGAGGTAGGCTCAAGGAGGAATTCTTCCCTCCTGTAGTGATGCCAGTGATTCCTCACACCCCCTGGGTATTGAAGAACATTCCCATTGCTCCTGGACTCAGAGATAAAATCTGCCAGATGATAAAGCAGAAAATTGAGGCAGGAGTATATGAGCCATCCAACTCTTCATACAGATCCCAGTGGTTCACAGTATTAAAGAAGGATGGTGAGAGCTTGAGGATAGTTCACAGCTTGGAACCTTTGAACAAAGTGACCATAGCACATTCTGGGTTGCCACCAGCAACTGAGAAGTTAGCTAGTCACTTTTCTGGCAGGGCTTGTGGAGGGATCTTTGACTTGTATGTGGGATATGATGAGAGAGTGTTGGATGTGAGGTCTAGGGACTATACCACCTTTCAGACACCCTTTGGTGCTCTAAGATCGGTAACCCTGCCAATGGGCTGGACAAATTCAGTACCAATCTTTCATGATGACATTACCTTCATCTTGAAGGATGAGATACCCCATGTAACTTGGCCATATATTGATGATGTGCCAATCAGAGGTCCACCTCACAGGTATGAATTGCCAGATGGAGGCTATGAGGTGGTTCCAGAAAACCCAGGCATTAGGAGATTTGTATGGGAACATCTGCAGAATGTAAACAGAGTGTTACAAAGAATCAAATATGCTGGAGGAACTTTCTCTGGGAAAAAGTCAGTAATCTGTGCAGATGAGATTGTAGTGGTTGGACACAGGTGTTCCTATGAGGGACAGAAACCTGAGACCAAGCAGTTGGCTATTGTTATGGGGTGGGGTGATTGCCAGGACAAGTCAGATGTCAGAGCTTTCCTAGGTACTTGTGGTACCTTTAGAATGTTCATTAAAGACTATGCCAAAGTGGCTGCACCCATCAACAAATTGACTCAAAACCACACACCATTTGTTTGGGGTGAGGAACAGCAGTCAGCAATGGCTCAATTGAAGAAGTTGCTAGCTGAAAGTGCACCTCTAAAGCCACTTGACTATGAGTCAGGAGGGGCAGTGGTCCTATCAGTTGACACTTCTTGGATGGCAGTGGGCTTTGGAATATTCCAGGAAGCTCTGGACAATCCTAAGCAATGCACTTGTGCTAAGCTAGGATCCATCACTTTAAATGAGAGGGAGGCAAGGTTCTCACAACCTAAAAGAGAACTCTATGGCTTAATGAGAGCCTTGCAAGCTAATAAGTATTGGCTGGTTGGTTGTAGGAAGCTTGTAGTGGAGACAGATGCCAAGTATTTGAAGGGAATGCTAAGCAATCCTGGAGTAGGACCTAATGCCACCATCATGAGATGGATTGAGGATGTACTACTCTATCATTTTCCTTTGAGGCATGTGCCAGGAAAAACCTTTAGTGTTGATGGCCTGTCTAGGAGGCTCAAGCAGTCAGGAGATGAGGAGTACCCACCTGTTAATCCAGAGTTGGTGGACAACCCAAAGACTATGCACTTTGAATATCCAGCTAAAACCAACAATGAACCAGGCTGGGAGGATTGGGAACCCTTAGCACTTGAAGAGTTTGCAGATCAAATTGACACTAAAGGTGGCTATCTACATGCAGTAGCCACTGAAGTAGCAGACTTTGAACAAGAACTTGATAGAGCAAGGACTCAAGAGGTGGAACTTAGGAAGGCAGTTCTAAGTCAGCAGCAGACCTCTAGAATAGATCCTGTTGCAGTACTATCTCTCTCTCAGCCTCTGCTACCCACAGAAGGTACTGAGGAAGAAAAGGAAGCAAACTTACAAGCCTACTTAGAACATAGGAAGGGTGGTGAGAGTGAACAGTGGGATGACTTGCTACCAATTGTACAAAGCTGGCTACAAGACCCAAGCAAAGAACCAGAAGGTTTGAAGGGTTGGGACCCAGACAAGTTCAAGAGGTTGGCAAGACAGTTCTTCTTTGATCAAAAGGGGAGATTGTACAAGCACAATCATGAGGCTAGGCATAAGCTAGCAGTCAATATTGATAAGCAAATGTTCATGCTTAAATCAGCCCATGATGCCTTAGGGCATAGAGGGACTTATGCAACCAAAATGTTAATACAAGAATGATTTTGGTGGCCAGGAATTGATGGGGATGTACAATGGTATGTTGGAACTTGCCACAACTGTCAGATATGTCAGAAGACAGTTGTAAACAGAGCTCCCACAGTAACCTATACACCCTCTATCTTCCAAACAATTCACATTGATACCATGCACATGACTCCAGCTTCAAATGGCTGCAAGTATATTGTCCATGGTAGGTGTGCATTATCTTCATGGATGGAAGGGAGGCCTCTGCGCAAAGAAAACCATAAAACAATTGGTCAATGGTTGTTTGAGGATGTAATTTGTTGCTGGGGTTGCATTGCAGAGATCATCACTGACAATGCTGGGCAATTCAAAAAGGTCACAGCTTGGATAGAGAGTAAATATGGAATCAGAGGCATTGCCATCTCTCCATACAACTCTCAAGCTAATGGCAAAATTGAAAGACCACATTGGGATGTCAGGCAAGCCTTATTCAAAGCTTGTGAATATCGCACTAAATGGTTTTGGTTCTTCTTCCATGTAATGTGGAGTGATTGCATTACTATCCGGCAGAGATTTGGGTGTTCACCATACTTCATGGTCACTGGAGCTCATCCAACTCTACCTTTGGACTTATTAGAGGCTACCTGGTTAATAGAATTACCAGAAGGGCCATTATCTACAGAGGAGTTAATTGGGTATCATGCTAGGGCTTTAGCCAAGCACCACCAGCATGTAGAAGAGATGAGAGAAAGAGTTGGGAAGGACAAACTCCAATGGGCCTTGAAGTTTGCAGAAGAGCATCAAAACTCTATTAAAGACTTCAACTTCAAACCCCTGGACTTGGTCTTGGTTGAAAATATGATTACAGAAAGTTCACACAGTGCTAAAATGCTTCCCTGTTTTCATGGTCCAATGGTAGTAATTGCTAAGACCAAGGGTGGTAATTACATTGTGGCAGAGCTGGATGGGTCAGTTTGGCAGACCAGAGTTGCGGCTTTTAGAGTAGTCCCTTACAAAGCTCGAGGATGATTAGAGCTATCCCAAAGCCTAGAGCAATGGGTAGATATCACTCCTGAAAAGTCAAAAGAGTTGAGGGAAGAACTACAAAAGCCTACAGTAAATGCTATGTCAGATCTGTCGTTCAGATCTATAAGGCTTCATGAGCCTCTAGATCATGACATGATTAAGTTGGACAATAGCCCCGAAAGTTGACAAAAAGTTTCAAAAGTTTTTGCTTAAAATCAAAAATAAGCTTAAAAGACTTGGGTCACATGTCTTTGGGGATAAATGGCATTAGATTTGGGGGTTGCAGAATAAGGAGATATAGAGGGGATTTTTTATAAGTAGGGGTGGTTAAATATCACTATGCTACGTGAGGCAAAGGCAAAACATGTGTTTACAATGCGGGAGTCAATGGAAGTTCCAGGGAACTTTTGGGCTCATCAATAGGAGAGGTGGCAAGCTTGACATCAGATTCTTTGGGAGTTAACTGAAGGGCTGAGTGAGTAACAAGTGAAAGAATGGAAAAATAAAAGAAAAGGACACACCTCAAAAGAAACATTGAGGGCATTAAGCAGTGAACCTGTGAGATCAATGTCTGGGGAGGCCAAGGCCTTGTCAAGACAAGTGAGGCAAGTGGCAATAAGCTTGTAGGTTTGCAGAGATAGGTCAAGGAGATGGAGCTGCTGTTGAGCAGCAAGTTCCATGGCCTTGTGTTGTTTCTTGAGGTCCTCGTGAGGTATGGACTCATTGCCATCAGCGAGGGAAACAGCCTCGAGGGTAGCAACAATCTGGCCCAAAAGAAGGAGGGCAGTTTTGCTGCCCAACTTATAGTTGGCTAAGGACGAGTATAAGCAGAGAGTTGGAAGGATAAGGGGGAGGGCAAATGTACCAACCGACAGAGTAACCTTGACCTTTTTGGGCTTGTGCTTGCCATGAGTTCAGTCTGAGAAGAAGTTAGGCACAAGGAGAGTGTGTCGAGTCAATGAGTCAGGATGTTAAGACAGCAAGCTGATGGACTCACATTAGCCTTGCCTTGGCAGAAGGAGTGGGAGATGAACCAGCCATAGCCACGTCGTGGTCCTGAGCACGATGCTTCTAAAGAAAAGGGTTGGTGAGTAAAAAGAGGAATGAGAGTGTAAGATGGAGGAGGGACATTGGACATGCACTGCTTTGGCTTCACGCTTGCGGTGAAGTTTCTGACAATTGTGGTCAATAGCAACAATGGCATTGGCAAAGGAACAAAAGGCCTTGGCCCCAGCAGAAACATCCCAGGCAGAGGAAGGAAGTCACAGGGTGTTGGAAAGGAGGCCAGGAAAGCCAGATTGATCAGCAATGTGAGCAAAATCGGCCTGGTCAGAGAATGTCTGGCCAAAATGTGTAAGAGAAGTAAGAAAGAAAAGGAGCAAGAAGCATACAAGGTTGAGGAGTCCAAGATAACAGGCCCAGTTGGCTGAGCTGGGAAGCATCTGAGCCATGGACCATGTGCCAACAATGGCACTAGTGAAGGGAGGATAATGGAGAATGGCGATGATTATGCCAGCGCCATTCTGCTTCACCATGCCATTACACAAGGCTACGTAGTTGGGTGGCTCATTGAGAGAGGGCAACATAGCAGCCATGGCAGCACAGGGAGCAGTAGGAGGCTTGCGAAGAGGTGTTGGGGGAGGCATGATGGGATTGGCAGTGTCAAAGGTCAGGCATTTTGTAGAGGAAGGGCTTGATCATGTTTTTGGATGTGAAGAAAAATATACATTGAGTTTTTTTTAAAAAGAAAACTACTTGGTGATGCACCAAATACAAATCAAAGTTGATTGAGAAGGGAGGATTGAGGCTGGGTGGAGATTGAGTGAGAAAAATTGCACGCAGCAGAGGTGTGGCCGCGGGTTGGGACAAGATGAACTGGCATGTGATGACACAAAAAAGAGTTTGAAAGTTTTGCAGAAAAACAGAAAATTTTTTCGGCTGCTTCATGGGTGCCAGGGAAGAAGAGCATGGCAGAAATGCTGAGCTGACTGAGGGCAGTCATTACAAAGTCTGGGGGAGGTAATATGGCAGTGCAACAATGCTTACCCATAACACAATAGTATTATATTCAAAAAGAAAAGGAACTTTCTCAAAATACCCAAAAATGCTGAAAACCATAAGCATTTCACCAAAAACAGTAGGCAGAGAAAAAACTTAGCTTAATAAAAATAATACTCCAATGATCCAAGACAAAATAAGCCTGCAAGCAGTGAAAGCAAAGCCAGAGAAAAGGGTTGAGGGTTAGAAGCTAAGCACATCACCTTGATTGAAAGAATCTGATCAGAGTGATAGCCGACACACCTAACAGAGTGGCTGTGCCAGCTATCCTTGGCATCTCGACAAAGCTGGCTTTGAACCCAAAACTTTCATTCCCTTGTCCTACACCTTGCAACACCATTAAAACTGCACCGGACCCGCGTTACCAATCACCTCAACGATAGAAGGAAAGGCTCAGTGTAGGGGAAGAAAAGGACTAGGGAAAAGAAGGACAGAGAAGGAAAAACCTTACCACATGCTGCCAAGGCCTGCCCATGCAGAATCCCAATGCCTAGACCTCCCACTGGTTAATTACACTCCCAGATACATGACAAAAACATGCGGAATAGACCTGGTCTGTGTGCAGAGAGCAAGGTATAAAAGGGGAGGAGTTTCAAAGGAAGAAGCCAAGCAAAATACTTGCCATGGCTCGGTGATCCCCAGGGAGCAGGTTACTTAGGCCTATGAGTGATATCAGCTTCAGGAATATAGTACAATAAACTATTTGTGCCCCTTTTCCTTATTTTTGAAAACCATCTTAAAATTAAGCAAAAGAAAGTCAATAAAATCTATTACTTGCTCTATTTCTACAGTGAGGACTAGTAGCCAAGAACCCCAAACTCTTGCAAAGTCCAAGTTTGACATGACTGGCCTAAAGTTCATAACTTAGTGCCACTGCCAAACTTAGATTACGCATCAACACTTGCCGCTGATCAGGCTACCAATGCATGACGGGTCCAAAACTGAGATACATGCTAAAGAAACAATCCAAATCCTGAGTCTGCACATAGACAGAAAGCTCACCTTCAACCAACATGCACAGAAAGTTGCACAGAAAGCCAGAAATGCTGCAGTCAGGTCCCAGATCCTGGCAAACACAGTCAGAGGGGTGAATCAGACAAAGCTCTGGATGATGTATCAGGCATGTGTAATGCCAATTATGACATATGCATGTCCTGTATGGTGGTTGGGTAAGAAGAATCACATGGAGAAGCTGACCAAAGTACAGAATATAGCACTGCAACACATGGCAGGAGCCTTCAGGACCACACCAATCAAGGCACTAGAGGTAGACATGGCAGTCCCACCCATCAAGATGATGATGGACATGGCAGTAGAAGGTTATGTTAACAGGCTGCACCAACTGAAGATGATGAGCCCAGTTATAGAATGGCTACCAGAGGAATGGAGGCAGCTTGAGTGGCAAACCCTACTGCCACCACTCCCTTCCAGAAAACAGTCAAAAAGGAAGACCACAGGTAAACTCAATCAATTCAAGAGAATAGAAAGGCAGACATACAAACCAATGGAAGGTGAGAAAATAGACCTGTTTGTTTCACCACCCTGGTGGAAGATGATAGCAGACATGGGAGGCAGACTGACAATCACAGGTGCACTGTGAAGGCAAAGAAGAAAGAAGAGGCCAAAAGACACAATGAAAGGCTGCATGAACTGGAGGTGGACCCAACACACATAGTCATGTACTCAGATGGATCTATGCATGAAAGCAGCCAGAGTGGAAGCAACTCTGTTGGTTGGGGAATAGTGGGATTTCACAGGGGTAGAGAAGTGCTTCCAGAGAGGGGAGGCCTAGGCTGCAGGGCAGAGGTGTATGATGCTGAACTGAAGGGAATTTCAAAGGCAATCAGTGCAGCCACAAAGTTTACAAAGACAAAACAACAGGTCAAACACACACACATTTTTGCAGACAACACAGCAGTGGTCAAGTCAGCCTATGAACCAAAAACAAAGCCAGGCCAAGCACACATGGTAATGGTCACTAACACAATAGATAGGTTCCTGGAAGAGGAGGATGGGAGGTCAGTAAGCATTGAGTGGTGCCCAGGCCATGAAGAGGTGAAAGGAAATAAAAGAGCAGACAAGGAAGCCAAAGAAGGAACTGAGTTCTGGACCCCAGAGTACACAACATACACAAACACCAAGAGAAGGGCAAAGGAAGTAACACTTGAAAGATGGGCCATGCACTGGCAAAAGGCACCCTGAATGGGAGGCTTCGCCATAGCAAACAATCTACCCCCAAGATGGAAACCAAGTGAACACATCACTCACACACCGAGGGAGGTCTTCAGGAGGCTCACACAGTGCAGAACAAAACATGCCTTCGTTGGTGAGTATTATGCTAAATTCATACCTGACAAAAGTATAGGTTGTAGGTGTGGCAAGCGGTTCCAAACCCAAGAACACATCATAAAGGAATGCCAGGACTTTGAGGAATACCGAGACATACTGAGGAAGGCCGACAAACAATTAGAACTGGGTATAATACTGGGAACAAAGAAGGGACTTGAAACGATGGTGAAGTTCCTGGGAAAAAGTGATGCATTTACAAAGAGTGGTAGACCTCAAACACAAGATATGGACCCAACAGAAGACAACAAAGAAAATGACGAAGAGGGAAGCTGGTGGGAGAGGATGGAGAGGACTGGGAGATGGAGGGAGTGAAGGATAGGTGGGGATCAGGAGAGAGGGAAGGGAGTATGAGGAGATAGGAGAGGGAGAGGGGGGAACAACACAAGAATAGGAATAGGAACAAGATAATGGAACACAGGAAAAGGTGGAGCGCGGAACCACACACCACGGGAGGTCGAGACACCCCGCATACACAGAGAGTCGGGAAGACAGATCATGCAAGAAGCCTTGTCACAGGCCAACACCCAGTCTCCCAGAAAACACCCAAGAACCACAGTCCTTACTGACTCACTTTGTGACGTGACTGCGCAGCATACTCGCCACACAAAATTTAAGAGGAGAGTTCTACTATCAACTACTATACATTCAACACTACATAGAGACGGACACCACTACTCATCATCGGCGTAGGGTTGCTACTCTACCCCCGCCTCTTAGCCCTGCAGAGTGGCTTGCCGGCGGTATAAACAAAGGTCATTCATTCATTCATTCCACCGACAAGTAAAGCGTGGAATATGAGACGATTCTTCCGCGGTTTCGGTTCGGGTTGAGCTGCCGCAATTTCGGTTCAGGTTGAGCTGCCGCGGCAGTTTCGAGACAAGATATTGATATCCCGACAAGAATATCTATGTAAGCAGAATTGAATGGTTATGTTGGTATTCTTCAAACTTGATTCAAACAAAATTCTGTCATTTCTGGTAGGTTCGCTCGGTCGACGGCCAATTTATATCCAGAAATCGATACCAGAGCGCGCGCGAGGCAGACTCCGACAAACCTAGTTCTACTTCGTGGACCTCAGAACAATTGAACTATGTACAACATTACACTTGTTCTTCTGCTTCGCAGACTGGAAACCTATTCTGGACCTCGGAAACTTCAACTAGTGTCTAGGCAGTGCTTTTGCCCATGTAATGTCAGGTATAACCTTCAAAATGTTATCTGTCAGTTCCTGGCGGGTTGTGGGTCGAGCGCTAGTGAACGGGGTGTTGCCAGTGGCTATCGGTTGGCCTTTCGTGTTCAGGATATTGACATTGTCCAACAGAATTGCGAATGAAAGATCGACATCCGCTGCTGTGGTCAGCCCATCGTTGTACAACAAGATGAGCGATTCTATCTCTAATCTGAGAAAGGGGACCATTCCATTCACAACATCCGAGATCCAGTTGTCGTAAATGTTGGGCACATTGACCGTGGCTTTATTCGGACTTTCCAGAAAGTACTATTGGTCAAGTCTCCAGCCAATGATATAGGAAATACTCACGCATCGACATTGCTTGTCAAATACTTTGCATACCAGTCGGACCAGACATCTCTGATACAGGCGTTGTTGTGCAAGAAATTTTCCTTGACCTGAGCGCCGTTGTCATCATTTAATGAATCGACATCGTCATACTAGAGCAGCTCACAGTGTGGTCGTTCATGTACGACGCCACCCCAGCAGCCGCACGCAGCTTCGAGACCTGATCTGGTTTTCAGAAAGACAGGTAAACGACAACAACGTGTCACAAACCTGTGTATTTACACAATATTTGGAGAATGTGTCCGGTTTTATCAATGGGTGTTTGACCATCTTGTTCAACTGACTTTCTGTTGCGTACATCAGCTTGTTCTTTGTGGTATTCATGTAAGCTGAGGCCTTGACGAATCCATATTGATGAAGCTTACCTTGTACATATTACTCTGATGCTCTAGAATGACCATTGCGTTGCCACCTATTTGAGTGATTGTAAGACTGTCAAGTTACCTGAAAAAAGATATCTCTACCCCGTTTACCACCCGGATAACAGTTCCCGATATCTTCAAATACAGTCGGTACGGGATAAACCGGCACCCCGGGATAATATGCCGTGGGGTTTAGTAGGTGTTCAATGACCCAGTCGCAAAATTGACTAATTATCGTGCTTATCAGCACGCAGCTTTTAGCTTAATCGGATAAGAGTTTTACTTCGTTCCCGCACTATCAAGCCATAAGTCAGGAATTTGTTTTAGGTAGTCCACGAACAAAGCTGCTGTTAGAACAAAATGAGAAATCAGCTGGAGAATCACAAGCCTCTGCACATACACATAGATTGTTCATAGCTGTGGTGGCGTGTGAGTATAAGACAGAGAGGCGTCCAAATTTCCATCGCTTACACATGCTCTCGAGCGTAAATTGCCTTAGAGTTGCTTGCTCCCAGAGCAGGTAGTCCGGCCTTCGTCGTTCCAGTCTTTATCTGAGCACGATGTAACTGGGCTGAGTTAATTTAAATTTGAAGCGAAAACTACTTTACCGGTAACGGATTGTACCTATATTGGTGAGCCATCAGAGAGTATCCATGATATAGCACGTAAACTCACCTGCTATACTCGGGATTCAATTTGCCGGGGTAAGCCAGGTCAAAGTAGGTTTGCACTTGGGTTTTTCCATACGCGGGTATAGGAATTTTTATCAGGGTGGTAGGAAATCGAGGATCTCCGCAAACTTTCATAGTGGACTCAGCCTTTTCTCTTACTAGCGCGGCGCATTGATATCTTCATCGCGTTTGTACAAGGCGTCGGCTGTCTGTCCTGTGTTGTCACTTTCAAGGTTGAGACTGGCATATATTTGACAAGTCTTCGATCCCGAAGGAGTGTCCAAAATGTCACTGTCTATTGCTGGGCAGAACAGATTGCCAGGTAGGAAGGGAACCCCGGCTCGCTTATGGAGAACAGATGTCTGGTTAGCGGAGATGACTGCAGATGTCGGAATTTGGACACCCTGCGAACGAGATTCGGAAGGGGTGTGCTCGTACGTCACATAGGCCGGAGAGTCGAGGGCATGGCGTGTATCGATTGTAACTCCGTGGCTAACCTTCACCACTGCTTCGTAACTGTAATATGGATGGTCCCCGTCGCGTTTTCTGTTGGGTGCGGCAGGTTGATCCACGGATGAGAAACAAGTCCCGCCGAAAGGTAATTCTAGAAGAGTATTTTTAGTCAGTGCTTGGAACGAATGAAACCATAGTATATAGTGACCGTTGTTGTAGAATGTCATGGAAAGCGGGTCCGTCCTCCAGAACAGAACCGATCCGGTCAACCCAGCGTTCAGACTGACTCCCACATACTACCCAAAAGTCAGGAGACACTATGTTAGTTGAAAGATCCTACAGGCTTACAGGATTCACGCAAACTTGAGCGGCCGACTGTTTTGCACTGAGTCATTGTGGGTTTTTTCGAGCTAGATTTGTGCTTACAGATTGGCTGACACTACCCGTGATACTAACGCCACCATATATGTCGGCCTCCGTGAACAACTGTAAGGATGGTAAGGTGTAATAAAAGCTGGAAGAAGATAAGGGTAAACCTGTGCGTCAATGAGAGTACCTCCAAGTACATTAATACCAATCTGCAGACTAGGGACAATGTGAGCCTAAGATGGTCGAGGACTCATTAGTATGATTCTGTTAGGCCATAACTCGCACTAACGTCAAGAGAACCCTATAATGCATGGTACGTGAACAGCCAAAAGCACCTACGACACTCATATCTCACCTGAAGATCAACGTTATAACCAACTTTTATATCGCCGCCATGGTTATTTGCATCCGGAACTATTGCATTGGACGCATTCTCCTCGTCATCATTCGAGTCTTTCTTACCGAATGATACATCGATTGGCTACAATGCACATAAGTGTTTTTATCCCCCAAAAATAATGCATGCTGACCGGGAATTTGTAACCGACCGAGGTAATAATCTGACCTTGGAAACTGAGCTGACCAGAGAGCTGTCCATATAGATGGAGAGAAGGTCCAAGCGTGAGCAGGCCTGAAATTCAATACGAGTTAGTCTCTACCATGATATAATGCAAGTAATCACAAACCAGGATAGTATAGACCGGGGAAGCCAAAGGATGCGAGTTCGGAGCGCGAACTATCGAAATGAGCTTCAGCTAGACCTTTGATAGTAAAAGATGCCTGGGCCTGTGCTCCGGCCTGGAAAAAGATGTAGCATTCCTGCACTTCAGGCGGTACAATGGAAGCTTCTAGATAGTAACCGAAAGAACTGGTGATGGAAGCAGAACCAGTGACCGATATGTCGAGGCTCGATAACAAGTGCGGACACTGAAACAAACTTTCTTTTCATTTTCTTCACTGAAACCGAGAGATCTCCACTAACCTGTTCCTCCTATCGAACGCAAAGATAGAGTGAATAGCGAACCGGTCTCATTTCATTTAGTACATACCGCGTGATAGATGGTGTAAGTGTCAGACCACTGTTGCATGTGTACCGGTCAATTTTCAAATTCAATGGCCGAGAATGCATACACTTTAAGCTTACATGGAAATTACGATCAATACTGTTGCGGATCCGGACTTTGTTCAACTTTGCCAGCCAGTCGTCGAATGGACCAAACCAGCGCTTCTCGTACTCTGATGGCTGGTGATAGTCGCGTTTTCGTCGTCTGGTATTTATCGTACCGCTATCAGGAGCTGAGTTCACTATTTCATCCCTGCGAACATGGGCTCAAGCTGACTTCAAATGAGATAGAGAAACTTGTGTACCAATATCCAGGTATATCTGTCATATCCGCACGCATACTACGATGATAGATCAGCCAATAGACACCGAGGAAAATTATAAGATAGTTACAGGACTGGTCCATTGGATTCAGGAATGGCCAAAAAGTCATAATCAAACTTTAATGAGTACACATTCTCAGTAGACCGTTTTCTAGCCTTGTGTTCAGAAGGCAGGATATCCTGATTGTGGTGTATTGTCAAGGAAGCAATACGGGCGTAAGGACCGAGCCCGCAAGATTTTGGCATCCGAACGATTGTATGTTCCGCCTGACCAAGAAAAACGTGACTACAGCCAGAATCCTCGTCATCGAGTCCCTTGGAGCAATATGCAAGTACCTAAACAATGAATCGGTCAATTCGATCGAGAAGCAATATGATTAGCACAAGTCACCTCTTGAGGTTGATCACTAGCCGCGTCACATCCGGTGATGACCCAATCAGATTGAATATCCAGCGAGCTGACTGAAGATGGATTCGGAGACGAAATAAAGACTTCTCCGAAGGCTGAGTCGTTCTCCTTGCCATCATCCCCTATCCCACTAGACCCTGAGCCTGTTGATGACGAGTCACTGGTCCCCGTATTGTCGTCGAAGTCAACAGTAAACGTTGCCGGTTGATTGACATCGTAAGTATCACTGTGCTCGAACGTTTGAGGGAATACCCAATTCTCAGGAACAGGCAGGAATTGTGACGCTGGCAATCACATATTCGACAAAGACTGGCATGAACTCGTGGCTAAAACTTACCCGACGGGGGATCACAACAGTAGTACCTACTCTGTATCAGCCAACCTTAATGCAGTTCATTGCATGGATGCATACCTCTTGTTGTTGCCAAAACAAGACGTACTGGCATCTCCCTGCATGTCACTAACTGTAACCGTTGTTGAATGGCAAACCTTGTTAGAGAATATTTTACTTACATATTGCTGTTCGAGGACAATAGATGTCAGGTATCAACGAATAGTGAAATATGTTTTGACATACAGACTTGGCCAACTCGGCAAGCAGCATTGAAACAATTCGGTGGATCACCAACCCATTCGCAATTTGTGTATCCAGCTGTAGAATAATAATGAATGACTGTGAACGGACGAGTGGACAGGACATAAGTTTCTTACCGCCTTCCAAACAGCAAACTGTCTTGGTGTTTGACTGACAGATTTCGGGACAGGTTTTGTTGGCTTGAGGCGATTGCTCGCAAGTCATACCGTTATCAGCGCTCCCTTGCTTGACATAGGTCTGAGCAATATACCCAGACACACATGATTCGACAGAGCATGCTAAACAATCACCCATCAGAAGCGATCAGAATGGGCGGGGCACAGTAGATTACTTACAAGTACCAAAACATGCTCCCGGGTTTGGCTCGCCAGACTGACAGCAAAAAGCCTTGTACCCTTGTACGCACGTCGGATGACCGTCGTCACCAACTTCATCCAGTGCCATCACAATTTCACCGACATTGCACTGAGCATTACAGAACGTCCCTCCGCCTCCTCTCCATTGGCAATTTTGAGGTTCGTTTCCAGGAGGACAGCATAGTCGCGCGGGAGACTTCGGATCGCAGGAGCCTGCGGCATTAGGTACCCGGGTGAGTGTGGTCAAACTGTCGTATCCATTGGGACATTGTTGCCCACAGCCCGTGATTTGGCATTGGTTACCTGTCTCAGAGAGACTTGGTGTTGTGATGTCCCCATATAGACTAGAGAGAGCGGTGTACTGCGAGTCATCTGGTGTCATGAGCAACATAAGTTCTCCACTCTCCATTTCAGTATTACGAGACTGCACACCTTGATCCACAGACCATATCATGGTTCCTGAGATAGGACTTTATCAGTAATGCGGTCCCAGATGTTCAGAGTTCGCGTACAGACCTCCAAGACAAATACTGTTTGCATAGTCGAGCTTCATCTTGAGCGTCTGATCATCGTCGTACTAGAAACATATCGTCAGTAAATACTTAACACAACCAAGGCTGCCGTCGTACCGAAACCCATTGATTTTCGTTCCAAGTGCTGACATGAATATGTCAATATCGTACTGTGATACCCATAGTTGACGTACATGTACTTAACAGCAGCCACATCTATAGGAAGATGAGGGACCATTCTGCAACAAATATCGGCACATACCATCAAAAACAGGCACAAGATCGTTATTGTTGATAATTTGTTCAATCTCACTAAACATTAGTGTACCTATGGCAGAATTTTTAGTAATTTTCGGACATGTGAGATCTCATTCCCAGGTTGCTCACCCGAGCTCAAGCTACATACTCCGGGGTCAGCTCCGCCGACGAAGGGGCATCCAAGTTCTGAACAATCCTATAAAAATGGTCAACTAGTGATGTGTTGGTCGAACTTCCCTCAACTCACTGGATCTGCAAGCTGGAATGAGCGACCATAGAAGCCTATGCCAAGCACTATCTGCGAAGGATCAACCCCGACATTTCGGAAGAGTTGCATTGTTGATTTAATCTCAGCGAGATTTGTGTGTGCGTTAATCACCTGGACCAGCGTTAGAAGATATCTACATGATGACGACTCAAGTAATATAGGTTTACCGGGCCAATGTAAGGATCAGTTCCATCCCAGACGCCGTGCAAATCATAAGTCATGACATTGACCTAAGTAATGTAAGGTGAACACAATGGATGATACAAATTTAAGGCCGTTGCGTACCCAGTCAGCGCTCTGCAGGAGTGCGGGAAGGTCAAAGTGCTGCAGATACCAATACGATGACGGTGCAGTAAAACTCAATCCATAGCCACGATGTTTGAAAGCCGCCTTGAGCTTGGACATGAATACAGGGTAGTTAGCTTTGTCCGCAGGTACGCCACCACGTTCAATTGCCACGCTACACATGTGCATCAGCAAAAGTCGCGCGAGATTTTCGTGTTACGATGGCAGCTCGCAGAGACAAAGGCGGCACTCACGGGTACTCCCAATCAATATCCAAGCCATCGAAGGCATATGTCTTCATGCACAATCAGCAACGACTGCAGTTTTCACATGGAGCTGTACAGACCTGCATAACTGATAGAGCACTAGCAATGAACGTATTCGTTGCGTCAGCACTCCCAACCAGGTTGCTGAAAATATGTTGTGTAGGCTGTGGAGAGTTCTGAGTTACATCAGAACTCTTTGGTGTGATTGACACGTACAGGATCATTGAAGCTCCAGCCGCCAATTGAGAGAAACACTTTAAGCGTCGGGTTCCTCTTCTTCAGAGCTGTTGTTTGCAGCCACTGAAAGAATGTATTCATATCGAATATTTTTCAACGCCGTGACGTTCGACGTACAAGAGCATTGTCATTGACCGCCATTTCGGCGATCTTAAATTCTTCTGAAATGAGTGCAAAGGCGTAATTTACTAGAATACAATTAGTGACTTCCTAATAACAGAACAATTCCGGATATCATTACCATGTGTCAGGGTTTCAACAGAGATTGAGGAAGGCGGATACATGTTGCAAGCCCGTGAATCAGAGGACATGGCCCACCCCTGTAACTGTTCATTATCTGAACAATCACTACCATAGGATACCTTACCTCATAGTAGCCAATGCGACGATGTAACGCACTTGCTTGATCATTGCCACAAGACTGCAGAGAGGGAGGGTCGCAATTCGATTGGCATCCAGGCTCGCAAAATTCTGAGAATGATATACCAAGTCAATAGAAATTCAAGAGAACGAAGGAAGGTATCTGACCCGTCGTAGTCCCGCAGAAGCCAAACTAAATCAAAATAAACGATGATGAAGACATCAAGGGGACGGACTGACCTGGCTACAGCACACGTTTAGCGGACATGTATAGTTCTCCGGAGCCGATCCTTGACCACACTCTGCTAAGGCATCACAGTTGGACGTGCATGGCCCGCCATTGGCAACAGTTGTACAGAACTTGTCGCCGAAACTATTATTGTGACCACGCTTCAGATACTTAAGTGTATCCTGCTAAAGATCACTCTTACCCGCAAAAGCCAGTTTCAGAGTTACAGCATGCCCCATTGGAGCAAGGTATCGTCGCAGTGCAAAAACCGATTGGGAGAGATGTCCCGTTATTTGGAGTTTGCGCCAATACGCACAAGAAGAAAGCTATCGGAACCCATCAGTATGAAAGAAACAACGAGCAGAAGAAGATATGTCGAATCACAGAGTACGCCAGAAGTAAGCGAGTATATCGCCAAATGCAACGAGGGCAGCATCAAAACTAAGGCGGGGACTTCCCGTTACTTCCCATAGTAGCAAAGGCATGCTTACAAGAACCATAGACCGTCGAGTATTCGGATGAAACATATGCTTAAGCGTTCGGTTGTTCATCTCATGATGTTGTATATAGAGGTTTGATCCATTACCCACAGAAGTAGCCCCACACCATATGTACCGGTAGATCCCCAATGATGGCGAGTTGTAGCCAAATTCATGTTTAGTGAGCATGGAGTGAGATCGTGTGGGCGAGGTTATTTTGTTTTTGCTTCTGTTCGGAAGTCTCAAAATTCATATGAGGTAATAAGCAGCGCACAACGGAAGGAGCGCTTCTGTTTTCCTCATGAGTTACACCTACATAGATGGCGACGCACTGGCGGCCGTGATTTGGTCAATTCAGATAAGTTATTTGATGACAAGAGCGGGATTTGATGATGTTTACATAATTCGGACAAGAGCGGAATTTGATGCGACGAAGGACGACCGGGCTAACCACGATGATTGATTTTGCGTCCTTGCCCGCCCATATCTTCCACATGATAGTTGTATACATTTCCCGTTCCTTGTTCGTCCGAAGTGTGACCTCGTGCTATCGGCTGGAGGAGTACTTTGGAATCAAGCTGTGTGTCTGCTCCTTACAGTCCTCAAAATGACCCCCTTTCGCTCTCTTGGCTTGGTGCTATTATGCACGCTGTTCTCTGGAGTTTTCGCTCGTTCAGAATTTCACAGCAAGATTATCGGGCATGCAGCAACATACAACAAGGTATTCCATGATAGGTTGTTGAAGCAATTGGCCGATGCCCGAGCCTCTACCAGTTTGTCAAGCTCGTCGTCCCAATCAACGGCCATCAATATTGGCCCGATTCTGCTCGACAATGGCGTAAACGCATTGGTTGTGGATGATATGATGAATACGCTGCAAATTTACACAGAGGATAATTTGCCAACGGATCCGGTGCCCTCGAGTGCTTGCGCTACTGCCCTCGTCGCTGGCGTACCGGTAATTCAACCATACCCTTGATGGCGTACGTGAATATTGGCTCGAAATCGTAATATCAGATAAAAACTGATACTCTGTGACGGTCTAGAATTAGTCCATTCATGTTCAACGATGCCCTTTCAGCTGTATGTACTGCCGATTGCACGGTTGGACTCGAGTCATATCGTGCAGGAGTAGTCTCAGCGTGTGGTGACTATAGGATCACGGGCTCAGAGAACGTCACCATTTCCCCGACGCTCGCTGTAGATTATGTGCAAGGTCCATATGCAGTTCAATGCCTTAAAGATCCACAGACCTCAACGTTCTGTGGTCCTCTCATCCAGTCTTATAATACTACCGGTGGTTTATTGGCGCTTCCTACCAGCGAGCTGTGTAGCTACTGCGTTCTAGAGACCTTGAACGTTACCTTGTCTAACCCGACAACCTACTCTGTTGCAATCGCTAGCCTGCTTTCGTCAGCCATCAATTTGTGTGGGCCGTGAGCAACCCTCTACTATCCTGACTCGAGCATGAGACTAATAGGCAATATCAGACAATATGACACTTACAATGTTTCCACCGCTCCCAGTGACCAGGTCATCCTCAATACTTCCGGGTTTGGCTCCAATTCAAACGCAGCTACAGCAGCAGACTGTAACATTGTGGGACACAATATCACCACTGGTGTTGCCACGACTTGTGCTGCACTTGCCAAGGTACAGCAACAGTTGAGTGATCGGATAGCTTTTCACTAACGCCCATCATTAGCAATACAGCATCAGCGAATATTCAGTGTTGACCTCAAATCCATCGCTGGTTAACTGCGATATCCCAGCGAACTCCATTCTCTGCCTTCCTCAGGCATGTACTACGTACACTATTGCAACGAATGACACATGTGACAGTGTGGCGGCACTCGCAGGAGTATCCGCAGGAACTACAGTGACAACCACTCAGATCCAATCCTTCAACCCTGATCTTGGCACCTATTGTCAGCTGATGCCGCTTCGAGTCGGGAAGCAGATTTGTCTATCGCCCAATGGCGGGTTCCCCAAAGTTGGCGCGACAACAGGAGCTCAGCCCTCGGCTACTCCAACTGCTCTAGCGCCTGTACCGACCCCGACCGTCAGTGGTAGCACATCTGCGTGCGGCAGATGGTATCAGGTACAACCTGGAGACATCTGCCAGACTGTCGCACTTAAGAATAGTGTGGTTTTGACCGATTTCCTGACGCTCAACCCAGGTGAGTATGCATGTTTCGTCAATGCAAGAGCTTGTCACTGAGTTTGCGTTTCAGAGATTGATGTCAACTGCACGAACTTGTGGTTGGATTACTACTATTGCGTGGCACCCTTCCCGCCATTTGCAACAGTCACTGCCTCTCCCATTATCACTACTAATTACTCTAGCGCCACCATAGTGAGCTACACTATTCCAACGGCCAATTATACGCCCACAACTTATCTGGTCGCTCTGACAACAGCTGGTGTAGCGGCGCCTACTAACGTTGCAGATGGGACTCGCACAGTAGCATGCGGTAACTATTATGATGTACAAGTAGGCTGACTGTAATCTTCCTTTGTTGAAAACAAACTAAGTCTTTTTACAGGATGGCGACACCGTTGACTCCGTCTCGGAGCTCGTAGGGGTGAATGCTACCGAGCTGGAAACCTGGAATCTTGAGTTGAGCAGTGGCTCGCTTCCTGAGACGGGTTCGGCCATCTGCATCGTGTTTCCGATGGGCAATTATACCCTCATCCCCGTTCCACCGCCCATCAATGTGTATCCCAATGCCACTACAGCATGCTCCCAGTATTACACCGTTCAATCCGGCGACGGTTGTTCCTCGATTGCGGCTGCGTTCGGCTTGACCAGCGACCAACTTTCGGCTCTAAATCCGGGTCTGAAGACCGACTGCACGAACTTGATCCTGGGAGAAGCTTATTGTGTATTCCCCACATATCCTGTCTCCAGTATTGACACCGGCGCTGGGATACCGCTCAACGTTGCTACCGGAACGATTACAGACGGCTGCTTAGAGTACTATACTGTCGTATCTGGTGACACTTGTGGTCTCATCGAGACGACGTTCAACCTGACCAGCTCGCAGTTCTTGACTTATAACCCTGAGATTGCCATAGATTGCTCCAATCTTCAGCTTGGCCTTGCATACTGCGTGAAGGCCAATGTGACTGGCCCAAACCCTCCAACAAACCTCGCAAGTGGCTCATTCACCAACTGTACGGAATATCACACCGTAGTTTCGGGAGATAGCTGCCCGTTGATCGAGACTACATATTCAATTGCTGCTGCGGATTTCTTTCGTTGGTGAGTCTTTGTGAGATGCTCATCTTCTGTTCACCACTGACAATGCCGCAGGATCCCGGAGGTAGCCACGGACTGCACGAACATTCTCGTAGAAGAAGCTTACTGCGTAGGCGGAGGCGGGAGCCCTTGCAGTAAGATATATACAGTGCAAAGTGGCGATTTCTGTTTCGCAATCACACAGAGCCAAGGTATTACTCAGGCGCAGCTCAACGTACTCAATCCTTTCATTGACTCAAACTGTGACTTGATCCCTGGGGAGAATCTTTGCGTGGGTTAAAAGACATTTTGTCTGATACATGTTTCTATTTCACGGTCATTACATTTGTTCTATCTGCATATAATCGAAGTAGAATACGCGACCATTTTTCGTAAGTTCCGGTAATTCGAGAACGGCATGCCGTGGGATAGCTAGACTTCGTGGGTCGGTGACTCCTTGAAGGCGAAGGGTCGTCTGCACACACCCAAAAGGTACCGGCTCTGTGTGCTCCTCTGGCGCTTCATGATATTCGACCCAAAGGCAATACCTCCACATCACTGTCACTATCGTCCATCTCTTCGTCCTCGTCCTCATCTCCTTTGAGAATGGTATGAGGTGGGCTTCCCACTCTGGCGGTGGTTGCTGCGGTCATGAATATTCTGCATACCAAATCTCGCCCTCAACGGTAATAAAACCGACGAGTCACAACTTTGACCTGCGCGCAGGCAAGCTGTGCATTCCAGTCAGTTCTCTCGGAAGGTTGCTTCGACAATAGCGCAGCAAGGAGGTTTGATCGAAGTCTAGTACAAAGATTACAGGTCGGCGATGCACTAGAACGCGAGTTGTGGCGATACATGGATTTTCGGCACCTCGAAATTTAGCGTTCGAGTGTCATTTGGGTAGTACCATACCTCGCGCAGCCCAGATGGGCCCTGTGAGGTTGCATATGACTACGGTAATAGTCACAGAAAAAAGTAGTAAAAGACATCGTAAGATGTACAGGTATATCTCCCAAAAGAAGCTCGTTTTTGAAGATTGTTATACGGCTGGCGCTATCGTGATTGTGGACGACTATAAGACTCAAATTGGAGGTGCTCGTTTGCCCAAGATAATTGTTTATACATTCAGGATTGGTGTGTTGGCCGTGATAAAACATGAGAGGTTCTTCATCTTCTGCGTCGACCGAGAACGCACAAAGCACGGCACCACAATGGTTTGCTAGATTGCTGGCCAGGATGATCTTGTGGGAGCTGATATATTGGATTTGCGCATCATGCTGCAGATAAAAGTCAGGGAGCTACGATTATAATGAAAAGAACAACCACCGCACTGCAATCTTTGCGGAGCTGATTTGAGGTATTTTGGCCATGCGAAGATCCCCGCTGTCTGCATTCCAGGTGAGAATCGTATCTGCGGCAAGTTTTTGTGGCAAGTCATGAGTGTATCCTGCCCTGTAGTCAAAACGGAGGAAATGTATGTCAGGAGCAAATGCATTCTTCCAATAAGGTTGGGTAGAGTAGGGTCTGTGGAAGTCATGCAAAGAGAAATTGTTGATCCTAGTACATATAGACTCCCATAGCTAGCTTGGGCCGGACAATAACGTTCGCAGAGAAACTCTGCAGTCTCGCTGTAAGCTCGAAAGGAAACACCTGAGTTACTTCTGATAGTGCTTAAGTACGATATATTACGATTCAAGCTGGTACACTGACTGCCACTCTGCGGTCACGAAACCGACATCGGGTACGATAGCTAGAAGATGGGCTGCATAGTCAAATCTAGCGACACGCTCCAAAGTAATCGAATTTGCTTAGGTATCTCGAGCAGATGTCGTATTAGCCATGTAAATCACCGTCCGTGGATTTTTTGAAAACGGGAACGCTCTCCAGAACAATATCTGGTTATCAAGCACATACCAGTCTTCTCGATCCCGAGCTTTCCATTCAAGTCTGGGTCATCCACTGGCCAAGCAAGAGTTTTTACAAGGGTTGGTTTGCCGTCCAACCAGACCATAGGGGAGGAAAGTGGAGCCTGAGCACGAAACGGAGTGATGAAAAGATTACAACAATTCTAGTACGCCCACTGTGACCTCAGTATCACAGATGTTTAAAATCGCTAAAGCCTTAACATCCCATTTCACAGAGGTATACTTGGTAGGTGATAGCAAGAATCTGTAAATGAATGTTCCTCAAGCTTATAATACGTCAAGTGGCGAGGGGTTAAAACTCAAAAGGCAACTGATAACCCGGGCACATCCGCAATAAATTCATTTTTAACTTGAACTCCGATATCGTTAACGTCATCCTGACCGGTTACAGCCGTTTTCATAACTTCCGGTTGTTTAGTTGTTTGGCTTGATATCTAGATTGGGCAAGGGTGAGGTGGTAGTTGCCCAGGGTTAATTCGGGCAATTAACCACTTACCGACCTACCTTTTCATCTATCTATCTCTTATCCTATTCATCTCTTTATCTCTTTCACCTCTTTGGCCTCTGGCCACTCGCTTTGTACTCCCCATTGCTGGCCACTCGCTTTGTACTCCCCATTGTCTCCACTTACTTAAAACCGCGACCGCAGCCAGTGAAACTCGTCGTCTCACACTGCGCTCGCAGATTCACCGATTAGACTCGAGATATCTTTACGTAGATCGTATCGTTCGCATCCCCACCCACCATCCCTGCTTCACTTTATTCCACTCTACATCTTATTTTTTACTACTACTCAAACTTACATAGTCCCTCGTAGTTAGCTTGAGTTTCGTCCCCTCTCTCAAGGGGTCAACTTGTAACGGTAGTCCGCCTAATACAGCAGAGTACGGTCACACGGAGTTGAGTCTTGCGTTAGAACTGTTTCAAGCCCTGTATTCACAAGAAGCTACTTAACACAAGTATTCCGAAACCTTTTATACTACGGGGGGATTCGGAATAAGATAAGTAAATTTTACTGAATTGGATGACTGAGATTAGATAGGATAAATCGCAAAGGTGACGCAGTCACAGGGCCACTACATTCACCCTCCAAGTCGGATGACAATACGGCTTTTGATGAGAGAAGTTACGAGAGTGATGATGAGGTAAATGAAGACTAGTCGAGAGGGTACCCAGGCAATGCTGCCAGATTAGTCGGCCTTTTTTGTGTGAGTCTTGGGAGACCTAAGAAGGTCCTGGAGTTCCTCGTCCAAAAAATCATCCTCGGGGAGGGGAACATCGGCGGCATTGACCTCCATCTCCTCTTCTTCTGTGGCTTTTCCCTTTCCCTTGTCTTTTGGGTCCTTCTCTTTGATGACGAGGCCACCCGAGGTAACGGCGGCGGCAATGGCGGCGCGAGACAATCGCGCAGGCGAGGGGACAGAGCTGACTGGGGTGGAAGAAGGGGAACCCGAATTAGAGCGGGGGTAACGAGGGGTGGAGGAAGAAGCCGTGGCTGAGGAACTACCAACTGGGGCTGGCAAAGCAGAGTAGTTGTTATGAAGTTCCGAATAGAATCTGGTTGAATTGCCTGACTTGCTTGATGACACAGAATAAGGATTAGCACGTCGGGCATGATACTGTTTGGTACGCTGCACGAGTTGTCCAGCCGGAGCATGCCAGGCCCGTACTGCATCTTTGACGGTCTGCTTGTCCACATCACCCTGTTTCGAGATGAAGCCCAGTGTCACCAGTAGGTCAAGGCGGGGATCCACAAAAGTGCTGGGGAGGTACCCACTGGGGAAGGGTCTATTCACCTGGGACCAGGTGTGAGTCTGATGATCAAGCTGAGAGAGTCGGTAGGGGCATTTGGTTTCTGGGTCCGCCAGGTTCAGAATCTCTGAAAATACAGGGTAGCCAATAGGCATGGCACTGTGGGGATTTCTGTGGGTCTGTCGCACTTCTAGGTTGAAGTCCAGATACAACTGGATCTGGTAGGGGTGGAGTATGATCCGGCAGCTCGGGTTCTGGGGGTCGCACAGGGTCACCAGACCTGTGGTGGAGTCAACAGCAAGATAGGGATGGAATTGCAGTCTGGTTGGTCCCTTGCCAGAATTGCCTCAATTCTTGTAGGGGTTAGGATGACCCATGAGAGGTGGGTGGCACAAGAGAGGTAAAGTGATGGCTGAGACATGTAGAGTGTGAGTGTAGGTAGGTAGCCCGGTGGTGGTTGGGGGCTGTATGGCCTCTCAAACCTGTCCGGCTCCTATATACATTTGAAAATTTACCAGTCCCAAAATTATTTGCGGGTCATCGAGGGGAGGCTTACCAGTCCCGATGTCAATCAATTCTTCAATTTTTTCATACCCCAATAATTTGAGGTAGGGCTCAAGCAGGTTCAGTTCTTTGACCTGCTCATACGTCATCCATGACCAGTCTCCAGCCTTCCACAGTACCTCAAACATAGCTTTAGTCTGAGCCCCATGGTGTGCCACAATGCACTCGGTGGCCCACTCATTCAACTCGGGCTCTACAATTTGTTTATCCAGTCAGCCCAGGGATAATCGATTGTCATTCAGCTTGTGGATACATAGTAGAGTGGAATGAAACATGTCATGGATTCCTTGTTGTTTCATGTTTTTGGATATTGCTACTCAGAATGAGTTGTTGCGAAAATCTTCAGTGATCTGGTATGGTCCCTCATACTTGGGAATCAGCTTACGTGGGAACCCCTTGGGGTAAGTGAAGTTCTTGGTAGACACATACACCATGTCTCCCATCATGAAGGGAGATGGTTGTCTGTGGCGATTGGCGTTCCTTGTTTGTTTGATACACGCACCCAGAATACAGTCATGGGCAGCTATTAAGGCGAGTTTGAGCCGCTGCGCAAACACCCTAATGCCCGGGAATTCGTCTGGTCTAGCGTTGTTCCAGATCATTGGTCTTGGCATCCTTCTGGAGTTGAGGAAGAAGGGCAAGTAGCCCGTGGTCTCTGATCATGCTGAGTTGATGGCAAATTCAATTGCTGGTAACTTAGCCACCCAGTGATGAGCCCCAGTTATCGCTGAGCACCATTTTTGACATTTCGGACTTAGCGGCAGCTGACTACTTTGAACCCGACACAAGTCACAACACTCAGCGCACGGGACTTAGCACGAGGATGGGACCGAATCACGAGACTCTAGCAATCACGAGACTTATCAATCACGAGGAATATCACGTGAAGTCTGGAACTTAGGTCTAGATCCTCAAGGCCTAGACTCCCCCTAGCGACGATTACTAGCGACACTAGCGATCTTGGCGACCAAACAAGGCTCTACCATATATGGACAAATTATCAGACGCGTACCTTTTTCCCTATCATTTAGTTACCGAGCTTACACATATACTGGGACGGCGTCTGCGCTTCAGGAGTTGACAGCGGACTCGTTCTTCTTTTTTTTTTTTGGTTTTATTAGCAATTAGTCGTCGCTAAGACCTCATCTACGACCCTTTTACTTAGTTACAAGACTGACGTCTGGCACGCACCGTAAACAGTGACAGACGCCGTCGCTAGTGGCACTTAATTGCTTACCCTCCCTTACTGTACTCTGGGAACATATAAATACTGCTTGTACATAGAACTCATACGAAGGGCAATTACCATCGACTTCCACCATCGGATCGTACCTCTCTATAAGCCTACCAGCTTAAGATTTCGTCTACCCCTTTGTCTCTCTCTCATCTCGTCTTCGACTTAGGCTTAGCGACAAGCCTCTTCGACTTCGACATCGACTTCGTGTGGTACCAATTACGGGTGCCCGTTAGCGTTATTTCGACTTAGCGACGTTAGCGACTACGGCTAACGACTAGTTTACGTTCGTCCTTTGATTTCAGTCTTTCCCTTTGTCATTTCCTCTCTTTCGCTCTATCCCTTTCACCACCGTTAAGGGATCGCTTAGTCTTAGCAACGTTATCCGTCTTCACTCATCTTCCCCTTATTATCACTAGCGACCGCAGCTAGCGATAGCGACCAACTTCTACTTCACCTCGAATACACCATTTCAACTCTCGTTCTCTGGGACGGTTACTGACTCGCCCTCATTATTAACTTCCTACTGCCAGCTACCCTATCTAGTGACTAGTGTTTGGTCCTCTCTTTTTGGTTTCCTGCACGGCACTAGGCGGCATAGGAGCACATCATTTTGGAGCCCACCGCGAGGGGATTTGAGGTTAACCATTCCGCCAGAAACAAGAGCTCAAGCGAAACGTCGCTTGGAAAACCCTATTAAACCACCCCAGTCTACTCGTTCGACCCCTCAGCACTTGTCGCCCACAGTTTATCCTCGACCTCTGGCCGACGAACTTGAAATCGCTAGACACCTTCGCGACGTTAGCGAAATCCTTGCCGACTTTCCAGGCGCCTTTATCGAAAGTTTCCTCGACGCACCTCTTTCACCTTTAACTCCTACCGACTCTCTATTCTTCCCAGAAGCTCGGTCTATCCCATCATCGACAGTTAACCCCCTCCCTTCGCTAAATCCGACAATCGCTACTATGAGCAACGACCCCGTCGCTCGGCGTGCTAGAATGCCGCCTCGCAACGACACAACTGCTCCTAAATGGGATGAGAGTCGCCCTAGGGAACTCCCTCAATACTTCAAAGAATTGGAATATCTCTTCGCTGACTGCGGCATCGCTGACGACACGCAGAAGAAGGAATATGCGGCTCGATATGTCTCATATGACACGGCAGAAACCTGGCTTGGCTTACCCGAATTTGGCGACAACGTCACTATCGGCAACAACGATCCTCGGCCATACACTTATCACGAATGGAAGGCGGCAGTGCTTAGGCTGTACCCTGGCGCTGACGCTAGCGCGCGTTATAACCTTGGCGATTTGGAAAGACTCGTAAACCAGACCTTTAACAGTGGCTTAGCGACTTTAGGAAGGTTCTCTGATTACTACCGGGACTTCCAACGTATCGCCAGATGGTTACTCGCTAATGGCAAGCTCTACCGCAATGAGGAACGTCGCCTGTTCCAGCAAGGTATCCCCACGTCGCTATGGTCTAAAATCGTTCGCCGTCTCGAAATCACTCTCCCCGACCACCATCCTGAGGACCCTTATGATGTTGACCAAGTCTTCGAAGGCGCTAAATGGGTTTTAAAAGGAACGGACACCTCTACGACCAAAACCAACAATGGCACCAGCGGTATTCATTCGTCATCGCCAATCGCTAACCCACCAGTTGTCCCTTCACCTGTACCTAAACAAGAAACCTTGGAATTAGCGACCACTACAGCGATCGTCAGCGCCTTGGAACGTCTGGAAGCTCTTTTGACTAACGGTAACGCCCAACCTCGCCAGCAATTCTCTAACAGCACATGCCATTTCTGTGGCGAAACTGGTCACACCATGGTCCGAGGTACCTGTATAAAGCTGGAGCAAATGATCCTACAGGGTAAGATCCGTCGAAACGCTGAAGGCAAAATCATCCTACCGTCTGGCGCTATGATTCCCAACTATTTTGGCAAGCGACTATACATGGAACGCATCGAGGAATGGCATAGGCTTAACCCAGGACAAATCGTTACAGGCAGACTCTCTCCCAACGCTAATCCGGATCCCGAGCAAGCGGCTATGCAGCAGGCGCTAATACACGAGGTAATGCAGCAGGATGTCGCTATGGGCCGATCGCTAAGCAAAGAAGAACGGATCCAGGCCTTGGAGCGCGAACTCTTTGCACTCAGGCGAAATGGCGAAAAGTTCGACGGCGTACAAGTTCCTCGTGCGGCTTACCGACCAGCGAATGAAGCCCCAAAAGTAACACCCTCGACTAGCGACACTCCGGTGACTTCACCCCCTTCCAATTCAACTCCAGCTCCTGCCGCTAAGCCTGCCGACAAAGGCAAAGCACCCGAACAAACCGTCGCTAAGGAACAACCGCCCGTCACTAAGGAACCCGTCGTTCAGCCTCCCGTCCATCCGTTTTCTGGCATCCCCAGTCGCTACGCCCCGCCCGCTAACAGGAATTTCGCTGCTCCCGACAAAGCCAACGACAGCGCCTATCGAACTATGCCACCCATCTACAGCATTGAGCAGTCTAAAGCGGTTTTTGATCGAGTATTAAGCACTCCGGTGACTGTAACAGTGGGCGAACTATGCTCGGTATCTCAGGACGTCAGAAATCAGCTCAGAACCGCAGTCACGCCCAAACGTTTGGTAGGCGCTAGCACCGTACAGGACTCTAGCGACATCTTTGAAGATATTTTGCCGACCTTCGCTATTGGAGAACCACAATTTTCGCTAGACACTGACACCGCTAACGGACTTGCCGCTGACAAAGCCCCTTTCGCTTCCATTGACCCTGTCGAGGCCTATATCGATTCGCTACCCCCTGGAGAAGAACCTGTAGTACTCACTGTCGCTAAGGAATCTCAGTCACTTCGTACCGTCATGATGCTAATTGACAACAAAGAAGAAGTAGAATGCATCCACGACAGCGGTTCCCAAATAATCTCCATGTCGGCCGAAATCGCTAGCGATATTGGTTTATCATACGACCCCAACATCGTGCTAAACATGCAGAGCGCCAACGGTACCATGGATCGATCGCTAGGACTTGCTCGCAACGTACCATGCACCCTTGGCGACATCACGGTCTATCTTCAAATCCACGTTTTACGGTCTCCCGCCTACGACATTCTACTCGGCCGTCCTTTCGACGTACTAACTCGAAGCACAGTCAACACAATTAGCGACGTCGAAACAACTATAACTATTTCGGACCCCAACACTGGCCAACGACGAACTATCCCTACCTTTCCGCGCGGCAAGACCAAAAGAAACAACCGCCAAAATGTTCGCTTCGAGACCGAGGCACCCCGTTGCTTTCATCGCCGAAAGCAGTAAAGAAGAAGATAGCGACCTAGCGGTCGTTATCAGCTACGATCATTCAACTGGTCTAGCGACTTGTATAGCCTCTTGTGATTTGGACAAAGACGTTTTACCTACTAATTCCGACACACAGACTAATCCTGCGCTAGCATACCTATACGCTACGGCTAGCAACATTTCTGATTCGTCCCTTCCACCTCGTTCTTATCTTGTTTCTACTGATACATCTAATCCCTTGATTCTTGGACAGACTTTACCTTTTGACCCATGCGTTACAGACATTACCCCCACTTATGTTAACATCCCCTTCCCCGCTCAGTATATCGCTAACGAACCCCCTAAGCGAAAAGGAGTCCAGGTAAAGAAGAAGTACAAACCCGTCGCTATGAAAACCAAACCTGTCGCCAGCCACGTTAGCGAAGACTTTCGAATCGAGCGACAGATTATTGGCGATCCACTAGCGACAATGCCCCCACTTAATCCAAATCCACCGCCTTTCGTTCCGACAAAGCGATTCACCAGCGAGCGACAAGCGAAACTAGTTGACGACCACGACACAGGGTTCCTCACTAGCGACGAAATCAACGTACTAGTCGACATGGTCGCCAAACAAGACAAAGCCTTCGCTTGGGAAGATTCCGAACGAGGAAGTTTGCGCCCCGACTTCTTTCCACCTGTTCGCATACCGACGATTCCGCACGTACCATGGGTCCAGCACAATCGCCCCATACCGCCAGGTCTAGAAAAGGAAGTATGTGAAATTATTCGCAACAAGATTAGCGCTGGCGTCTATGAACCTTCGAACTCCGCTTACCGCTCCCGATGGTTTGCGTACTCAAGAAGAATGGTAAGCTCAGGATTGTACACAGTCTCGAGCCGCTAAACCGTGTCACCATCCGTCATTCTGGAGTACCACCTTTTCCAGATCACGTTGCCGAATCCTTCGCTGGACGCATCTGTGGCGCCACCCTCGATCTCTACGTTGGCTACGACGAGCGACTTATTGACTCGGCATCACGCGACTTAACGACGTTCCAGACTCCATTTGGCGCTCTTCGCCTAGTGACCCTGCCGATGGGATGGACCAACTCTGTGCCTATATTCCACGACGACATTACCTTTATCTTGCAGCCAGAGATCCCCCATAACGTGCTCAGTTTTATCGATGACGTTGGCGCTAAGGGACCCAAGGACTGGAAAATCGTTAACGGTAAACCCGCTAAGCATCCCGCTAACCCGAATATTCGCCTAGCGCTCTGGGAGTTCTTTGAACTTCTCAACAGGATTCTTCATCAGCGAATGAAGTATTGCGGTGGCACCTTCTCAGGTCATAAATTGGTTCTCTGCGCCCCGACGTTCAAGATTCTAGGACACGTTTGCACCCCTAGCGGTCGAGTCCCTGACGAAAGTCGCCTAGCGCTAATCGAGCGATGGGGTCCTTGCAAGTCGCTATCGGAAGTTCGAGCCTTCCTAGGTACTGTCGGGGTACTAAGGATTTTCGTCAAGAACTTTGCACATCGAGCCCATAATTTAACGAAGCTCACACGCGTTGGCGTTCCTTTCGAGTTTGGCCCCGATCAAATAAATGCTCAACGCGATCTCGTAAAAGCCCTACAAGACGCTAAGCCCCTTGTTCCTATCGATTATGAATCGCCTGACCCAGTCATCTTAGCGTCGATACGTCATACATAGCGGTCGGATTTTACCTTGTCAGTGCACTGGCGACAATCGCAAAGAACGCCGCTACAACCGCTTTGGGTCTATTACGCTAAACGACAGGGAAGCCCGATTCAGCCAGCCCAAGTTGGAACTTATGGCCTCTATCGAGCTTTACAAGCGTTACGAATGTACCTCATCGGCGTCAGGAACCTTATCATTGAAGTCGACGCTCGCTACATTAAGGGTATTGCTTCAGAACCCTGACATCCAACCTTCCGCTAGCATGAACCGCTGGATTTATGCGATTTGGATGTTTCACTTAAAGCTGGTTCACTTCAAAGGAACGTTCCACGGCCCTGACGGTCTCTCGTCGCGACGCCCGCCACAGCCTGGCGACC